>OZ012677.1:178296477-179792303 GCA_963942445.1 Argyra leucocephala
TGAATTTTTTGTTAACTGTAAGCTTTTTGCAATTTGTACTTTAAACTTGTTATCTCTTTAAAAATTAAATATTAAAATTATAAGATCACACAGCTGTAAATCTAAGATAAAAAAAAAATTATTTGCTACATTTAGGTACATTTATTTTTAGTTTAATTGTACTTGTATAAAAATTGAATAACGAAAAAAACAAAAAATTAATTTTTTTTTTATTTATTCATGCTTTTACATCTTTTATTTTTTTTTAATTTACTCTCTACATACATTAAATGTCAACTCAAGTTCTCAAGCTGCGTATTTCGTTAAAATTTTGAAGTCAAGGAAATATTTTATTATGGTTGACTCGAGTCAAGTTGATTCCAAGAAATTAGCCTGTACATGATGTTCAAACTTACTTGAAGTTTCATGTATATTTATTTATTTATGTTTCATGTATATATATAGCTTTCTTGAAGTTATCATGTATATACGTAGTAAATATATTGTGACGTTTTCATTGGACTTCAGGTTTAAGGGTTAAATCTCTATCCACGTAAAATTTCATATTAAAAATGAAGTAATATAAAGCCTTGAGGTATGAAACATTATGTTTCAAAATGAGTTTAGGATGTAGTTTACATATAGCTCATTATTGGTTTTGTTCGTCATTTTATGGCGTTGTAATACATTAATACTCATATACATACAGTGGATTAGGCTTTGTCCAAAAATTTATTTATCGATTTTGTTATTATATTTTGGAATATTTTTGTCCTATTCAAACTTATCATTAAACGAAAAATTTTCAAAATATTTGATCAGTTCGAAACGCGAAGTTTTAGCAATTTAAAATATAGTTACCTAATGAAATTTGTTTTTATTGAGTAAAATAACAAATTATTGTAATGGAGTAATTTATTGAGATAGTTAACAAACAATCTATTAAGTATTAATGCATTAAGTTTTTATATAATCAAATCAATAGGCCAAGAGTTTAAGGGTGCCATTCCCATTCACAAAACGACCTTAAAATAAGTTGTAATTGACAACTTTATTGTCTTTCTTTATTCTGAATCACAACACAAACTAATTATCTGTCACAACAACACAGATCATTTTTAAGTTGTGTTGTCTGCAAATATCCTATTCCGATTGACAACAGCTTATTTTTAAGTTGTCTGTTACAAATGGTTAAGACCAGTTGTGTTGGTGTTGTGTTTATATATTGTTAGAACTAAAGAAAAAAAAATAATAAAAGAAAAAGAAAGCGAGGTGTGTAGTAATATTTTATTATTTTTAAAATTTTTATTTTTGATAATAATATTTTGTAGGTAGTTGATTTTAGAATTCGTAAAGAAAAAAAATACCCGAAAAAAACAATTTAAAAAATTAATCAACTTTTATTATAAAATTGTCACTTACCAACACTGTTATGACATACAACCACTTTACAATATAGATAAAATTTGTCATTCAGAATAGAAAAATTCGGTTGTGTTGTCTATTCGGTTGAGTTGTCTAGAGACAACTCAACTAAATATTATTGTGAATAGGAATAGCAACCTAGACTTTTTTGTTAATTTAAATTGTAAATTTTTAAAATTGTTTTGGTAACAAAGCAGTTATATACGTAGTAATAAAATTCAAATCTAATAATAAAAAAAAAAATGTTTTGAAATAGACTCAGTAACCTCATTACCTCACATCAACTTTAGTAACAGCAATTGTGTTAAGTTGTCATTCTATAGTGCAGTAATTATTTATGTTTTGTTATAAAGTGGAAACTGAACTAAAAAATTTTTGACTGATGCTAAAAATATTTTCTATTTGGCTTGAACTTACACAAGACAAAATAATGTTCTCAAGAACACTTATGCTATTAATTTCCTCTTCTTTAAAGTTGAATATTAACAAAAAAAATATACTCAAAAAGTTTTGCTTTTGGATGTACACCTTTAAGATACGGTAATTTCTAACATTCAATTCTCTTGAATTTTTTTTTTTGTTATTTTATTATTTTATTTCAATATTTTTATATTATTATAAGTACTTGCTGTATTACATCATCTACTACCTTATCAATTTTCACTCTTCCTTAACAACATTTTTGTTTGGATATGTGGAAAATTTAGTTGTAAAAATATATTATCATACTAATCATAATAATTTCCAAAATACTGTGTATACATTTGAGGGAACTAAGTACCTAAAAAAATATAGAAGGAAAAAACAGAATTAAAATAAAAATGTATTAAAGTACCAATAATGTAAGAATTGCTTCATTGGTTAAAACAACGGGAAATTTTTTTTTGTTTTTTATATCTGCAGATATACATTTTCATTTTGAAGGCCATTATAATAATAATAATATAACTGCATATAAACTGTCTATATATAATATTTTTAGCAGTTAAGCTTTTAAAGTAAAGGCATTTTTGTTAAAACATTTGGTTTTTTCTTCTCATTTTGATTATTTATCCATTTTTTTTTTGTTTTTTTTTTTTTTTTTTACTGAAACTTGTGTTGGTGATTTTTCCATTTTAGGTTTTTTTTCCTTATTTTTTGTTTTGTTGTTGTCTGTGGCATTTAATTTTTACCCTTAAAAGCATTTCAACTTTTGTATTATAATCTCTATTTAGAAAATAAATAATATACCCAATAAGCATTTGTATCTGAAAATTAATTCACCGCTATTATAAAAAATATAATTTTAATAAAAAAATGTCTTACCTTAAAATCAAGCTTATTATAATGATGTAAGCCTGTTGTTTTTAAATGTATTTTTGAAGTTCTTAAAACAGTTTTTGAAAAAATGTGAAACACTTGTAGATGTTAAGGTAAGCGAAGCCATATTAAAACAAATTTAATCCTTCTTCGTTTCTATAAATTCATCGTTGTTATATACATACCCTGGAATTGGTGTATAATATTTATTTTTATATATTTCCTAACTTTCAACATCAGGCTGAGAAGCCAATACTTCAATTGATATTATTTCGATTGTATCAAAAATTTTAAAAATCAATTTTATTTGTGTAGCCACGTTACTGATAGGATTTGGTCTTGTTCAACAAGCTGAGTTGAATATGATTTCATGAACAAAATTTATACTTAAAAAGTATATTTAAAGTATTTTTTTTTCTTTTTAAAAATTAGTTTAAAATAATATTTTTCATAATAAATAGTAATAACTTCAACTCCATATTTCGATTATATACATCAAATCAATCGATCAATCAAATCCAATCAACTAAATCATACGACATGTCCATAAATTAAATATAAATTAACCATTTTTTTTTTTGATTTATGTGCATAAATAAATTATATTAGGCTTAATTATTTTATAACCGTGAAAGTTTGAAATATAATATTTGAGTATCATACTAATTTCGAAAAATTATTTAGTCAACTAAGATTACATTATTATTTCATTAGATTACAACTATTTCAATATCCGGCTTATAAAAATATCCTGTTTCGAAAAAACATTAGACTCTCGTTAACTCGAATTAATCATTTCAATATCCGGACCATCAAAATATCCTGTTTTGAAAAAACAGTAGAGCCTCGTTAACTCCAGTACATTAATTCAATACTCGCTTTATCAAAATATCCTGTTTCGAAAATACAGTAGAGCTTCGTTAACTCGAATTGACCAATGCAATATCCGAACTATCAAAATACACTGTTCAGAGAAAACAGTAGAGTCTCATTAATCAGAATCAATTATTTCAATGTCCTAATATTATGAAAACCTCTGTTTTAGATCCACTGTTTTATCTATCAGTCTCATTGCTGATCAATTATTTCAATATCCGGTTTAACAAAATATCCTGTTTTAAAAAACAGTAGAGTCATGTTAATTCGAATTAATTATTTCAATATCCAAGTTATCAAAATATCCTGTTTCGAAAAAACAGTAGAACCTCGTTAATGCTAATAAATTATTTCAATATCCAAGTTATCAAAATATCCTGTTTCGAAAAAACAGTAGAGCTTCGTTAATGCTAATAAATTGTTTCAATATCCGGTTTATCAAAATATCCTATTTAGAAAAAATAGTAGAACCTCGTTAACTCGAATTGATCATTTCAATATACGAACTATCAAAATATCCTATTTAGAGAAAACAGTTGAGCTTCGGTAATTCGAATCAATTATTTCAATATCCTGTTTATCAAAATATCCTATTTAGAAAAAACAGTAGAACCTCGTTAACTCTAATTAATCATTTTAATATACGAACTATTAAAATATCTTATTTAGAGAAACAGTAGAATCTCGTTAAACCGAATCAATTATTTCAATATCCGGTATATCAAAATATATGCGGATTAAAGATGATAAAGTCTCATTTATTCGAATCGATATTACTGTATGTAGTAAATTTGGATTACCGAGGCATCCGGCTTAGATAAACAGTTTTTTAGAGATATATTAAGTAAGATTAAATTGTTTATTATATTTTTCTACATTTTAACAAACGTTAAATAATTTTCATATTACAGTCACTTAAGAGCACATCGAAAATAACAGACAAATTTGTACACTTAAGCAAGTTGTGCTTTAAACGGATTAAATCTGAAATATTCGACTATTTTCACTATTATACAAAAATGTTACTCTAACGTTAGAAAACAAAAGTTTTTATAAAAACTGAAATATTGTTTTTAGATAAATTTTAATTATTTAGGTGATTATGTTGTAAATAAAAGTATCAGAAACATAATTATGTACATAAATTATGTCATTTGTATCTAATTGAAACTGTCCGTAGTTTTATCAATTCTAAAATTGTCCGTATTTAAAGGTAATTGTACTTTTAAATAATTTGCTTTAAAACAAATTGAGTTATATAAAAAAAATAAAGCAAACAAATTTTATTCTAAGTATGTAGTTGAAAGGATTTATGTTTATGAGCGAGATGCTCTTAAGTGGACTCAACTGTAGATATATTTATATTTTAAACACTAAGCTATTTTTTTCAGCACATAATTGGAAATTCTGGTTATTTTATGAAAATTTGAAATTAAATTAATAGTCAGAAATTAGTAAATTAAAAAATAGACCCGTTGAAAATAAAAAATAAAATGTCCAAAATCTTATCGCTATCCGGACTGTAGAGTAAATAACAAAAATAATTTAGTTATCCGGACAAGCATGATAGCCAGGTTATTTTTTAGCTCTATCTACACTAAGTTTATTAAATTGGTTTTATTTGTCGTATCATCTTAGTTAAAACCGTTGCAATAAATTATTTACAACGACAGTGGAATCTCATTAATCCGAACACATTTTTTCAATGTCAGTATTATCAACTTTGTTATTATTTCTAAACCTTTACAAAAATTAATATTTGATACAATTAGGTACTAGAAGCTTAAATTTATTAAATTTTAGACTAATATGTGTTAATAACCAGAAGTTTATTTTTACTAGGTACTCTTATCCAAATTTATGTAGCATCAACTACTCTATTTCAAGTAACATTGTTGCTTAGTGGGATGTTATTCAATCCTATAATGTACCTTTATGTTCAAATAAAATAAATTTTACTATAAATATACATTATAGAAGTGAGTCTGTTATACATGAAATCTTGGAAATATACTAAAAAAAAAAAATAAATAAAAGGAAAAAATATTGTAATCCTTACACAAAAAACAAAAACAGAAAACAAAAAAAATATAAAATAAAAAAACAAAGTAGAAAGTGATGAGTTATTATTATCATAGTAGCTTGCTAAATGGACATTACTTAACAAAATGTACACGTTTATTAACGTTTAATAATATACACAGTCCAAAATACTTAAGAAACAAAAAATAACACCCAAGATATACAAAAAAAAAATATATTAAAAATAAAAACGACAAAAAAACAAAAAAACAAAATTCAATACATTCTCCAAAGAGTTATGATGAAAGGCTGAAGACCTTCTAGAATATAATATACACATATATATATACGAATATACTTATTTGTATTATATTTTACCATCATCATCATTTTCATTTGCTATAAAATATTCTTTAAGATCGTTCTTATTATTACACAATACACACAAATACATAAATATTATTGCTTACTTGCTTGCAAGGATATAAATACATCTTAAAATAAAGCAACAAAAAAATACAAATAACAAAAACAAGTAAAATAAAAACTAAAAACAGAAACATTAAAAAAAAAAATTTTTAACTGTTGAGTAAAATATAAGGATAAGTATCTTTACAGTTATTTTTTTTTTTTTTTTTTTTTTTTTTACAAGAATTTATTACTTTATTTGTTTTCATGATTATCGAAAAACATTTTCACGATGCGAATAAAAAAGAAAAAAAGAAATTAAAAAAGAAAAAAACTGAAAATTATCGTTGAAAATATTTGAAGAAATAACAAATAAAAATAAAAAAAAAAATTATAAAAAGTATCATTATCCTTTAACGCGCAATGAAATGCCATTCATATAATAATAATAATAATAATAATAATAATAATAATACATAATAATATTATATATACCTTAGCTCCTCTACATTCTACATAATCTATTTGGGGTGGTGAATAATATGAAAAACAAAAATAAAATAAAGAGTAGAAGTGTGTAGTTTGTAAAGTCCAAATACGAGATCTTAAAATATACTTAATTCGTATTATGGCACAACTTCTTAAATGAATTCCTTCGGGAAATTCGATGTTGATATGGTTACTTTTGTTAGTCTTTATAAATATTTCTTTTTTGCTGAAAATTAATAGAAAATTATGTTATTTTAAATCTTGATAATTCCAAACTGTAGGATAATTATTTATGTATACATTTATGTAATGACAGTTTTGCTAATTTAGTGTTGAAAAAGTCATCATGTACGATGTAGAAGTACACTAATTACAAGTATTGGAATTCGTTTTTTGCTAAAATTTGTTTCATTTGTTTTACGGATGTTTTTAACAGCTGTTTTTACCTATTTTTGACAATAAAGTCTTTCAAATTGTTCTTTGGGCTTAGCAGCAATGCAATTTTATATTCCCATTCAGTTCCTGGTTAATTTGCAGAAAATGGGCAAAAAAAAATTGATTAAATGATTTTTTAGAGATATTTTGAGTAAATTTTAAATACCGCTAACAAGGGATTGTAATGCAAAAAGTATAATTGGAAAATTAAAATGCGATGCCAGTGCTTGTAAAAGCTGTAAATATTTCCAGATTTATAGATTGTTTGATTAAGGAATTAGCATTCACGCAATAAAGCGTTTGCCAGGCTTTGGACAACAATTGAAAACCTCCAAAAGGGAAAATAAAATAGATCTGAAAAGATCACGTCTGCATAAAGCCAGATTTTAAATACCAGTAACACTGTCAATGCGGTTTGTTTTTCTTTTAAAATTCAATTTTTTTTTAAACCATCATTTTGTTCTCTTGAATCTCACACTCAGGCAAGGATATAAAATTTTCAACAACACATTTATTATGTAAACTCTCTGTAATTTTAGCAATTTATTTACTTCAACTGTAATTCTTTTACTTTTTCAAAGTTTATGTCTTTCAAAATTTTATAATTCGTACATTCTTTTTCAGTTTATCTTATTCGTAGTGACAATTTTTATAATTATGCTGTTTCCAGGACATCGCAAGCTATCCAGCCTACATATGGTACATATTGTCTGACTAAATATGTTCTGTATCAACCCATTTCTTTGCCGTTACTTCTATCTTCTACCAATTATTTTAAATATTAATCCGGAGCGGATTTTATAATATTTTCCGCATATTACTAGGCGCATTATGTGTTATTGCTTTGATTAAATTTTTTTGGGGTCTATATATTTCACATTCAGATCGTTTGAAATGGAAATATTCGATATATAACTATACAATTAATAATCGAACCTGTCAGGTATTTGAATGAAGCCTAAAGCGAATTACTCAGTGGACTTTTGGTAAATTATTCAATTGTTTTAAACTAGGCTTTCACCCTTTTTTTATACTTTCCTAAAAGGTTTTATATACTATTAAACAATTTTTTCATCTGTGAAAACCCCACTTATAATTAGGTTCATCATCATCATGGTATCTACTGTAACACTATCCGTGGGCATAGTGCGGACAACTTAACTTAAATTAATTCTTTTGATTCAAACAAAATATTTCTATGTCTGACAAAATGTTTCAGTTATCATCATATATTATAATAGAGTTAGTTGTCAACATTTCACCTCAAAATTATTCAATCTATTCACCAAAAATGAGAGAAAATAAATCACCACACCACGTCGTCACCTACACCAGTACACTATCCTATTTATATAAGTTTCAAGAGAGTGCATAGCATAGATAGCATATGAGTTTTATTTTCATCATTAAATGTAGGTAGGTACGTTTCATCGTTAAATGTAGGAGGTTAGGTTATATATAGATAGGCATAGTTATAGACAATGTAATGTGTATCGTAGTAAGTTGTAAACAAAATTATTATTGTTTTTTTTTTATACCTATTTATTGATAGTGAAAAATATCCGTATATTTAAATCCCTGTTCTGTTAAAAACGTTAAAATTGGCTTTAACTTGATTTATAATTAATAAATAGGGGTCTCTAGTAATACTATATCATCATTTAATTATTAATCTGTAAATTGAAAAAATTATAGTAAAAATAATTGAACTCTTTCTCAACCGATATTCATTATTATTCTTTTAAATGATAGATAAGTCTCCTTTTATCTCCTTGTAGCGAAACTAAATTTTGTTTACAAAAATTTATAATTTTTGATTAGAAATTTCAATTTAAAATTTCATGCCCTGTACTCGTCAAAGCATACACATACATTTTAACATAGAAAAACTTTAATTTCAAATCAAATTACCGCAACTCACAAAGTACAAAAGCTTTTGCACTTTCTTGCCAGAATATTATTAAATTTTTTTTTTAAATAAATTATTACGTATATGTGGGTGTTGTCTAAGATAAATCAATAAAATACAATTATAATAGTGCCAAGCATAATTTTTTGAAATGATGCAAAACAATTTATAATGAGATTTTGTACAATTTTTTTCAAACCTAAAAACCGGTATAAACCTTTCCGTATTTCGTGAAACAGACAAAAGCTACTAACTTTTAGTCTCCAATCAAATTAATTTAGCGAAATCGCAATTAAATTGAATTAATATCAATATGTCAAGAATGCCAATGAACGAAAAAATACTTTAATTATACCCTATGATTCGAACAATATAAAATTACTGAAGATAGATACTTCAAAATCTTCATTTTATGACACCGTTAATTTTCTTCAAATAAATTACTATAATAATATTATAATCTAATAGATAATTGTACTATAACAGTCTTGTATAAAATGAAAATGGTATGATTAATAATTTTTACAAGCTTTTGAGAATTCTTAATGATTATAAGTGTCTAAATAAAAAAGAAAAAAGTGGATACAAACAGACACATTAAAATATTAACATTGTGAAAGAATTAGTCTCAGTTATTTTACTTGAGTAGAATAAGAGATCAGAATTAAATTTATAATACCTGAATTTGTTTTTTTTTTTTTTTTCAAAAATAAATCATTCAATTTGGTGTACAATACAAATTATGGAAATTATTTTAAATGAGGAAGAAAAACAATAATAAAAAAAAATCAACATGAACGTCTGACAATGAAATCAACAGCTAAAGAGTATGAATTAATTTATAGTCCTATTTAAGGAGTTAATTTATTATCTTACAATTTACAAAAAAAAAAAAAAAAATAAGAATAAAAATATAAAATTTAGTTAATTAAAATTTCTTAAATGTTTTAATTTAATTTCTAGGAAATTTGAAATGAAACATTTTTATAATAGAATAATTAATAATAATTTATTATTAGAAAAATTTTATATCCTTGCCTGAGTGTGAGATTCAAGAGAACAAAATAATTTAGAAAAAAAAAATTTCATTTAATTTTAATAATGTTGAAAATAATCGAATATTTTACTATACCCTTTTAATTTTACTGAATATTATGCTTGTCATACCAATCATACAAATGTAGAGCCAACTACAAGACACTGAAAAAGCCTGCAAGTAATAGATGAAATACACGTATCTAAAATAAGGATATTTAGTAAAATTAAAAGGAAAATATTCGACTATTTTTAATAATAATTATACAAATTTAATTCTAACGCTAAACAATAAGATTTTTTAAAGCCAACTATAATAGTGTTCTCGAGGAAATAATTTTAAAGAAAAATTTAACTTTATCTGAAATTAATTTCAAATTAGATATTTCGATTACCTGCAGGTTTGATTAAAGTAAAATAAATTAAAAGCACTGCTTTGGAATGCTAAACTCCACATCAACCTAACGTAACTAAAATAAAATTTAATTAGAAGTAGTTAGTTTTTGTAATGATTATAAAACTAATATTCATGCTAATAATGACTAAGACCTGACTTATCAGACTAAAAAAATTTAATTACAACTAAAACCTTCAAACTATGTTTTAATATTATTTTAGTTTACGTGTCTGCTCATATTACTTGTATTTTTATTGAGTTTTGTGTTAATTTATAAATTATACTATTTTTATTTTAGAAAATACGATAATGATTATGATTTATGATAAAAATTGTATGGAAACAATATTGTTGTTGTAATTGTGTTAGCAGGTGTGAACAAAATTAAAGACTTATAATGTAATAATAAAAAAAAAAAAAAAAAAAAAAAAACAGGAAAAAATTTAACTATTTAACTTGGCAATTATAAATTTATTTACAAATTTTTTTTTTTTTTTTTATATTAATTTTTTATTAATTTTATATAATTTTCCTTTTCGTCTTTTCAATAAAAACTCGTTAGCTTATTTAAATTAAATTGAATTATATACAAAAAACAATAAGATCAGACAGCTTAAACCTAAGCTATGATCAATAAAACTAAATTTAATTATATATTACGTATTTGATATACATGAATTATAAAACAATATGTATTATTTAAAAAACAAATTAAAGAAAAAAAAAAAAAAAAATCTGAAACTTGTTTCAATTTTATTTTATACATAAAACTTATACACTATTGCTAGACTAAATCCTTACCCTAACTATAACTTAATCTATACTTAACAACTTTTTTTTTAAGCTAATTTTTATAATATATTTTAAGAAATGTTCAGCCATCAATAATTCTTTGATCATCACTTATCATTTTCAGGAATAAATGTACGTATTTCAATATAAATTTCCCTCTAGGTTGTTTGAGTTATACTCTATGCACTTGCATGTGGCCCATTTATATTATCATATTGATATAATAGGGAGGCATGTATTTGATTTTGAATATAATCATTCGATAATATATAATGTGTGAGCGCTATGAAACCGCTTTTCGCCAGCTACTTCGTCTGAAATAAAGAATAATTTTTAATGAGAGTAATGTTGGGCTAAATAAGATAAAAGTCAAGTTCGGTCTTTCAAATCTTTGTATAGACTCCGATTTATGGACTGCTTTATGAATAGGCCAACCGGCAGATATATGTGTACATAATTTCAAAACAAAAAGTTCATCAAGTCAATTAAAGGATTTTTTTTGGTTTGTTATTATTTTCTAGAGTTTGTTAATAACGAACATTAATTAGATTGCAATAAACTTATGAATTTAACTAAATATAATATATAATATATTGAAGTTATCTTATTATATATAATACACAAGATGAACATGGTGAGTAAAAAAGCAAGAATAATTGAATAGTAAATTAATTACACCACAAAAATATTAGAATTTTAGAAAGTTCTTGGTGCTGAATACTTAAAGCCTTTCAAATAGTTACACCAAATAAATGACGCTTATATCCAAGTTGAGCGACATCTATACTCTTAAATAAATTTCAATCATTCGACAATTTTTAAAAAAGGCTTCATAAAAATTCACACACAAACTTATAGAGAAAAATACAAAAACGAAAACACAAACAAAAATTGAAAACAAAACAGAAAAACAAATATCAGATCAGATCCTACTCTTCAAAATTGATATAATAAATGTTAATTCATTTGCTTCTGCCATTATTAAAAAAACATATATACAGTAAAATACGGTTATAGTCATTCGCTAAATTTTAGTAATATTTCTGACTACCTATAACTATGTTTTGTGACTATAGGTGTAGTCAAAAACAAATTGCATCTTTATAAAAAAAATTCTATAAAATGTCTTTCCTATAACAGTTTTAAATTTTATTTTATTCATAAATAGCAATTCTATTGTGTAGTCACAAAATATACATATTTGTAATAAAGACAATCTAATAAATCAGGTTTTTAATAAAATAATTCACTTTTGACTTATTTTTTTGTTTTATTGAAAAAATTGGCGTTATATTTTAATGTATACAACTATAAACGACATCGATTGTATGAACTTATGAAGCTTATTACTCTCTTTCAAACAAATTGTTGACTAATGCTATAACAGAATTGTGACCACAAATGTTTTTGACTATAAACGAATTAAATTACATCGATCTACTACGTTGAGATAATGGGATTTTATTGTGTTGAATTGAAATTAATATTAATTTCGTCATAAAGTATTAGGTGTTCTTTTATTTCATATTTTGAGTATAATATTCAAGAACCAAACGATTCAGAAAACAACAATGAATATACCTAAACAAACATTTTTTTTATATTAAAATTGTGTTTGAAAGAACTACTTCTGTGCAAGATCAATTAAATAAGTAAAAATCATTTTCACCACATCATCTACCACTACAATTTCTTACATTTTAGCACGATTCTGTACTAATTATATTATTTATATTAATACTACTTTTAAAACCCGTCTCAAGACAGTGTTGTAATTAGAAAAAAAAGAACTTCTTGTGAAACTGCTCAAACAAGGGAATTCTAAGAAATGAAATCAAATATTATAGGGGTAGGTTGAAAAATCTTTTTTTTTTTTGCTAAAAAGATCGAAATAATTCGATAAATTGAAAAATTGTTTCTTACAAAAACAAATTGAGCTAAACAACAAGAATTTTTTTATTGAAAATTTATTTTCTTTTTTCCGCACCACCCAGGAGGTTAAGACAAAGGTGCGTTTTTTTGTGATTTCCGAATAGGCCTATTCAACACTCCGACGCAAAACACCGTTGACAAAGGCAGCATTTTACCATTTTTTCTCTAATAATTAGATGTCAATACCTCTTTATATATAACATTTTTTTGTATATAGGTTATTGTAATGTGGAATTAATTTAGCTTGCACAGGTTACACAGCTTCATAACATAATTATTTTGATTAAAAACCTTAAATTAAAAAATAAAATTGAAATTCAAATTTATTATCCATACTATTCCTAACTTCATAAAGCATTTACAGTAACAACAACTTATTCATATGACATAAATAAAATATAAATAATTTTTATTAATAATACATATTCACATAGTTTACAATATTCAAATTAAACATCATTAGCTATATTTTGATCTGACTGAAAACTTAAAAAGAATAAAATATATATCACACACATTTTATTTACAATAACAATTTCTTTATATGAAATAAAAATAAAATACATAGTTTTTTTTCTTTTGATTTTACGATTTTATTAATTTCTTCTACTTGAATATTCTTTATTATTATTTCATTTCATTGGTAATGTAGTCTTACATAATTTCAAAATTAATTCTAGAATATACATATGTATTTACCTACATATATCACAATAAATTAGAAGTCTTTTCATTGTGCATATACATACAGTATACAGTACACACTAAGTACAGATACGATTTCGAAGCAGTTGAGAAGAAAAAATTATGGTTTAGGTTTTTTTTTTATAATGAGGTAGGTCTAGGTACATTAAGCAAACTCAGCAGTGAAGAAAAAATTTTGTTTATTTTACTTTTTGTTTTGTTTACTATTTTGTGTTTGTTATTATATTTTGTTGTAGCAACGGTTGCTGCGGCACGTTGGCAGGATTGTTACGTTTTATAAGATTTTGATCAATGTTATCACTCATATGAGCCTTACAATTTGAAAAATCTTTAGACTGTTGTAATCATACTTATTTTCCCATGTCTTTATTCCAACTTTTTCTTAATACATAAGGCTTATATAGTCAAAATTAGTTAGCATCGCACAAACATAATTATCCACTTATTTAAAAAACTATTTGACAATTTCCAAATATTGATCAGAAACATCTTTATAATGAGTTAACAAATAGATCAAATTACCATTACCAGTATCTTCAATTTCATAATTTTTGTCCCTCATTTCCACTTCTATTGCACCTTGAACATTTATTGGAAATTCGTTTTCAAAGAGATTTTGATCATCAGGTTCTTGAAATCCGTTAATTCATATAAATAATTCTGGTGAGAAAAACTTTACGTTTATTACATTCAAAATTATTTGGAAACTCCAATAATGCTTTAATAGTGCTTCCTGAAGACCATAAAATTCTTTTTAAATAAAAATATAATTTCTTAAAATATAAATAAAAATTCTTACATATTTCTGCCGGTTGGGACTTATATAGAACACCAATTTTTACATGAAAAAATAAATAATAATTTCAAATTAAAATCCAATCAATTGAGTTTAATTGTCATTTAAGAATTGATAAGTTGGTGTTTCTATATTTTTAAATGTTCATTAATCTTTTAGTTTTAAAATAGAGTACTAAGCAGGTAACTGAACTAAGTTAATTTTAATGAAAGTTATATCACAGTTATACATATTTTTCTGACCGCTTGTTTGATGTATTTAGGCCCAGCCGGTTCGATTTGGGTAATGTAGTCTTCGTAATGGCAATTCTGGATATTAATCCATTTTGAATCGTGTTGAGAAGTAATTTTTATCGGATGTTACTACATCAGTTGTACGGTACAAACATTTATTAGACTAGAAATACACTACAGTCCGTTTTTAATTTTCTATGTAGTACTAAGACAAGTTCTTATGCATTTCCGATAGGCAAATATTTTTACCGTATTTTTAATATTCTTGCTACAAAACAATTTTTGACACGTCATAAAAGCTTTGGTTCCGTTTAATAGTGTCTGATTGACATAGTAGGGCTTTTCATAAACACATACATTTCTATGCATAAAATACATGTCAATATAGGCAAAATTGTCAAATTTGCTTGTTTATGAAAACCGCTATTGTATAAAATTAACGTTTTGATGTAAATGTACACCTAGGTACTTAATATCACTTTTTTTTCTTAATATTATCATTATTTGGACCTGCTATTGAAAGATATTTCCAATTTATTTGTATATTATATAATTCGTTTTATTAACTGTATTTCTAAACAATATTGCTTCATATTTTTCTATATTCAATTTAAGTAACAAAACTACGCAAAAATTTAACAGTAAGATTAAATTGTTTTTGAACATTTGTTTTCACTACGTTTATGTTACCTTCTGCTGAATAAAGTATTAGGTCATCTGCAAAACGTATTGCATACCTATGATCTTAAAGATTATTCGTTAAATGAATTCGTATGCAAACTTAAATGAGGTGACGAAATGCTTAATAAGAAAAACGTATGAGAAATGAATCCATATTTACTTCAGAAGAACAAGATGAAGTATTAAAGAACATGTTTTAGAATCAAAAACATCAATCTAAGATTATGACGATAAAAATTATTTGTATTTTAAATTAGATAATATGATTAGCAAAATGTGCTACAATTTTAAGTATATTTTTCTTGAAATGCACATTAGATTAGAAAAATGTTTTACAATTTCAATTATTTTTCTTTAATATTATATTTATTTCTGAAATTCAATCAAAATCGTCAATCCAACAACACTATTTTCCTCTACAAAAAATGTTATAAAATTTAATTGAAAATTGATGAAGATTTGTAGCAGTCACTGTCAGAAATATTGTATTTATTGTATCCACATTTTTACCACATCTTTATCCGAATACCCCCTCTCCCCCCTCTTCAGCTCATAATTCTTTCATTTTCAAATTTATCTTCACTTCGTTAGTCTTTAAATTTATTACATATAATTATTTATAAATACATTTTTATTTTTTTCAACTACACACTTTTAAGTTTGTACAAGAATTCACCATAAAACTTATTTAATTCAATTCACAATTAAAAAATTTTAAATTTACTTTTAAATTTTCTCTCAATTTAATTTCACATTTAATTCGAAATTCAAAAATCAAAGTGAATGAATCCTCTTTGCTTTAAATACCAAAAATTTATTTTATGAGTCAACAAACACAATCATATTGATCTGACCTTCTTTGATAGTATGTACACATATATACTGTGTTCCAATTAAAATTGAACATGACTACTCCAGAATAAAACATACAAAAAAAAAAAGTAAATAAAAAATTTGTACAGATCCAATAGGTGGTATCGAAAATGTATTTCTATCTATAAATAAAATAAAGTACGAAAAAAAAAGTATAATTTTTTATTTTATTTTACAAAAAAAAAAAAAAATATAAAAAAAAAAAACTGAAAAATGAATTTCAAGAACATAAAAAAATATTCCAAAAGCCAACACAGGAAAATAAAAAAAAAAAATAAAAAAAATTTAAAATTGGCTTCTGGGTAAAATGTTAATTGGAATTTGTTGACCGCGTTGTCATTTACGGATCAAGAAAGATTTCAATTCAGCGTTTTTCTTTCATTTTTTGTTTTTTTTTTTTCTGCTTCTATTTGTGTATCTGAATTTTATCTTTATTTCATCCACATACATTTAAAGATAATCTGCAGTTATTTTTGTTTCATGTATGCAACAATCACTATACAGTACAGAGAATATCAAAAATGTAGAAATTATTATTTCGTATCGAAATAACGGGTGATTTAATTATTTTATTGAGCGCTATCTTCTCATATTTGAACCTTTATAGGCGTTATAGCTTGGATATGTGACTGTTTATATTATATATTTTTTATTTTTATTCTCTAATAATCCAATGATTTTTCCAGTAGTTTTTAATTGCCTTGGTAATATTTTGTAACGGTGCTTAAATTTGAATAATATTTTGTTTAGTACCTAAACTGCTGTAATTAAATGTTGTATAAATGATGGTTTTGACTATTAATTATTTTTACACCGTTATATTATACAGAGATATTTACTAGGACTTTGAATTATATAAAAACAATGGATAAATTAATAATAATAATAAAAATAGATGACATAAAACAGAACATACTTATGTGTGCTGCAAATGGATTTAACACTCTCGCTGACAGATCGTTTTCAATTTTGATTTTTTAATAATAATTTGTCAGACGAAAATGTCCAAACCACTATTTTTGAAAATTACAATGTCACTTTAAAACTTTTGACAGTAGAGTAGTGTTATAATCAATTATTTAACCCGCAAGTGTAGTTCTATTTTAAAACCCACCGAAACATAAAGTTATAGACAAATGAAAACAATATTTATTTTACATTTTTACAACAAAAAAGACAGGTCATAACCATAATATTATAAGTTATAATTCGTAAATTAAAAAAAAAAATATATATATATATATATTTCATATAATAACTTATAACCTTATAAGTAATACCTTAAAGGTACATCACAAATATTTCATAATCTCTCAAAATTTTGATTCAAAATATCAAAAAATTTATTACAAGCCTTGTAGAAATCAAATAAAAATAAAAATAAAAATAATATGATAAAAAACTGTAAATCCTGCTGCCCAAAACAATCAGTACAGTCTTGCGTTGAATTTTACACAATAAGTTTTTACTTTTCTGGCAGCTTTTCTATAGCTTCATTCCGTCCATATATGATGGAAATTATTTTATAACAGAATGAACACATTTTTCTATCATTACTGGCTTTGCCTGTTGAACGGCGATGAAGAACAGAGACTGATTTTATTGTTTGTGATTTGTGACTTTGCAATGTAAGATTCATGCATTCAAAAGAGCGGTATTTCTGTACGATTTAATACCACGTTAAAAAAAATTAGCATGAGTAGCCATTTGATCAAATATATCTATTCCAATTTTTCTTTGATTAAAATGTACAAGCTGTTTAGGTTTTTGAATTATTTTTGTGTTATATTTTTCAACTTCTTTTCATCTCTAATAGAATGCCTGAGCTCCAGTAATCTGTCAAACATGGCTTTTTATCGAAACCCATCTATATATTAATATACCTAAAAATATTCTGACATCTTCAGAAGAAATTGGTTTCCAAGCTAGAATTTCGTGTGATTATTTGTTGATTATTTGCGTAATCATTAGATATCATTTCTAATACTTCTGGACTATATGCCTTATTCTTGTTCCTTTTTATTCCACTGCGGCCCACAAAATCAAATTATTTATGTTTACCTTCATTGTTTTCCGTACAAGTTTCCCAGTATCAACAGGTATGTTACACTTCAAAACCATCTTCATCTTTATCCATATTTATATTATTCGTATTCGTATTATGGATAAATGTGTTTATTGGGTACCTATTGAGTATCCAGTACCAGTATACAGCCCATGTGTTTATTGTCGTATAAAACCGATCGATACCCAACATAGTTCTGCTACCCCTCTAAAGGGTAAATAATTAAACAGTATAAAGCGTAGGGGGATATTATGAAATTATTCTAATTTAGACCTACCTAGAAAACCTAACAATATTCTTTTGAATAATTTCTATTCTATGAATCTAAATCAAAAATATCTATGATAAAATGGAGACGAATTTTTTGTTTTTGTAATAATATATTCAGGAATTGGTCTGATTAATTCCGTAAATAACGGTTTAGCAACATAGGAATCATCAATTTCCTAAAACCATATTTTGATTAAACCAAGTATCGAGCTTAGTTTATTAACGATCTTTGAATGTTAAATGTGAGTTTGATATCAAAAGTCCATAGAATTATAGAACCACCAAAGTTCTGTATAGTGTAAATTTTTACACGTATAGGATTTGTAAAGCGAATAACTGACATAATACTGACATAATTTTAAAAAAAATGTTTAAGTCTTTTTGAAGACAAGATGAGCCGTTATTTGAACTGATAGCTTAAAAAAACGCATGTTGTCATGGTAAACTGTTGTACCACTACTCTGGATAGTTTTTGGTGATATCGCATTTATAGAAAAAAATAAAAAATAATGTTTTTCAGATTACATTTAATTAATTATTAATTATTTTACAATAGATATATATATTTTTTTTCAATGGGGAGTTCTATAACAACGCGACCTTTCCACATCTATTTATTTTTCCCGTATTTTATCTTAAAATTGCATATAATGTACTTACTGAATGCTATTTTTTGCTATTAGAGCTTTTTAAACGTTACAATGTGTTTTCCTCTAAACAGTGATTTGCAAAATAATCTCAAGCTTGCCAAGCATAAGTAGAGTAATATTTAATGATTTTAAAACACAAAACTTGGTTTTGTGCCTTATACCTTTCATTACCAAAAATATGCTCTTTGAATATTATGTGAATAATAAAAACAACAAAACATTCAAATCTGTCGACATTAAAATTATTAATAGCAAATTTGCTGATAATTGATAAATGATATATTAACTTGCCTAAGATCTTACAAAATTCTGGATCTATTCATAATACTTATTCTTAATATTTTGCATATTTGAACACGGCTTAAATCAAGCTCACATGTTTAGTACGAATTAAATGTAGTCTCCATTCCTTAGAATATGGCACAAAAGATTTCGATGGCTAGAATACATTGAATAGCTATCTAAATTATCAATGATGGAGATTTTAGACCTATAACAAAAACATTAAGTCATCTTCGAAATATGGAAAAAGCTATTCTGTTTATTTAATATTCTAGAGCCATTTTTGTTACAATTTTACAATTACAGCATAATACTTGTATATTATCCCTTTCACATAAACACAAAATCATACATGTATCAGGTAATGTACAAAAATTTTTAAATAAATCAACCTGTTATTTCTGTACTCACAATTCCTAGCCGAAGAAAATAAGAAAAAATCGAGATAAGATAACCGCCATATTAAAAGTTTTCCGATAAAAATTTAGTTTAATTCTGACTGCTATAAGTCACATTTTTGCTAAGGCATATAACAGCTTATGTCAAAATGACCTAAAATGATGTTTTTATCATAATATAATCACTATCTAAAATAGTTTAAATATATTCCAAGAATTAGCCATAAAAACCGTTTGTTTAATAACCGTATTTTACCAATTTTAAGCAGAACAAAATAAAGTTTTTGGATTTCAATTTACTTAGTACATAATTTAAGTGATTCTAAAATACCAAAAATTGGTACACTCCCCTTATTATATTTTGAAGCTCTTGTTTAAACTTTGAAATGTATTTTACTCAAAGCATCAATTTCAAATTTAACCAGTTGTGATTTGCTGCCGCACAGAATTTATAACTATTAAACATTTACTTAATACATTATGTACATAATAATGTTGGTTAATCATCTTCTTTAAACTTCGAAAATGATTCAATGTCAATTCGATTTTGATGTAATGAAAATTTAAAATATTATTTTTAAAAAACATATCCTATAGTAATCATAATTTAGTTTAATCTCTTTGTCCTTGAAAAATAATCCTTTTAATGTACCTTATATTTTTTTTTACAATAATGTATCAGTATGAACAATAATATAGAAAGGTCAAATTTTGAAATGAACATGACAGAACATGATTTGTTTGTTAAGAACTGAACATTTTTTTTTTTGCAAGCCAAAATACCTATGCAAATAAATTCAAAAAGTAACAGAAAATTGTAGCTTGGGAATACATAATTTTTTGTATATTTTTACAGGTTTATAATTTTGAGTAGAAAGCATAAACGTCATCAGTCATTCTCATCTTCCAATATTCATTTTACTATATGTACGTAACATATGAGTCTGGAATTTTCCATTAATTATTAATTGTTTTAAATTGCATTTGTGTTTATTTTGGAGTTAAGCCCAAGGTGGCTGAGTATTTTGTAAGATATTATTCAATTAAATTAAAATAGCTAACATAGCTAAAATCTCATTCAGTTTAGAGAAATAATAATAAAAAATATTATCCTGTAAATGGTATTTTAAAAATCACACTTTTATAAATATATAAAAATCATTTTAATTTAATCTGTAAATTGAAAAAAGTACTGTACAAATTACGAATTACAAAAGTACAAATATCCAAACCATTTTATAACAGAATATTATTCTTTTAAATGATAGACATGTAAAAGGAGATGTAGCGAAAGTAAATATTTGTTTTAAACCAAAATAATTTCATAACCGATTTTCATTATTATTCTTTTAAATGATGGATATTTAAAAAGAGACGTAGCGAATCTAAATATTAAAAGAAATTTTAATTTTTAATTAGAAATTTCAATTTAAAATTTCACTCCATGCATAAGGAATGTTAACATACAAAAATTTTAATCTATCAAACTACTGCCACTCATCCATCATCAGAATTAAATTTAAATTTAATTTTTTTTACTTAGCTAGTTGCGGTTGTTGTCTAAGATAAATATTATTAATAAAAAAAAATTATATAACCAAGGGTATACTGAAATGATGGAAAACAATAACTCATACGAGTACGGTTTTTTTTATCAAACTTTCTAGAATATCGAAAAGCGGCCGAAAACTTGTTATATTTTATTTTAAAGCTTCTAATAAGGTTAAAAGCTTGAACAGTCATTATTTTAATGTTAACATACAAAAATTTTAATCTATCAAATTACTGCTACTCATCCATCATCAGAATTAAATTAAAATTTAATTTTTTTTTTTTCATAGATACATTATTACATAATATGCGGTTGTTGTCTAAGATAAATATTATAAATAAAAAAAAATTATATAACCCAGGATAAACTGAAATTATGGAAAACAATAATTTATACGAGTACGATTTTTTTTAACAAACTTCTTAGTATATCGGAGAGCACGCGAATACGTGTGATATATTATTTTAATAAAGTTGAGAGCTTGAACAGTCATTATTATAATGTTAACATACAAAATACAATTTATCAAACTACTGCCACTCATCCATCATCAGAATTAAATTTAAATTTAATTTTTTTTACATAGCTAGGATACATTATTACATAATATGCGGTTGTTGTCTAAGATAAATATTATTAATAAAAAAAAATTATATAACCAAGGGTATACTGAAATGATGGAAAACAATAACTCATACGAGTACGGTTTTTTTTATCAAACTTTCTAGAATATCGAAAAGCGGCCGAAAACTTGTTATATTTTATTTTAAAGCTTCTAATAAGGTTAAAAGCTTGAACAGTCATTATTTTAATGTTAACATACAAAAATTTTAATCTATCAAATTACTGCTACTCATCCATCATCAGAATTAAATTTAAATTTACTTTTTTTTTTACATATACACATTATTACATATGCGGTTGTTGTCTAAGGTAAATTATTAATAAAAAAAATTATATAACCAAGGATAAACTCAAATGATGGAAAACAATAATTCATACGAGTAAGATTTTATTATCAAACTTCCTGGAATATGGAAGAGCGCGCGAATACCTGTTATATTTTATTTTAAAGCTTTTAATAAGGATGAGAGATTGAAAACTTATTATTTTAAGATTCTCAGTGGTAATACTTAGTTGCTGGAGATATTTAAAAATAATAAGCACTAGTATTTATTTTGAACATTGTTACTGGATCAACTAATCCCAACTCTTTTTACAACTAGCAGATTATTATTGAGTAAGTTTCTAATGATTTTAGTTATTTTTTCTAATAATTGCATTAGTCCGAAATGGTTGTTCGATTTTGGCTGAAATTTTTTATTTTTAGAATGCATTTCTGCGACGTTGTGCAATATTGTGTTGTAAGGTTCAACTTTGAAATTAGAAAAAAGTAAGTAGTATAAAATTGTATATAACCAACATAATTATAATAAAAACAGACACTACCATACTCTAAACATATTCTATGGAGTCATTTATGATGATGATGAATTATTTAAATTTATTTAATGTCTCAAATCGACATTTATTATTCCAAAGTTTTGTAAAAAAAAAAAAAAAAATTCAAGGATTGATCATTTTGAGATCCCTGAACCTGAGAATGATCAATCAATCAAGTAATAAAAATAAACTTATACTTGTATAGTTTATAAAATAATCGTTATACTCTTATTCTAGATTTTAACTTACAAAGTATATCCTATAAAACCTTGTTATGTCTTCCGACTTTAATTTATTTCTATTTCTATATTATATTTTTTTGCTGTTATTTTATTTTTATTATTTCCTTTAGTAAAAATAAACTTTTCTTTTACTATAATTTCAATTTGAAAAAAATTAACTTCTAACTATATTATTTTTATTGTACATAGGTATTGTAAATATTATTATTCAACTTTTGTATAAAAAAAAAAAATAAATGCTTTTTTGTTTTCTCGGATATAAACAATAACCCACAACAATGTAACCACTATCATCATCAGTTATGAAATGAAAGTATTATCAACTACTCTACAATTTACTGCTAGAAATATTCTTCTATAAAACAAACATTTTTTTTTTTTTTTACAACAGTAACAAAATAATAATAACAAAAAAGAAAAATAAAATTATTTTAACATATACATTACTTGTTGTATCCTTGTTAACGATGACATTTATTTGAAGCGATATTTTCCTATATGTCCTTTCAACATATTTTACTTAAAATTCACAATTAATGATGATGGATTCCCATATTTCTATCTTCTTTTTATATTATTTTTTTGGTAGTTGGTACCTATAACCATTTATAGAGTATAATAATAATAATAACATTTGGTTCGTTGGTTTAGTCTAGGTATATAGATAGTACTTGGCTTTGTATTAGTTTATTTTTAATCATGAAATATATATATTATATTATAAAATTGTTATAGATATATATAATAAAATGTCCTGACAATGATGAGCTCTTTGTATATCCAACATAGGTACATAAATTTATATGTATGTATATGTACATACATTATGCGATTGTTTTATCAAAGATATAATGGTTAGTTTGTAATAAATAAGGATAAATTAAAGATAAAAGTAAGTTTAAAAGTAAATTTATATTATTATTATAATGTATTGTTGTAAGGTAAATTAAATTAAATTATTTAAAGGACAATTACAAAACTTTATTTAAAAAATAAATATAAAAAGATGTTGTTGAAAGTAATCCGCGTTCACATAAGTATCTAGGAGATGAATTTTGAAATAATTCTTTTAACTTTTAATTCGTTTGTTTTAAATGAAAATGGAATGAAATTAAATGAAAACATGAATGTATGAGTAAGGGAAAAATGGGTATGAAGAGTGAAGGTTTTCTGAAAGCCATTATGTAATTCTAAAATCAATTATTTGGTTGGTTGTTTTATATTTCAAAACTGAAGTCAAATGCAAGATCTGATATTTGAAAATGTAATGCAAATGAAATGAATTGAATGCTCAAACCTGTATTTGTTATTATTACCTAAATTTGGAACAAAAACCAATGATTTTAGAACATTATTATCTGAGTTTGTGATGTTGCAAAACATTGTTTCAAGGATGTTCGATGTTGTGAAAAATGATTTTTTAAATTTTGGCAAGATAATTTGACTTTTAAACGTTAACTTTGAAACGCTTAAAAAGTCAATACTGTTATCTATGTTTTTTAATATTCAATGCGGGGGTCTTTTTTCTGCTAACATAAGTAAAATTGAGTTGTAGCGATTTCCGATTGATTAGTAATGTAAATTTTTTAGATAATATATTGATGTTGATAAGAACAATATTGTCGAAGCCCGACTTCGTGGAAATCGAAAATATTGTGAAATTTAATTAGAATTTAATGGTATTTGATTTTACTGTATTCATTTATTATTTAATTTTTTACTGTTAAGCCCACTTTTACCAGTTTTAATGTTTAGTATAGTATTGAATATTATTATTGGGATTTTGAAGAAGAAGGTACATACATTTACATTTATTTTTAGTTTAATTGTATTTGTATAAAAATTGAATAATGAAAAAAAAAGGTGTACCCGCGTTGAGCCTAATGACTTTATCCTAAGGATCTGGAACATATTTTGATATTTATTTGATAGTGATAGGTTTTTTTGTCAAAACATTTTTGTTTTCGCAAATTTATCTTCTAAACTAAACAGAGGTTTTTCCAACAGTGTATAAATATTGAAGGGGTTTTATATGGTTAAATCTTGAGATATTTAGTTTTTAAAAGAGATAGTAAAGATTGATTTTTTTCCAAAAATTTTCTACTTTGAATTACAATTAATATCTCCATAACGAAGTAGATCTCTAGCATTTTTACCCTTATGTTTATTAAAATGTATAATTTTTACATATTAGTTATAATTTTTTTTCATTTTAATCCAATGGAGCAAAATTATTTAAACTAAAGTGACTGGTACAGCTGTTAGGATCCTATATCTCTAATCCGTTATTCCGCAAAAAGCAAAAAATGAGTATTGGGAATTGAAATAAATAAGAGCAAGAGTTCCACAAAACAATTTTCTGAATACTGAACTTTATTTTGTATACGTGGGATTTCCCAAAATTATAGAATGAATAGATTTCTACATTTGGAGATGACATTGCTAATTGCTATATTGACTGTGGCAAAAATATAAACGAAGATACAAACAATCTGCCACAATCTGCTAAAATAAAGCCGAATGAAGAATAATCTGTTATAAATTTGTTCAATTGTTACTTTTAAGGACAAAGGTATAAGGATAGAGAAAACAGCTAATTACCTATGCATGACACTTTATGCAAAACTTAAGCTAAAAGCAGATAAAGGAGATAATTAGAATTGAATTTAAAATATATGAAATTGTATTGGTTTATATGTCCAAAATCTAGTTTTTTAATACAAAATAAATTATTAATGTACAGTTAAGTTTAAAGAGCAGTGTGGCGATAGAATCCTAATATGTAGGCTGTTGATCAAAATTTTTTAAGAATGTTTTATTCAACGCTTCTTTACTTTATTGAAGAGTTACAAGAACTTAAAAGTATTAACAAAACAAGCAAGCAAGAACTAACACTATAGTGAGAGCTTAACAATTAATTTTAAAGCTAACAATAATATAGATTCAGGGTGAACTACTTAATATTTATTTAAACTAAAAATAATTCATTTTCAATACTCCCACTTTTAATCAAATATTATAAAATAATTATTTTAATTACAACACAAAAGTTCGTTAATAAATCATTTTGGCAAATTCAGTTCTTACGCAGCCGCTATATATCAATTGACTATATATATCAATTTTCTATGTTAAAAGTGACACCGATTTTTACTTTCTTGAACATGAAGTAATAGTACAAGAATCTAGCATGAACCAATAACCAGAAGTGGAGTACCCTATGTCACGATCCCTTAAACCAAAAAAAATAAATTTAACATTTTTTCAAAAGATACTATGGTTTGTTGAGTCCTTTGGGTACTTCAAAATTTATTTAACTGCATTTGTGCGAGATTCAGAAGGATTTTACATAAAGCGACTAGCATTCTTACGTGTATAGGCTATTTCTAGTCCTGTAGCTACACCTAAATACATTAACGAACCGATAGCTTCACGGTATGGACAATCAAAATTTTTTTATTCCCCTTATTTTACTAAATATGAACCTGGATCTGCAACGGGATTGCAATTTAACATTCTGGTATCTATCGAATATAATATTATTAACATAAGCAAAGGTTCACGAACTAATTGCAAACCAAAAAAACATTCTGCCCCAAAAACTTTAACTTCAAATTCTTCCTTCAGATTGGTAAGTAATGGATCGATTAATTAATTTTTATTTGCTATAATGAGTCCATCATCAACATATTATATTGGCAAAATAATTTTTATGTTATCAGAGTTCTTTATAAAAACGCAAGCTACCGTTTCGAAAATTTTGAATTAAAATTTTACCAAGAAACTTGTAAATTTTGCGTTACAGCTTGTTCTACCCCATAAAGACCTTTTCAAAAGTTAACATACATTTTTACTTTCGTCATTAAAACCTTCGGACTGTTTCGTAAAATCTTTTCATTTAGTTGTCCATTTAAGAAGGTGTTGACGTTTTGACGTCAAGTAGCCACCTTTTCACAGTGGAAATTCCGAGATAGTTTAAGTCCGGTTATGGAAATTCTTTTATAGTAAGAACATCGCGATTGCGGAATCGCGTCCCAATCGAAGCATTCCCAATGAGAGAGAGATTTTTAATTTATGACTTACAGAGGTTTAAGACGAATATTAACAACATTGCTCGCTCTTTTCCACAAAACTTTTCTTCTTCCTTTTTCTTTCCTTTCCTCTAATTTTCTTTCCTTTCCTCTAATGCTTTTATTTTTCAAATAGTCAACGGTATGCAAGTACTTAAAGGCCCAAAACCTAAGTTTTTGCTTAGTATAAATAAAAAAAAAAATTCCTTAAGTTTTCAAATCTGCCGCTTAAGTGTCAAAACTTTTTCAGTTAATTTTACGCAGATAAGCCCCATCCATCCAAAAGTTCCAAAACAAAGTGTTAAGGAATATGGGAAAGTAAAAATAATGATGTTCACCGAAATCTAAAGATCTTCCAGATATCTGTAGTAATAAAACAATTTGCAATAGTACATAAAGCAAAACTTGCCAAATAACAGTACTGACTTAGATAGAGTTCGCAAAGATTAGATGAAAAGAACATGTCAAGAAAAAAAAACTAGAACAGGATCTGAAATATGTACAAACATTTGTATTGGCTAATCGGGTAGATGTCCATTTTCAACGTATAACAAGGTTTTGATCTACAATCAAGCCAGTCTGCATATACGGTATTCAAATATAGGGCTGTGCTAAGCAACTACATACTCAAACTAGCCAAACGTTACAAAATAAAGTGTTTCGAAACATTGTTAATTCCCCCTGGTAATTCCCCCTGGTTTGGTTTGTTCGTAATGCTGATATTCATAGAGATCTCAACACCCCTCTCATAAAAGACGAAATCAAAAAATGGCTATACGCTATAACAGTCGCATTTTTTTCAACATGTCAATGTCGAATTTTCACGTTTAGCTGACAGTCAAAACTTAAACAGACGAAACCGTTCGAGCTAGGTTGAGATAAAATCTTTTATCTTACAATACTTCCTGATGGAATTTTGTTTACATTACAAATATATAGTAATAGAGCCAAAATTGTATCAATGGTAAGTTTAACCAATGGTACAATTTTGGATATAAGACTAAGTTATAATTTTAACTAATAAGGCTTGTTTTAATTTTAACAAAAGCTTGGGAGTTTTAAGTGAGTCAGTTCTTCCCCGGCACTTAGAACAGAAGTAGAAGGCTCTTTTCATGATTTTATTCTAACTGAAAAAAACAACTGAATTATCAAGATTTAATTAGGAATAGAAAAACTGTGGCAAGAACATAAACATTTCTAATTATAGGGGTTTAAAGAAATTTAAAACAAAAAACATTATAACTTATCCAGCAAAAATGATAAAATTTATATTGGTCAACTTGGAAAACATATTATCCTGAACCAAAACAATAATCACAGACAATTAGTGTTCAAATTGCGTGAAAAGTATATACTTACCTTCTCATATAATCAGCCAAGCAACCTACCCAGAGAAATTTTATCAAGAACAAAATTCATTTTCAGAAAACCAAAACACAATCAATTCAAAAGCAAAACACAATTTATATTATTCTATACATTATAATATGTAACAAATTCAATAATTTAAAAAAAATAATAAATTAATAATATAATCAATATGAGTAGCCTTGGTAATATTATAAATTTTGCACAATTTTAGAATTGGGGCAAATTTTAACATTTCTCAAATTTCTATTGCCAAAAAACAAAATAAAAAACAAAACCCAAATAAATAAAAAATCAAAATCATCATTTCGAATAAAACTCTTTTGTCATAATCAAAAATATTTATTATTTTTTTTTTTTTTAAATATATTTTTGTCTCAAGGTCTTCAATCTTTGGTCCTATTAAAAAATTTCTCATTTTTTATGCTACTATATTTATATACATTTTATACGATACCCACCTACTTACCTATATAATATTACATCTTTTAACATTAGGTTATGCCAAATATTTTTCTCTATAATTTTTAAATTGACTTCAATTTTTTTTTTTTTGATATTTTTATTTTGTCCTTGAAGAAAAAAAAATAGAAAATAAAATTTCCGTTTTAAATAAGAAATACAGTTAAATTATATCATATTAAAAAATAAACAGTAAATTATGATATATTATGAAAAAAATTATTTAAAATTTAAAATTTTCTGCATTACACTGACACTGAAAGGCGAAATAAATTCAATGAAAATGAGAAAACGTATTGAAAAATACAGTTAGTTGGATGTTTCGAAAATAAGAAAATCGATGTTAGGCTATCTTGATATAAAAAATTAGAAATATACAGGATATGGAAGTTCGTACTGTAGTCGAAATTGTTTGAGGAAGTACGTAGGTACTATAGTCAAAATTGTTGTTGTATTTGTTTTTAGATATAGGATCTCGAAATAAAAAGTACATAAATTGTATTTAGCCCATATTATTTTTAAAGTTTGTTGTTTCTTCGAATCTTACTCCTGTTGGGATGCTGGCTTCAACAATTATTTATTTATTTATTCATTTATAACAGGGGGACCTGCAGATTTATCTGCAGTCAAACTACAGACCCTGCTTTCCCTTTCGAAATGTGGGTATTTTATATATTAACTATGTTTGAGGAAGTACGTAGGTACTATAGTCAAAATTGTTGTTGTATTTGTTTTTAGATATAGGATCTCGAAATAAAAAGTACATAAATTGTATTTAGCCCATATTATTTTTAAAGTTTGTTGTTTCTTCGAATCTTACTCCTGTTGGGATGATTCTCACTTCAACAATTATTTATTTATTTATTTATTTATAACAGGGGGACCTGCAGATTTATCTGCAGTCAGACTACAGACCTGCTTTCTCTTTCGAAATGTGGGTATTTTATATATTAACTAGTTATGTGTTCCAGCAAGTGAGAGCAACGTAGGAAAGTAGGATAAATAAAAAATTTGATTTAAAAAAATTGGTTCTGTTTGGAAAGGAAAAAAAAAATAAAAACAATTTGAACTCTAAAATCGAAATTTTAATAAAAATTGCTACGTAATTGGAATAGTTTCCAAATGTGTGTTACCTCAATTTACCAATACACAGAAAAAAATCAATTTCGATTTAACTCATGTTCATTAGAAAAAGCAAAGACAAATCAAGTACAAAAGTAATATGAAAAACACATACATAATAATATACATACATAATATGATGCGTACCTAACCTACCAAAGAATATCAAACTATATTTTGACAAACTATGTTTGACATTCTTTACTACGAACCTATTGATTAACTTTTTATGAATAAAATGAAAATAAGAATAAAATAGTGTGGGGACAAAATAGATCATAACTTTTGAAACACTGATCGCGGTATAGCCTTTCAAAAAAAAATTTTTAAGGAAATTGAATTTTCTTCAATTATGTGAAAGAAAATTATTTTAGGGCTCTCGCTTTTGAATTATAAATTTAAAAAGAAATAACAAATAGTAATATAAAATATCATTTAATTTCTTAGAAAATCCATTGGTTGGTGTAAATATGTAGGTATAACATAATATATAAAAAAAAAATAAACAAAAAAAGAATTTCATTATGACATATTATGTGAGTAACATTGTATGCATGAATATATACCATATATATAATAATATACAAATTGTATCATAGATAAATTGTGAATAAATACCAAAGCGACGTACAAAAACAAATAAAAAGCTATAAAAATAATGTTGAGAATTTGGTTTTAAATTTGCTGAACATAAACACAGAAACTAACAGTGTAACGTCATGAAAAAGAAGAAAATTAAAAAAAACTCCCTCCCCTTATAATTTTTTTGAACTTTTAGCCTATATGACGACCCTCAATCCTACCATTGTGGAAAATTTGAAATCTCCAAGTCAACTGGAAGTAGGAAATACTTTCTGGACATAAACATACATTCAATTTTATATATAGTTAGTATAGATTATTTGGTATATATGTAAGTATTGTATATTATAATATTACTAACTATTGATTTTTTTAAGAAAATAAAGAAAATCAATAAATAAAATAAATTGTTTCATTTATAATGCTAATGCTAGACCGGCGAATGTTACGCTGGGAATAGCTAGTAATTTACAATATTGTTTGATCTATCTATAACTATTTTTTTTATATTTTTTATTTAGGTATTTATTTATTTATTATAAATTAATTTTCACCGCTAATAGTTTTGAAGAAATCTTTTATATAAGGCAGCGTTTATACGTTTTTGAATTGTATTTATAACTTATAAATGATATTCATTAAAGTTTGACATCCGACTTTGTTATAGAATATCATAAAAATTTTTTTTTAAATAATAGTGCTCGACACGCATTTTTGTATTTCGCAAGTTGAAAAAGTGAATTTTGCGAGAAAAGGTATTTATAAACTTTTAATTGTATTATGCCAATATATTGAAAGACATACATTAAAAATTACAAAAAATGTGTATTAAATATTATTATTATTTATCAATACAAATAATACTTAGAATAATTGATTTACTACTTAAATATTTATATTTCATAAATGTTCTGAAATTACACAGTATATTTATATTTGTTTATAAGTATTTATTATTAGTACTCGTAACGCATATTCGTATCTCCGTATTTTGCAAGTTTAGAAAGTGGATTTAGCATGAAGAAATATAGTATACTTTGCAACTATATTTGTTTATCTTTGAGATATGTAATTAAAATGTTTGAAATAAAATTTGATGTAATTGCAATAAAATTTGTAAATGTAATAAAAATAAGTAAAACAAAACTTTCATGAAATAAAATCTGATGTCTAAACGCTTCCTAACAAATACTATTAATAGAGACGTACATTTCAACAACATGTGGCGAACAGAGATGTTGCTGGCAGTATAGACATGAAATTAAATGCATTTAAACTAAATACATACCACACTCACATTAAAAACACATTAATATAGCCATAGATACGTTTTTTGTGTTTTTTTTATTATCATAATGGCCCTAACTATTTCAAAACTCAAAATAAAAAAACAAAACATTTATTTATAGAATTTATATTTTTATTTCACTTCTTTTAAATTTTGGTTTTGACGTTTTGGTGTGATTAGGTATGAGCATTATAGTTAAGGTTATGTATGATTGGTTACGACTTTGTTAAATCATATCGAATCATATAGACCATTTAACGAAGTATCATATGACATCATATGACGCCTTATGACTATTATAGTTAGGGGTAAAGCCAATAATTATGCTTTTTCTCTTATTCTTCAGATTGTTATATTGTTATCCCGATAGGGTCTCTGATATAGGTAAGGGTAGTCTGTGATTTTTCTTTTTAAAGATTTTTTAATTTTTATGTGTACTAAATTCGCATAAAGTTTTTTTTTTTTAAATTAATTCATATAATCAGATATAATCAATGCTATTGCTCAATAGGTGAATTGTTTTTAGGTTAATTTTAATTTGTTTTTGGTTTTATTTGGTTTTATTGTTTTGTGGTTTATGTCTTTAAATTCAATTTTGCACGCTATCGTAATTTGTAATAGTTCTAATAAAGTTGTCTAATCTAGTTGAAAAAAGCTTTGTGTTGTAAAAGCTTTGTGAAAAGTTTAACAGACGTTTAAGCATATTAATAATATATAAGATTTTGTTTTGTTAAAATTTATATGCTTATTAATTTAGTCAAAATTGTTTAAGGTTTTTAAAGCTGTTGGGGCCATACAACTTCCCCTTAAAATTTACATCGTTTTCTATTTTTTATTAATAGTTCAGCTTACTTCCAGTTGACACTATGACCGGTCTTGATATATTAACTAGTTTCAAATTTTATTGGTTCGACCACGTCTTCTGATTCCTTAAGCATTTCACTCTATATTATTCTCAATACTTTTTGTTAGTTTTCTGAGCATATTCATTTTCATTTTCTTCTTTTTTATTCATCTAGACACAGGTGCCTCAACAGTCCTAGAAAAATTTTTTACCGAAAGGAATGTAAAATTTGGAACGTAGGGCAAGGTAGTAGGAAAGGTGGACGAATTACGAACGAAGGTGTTAATTTTGGTCTTATGTAGGTCATAAATATAGAATTTATCATGTTTGGGAAATGCATAACATTAAATTTGGTTTCACATTAGTAATATTGAGGTTATAAACGAATTTCCATAAGTTATTTTCTGCCATCTAGGGATTTCTACGGTGTAGAGATGAGCACAGTTGCACACAATAGTTATTTATTGTGCGGTTGGCCAGAATATATACATATTATACTGAAATATTTATTAATGTTTTTAATTATATTACTAATGGTTATAAAATATTTTTGACTGCGATCTACTACTACATAGAGCAAAAAGAAGACCACGAACAATGTGAATTGATAGTATTCAAAATAACCTGAGTTAGCAAGATATTACAAACTGGCAAAGAATGAGATAATATTAAGTCAAATGGTGGCAAATTACGAAGCAAGCTAAGTTCCACACTTGTATTATAACGGTAAATAAGTCTAATCTATTCATAGCATTCATTAATATGTTAAATAACAATTTTTGTAAATCCTGAAAAACTGTAGTAACCTTTAAAATGTTACCACTTTGTATTTTAAATCTCCAATATGTCGTATAGATATTATGCACATATAAGGTTAATTCAATTATAAGAAAAAAATAATACAATCTAGAAACAAATAAGGTTCACTATGAAAATATTTTTATTTCTGAAGTTCTTACAATTTTTATTTAAAATTTTAATGGACTAACTTATGTTTGCACTTGACTTTTATATTTTTAATATTTCAATTTTTTTTTTTTTGTTTTCAGTTTTTTTTTATGTATTTTCCTGGTTTGTTATTGTGTAAATTGTGGTATTTCAATTTTCTTTTACTATAACTATCAAATTAGGTCAATACAATATCCATCACTAGACAAATAAAAATTTTTTTTATAATTTAGTTATTTACTACTCTGATTCGTTTAAATTGTTTTAAATATATTTCTTTGATTATATGGGACAAAAAATGATATAAATAAAAACATTATGAATACGAAGGAACTTTAAAACTTAAAGTTTAAAGAAATTTGAATAATGAGTGCATTTTTTTATATCAAATTAACATAAATAGAACCGAAGCCTGCAATTTAACAATTTGGATATCTTAAATTCAAAGAAGAAGATAATTTTTTTTAAGAATGAATGTAAAAATATATATCACTTATGAATAATGGATAACATTATAGTATGTAATAGTTATTGAGATCATTATATAACAATTTAGAACATATCGAAAACCATTTCAAACGTTATTTTCAACAAAATTAGTTTGTGGGATCTCTAGCTTCCACTATAATATGTTAAAATACAACATTTTGTTTTAGAACGTCAAGTGATAGATGCAACTGAATAAATTACAGAATACTGTTAACTTATTTATAATATTCAACGTAGTTGGATAATGTACTGACAAACATATATATTTTATAGAATATAATGTAGGCTCTAGGTGAAACATTATTCAAATTAAATGAAGATTAAAACTTTAGGTATGTTTCACTAATTTTATTAAATATCTTAATTTATTTCGGTTATTACACAATCATCAGAAGACTGATAAAGTATAATTAAATTTGTGTTCTCATATATGGTATTTTTGTTTTTTTACATAATACCTATAATATTATTTATTTATTACAGTTACAAAGATTTAATAAATTTTTACAGATTTGATTTTATTTAGATCTATCTAGTCATTCACGAGAATTGTATGTTGTTTTTGAGTTTATAAAATGGTTCAATTATTGTTATATTACAGAACCAATATAGTTTATGGGAGATCTTACCACTTGTTAAAATCAATCCGAAACCTTACAATGCAATAAAATTATACCCTTATTTGTTTTTATTTTAGAATTAATTTGGGGCAGGTTCGAAGAAGATACACGATTATTTCATCATCTTTTTCGTTTCTGCATATTCTAAAAATAAACATTTCATTGATTCCATGTACTACCATCTAATATTGCATTTATATTTTTAATGACAATCGTGCTTAGAAATAAATAAATTTGTAGAATGATAACAAGACCTTTATTGGTATCCCAAAAGAAGTAAAGAAAATTATTTTGGTTTGGAGTATGTATCTTTGATTCAGATGCTCACATTATAATGTGGGATAGAAAAATCATACTGGCAAAACCAAAAATGAGTTCTAAGGCTTATACAATACACGATGTGGGGCTAATAGGTTATAAGAGGCTCCTAAATAGGTATTTTAAAACATGTTGTTTGTGGTAAATGTCATACCACATAATATATATATATATATATTTATATACCGGGTGTTCCACAGCATCGGCAGAACATAAATTTTAATAAAAAAGAAAATGATACTGAATTTTTATCGTCAAATTAGTATCTAATTTGTAACAAAAAAAAATTTTTAAATAGTAGGAATATTGGGTGTTCCAAAGCATGCGTATCAGCTTTTTAAGAGGGGAAGGAGCAGTTATTTTCAAATTTAAAAAGTTTAGTTACTAAATCGAGGGTGCTCTATCGATTGGTGGTATTTTCAACTTCCGTTTCTTATTTTTTGACGTAGAATCCGAATTTGCACAAAAAAGTACCCCTTCCATGTGTAAAATTTCGATTTCGGCCAATTTCGGTGATTTTTGGTCTTAAAAAACTAGTGCATTCAATTATTCGAGTTTTTTTACTATCCGAATATCGAATAGTTTTTTGTTGAAATATTCGAATATTCGGATATTATTCGAATTATTGTATTTTCATGTAATAGCAAAATACATAGTAGACTGTAGAACCAATAAAGTCAATAAAAGCATAACTAATACCAAAGAAATAAAAGAAGAACATAGTAAAACGCAAAATTAATTATTACCAATTCATTATTTTATTTGAGTTGAGAATTGAGATCCTCTTTTTTAAATATAAATTATAAAAATAATATTGCAATATATTAGCAACATAAAAACGTAAAATTAATTATTATAAATTCATTATTTCATTTGAGAATTGAGATCCTCTTTTTTAAATATATATTTTAAAAATAAAATTGCATTTAAATGCTTTGACTTCAAACTACTTCTTAGCTTTGATTTTATAATCCCAGCCGTAGAGAAAACTCTTTCGGTAGCTGTTGAAGTTGGACTAATTGTTATAAGGGCGTTGTACAAAATATTTAAATTATCTGTTCGTTTTTTAAACGCATCTAAAAAGTTAAAGTCTTTAGTAAGTTTTTTCTTACCAGTTGTGGATTCAGAAAAACCACAAGCATTTGTTGAAATCGTTGTAATGGAGCAGATTGCTTCATGGAGCTGTTTTTGAAGTCCATTATCATCATTTGTGTTTGCATTGCCTTCAGTAGATAGCAGTACATCATCATCATCACCATTGTCAGTATCGTTATTATTATTGAGATCTGCTGGATAAATTCTTTGCATAATATTTTCTGCTAAATCTTTAGCGGAACTTTTGGATGCATAGGTAAAATGTTCTGTTGATCGCGGTATAGTTCCAGTTTCAAGATATATAAGTAATGTGGTTAACACTTTATCTCTTCTTTGGTCCACTCTTTTTTTTATTTCGATAAGTAATATATTACTTAAATCATTATCAATTCCCGTAAAAGAATTAAATAAAAATTTATAAACGCCTTCAGCTGTTACGAGTGTTACATTATCTTTACTGAGCTCTTGAACTGCTACTTCAAGTGGTGTCAATACATTAAGCAAGTTGTTTAAGACTAATACATCACTCTCAGGCATAGTTGGCATACCTAATTCAACTAGTGTATGATTAATGCAATCCTTGAGTCGTAAAAATCGTCTAATCATAGAAGCCATTGAACTCCACCTTGTTTTAACATCAATTAGCAGGCGGAGTTTTTTATTTTCTTGCTTCAAAACATATTCTTGCAATTTGTTATTTTTAGCTGGAGACTTTCGAAACATTTTGACTATTTTTCGTACTTTGTTAACAACAATATAAAGTTTTGTATTCAAGTCCACTAAACAATCTTCTTCTGTAATTTGTAAATTCAAATTGGTATTTTCAATTGGAAAATCACTATAATCAACTGACTTGGTGTCATCATTTTCATCATTAAATGAGCTATAACTATATTCACTATCACTGTCAATTGATTCGGGAGATAAATTATCGTCATTTTCTAAACATTCTCCACTATAAGTTTGTTCTGAATGTATTTTTTATACAGCGAATCAACAATTGCTAAATGTAACGCGTGGTTATGACATAGTTGAGAAATAACAGATATATTATTGCCATATTTCACCATAACCGCTGCGCCATCATGAGTTGATGCAACAATATCTACGTCCATATCAATGTTGAAATCTTTGAGTTTCTGTTTTATATATATTTCAGTGTTTCTAGCATCAGCCTTTTCTTTAATTTCTACCAAACCTAAGTCAAAATTTTTAAATGATTTTGTACTACTATGATATGCACGTAAACTGACATTTATATATCTAATAGCACTATTGTCGGTCCATTCATCTACAGTTATTGAAAATTTTCCATTTTCCTTTTTGTATAGTTCAATTTTCACTATCATTTCCTTTTTCATTTGATTATAAAACTCATAAATGTATTTCCATATTGTAGCTTCACTTGCTGGCATATTGAATTTGTTATATTCAAGATAACCTTTAACTGCTTCTGATTTTCTTATTGCATGAACAGACATTCCATCTTTAGCAGCACATCGCGATAATATTGCACCAAGAGATTTTGTATTTGTTGGTTTAATAAAATCTAAAATTGTGTTATTATCGCTTTTAGACTTTTTCGGATGGACTTCATCCACATTTGGTGTTACAATTGAGAGGCCGTGTATTTTCAAATGGTTGATTAAAGGAGTGGTGGTTGATCCTTTGCAACATAGAATTCTTGAACATTTGAGGCATACAGCTTCCTTATTATTTTCGTGTTTTTTAAAGCAGTTCCAAACATCTGACTTTTTTTTACGATACATTATGTGGGCTATAACAAAATAACATCGGTATTTATTTGAATTTTTAATTAAATACTTTCTAATTACCTTTATGAGCTAAGCTTCTTCAAAAAATGAATAAAAGATGATCCATCAAAATTCAAAATAAACGATATTAATTTTAAACGAAATGTCAATTAATAATGAAATGACAAGCGAAGATCCGTGCTGCCAATTCTTTTTCTTTAAAACAGCTGATAGAAGCTAGATAATAAATCAAATAGGGTGCGTTTTTTCGCTCATTTTTATCGAGCAAAATTTGAAAAGAAAACCAATAAAAATATTCGAATATTCGAGGATAGTATTCAAATAACGAATACTATGAAATCCGAACTTGAATGCACTATAAAAAACCTTTTTCCGGTCCCTCCTGGAAGTTGAAAATATCACCAATCGATAGAGCACCCTCGATTTTTTATTTAATTTTATCCTTCTCCTTTTAAAAAGCTGATACGTAACCTTGGGAACACCCGGTATTCCAACTATTTAAAAATGTTTTTTTTTTTACAAATTAGATGCTAATTTGGACAAAAATCCAGTATCATTTTCTTTTTTATAAACATTATTATGTTCTGTCAATTCAAGATAGTAATCAAATCAAAGAAAAACTGAATGTCACCGTATGTGATATCCCTTAATCTCTCTTGCAGATAATTTCAAAATATTTCAAGATTGTATGTCTGTTATTTTTTTTGTATATTTCATACACAAAACAAAATCATTGAGGTCATCATTAAATTTTATAATTGTATCAATACTCCAGCGTGTTGGAGGTGTTAATAATTTGATTATACATTATTACTTATTTCATCCAGATCAAATAGACTTAAGTTCGTCAAAACTGACAGATTCACATCAATCCATCACAACACGTAATATCATTTGCCCAAATAAACCAGTTAGCCATTGACATATAGGTGAAAATTATTTTAATTCTTTTAGGCATTGATTATTAACGGAGCGTTTCGTTCATCTGAAACTACTAGACTTATAATATTAGGCTTTATCTATACATCTTTTGATTTCATGATTCTGACGTATTCAGTAAGTTATATCAATATTCTGTAAACAAGCATCTGTGAGTTGAAAACTGTTAAACATTGTTTAAAAATTACTAAACAATTTCCATAGGTATATTCTTACTCATATTTAATCAAAGCTATTACACGCTCATGACTAGACTTTTAAATATTTTTTATTTACATTTTACACACTAAGTAACTCAATTATAAAATTAAACATTCCAATTCATATGATACTGGATAGTAAAATTATTTTACTATAATTATTGTTTTTCTTTGATATGTAAATTTTTCTATAATATTTTGTACATGTACATTGCACAGAGTTTAATTACCTCAATTACCTTTTTACTCTCAGACAGCATCTAGATACTATTTTTTGCTCAAAAAGAATTTTGCAAAAACTTTATGTATACAAAAAAAATATTTTTTCAATATTTTTCAATTAAAAAAGAAAATTTTTGTTTTTTTATGGAAAGTAATAAAAATTAAAAATAAAATGAAAAAATAGAAAACATATTCATATCTCCCGGTAAATAAAATATTCTCAACAATTTTAGATTCATTACATTTGCATTTGACCATATACCTACATGTTATGGCCAAAATGTATAGTGATTGTTGAAAATAATTGAATACCAAAATGTGTTCATAACAGATTTAAAGATTGGAAAGAGAAAAAATAGAATAAGTAATAAAAGTTAAGGGATTTTATTTGGATTCTTTTTTAAAGTACATACTGTATGTACACTTACACTTTAATTGTTAATTAAATTTGTTTTTTTTTTGTACATGCTAATTTCATTCAGATTAAATCGACTTGAAATCGTGAAATAATCTTATTTAGACAAAATCGGTCACTTATATTTTAATGTGAATTTTGGAAGCCTAGAAACATGGCAACATTTAAATTATTCAATGTTTAACAGTTTTGCTTAATTTTTATAACTCACACATGAAGCTTACAGGATCTTGATAATTGGATTAATCAGAATTTAAAAATCAAATGCTGTATAGGTATAGTCTAATATTACAAAACTTACTAATAAATTCCACAACAATTTGATCCGTTTAATGTGGTGTTACATAGTTATTACTATTGTATAATGTTTTTCCTTTGTGTACTCTGTGTACTAACCAATTTGACTAAAAATAGCAGTGTAAGTAGACTTGGCTATTCCAAAAGACGTATGAAAAGATAAGTAGCACTATATTATTCTATCTGGCGCAAGTGATTCATTAGTTGATGTGATGAACAAACAATAACTACTTTATTGAGAGCTAAACGTGTTACGGACTAGTATAACATTTTTTTTTAAATACCGCTTTTATTAAAATCTTTACTTACTGAACAAAAGGGCTCCAAGCAATCATGTAATCCATATTCAGTCAAATCATTGTATTGATTTCATTAAAAATATTATAATCAACCAATCCAAACTTTTGATTACGAAAATAAAGTTATAAAATCAGTTGATTAGAAGAAATTTCAATATAAGTAATTTATGATAGAAAAATATTTTATGATTAGATTGAAATTTTTAGTGATTGATTAACCTTTTATCTTCCAGATTAAAAATTTGTATCGTATCGACTTAAAATTTTGCAATACGTTCCCATTTCACTGTAGGAACCAGAAAAGCACAATTTTGGGGTTCTATAAAAACTGAGGCCTGAGATATGGTCCATATGGCAACACTAGTAGAAAGCCAAGTACAAAAATGTAATTTTTTTAAAATTTTTATTATAAATTTATTACATACTTTAATCACAGTTTTTTAATATCAAGTTAAAATCAAATAAAAAATATAAATTAAAAAATTCAGAGGTATAAATTTCATATAAAAAAAACTAATGTTTTGAAAAACTTATTCTTATTTTGTATGATATTGGATAAAACATTTTACACATAGATCAACATTGCATTTTTTACACTCGGCTCTCCCGCTGGAATTGCAATATTCGTGTGCGCATCTGCAAATTTTTATTCTCTTTTGTAGATCGGATTAGATGATCCTTACCATCATACCGTACTCTCCAGCTGATAAACTGAATTTTCTTCCAAGTTTTTACGGCTAACTCGTATAGAGAAGCAAATATACATTTGCAATGTCCCTGCGTATCATTCCGCTGAGTAACATAACATCCTTTCAATCGAGATAATTTCCCTCCATTTTGTAGCATCCATTAACCATATTAACCATACATAGTATCCACCACCATACTTTTCCTTTTATTCCGATCCGATAGGTGTTTATATTGTGCTTTATTATCGAAAAAATAACTCTTCCCCCAATTTCATTTGTATATCAATCTTTTGTATCTTCAGCCTCTTAACATTTCTTGTAAACCTATCACTATTATGTGTTATCTAACTTATTAAAAATAATAACACAATTTTGTTTTTTTTTTTGTATGTTAGTGAATAGTTGCAGAGTAAGTTAATTACAAATAATTACCTTTTATTTATTTTTTTGCAATTTAATTATGAACCACACAAAGAAGAATATCGATCTAGATACTAACACAAAACTAAACTGAACGGAAATGCACAAAATGTATTATCAATGAGTAATAAAAAATGATGCAATAATTAAAAAATAGCTACTACTTAATTAATAATTTACGTATTTTGACATTTAAAAATACATAGAAATTTTGTTGCCATATGGACACACTAGTAGAAAATGGGTTAAAATTGGTAAGAAACTTTGCTAAATTGTTTGGATCTCTGTTACACAATATTGTTTTATTCTATAGCAATTCTTTCTCAAATATATTATTATTTATTTATTTATTTATTTATTTATTTATTTATTTATTTCAATCTACTGGGTAGTCCCTTACAGATTTTGCTTATAAAATATTTAAAACTAAAATAAAATAAAACTAGAAATAGAAAACAAAAATTGTAAATATAAAAATAATTTCAGATATAAAATAACATTAATAATAAGATGCATTAACAATTTCAAGTTAAAAATAACATTAATTCAAGAAAAGAAGTTAAAAAAAAAGAAAAATTCAGACTTAAGTAATAAATAAATATTAATAGTAAAAGAAATAGTAATTATAAAGGTATGCAGTACATTCAAATGATAACAGAGAATAATTTTAATAAATTTGTAGAATAAAATTATAATTAATTAAAATTAGAAGAATTATTGTAATGTTTCAAAAAATGTGATGATTTTTCTCCTAAAAACGAATCTACTGTAGTTGAAGTCAATTACTGAAAAACTGTTATTAAATAAGCGCTGAGAGTTTGCAATAGGTTCGGAAAAACCATAGTTCGTTCTATGATTTTGAAGATATAAAAATCTTTGGCTTCTGAAATCGCGCACTGGAGCATAGATATTATAAAGGCGAAGAACAGATGGACATTTTATTCTGCCAGATAAAATATCATAGGAAAACATCACGGATGCAGCATTTCGCCTAGCCTCAAGAGTAGAAAGCTTAATAAGTTGACATTTAGCTAAATATCCAGTAATATACGGTTGCCAGTTGAATTTACGAAGGCAAAACCTAATCATATTCTTTTGAACATTATGTACCCTTTACGCCCTTTTTATTTTTTCTCCTATCTTGTTCTGGCAAAATTCGGATTTCATTATTGGCATGGGTTGAGCTTTGATGATAACTTCAACTTGTCTTATTAATTTCATCATTAATTGTCAACATTTTTAAGCCACGGTACACCATAATTTCTCATATATCACTCATCATTCATCATCATCATAATTATCCTGCAACCCCATCCGTGGGGAATAGGGCGAAAATAAAATCTTTCCATCGGCACATATCTACAGCTAACCTCCTTAATTGTAGCAATGTTCTTTGTTGGGTAATTACTTCGACTAAGATTGGTGGTTCTCAATGCTTTTGACGGCCTTTGAAATTCTGATTCCATTCGAAACATTGTTTCACGATGGTATTGTTAGGTTTGTCAGATTATTCCCGCTTCAACGCCTTTTTCATCAGATTTTCATTTCTATTTCTTTTTGACTCGGTTTTTGCCACAACGTTCTCTTGGAGACCTTTTGTGTGCTGGAGGACCTATATTGATGTACGTTTGGAATTTCCTGGTGATGGGTACTGAAATTTTCTATGTTTCACTGGTGTACAAGAGAACAGATTTTAAGCTTACATTGAAGATGCTTACTTTAGTGCGCAAATATATGTTGTTTGCTTGTATACTTTTGAGAGCTTCAATGTGGGCTTCAATATGTGTTCTTAAAGATGTGGGCTTAAATATTCAATTCGGTATCTTTATCTAATAACATCTTCCTGCCAGGTACTAGAACTTAATAACTTCTTTGATTTGCATGTTTTTACGGAGGATCGGATGTTGTGATGTGCTAGTTTTAATTTTTTTTTAACTGTATTCACTTTTAGGCTCAAATTATTTTTACCACATAACATGTAATCCTACATTCGTATCTGACAATAAACACCTATTGTTGGCGTAATCTAAATGGCTGATACGTTCGAAAGGACGCCACTGGATAACATTGCTTCCGTCTGCACAGTAGTAGTAATTATGTCATCCATTACTACTAAACATAATATGGGTGATAAAATACATACCTTCCTTACTCCGTAACATACCCACGCAGTCATCTTATATTATAAAACGTAACAATCTTGCTGCCAACGTGCCAGCGTTGCGTGCAAGCGTTGCTACAACAAAAGAAAATAAGAAAAACTAAATTCTAAACAAAATAAAACGTAAAGTAAACAACAATTTTTCTTCTCTGCTGAGTTTCTTTATGTACCTAGACCCTATCTTTTTATAAAAAAAAAAAAAAAAAACTTAGTGTGCATTGTACTGTGTATGCATAATAAAAAGACTTCTAACTATAACATATTACGTAGTGGTGTATATTCTAGAATTGACTTTGAAATTATGTAGAATTATATTACCAATGAAATGAAATAATAATAAAGAATATTCAAGTAGAAGAAATTAATAAAAACGTAAAATCAAAAGAAAAAAAAACTGTATTTTATTTTTATTTCATATAAAGAAGTTGTTATTGTAAATAAAATGTATGTGATATATATTTTATTCTTTTTCAGTTTTCAGTCAGGTCAAAATATAGCTAATGATGTTTAATATGAATATTGTAAACTATGAGCACATGTATATTAATAAATATATGTATATATGTAGTTCATTTATATTATATTATGTACATAGTATATTTTAATTATTTCATATGAATAAGTTGTTTTTATTGTAAATGCTGTATGAAGCTATGAATAGTATGGATAATAATTTTGGATTCCAATTTTATTTTTTTAAAGATTTTCAATCAAAATAACTTCGTTTCGTTTATAATTAATTCATTCTACAATAAAAAAAGGGCTAATATAACTAACTGGCAATAGAATAAAATTTATTTGAATTTTTTCTTTCCTAATAACTAAATTTGTATGCTATGAACTTTTTCCCTCAATCTATACCTTTTGGTGAAAAGCTCATAATTCTAGGTGTGGAATTGCGCCAAAGATTACCCATCTTACCCCAAAAAAGCCAATCAGATGTTATAAACTCTTGCATAAAATTTAACAACCAAGTTAACCCAAAATGTTAAATCTACAGATCTATTATTTAGATGTGGTAGATGGTGATCTAACGAATGACCAAAGTTTGCCAAATTTATAAGATCGTTTTGAGACGGGCTTTACAACTACTACATTACATAGTATTAAGGTCTTATTGTCAATGCACATACAAATACCTGAGTATACTTAGTTTTGGATTTGAATTTGTTTATCATTTAATATTATTAGTTCAAGTTTGTATTGAATTGTAGTTATACTAATTTTGGATATTCCAAGTTTTTAGCCAAATAATATTCCAATTTAAAAGCCTATTTAATAGCCTATTATATCACAGTCATTTGTTTCTATTTTATTTTATAATATTAATATTCCGTGTTAGCAAGTATTTCCCTTACATCACATAAATTTTTTTTTTAATATTAATAAGCCCTGTTTCTTCTGTAGAGCCTGCAAAATTTTAATTAAAGCTATAAACTATAAATCTAAAAACTATATTTTTAATTTATTTACTTTTTATGTTTACTGTACTCTTTATTTAAAATTATAGATTACAGGTTGAGGTAGGCATAAATGAACATTTATATAACCAAAGGTATACCTACATTGTAGAAAGAAAATAACAAAAAAAATTCTATACCTAACCAGAATTTTTATTTTACATGTCTGAATTTAATACAAACATAACAAAACAAAAAAAGGTAAAACAAATTTTTAAGGTTTAAAATAATTTCAAAATTTAACAATAACTCACCTTGAAGCAGAATAGAGAGAAGAAAAAAAACTGACTTAAATACTTTTGAAGGTCCTTGTTCCTTTCGTATTTTTAATATTATATTATATAGATATATTATAGATACTAATAGATCTCTAACTGACATTATTTTTTGAAAGAAAGAAAAATTTAAAACAGTAAATTTGAAATATTTCAGGGGCAATCATCCTAAGATAATTGACCATCAATAAAGCTACAATGATTAATATTTAAAATAATATACGAATATAATAATAGAATATTTATTTTTATACAACATTAAAAATCACCGGAATTTGACAAAAAATGTAGAAAACAAATTTAAGAGGGCAAGGACAGATTGTCAACAACACTGTAATTGCACAACACTAAATAAAATACATGCTACTTAATACACTATATAATATACTAGGGGCCCCTGTTGAGTAATTATAATTCAAGTTGAAGCAAAATTTAAAGTTTTTAAAAAAATAGTAATTTACGTACTGACATAGACATCTCACAATATAGTAGAAACCACTTATGTTTAATAAAACTCTACTATATACAAATTAATTTGCCAGTCACACAAATCAGTTAAATTATATTTAAATTTTAATTTGTTTTTGCGTTTGTTGTTTTTATATTTTTTATTTGAGATGAATTTGTTTTTTTGTTTCTATTTGGCATATGTACATAGATTCATTTGCAAGTGTATAATTATAATAACTGATTTGTTTGTTTTTCTTTATTATTTTAATAAGATCTAACCTCACATATGCATAATGTATTTGCTGAATAATAAAACCATATGAGTAAAAAATTTTCAACTGTGTGCGCATTATTGTTTTTTATACAACTTATTAATATATTAGGAGTTCATTAAAGAGAAGCGAAATAAAATGAAAAGGTGTCTACTGCGCAGGTCCTTAAATGCTTGTCAATTATAATTATAGATAATTCTAATACAATACAACTACACTAAATATCGAAAAAACAACAATTGAAATCCATATTTATTATGACCATGCACCTAAGAAAGGAAAAACTAAATCCTTTACAATTGGGTTTTAGATATGCAAAGAAAAATGTAGTCAGTGTACTTCAAAGTGGAGCATGTGTTGGTCAATTTGAAAATGAAAAAAACTGGTGTCGATTCAGCTCATAGTTGTTTTGTAATAGATATGCCGATTCGAATTAAGGTTCGTTGTTTTCTCAGTTAGACCTATCTGAATTCCATTAGAGTAATTAAACAAAAGTAAAATGCAAATATAATTTTGAATTAAATCTGCACAATAAAATTTTTTTTTATTTTAAACTCAGGGTGTTGTAAGCAATAAAATCAAATTATTATTTAAAAAACACAAATTAACACCTCTCAAAGCGGAACAATTTTTAGCTCAATTTTATATCATTTAACACTCATCTACCAACCTACCAACCGAAAACCGTTAATCAAATCAAGTCAGCAGAAAAAAATTTAATTATGCTATTGCCAGAAAAATTGAAGACAGACATAACAATGACTAATATTAATTTGTTATTTTTATTTTTTGGTTTTAATTTTGTTTACATTTTTGGTACTCATTTTGGATAACATTTTTCAATTCATTACTACCTATGAAATACGAAATAACCCCTTCTAAATCGATGCATAAATCGAATTTTGCACCTATATTTTTTATGATTCAATCCAACTAGCAACCGACAACAGTATTGGGATGAAATTATTACAAAGAGAAAATATTCCGATTACAATCATACAAATATCCCGATAGCTTTAGCTCTAGATAATATATCATTTTTTGATTGAACTCTGATCGCATAGATTAAAATTACAATTGCCCTATGAAAATATATGCCCTTTATATCAATTTATTTTCCCATCTCTTTTGTACTTGTACCGGGCAAAAATTTCATTCTCCTCGTTAACATAAATCCTAATTTTTATCTGTTAGTTATTTTTAATATGTAAATTTTTGCTTACTTTTTTAATTTTCTTTACTTTGTTTTTATTTTTTTATTTTTATGTTATTCTTTCTTTCTTACTAAATTTTTGTAATGAATAAGCAACACAAAATACAAAACCAAAAACAAAAACAGAAAAAAAAACAATAAAAAAAGGTAAATAGAGAAATTTTAGCAGTCATAAAACTAAATTTCATGGCTTCTGGTCATACAAATCAATATAACAATTTACATATTTGGACCATATTGCTGTTAAGTAAAGTCTGTTGATGATATTGAGTAAAAATGTAAAATTAGAGAGAACAAAAAAATGATCCCACTCAGTAGAAGGTTAGAAAAATCATAAGAGGTTTTGTGTATTTGCATAGCTTAGTACACTCATTAACATATCCAGAATAATGATCGAAAAACCAATTTGGAGTATTTAAGATCTATATTTTTAAAATTTTATTTTTTTTGAAAAACATACACTTATCCTGAAATATTTTGAGGCCCAACTGAAATATTATTATATAGTCAGTTATACTTCTTAATAGCTATTCACAAGTCCCAACTTGCTCTATAAATGGAATTGACCGTTCTTTATGCCTCATTTTTTATTTAATATCCTTTATCGTGATCTACAGCAAATGAAATTCAACCAAGCTTAATTATTATGCATTCAGCTGGATTTAAAACTATACAACTTTTCTGTAAATCAAGAGTCACTCGACATGACCTATAATTCAAATTTCTTACCAACAGAATGTCACCTTATTTTCCAAATAAAAACAAACTTAATAATTGCTGGAAAATACGGTATTTTTATAAAATTAACAGTAAAAAACAACTCCTAACGAGATTATGTATCGATTGTATTAATAGTTGTATAGCTATTAGTAGTAGTCATTAGCTGATTCGGTAGCATGTGACGAGTTAGGATTAAATTCTTGTGTGAAACAGAAAATATTGAATTTTTCCATTGAATGTGTTATTCTTTAATTACAGCCAACAGATAACAGTAGTCAGTCCAACTCAAAAAAATTAAAGGAAATATCACAGACATAAAAAGTTTACTGCTAATTGACGATTCTATAGAATTTACCTGAATAAAAAGCTACTATGAAATCAAATTCGTGAAAGCTTATAAAATGCAAATTAACTCTACAAAAAATTATGTCATTGTAATAGACAATCAGTAGAATGGAATGCCCAACTATATTATCTACTATTCATAGATTTTAAGAAACCATTCGACACAGTCAAGAGATGCGCAATATGGAGAACACTTACAAAGAAGGGAGTTCCTGAAAAAATCATCAACATCATCAAAGCGATGTTTAAAGATGCAGAGACAACAGTTCAACACAGAGGTAACATCAGTAATCCATTCTACACCAATATAGGAGTTAGACAAGGATGTCCACTATCACCACTTCTCTTCAACACAACACTAGACGACATGCAAAGCTTGCACTGGAATAAACGGAATAGAATGGGATCTCTTCGGCAACTTAGAAGACTTAGATTACGCAGATGATGTATGCCTCATATCAAGAAATCAAAGGGACCTACAGAACAAAGTCAACAGATTACAGGAAGAAGCAAAGAAATCGGGACTGGAATTGAATATCGATAAAACCAAGGCAGTGAGGACAAACAACAGTGATAGTGAGCCAATAGCAGTGAGTGGACAACAGATAGAATACATAGAAGAATTCAACTACCTGGGTAGCATCATAACATCAAGAGGAGGTACAACAGAAGATGTCAACAACCGTTAAGGCAAGAAAAACATTTGGTAGCCTAATGAAAATATGGTGGAGCAACCAAATATCGAGAACAACAAAGCTAACAATATTCAGAACATGTGTTAAGTCAACATTAATATATGGCAGTGAAACATGGCTTACTTCGGTCAGAATCAAACAGAAGCTACAAGTATTCATCAATAAGTGCTTGAAAATTATATGCAGAATATTCTGGCCGGCAAAAATTAGCAACAAGGATTTATTGATGATAACTGGAGAAGAACCGATCAACAGACAGATATATAGGAAAAAATAGAAATGAATAGGTCATAGATTAAGGAAATCAGAAAGTGATATAGCAAGAAAAGCTCTAGAGTGGAATTCACAAGGACAAAGGAGACCCGGCAGACCATACAACACATGGAGACGCACAATTGATCAAGAATTAACAATCAAAAATTATACCTGGGACGACATTTAGGAAGCAGTACTCAACAGAGAGGAATGGAGGTTCACTATCGAAGCTCTGCTCCCACGCGGAGTAATAGGAGAAAAAAAAAATAAAGACATTCCACAACTATCTTATTAGTACTACTGAATTTTCATTAAAATTTAAATAAATAACAAGACTTAGGTGTATGTAAAACAAAACAAATACAAAAGATCGCGAAATTAATTGCATGGCAGCAATATTTCAAATATTTCAACATGATACAAATTATCAAAAACAATAATAATAGTTAATCATGGTAATAACTGTCGCATCAATGTAAATTTGGTACCTACTTCAACCGTATCGATGTAAATTTGTAAAATGGTATGTTAACAAAGTTTTGGGTATAAAATTTAAAAATTATAATAAAGATTTTCCGATTAAGTATTATGTATAATAAACAAAATCTATAATGGTTTTCAAATTTAATTTAAATATAACAAAAAATAAAAATAGAAAGAATGCAATAACAAAAATGAACTCTGTTGGCATTGAATATAGGATAAGTACAACAGAAAAAGGGCTAATGATGTAAAAAAATAAAAATAATTTTAAAATATTTGGTTAGGACACATAGGAGTAGGTGCTCTTAAAAATACATATATAACATGGTACACATATATAATATATAACAATATTTATGTTTAGTTTGTTTAAAAATATTCACCTGAAGCGAAATTTAAATTTTTTTTATTTTCTTTTTCTTAGAAATTTCCATCGATAGACATTACATCCTTAAATATTGTTATAGGCCATATTTATTTTTTGGATTAAAAAAAAATAAACTTTAAAACTTAACTTTTTTTTCCAACCAATTATTTTATGCTAAAGTAAAATGAAATAACAAATAAAATTTCTGCATATTTTTAAATTTTAAAAGAATCTTAGAGAATCAAGGTGGAAATAATTTTGAAATTGGAAGGATTGAAATAAAATGTAATAAATAAATCTATGTAAATGGTAAATCGAGTCATTGATGGCTTGACTCATCTACATCATATGAATGATAGAAATTCTTACATTTTTGCCAAAAAAATAAATTTTAAATTCAATGAACTTAGTTTCATTGACATTTGACTCTGTGTTAACAAAGCAAAGTTAGAATAATAATATAATATTATCAACTAGCTGTATTAAAAGAATAATTGAGGATCTTTCAGTACTGTCAGATTTATGCTTATGGAACAAGCACATCAAACTTCTATTAGTATAAGCTAAATCTTACTGTATTTTTTATTATCCAGTAGGATTAGTAAAACACCGATATGGGTTAATGACATGATGTTAATATGTTAAACCAGGAACATCAAATATTGTAAGCAGTTTTATGGCATGTTATATAATTAATAAATTGATACATTAAAAACTAGAATAAACTAATAGGTTAAAAAAATGGTTAATCTTAATGGTTGGACCCTGCATGCATAGTAATGCAATTTACTTTTAATTATTTTACTACATAAGTCACAGTCAAAAAATATTTGAATTAAAATTAACTTCACGAAGCATTCTAGTAATTCAATCAAATCTTTACATATCGTGAGAGTAAAATGCAAAGTGAAACATCTTAAAGATACTTAAATTATTCCGATTGATTCTTTCAATCAAATAACTAACGATTTCAGCGACTAACGTATTACCACAAAATATCGCTTGCAAATAAATTAAATATCAGCTACTATAAAATCGAAGTCACAGTCATATTATAATTATAAATCAATTAGTTTTAAAAAAAATAGGAATTAACGGGGAAAGTCGCGACTGATCATTTCACAAAAATTTCTTGTGAAATGTAAAAAAAATTGTTTTAATCGTTTTCAATCAATTGAAATATTTTAGTCAATTATTGGGGACATCAAATTTGGGTGGCATATTCATAAGCTGATGATAGAAAGTTGCCTTAGATAGACCAGTGATAATTCGTTAGGCCGTCCTTTGATGAGCCCAAAGAAGAATTATCTTTGCTCACTATTCTATCAAATTGTAGCTTAAAACTGATTTTCGGATTAAGTGTTATCTCGAGATCTATGAAGAAATGATCCCTTTCCAGCGAGCTGCGATATGTAGTAAGTTGTATATAACTATTCGAACAGAAAATCTCTTAAAAAAAGCGGTATTAATTCAAGTTCGTTTTTTGTACACCAAGAAGTGAAATTTTTAATTGCATTTGGCAAGTTTTGACACCTCCATGAGTAAGAGGAAGCCGGGTCATAAAATTTAAAGTCATCTGCATAACTATGAAGTTAAAAAAAAATAATTGCTTTTAAATAACAATGAAAAAAGCTTTAATTATTTAACAAGCAAAATAAGATTCAGGTGGTATACGAATGAAAACATTAACAATAAGTTTTGAAAATCAAGTCATCCATTCAACTACAAAAAATATAAAATCTTCAAAGGTACGAATAGAAAAAGAAACTAAACATTTTTGAATCTTGCTCAAAAATAATATCATCTACATGGGAGTTATAATGAGAGAGTGATCCCGTAAGAGAACTAACAACAACTCACTCTAGTCGTGGTATACCAAAAAGGCACAATTAAGTGTTAATTAGTTTTCCAAGAACAACTGGAAAAGTCAGTTCTTTCTATCTACCAATCTATATTTGTTATTTATCTTCTATACATAAGATATTCTCAATTACAAAATTTTTGGGAGCACAAACACGAAACCACTCATAACCATCATACTCATCATACTACCCATACTAAGTGACCAAATTAACACCAGATATCTGCTGGTTCATAAATTAATAATTCGGCGTAGGTGTCTGTTTGGTCGATTTGGAAAATGCTTTCAACTCGGTCTGGTTAAATGGTTTAATATTCAAACTAATCAAATATGAATACCAATCACATCTAATTGCGCTCATTCAAAGTATGTTATATGGATATAAATTTCAGATCTACTATCAACAAATTTCATCGGATAACGTATTCCCAATCGAAAACGTTTTGCAACAAGAAATTATTGTTAACTCCACCAATACTTTTTTCAATCTATATAACAGATCTGCTCTACTCATTAGATATATAGAGTAAAAGGTAATAATTTGGTATTAGCAATTGCTTACGATATATAATAGTTTATTTTGCGTATACCAAAGTTAGTAATATACAATCCAAAGGTCAAAAAATGTTTAAAATTATTTTTGACTACTGCAAGATATGGATACTAAAAGTGAACTTTAATAAATGCGAAAATTTTAATAAAAAGTTGTGAACTATCTCGGAGTTCTTCTACATCGTAACTGAAATTACTACGAGCATGTAAAATATACAATTTCCAATCCTTGATGGCAGTAACAAAACTTTTTTATAATAAAAACATAAGTAATAGGGTAAAAAAAATTTGCTATCAAACATTAATTAGGTCAACACTTGTGTATGGTATACCTACCTATATGGTATAATATCAGAGCAAGCTTAATGGAAAAATTACGCAAATCTGAAAGAAAGTGTATAAGAATATGTACCAATATTTATAGAAAGCCTGATTTCGAATACAAGCATTACTATTCTAATAAATACTTGTACAAAGAAGCAAACATAATTAGAATAGATAATTTTATAATAAAATTGATTCGAAAATATTATGCTAAAAAAAATCAAGAAAATGGTGTAATATTAAACCACAATGAGGAGTACATTAAAAAGACTATGCTCACAGGTTTTATAGTCCCTGAGCACTTTAACTATTTGGAAAAAATGGTTATATTCTAAAATGGAAATCACGTCCCTACACTATATCACTATAGTAGACGGGATACATGTAACACTATAGAGTATAACCCGGGCAATATTAATGGAGAAAATTGGAGCTATGAGTCTATGATATGTCTATACCGGACAAAGAAAATTTTTAAAAAGACACTATTGGTGGTTGGAAAACATATATAATTAGCACTAAATATTACAAACATACATATTTCTTTCTCTTCAATAAAACTCCGCAATGAAACACGAGCAGTAAAGGACAATTATTACATTATTGACATTCTAAAAAGCAGAAGTTGACATACCTATTTAAAGCTAAGTTTCTACTTCTCTAAGTGTTTCAAGCAAAAATTTTTTAGAAAACTCTTACATTTCTCCGGAATTGTTTAGTTTAAAAATTTATTTGATTAATATTTCATACGAATCGATTGGAAATGGAAATGACAATAGAAATTTATAAAAAGAAAACAAAAACATTAAGTAAAATATTATATAAGTAAGGATATATTAGCACATATATATATACACGAACACACGTAAAATACCCACATTGACATTAAACAAAACTTTAAAAAAAAAATAATATACATTTTATTTTATTGCTCATTAATCACATTAAAAATTAACAAAACTAACATAGAAAATATAAAAAATAAAAATAAATAAATTTTTTATTGCAAAAATTTTCCGAATAAAATTGATTTCCTGGAAAAATTTTCCTTACGAGTATAGCTATAATGCTTTTAAAAAAAGTTATTGTCAGTACGTGAATCTATTCCTATTTAAAGAAATTTTTCACTGAAACTTACATTTTATTTAAATTCAGGTAAAATTCTTTGGAAACTCATATGGTATGTTTTGTTATTGTTTTTTTGTTTTTGTTTTTTGTTAAATAGGTCTATTTGACACGAAATTGTTAAATGTAAAATGGTAATGTGATAAATTTTTTCAATTTTTTTTTGTTAGCAATATTTTCTATAAGACATTTTATTCACAGTTATTTAGATTCTGTTAAGTAAGAGTGAGACATAAAACTAAAAATTCATTGATCCTTATCCGGTTTTTTCTGGTTCTGTTTCTGTTTTTTAGTTTCAAGAAAATAAAGACAATGCGAGACAGTGAGAATTTTATTAAGATTTAGCTATATTTATATTAATATATTATATAACCAAAATATATTTAAAAATTTAAAAGGAAAAAAACGATACATTAATATTAAAATTTACTCAAATTTATTTAGTAAACAAAAACATATTTTTATTTACTATTAAATTTTTTTCTATTTTATCGCATTTAATTGTAATAAAGAAAGCCAATATTTAGTATCATAAATTATTGTCAGAAATTATTACAAGGAAATAATCAGAAATTCTATAAACAATTATGTATTTTGAATATGATATTTTTTTGAATATGGTAGGACCCTATAATATTTTTCGTTGAATAGTCATACAATAGTAATTTTTGTACGATAATAGTATATATTCGAAGATATGAAATACTCGACTGACCAATAGACGTTGTATAGAATAGAAATTGTATAGTATACATGGATCATGGTCTGGGTCTGGAAAATAGATTTAAATAATTTTTTAATAAAAATATATGCTTTATAATGTTAAGAAATTGTTAATTGTGACAGCTTTATATAGATGGGGGTAGAGTCCTTTCATAAGAATAAAAATATATGTGCTGAAATCATATTTAAGGGCTCTAAATTTGGTATTTACAAATATATCGTGGTTGAAAGTTTTTAAAAAAAAATAAAAATTTATATAAAAAATTTCGCATGTACCTAAGTCATGAATTCAATAATTACGGAGATATGACAGACAATATTTTATGGATGGAGATATACTGGTAAAGTCAAAAATATTCGAATTTTTCTGAATAATTTGTATTTAAATTAAAAGCGTACCTACATCAATATTTATAGATGCATGATGGTTTAAAGTGTTGAAAAGCAAATAAAAAAAATTATTTTATATGAAAATATTGTATTAATGAAAAAAGTATTAATAGATAGAAGTATAGAACAAATGGCAGTATCGAAAAGCAAAAAAAAAAAGGGAACATGACTATAGACTCTAATCTCTAATAAGACACGTAAATGACATCACAACTAAGATTCGTGCTAAAACATTCACATCGAAAAATTTAATATGACTTGATTCAAACCACTTTCAATCCCTAGCTATGCAGATTACAAAATTCTGGTGACATGCGACGTTTCTCATTGAAAATCTGAAGATACATCTATCGCTGTTTCAACCAAAAGAGACATCATTTCAAGTTCCCTCAGCCGTGATTTAATCACAATAGCTAATTGGAGTTAAACACTAGAGTTAAACTAAAATTTGGAGCTGTAACATCTTGAAAAAAATTTCCATTTTTGATTCTGATATTTCACTTCAGAACGATAAACTACAGTGGTTTAATAGCTTAAGCATATTACGTACGCACTAATCGAAAAATTATCTGGAACGATCACATATCGATGTTGAAAAAAACACCAATAAAGATTCTTAGCCGCTGTAATACTTACTTCCCTTCCTGTGACCTTTTGATCTTGGATTTTTAAAACTTTCATACGAGTGTATAATGCTCACATATTATTGGCTAGCGCTTCTAGTAATGAGCATTTCGATAAAGTCCAAAATAATCTGTTCGTCTTATTAATGATCCAAATGTCATTCCTGTTCGTCTTATCGGTTACTCAAATTCGTTTAATCAATGACCCAAGTTTCACTGCTTTCGTGAAACACGAAGGGCAGTATGTACTCATCCCTACACCGTATAAATCCCTAAATGGTAGAAAACAAGTTATCGAAATTCGTTTGTAGCCTCAACATCCCGAATGTGTAATTAAATACCATCATAATGTGTTACCCAAACGTGATCAATCCTATATTTATGGCCTACATAAATTCAAGACGAACATTAACACCTTCGTTCGTACTTGTCCTTCTTCCCTTTTGCTCTCCTCCTTCCCTAAGTTTCCTTTCCCATTCTGGTCAAACATACCAATGGGTAAAAAAGGTCCCCACCTACAGTTTTGGTTATCACATCTTAATGCAAATAGATAGTTTGAAATTGTGAGTTGATTCATGAAGCAAAACTAACAGGCGAGTAGCGAAAAAAAAACAAGCTAATTCACAAAATTAAAAAAATAATTTTTTATTACTAGTTTTTGTTGCTTTTCTCAATTTATAATTCGATAGTGAAAGTCCAAAAAATATTTTTTTCCCATATAATTAAAGAAAATGTTATTTCGTTCAAAAAAATCATCGAATGTCTATACAGCGATCAGTGTATCAGAAGTTATGAGTATTTAATTACAACACTTTTTTTTTACAGTAAATTTTTTTTTTTTCATTTATTTTTAATACTTAAATTTTAATTTTATTAATAAATAAAACATAAATTTCATTTAGTAGGTAGATAGGCGTCATATTATATGTAGGTATGGTTTTTTTATAATTTACTTTACTTTTGTAATTGATTTTTTATAATAAGTATTGTGTTAGAAGAGTAAACCACAAATTTTTAAACTATGTATTTCAATTACATCATAATATATTATCATTTCACTGTGCCTACTACGCTGATATTGATGCGAGATTTTTAACTACAATTTAGCACCCATTTAAACACACCCATTCATCATAATTTTATTACTATATTAATTATTCTCTTTACTGATTCTGTATTCCAAAATCGAATTTGGGCCATATACAATTTCATTTAGATTATGGTTTCCAATTAAAAGTATGCATGTTGCATGATTTCGCAAGTTGTTTACCAAACTCTATTTTTTTGTCGACTGAATAACTCTTAATTAGTTAATTTGCCTCACATATATACGTTTACGCAGTAGGTTTCAACCGAAAGGTCCCAGGTTCGATCTGATTTTGATGAAGCAAAAAACTGCTTTATTGGTTTTTCGATCTAGTCAAGTACCGTTTAGCATCGGGATATAATAAATGAGAAAAAATAATTGAGAGTATAATCTGGTAACAACTTAAATAAAATGGAGTTATTCTATTTACGAAAGTTTAGTTCCTGACAATAGCAGTAGTCTTACTTAAGCACGAAAAGGTGATTTTCTCTAAATTACTGTCAAGAGTGTAAAAAAAAAAAATATTTTACGTAAAATTTGTCATATCGTTAATTCATTGCATATTTCCAGGATAATATGGAGACGTCTGAAAATATTGTATATAAAAATTTGAGCTCATGATTATTTTCTATTAATAATTTCAATTTTATTTTAACATGAATTTATTCGATCGATTAATTTTCAACTACTTCCTAGGACATTTTCTTAATTGGTAGATAATTTAATGTCATGAGAATAAAAATTCTGTCAAACAATTTATAAAATATTATATTAAAATTTTATGAACTTAAAATTTAATTTTAATTAAAAAATTTCGCATGTTTCGACTTAATACAACTCACAATTATAAAATATTATTTAACTATATTTTATTTTATATCAAATCATGTTATCCTATTAACCACATCTCACATAAGTATATTAAAAATTCCAATGTTATTTTCAAAAAAAAAAAAAAGGATAAAAACTAATATACCTTAACCTATTATCATGTAAAGAAGCAAAAACCTATTTTAATCTTTGACAACATCAATTTTAGGGTAAAAAAAATGTAATCATTTTAAGACATGTTGTTAGATCTCCTTTAGTTATCTCATCCAATATAGAATGTTCTATCATATCATGGTGACGATAATCCATCATATACCGATCAATTTCCAAATTTGCTCCAAAATGAAAAAAAGAAATTCAGTAGGCTGACTCGACTAATAGAGAAACAATGTGTTCAACAACTTTTTTTTATTTTTTGCTTTGATTTTAGGACTAACAAGTTTTTTTTTTTGTATTTGTATGCGTGATAAGAAACATTTTTTTTTTCCCGATGGAATTAGACAATATTCTTTAAAAACTATCGTTTTTACACTAAAAAAATTGTACAATTTGTGTAATGTGGATGTATATTTTGTATATCATCGATTGTCAACTTTGATGTGATCTGGTGAAACAAAAAAAAATTAATATTTTTTTTTTAAAATCCAGACATGAAAAATAGAAAATAAAATGGTAAATGATGAATTTATCTACATAATGAAATATATCGCATGTTCTCACTTCGTTCACATTACGATTTGGTACAGAGTTGTTTTACAAGCAATCAGTAATATTTTCAGTCTAAAATATTTTTTTAACACTTTCGGCTTAAAAATTGTAACAATTTTTAGGATCATATTGTTGAATTGTAGGGGATTGCTATGGTTTCACACCTGGCCTTCTGTCGGTGTGGTGACGGATTGATATAGATGTCATTTCCTTTTAAACTAAACTAAACCAATCAATAGGAGGGCAGAATTCAGTCCAGGTTGCTCCAAATTTAACTTCAAATTCTGTAGAATGTAAAATTTTATTTTTTTCATTAAACGATAGATAGCAATATTAGATCACCTAATTTGAACAAAATTATAGATTAACAAAAAAGTGATATGCTTCCAAAAAGTGTACAGGCAACAAAAATTGGTTACATTTCCAATTATGCGAATTGATTTTACAATTATATCATTAATAACCCATTATATAAAACAGTTTTTCAATAAAGTGAATAGATACTGCTAGATTCTAAAAAGTTTTAATAAAATTTTTATAATAAATAGTATTCCATTCAACAGCTTTGTAGGTAACATTCGGCTTCATGTTGTTCAAACACAAATTTTAGTTTTCAATATTATGTTCTTCATACATTCTTTATCCATAGAAACCTAGCAGAATGTAATAGAGTTAGTCTTATATGTGGACTCCTTGTAATACCAGGGGCGAAGAATCAATGCTTATGATCGGAGCCAAGTATTTTTCATTCAAACGCCTATTTACAGGGAATTGTTTCCAAGTGGAAAACTACAGAAACCCAAAACATATGCGATAATTGCCAAGGACTTACCCAGTCTAAAGCCTTTTCAAACTAAGTATCCAAAGACTGAAACAGGTAGTTATTAATATCAGAATGCTGAAATCGTCCATTTCTCTTCAAGAGTGGTAGATGCAGATTCTGCTTAAAAAAAGAAGAATGCTCCTCTCATATTCTATTTGTTTGCGACGCTATAGTTCGCAAAATATACAAAGATTTCCAGTAATGCACATTGCTTGATTCTAAAATTGACATCAAAGCAATAATAGCGTTCTTCAAGGACATCGGCCTACTGTTCTGAGATAAACGGGGAAGTACAATAGATCATAAGAAATCCCTCTGCCATAGAATGTATTAAAAAACAAATGTTTTATTCTTTACTTTCGTCAAGATAATTTTGCACACTTTCAATATGCTTAAAAATTATATTTTATTTTTGTTTAATAAGTTAAACTGAGCAGTGCTTAAGAAGGCTTACTAAAACATTTTTTATACATACTAAACTATATTATTCTGCTCCTTTAAAAAAAATATTACTAAGGCCCCAACTAATTGTTTGTGAGCAAAATTTGTACGCTACCATCTAATTGGCACCAATATCTTTGTATATTAATTTTTCAGGCCAACACAACGATACCATATTTAAAATGAACAACTAACAGGTTCTTCTTAATTTTAACAGACATGATCTGAGCGGGATTCGAACCTAAAGCCTTTTCATTAGTTGTACACCTCTACAATATGTCAATTAGTTACAATTTTCAATGGAAAACTCACTTCATCAAATTCAGAAATATTTTATTCCAAAATTTAATTAAAGATTCGCATTGATTAGGTACTAGATAGACTGGGTACGTAGTTGGGTAGGTAGATAAAATGTATCATTCCACTTGACATATCAGGTAGGAAAGTAGGTAGAAGTGACCATTAAGTTCCTTCGGAAAGTCAATTAGCACATAATTATGCCATTTGCATACCACTGACTTATATGTTGTTGTTGGTTGTTTTAAGGATCACTCTCCCATTATCACTCTGCCAAGGAACTCAGTAATAGAGTTACCCCGTATAATTTCTGTATGCTTAGAGAAAACCACCCCTAAAGTCCGGAATCTGACTCTGGCTAATGCTGGGCAGCTACAAGTATTCAAAATATTCTTTCTTGCAACCTCCGACGATGCGTATTGGAAGGAATATCTAGCTTGGCAACGTGACTTCCAGTGACCAATGACCCGTATTGATAGCACGAGATCTGGCTAAAGGTTGTATCGCATTTAATCTATGCCATCTTTCGCATTCATTATAGACTAACTAGCACTTATTACTTCAAATAAATATTATTTTTACCGTTTATGACTGGCACACGCAATTTAATAATTATCATAAAGACGCAGAGTATTTTACTATTAATATACCCAACGATTAATATAAAAAGTTTATAATAACTCATTACTATATACCTATATATTGTTCTTATACTTCAATCTCATCACGTTATTTTAAACATTCCAGTATTCAATTCACTTAATTTGGATGGACTCATCATTGTGATGAATTTTAAAATGGCAATTGAAATTTATCTATTATAACTGTATCCGAAATAATAATACCTATATCATCTTTCAAAATATCCATAGTCATCAAATATATATTAGTTTATGTGTTCAACTTTCATCATACAATATCCTCATCCAGAATACAAAATCAGTCCATGAAAACAAATATTAAGAGAATTGAAACAATGTCATCATCATCACTTAAAAAAGATAAAAAAAAACGAAGAAAAAAAAAGTCGCTAAATTTTGCTGTGTAATGTTTCTAAATTAATTTCATATTCGTCATCCATTTGTAGCGACACAGCTTTTTATCACCTGATAAAGAAAACAACAATAACAACAACAACAGCAACAAAATTATATTTCTGGGTCCAACATTTCATCACTCTCATCATATTTATATCCTTCTCATATTATTTGATTGGATGACAATGACTTTTAATTTTTTTTTTTTTTTTTTTGTGATGCGAATATTAGAGCGTAGCGGAGGTGAATGTTATTATTATGACATTTGCTTTACGATGAAGAGAGAACCTTTTTATCACATCACATTATTCCATTGATTGGAAGTAGAAAAAATAAAAAAGTATTTTTAATAAACGAAATAATAACAAAAGTAATAAAAAATTAAATAATAAAAATTAATAGTAAAAAAAAAAACAACAACAACAACAAAATAATATAAAAAATAAATATAGTCTGCTACAGGACATAAAATTATTTTATTGTTTACTACGAATCGCATTATAGATTGAAAATGACAAACGGAAATCCATCGATTTCTATGATGACACTGTTATTAATGTACATAATATCTAATCTACCTATCCTATATAATATACCTATAGGTGTGTACAGGAAATTTAATTTGAAAATATAAATGTCAAGGAAATATAATTAATAACAAATATTTAATATAGTATAACAATTTTATGCTATACTTATTATGTATTATTAAATTGAATTGATGTAGTCTGGCGTATATATTGAAAAATAACACTAGTGGCAGCTACGACGTATTATACAGAAAACCATAATATATCAGAAAAAATTAATAGGTACATCAGAATGGATTCAAAAAGAACTTATAGGAATATTATTGTCTCTATTTTTGCATCAAATGTATAGTGTTAATAATCGAATATTGGATTAAATAAGCAAAAATGATTAACACAAATAAAAATATTCTATCTCACACCTCAAATAGGTACTTATGTCATATTTGTATATTTCATTTTATTTTGATTCTGCAGTCTACTTTTTGAAAAAAAAATATATTATTATATTATTTATTATTATTATTATTATTATTATTATTATTATTATATATTATTTAAAAATGCACCTTTGTATACTTGTTCAGTAAACTAGTCTTTGGTGATCCTAGAAATGCATATTTAATTATTACGCTCCATTGTGGGCGACTGATTTTGATTTTGTTAAATTCAAATCCGACTAATATCAGAATTGAATTTTGTTTTGTCTAAGGTCTTGGCCAAGATCTGCCAGTGATTGTTCATTTCAGTGATATTATTGAATTTCTAATTTAACATTAATTTTTATTGTAATTTTTTATTTGTTTTCTTTTCTATATTTACCTCGGATTTGATTTATATTTTATTAAATTATTATAGTTTGAATCATTAATGTTTCTGTAAGCTGCATTTATTAGCATTTTTATATTTTGTTATATTTTTTATTTATACTCTTTATTTATTATATAATTGTAGAGACTAACCATCTTATGTATATATATAAATTTTTTATTTTTGTTTGTACGCAGGCTGGTTGGAATCTTCACAAGACACAATAAGGCTTGTAGCTTGACATTGGGTGTAGGATTCTTACTCACTAAACCACACCCTTCCCATATTGCAATCTAGTCCTACAGGACTAATGAGCAATTTTTTCTTGGCTTTATTTTAATTTTCAATCTAGACTACATTCAGCGATGTCTATCTAACTTTTTCTTTGACGTATTCAACCATACCCTTAAAGACCCATCGCATCCAGCGACGAAAAACCGACCAGCTCTCCAAACAAATTTGTAATTCTGGAAGACTTGTGAAGAATTTCGTTTCGTTGGTAGTCAACGTAACGAAATTCTTCACAAGTCCCGCAAAAAAACAAATCTATCTAAACGTGGAAGCGGGTCAACCCCGAATAACCAACGCGACCAGTCCTCAAGAATGTAGGTAATATAAGTCAAAAGGTTTTACTCTTTTGAGTCGTCTGGCTATATTTCTATTGTCCAGAAGCTGGGCTACCTCGACATTTACATGGTGCTGAAGCCTTATCCGTGACTTCTTGTAAATTTCTGTATTTCTTTATCGACAGATTCTATTTGGAAATCTTTATGTAGGTTATAGTTTTTGATGAACCAGGGAGCATTCGCAATGATCATACAACCTTATTCTGGAACCTCTGAATAATACCTTTATTACTTTTTTTGCTGCATCCCCATATCATGAATGCCGTATGACCATACTGGTTTCAGTATTTGATTATAGAGCACAAATTTGTTTTGTATTGTTAAGGTAGAATCCTTACCTATGAGCCAGTACATTTTTCTTTATAATTCTTCTTTCTTATTTTTGATGTGAGCTTTCCAGCGAAGTTTCGTATCTAACGTCATACCAAGATATTTGGCAGTATTTGAATAGGCTATTTCTTATATACTGGTTTATGGTAAATTTTTTATTTGTGAAATTCACATGTACTGACTTAGTTTCATTTAATTTCAGCCTCCATCTTGATGTATAACCTTGGATTTTTGTTATAGCTCTCTGCAGCTTTTTTGTAGAATCTTTATTATTTTGTCCAACAGCCAGAACCGCTGTATCATCTGCAAATGTCGCAATTATATTATTTTCTAGTACACGGAAAGTCACAAGTATACAGCAGATACAGTATCGGACCAAGTACATTTCCTTGAGGAGCCCCGGCATTAATTTGTTTAAGCTTGGAATATGCTGCTATATATACTAATAAATTAATAATAACTAAAATAATAATATAATTTTGTACACCAATTGTTTACTATAAAATGGTCTCCTGTAGAGAACATTTTCGCACAATCCTTATTAAATATAAAAATGTACTGCCAACAGTTTCTTATAACATTGTGCAGAACTAAGAAGCAACTCTAATATACCAAAACTTTGTTCAAAATTATTTAGGAATACTAAAGTATGTATATACAATAATAATTTTTGGTTCCCTTAGATCAAAGGGCTCATGGGAATACACCGCAACTAAAATGAATCCATACGCAAAAAATATAAATCGACCTTTAAACTTGATGGTGTTTTATTTTGTTTTTCTGACAAATATTTGGTCCAAAAATATTTTAGTATACCAAAATAACGTGTGTACATTAGTATTTTTAGTAAGGGTCAAAGCTTGAAACGCTTGAATGTATGTGCGTACGAATTTCATTTCAAATTTGTTTTCAAGAGTGGCTTATGACGCCATAATGTACAACCAAAATATTTTTATTAGTCCTCCGCATTAGTAAAAATACCAAAAATTTTGATATAGTTTTGTAGGAACATGTAAGGCTTTTATTTAAAAAAAAACTTTAATTGTTGATGATCGAAAACGTGTAAGGGAAAGAAGAGCGAAATAACAGGCAGTGAAAATACCAATGTACATACATCCAATTTCTATTCTTAAGTTCGGATTCTGACATAATCAATGTTTATGAATAATTATTAATTCAGTAGACTATGAATCCTGTCTTTTTATGAGTGCCAAACAAGATCAAACAAGGAGCTTAGACACACTAATTGATCGACACAATATCGTAAAATTTATTAAGACACAAATACTCAGATACGGCAGGTACGACATGCAGTAAGGATGAATGATCAAAGAATGCCAAAAAATAATATTAAATGCGGTACGCCTACAATACTAGAGCAAGAGGTAGATCAAGATCAAGGTGAACGAAATCGAGGACAACACTGTAGAATGATTGGAGTTAACAAATAGAGGACAGCTGCACAATATAGAACAGAGGAATAAGGAGGAACGAAGAATGTATGAAAATTCTAAACGAGGTTAAAGGTCACCCTGACCAATAGATGATGATATTTTTTTTAAATTTAGACAAACAATCAATTTATACTTTTTACAGACAGATAAAATTACACACAGTGCTTGGACTGCTCGAGAATCGGACAAAGTAATTTTTGTATTACATTTGGGTCTACTGGGCTATCGCTTTATTTGCCAATCCAACTGATTATCACTGTGTGAAACAATAGAAGAAAAATAAAATGTCTTCACTATCTCATCTCCAATTGCTAATCTAAGTGATTTTATTTGTGTGAAACCATAGAATAATAAATAAAATATTGCTAAGCATGTACGCAAATATTTGAGTATGATGGCCGAAGAAGAAAAAGAGGACTTTTTTTTTTCTTTATTAACAAAAAATCATGTTTACATTATATATACAGATGTATTTGTATAACAAAATTTTATCCATTGAATTATTATTGGAGAAAAATTAATATATAGAAAGAATCAGACCTTAGGCTAAGCTGTATGGTCGTATAGCTAGTTACATTTTAAGAGTTATAAAAAAAATATTAAAAAAAAAATAATGTACTTGCTCAGGTAATTCGATGTTAAAAAATAGTGACCAATACTACTGGAAGTTGTTGTAGTCAAAATCAAGCAAAAGTTTATTTTATTTGCAGTTACAGAATGTTAATACCATTTTTACCAAAAATAGCATCAATGTCATCTAAAGTGTTAAACAAAGCGAGAGACTGGAATACCTCTCTCATTACATTTTTTAAGTTTACAGTTACTCATTCTACTAATTAAATCGCTGTTTAACTATCTATATGTAAATTTGTCAATCTATTGGAATGCTCCTAAGCGTTGTATCCATTTTAAGCAAATTTATTTTATTTGCAGTTACAGAATGTCATTATGATTTATTTTACCTAAAATACCGGGAATTCCATCTAACGTGTTAGATATTACACAATATTTAGCTAGGTAAGTATTCCAGTCTATCACAGTTTTTTAATTTGACAGTTACTGATTTAAGTTAACTGATTTAAGTTTGACTATCTATATATGTAAAACTATAAATCTTAAAAACTTAAAAATTTCACATTAATTTTATTTAATAAATTCAAAAAATAATTATCATAAAATAATAAAAAACATAATTAAAAAAAAAAAAATACTTTTGTTTAACTTACTTTGTTTAAATAAAAATTAAATTACTCACCTATTTAAAACTTTTGAAAAAACAAAAAAAAAAAAAATAAAAATCGCTACAAAAGTTTAAAATAATTAAGAAAAACTTTGTAAATATTTTTATTTCAAATTTTTATTTTTTTTATATATGTAGATACATTGTTGGGAACACTATTGATACTTAATAACTTTTAAAAGTTTTTTGTTTTACTTATTTTTTTACAAAAACAAAAAAAAAAAAAAAATTATTTATGAAAATTTTAAATTATTTTTAAAATAAAATTATTTTCAAATCTAATTAGGAACTAATTTTATTGACGTACCAATATTATGATTAAAATTCAAACCAAATAAACTGTTCCAAGCATATACAATAATTATTTATATATATAGATATGCTATGTATATACACTTATAATTTAAATTTTTTTTTTATATAGATATTAGTATTTTATAATATTATATACGTAGTTATCTACATACATACATTTAAATAACATTCATTTATGTAACTCTTTTGAATTTTTTTTTAAAAAAAAGTTTATTTTTGTGGAAAAAGTTTACCTTTTATAAATTTCAAAGCAATCAAAAGTTCATCTATTACCACTATACTCTGTGTTATTTATGCTGCCACCAACTTACAAGAAATTTATGTTTTTAATATTCTTATATCTGAGCATTTATTTATTAATTTATATTAGTTAGTAAAGAATTGATTTTTCGTTTGAAAGTTCCAAATATCAACATTTTAAATAACACTAATAATGAGATATAGGTACTCAGGTATATTGGTGGTGCCATTTATTATATATATTTAATTTTTTTTTTTTTTTGTTTTGTATCGGTACTATTATTTGAATTGTATTGAGTTTTAATATTTGGACAAGTAAAAGGAAGAACAGTCTTGTTCTGATTCAAATAATATCTTTATTAAATTTTATTTTTTTTGTTTTTTTATTTTTATTTAAAAAGCTCGTACAGAGTTCATTATTAACAGAAGTTTAATCACTAATTTATAGTAAAATTAAGAAAAAAAAATAATTAATTATTGAAAAAAAATATATATATTGAAAAAGTGCAAAAGAAATAAAAGAGTTTTCACGTCGAATAAAAAAAAAGAAAATAGTGTTACTCTAGAAAAAAGAAAAGAGAATATTAAGTTATGTTAAATTACTATTATCACACATCAAATTTAATAAATGCACCACTTAAGTATATCTTCTAAAATTGTTTTATGAATATCCAATTTATATAATATATATAAAATTTTTAAATGTTAAATTATGAAGACCTGAAAATCTGCTCAACATATCGTTGTACTGTTGTATACTTGAACTTATACTACCTTCAACACGATTTAAGTATGCAAAGAAACTTCATATCTTAAATAACTAGAATTTCTTGTATTATAACTATGAATTTGATGATTTGCAACTAGATCCATATTAGATTTGATTTTATTATTTTGTATATTGTGGATATGTAGAATTTGAACCATGTCTCATTCAATCGATTGTGAATTTGATTAGTAGATGTTCTAATTGGTATACCAAACAAATTTTTTATAGCTTTGTTCTGTATTTTCTGTAATGTTTCAATATTTTTGTTGTAAATGTTTCCCCATATATTTATGGCATAACTAATAACACTGTGAAACAAGATTGACTTAAAGATTTGCGTTTTCATTTCAAAACCATTTTTTTTTAAAATACCTGCAATTCTTCTAGTTCTTTTAATTAAATTTATTGTTTGTTCATTCCAATTTAAGTTGATAATGATACCTAAGTATTTATAAGAGATAGAGAGACCTAAGCATCTCTCCTTCAATGGAGTTGTTGTTGTATTTTACTGAAATATTACTATGTTTGCATTTCATAATGTCTTCATTCACTTTACATTCTAGCTCCTCGATATCTTCAGTTTCATAGATAACAACAATATCGTCGGCGTACATATACTCGTTACCATGCAGCTTCAATTTAGAGAAACTACTAACGTAGCACGAAAATAACACTGGACCAAGTGAGCTTCCTTGAATCACACCAGATTCAATATTCAAAATCTTACTTTTAATATCCTCACACTCTGCAAATTGCTTTCAGTTTTCAAAATAGTTCCGAAACCATTTGTGTTCATTACCTCTAACTTCGTACTCGAAGAGAATTCTAAGGCGAGTCTTCCTGCCAACTGTGTCAAATGCTTTCGTTAGATCAAAAAACACAACAGACAGACTTATTAGTAGTTGCAGATTGCACTCGAGCTATTACATCAAATAAGGCGGTAGAAGTATTTGATTATTTTGTAAGCCCATATTGTGATTCAGCCATTAGTGCATTATCTCTCAGATACGCTGATAGTTCATCATTTACATACGTCTCTATTTATTAATTTACTAACAATTGAAATGGGTCTGAAGTTATTAATGTCATCTTTATTACCATTCCTTTTGTATATTGGCACGACTTTATTTATTTTAAGTTCATCTGAGACGCAGCATTCATCAATGGAGGAATTTATAAGTGACATGATTGGTTGAGCCAGATAACTTTTAAATTCTTTTACCAATGAAGTTGAAATTTTATCTAATCCAGAACTATGAGTTTTAGTCAAACTATCAATTAATTTTTCCGTTGAAAAGTGATTTATTTTTCGTAAAGTGAACCTTGCATTTGTTCTAGATTGTGGAAAATATATAGTGTGAAAACTGCTACCCAAATTATAACCAATATTTGAATATATTTGATTGAAGTCATTGATTTTCTTGCTCTTTGAGGCTAGTGTTAAACGTCGTTAAAAAATCATTATATTTTTGCTTACTCACGCCATCACTTATTATTTCTTTAATATAATTCCAAGTTGTAGCGAGATTATTACTATATTTACTAAAATTGTACTCATCATATTCTTTTCGTTTTTTGCGTTTAGTTGCAGTCAACTTGTTAAGCCAATAATGATATTTACTTTTTAGTAATACATTATTAATATTATTTAAATGCTTTTTATGCCAATAGTTTTTGATTTTTCTCAGATATTTACATTCCTTATCGAACCATGGCTCTATATTATATTTTTTTTTGCTTTTATGAACTGATTCTTTCGTTGCCACTTGAGTTATTTCTTGTATATTGTAGTTTTAATTTTACGGTAGATTTCAGAACAATCACCATCGATATTAATAATGCAGTTTTCATTCTGATCTTTGAAAACTTTGACGTTTATATTTTTAGTTTTCACATCACAAATGTTTTTGGTTACAAAATGTTTATTTTCACGTTCCTCAAATATCATTTTATGATTAGAGATATCATTATCTGCATAAGTTAAGTTAAATTAAGTGGCTACCTATTAGAGTAGCTATAATGGTGACCATGACGTCATTTAAATTTATTTTGTTATCACGTTTTCGTACGAATCAAAAATATGGTATAAAATATATATTCATAGAAATTTTATATTTAAAACTTAATTTCTCATTAAATAATATAACTTAAGTAGCTAATATAACTCATAGAATCAAAATAGATCCATATGTCAGTTATACAAACTAAACATAATTCACATTTTGATAACCAACATCTTTATTTAAAAATTATAGTATCAAAACTATATATTTTAGAAATTAATTACTAACTTCTAACTAGTGTTTTGGATTTTGATCAATAGGAAAACGTTATTATTTTTGAGTAAATTTTTCAACAAATTAGTTATAATCACGTGGGGCTTGTAGAAGATCGTAAACTTTTGCCGAATCATCAATTTGGTTTTCGAAATCAGCATGCAACCATAGAACAAATATATCGTATGGTAAATGATAAATGGAGCTTTCATAAACAAAGAATCTTGCACCGCTTCTCTTCTTTGCATCGGTCAAGCTTTTGATAAGGTGTGGCATCCTGGCCATGTACAAATTGAAACAAAACCTACCATGTAGCCTCTACGAAATTTTTAAAAGCTACGTTAAAAACAGAACTATTTATGTGAAGCAAGATAATTCATACACTGGACTATATAAAATACAATCTGGCGTTCCTTTTAAAAATGTTATCAGTCTTTAGGTAAATTTTCAGTCTAGGCTTATATTTTTAAGACTAGCTAGTCTTACATTCTGCTAAACATTCACACTTCGGAAAAATTATTGCCAGAAGCCAATTTTAGTAGCAAAAATATATTACAGAAAATCTCTTTAATATTGAAAATAATTAGCTATTTTCTTTTAGTTAGTTCCATATTTAAAGCTACTTATTTGATTCCAGAAACTTATTTGATCATATTTCAATAAGAGTCCTTGAAAATATTTTTAAAAAATATTATTCTTAAAATAATATTGTAGAAATCTTGTAGTTAAAGGTATACTCCCAAATCCCCCAAAAATTTATTTAAAACCAGATCCAAAATTCGATGAAACCACTTTATTTATTATTTTATTTTTTAATTATGAAAAAGCTAGTAAACTATGTCATAACCAAATATTTCTCAGAAAATATCTATATAGATATAATAATTAACTTGAATAAACGGTAAAAATTGATAAAAGTTCAAAGTGAATTACAAAGATATGTTTGAATAAACAACAACAACAAAAAAAATGAACTAGGTATATAATATTTTCATATATTTTGATGTACAGGTAGTTGCGATAGTGATCTGACAATTCATGACTATTGAAATCAAAAATGATATTCTTAACATTTTTTCTTAATGTGTTTACAGTTATTGTCACGGTTTTTAAAAATAAAATTGAAAAGATTATGAGGCGGCATGAAATAAAAAAAAAATAAAATAACGGAATCAATTTTATTTGTTTTTGTGGCATTATTTGTTTTTATTGCGGCGTTATTTCATTCTTGTGTTTTTCAAAATGGAATAACACCACAGAGAAGTGAAATCATATGCAAAGAAATGAAATAACATCATAATTTTTGCTTGCTATTTAATATTTTTGCAGACTTGTTCCCATACAAAATTTTGCGGCGTTATTTTATTCCAGCGAATTATGATACAAATTATAAATATATCACCTAGACGTTTTTTTTTATTTATGTTACAGTCTTTGTCAACACTCATGCAACGACAACAGTCATGTTAATATGCAAGCAAACTCTAAAACAGATATCTATGGTATTAGGCCTATCATATACTATTTTTGAAATTGGTATTATCCCAATGACAAGACAAAGTAAATTAAAAAATCATTGTAATTTCACCGGATATCGAACCTGAGATATTTGAGTTGAAAAGCAGGCGCTCTATCTACTGCACCACTCAGGGTGTAATTTTTATTTGTAGTTAATTGAATATAATAGCTACTATAAATATTTTTTCTTACTAAACCGACATTTAATTCTCAAAAGAAACTCAACTTTGTACAAACGTATATACAATGAGCAGAGCAGTCTTAAAACTTTTAAATATACAATATTATCAAAGTGTCAATGTTTGATAGAAAAAAGTGTATGTATAGCCTTTGCGAATCAAATTAAATTTTTTTCTAAATATATTTAGCTAAACCTCAATTTGACTCGCAATTGCTATGTATTGTATGTATAACATGTATCATTTTTAGATTTCATTGTATTTAATTGATTCAAAATATAGAGGGCATCATTTAGTTTAATTTAGTTTAAAGGGGGACATTAGCTGCACTAATCCATTGCTGCCACGATAGTAAACCATGTTTGACTCAATACCGATCCACTTCAATATATCACGATACGAGCTGATTCTTTAACAATTATTTGAGCAGACTCTTTAGCTGTAAAGAATCTGTGGATATCCTGAAAACGAACCTTTAAATACCAGATTAGGTTACATATTCCTGAAAACTTCGTAAATCTAGTTTTCACTAGACATGCAAAGTCGCAGAAGATGTGCTTGATAGTGACTTTCCGAGTATCAAGACCCTTGCAGATTCGACAGTTATCATTATTGACAAGTCTCAGTCACATTGCATGCTTATTAAGCAAGCAGTGACCTACCAATTATCGTCTTAACCTTTACCCTTTAATATGAAGCAATTTTCTACTTCAATTTTCTACTTGGCACTTTCGGCCATATCGTAGAAGGTGAATAGATTTTTTTTATTTTGTATTGTTAGAAAACAATTTGAACTAATTAGAGATATCAAGAGATTTTTAAGTGTTTTATATTTAAGCTGTATTTAGCTGTGATTTAGCTGTGACAAATTAGAATACTGTAAAATCATGGAATGGATTCATGGAATGGAATAATGTAATCACGGAATGGAGTATGACAGAAAGGTCGAAACACGTGTCGGAATAAAATAAATTTGTGAAATTAACAAGAGTCTTTTATTTTTTAAAAATATTTATAAAATTTCACCAAGAGTGTACAAGTGAAAGCATAAAAGCTACTGTAAAATTTGTTAGAATTTTCTTCATTTGATATCATTTCGATGATTCGGTATTATTGATTAGACAGCATATTTACTTTTCTAGTTCATTGTTATTTCACAATCTCTCCATCAATTATTTGTTTTTTATTTATCGTTAATTTATTTCGAAAAACCCTGTACAAATTTTAAGTATTACGAAATTGTAGTTCCTGGAAAATCTATTAATATCTACTAAGACATAATTTTAATAAAATTTCATAATGTATAAATACAACACCTACAGCTATACATTATATTCTATGTACATAAAGTTATATACATACAAATACAAAAGAATAGATTATATACTTGAACATATACACACATATATTTTTTTTGTTTTAATAAAATAGAAATTGTTTTTCCATAGAGATTTCTATTATAATTAAAAAGACTTAAAAATTAACTATTTTTATCCCAATACTGTTATTGTATTCAGAAGAATCTTAAAATTAATGTGGGAGTATTTCCAGTTATAAAGTATAAGACTTTGTATAATTTTAAAGAGCACTTTAAATATTTTTCAAAAAATTTTTAATTTAATTTTTTTTTTGTTTTTAGACACAATATGTGCACTCGAAAATATATATATATATATAAATATATATATTATATATTTTTTGTTTTTGTTCATAATAATATTTTCTTAAAAACTTTAATAATTTATATTTATATTTATGATGTTTATAGACTGGTTGTTCAAGAAGAAGCGTATTTGCTTGAATTGAAGCTGTTAAGTGTGCTAGTAGACAAATTGTCGAAAGAAAAGTTTAATTTGATGATCGCAGAGGGTTGGAAGAAAATCCCCAAATCAAAATCCCCAGATAAAATTTTTAAAAATCCCCAATATTATACTACCACCCCCAAACCTCCCTTACTCGTTTATTTCGAACTCTGTTTTTGCCGACCGCAGGTAAACGCATACGGCACAGTTTTATTAAAAAATGTTATTTGTAATTTTGCCGGTATAAATTAAAACATTTTGTTTGGGGATATTTTTGAAAATTTTTTTTGTGGATTTTATTTTTAGGGATTTCGTGTTTGGGAATTTCTTTTTTGGATTTTTGTGTTTGGGGATTGTGGTTTTGAGACTGTTTAAGAGTCTTCTTTGGGATTTTATGTCTTGGCGATTTCGTGTAACTACGGAAGGCAGAAGTACAGGCTTTTTATATTTTTTCAAGTTTTTTAGGCCTTGTAAACTTTAACTCAGGCTAAGTTTTTCTAAATTTAAGAAAGAAAAAAACACAGTACCGCAGTGGGACAACATAAAATAATCCTAATTTTCAATAAAAAAAAATAGTTTTGAAATCTAAACATTGAAGCATTGAGTATGATACAATTTAATGACTATATGGACAAAATGGAGTACTAGTACTTTACTAACAAAATTTAAATAATAAAATATTTGTAAATTTAAAAAAAACTAGTATTCGGGTCCTCCTGAAATTTTGAGGAATTTTGATAAAATATCGGACTTAATATTTCATTATGAATTGTTTTCCATCATTTCAGTTTATTATTTTCACCACCATCATCTCTATGTTTAAAAAGCCCTGAAACTGATTATTGCTTCGTTAAAAAAAAGATTTTATCTGTATGGAAAAACGAAGACTTACGAAGTGTTTCCAATCAAATAAAATCTTTTTTTAACGAAGCAAAAATTAATTTCGGCGCTTTTTAAATATAGAGGCGTTGTTGGCACAATTATAATTGTTTTTTATTGACTTATCTCAGACAAAAACTACATACGTAATAATTTATTTAAAAAAAAAAAATTTAAATTTAATTCTGGCGTCGAAACTCTATTAATTGGTGAGTTGCGGCAAATTGATAACTTAAATTTTTCTATGTTTAAATGTATTTTGTTTTTTTTTTTATTTTCATTTTTTCTTTTATTATATTTTATTCAATACTAGAATTCATTACAATTATAGTAGATTAATTAGAGCTAAAATTCAAAACTTAAAAATAGAAAATAAATAAATTTAATAATAGTACAAAATTAAAAGCATCTACAGAATTCAAAATATAAATAAAATGTGTTTACATGAGGTCAAATTTTAAATTGAAATTTCTAATTGAAAAAAATATGTTTGTAAAAATATTTAGTTTCGCTACGTATCTTTTTAAATATCTATTATTAATGAAACAATATAATGAAAATCAATTCTGAAATGGTTTATAAATTTGTACCGTACTTTTTTCAATTTACAGAACAAAAATGATACTAGACTAATAATTTTATGAATTGTGACATAGCTGGTGATCCAAGATTGATAGATAGATGGTGCAATAGCTAAGATGTCATAATTTGTAAATATAAAAAATTTTAAGATAAAAAAAATCATAGGAAGATGTATTACAGAGAAAAATCTATTGTATTCTAATCTTATTATTATTAATTATAGATAGGTTAATCTAAATTCATCAACTTAAAAAACTTATAAGTTGGTTTAATTGCAATAGTTGAAGAAAAAGTGAAATATTAAAATATTTTTTTGTTAAATTTTAATTCGTGTTAGTATAAACGTTTGATCAACAAAACCTAATAATTTAGGTCTGCTCAGTAAGTCTAGGTCTGCTTAGACCATTTTTGTTTCTAATTTATATTAATTCCATTTTTAATCAAAAGTTATAATATGGTACTCTAACAGCTTTTACATATGATATTGCTTGTGCTTATGGTAGTTCTAGTCCAGTAAATCTTATTGCTGAGCTTAACCACGATTTGGATTAACCACTTAGGAATTGGTTTTCTCAACAAATATAAATTCTTAGTAGTAAAATAAAAGTGTTCATGTTCTTTAAAATTTCTGAAATTAATTTATAAGGTTGTAATTTGAAATACCACTCATATAATTGTAAAAAATATCTGAATCTAAATGACGTCGATTCATTGCTAACTGTTAAATTGTATAATGAAAATGTTAACTGTTCTGATGAATGTTTTTCTGTCGAAGTAGTATCTTCTTTGAAATATCTTGGTGTTTTGATTGACGAAAGGCTGAAATGGTCTTGTTACACCTTGCAGTTAAAACAATATTTTTTGTTTTCAATTAGAAGTATTTTTTACATAAAAAGTAAAATATTAAAATTTTCAAATTTCAACTCGTGTTTGTATCAGCTTTTGAACAACAAAACCTCTATCAGTTTAGATCTGCTCATTAAACACTGCTCTAAATAGAGATATATATTGATCTAGAGCAATCCATTTTTATATTTAACTAGTATTTAATTAAAAAAAATGTCAGTGCTCAGTAGATGTTAAAATTTAAACTTAAAAAATTATAAAAAGCCTGTCCTCTGTGAGCATTAAAATAAACTTTTCTTTCAACAATTTGTCTAAAACACTTACTGAACACTGACATATATTTAAAACATTTTTGCCCTAATTTTTTTTTTTCGAACAGTTTTGACCAACCTTTTTTGTTCTTGTTGTTTATTTCAAATTTTATCAATTGAAAATTTAATTAAAAAAATAAATTTGAAATTAAAAAAAAAATTGAACAAAAAAGTTAAAACTAAATCACAATAAGTGTTTGTAAGTCAGTAAATTTTTCTGTTTTAAGTAGTCCTTAAGTACTGTAATGGCTTTTAGTTACAATTTTCTAAAACAGTATAGATAAACTAAATGCAATTCTATTCTCAATCTATTGAACTCAATTATTAAAAAGACAATTAAAATCATGACAATGGAAAAATTCTAACTTGAAATAAGTTAGGACTGCTAATTTCGTTAGGTGTTGTAAGTCGTCATGAAATACAATTTTTAATCAAAATCCCCTTCTTTTCTATGCTACACTCTGTACAGCAGTGTTTTTTTAGTAAAATATAAGATTTTAATAATATTGTCTTGAATGTTTACTTCTTCAAAAAAATATTTTGTTAGACTGATTGATACACAAACAATTCATAAGACAATCTATTCATGTTTATTAAAATAAGTTAAATTAGTCCTTGAACTTATTTTAATCTGTTTTTTTTTTTTGTATTTATGATAAAATTTTTCAAATAATATTTTGTAAACTCACCTAAAATTATATTTTGAATATGAGCTTATTATCTATTACTTTATTTTGAACTATTCTGAATTATAGTTTTTATTTTCGGTTTGAATATTTTCTATGTACTTAGTAAGATAATAATTATTTAAGACTTTGATAAGAGAATAGAAAAAAATAGATCCATTATTTATATATTATATATATATTAGTATATATATCAACTACATAATATAATATCTAAAAAAGTATTATATCAAATATGTATCTAATAAATATTAAGTAAATCTGTATATGAAAATATTCACAATATTAATTTCTCATTATTGTCAAGTACCTACATTATTACATCAAGTACCTACATTATTTTTAACAAGTGAAAAGATTTGAAGTTTTTTCTCAAATACTAATCAGTTTTCGTAGGTACAATAGAAAACTAATTTTATCATTTATTATAATAATTTAAAAAATTTTAACTAAAGAATCTGAAATAGCTAGTGTTTAGTAAAAATTATTTTTTTTTGTATGAAAACAAATTAAAAATATCGAAATTAAGGAAACGAAAAATGATAAAAATTAGTTTTTCTCTTAGGTGACGGTGTCTTCAAACTTCATCTAATTTATAAGAAAAGCTAAATTTTAGACATGTTTAATTTTTGCATATATTATAAAATTGCATCATTGTAAACAAACCATGATCAGTTCATCCAAATATTTTGATGTCTTTCTTGTTTAGAAGATTAAATCTATCGTGAAATATCCTTTGCTGATGGACTAGTGAAATTTGTGTAGTGCGGACTATGTATGAAAGTTATTTTTCGATTTATAAATTACGTAAGTCAGATACTTTAATGTTTATTAGTTTCAATTTGTCAGGAAAAATAATTTTTTACAAGCCCCCTATTATCAAAATGTTGTCAAAATTGTTAGAGGTAAGAGCAACATCCATTTTTGAAGTGGTTTTGACATATTATTTGGTTTTGTGGATATTTTTAATATTTTATTTTTAGCTTAAAAATCATTTAATAAAAATTTTTGATTTCTACATATCAAAACCTTAGTAAACATTTTTGAGCGTTTTATAGACATAAAGTAAAATTTTTATTGTTACCAAATAACAACACATATAAACAATCTTATTGCAGAGATGCATTGCTTAGTATCAAATAAATTCTGTACTAATTACTTGAAGTTGCTGGTACAGAAATATTTAAATGTATATTGCAATGAAAGTAACGAGAGAGAGAGAGAAAAGAGACTGATACAGAGTAAAAACAAAAATCTGATATGTGAAGGTAAGGACGTACAACAACAATTACAGGTAGTTTTTTATTGTTTGCATCTCGATTTTGAAAATCTCGATTTTTGCGAATTTGAAGCTTAAAAAACCCTTTTCCGGTCGTACCCAGAAGTTGAAAATATCACAAGCCGTTAGCGCACTCTAAATTTAGTTAATTATTTTTTTTTAAATTTTATAATAACGGCTCCTTCCCCTCTTAAAAAGCTGTTACGCAGACTATGGAACACGCGGTATAAATAGATAGATATGTACGACGGGCTGTCTAAATCGGCACACTTTCAATAAGGTCTATTGTGATATCACAGAAACTCTATTCTATAGGAGGAGCTTATTTGTCGCAATTTTTAGATTTTTTGATTTTTTAGGCTTTTAGATGTTCAAAAGTTAAGATTTTTACAAAGCGAAAGCGAAATAACCTCAATTGGAAAGTAAAAATTCATATTGCACCAATTAGAAAGAATAACCAGAACAATATTAACACTTAAGCCCCCAACATGGGTCTGGTATAACCATATAACATACCCGAACAAAATTTATTCTTGTTATTTCTCTTTACTAAAGAGATATTTTTTGTTTTCTCTCACACGTAAATTATTACATTGCTTGTTGTTATTTAGTTTAGTTGCATTTGCATGCTTCGATCAGTGCAGTTGTATACCAAGTATATCTACTATGGTGAGTTATTTTTTTTTATTGGTATCACATAGCTATACCCAGTAGAGGGTGTGTGTAAGTTTTCATAATATTTACTCAACATAATATCTCAGTAAAAAATCGCATATAAATATTTAAGAGAGTATAAGATTGGGAGAATTTTAGCAGATAAATTAGAAGAGAATAACTGTGAAGGATGTTTTTATAAAGAAAATACACTGTTATCCTGGAACGAAAAAAATAAAATAAAACCGTGATACCATTATCAATAATGCATCATTCTGATAACTGGTAAGCCAAAGATTTCATAGTTACATAATACGAAACCAAAATTGGAACAGATTTGTTAGACCAAAGCAAGTCATATTCCACTGCACGAAAAACTTGTAGATGGAAAATGCGGATATTTTTCAGTATTATTGATGGAGTTGGTGCAAACGCCCACGTAACATGTTATTGTTATAAAAACAAAATTAGTGCTATAAGACCTATATAACTCCCGATAAGCACTAAAGGTGTTATAATGATGTTTTTATGGAAATAATGTGATTAATATTGCTAAAAGAATGTTCTAATACAGCTATAAGAGTGCTTATAATAGTGATATAGCGTGCGCTCAAGTCTTATAGCAATCAAACTGTTACGTGTACGGACACATTTTATTTCAATTGAATTTAAAAGAGACCATAGCGAGATGTGAATTTTTGAAGCAAATTAGAATATCTTAATTAATCCAAATTTGCAATAAAGGTTAAAAATACCGTAACTTCGAACTTCGTTAAAAGATACAATATAAGATTAACGAATTTTGATATTCCTGAATCCAGTAATACAGAATGTGATAATAAAGCATGTGTCGAAGCAGAAAAGTTTATCTTGGAAAGATATAGAAAATGCGCTATTCCAGAAGGACAGGAAACAAAAACATTATATTTTGCTTGGGTCATAGAGGAATGGTTTGCACAATTTGTTCAAACTAATTTTTTTACCATCAGGGATGTGAATGTGTGTTTTTACCATCAGTATATGTGAAACAATATGTCGGGGGGTTAAGTGTTAGGTATATAATCGAATAAAGGTGAAGGAAAAGCAATAGCTTGTAATATTTTATTAAGTTGAAATTCTTTAAATGCTATCATAAAATTAATTATTTTTGGCTATATTTGATATAGTAATCTTACTACTTTCGATATTTCGTCGCTTAACAAGCAGAAAGCATTCAGTCAAAAAATGGCATTTTGAGCAAATCGATATTGGAAATAAAAATTTTTTAAATAATTGCACTTAGTTTTTTGTTGCACACCGAACTGAAAACATAAACTTAATATTTTATCTTGAGCTAAAAAGAGTTGAAAATTATTTTCACATCTATTTTGATTGGTTATAAATGAGTTAGAGAAAATCCGTTGACTTAGTGCACTTTGGCAGTTTCATTTTACCAATTTTTAATACTGCATTATTAGGTATTAAAAAAATAAATGAAATAAAAATAGTAGAAAAATAATAGAAAAACTTAATTTGATTTGATTTTTTAATGAAAACTCAGTTAACAAAAAAGAAAGATAAATCAAACTTAATTCAATTAATAATAATAATAATAACTGGTATTTTTTTTGGTATAAAGAAAGAGAAGGTGTAATCTTTATAAAAAATCTTTTATAAGTAATGCACTCACAAAATATTCGTCAGTTTTATATACACTGTACATATTTTTAATAGACAGGCTGCTATCTAAATATTTCCTATTGCTATTTTGGCGACAGTAATGATTGTATACGGCAGGGAAGCTTTCTATGTGCTGCTAAGAGGGGTGCGTAAATGTTTTATTTTTTGGTATGTGCTTATACATCTTTTATCCTCCATAGAAAATGTGCACCGAATTAAGATTTTCCAATAAATGCTTGTATAAGGGTCTAAGGGATCGGTTTGAAATATTTAGAGTTCCCAAACAAATTTTTTTAAAAATTATTACTTAAAAAAATATTTTGAGGCAATTGTTCAAGGTTTTCCTGATTCATTTTTGGTCGTCGACTTTGAACGTCAAATTCTTTTTTTCTGGATATGACAGAAGATTAAATTCTTTACATAATTTCATTCGATTATTTTTATCAAAATCACCGCAATAAAATTTACATTTATAATTTTCAAGTTCTTTTGGTTGTTTTGTAGCTTTTAATTTCCCTTTATAGTCATAATAAGAAAAGCATTTGGAACTTTAACGCATTTTTTTGTCTATTCCAATCATTTTCTCAAGTGTTTTTTAATTCATTTAAGCTTTGGAGTTGAAGAAAAATTTTCTTTCTCACTGGAGTCTTCACTAGGCTCATAATTTTAATCTTTTAAAACATCATCATTCGAAAAGTCACTGTTATTTTCTGTTTTTTGTATATTTTTTTTTTTATGATCTTGACAGTAACTTAGGTAGAATCATCTTTTCGTGCTTAATTAAGTACGGTACTGCAATTTTACACTACAATATCTACAAGTATTTATTTTAACAAATTACTGGCTTATCTACTAATTAAAAATGTGGAAAACTACTGCTATTGTCAGGAACTAAGCCTTCTTAAATAGAATAGTTCCATTTTTATTTAATTTGTTACCAGATTAACTCTCAATTATCTTTTGCCATTTATTATATCCCAATGACAAAGGGTACTAGACCAAGCTCGAAAAATCGATGAAGCATATTTTTTTTTTTTGCTTCATCGGGAATCGAACCCAGGACCCAGCATGTGAAACTTGAAATAAGTAATATTAAATAAATTTTAATGTTTGGAATAATACCATCATTATATTAAAACTAGCTTTGTAACCCGTCATAAATGACGGAAGCAAAATAAATCCTAGTTTCTTTTTTTCTTTCATTAGATTCTTTAGTCCGAAATTACAGTACTTATGTTTATATCACTTTTTATTTCTTTTTATTTATGTTTATATTGGCCTAACACTAATCTTTGTTTTTTTATATAACAGAAAAAGAAGTACCATACCAACAAATTTGTATAAAATGTTTGTATTTTTGTATTGTATACTCGTACTCACTTCCATTTAGTTATAATTCGTTAGTTGGGTTCCATTTAGTATAAATTATACCGTATTAGCGTTATTGTGGCCTCTGGGAGAGCAAATTTAAAAATGGGATCTTATTTTCATATAAATTTTGTCTTTTGTATACTGTATAGGGGTCTTATTTTGATATATGAATAAACTGTTATTATGGTACTGTGTTATTTTTAAAAAAATATTCAAAATTTTGTATCTAAATTGGTAAAATTTACAAAAAATACAAAAACATTTTCATCAATAATTTTCAATTTAAAAAAAGCAATGTTTTATTATCCGACGTAGAAGTAGAGTTTATTATCCTACTCTACTTCTATCAAGTTCTATTGATTGAACAGTGAACCTGAACAGTGAAGTGAAAAGTGAACACTTAACACTGAAAATAAAATAATATTTTTGGAATGGGCATGCAGAACATACAGAATACAGATACAGCAAATAATAAAAAAAAAACAAAAAAAAAACAAAAATAATTTTTTTTGAGTGAAGTGAGTTACGCACACAATAATGACAAAAATAAAAGGTAGAAGCAATAAAGTAGTATAATGTATAATATTATACAATAAAATATGCTGATACACATGTGTATTATTGTGTATAATTTTAAGTAATAAGAATAACCTTTGAGTGAATTATGTTTTTTTTTTGTGTTAAATGCTGTTTGCCTTTTGGTTAATACACCATATTAAACTATTGATTAAATTTCTATTAGTCCTTATTATTATAAATCAAAAAAATTGTTTGTTTTATTTATATTATTATTATTATTTATTATTTTTCCTTATTATTTGCGAAGAAGACTAACATTAAATTAAAAAAATATAGTTCATGCAATAAATTTTTCCTGCAAAGGTTCAGCATGGTAGATAGGGGTTAAAAAAAAGCACCAAAGCAATTTGTATATGTATTGGAGCGTTCCGTCGAACTTACAAACCTCCAGATAAATGCAGAATAATATATATATAATCCTTGGATTATCTCAAACCTTTTCGACGTTCCTTCACCAGAATCATACAAAATTTCACATTGATTTTCAATATATTCGAAAACTATACAAGAAATATGTATTTGTATTTGTGTTCTACCGTTTCTTTTTACTTCATTAGTCATTTGAACAATTTTCCATGCCTGAGTTTTATTTTCCATAGAATTACAGTATTTTTTTTTATAATTATAACTTTATTTGTCGTCCACCACGTATAACAAACTAGTTTGAAAATACAAAAATTACACTTCTTATAAAAGGATTTTTGTATTATTTGTCTGAAGACGATTGAGCAAGTTAGCAGTATAAATTAATTGAAATTTTATCGAATAAAATATTTTAAACAGCTAAAATGCTCTTTGTCTGTAATAAAATTTGAATTAATCCGTTAGAACAATGAAACTTACTTTATTAAGTTCTAAAATATTTACTTGAGCCTTATAATGTTTTCGTAGACTTACTTTACGTATAAAACTAAAAATTGGCAATAAATGTACTTACTTAGTGCTTTCTGCTTGTTAAGCGACGATTTAATGACATTGGTTAGTTGAGAGAATATCATGCAGATTTCTGTAAAGTACCAAATTACTACTAATTTTTTTTTTTTTTTTTTTTTATAAATAGCCGCGCGCTAGGATAGGACCTTTGATACTTACGTACCGCTTGACTGGGATAAAGAAGGAAAAGGAAGAAGGAAAGTGTGGTACAAATTAACAGGTAGTGTGAGCAAAAACCGGATAATTTTTGATTTGAACCTCTGGAGATTATAACAAGTTGTTCTGTTATTATTTGATTGTGGAAACAAGTCGGGAGGGATGTGATTAGTAAATATAAAACTCAACTATACTTAATTAATTATAATTTCTCTACTTATTATAATATAGCGATCAAAGATCCGGTCTTTTAGAGAGACAAATTAACAAAATGTTATGACTCATGAGCTTCTAAAATAAAATTATTCTTACTAGTAATATAAATAACTAAGTTATATATTTTCAATGCATTTCACTTAATTTGAAAGCTGCAGATCGATGAAAAAAATAATAAAATCAAATATTGCCATGAACATTTTTCCCTAAGTACCTATTCTTTGCTAATTACCAGTCCATCAACAGTATATAGATTTGTTCTCTTTTTAGAATATTATTATAATAATGTTTTCAGTTATTATGTTCCGCTCAATTACATTCCTGAGCATTTTGAAATAAGAATAGAAATTTAAAATTAATTTCATTTAACAACAGTATTTATATTGGTTTGTACTTACATATACAAAACGATAAATAAAAATATGGTTTGAAAATTCTACCATAATACGAGTACTCATAATATTATATTGTACACATACATACATAGTGTATATATTATAATGTATTTTTATTCATACTTTTTCAAAATTTATTTTCTATTGTTTTGTTTTCCTTTTTCAATATACTTTACTATAGAAATTCAATTCATTAATACATCGTATTAAATAAAATAATTCTTTATAAATAGTCAATTTACGATACGCACGTTCTACTACAAAAAATTTCACATTATCATAGTATAGAGAAGCAATTCCATTCTTCCACATAGAGTAATTTGAAATAATTTGATAGAATTTTTTTTATATATGCATAGGTATATATACTTACATAATATATAATATGAATTTTATTGTGTATATAATTATATAAAAATACCAATACAGTAAGAAGATTAAAAGCTATTAATCATTGACTTATTGAAGTGAAAAATGTTTGATTAAGGTACCAGGTAAAATTGTTAAAAATTTATAGAAGCTGTTTTGTTCATTTCCTTTGTAATCTCGTAAATTAAATAAATATACACATTTAAACAATTACATAAATTATTACATATCTATACGTTATGAAGGTGTATATAACTACCATGTGATCTAAAATAATATGGTAAGTCATAGACGTATTTGTACGTACAAAGAATGAAAAAAAATATTACAAATTTAATGTATTTACCTAAAATATAGTTACAGAGACTGCAAAGTTAATTGATCCTAGACTACAGAACAGGATATTTTCTATCAAAAAGCTTAAATATAATATTTATTATTATTTTATTTAACCTTTGTCTGTACAAGGATGTTTTTTTTATTTATTTATTGACAGAATATAAAAATTTATATACATAGTATATTATAGTTTCCCTGTATATTGAATGTTTTGGTCATATTTGAGAAATAGGTAGTGTCACAAAACTATCGTATTAGATAGATAGATAGATCGAAAATTTTACAAATAAAAACCTATATTTAGTTATATATTAAACTTTGGGGGGGTTCTATGAAACATATTCAGTGTTAGAAAATTAAAACAGTCGTTTGAAAATTTTAAAATACTTAATAGATATTCTTATAAGCAATTGCAAATTGAAAGTAGCTACATAATTTTCAAAATGCCAATTTAACTTTTTTATGCCAAATGCTATAACCGCAAACACAAAATTATTAACTCACTACCACCGACTACTAGTTCCCGTCATGCGATCGATATGAATAGGTGCACCGGATGAAGAGTCATGGCTCGTACTATATACAAAATACAATCGGCAGATATGTGTGCAAAAATTTTAATGAAATAAAATTGATATTTTTATTAAAAAATTAGTAAGTATTTAATTTTGTTTTTGTTTTATTATAGAAAATTTCAATGTTAACATTTAGTAAAAATATCAACTTTATTTCATTTAAATTTTTGCACCCATATCTGCTGATTGTACGGGTGGGCAAAAAGTCACGCCTGCATGTAAAAATTGAATAAATTTTTCATTTATTATTTTTTTTTTTTTCAGATTTATTCATCGAACCGTGTTACACCACCAAGCAAAACTTAAGGACCGAGCAACAAACCAAAGTGGTATAATTTCACTTTTCCAATGAGCATTCGAGTTTCTTAACAATTTAATAATGAGTAATGAAACACATTTTCATCTTAATGGATATGTAAATAAACAAGATATGTGATTTTGGGGTACTGCAAACCCCAGAGTTGTTTACCAGCGCCAATTGCACTCGCTCAAGTGTACATTATCGTGTAGAGTTAGCCCTACTTCTTCGAGAATGGAGTGACGATGAATGGGGACAGGTATTCTACTACTATAATTTTGTACGCCCTGTGGCAGCCAACTAGTGGTTCCGGCAGGATGTAACAATAACACACACACAAAAATAATAATAAACAAAAAAGTTATTCAATTTTTACACGCAAGCATGACTTTTGGCCCACTCTGTATTATGTATATAGTACGAGCCATGACTGTTCATCCGGTGTATCTATTCGACTGGTACAATTTACTAGATTGTAATATTTTTCTTTACTTATGATATTACGCCAAAGTATATTTGTTTTAAAACATAATGAACATGTACCGTAATAGTAAATACTTCTTAAATGGCACATGATGCATCTAAATTGAATGGTAAATTTCCTGAAATGTGGTGAATTTTTTCTTTTTACATCGATAAAGGTGGTTTTGGTTCGTTTTCGTTTCAGTTAAAGAAGTACCCTTGCTTCTATTTCTATTGCTGTATTGTACGAACTCTATAATTATGAAAATTTGCAATTACTCATATGTCCTGAATAAATATATAACTTGCACCCGATTACCAAAATCAAATCTATGAGATATATAAAAATGATTCAATAAATTTTTTTGTCTATGATAGCAATTTTATATGAATTTATATTTTGATAAGCTTTTCCAACATAACATATGCTGAAGGAGCTTTTGTGTTGACCTACTTATATATATATTCTTTACGGACTTTCTTGAACCAGCTTTTTACGTAATAGAATGACGTTACGATGCCAAAACTAGATAAAATCGAACATATGCATTGGTATCAACCCATTATACAGCAACGATTAGTATTATGCATGCTTCTCGGGTTTGGGTGTTTGAAAAGATTAGAACCTTTGATGTTGTATCGTGCAATTTGTTGTAGCAGTACGATTAATGCTTTTTGTTTTGCTGGTATCAGATTTAGATTCTGATTTGTGTAATTAGTACAACAATTCAAGAATATATATTCCAAAAAATTTTCTTCAAACTTTGAAATATATTCGCTTATTTACTGACCTGATTCATATTTGCTTTCTAGACTTAAATTCTATACTATCTTATCATTGATTGCTAGTTCGCATCTTATCTTATTCGCATTCCATGGTCCCAACAATTATTTTGGCTTTTAACGTGTTTCCTGTTTGGTTGATTATCAAATACTTTATACTGTCAGATTAATGCTATGACGAAGCCCATATATGACGTCTATTAACAGGTGGAAGCTTACTACAATTGATTATGCAATATATGATAATCCAAAAGAGCTAGTAAACAACTAAACTAAACTAAAAACAAAAGTTGTTAGTAGGTACTACCTTACAGTTAGTAAAACAACAATTATTTTTTAAGAATTAAAACACTTAGAATAAGAATTTACTTCACGGAGCATTCCAGTGGTGTCTTCAAATTTTCCATATTCAGTAGAGTGACAGGGAATGGGAACTCAATGGTTCTGAGATTATTCCGATTGGTTTGTTCAACCAAATATGTGTTGCCCGAAAGGAACTGGTGAATAAAAAATATATCTGCAATTATTTGACGACCACAGAATAACTGTAAGTCAATAAGCGTAAGACGGTGGAAGTTTCAATGGGTCAATCCGCGAAAAATTATTTAATGGAAGCGTAACAATTTTCGTTGGGAAGGAATGAATGGGAAGGAAGAAATGAATGGAAATCGCAAGGAATGAAAAAAATATTATTGGCATATTCAAGGGTAGGTCTTACGTATATAAAAAAACTGTTTTGCGAGGTGGAAGTAACAAAATTCTTCTAATCATCGTTTAGTAAAACTTATGTTGTTTGGACGAAGAATTGCTTGGTCGCTAATTTATCATAATGTAGATTGAGAAATATCTTAGTCATGAAACTAATTTAGTTCTTGTTATTTATAAGGTCCTTATTGGGTTATCAATTAAGTTAATTAACCACCTGGGCTTAATGAAGTCCTCATTATTTAAGGTTTTAACATAACTATTCTTAGTTTTTTTTTTTAATCCATTTGGCCCCATTGTACTAATATGAGTACAGAAAACATCATAATCTAAATGTCAAAATTTGATACATTAACCGAGCGAGAGACTAAAGTAATAATAATTAAATTGAAATTTTTTATCTTTGACATTGCATTTTATTGGTAAGATATTCATATTTCTATTGAAGTGTACTCGTATGAGTACAATGGGAACAATACGTGTCATTTTATTAATATTTTATTTTTAGGAAAATTATGAATTTTACACCTGTAAATACGAAAAATTTTTATGGAAGAACTTTTCGACATTTACAAACAGCAATAGAGGATATTAAAGATCATGAACAAAATATAGATTTAGTTATCTTAACTCCTCCAGCTGATTATCAAACAGATGAAGAGGATATCAAAGCGGATACTGTTCCTTTTGATTTACCTGGCGAAGTTGAAATTTTTTCGTATGGTGTCTCTGACAGTGAAGATAACGAAAATATTCCTCTATCACTTTTACTAAAAGCGGGAAAGTGCGAAGAGCCACCAGCTAAAAAAATGTTGATCCAGAAAGATATTGAACCAGAATGGGTTGATGAAGTACAAGATATTACTATGAATGAAATAAATAACTATTTAGCTCGCCAAGATAATGTAAAACTAGAAGTTGAACATTTAGGTAAATGCAGTTGAAGTTTTTGAACGAATAATTGACGACGAAATGATTAGTTACATAGCAGAAGAATCTATGAGATATGCAGCTCAGCAGAACTGTGAATCGTTCAAAGTAACAAATAAGGAAATAAAAACTTTCATAGGCATCTTGTTGCTTTCTGGATATCATCAACTGCCATGAGAAAAATTATATTGGAAATTAAACGAAGATGATGAGAAACATACAAATAGTTGTAACTTGTAAATGGTATGTCACGAAATAGATATTTCGAAATTAAAAAATATTTACATCTATCAAATAACGAAAAGATTGATAAGAAAGATAAAATGGCCAAGTTAGAACCTTGGATGAATAAATTAAATAAAACATTTTTGCAATGGGAAATATTTCACAAAAATCTTTCCATAGATGAAGCGATGGTGAAGTATTTTGGGCATCACTCATCAAAACAATTTATAGGAGGAAAGCCCGTACGATTTGGTTATATAGACTGGATGATTTGCAGTTTCACGGGTTATTGCAATAAGTATGATACTTATTGTGGAGCAAAACAATACGAGACATTCTTTAGATGTTGCAGTCGTAAATTTTAAAAATATTACAAGGCACTATTTGAGAGCTTTTCCAAAAAGTAAGGTCTCCAAACAGTCAAAAAATGTCCCAAATAGTCTTAGGAATGACCAAAGTGGTCATTATCCAAAAAAGTTGACGAAACAATTGCGTTGTGCAGTGTGTCACCAGAGAGCAAGATGGAGTTGCATAAAGTGCAATATTGCACTCTGTATAGAAAGACAATGTTTCATACAATTTCATGAAAGAAACGTGTTCATTTTCTCTTATTTCCGTATAATTAATTTATTATTTTGTTGTAATTGAAGTTATTTCAGATGAAGTTTTTTTGTTCCTTTCATTATAAAAAACAAAATGAAATAAAAAATTTGTCGGAAAGAGTTTGTACTTATTTTTAATAATAAAATTTTTTTGTGTCCTTATGTTCCCATTGTACCCATTTGAGTACATCCTCTTTTCCAAAAAATTATTGAAAGTGCAATAAAAAAAAAGTGTAGATTTTGTTTTTGATTGAGTTTTCTATAAGAAAATGTAAGTTATTCGTTATTTTAAGAAAAAAAAGTGGCGCGGGACCAAATGGGTTAATATATGCAATTTTGTGTTAAATTTAGATTTTGGATTTAATTTCCAATTTTTTTTTTTTGAAATTCAATTTAAGTTTTTTCATCTTAAAGTTTATAATTTTTACTTTAGCATAGTTTATAATTAGAGATATTATTTTGTTTATTAAGTTTTATTAGATTTCATTGAAAATACCAGTTTCTCTGAATCATGCCATGCTTTTAATTGTTGCTTCTGTAGTATCCTGCGTGAGTATATCTAGTCCCATGATTCCAATTCTGACTCTTACACCAGTGTATAAAACTCAAATATGTTCTGTATAGTTATTGGGGTATCTGGAATACAGTAGTAACATGTTGGCATCATGTTTTGGTTACCAACAAATAGATGGCTGTTTAGGTGTATCGTGTTTGAACTATTCGGAGTCTCGCCAAAACAACAGCGATTTGTCTGCTGTCCTGGTCGATACTATTCCATCTGGATGGATACATTTCTTTTCGAAATACTAATTGAATTGTACATTAAAATTTTTAGCTACATTAGATTTACTAAAAATATTTATACTATAGGTATATCGAGACCAAAGAATTTACTAAAAGGTATCGTAACTAGACTATTGTTACTAGAATATTAAATATTATAATTATTATCTTAAATTTGAATTCTATAATATATCTTTTTAAAGCTTAAAAGTGTATCAAGCAAAAATAATGTTGTAAATTCCGCAATTTACTTGAAAAATATTAAATTTACAAACTCTCAATTTAAAGTTTAAAATTAAATTTAGTTTTGATCTAAGACTTATATTTAAAGTATTTTTAAATATTTAACAATAAAAAACGATCATATAGTTAGATAGCTTGATAGATTTAATTTTGTTGTAATTTTCATTTTTATTTTTTCAATAATAATATTCAGTCTAAATATACCCATAAAGACAGACATCGCATTTTTTTTTTTCTAAAAAACATTATTATTGTCAAGTCAATTTCATTTTTGTTATCTAATAGATAAGAATTTTTTTTTAGTGGCTCTCAAAGATTCACACATTCATTCCCTCCTATATACATAATAAATGTAATGGAAAATAGTTTGATTATTTTCTTTTTATTTAATGATACTATCGAAATTCGGTATCTTTAAGTATTTTGTATAGTTGAACATCCAGCCAAGAGATAATATTAAGATTCGATAAAAATGCATTTGATATCCTCTATTAACTATATATATATATATATATATACGTATATACTTATTTAATGGTCTAGTAATTCATCGGGTTTTATTTTACTTTTTATTCTTTTCTTTTATTTTGCGACTGGTAAATTTTGTGTCTCTGTAATCGAAGTTAGTATTAAATTATTTTTAGAATAAAAAGAATATCTATGTATCGAAGACTCATAAAATAATAAAAATTTTCTTGTACGTTTATCTCACCGCCTACGAAATATTCTCCTGTATGCTACTATCATAAAACTATCAATGAAAATTCAATTGATATTGTTCATTTTTTTTTGTTTTGTTTTGTTTTGTTTTGTTTTTTTTGGGATTTGAATTTTTCTATTTTCACGTTCTTATTTGGTTTCTTTTATTATAGTAAACAAAAAGAGAAAAAAATAAGCAAAAAAATGCTGAAACAAAAGAATCATAATTGGTTTCTAGAAAGCGTAAGTGTAGTGTAAGAAATTGGTATAATTTTGTAGATTTTGTAATAATTAGAAAAACAGTAAGTTAGTAGAGTCGTAAAAAACAGTGGGGCCGTAAAAAACCAGAAAGTTTTTGGTTATTGTGTAATCCCACGCTGGTTGGTGCATTAGAGCTCCTGTTTTTCAACCGAAAGGTCCCAGGCTCCACTCCCGTCGAAGGAAAAAATACTTTCTGGATTCGACCCGGTCCAGTACCTTTTATTATTGGAATAAAATAAATGATGCATATAGTTGAGAGTGTTGGTTATCACTAAAAATAAAATGAAACTGTGCTAGTATGAAATACTCTATACAGTAAATATAGTTTTCCACATTTAAATTAGTCTATACCATAAAAATTCTATAGAAAAGCTATTGTCTGTGACATCGTAAATGTCTTAAAAAAAACTACAACCTGATAAAATATGAAAAAAACTAAGTTGTGAATTTTATCCGTAAAATAAGTTGGCAATATTGTGTAATAAGAGCTTTCTGAGACATGCTGTTTTAATTCATTTGTGATCAAACAGAATGAACGTACAGTTTTTATTGACACTGTACAATATTGGGTTCTTAAAACCTGTCAAGCTGGTCGTGAATACATCTTCAACAACAATTGTGATCATGTAGACAATGTCTCAAGCTTTTGTGAGCTTTTTTTATACATTTAAGATCATGTGAATGTTGTATTCAACTTTGTGTTGAGACATTTACAATGTCAAGGTGTATGTGATTGTGTATGTGATCTGTGTAAAAGCAGTTAGGTTGTTCATCCCCATAGGCGTGGAATTATTATATGAAAAAAAAAGCATTTTATTGTTATAAAAACAAAATTAGTTCTATAAAACTCTTATATGACTCCCGATAAGCACTAAAGGTGTTATAATGATATTTTTATGGGAATAATGTTCTTATATCAATTGCGGAAATTTTTATAATTGGATTTTCAGCATGTGCTACAGCAATGTTTTTATAAGTCTAAAATGGCGTAATCCTATAACAAGAGTGGAAATGTTGTTATAAGAATAGAATTGCTAAAATAGCAGTATAGTAGTGTTATTACTTTACTGTAATTCTATAATGTTACTAATAAACTTACTACTATAGCTTGTAAATAAATATTTAGTATAAACATTTTGCGACGGCCATTATTTTCTGCAAACATGGTAAAAAAAAGTTTTTTTTAATTAAACAAAATTGAAAAGCAAGATATTGCATTTTTTGCAAAAATATCATTTTTACTTGAAAGAATAATTATTTAAATATCAAATTTGATGTTATGCATTAATTAACGAACATTATTTAAGATATTAAGATGAAATTTAAAAATATATTTTCTTTTATTTATTTAAAAATTGGTTATTTTTGAAAGGCAATGTATTTTTTCGAAGTATTATTATAATTAAAACGCCAATGTAATTTCTTTCCCAGCCAAATTTTTTTCTTTTGGTTACAATAATTATAAATATTACTTACAACAATATTATTTTTAACCGCAAAATATTTTTTATTAGTAATATATTTTTATATTATAAATCATTTATAGTAAAAGTGGGTATTGGTGACCTATGTCAACTAAATTTTGACTTTAGCGATGCGCTAAAAATCCAATTTTCAAGATAATTTTCTTAAACTATCATTTTAGTTTACTTTATTTAATTCTTTGCTAATAAAATGTAATTTATTTGACTTTTTATTAATAGTTTCTAGAAAAAAAATTAAATTCCATAAAAACTCAAAATTTCAGCCTCGCACCAATTTGTGGCCTAGGGTGCTCCAAATTCTGACTATTTGGTGTTGCTATTTGTGACTATGAAAAATAATACTAAATTCAAATTTTTAATAGCTATGTTAATTAAATAATAAAATAAAATGTAATGTATAGTGAAAATCATAAAAAAATAATTAGAATTAATAATAGTTAATAATACTTAATTATAAATAAATTAAACCAAAAATAAATACAAGTTCATAACAGAAAAAAATATTCTTATAACTACTTTTGATATTATTAATTTTTTCATTGATCTGCGAAGATATATTTCCTTAACGAAGTGGATTCCTTTTGCATTGACTAAAACTGGTTCAACATTTTTATTAACAATGTCACCGATATTATGCCACAATATATTATCTTGTTTTGGCCACTTCCAATTATGACCGTTCATTACCATAGCTTTGACTTGATATTCATCGTTTTTTGTTTCTAAAACATCACCGGGGAAATATTCATCTTCGTATGACACAATGACGTATGAATTAACTTTAATTTTAATTGAATTCTGATTCTATTGAAGAACTTTCTACCCTTCTTTTCAAATAAAACCATTTTGAGTTTTTGTTGTCGTTATTTCATTTGTTGTTGTTCTATGTTTTATCAAAAGCTTTATTCTTTTCTTCATCTTTTTTTTTTATAATAAGCAATCCATAAATCACTTCTAGCTACAGATGGAAAAATTTCTTTAAGCCATTTGTTGCTCTTTCTTTTATATTATCTTCATGACTTGTGAGCCAAAATAGAGACTTTTTAAATGATAAAATCAATATACTATAAGTACCTAACTACTACTTATTGTTTTTCGTACTCTTAAATTTTTTTGTTTTATACAAAAAGATAGGTGGCATATTTGTGACCGTTTTGAATATAATTATGACCGCTGTAATGTTTAACGATTTTCAGCTTATTTTATTAAATTTTGTGTAGGTCACAAGATGAGCGATATGATTCCTTATTTAATTTACAGTAAATAAATAGACATGACCAATATAAAATTAAATATATTAATTAAATTAATTCTAAAAAACAACTACAATTTAAAGCATGTAATTCGGATACATTTTGCGGGTAATTCGGCTCCAATAATGTTTGAATTTGTGACCGTTGTCACGTTGTGAAAGATATTGTAGGTAACAAATTTAATTTTATTTAGCAAGAACTTAATATTTTTCAAATAAAGTTATTTAAATTTATAAAAAATAATAAAAAGTTAACTATTTGGTTATACAAAAACTCACTTCAAAACTCTAATTGTGATCTATACGTCACAAATACTTCAACAAAAAAAATATTATAGCTTATATTTCGGACCGCTTTTAATTATTTAATTACTCAGCTTATTTACAAAATAATTAAATTTTTCGATCATTTTACGTTAAAAAATCTCTGGAACTTTATTATTAGGCATGCATTTAATTTTATAATAATACCAACTTTTGCTATAAATTAAAAACATCTTTATCAATTTTTCACTTCAAGACCTTGATGAAAACTGAAATTACGAGAAAAAGTAAGGTGCTTTATAACAAATTAGTTTTTTGGCACGAAATTTTCTATTATAATATCAAAGTACCAGTAAAAGTATAGTAGAATAAAATAATAAAATTTTTGAAATAAATTCCCAAAAAGAATTCTTTTAGGAAATACATTTTAAATCAATTTTAGGCTGACTAGATCACAAATACCCACTAGGTCACGATTACCCACTTTTACTATACAAAATTATTATTTTAAAATAAAAAATAATGCCTATCTCTCTCTCTCGCATAACATAAATTATTTAAAAGAATTTCATTCCAAAATAAAAACATATACACACTAATACATAATGTATACTAATCCAATAGAATATTATATCAATTGCAATATACAATATACAACAATATGCAATTGCTCCGGTACCTTATAGGATTCTACATTTCACTACCTACTTCAACGTATTTATAACCTTTGGACACAATTGCGGCGCACTCAAATTACCACTAATACTATACGTGCTATAAGAGTTTTTACAATAGTGTTATAAGAGTGCGCAAGAATCTTATATCAATAAAACTGTTACGTGAGATACCATCTAAACTTCTGATTTCCTTCAGTTTTTGCTACAATTGCCAGCATTCCACTGAAAAATCCTTGAGTATGATGATTCATAAATCAAACATTCTTAAGAATTCAGATGCTTAAATGCATTAATTTAGTTAATCATTATTTACCCATTTGGGACAGTGGTGATATAATGAGCCAAACACACACCTGTTATATTTTTAAATTTAATATAAATCTCATCTAATGAATAATGAGTAAGTTTGATTTCCCTTGACTTGACATATTTTCAATAGAAATAAGATATGTTTTAAAAACGGTCCAAAAGGTATAAAATAATTTCTACTAACCACATATAGATTCCAGACCCCATACAAATTAACATAATATTTTGTTGACTTCCCTTATTTCCAATATTTGTATACACGATAGTTTTTTGAACAAATTTTATCCAATAACATCAACATCAAATTGATATCATTAAAAATTTGCTTAAGTTAATACAATTTATAATTACGTATAGCCAATTTTAAATTATATAATTTTGGAGGAGATGAATGATTTATTTCTTATTTTGGCGTCTCGATTAGTAAAGTAAATAGTTTTAATTTCGGTTCACAAAGCTTAATAAGCTGGCAAGCGCTATTGCTTTGCAAATAAAGATTTATATAAATTGAAATCGCAAGTAGATTTTCAAATCTGACCTTGTACCAAAACGATAATAAGACCAATAATATCGTACGTATGTGGTATTGCATCATACGAAAATAAATTGATAAAACTTTGAATGAAGGATATATTATGAAAGATTTTTAGCGCAAGCAGTCGAAATAGTCAGATAAAGAAATGAATTTACCTGTTTTGTTTTCTAAAGCGGTACTGGTGCTATTTTTTTTTAGTATATAACCAATAGGGATACAATTTAAAAATTAAAAAAAACACATAAATTATTCAGTGAGACACAACATATGCCATTATGTATGGAAAATAACATAATTCAAATGACCACCACGACTTCTTTGTACGTACTGCATTCTGTCAACCCAATTTTCTATCTCCTTTTCGTATAAATTTAGCTGTATTTCATAGCACGTTCAATTTTGATTTTTAATTGCTTAATTGTTGTTAAGCATAAACATGTAACTTAAACTTTAACTTAGGAGGTGAAATTTTGTAATACAGTACTGGACGTGGTAGTAAATTTTACACCATTTTTTTTTTTTATATTTTAGAAGGAATATAATATTTTTTATAATTTTTTTTTCACGTAAACCTGGTTAAGTTAATTCTAACTGTTATATTAAAAAAAAAAAAAGAATTTAGTAGTGAGGGTTTTTTAAAAAATTTGCACTTTATTTCACAAGTCTTTTCTGAATAACAACATAAAAAAAAGGTAAACAAAAAATAAAATGGCAGTTTTTTACAGCTTAATATACATATTTAAAAAACAAAAATAGAACATTTCAAAAAGTTTTATATCTCAGAAAATAACATCCAGTCTTTTCATGTAAAAATTTAATTCGTCGAAATCAGTATTTGTACAGTTTATACACATACGTTTGCTACAACCCATACCCATTGGTTTTTGACAAATCATCTGTGTGGTGTTTTTCGTTTTAATCTGTTTGCACAAATATAACACAATTTGTTTGATGTGGAAGTAGAGGGCAGCTGCATTACAGGTGATGGGAGAAAATCTGAACCCAATATTCTTCGAATAATACCAGTTTATCAAATATATCAGTAATATATCAGTTTTCAATTATTTTTTTAAATATTTCTAAAATAGCCGCTAATGGATCAATTATTAATCTCTGCGGTCTATCAAAAGTGTTATCAAATCGTAGAAAGTATATAGTAAGAAATCGAAGCTCAGACATAACAGCTCTGAAAATGTCTCTCCTTGTTCCGCTGTTACAAATATTAATTTTGTAAATTCTCGATTTGACTTGAAAACTGATGTATAAATTATAATATCCCTAGAAATGCTCTAAATTCGATTTTATCTAAAGGTTTTGTTTCTACTTTTACTGTTAATTAAAATTTCAGTTTTAATTTTGTGTTGGTATGTTCGATGATTTTATCTTCAATAGAATCATCAAAAATTTGGGACCAATATTCATACATTTTATTTTCTCTTTCATCGTTACTAGCTGCGGTTACTGAAGTTTGTAATATTACAATATTATGCAGTGGAGTTCTAAAGTGGACACTAAATATCTGTGGTTCATTTGCTGCCCACTTAAAACGGTTTTTCCATAAAAACAATTGGTTTCATTCGCGTTCGCCAATGTGTTCAATATTTTTGTTTCCTTCACTTGCGGTTTCATCATTTACTCCTCGTTGTCCGTTTCGGATATTTCGGAAATATTATCGCTATGATTTTCAAGGCAAAAATTTGGATCAAAAACTTCGTCATCAACTTGGTTCACAATTTATATCACAATTATTTTCTTCATCAGAAATTTCATCATAATTTTTAAAATCTGTCTTATTCTAGATTCGTTCATTTTGTTTGATCGTGCAATGTTCTCTATAATCAGGAAATTATAGAAAAAGGGTAAAAAAATTGTATAAAACTTCAAAATGGATGATTTTTTTTAAAAAGATTTTTTTTCTTAAAACTTTAATATAGATGTGTAGTAAAAATTTTTCTATTAATTGCTTACGTTAACTTAGACGTGGTAGTAAGAAATTTTCTAAGAAAAAGTCCCGCAATTAATGACGAGTGGTAGTTTTTACACCTCTTACCAAATTTCTCTTCACGTGCTTTACTTACAACATGACAAATAGAAGTGGATAGAAGTATAATATAACTATAGAGGGTACTGAGAATATCACCTTGTGAGAGAGCAATGGACAGAAGTAATAAGAAAAAAAAAAAGAGAGTGTAAAATTTACCACCACATCATAAGTTAAAGGTTAACATATATCCCTAAATAAAGATATCAAAAGGTGTTAAATCACACAATCTGGTAGGATAATTAAGTGGACCATTTCTTGAAATAATTTAATCATTAAATTTTGTTTACAATAAATCGATTGTTAAGGGTGGCTGGTGTGGTACGTGACACCGTCTTTTTGAAACCACATATCCTGCAGATTATTTTCAACAACAGCAAGAAAAAACTTTTTTTGCCTGTTACTCTTCGAAAATTTTCTTTAAAGAAATACGGACCAATCACTAAACCAGCATGAACTGCACATCAAACAATGATTTTATCTAGATGTAATTGTGTTTGTTTTGTGTGTATTTTCAGCACTCCAAATTCTCCAATTATGTTTGTTTACATAACCATTTAAACAAAAATGAGCTTCATCAGTGAAAAAAATTGTTCGATGAAAATGTTCATTGTGCAAGCGTCTATCTTTCCATAATTAAATGGCCTAACCTAGTCAACACAAAATACATAATAAATGTCAAAAAAATAATACGCAGTGTTGCCAGTTTATCTATTTTAAATATAATATCAACACTATTGGAAAACCCTATGTTTGTTTGGTAAATTTCTGATACCTATATCAACTTTCTAAATGTGGAAAACAATACTTTTATCAGTTAATACTATTATACTTAAGATAATACTGTTAATACAAAGTACTCTCAACTAATTTGACCAAAAAATTTCATTATTTTAAGAATAATGAAAGAAAAATTCAAATAAACATTCTTGCACTGTACATTATTCGATCACGGGACCCTTTGAATAGTAGTCAAATGATAAAACTACTGCACCATTTTGGGTTTGGAATAAAACCATAAAACAAATACAATTTGTGTCCGCTCAATTGCTCCCGTATTTTGACCTTTAGAAGTAAAAAATTGCAGAACAGTTGTGTAAAATGGGTGAAATTAGAAAATTATTAATCAAAAGTTCACACTGAACTTAAACCTATACAAGAAGTAAGTAATAAGTATCAAATAAAAGTGCAAAAAATTTTTAAAAAGTCCAAAAAATGTATACTAATGAAAAGCAAAATAAATAAATTTAAATTTGGAAAAACAAATAATTTAAATTTCCGTGGAAATACAGTTTTTTTTTCAAATAATAACATTAATTTCTTGGTCTACATACAATTCGGTATTACAGTCATATATAATATAGTATTTATATATAGATATATTTTTTGTTATATATAGATTAAATTGATCGTAAAGCTATTCCCCATACGTAAATACTAGAAAATATAAATAGAACAAAAGAAAATAAATAAAAAAAAAATAACAAAAAAAAACATAGAAAAGAATAATTTAAAGGATTCTATTGAGGATATCAATTACAGAACTTTTAGAGATATAGAATATGGACGCTAAATAACAATAAAAATAGTGTGTTACTGTTTGAGTGTTTTTAGAGAATGAAATCGAAATTGATGTTGAATGAAAAGCATCAATCACAATATATCTTTTTCTATTTTTATTTTTTTGTTTTTTTTTTTTCCTATTATTAACAGTATCTAAAGGATATGAGAAATTAAAGAAAACGAACTAAACTATAAAAAAAAACAACGAAATTCTCGTTCAATACATCTGCATCTAATGGTTCATCAATGGATTTATTTTCTTTTAAGTTTTAGTATAGCTTTTTTTTTGTTTTTTTTTTTTTTTTTTATTGTACTTGCAGCTTTTTAGCGGCTTTTCATCCACTTAAACTACCATTGTCGTCTACTTTTTGTTATTGTTTTCAATACCATTTTCTATTCGGTTTAAGGCGTTCTAATTTGGTTTGCCAAAAACTAATTTTTTTTTTTTGTTTTATTTTTAATTTCTTGGCAGATATTAGGAATTTGAAATTTTTGGCAAGGATATGATGGCAAAATAAATTCATTTATGTATATGAGATAAATGTTTAAAAGAAAATAAATTGATTTTATTTGATTTTATTAGTTTTAAGCTATAAAAATAAAAAAATAAAAAAACAAAACAAAGATCAAAACAATTTTTTATTATTTTCCTGTCGATTATTGCTACTGAATATTATTTTTTAAATAATTATTATCAGAATATTAATCAAAGCGATTGGTTTTGTGTAAAATTGTATACTACTAAAATGTAAAATAGAAATCAGTTCATGTATAAATAATCTGTAGTTAAGAAAATATTTTAATGTTCGATATATGGAGTAGAAAATATTAACAACATAATAGTAGAGAGAGATATATTAAAAAGTGCTTGGCAATTAGTAGGCTTCTATAGTACAACTTTTTCAAATCGAAAACTATAATTGCAAAGAAAAATAAAGAATTTGTCAAAAATCAAATTAACACTGTTGTTATTTTTTTTTTTTTTTTTTAAACCTAATGGAGAATTTATTGATAGTAATCTAGTAAAATACATCCTATTAAACTATTTTTTAGAATACGTTTTTAGAAAACAAGTTAGACCTGTTTTTCGTATTGTGGCTGCGTATGTCGATGTTTCTATTCAAAATGAAATTATGCTTGATCAAATTATTGATAATTTTAAAGGCCATCATATACAGCTCTTGTTGACTAATGTTCGATAGACTTAGATACTTCCCAGAGTAGAGCAAACTTGTTAGGTGTAATCTTTGATAGAAATTAATATATTTTATTGATTTCTTGTGAATAATTTCAAGTCTTTTAATCTTCGCTTGGTTGCCGCCTAAGCCAATCAAATATACGTAAGCGAGCAAGATTAACATATGTTAATATTTTTGGTTTTTCCATATATTTTGCATGGAGAATTTTTTGATAAAAATAAGTGATTTTTATGTTTTTGTGATTATTTTTGTATGTGCATTACTGTTACTTTTATGTTTGCTTTTATTACCTAGGAATATCTATCCTCTAAGATATTTTTTTGGAAATACCAGTATTTTAAAAAAGGGAAGTGCTACTAGAGACCTCTGTTTGTTACAAGGTACTTATAACAGAGCTAGTAGTTGCAACAACAACAGTGTGTCTATTTCAGTGAAATAAAAAAATTACATAAAATATGTATGTTTTGGAAAGATTATTTATTGAATTTTCAATATTTGCAATAATATGGAGGAGTTTTAAATTTTGTGTGCCGTTCAGGTAGACAGGTAAATAAATTTTGTAATTTTTAGTAAAAGTGCAAAAAACACAAAAAATGAGTGTTTTTCTCCAAAAAACCAATTTTTTAAATTTCCTATATTTTGATGTAAATATTAATTAATTTCTTCAAAATCAAGCAAAACTATTCAAATTATATGAAATTTAAAAAAAAAATGCCGTTACAGGTATATGAGTATATGACACTTTTTTTATTGGGTTTTACTATGAGAAACACAAAAAATCAAAAAAAAAAAAAAAATTAAAAAAAAGGCACACAAAAGATACAAAAAACTTCTTTTTATAGGTTATCGTTTGAAGAAGAACAAGCATATTTCTCTCGAAACATGTGAAACATGTGCTAGATGATGAACATGCTGATGTAGGACCACAGAAAGAAATAGTATTTGAACCAGTTGTTGGTCACTCAAGAGTCGAAAGTGATGATAATGATGAAAATGAAGATTATCATATTTCGCAAAATGAAAATGAAGAATCAGATGCTTAAAAAATGTATCTTAGACGTTAGTGATGGTCATGATTCTGAGGATGAGTCACTAGGTGATGAATCAAAAGTACAAGAAGAAAATAATCACATTGCTGATTCAAATTAATATTTTATTGGAAAGGATGGCACAAAGTGGAATAAAATTCCATCAACATATCAAAGGGCTAGACAACAAAATATTTTCCGACAAAAACCGATAGGTCCGCTATCCATTAACAAAAAGTTTAACTGATTGTGAAACATTCGCCGCAATTTTCAATGCATCAATGGTTGACATAAATTTTTAATTTAACTTCGTAAGAGAATTTTTCTTTTTTCTAACATACCAAAAACAAAATTCAAAACAAAATTTTTTTTCGAAAAACGGTGCTTTATTTACTTTATGTCTTAAAATATATTAATTTTAGAATAATTCTATTTCAATTTAAAATATTTCAGAATCTTTTATCTTATTTTTCAACTTTTATCCAAATATTTACAAAATTTTTATAGAATACCATACATTTTGTAAAAAAAATATTAACATATGTTAATCTTGCCCAACAACGAAGAAAAAAAATTTAAATGCCGAAAAATTGGTCATAGACACGTTTTTTTGAACTTTTTTTTATATATTCAATATCTACGCAAAAAATTAGGCACTGATCTCTGATTTCATTAAGATCGGCAAAATATTGAAGTTTTTATGCAAAAGTAAAAAAGTAAATATTAACATTCATTAATCCTGCCCAAGTGAAAGTTAATTCAAGTTTGTGTAGTCCAAATAGGGTTAAGATATCGTAAATTAGATAATATAAATGAAGAGTATATGGTAAATAATGCATTTTTGTTTAGATAGTTTCGTAGTATTTTTATTAAAAAAATATACGGCGTCATTTTTTTTAATATGAATTCAATATGGTTATATCATTTAAGTTTGCTTTCAATGATTAAACCTAGGTAATTAAAATTTTTCACTAGTATTAGACAGAAATTTATTATCAAAGAATAACAGTTTTTTTTTTCTCAAATTTAATGAGTACTGCTTTGTTTTGGAAACTTTGTATTATATTTATATTGCTTTGACTGACTTTGACGACCCCAGAGTTGAATTCCATAAGTCCAAAGCAAAGGTGAAATAAAAATTTATTTTAATGATTAAATTTGGAAAGATTGTTATTTTATATTAATTTTTATCTAATGATCAATACATAAAAATTTTGTAAACCATTTAATATTATCTCGTCTACATACTGAAATTATAAACTACCTAATCCAATTTGGAAAAGTGTTCATTAATTAATTTGTTTTTTTTTTTTTGTTTATGGCTTTATTTAGAGTATAATTTTATTTTCATTTACAATATAGCTATTTCATATAATTAAAAAAAAAAATTGCAAATATTTAAAAAAAAAATTATTCTCTATATATTCTGTTACATTTCTCTTAAATGCATTAAAATAATTCAAAATGTTCAACTCCTGCGTTAATTCATTATCATACATTTTCAAACCATTATAAAGTATAGTAAAATATAGTTTTTCGCAATTTCTGTACAAAAGAAATACAATTTACCGTTAAAAATATTCCTTAGATAATAGTCTTTAAAATCTGCCACATGTATTGCACAAATAATTGAGTGGCATATGATTTTTCATTTTGGAAACAAACAATTTTTGATTCAAAATCCTCCATAATTGCATAGTTCTCAACATTACCCTTATTAAAGTATATCTACTGCATTTAATAATAATTTTCATACCTTTATTATAAAGTTTTTGCAATCTCTGAATTTGCTTATTTGGTGAAAGTGCAATAACAGTACTTAATCAGTACTCAAAGTGCGACTTTGTAATTGTGTTGAAAATTTGTATAGCACTACCAAAGGATAACTGATTAGTAATTTCGAATATTAGATAAAAAATATGTCACAAGCAATATTTTTGCTTATTTGAATTAATCTTATTTATAATTAGGCCCATATATATAATTAGGCTCAAATATTTAATCTCAACTACTTCTTCAAACCACTTACCATCAAATGATTACACTATTTACTGAGTTTCCATTTATAATAATAACTTTTTTAATTTTTGAATATTTAGCATCATTTTCCTTTGCTTAAACAATATATACTAATTCTGCTTAAGCCTTCATTCATTTTATTTATGCAATATTCAACTGAGTCTTACTCAATATATAGCAAAGTATCTTCCACAAACAATAATAATTTAACGAATTTCAAAACTTTTTCCATGTCGTTAATATTTTTTTTTTTTTTTTTTTTTACAGATAGTAGTAAATCATCGAAAGAGGCTTCAGGGACTACCTATTACCAGGGAAGGCAGTTTGAAGGACTGTGGGACTTTAACCCGCTAAAACCTCTTATCACTATTGCAACATTAAAACTTATAGTCTTATAGACTAACCATTAATAAAATCCAATCAGGTTTTAATAGATAAAAGATTTTAACCTAACTCAAGTGGTCTTAATCGTTTTAGTTGCTTAACAAAGTTTTGATTGTTAATTAAGCTAGAAGCTTCGGTATTGACATGTTGGATCAGATGAGTTTAAGGCGCAGCGCATTTCATTATTTCATCTTTTATAGATGAGATCTTCAGATTTCGATGAATATCGGCATTGCGAACATACCATTGAGCATTGACTATGTTGCGCAGTACCTTATTTTGGAATGTTTGGATAGTTTGAATATGGATTTGTTTTGCACATCCCCATATTTGAATATCGTATGCCCAAACTGGCTTCAATATTTGATTATACATCAAAACTTTGTTATAGGTCGAGACCGTAGAATTCCGTCCAATCAGTCAGTATATTTCTCTATATGTCGTTAATATAAAGAACAAATACAAGCACTCGTAATATTGATCCTCACGGAACTGTCAGTGATGTATGTTTGCTTTCAGATATTACAATATTTTCATTTATTCCAAATTTTAATTATTATATTAATTATTTTTATGTTATTACAATTCACGTGTAAAATATAATTTTAACATTTTGCCTCTATTTTCATTTTCATTGCAGAAAACCTGCTTCTTTAACGTTACAGAAAAAATAGAAAAAAAAATATATATTTTCCTTTTGTTACCAAACACTGGCGTATGATTTGAAATTTGATTATAGCTCTAGATTTTATCTTGAGCCCCTTCACACTAGTTATTTAATGAGCTGATAATCAGAGATATAATATCTTAAAATACGAGAGTATAATGTTGACATTAAAGAAGATTAATATCATCCGGTTTGAAGGACAATTTATTAAAGTAAAATACTTTCTGGGCTGTTGTTATGTTATTTCATCCTGTATCAGGAATAAAGATAAAACTCTTCAATTAAATTTATGTAGGTGTTTATGGTATATACAAATTATTTCTAAAGTTTGTCATTTTTAATCCCACACAGCATCAAGCATTATGTTGCTATAAGTAACAACATGTATATATAAATTATATATATATATATATATATATATATATATATTATATAATATATCATAAAAAGGGTTTTCATAATTTAAATTTTTATAGTATTCATCAAATAAGTATAGTAATTAACTTTTTTTAAATTTACAACCAATATATTATGTATAACTCTATTTAATAAATATCATAAAATCAACTCGTGTAAGCGCTGCCTAATATTTTATCATTTTAGCTTTATTTATGAACCTGAATCATATTTCACTTTATCTATACATTAATCTCGTATTTATGTGTCCCATGCAATTTTCAATAATTTTTTTATTAAATTTTATACCATTGTTACCCATTTAAAATTTTATTCGATAATTTACTAAACTAGCGTAGAATAATAAAAAACCAACGAAATTATGTAAAACTAAAAAAGAAATTGTCTTACAATAATGTTACAATTATTTGATAATTTTGTATAATAAATAATTATTCTAATGTGCTTCCAGAAACCAAAAGTATTACAGAGACTTAAGAAAAGAGTTTTATTCATTGAGAATGCATTGGATTTGAAAACAATCGATTGTCTACTAAATTTTGAATTATGAACATTCTTTTAAGGATACTCGGCACCATGGTTTTTTCACTTACAAAAAACCTTTTATTCTATTCAAGTCATTATTTTCATTATAATAAATTTTATAATAGCATGATTTGTAATAATAACTGCTTCTTTTAACTTGGAAATTTTGGATTAAAATAGTGAAGCCAAAATGGAACGGGTGAACAGTATTTAAATTATGTTAAAAACAAAAATTGTTGATTAATGGTGAATAGAAGCTTTTTTTTGGAATAGTGAATTTTATCGATAAATTTATTTAATTAAAAGCTGTAGTAAACAAAATTATCAGAACTATATCAAGAAAATATTTAAATACAAAAACTTCTTAAAACGGTTTCAAAAGTTCAAATAATTGCTACATACAAACTCCAGACTTCATACAGATTGATCTGAAATACTGTGATTATGAATTTATTAATAGCTATAAAAATACTTGTAAAATGTAAAATGAAAAACGTAGGGCACATGCAATATCTACAATATTTTTATAATACAAAACACCAAAAACTGTTGTCATCCAGATGCAAATTCTGTTCAAAATATCAAGTATAGTTCATCAAGAAGTTAGTATAAATCACTTGAAAAATGTGTACCTAATGCGCAGACAAAAAACAGACAAATTTGTAAAAACGTATCAAAAAAGTACATAAATATAAAACTATCTTTGTTAATAATGGTTTTACCAGGTGGCAATTTGATTTGATTTTTTTAACTCACATATTGGTTTCTATGAAATCTTAAAACCAGTGACTGCAAATAACTGAATACACGAGAAGATGAAGAGGTTATCTAACAAAACCAAAATTCCGAGTAAATTGATGTCAAAGTTTTTTTGATATAATTTTTTTTGGCTAGTTTTATTAAAGCTGTAACAATACGAAAATTGTCAAAAACTGTAGTACTTTTTTACTCATTACAGGCTGAGTAGTAATAAACTTGCATTTTTTGTGTTATTCGTTAAAATGTGTAGATAGCTCCTTCATCCATTTAAATAAACCAAAAACAAAAAACCAATATATGTGTGAAAGAAAGGTTTATTAAATACAAAATAATGTAATATCTTAACAAAATACAATAATAGTAATCAGTAATCATCATTAATTTTTAGTAAATGGAAATTTAAGTAAATTTTATTCTTTAATATTTCAAAATTAACCATTTTTCGTCTTACCAATCACATTTAATTTAACCTGTGAATAACGATCCCATTTTTTAATTTGTATGAACAAAAAATTAAAAAATAATATTTTTATTGACCATTTTTCATCCTTTAGTATAATACTAATCACATTTTTTAAATTTTAATATCAGAACTTTATTTCAATTTTTTATTTTTTTCCATTATTTTAAAATTAATTACTTTTTCATATACCTAAATGATATGATTTTTTGAAGTGTTTTTATTAAATGTATAGCTATTAACGTAGGTATTAATTTATGACTTTTTACCCTTCTACTAACAGCATGTACCTGGTTTAGTTTATTTTTAAATTTTTTAATCAAAGGTGGCGGTGTTTTACTAATCCTACTGGATGATGAGTTATTGCACAATTAAATAAAGCAAGCTTTCGTCTAGTAATAGACGTCTGATGTGCTTGCTCTAAGCATAAATCTGACAGTATATTAGACGTAACAAAAATATTAATATTCAATTCAAAAATATAGCTAAATAAGTGTTAAATTTTAATACTAGATATACAAATTTTAATTTTTAAAATATTTTCATAGAATTAAAGCTGTTCTTCCCTTACAAAAATTAACTGTTGATCAAGATTATTTTTTTTTTTCGTCTGAAATAGATCCAGACCTTGCAACAAGCCTTTCGATATGAATATTTTCAGAGGCTTTAGGCATACTTTTATTTTTAATAATATCGACTTTTTTAAATGACATGACTATTTACATAATATATAAGAACTATTTTTCAACCCGGATCCATTTAATACCGTTTCTAACTCTCACTCTTTCATTTAGTTCCTCTTTTTTCTGTTCGTTAGACTTAGATTTTTAGCTAAATTTCCAACATCTCTAAAATGTTCAGCCATATCAATTATTGCAGTATTTTTGGATGCATTCTGAATAATTTGTCGGTACTGTTCTGGCAGATATATAATGTCATGCTTCCGCAATACCTTCTCTATTCTTCCAAAATCTTGGTCCCAATCTAGGTAGGAATGGCCAAGCTCCGGAAATTGATGATCGATGCTACGAAAGTAACCACTTAAAATCAAATATGGGTACAGTGAGATCATTGCAAAATTTTTATTTTGTCCTCCACAAGAATCAGACCAAATTACTAATCGGTTACCTTCATTCATTTTTCATCCGTTTCAATGTATTTTAGCAAGGAACTACATATTTCTGAGTTTCCTGTCCAGAAGCAAAAGCAAGCTTATTAAAATTTTTTTGTAATATTGTGAATTCTAAAATTATAAAACCACATTTGCCTTAAAAAAAACGCTTTTGATGTTGTTATTTTTGAAAGAGGCATAGTCTGCTGTAAATCCATTGTTATGAAAACAGTATCGTTTGATACTTTTGTTCTATTTCTATTGTGTTGCATTGCTTTAAATGCATGAGTAATATTTCGCGAACGTTCCTCGTTATTTTTGCGAGCATCACATTTCGCTTTTGGGATATCCAAACGACAAATTGAATTTTGTGTTAAATATGTTTGAATAATATGTTTTTTTAATTTTAAATTTTTTCGCCAATCTTTTTTTAACACATTCAAGATAAAAGTTATGCATTTTGCTTTGATTTAGTAAATAGGAGAGATGCATTTAATGCGGATTTAAACAGGAAATTGTTTAATATGGTCAATAACAAATTTTTTAATTGCTTCATCGATTTTATGAGGTCTGTTAGAATGTCTTCCTCTTTTATCGGGAGGTAGTGCAGTTGCATAATTATCTATTCTTCTTTTTATAATGTCAACCTTTTTGTTATTGATTTGGTATAATACAGCGAAAGCTTTCTTGCACACCTCTTCAATCACACCATTGTTTTGTTACGCTATATTTAAAAGTTGCACTTTTGTGATTTTTTGCATTAGTCGTTCTCCTACCTACGGATTTCTTCTTTATACATTGAAATATTAAAGAATTTTTGGCATTTACATAATTTTTTTATTATTATAATATATAATATTTAAAAAAAAAACACTTATACACATACACTACACCGAACACTGAATTGAATGTCAATTATTATTAAAACTAACTGCCAAGCATGTAAATCTAAGTAAAGAAAAACATTTCAAATACATTTCATGCCAAGTTTTTGTCACGTTTTGATTGATATGATTTGTGGAAGAAGGGCTTATGTACCGTACATAGCGCTTTCATTCCTTCAACTAATTTGCAAAAATTTGCAATACGTCTGGATGAAGGGGTGAAGTAATGTTAATACCTTCTTCCATTTGAATACTCATAAAGTTTAGTACATAACCCCTTCATACATTGCTTATCTCAGAATCTATTGGAGATTTAGCTATTCTGATGATTGCATTTGATAGAGGAGGTCATAAAGCCTAGAGTTATTATGTATAAATTTTTCAACAAAAAAAATCATTCATAAGGAGTTATCGTAATATCGAATAAAGTATATGTATGTGATCGGTAAGAGGTCTTTTATCGATCTCACAAGAGATTCATAAATTTTCAATTTATATAAAAAAATTAAAAATAATAATTACTCTTAATCAAAAAAATTTTCGCTCATATAAAATAGTTAATTTTCAATTTTTATCTTTTTCTCTTATTTTTAATAGTTACATAGCAATTTTTATTTTCTTCGATTGAAATAAAAATCGTTTTCTAATTCTGAAGCTACTTCAAATCATATCTTCTTGAAAATTTGCATCGAAGTAGCTCCAAGTTTTTTTTTTTTTTCATACAAATCAAGTCACAGAACTCTACTCTACTCTACTAAACAAAGGCTAGATGGCCACCCGAAGTTATTAAAACGAAAGTACCCATTTCTCGAAAATTACATAACCTATTACCATTACAATATATTAATTTTGAAGACTAATCCCCACCCATTAATTCACATGTTAGTCCAAGTACATCCATCAAGCACTTTAAAAAATATAGCTTTTCAAATTTATCTTTGACTTGATGAAGTATTTTACAAATTCATTGAAACTGAGCCAGAGTTGCGACACAATTTGTGCTATTCCCAGATGCATTTTTTTCAGAATATTTCTTTTTAGACCACCCTATATTTTCACATTCAAAAAAACTAAAGTTATGGGTTAACTAATTTTTTAAATCTAAAGATAAATTTTGAAAAAAATTATTTCAATAATATTAGAAAGATAAAAATACGGTAAAATACAAAACCAAATTTTTAATCGTTTGCATATGGCAACAATAAAATCGAAAAAAAAAAATATCCCCCTCTCTCCTCAAATTATATATATTGTTTTTCTTTTAGTTAACTTTCGGTCCATTTAATCAATTATTGTTGATGTCTTTGATGATACAAAATGTAGCAAAAAAAAAAAAACAAAAAACATAGAAAAAAATCATGGTAAGCCCAATTGGTGAAACAATTTATTAGACTTTCATAGATAATTTTATTGTTATTTCTGTTTTATTTCTAGTTCTTTTTTCTATTTTTTTCATTCTTCTTTTTGGTTCTTTATGTTTTGAATTAAAGTATTTTATTTTGTTATTTATTTCCTATTTGAAAATTTACCACCGAACCCAATCTAAAATAAATATATCTGTAAATATATAGGCATGAAATTCTTGTAACTTACATGTAATATTATAGACTCATAGAAAGAGAAACAATTTGAAAATAAAAAATAATAAAAAGAAAAAACAATGGCGACAGAAAATAGAAATTGTAAAATAAAAAAGGAGCCAACATTTTTTTTTTTATCTCTAATTTTAATATAAACCACCCGAAATTGAATGTATTTTTTGTAAGAGTATATAAACTTTAATTTACCATTTATAATACACGAACATTTTCAACATTTCTGGTCCCAAAAATATAGTTTGGCATTATTTCCAAGCTAACTGGGATGCTCTCATAATTTTTTTTATATACATTTTATTGATCCATGTGCTTTCAGTCTCGACATGTTGACTTCGCCACTGATATTAAAATAATCTCACTTGGAATGAAAACATTTATTCTACACTTATTTAATAGTTTTAATCCTCCTCGTCGTTTAATAATATCTGTGTAAAAGACATTAAAGACAAAGAAGAAGTTTTCACAAAATATGAATTGGATAGAGTCTGGACAATCAAGAAAGTGTTATAATGTTGCTAGAAATAGATGCAAACATGTTATCAATCAGTAAAAGTTGATGTATTACCAACTGTTTGTTGAAAGAGACAAATTTAAGAGTCTTCTTTTCCTCCATTGACTGACTGATCATGATGGAATCGTAATGGACTAAATTCGATAAGATCAACTTATATTTGCAAAACTCTTTGAATCAAGCTCTTCACTACCTCCTACAGCTCTTACTCCACCCTCAATACCTCAGATAGAGTTTTCGATTGCAAAACTCTACTTTAGAAGAAAAGTTATTACAGTGAAAGCCCTGATGAATCTTGATGTAAATAAATCTACCGAACCTGATGGAATTCCCGCAATGGTTCTAAAAAAAACTGCCTTCGCCATATCGAAACTGCTGCGGAACTTGTCCTATTTGTTGTTTTCGACTGGTTATAATCCCAGTCAATGGAAAGGTCATCCAATTCTAAAAAAGGGTGACAAAAGCGATCCCATGAACAATAGCCCTATGGCTACTGTTTCGATTCTCTTCAAAGTTATGAAAAGTATATAATTAATGAGAAACTTTCTAAACATCTTGAAAGCAAAAGCATAATCTCAGATTGACAATTGGTTTTAGAACGCACCGATCTACCCGTCTACCGTTGACATGATGATTTGACTTTGCGAAAAACTCAATATCACCTTACATGGTTCTGGCGCGGCTGATATTGTTGCCTTAGATATTTCGAAATTTTTTGATCGTATATGGCACGCAGCTTTGATAGCCAATTGTCAAGGTATTGGTCTAGAGTTTGTACTTTCTCAATGGATTGAAGGTTTTCTTACGAATTGTTCAATTCGCATCTTAGTAGACAGCTTCACGTCTGAAAAACTTAATATAAATGCTGGTATTCTGCAAGGATATGTTCCTTCACCCCAATCTCTTTTTGATTTTACTCAACAGTTTACTCCCTTCAATGCAATCCACAGTTTTGCTGATGACTAGTACTCTAGTGGCATCTTTCGTAAATCGTAATTTATTTTCTACGTAAATCGAATGCTACAACTACCGAAATTGGCAATAGAAGACAAATAATGGTTAACATGATTAGCCATGATCTATTTGGAACGATCTTAATGTATAATCAGCAATATTTGAGGTGCGGCAGCGAGTGAAAGAAACTACATTGGATTTGTCAATGTTCAGTGAAAGCTTTTTAAATATACACAATAAGTTCGTGAATGTATTGAGGTCTTCTTGAAATAGGTCTGAGTCAATAATTGTTGCAATTTCTTTAAAAATCTCCATACCGTATAAATTATGACCATAATAACATCGGTGTGGACGATTATATTGAAATTATAAACAATATTTTATTATTGTATTGGTAGGTGGGTGTGATGCCAATTACATGTTTGCAGCTGTGAATATAGGACTATGGAAGTCAATTGAAGAAACAATAAGTATACCTAAACCTAAAATAATACAAAATTCTAAAATATATCATTCTATTTTGTGAAGACGTTTGCAGCGCTTTCCTTGAGGAAAAATATTATACGACCATATCCAGGAAAATTGCTGTCAGAATATAAAGAAAAATTCAATAAAAAACTTTCAGGCACCCTAGTAAGCAATTGCAAACACTTTTGGCATTTTAACGGCTAGATGGAGAGTTCTTTCAAATTGTTCCCCATCAAATGCAGAAAAAGATAATTTTGTAAAGATGCATAAAAACCTGTTTCTCGCAAGCTATATTGATCACAATGATCCAAAATGAGTTGATAAAAGGAAGTTTATGACAAGAAGTGGCTTACACTTAAATGGAGCTGTTAAAAGGATTTATACATCAATAATTTTTTATTAGAAGTTGGAGTTAAGAAGTTATAGAGTTAAAAAGTGATCATATTACTATGGCTTACGCCACTCGAAAATTTCTAATGATATCCTATTTTTTGAATAGTAACATTTTAACAAATAAGATGATTGATTATTTTACTGTCATTCTTTTATCTAATTCGTAATACATATATCCTCTAGTAAAAGAAACAAATTGTATGCCCAACAGTATTTCAAAAAGAGCTTATCACATCGTTAGATTTTATTTTAATCTTAATTAAACTAGCGATTGAGATATGAAGAGATATTTTGCTGCCGCAGCAGTATTGCAATTATTATAATTTAATTGAAGAAAGGTAGATAAATTGAAGAAAATAAATAGTTTTAATCAGTACTATCGCGACCTTAGAATCACATGGTTCTAACTGACATTTTTTTGGAAAATGAGTTATATATGCAGTTTTACTAATTCTAAGATGATCTTTCCAATGAAATTAATTACAAAGTTGTATCTTCAACCGTTTCTTAAATTTCAGAACTCCCTAGTCGTATCTGCCGTACAAAAGTGCAATAATTTGGTAAAACAAAGTTGTATCTACAAAATTTCTGCAGTTACAACCTTGTATGTTTATATTTTAAATCATTTTGCAGATACGACTTTGTTTTACAATAAAATGGATAGTTAGAACTATGTAAAAACATATAAGTTTTTCAGTTACATTTTGATTGAGTATTTAAAAAAAAAAACAAACATGCATAATGTTGTCCTTTTTATAAAAACAATGGATAAATATTAATAATAATCGCACAAACATGTTATAATTATATTGAAGATAAAATTACAGCCATTTTTTTCTCTTTGAGTATTTTGAAATTCATTTCATTGTGAAATTGAGAAATTAATTACAGTTATTTTTTGAAATTCAAAAAATTCTCTTTTAGTATGTAACAATTTTACTCATATTAATAATTTAGTCTGTGTATTGTTAAGCTAACGAAACATTGTGTTTAACATTGTGTCAACAAAATTAATAAAAACTATTTAATTGACAATAATAAATTATTTTAAAAATAGTTAAAATATTAATAAACAAACTTAGTGACATATTTGTAAAAATGTTGGAACCAGATTATTACTTGGAAAATTCAGAATGTAATATAAATGATTTAGATATAAATCTAAATGAATTAGAGTCAGATCCGATAATAATAAATTTACCACAAGCTAGTAATGAACCTTGCAATGGAGAAACTGTACTTGCTGAAGCTACCATTAGTGAGGAAATGAAAAATATGGAAACTAATGATGAGAACGTGAATCCAAATACGGTAAAAAAAAAGTTCGAAATCTTGAAAATCGTAAATGTAATCAGAGAAGCTAGCCTATCAGGCTGGAAAAAAGCACATTAACAGCAGAGGAAATATTAGAGAAGAAAGGAAAATCATTGCCAAAAAAGATTGTTTACACAAATCTAAGTATAACTGTGGGACTTTAATAAATGGAGATGAACGGAAAGCCATATTCCAAATTTTCTATAAACATGATCAAGAAGGCAAATATTTTTTTATTGATAAAACAACAGAACGGATTTTAAAAAATAGAACAACAACTAAAAATGAAAAGTCTCGAAGACAATTTTCATATTTTTATTATTTTGAAATAAAAGGGCAGCGTATTCAGGTCTGCAAATCATTTTGATGAAGATAGAAATTTTGTAAGAGAACAGATAAATTTATTTCCCCGTATAGAATCTCATTATTGTCGGGCAAACACATCCAGAGAATATTTAGATTCGAATCTTAATATTTCGAAAATGTATGATCTGTACAAGGAAAAATGTGACCATTCAAATCGTACTCCTGTAAAAGCAAGTTACTATAGATATATTTTTAACACTTGCTTTAACAAAATAATTGTGAAGTAAGAAAACAGCTCGCAATGAAATTCATAAACATATATGAACCAAAGCTTAGAACTAATTTTAAATTTTATTTGCGAGAAGCAACAGAAGATGATGTACTAAAATTAATTGATAATTTACCAAATACTCAAAGTGCTGGAATAGATGAAATTAAATCATGTATAGTAAAAGAATGCAAATTACAATTATTAACACCAATAACTGTACTCTGAAATACCTCAATCAAAGAAGGTGTTATGCCTGATCTTTTGAAAACCAATAAAGTAGTTCCGTAAAGATGGTGATAAAAATTATATAAATAATTTCAGACCTATTGCTGTGTCATCAATTATTAGTAAAATTATAGAAAGTTATGTAAATAAACAATTATCTGAATATTTTTATAGAAATAATTTAATATGTGATCCATACTGACGATTTACTACAAACTCAAATACTACTTCTGCTTTATTCGATGTAGTAACCTTAACAGAATCTGAAATTTCTAAAAATAAAAAAATTGGATTGATCTTTTTTGACAGTTCAAAAGCTTTCGACACAGTAGACAGAACAATATTACTCAGAGTACTATTTGCATGTGGTGTAACTAGTACGGACATAATTGGTTTAAAAGCTACTTAGATAACAGACAACAATATGCAGAATGTAATGGAATAAGAAGCGGCAAAGCTAACATTGATTACGGTGTTATACAGGGTAGCGGACCAACGTTATTTGTTTGCTATATTAGTAGTTTTTCAAAAATGAACTCGATTAGAACACCATTTATCTACGCTGATGATTTATTTATTCTATACTCTGGAGATGATACCAAAGATATTGAAATGAAGGCTAATGATGATATGCTTAAAATATATAATTGGATGCCACTGCAGAAACTCACCGTCAATGAAAGAAAAATCAAAATGATACTGATAGATAGTAAGAAAACTGATATTACAATTCATTATAATAAAAATAAAATTGATATAGTAAGTAACTACAGATATCTGGGAATAATTATCGACCCTGACTTAAATTGGAACACTCACATCATCAGTTACTTAAGAGAAAAAGAAGGGTAGCTGGCATGTTGAAAATGGTTGCGCACAGAGTTCCTGATAATATTAAACCATCAATATATTATAGTTTATTTCACAGTGTTCTTACATATAGAATTACAATTTGGGGAAATACTTTTGCTAAAAAACTGAACACACTACAAAAAGTACAAAATAAAGCAATAAAAAAGCTTTATGCCCTGAACGGAAGAACACCTACAAATGAAATACACTATAAGTACAAAATATTGAATTATAATTGACAAGCATTTAAGGTCCTGCGCAGTAGACACCTTTTCATTTTATTTCGATTCTCCTACTCCTTAATGAACTTCTGTATAAGATGTATATATAAAACAATAATGCGCACACAGTTGAAAACTTTGTACTCATATGATTTTATTATTCAGCAAATACATTATGCATATGTGAGAACTTAATAAAATAATAAACAAAAGCAAACAAATCAGTTATTATATTTTATATTATGTACTTGCGAATGAATCTATGTACATATGCCAAAAAAAAACAAAGAAACAAATTCATCTCAAATAAAAAATATAAAAAAGCAAAAACAAAAAAAATCAGTTGAATTGTTCATATGACGAGCAAATTTATTTTTATATAGTAGAGTTAAAGTACTTCATTTTGATATAGTAGGTCACTTGAATTCTTCATTTTTATCTTTTTAAGTAACTGTTTCTAAATTTTTGTTATTTGTAGTAATAATATAGTTTTTATTAAAATTGTGTATTATGTAGGTATATATATACGTACCTCTTTAATAACAAAACTTTTTATTTTTAGTAATTTTATCACTAAATGACACTTACTATAGGGAATATATCAGAAACGAAGCAGTATATGAGGGACGTGTATTTATGTGTCCTAAATAAAACTTACTAACCACAAAACTTTTTATTAAACACGAGTGGTTTCTGCTATATTGTGCGAAGTCTATGTCAGTTCGTAAATTATTCTTTTTTTAAAAACTTTAAATTTGACTTCAACTTGAAATATAATTACTCAACAGGGGCCACCAGTAAATCTATATAGTATAGAAAACAGAAAAATAAAATCTAACAGTGAAATAACAAGAAATTGTGACATACACAGCTATAACACAAGATCATCTAATCAAATTAGATATTGTTTTGGAAATGGACTTAGTGGTCTTGATCCAATTATGAAATCAAGTTCATCGTTTTACAATAGACTTCCTTTGGAGTTAAAAACTCAAAATAAAAGTATATTTAAAAAGAAAGTGAAAGAAATGTTATTAGCAAATTATTATATTTGCCTTAATTAACTTGCCTTGGACTTTATATATTTGTTTCAATTTGCTTCAATTCAACAAAATACCCATTTCAATAACCATTTAACAAAAGTATATCCATAAAAAGAGTATGAACTCATGTATGTATTCATTTGTTTGCACACAAATCAATATGCATATTTGATAAACATTGTCAGAAATAGACGATAATAAGAATTTTACGTGTAAGAAAAAGAAAAAATATAGTAAACAAAAAAGAGTAACAAAAAAAGTTGGCTGAAATTAAATAAATAAAGTTTATAATTTTGAAAAAAATTTTCGACAAAAATTTCGTTGAAATATTTAACAATATTATTTTCTAAATTGTATCAACTATGCATAAAATTTTTAGGAGACCTAACTAAAACAGCGTTATCATATTCTTTAAATTCTGTGATTTGTAAATAGATGTTGTCCTCAGCATTATTTTATAATCGTTTACCAATATAATAAATATTTAGGTTTACTAATATAATTAATAAAAAATAATAATGTTTGTAACTCCAAATTATTACTGACAAAAATATTAATAATATTTATTATTGTAATGTAATTATAATTTAATATTTTTAATAGGTATATACGAAAATAATAATGTTTAAAACGAAAATATTAAAATTATAAAAGATCAGAATTAATCATCGTATAAGGGAACAAACTAAATTAGAACTAACACTTTTTGCCAGCCTGCCTCATATAAATAATGGGAGGAAACGTAAGCAAATCCAAAGGAGAATAATGAGAACGCAAAATTATTTTACAGTATAAAGCAAAAGGCAAACATCTGTTTTGTACCTTTTCTCTCTCATAATAAATTTGGTATACGATAAGTAAATGTAAAGTTTACCTCTTTTAACTAATGATATTTTTCTCGGTTTGGTATTTCTTAAAAATTAGGTTTAAGTAAAATAGGAGTGTATATTCTTGTGAATATAGATTATAGATATTCTTTGCATTCAACTAAGGCGAAATTTACATATGTGTGTATACATATAATGGAATATGGATATTTGATAAAGTTAACATTTGGTTTCTCTTTAAATTCACTATATTTATTGGCATTTCTATGGTGTAAAGAAGCAAAAAAAAAAACAAAAAAGGAATACAAAATAAATGTGTGCAATACAAATCATTATCATTATATTTCAATCATTTTCTATTATTATTCAATTTCAATTATTTTCATCATTTTCATTATATTTTTTTTGTGTTTTTAATTTAGTTTCTTTTATTAATTCCTTTCTTTTATTATTTCTCTTTCTCTCAGTAAGTATATGTAAATGTACGTACATGTGTCATATAGGGCTTGCATTTGTTACATACATACTCATATGGCTTAGTTTAATTGAAAATAAAATGCAAACATTATTTATGGAAGAAAACAAAATTTGAACCTATCAAGTATCAGTTATCTATCACTCAGTTACAAATTACTCTTCTCGCATGTAAAAAAAGTTCAATTTCGATTTATGCATGTATATAATATTATACTTTTATATGCCAATTTATGCTTAGGCAGCGTTTACACGTCGGACAAAATCTAATTTTATCGTAGATAAAGTCGGATGAGTGTTTACATTTCAGACTTTTTTTCAGATTTTATCTACGATTTTACGTCAAATATTTTTTGTATTTAACAGGGTTTCTTTTTATAAAGTGCGTAATTTTTTATTGGTGAAAATTTTTTAATACGTAAATTAAAAAATTCAAAGGTATCTAATCAAAAATCTCCAAACATTTTTTAAAAATACACATATTTTTATAAAATTTGTTACAGTAATATAAAATATAATTACATACACATTTGAAGTATGAGCAATAATAACCAAATTGCGTTAGAGTGAATTTTAGTGCCATTTGATTATATGTGTTGTTCTTTGAAAATATATTATTTTTCATTAAAAAAATATTTTCACTAAAAGGTCGAAAATAAAATAAGGAAAAAAAAAATTTTTTTTTAGAAATATTTGCCTTCAATTTAAGCGTACTAAAACTACAAAAATAAACTTTAGAATCGCAGCTTGATATAATGTTTTCATAGCTATGATTGTAATTACGGAAAAAGCAAATTAGCCGAACTTTTTACCAAATCTCTTAATCTCATCTCAAGACTTCCTAGAATTTCGGCTAATTTGCTTTTTCCGTAATTACAATCATAACTTGCTAACATTTCAAGCCAATATAATATTGCCTTATAGTTGTTTTGAGCAACTACATTACTTTACTCATTATTCTTTTGTTTTCACTTTGTTTATGGTGGAGTATTTTCCTATAATTTTTTTTATTATAATTTTTTTTTTTCATTTTGAAACAATTTTGTTAAAAGTATAACGAGCCGAAGAATAGAATATAAATTTTAAGATTTAATTGATTTGAAACATTTGAAAACAACCTCGAAATTAGACATTCGATTTGAAGCAATGAATGGAGATGAAAAAAAAAACAGCATCCGGAAATTTTCTCCACTCTCCTCTCACTTATATTATGTTTGTTATTTAAATAATTCTATTGCAATGTGGAGGGGGAGATGAGAAAAAACGAAATAGCTATCCAGAAACTTTCAAAATTTGTTATAGAATAGAAATTTTTACAATTTTTTTTTTCTGTACTCGTGTTTTGTGTAATTGAAAAGGAAAAATTTAAATTTCCTTTTGATTATTTATTGTGTTATTATTCTTATACTTTTTTGTTTTCTGTTCCTCTATGCCTTTTCTATTCTTTATATTTAATTTTTTTTTTTTTATTTTTACATATCTAATAATAATGTTTGTTTATATGTATAGTGTATATAAAAGCAAATATTTTTTACATAATTTCGATATTCAAATTATAAATTTTTCTATTCAATTTTATTGATTACACATTATTTAAAAAAAAAAAAAAGAATTTAATTAAAATAAGGTTTCACAAATTTTTTTTTTTTTTAGAGATTCTTCACCCTCATTCATATTACAGTATTGATGAAAATTAGTTTTAATATGGTTAGACAAATATGGTGTGTTGGAGGAACTAGAAGTTTATAAAACTTATTTGAAAATTAAACACTTAGAAATAAGATGAAAATAAGATGTGAAGTGATAGCTTTGACTTCAGTATTATCATAAGTGATGGATATACGATCACTAACTTTTAACTCAAAAAATATCTAGAGAGTAAGAACCTTATAAATTAATGACGACAAAGCCATATAATAGATCGAAAAGGTTAACTGGTGACGTTTATGACGGAAAAATAGCACCGATGCGTAGAAAAATACGGTAAAGCCAAAACTTTGTTTTATTAGACATCTACGCTTTTGATATAATATAATTAAATTTTTTATCTACAATAAAATATTAACCAGTATGGGCCTATGTTATTCGAAAAATATGTGGTTGTGCTAAGATATTTCATATGCAAACTATCAAAATGTTCCAAAACAAAGTGTTGCAAAACATTGGCAATGCTTCTTGGTATGTTTACAAGGCTGACAGTAATCTTGATATCTAAGGATAATAATTATTATAATATATCTTTGTGTCATCAAAATCTAAAGCTGATAGACAAACTTAAATTACAAATTATATAAACAATGGAATAAAAAATATCTTATCGTGAAAGCGAATTAAAAAATCTGGTTTCACACCACAAATCGCCATCTATGTCATCATTCTCAACATTTCAATATAGAAGTATTACGCAATGAAAACTTTGCTAGCTTTTTAGTAAATTTAAATTAAACTTGGTATAAAATTAACAAAATTACAGAATAACATGGAATTATTTATTGCTATTCATATTTGACTAGTTTCACAAAATATTAGAAAATCACCTGATCGAAAAAAAAAATCTGATAATCGAAATGTAGATGTGATTCAAGCATTCAAGACATAAAATAGAATGAACTGATTCACTTTTCTCTGAAACTGGTAACAGAAATGTGACAGCAAAGTGAAGGTTTGTATCGACTTTAATAAGTTCTCCCCTTTCGTTAAAATTAAAACTAGTCTTTTAGACAAACCATTATTATAAATTTGGCTCTATTATTTCAGATATATTTAACCAAACAAAATTTCAATATGAATTATTGAGAGATAAAAATTTTTTTCCTAACACAATATTTAAACAGTTTCGTCCAACAAAATTTGGACTGTCAGCTAAGCGTAACACTGCATTATTAACATGTTGAGATAGACGGATTTTATGTCGTACTACCAGTTTTTTTTTTATTTAATCTGTTATGATAGGGATCTTGAGATATTTATGAATATCAGCATTACAAACATACCAGCGAACATTGACAAAGTTTCGCAACACTTTGTTTTGAAACGTTTGGATAATTTTAATATGAATGTGTTTAGCACAACTCCATATTTGAATACCATATGCCCAGAATGGGTTTAAAATTTGATTGTAGAGCAAAACTTTGTTATTTGTCGTAAGCGTAGGTGCTCGCTTAATTAGCCAATACAGCTGATTGTATTTCAGTTCTAACTCTTTTAGTTTTAACTTTGCTTTTTTTCTTAACATGTTATTTCATACTTCAATATTGTATAACGACATTGTGCATTGTGACTGGAATGGGCGACCCTTTTTATTTATTTGCAAAAATAAGATGTGTGGATTTTGACTCGTTCATTCTCCATTTCTTGCACCATTAGGAGGTTTTGTTGTTTGCTTGCTTCAGTTTATACTTTTACCAACGGGTTAATAGTACAATATCATCTGCATCTTCTAGCTCTGGGATATCACTAGTGTATACTAAGTACAGGATGCAGGAATACTTCTTTAGGGTGATGCTGCACGTATATTGTTTCGTGTATAGTAATATTCCTCTAGCTTAATATGAAAAATATTTTTACACATGTGATAAGCAAAATGCAATTACGCCGATATAGAATTTGGGAAAGGAAAAATAATAGATGCACGGATTATGTTTTATACCAGATTACAAAATAGGTACTTAAATCAACTTAGTTAATACTAGCGCCATCTATGTTATTGATATATTCATATGACCAATACAATATTTAATTTAAACAGTAATTAAATACAATATTAATTGAATAATATATAATAGTACCGAAAAATGAGCCACAGTAATTTTAACATATTATGTAATGTTAGTTATCCTTCTTTTAATTGCACCTCTCACGGACAAAAGACCATAACGCAAGCCTAAAGTAATCACAAAAAATTGCAGATCGCAAAAGTAAACAACGTAATGGTTACAACTAGAAATGAAAGTAAATCTGAAAATTAAGGTAGAAATAAGTGAAGAACAAGCAGTATACAACATGGGCGAATGTAATTGTGGTAGGAGTAATATAAATATTTTACAGACTACTCCTGTGGTCGTAGGGAGTAAATAACTACTTCCAGCTCCTAAGTATTTTCGCGGAAGAACGCAAGAGTCTATAAGCGACTACTCTTACACCGCAGAATGATCAAGATGGTTCAATTCATCCATAGACAAATCAACTGATTTTAATAATTAAAAATTAGAAATAGAAAAGACTATTTTGAAAAGACTAGAGTCAGCTTTTCTCACAATATTGTCATGCACATTCAAAACACAAAAAATATGCATATTTTACCATATAAGACTCGCTTATTATAGCCTTGTACATATTTTTTTACCTTATTTTAGGATTACATGAATTCTAAACAACTATATATGTATTTCCTTTAATCTTTCGCATTTTGTTTTTTTTTTTTTTGGTTTAAAAATTTGTCGCGTCCATGAAAACTTTGAAAAAAAATTTACATGTTGTAATAATAATTTTAAAAATTTAATCTGAAAAAATGCATATTAAGCCTTATCAATTTTGAAATTTAAGCATTTAATTAAATTTATCGAAATTTTTTAATCTTATTTTGACAAAAGCCTTGCATTCTATACATTATACAATTTTACTCATTGAAAACAAAAATAAACTGTATTCAACAAAATTCAAAATAAAAAGTTAAAATTCCAAAAAATAAAGAAAAAAAGTCAGTGGGTACCTACGGACTTAAAAAAAAAGGACATTCATAAAAAAAATCTCGCAGACATAGCTATCACTGATTCATTTGCATTTTTACAAGGTATTTTAACAAGTTATGAAATAACTTTTTTTTCTGAATTCAGCCTGACATATTATTAGTGAACAAATTTTAAATTTTTTTTTACAAGTTTAAAAAAAAAAAATTTTAATTCAAGTTGTAGATGTAAACATAGGACTTAAAAAACAAAGTCTAAATAATTTCAAAATTAAATTAGCTAAAATCAGTTTAATCAGAAATCATAAATAAAACATTAATAAGTGAAGTTGATTTTAATAAATGAGATTTTCAATAATTAAAATAATTTGAGTTTACATGGTAATATTCAAGAAATTTAAAAACTGTATTTTGAGTCGAATAAGGACCAAATTTGGATGAAAAATTAAAAATTTAGAAAATTTATTAGCACTGGACATAACAATTTTTAAAAATATTAGTCAATGTAATGGCCAGCTTTCTCTTCCTTTTGTTCACCCTTATCCAGGACGTAGTATCAGTAAATTTATTATTTTCATTGCATCATTTTTACCTTTAATCCAATCAATCAATTTATTCTAATAAATTATTATATTCTCATAATATATTAAATTGGTTGATATTATATTACCAACCAATTTAATCAATTTATTTATGTAGCTTAGATTGATTTGTCGTATAACACATATTATGTGCTAAGTTTTCTTTTTAGGTATCCAAATTATATTACATCAAGAACCGGTGCTTCTCCTTTTATATAACAACCATAGCTTATCTAAGTTAATGGTTGGGTAAAGTTTTTATTTTATATAAAACGATATATGTATATGTAAACGATATATGTATTATAATATTAAACGATAATTTCTCATTCCTACTTTACTAAAGTGTCCAGGACGGTGTTTGTCGAAATCAATACGATGGTTATGCATACTTCCAGCATTATCATAACCACCAGTATATGTTTACGATGTTTTCCGATACGATCACATGAATGACTGATATATCCTCTCAACTTCCTAGTCTTCTTTCTACTTTGGCCTATATTTGATATATTTCACTAGCCTATATTTTACTTTTAAATCACTTAAAACGGAAATATTCATATATAATTATTAGCCAGTCAATAGTCTTTATGCTGTATTAGACGAAATTTGGCAGCATAAACTTACATATAGGAAACTTACATATATTACCCTATAGGAAGTTGATAAATTTAATCTAGAATTTTATAAACAGCACTAACTGGCTTTCCCTAGTTCTCTGTGCGTTTATAAATGTTCTAGCAAATGATGCTTTTTTAAAATTTTTTGGCTGTATTAACATTATTTCTTGCTAAAGAGTATTGATTTTTTGAACAGTACAAATTTATTTCGATGTCATTTGAAAATGATGCACGATATATTACTGATTTGATGCCAATTTCAGAAGAGGATATTTATTCATGCAAATATTCATGTCTTTTGCGAACTATGGCATTGCAAATAAATATAATATCAGAGGTGAACTTAACTTCTTCTAAGCAGAAAATGCACCTGTGCGTTTGTTAAATGGCAATAAACTATGTCAGTGCACTTACCTTGGTCCAAATCTACTTGATTAGCTGATTTAATCAGATTCGGAATTGACTTATAAAGCACAATATAAAAACTAAAGAAATTCTTCAATTGTATTTTTAATGAATTTTCTATGTTCGATATTGTTTGCAGAGACGTTAATCAGACATTTTTTGTGAGGAAATCAGTTTTGTAATTTATTCAAATAAATTAATTTATTCAAGTTGATCTGCAATGCAGCTACCGGAATATTATTGTATTTTAGCACCCAACGTTTCGATATGTTGAACTGATCCGATGATTCGTCTAGACAACTGCGTCAGGCCAAAACGGTTTTTAAATTAATGGTTACCGACTCTACTGGTTGAATTGCGGCTTAACTGTCTGACAGTATACAAATGTTTCTAATAGATAATACGCTTGATCTCAGCCAGTGTGAGGATTCTTTTATTGCCATCACTTCCTACTGTTTGTAAGAGTTTATAGGAGTATATCGCTGTTGTAGCTGTCTTCATTCTTTCTTGTAAGCATATAACTATTATTCAAATTCTGACTGGGTATTTCTAGAAGTCATTATTTCTCTTATCTACAGTAGTGTGACCTTTGCGAAAATAAAAATTTAAAAGAATGTGCCTAACTTGGTAAGTAAGGGCTATGTTACTAATGTTACAATAAATTTCTAATAATACATAACCCTCATTTAAACAAATGCATAATTAAAGCTGAGGTTGTGGTATAAAATTAATATATTAAAAATTTTATTTTCAGTTTGAGTGCATGCGATTTAATCATAAAATCTCAATATTGTTGTAATGCTAAAAGATGCTATGAAGAACAAATTCAGTTTCAAATTTTATACGTCTGATATTTAGCAAAAAGGGAAGAGTAAAAAAATCAAATAAATTTATAAATGTATAAATTGTTAAAACAAAGCTGAATTTGTTTTTCATAACATACCTCGATAGCAGATTGCCATTCCAACTTTATATTGAAATTTCTACTACCGCAATAAATCTGAAAATTAAAATTTAACGTGGAAGATATTCATTTTACGAATATCGTTAAAATTACAACCTAAATCAGAAATTTGAAATTTTTCCCAGTTACCAACATTTTTTCCAATTTGTAAATTTTGTGTTTTGATTCAAGTACAACCCCCATTGAACACACAATAATACTTAACTATGAAGAAGGTGTTATATTCGTTTCAAGAAAAACATCACAATTTTTGAAAATTTAAATTAAAAGATACAATATTGATTTACACACCCCTACAACCTACACGTTTTATGCAAAAAAAAAAAAAAAAAAAATTGTATAAAGGAAATTTGAAATCCGATTATCGCAGTTCCATGTGTAAATATCAACATTTTTTACATAATCTGGTTGAACTGATTCGTCCAGTTTTTTTTTTTTGTTTTTTGTTTACGTTACGTTTTGTTTCGTTTTTGGTGTTACATTTCACTTTTATTCAGAAAAACGTAATATCATTCAACCTTATACCAAATCTAGTTATTTTATTTTGAATTTCAAATATGATCAACATGGACATTTTTTTTTCCTATTCCATTTCCATTTTTTTTTTTTATACTCTAAGTATTTGCAACATATGAATTCCTGAAAGGATATATGTGGTAAATATAAAAACAAAAAAATATAATTCAGAAAATACCATGACCTTCTATTGAATATATGAGTACAAAAGTATAGATAGATAAACTAAAGTTTATGATAAAAAATAAAAAAAAATAAAGACTGTGGAATTGAAATAATAAAAAACAACACCAATAAGCGCATCCATTAATGCAACATCATATTCTGTAGAAATAATGGTTATATCCCAATTTAAATTGAAAAATGAAAAACAAAAAAAAAATACTAAAAATGGGAACATAAATTCAAGGATATTTTTTTTTTTTAGTTTGTCCTTTATTTAGTAAAATTTTTATTTTTATTTAATGCTTGAAAAAAAAGAGAAAACAGAGTGTTTGATAAAAATAAGTGTAATGTAAGTAAATAGAAAACTATATAAGATTGAATTTACACATGGCAGGTTATAAAGATGAAATTAAACTATATTGTTTTACTTTAATAAATCAATATTGTTGGTGTACCCTTAAGCCTATTTTATATAATCAATATAACCTCAATAGTATAATAAAATAAATATATTATCTAGTAGATATTAGGCCTCATTCTGAGAAGCGAATCACTTTTCTATGTCTTGCAGGAGCATCATAATGCATCACATCATAAAGAACTTGGTATTCTAAGAAGCCAACAACATGATATTTTATAAAAATAATAACATTGAACCTTTTAAATTAATATTAAAGCTATCAGAAACCTCAATTTCAATATTTTATTATTATTCTGGAATACATATTTTGTTGCTATTCATTCGGCAGATTTTATGATATGTTTTCGGATGAAGAACAAAATTTTCAACTTCAAAACAAAAAAAATAGATTATCTTGTACCTTTTCTATAATTAAAATATAAAAAAAATGAATATTAATTTAATTAAATTTTATATTCATTTTAAAATCAAATATTTCTTCTCTTTCACAAAATTTTTCTTAGCGATAAATTTATCATTTTTTATGACAGGTAAAATACAAAATCACTTCTAAGATTACCATCAAAATTGAAAGGTTGAGGAAAATACTGATATTCACTTCGCAGAATACCAAAAATTAAATTTTTCACTACGCAAAATTTTTTTCGCTACGCAACATATTTTTCGCTATGCATCAGAAAATTTGATTCTCAGCATAATGCTCATTACATTTGAAGAATAACATTGGATATACTTAACAATGAATTGAATACAAGTACTTTTCTAGTTCCAATAATAAATTTTCTAAGAAAAACTAGTTTTCTACTTGCCAATGCTTCACCCTCATACAATATTAATGGCACTGTTTTACCTTCAAAATTCAAAAGAGATAGACAAGATTTCTATTTGGGTTATTACTTGACAAATCTTTTATCAAAGCAATTATCAAATTGCTTCGTAATTTAAGTAAGAAATAATTCTATGGCTGTTTAGAAATTGTAAGGCCATAGACTAACATATTTATTTTTGTATACATTTAGTACAACATCTAGACGATTACTTCTACACGTAATGCAATAGAAATCAGAAAATAAAAAGAAAGCAAGGGTTGGACGAATATTGTGAATGATATTTTTAAGATCATACAAACCGAGTCTCGATATAATTTACTGAAGTTTGAGGTAGGTAGTAGTAGTAGTAGTAGTGGGCACTAAAATAAATTAAAAATTTTTCTTCAAATATTTGAACTTCTAAACCGGAATATTTATGTAGTCTAGTAAAGCTAATTAACGTTTTATATAATATTAAGATAGGATTATTGTAACTGAATTTCATAACTAAATGTGAATTGCTTTATTACATTATTGTTCTCATTCCATATACATGAGTTTGGCCGATATTCCGATGAAAATGTTTGTATTGCAGAGCTCCCATCATATTTCGCAGTACTTAAATTAGTATATTTAGCACATCTCCAAATCATTACAAACATTTTATTTGTTCCAACATACTCTAAAATTTGATTTTATATTAGCATATTTCCAGTTGATAATATTTAGATTGAACTTCTGCTAATCAATAAATTCCTTTATATTAAAAATTCATTTGTTCAAGCAGACTCGCTTGACTTTATATGTTAGTAACACATTTTCTTTTTATAGCTTAGATTTAAAGTTATGTACCAACCAATAAGCTTTTCGATGATTCAAAATTTAGTTAGATTCTTTTACTAATCTGCATTTGATCAACCAGTTAGCAATACAGGGTTATAACGAAATACATAATATTTTCAGTGGCTAGCTTTCTAGTAAGTTTTTTTATGTTTTGTTTATTTCTTTTTTCCTAACTTTATCAAAAAATCTAGTTTAGCCAGCTCTTCTATATCTCTGAAATCTTTCTTATTTTATTCATCTCAGGTTTAAATTTCTAGTTTATTTATCAAAATATAATGTAGTCACTTTTTGAATATTTTCTTATGTCATTTTTAATGCGTTTCAAGACAAATTCTCATTTTTCGATCTTCTATAATATTTCATATCATAATACACGTTTAGTTATTTATGATCAAGGGAAGTAGGAAATGAAGATGGATAGGATACACACTCAATACAAAATAAAAAACGCGGGAATGAGCCTATAATGGGCTCCACAAGGTACAAGAATACCCAGTTGTCCAAAGAACACTTGGCAGAGGACCATAAAACAAGAGCTAGAAAAAGTGAACATAACAAGCGAAAACACCAGCTACTAATCGAAAGCGATGGAAGTGTCTATTGCAAAGCCCTATGACCATGCAAACTATTTTCCATTAATCTAAAATTTAATTGATGCTGATAACATAGAAAATTTTCAATTTATAACCAAAAATAATTAAACTTATAAGTAAAATATATTATGTTCTATCTCTGTAACTACAAAAAACTGCAATGGAAGATACATGCTGAGTGAAATAAATGGCTTAGTGAGCAAATCAATAAACTGAAATCTAGAATTAATAATTCAAAAAAAAAATTCATAAATTCAAAAATTGTGGTTAGATTAATCTTGCAAAAGGGAGATATCCCCTTTTTGCATCCAACAGCGTCTATGCATTCTGTAAAAATATTTTATCTAAATATTTATATTAAAGCATTTAAAATGCGGGAAGCTACCGGTCCCAAACTCACGTTGAAAATTTAATTGGCTAGACTTCGAGGCGCTTCGTTGATAATCTAGAAATTTGATGAAACAAATTAGGTACTCGAAAATAAATATTGTAATAAAATATGTAGTAAGAACTTGCAGTACCGTACATAATAAAATGAATCGAATAAAAGCAATAACAAGTATCGCTTTTTGGCGATTTTTTTTTGTTTTGGAAAACTCATTATGGATTTTGTTTTTTGTGGATTTAGCGACTAATCCTAAAATAATATTCCAACAAACGTGTCTGCAACAAAATATAATAAATTAAAACGTGTCAAAGCTCAAGTAGAATATTAATAAATTAACTCCAAAATGCCGCCATTATGACTTCAGGGATATCGACAAAATTGAAGGAATTTCCATATCCAAGCGCCAGGAAATATTAAATTGGTAAACAAAAAATATGTGAAATATCTAGGGGTAATTTTGTAATACAATCTTAATTTTACTGAACATATTAAAAATAAAATTATATCGGCGAGAAGGGCATTCGCTATAACCCAAAAATTGTTTAAATCAAAATTCTTGTCAGCCAGGGTTAAAATAATAGCTTATCAAGCGCTTATTAGACCCATTTTGACTTACGGCTGCCAAATTTGGTATAATATTAGTGCCTCACTTATGGAATTATATAGAAAGTTAGAAAGGAAATTTCTGAGAGGGTGTACAGGTATTTATCGTAAGCCAGATACTGAATATAAACATTTCTTTTCCAATAGAACGCTGTATAGCCGGCCAAATATTTCTAGAATTGATGTTTTTGTTTTGCATTTAATTAGAAAACATTATGTTAAACTTACAACTAATATAATAGATAATAGCTTAGTTTCACATTCTGCATATCCAGAAAATAAATATATTGAAGACTCATTAAGCTCAGGTTTCATTCCCCCAGAAACATTTCTCTTTCTTGATCGCAATAGATATATTCAATCCAATTATAGCAATATCCCTATTATTTATCACGCTTTTAGACGTAGCACCCAAAAACAGATCACTTTCGAGCCAAATATTAACCCCAATACCCAACTACCAATTTGGAGATATAACATGAGCCTCTCACCAAAAGACGTACACCATATTATAAATATTAATAAGTTCTGGTGGTTAAGCTACTAAAAAAATTGGCAACAAAAACAATTTTTTTAATTTTTATACTAAATTTTAAGTTCAACTAAACATTACAGTTCTGGTTTAGTAATAGTAGGTCAATTAGTTGTAAGTTAGTTTTTAAATAGTTTGTAAGGGTTTATTAAAAATATGTAAAATTAAAGTCGGTTTTTTCTAGCCTTTTCCGACTCTTGTTAAAATGAATAATAAAATTGTAACTCAAGAAAGTTGTAAAAATACGTAAAACATATGTAAAAAATACTAAAATAATTTTAATTGTAATGTAATAACTTAGAGTAATCGTAAGGGGTTCAATAAGTTAGTTTATAAGTCATAATGTGAATCATTTTTTTTGTTAATTTTTTGTATGATTTAAGATAGAAATAAGTTGGCTATGTTACAAATAAATATATATATATAAAAAAAAAAATGACTTCAGGGATATCTTCCCCTCTCCAATCTTTCACTAGTTTGATCTGTGTGTTCCTATATAAATTCATGTATCGTTTAAAAAATTATATTTGGCTTAACTCAATATAAAAATAACGCTCAAAGCAAGATCACCAAAATGCAATTTAACACAAGACCAAATACAGCTAGGATATCTCTAAAATCTCTACGTGTTGTAGCATAAAACTTTTCGAAGCCAATTGTAGTTGATGTTAACTCTAAAACCTAAATTCCATCACAAATCACCCAGTTTCAAAAACTAAGCAAAAAACCACAGTTGTATTACAAACTTGTAAGTAAATCATTACACAGTACTCAATATAATAAAGAAAAAATGAAAAACAATCTATCGGACTGTGTAAGTGAGACTAACAAAAAAACAAAATACAATATTCTAATATCGTTTTTTATTTTTACATAATATGATGCCGGAATGGAACGAGATATTTACTTAATTTAACAAAAACAAAAAATTATTCAATATTTTTAGAGTTTTCTTTTTTCATTGATTTTATTTATGTTTTTAAAATTTCAATAAATCTTATTTTAAAATTTTTTATTTTTTTTTTTTTTTTTTTTTTTAGTTGTCTCTGCTAGATTAATTTTCAAATCGGACATATCCACTCCACTGGAATAATTGTATCTAGAAGCTACCACTTTTCAGTTTTATGTTCTTAAAAATTTAAAAAAAAAAAAAAAAAAAAAAAAAACAGTTTTGAAGGTGTGAGTATTAAACAAAGGTGAATGAAAAATTACGAACATTATATTTGCAATTTTAAAATTTAGTAAAATCATTTTTTATTAGGAAAATTAAAAATTTTTAAAATTATTTTAGCTTTAGATAATGACACTTTAAAAAAGAAATTTTAATTGTAATATTTTAAATGTTTTTATTTATTTGGCAATAATTGACGATTTCGAACAAAAAACTTTTTTTTTTTGGAATTTTGATAATTATATTTTTGCAGAAAAAGTAGATTTAATTTAAAAGAGATTAAACTATTTAGAAATTGCTGGTAACAGTTTCACAGAAATAATTTTAATAATGGGGAATCAAAAATTTTAAATAAAATCCCAGAACATAATATTTTATTTATCACAAAATTACTTATCTGAAATAAAAAATTGAATAATAACATTGTTAAAATGTCAGAAAAAAAACAGTATACAATTTTTTTTTATGTTCTTGACAGTACAACTTCGGTAAGGTAGTATCACCTTTTCGTTTGTAATATGTAATTTGTAATTTAACATCTGGATTTATGTTTTTTTTTTGAATGATTGTTTCTTTCAGACTTTAAATCCTCTAGGATTGTCTTCTAAATTTTCTGGGGCATTGTTTACAAGTGGGACAGTATTGCAACTTTCGCATATTTGATTAAATGAATTAATAATTTAATTTTTTTAAAAACTTATAGTTATTTAATTCATAATAAACTTATACTAATTTTTATTCAATATAAAAGTTTATAATTAATGAAATAGTTAGGGCATTCTGTTATCCAAAGATAAGGTTGAATGCTCCAGTTCAATAAGAAAAATTCAATATAATAATAATTAAATTCAACGGTGGGGCGATTTTTACTCGATTTTTAAACGAGAAAACTATTTTTCAATTTAATTTCGTAAAATTAATTTACGCCAATTTTCTACTCCGAACTTGAACATAAACAGTTTTTCTTCTGTTAGATATTCTTTATAGCTGTTTGATATATCTTATAATGCCTAGTTAAAATCTATGGCATCCAGAGTTAAGTTAATCTTGTAGTTGTAATCAAAACTAATGAAAATGAATTAATAAAATGTAATCATATTGAATGCCAAGTAATTCTGATAATACAATTTAATTGACTTTACTTGGGTTTTCCGTGTCCAAATCAATTTGATTATGTAACTGTTCTTTATATGTGAGTGAAGTGAATAATAAATGAAGTAACGAATACATAATTTTTTGTATTTCGTAACTACTTATTTTTCATTTGAAATCAAAGTAGGGACTATCAACTCAATGTTTTATATTGAAATTTAAAGCTAACATTTTCAGCTTTTTCTTTTATTAAATATTCTTCGTCAGAATGAAAATTCAGTTAAAATTAATGTGTGAAATATAGCAAATGCATACAGTTTTTGTATAAAAACGCTATAGCAGAATTTAGATTCAAGACTACGGCAAACAAAAAAAATAAACAAAGTTTAAAACCTCTATTACTAAACGGTGAAAATGTGAAAACATAATTTCATTTCAAGAAATAAATGTGACCGGAAGTATAATTGAGCAGTGTGAATTGTAAATACTAGTGCGGATCATTTATCAGTGTACGGTCAATGTTTGAACATTTCAGTTTTCCATCTTAAAAAATAATTGGTCGTAGATTTACTTCCAAAAATTTAGTCCGTTACTTCTTTTGGTTCATAATATTATAATAACATGATAATTTATTAATCCAAGGAAATCAAATGTTTAAAATTATATAAGACTTTAACAAATTTTAATATCGTTATCAATTAAGTATATTGGTATTAACTAAGTAAAAATAAACAATTATAATTAATAGGTAATTTATCCTATTCTATAATATTTTTATTAATTTATATAAATATATATATAACTGTCCTAAATATATATTTTTATTTCTTAGCAATAACCATAATATTGTGTTATGTAGTTTTTAACTGAACGCTTATATACAAATAACTTTGGGAAAATCTCAAAAAACAGTTAAATAAAGTATGAGTCAACCATGAATCAAAAATTAATATTCTGTAGCCTTGATATTTTTCGATAATTTTGTATGAGTATCCTCTTTTGTATATTGATATTTGTTCAATTAATTAACAAGGGTTTGGCTAATGTGAATAAAATAATTGAATAAAATAAAATAAATTTTTTCTGAAAATTATTGTGTCACGATAAGCATGGGAAATCATTTAAAAAATACTGTATGAGAATTCTGAAATTAACCAGAAACCGATTATGAAAATTTGTTTATTGTTAGAATTTTGTACATTTCCCTTCCATCTCATTGAAGCCTCATATTTGCTGAGATCCATCCGTATTATCTGTTAGAAATATCTGTAAACTTACAAATAGTCTGGTGCAATTAAAGCACTGGAATCGGTAACCATCAACTCATGTCACAATTCTCTAGACAAATTAGCCGGATTGGTTCAATGGATACGATGGGTGTCAGGACAACAGTGATATTCCGGGTAACTGCAATGCAAATCAACTTTCTAGAGTTGGTACTATCTTAGAAATTCTTCTGGAAAGGAGAAATCTGTGTGCACCTTCTAGCTACCTGTAATCTATTGCTTCGCAAAGATGCAATAAAAGCTTCAAATTACAGATGATCAGGAAGACCAGACTGCAACATCACCATGCAACATCACCATGCTTGATTAAGTACGGTATTTCAAGTTTATACTACAATATTTACAATAATTTTCGAGCATTTATTTATCAAATTATTGCCTTATCAACTCATAAAATGTGGAAAACTACTGCTATTGTCAGGAACTAAGCCTTCTTAAATAGAATAGCTTCATTTTATTTAAGTTGTTGCCAGATTATACTCTCAATTATTTTTGGTGATTTATTTTATTCCAATGATATAAAATCAGGTCGAAAAACTTATAGAGCACTGTTTTTTTTTGCTTCATCGGGAAACGAACCTGGGACTTTACGGTTGACATATCGGCGCTTTACTTACTGCACCAACTCAGGATGTAAATTGACTATTAACTTCTTTCAAAATAAATAAGAGTTTGTTGGGAGGGCATATGCTGTCAGACATGATTGACAGGGATATCAAATGTTTCGTTTCAGGATATCTCCGGATTTGCTCAATGTGCTTTTCCATATCGCAGGTAACAGATAATTTTTCAATTTGAACACCAATATCAACGTATTGTACTTAAGTCTAATTCTTATATCCATCAAATTTTATTTATCATATCCTGAATATGTGTTCGTATTCCCTTTTTGAGTATAATTCTTATTGTTATGGGCATGTGCTAGTGTCGAAGCAGCAAAGAATTACTGTGGTTCCCATACCCTTTTAAATTGGGCAAAATAAGAGTTGTTACGCGAAAAAAAATGAAAGACGTTTTTATTATTATTTTGTATTTATTTATTATTTTATGGTTCTATATTTATTCTAGAGTGCTTCATAACAAGTTCTCTTAGAAGCCTTTCAAGCTTACTTGTATTGTGGGAATACTACAGTTTAAAATATATTTTAATGCATGCTTAATGGTATCTTAACAATACCTCTGAGTTATTGCAGTAGTTGAGAGCCATCTGCTGGACTTTAAATTAATTAAAGAGTACTAAAATTCTAATTTGGCATTTTATATAAGTTTCTCTTTTTTTGTTTACCGCCAAAATTTGCAATAAGTTTTATTTTAATTTTTCCGTAAGTTTTCTTATTATTGAGAGATAATGGCAGGACGTAAGATATTATACTTTTTTTAGTGTTTTGGAATCGTTTATCAATATTTTATAAAGATCAGATAAAAAAAATTATATTTGTGGTTGTAAAAGAAAGAAATATAATATGTGGTACTTCAGACATACCAGTAAGCAGAATCAAATGTACCTAACAAAAATATTAGACCATATTATAATCACACTTTGACTATGTAGACAAAGTCGATATTATGTTAAAAAGTGTATTCCACTGATTTGGTATTTCACTGATGTTACTGTAGTTAATTCTTATATTATTTACGAAGCTAGAATAGAAGAAAAAGACATGGCCTAAAGATTTTCCGCCTTGCCATTTAAACCGGTCCAATAGGCACTGGATCGAACATTCCTAAAAAACGACGTTCTTCAACTGAGCAATCAACTAACCACTACAAACCATATGTTCCGCTAGAAAAAATATGGGCTGCTCACTTATGGAACGTCAAGGCGATGTGCGCTTTGCAGTTAGTCTGTCAAAATGCATAGAACACGTTGGTTATGTACAGTATGCCAAGTTGGTCTCGTCTATCTGACTAAAGAAATTGTTTTTTAAAATATCATAAAAAAATGGTATCATAGGATAACCACCTTAAAACTCTACTTTTGAAATAAAATAAAAAAAAAAAAATAAAATTATTTTACTTATTTAAAGACTTTTAAAGTACCTTTACAACAAAAACTACTTGAAAAATATTAAAAATGAAAATGCTGCCTTGAGAGGGATGAATTCGTATTGAAGAGAAATAAATATCTTGTATACCAACGTTTCAAGCTCACATTATATGATCGTCAATGTCCTCTTGTGTATTTGCTTAGAAAGCTAAAATAATTTATGAATATTTTTTTCTCTAAATTTGTGATGTGATGTTTTGGCTAATATCTCTTGAATGTTTTATATAAATATATTGACTTATCTGCAATATCTCTCTCTCTTTCTTTGTACTTCTACAAATTAGTGTCTTCTGTTACTCATTTATTTACTAATGAAGCTTTGCTTGAGCTACAAATTAGCTTTATAACATTTAAAATATAATTAAAATGTGGATGATAATAATCTGCGAAAACTAAAGAATTCATCCACTTTTTTTGGAAATTTAATGAACAAACCAAAAACCAAAACAGATAACAGTGTCATATAAAAATTTTGTGACTGAATTTCATTGTTGCAACTTGGGAGCAAATATCGTATAAAATATAAGCTTAATATGATATTAGGAATAGACGATATTTTTCTTACTATTAAACTTACTTACCTCTTGGCTAGGGTAGTATAGAAGAAAAAACTAGCGAATTACTGGAATACTTCCTGCAGTCGATTCTAATTCATAGGGTTATGCTGAAGTCCATCGAAATGTTTCGATGAACAAAAATTCCACATGTGGTATGTTGACTTCCGAATTCTATTCACGCGCTGCAAAATGTCTATTTTCGAATATTTTTGTTTTGTGTATGCTGTGGTCCATCAGTGCTGTGGTAATGAAAAATTAGTAAAAATGAACAAAATTTCTTTCGATACAAAAGTCAGTCGAAAACATTGATTGTTACGAAGTGTTTTATAGTGCAAAATAATTTTTATATTCAAAATATAAAGTAGCTAGGTAGATAAATTTAAAAAAAATATTTTCGAAATTTAAGGTTTTTTGTATAAAATTTTTAAATTTTAAAATACTTTTTTTTAGAAATGGTGGTTCAGCGTTAAAAATAATTTTAATTATTAATTTATTTTTGAAAATACTTTTTTAAATAAAAATTAGTTTTTTTGACGGTTTTTACACAACAAAACCCAATTCACAAAACAAATATCTGAAATAACAATTAAATAAAAAGAAAAACACAAAAAAAACATTTGAATGTACCTACCTAAATACATTATCAACTTTACTAGATACAAAAAATATTTAACGAAACATATTATGATTGTGACATCTGCAAATAGTGTTTGGCAGACGAATGGACTTCAGCATACAAACCTTTTCGAATGCGGAATGGACTTTTCCACTCGAACAAAATTTTGGATGGACTTGAGCATAACCCTATCAATCTTTTTTGATCATGTAAAGTGTTTTAACTATTGAAAGTTGTAGATTGCGTATTAATATGAACGTAAATTTAATCAATTAAATGTTTGTTTTTTTATTATTATATAATTTTATATTAACTTGCCAGCAGTATATATTTATATTTTGGTACTTTTTTAATTTTATTTGCTTACTGCTAGTATTAATCTAGTTTTTGAATTTATTTTAATTTTTTTAACTTATACTAATAGTATGTTTTATCTACTTTACCAACAGTATGATATAATTACTCTACTGGTCTATGTTTACTATTTTATTTTCTAACGGGGTCGGGTTCTACCAATCGTATGTTGATAGATATTGTAAAAAAATATAAGAAGTCAACGCACTTAAATGAAAACAAAAAAAAAAATTTATGGAAAAAATCAGTATAAAGTCCTTGAGGAAGCAATTGGAGCTCTTCTGCAAGAAAATAGTTATGAAAATAATGATTCTGAAGAAATTTTTGTAAATATTGTTCCACAAGATTCAGATTTATAACGGATTATGAAGAAATAGTTGAACAAAATATTTTTGAAAACAACATGCCAAGATGAGGTGTTCTTGGTACTGTTGAGTTAGATATTCAAGAAAATAAAAACTATAAAGAAAGTTTATTTAATAGAGCTGGACCAAATTCAATTCCGTGTACAAAACAAGCTAGAGCGCGTCAGCTTAAGATCAATATCTGGCTGGTAATTTTTGTAACTGTTATCAATTAAATGGTTTTTAAATTTGTCAGATAATGTAAAAATTCGATAATGTAAAGTAAGACCAGTGATGAATATGGTAAGAGATAGTTTTCTACAATTTGGATATTTTCTAAAAATACCACAGCTACAGTCAGCTTATCATGTTTTTTTTTTATTAATTTCTTTACGACACATGCTTTAATGAAAGCTTTAAAGGAAATGAAATTTAATGCCAAAGCTACTGTTCGAGAAAACCGACTTCAAGTTTGTTCTTTCAAAAAAAAACAACATAAAACTTATTTATTTATTTATTTATTTACTTGTTTAACACAAACAGTTCACAAAGATAAAAAAAAGCTTATTAATAGAGAATTTATACAATCCAACAGTTTAACTTAAAATTAAGAAGTACAAAATATAATACTAAAGTTTAAAGTTTTAAAACCATACACAATAAAGTGTTTACAAAAAGTTTAACAATAATTAAAACAAAACATAAATTATATCTTAGTTATTAAGATAAAGACGTTGTTTTAGTAGGTGTTTAGACATTGAAAAGTGTATGTGCCGTTTATATTTGTTTCCCATCATTAGCATCCTATGAATTGGCTCAAACATTCCGTGGTTCGTTCTATGAAAAGAAAGGGAAAAAAGATTGGTAAATCGAAAACGGGAATTATCAATAATAACGATTTCATTTGAAATTACAGACGATGTTATATTTCCTTTTACTACTTCAGTAATAAAAATAATATCTCAAGCAAACCTCGTGACAAATTTGATTATAGGTAATTGTGATAATTATTCAATTTTTCAATCTTTATTTATCATTTAAATTGCAGATATGATTCAACAAATGATTTATTAGCTGTGCAATGGATGGACAATACTGTTTGCAGAACCATAACCAATTTTGATCATGTAAGACCAGTCAATTATGTCAAGCGCTGCTCTAAACAACCTCATCAAAAAAATTTCAGTAGAGCAGCCACACGTATACACTAGTTACAATGTTCATATGGGGGGTGTAGATAACGTGGAGTAAAATATAAATGCGTACAGTATTTCGATACAACTTAACTTCTCTATAGGCTTATTGTGCGAAAAATTTTGCAAGAAAAAAATGGAAGAAAATATGATAAAAAAAGGAATTCACCATCTCAAGTAGAAAGGGAAATCAATCATCATGTTCCAATAAAATTAAAATCTCAACTCCGTTGTGTGGTATAACAGAAGCATGTAAGTTGCAAAATTTGTCTAAAAACAACAAAGAAACTGCTTTCAAAATTACCATAACTAATTTAATTATAATATAGAAAAATAATGCAAAAAAATTTAGTAAACCTAAAATAAACAAAAAAATTGACATTGCTTTTAATTTTTAAAATTTTATTTTGTTTTGTACTTCTCACAACAGTTGTACTATATAAATTACAGGCTAGATCTCAGGATCTAGGAACAACAGCCCTACGGAAATTTATATTTGAGTATCTGGAACTAAAAATATACCACTGTTAACAAATTATTAAATTCTGACAACAGGTTCTGGTAGCCGTTGTGAATATCTTTAAAGGATTTTTCTTTTAGTTTACGAAAGATTATAGTTAATTTCAAACAGAAAAAAGCATTCAATAAATTCAAAGACTTAAACACAAAAAAAATTTATCACTCACATTAGATTATTCCTATACTTTTACATTTAGAAGTAGCTACGAATTTTGCTTTAAAAAAATCAAAAATTGCAAAACTAAAAATAAAAAAAAAAAAATAAAAATAAAACTAAAATTATATAAAAAAAAAAACAAAAACAAACAAATAAAAAATAAATCGACATAAAATATTTAAAATAATAAAAATCAAAAAATAACATAAAATAAAAATATAATAAAATAATAATTTATTATATATTGAGAGTAAGACATTGAGAATTATAATAACAGTCATATTATTTTATTATGAGCACACACTCATGCTAATTATTTATAACTCCATTCTATACAATACCCACAAGATCATCATTACCATAAATATTTTTGTTTTCTTTTTCAATTTCCAAAACTGAAAGTAAAAACAAAAACCCCAAAAACATTAATTTTCAAATAATATTATCTACAAAAAGGACTCTTTAATATAAAATTTAATATTATAATAATCACAATAAAACAACAACAACAAAAATACCTTAAGGTAATTTTTATTTTGCTTTCAAAGTTTTGTTTTTTTTTTTTTTTTTTTTTATTTCGCCCTAAACAATAAAACAACTAAAATTTAATTTTGAAAGTATATATGTCATAAAATTTTCCAACGACAAAATATCTTTAAATTCAATTTTGATTACCAATCAAAAAATAACAATATATAATAACAAGGATATTAAAATATTAAAAATCAAAAACAAAATTATATAAAAATGATAAAAGAAAGGAAAAATAAAACAAAAAATAAAAATTAAACTACTTGATACACCTTTGAGCTATTTTGATTCATCTACAAAAGAAAAAAAAAAGGAAATTTCCAAGGTAGAATCATTTTCCATAACAAAAAAGCAAAAAAAAAAACAAAATTCAATTGATTTATTCAGATTTCATTGCTTAAAGGACATTATTCCTTTTATTATAATATAATTTAATTCAATTTTTATTTGTTTCTTTTTTTTTTTTTTTTTTTATAGTGTTATTTTGTTCTTTAGCTGAAACATTTCAATTTATTTAAATTTACAATATTGCCTAATGTCCTTGTAATTCAATTCAATTCAATTGAATATTATTCATTGTTTTGACAGCTGAGCTTGCAGACTGCAAAATTTTCTTTATACCTTGAATTATTTTCATAAAAAATATTTAAAGGTTCAAGGTTAAAATAATATTATATTCTTAAGATATAAAGGTCATCAATTGTTAATATAGAGTTATATTATACTGCTATAGAATTTATGAGTTATATGACAGTAAGATATAGAATTATTTTTTAATACATCTTGTTAGACATAATGGTTAATTGAATTTTTGCAATTCAAATTTGATGATAATTGAAGAAAAAAAAAGGAAATGATTTATTTTTTTAGAATTTATTTTAGAGGACAAAGAAAAATATTTGAAATATTGATAAAAAAAACAAAAAAAAACAGCATTATTTTATATAACGATATTGATGGAGGTCTTTAAATTAAATTAGACTACTGCTGGCAACACAGACAATACATTATACATATAGGGATAATGATATTTTAATGTGAAATTATTTAAAACTACAAAATTTATTTCAGTTTTTTCATATAACAAGTAATAATAATAGAAAATGAGAGTAGAAGCAATTATTATTAATGTTTCATAATTGATATTAAAAAAACTTTGTAGGTTTTTATATAAAAAAATATAAGTTTAATTGTTTGAACATTATAAATTTGTCTAAAATCGTAATTCAGTTTGTATTTTGTGATCATGGATGATATTACAATCCTTAAATAGGGATAACTTCAAGTGAAGGCTTAGCATTATTGTATGTTACTTAAAATTATTAATACCTTATAAAAAATATATTATGATAATTATTATTATCCTAATGTTATAATTTGTATAGTTTTTCTAAACATATCGATCGGCCCTAACACTTAATTCCTCTTGAATGTATGCGATATATTACAATATAGAAATATTGAAATTGAATTTCTTAATGTCTTTTCGGATTTTGTTAATCTTTATGTTTATATTTTAATTTTAAATTTTTTTTACGATTTTTTAGTTTGATTCACATTGTGTTATAGCGTTAGTGCTCTCAAACAATATATAGTCAGTAGTTTTCTATTTATTACAGACTATTTAGTCTGTAGTTCGATAAGTAAATCAAGAAACTATTTTTCATTGCCCCTAGATGCTTTGGAATTGTTTCATAATGAAATTTTTAGAAGTCAAACATGACTTACAAATTTTTAGATTTTTCCGACCAACTTTTTTTTAGGAAAAGTGGTAGTAAGAATTCTTACTAATAACCGAGAATAACCTACGAAAAAAAAATTAAAAATTTATGGAAGAAAATGTCAATTTTTCTATTAACATTTTTATTAAAAAAAAAATAAAAATTTGCTATTTGTTATCAAATTTTTGAAAACACTTAGTACGTAAGTCAACATTACATTTTTTCAATATAAAAGGTATGTGAGTATATAATGATTTGCAATGACAATGACGATTACGAACGGTAACATGTTGTTGGATATTCAAGTGTGGTAAATGAAATTGTCTATATTATTTCATTCTTTCATTATTAACAAAAAACAAACTGCCTTTACCATTGCCTAAAATCCTATAATGACTTACCAACAAACTTAAAAGAAATAAAAAATTGATCACACTCAAATCAATCAAAAAAAATATTACTTGTTTCTTGTTAAGCACACATAACATTACCTAAACAAAACAAAGTAACACATTATTAGAAAATTGGGTAGTTTATATTGATTTACCTAACTGCATTTTAAAATGCATGCATTTTAGCGTTCAAAAGTATATATTTTTCATTTTTGAGTTATTTTTCTTTTCACATTTTGAGCTTTATGATTTATTGGCAGAAATATATTATTTTTATTTGTTGTTGTTTTTTTTCTTCTTCTGGTTCCTTTATCTTGTCTTTATACTTCTTTCAATCTATCATAAAAAATATAAAATGTAATTAAAACAATAGAAATAGCAATGCAAAAAAAAAATAATTGGTAATAAAGTATGAAATTAATTAAAAGGCACTTTTGCATACATTTTACATTAATTCTAGATTAATATTGTATATGCATGTAATCGTTCTAACACGTATTAGGAAAATAAACACTGATTTATAATACACAATTCGACCAGACAGCTTAGGCTAGGTCTTAAACTTATATTTTTATATTTTAAATTAATTAGGATATAATGTTAATCTTAATCTAAACTACTATCTTTTATCTTTTTTATCTTTTATTAAATCAAATATAAATATTCTCTGTACTTAAGATCATGTTACTATTAGATTTAATAATAGATTTAATAATAAAATTGAACTTTATCTTATAAATATTTGAATAAGATTATAATTATAACAAAATTTGTCTTTTACTCGTTTGAAATAATATAGAAAAAAAAAATAGTGAACGTACTAGTTCTGACAGAAAATCAAGCTGTAACATTGGTTCATTGTTTTTTTATTAACCTTTATTAAGCTGGAGGGGTATACCTGTACCTTTTGCATTTTACTTTGCGAATATTTTCGATGCAAATTGACTTAGAAACTTGAATCTTTGTGAGAATTAATTTTTTATCAAAATTTATATTTTAAAACTTTTTTGAAGTAAAAAAAATAATTGTGGGTACACATTTTTTTATATCTACACTCTACGTGGTCAGCTGGCAAGGTACACCTGTATCTATAATGCATTTTTTATGAACTTTTGTATTAAAATAAGAAAATATTATTTTTTATATACACTTTTTTATACACATTTTTCATTTACATAAAATTTATATAATTAATAACGGTACTTGGGTACCCAAAGGACAGTTCATCATCAAAATAGGAAACAAAAATAGTTCGATACCTAATAATAATTTTGTTGTAGAAATGAAATCAAAATTTTCTGGACCTGAAACGTACATCATCGTCAATAGGTACATGAAAGTAATACAAATTCTAACGGTACTTAGGTACCCAGAAGATGTATTATCATTTAAATATAAAATAAGAATAGTTCGGTACCTAAAGCTGCGTATCAAAGTATTATAAAAATGTACATTTTGTACCGTTTTCTTTCTAAACTTTTTTTTTAATGTTTTTTTTCGATTTTTTGTATTTTGTTTTGTAAATTTCCATGAAAAAAAAAAATCAATGAAAAAACTGGCATTTATTTTTGTAATTTCATGTATTTTGAACACTTTTGCTTAAATTTGAAGAAATTGAATAATATTTACAATAAAATATATACAATTTATAAAATAGGTTTTTTGTGGAAAAAAGCAAATTTTTTGTATGTTTTGTGTTTTTACAACAAACCACATAATTGACATTCCTTTTGCTACCTGAGCGGCAAATAAAATTTCAAAGTTGTCCATCTGGGTTACAGAACTTTATAGTATTATCAAATATCTTTCTAGAACAATGTTTTTTTTTGTGTTTTTTTATAATATTTTTCGAATTAGATGCACTTTTGCTGTTTCAAGCCCGAACTTCATACTACATACTTCGAAAAAATGCTTAATATACCTTCTTTTTCCTAAAATAGCATTGCAAATACAAAAATAATCACAATAATATAACAAAAATAGTAAAAGTCATAGTAAAATCCATACAAATTGCTTGAAGGCACAGGTGTACCTTTCCAGCTGAAGTAAGGGTTTTTAAATGCCAGCTGAATAAAAAAATTAGCAATAAAAAAATTTGCATTTTTTAGGTTTAGCAATAAAAAAAATGCAATTTCGATGCATTTATGACGCAAGTATTAATGTCCATCCCCCTTTTTCCTTAAACGTGTGTGTGATAATTGGAAATAGCGTTATTTGTCATGTCAATACCACTTATAAACTGATTATAATATTTTCCTCCCCATTATTTCCAATAAATACTAGTATACTTTATACTCTCATCTTGCACGCTATACAATGGCAAAGGAAAGGAAATAATATTCATTACGTTTTATTAGATGGACTCAACAAATACGTACAATATATCGTCGTGTACCTTCAAGATTTCATTTCAAATATTAAGACACTCTTAAGGTTTTATTATTTTTTTAGGTATTGCTTAAAGTAAATATCATAATGATTTTATTATTTTTTTTTAAATTCAAATTAACTATTATTTATAATATTTCCAATCCATACATTATTTACATCAATTTTAAATTATATTATTTCCTAGAATATTAAAATAATAATTTCTAAAAAATTAAACCAAAACGAAACCAAAACTTGTAAACAACTAAAAGATTATTTTATATATATGAACATATTTTTAATAGACAAAAAATATGTATATTATGATTAGTGTTCAAGTCTAAAATATATTTAAGTGCATACCGTGTTATGAAATGGACCTTGAGTTTAAGCTAAAGAATATAAACGTAATGTTCATTAGACCTAATTTTATAACAATTTAAAACAACTTAGATACCACATATTATTATAATACTGTACAATTTTGTTATTTATATTCAACTTGTAATCTAATAATACTTGTTAGAACTTTGTATGAATCTGTTGAGTAATTAGAAAATATATTACAAAATAAAATGTCCCAAGGAATTAATGTCAGATGAAATAAGGTCGAAAAAAAAATTTATAATAACATTTTTTCTTTAATTTCAAAGAGACATTTTAAGTAAATTAATTCCAAATAAGCTTGTCTAAGGATCTCGCAGATATTGATTATATTGTCAGAAGTGTGCTATTGCATAGTTAAAGATCTAATAACCTTTACAGTTTGTTTTTGATTATTTAGATTCAATAAAATTGAATAGATACATCAAAAATAAATCAACATAATTCAAAACGAAAACAGACAGTTACGAGTATATTATTATAATATACACTAGGAAATTTAAAAACACCCGTTATTAAAACAATTATTAACCGTTATGTGAGTGACGAGCTACCCGGGTACCTTTTGCATTTTCAAGCAATAAAAAAAGGTTTTGGAAGGACTAATGAGCTCAAAATTCCTGACAACTCCTAAAAAGGTGTAAATGTACTAATTTTAAAGGATTTCGATTTTTATAATGGGAGTCGAGACCTTGTTTTGAAAAACTATTTTTACTTTTCTTTTTGAATATTATTATTTTACTTTTATTTTTATTTTATTTTTATTTTATTTACATATAAAATTAATTTACCTATTTCAAAGTAGATACAATAATTACATAGAATATTTAGAAAAAATTTAAAATTACAAAAAAGTCAAAATAAATTACTTTCAGTGATTTCAAAACAATTATTACATTTTGCTAAGGCTGTACTATGTTCACCACAAATTGGCTTTCCTAGTTTTTCTTTGCTCGTGGTTCAGTTTTCTACATGATTATCAACTCCCAACAACTTCGAATTGTTAAAGGCTGAATTTATCTTCCAATAACATCTTGTATTGCTGAAATTATAAGAGGTTTGCCAACGACTATGGGATTTAATACACGAGCTTGAATATTTAATTTGCCCAGCCCAAATTCTAAATCTTTCAGGAACCTTCTGCACCGATCAGTGGTGGAAAATTTTGGATAATGATCCAAACAAATAATATATGCTGCCAGTCCAGCAATTTCAACCATATTGTAAAACAATACCAGTGACCAAAGATTGATCCTCCGGTTTACAGAATATTCACCAAATAGTTGAATATCCTCCAGTTGTCCATATTGTCAAGACCTCCTTTCTTTTAGTTATTTTATGATCTTGGACTTAGCCTTAGTTCCTAATTCTATCTCTGGTTTGTTGTGCATCGTAGATATCATAGAAACTGCTTTTTTTTTATACACAAGAGAACAGTGTTGCGTCCTTTCTAAGTGCCCAATTTGTTGAACGAACTGCACTGTCTTTATGTGGTTCCAAACAATTTCATATTCCATGAACTGAGCACATGGTTGAATTGTTGTGATGTAAAGAAATTGTCTATTGTTACATTTCTTCGAGACCTTTATATTTTTTTGCGCCAACATTCATTTGACGCTCTCCATCTGCAGGGGTTCCGGTATAAATCAATATTCTTAACGCTTAAGAATTATCAGCATCACAAGGCCAAAAATTTTGTATATACCATATTTCTCCAGTTTTGCTGATATCAACCCAGAAGTATTGCATTATTCAGATATGAAAATAAAAATATTTTTATACCCAAAATTTATTTCATTACTAAGGCATGAAAATAACTATAGCTCAGTACCCAGAAGTATCGCATTATTTAAACATGAAAGCAAAAATAGTTTTAACCAAAATAATTCCTAGAATATTAACATGAAATATCAGTGTATAATTACAGTACAGTACATATTATTAAATATGCTATTTAGATGTGGTTGTTAAGTTTATTTTATTTTTATTTTACTTTTATTGTATTATAGAATTATTTTAAATATATAAATGTATATTTATATGTATAATACACATACATAAATATGAATATTTACAGCATATATGTACAAAAAAGATTTTTTTCATACAAAATATATGAAGGTACACGGGTACCTCGTTACCCTGATGAAGGTTTTTGTATTGTCACACACATAAGGGTTAAATAAATAATGGTATGACGTAACAAAATATAAGTTATTTATTTTTGCATAGCCACATTCAAGTGTCAAAACTTCCTATTATATACAATTCCAATTTTTCACTGGAAATTCCAAAAAAAAAGTAATAAAAAATATAACAAAAGCCCAAAATAATCAAATTTTAAATAGATAAATCAGTCAGAATCCAATGTAATTAACTTCACTACCCGCTGTTTCCAATAAACTTTATTTTAAGAAAATTGAACATTATTATGTCTAATAATTTTTTTGAAATTGAATGTAAACATTTTCTCGATTTAATTTTATTTTGTGATTTTGATTCTATTTCCAGAATTTAAATAATTGCGTAATAATAAGGCTGTTTTCGTATAATCAATAATACAAAAACATTTTCTATTGAGAAATTTATTCAAGGATAATTTCATATTAAATAAGTATAACTAGACTAATAATTCTCTATTTAGATTTTACTGATTTTAATAGGTTAGTAATTTGTAGCTTTATATTTATTAACAGAAACATGATGCAAGACGAAAATATCAAATTTATTTTCTCTTATAGAAAATAAGAGTTTAATTTTTAAAAATTTTCTTTATAAATAATTTATAAATTATTATCGTTTTATAACAAACTAAAAATTAAAAATTAAAATAGAAAATTAGATAATATTAATATTTTATAATATTAAAGGATGTCATAATGTGATATAGTTTAACTTTTAAAATTCTAATATAGGTGTTAAATTTTAGTCAAATTTAAAATATTTAATTATAGTAACATTTTTTCAAAATTTAAAATTAAGGTAATTTTATATTTTTTTTAAAAAATGTACATTTTCAAAATGATAAGAATAGAAAAATGTAATAATTTAATGTTAAATATTTTTTAGCTGATGTTGCTTTTTCAATATTAGAGAAATTTAATTTGTAATTCAGATATTTATTTATTTATTTATTTATTTTATTTATTTATTTATTTCAATCTACTGGGTAGTCCCTTACAGATTTTGCTTATAAAATATTAAAAACTAAAATAAAATAAAACTAGAAATAAAAAACAAAAATTGAAAATATAAAAATAATTTGAGATATAAAATAACATTAATAATAAGATGCATTAACAATTTCAAGTTAAAAATAACATTAATTCAAGAAAAGAAGTTAAAAAAAAGATAAATTCAGACTTAAGTAATAAATAAATATTAATAGTAATAGCAATAGTAATTATAAAGGTAGGCAGTACATTCAAATGATAATAGAGAATAATTTTAATAAATTTGTAAAATAAAATTATAATTAATTAAAATTAGAAGAATTATTGTAATTTTTCAAAAAATGTGATGATTTTTCTCCTAAAAACGAGTCTACTGTAGTTGAAGTCAATTACTGAAAAACTGTTATTAAATAAGCGCTGAGAGTTTGCAATAGGTTCGGAAAAACCATAGTTCGTTCTATGATTTTGAAGATATAAAAATCTTTGGCTTCTAAAATCGCGCACTGGAGTATAGATATTATAAAGGCGAAGAACAGATGGACATTTTATTCTGCCAGATAAAATGTCATAGGAAAACATCACGGATGCAGCATTTCGCCTAGCCTCAAGAGTAGAAAGCTTAATAAGTTGACATTTAGCTAAATATCCAGTAATATAAGGTTGCCAGTTGAATTTACGTAGGCAAAACCTAATCATATTCTTTTGAACAGACTCTATTCTCTTAATATGTTTATCATAATAAGGCATCCAAATCGGACAAGCATATTCGAGGTGAGGACGAACAAGTGCAGTATATAAATTTTTGAATGTATAAGGATCAGAAAATTGCTGTGAGTTACGCTTAATGAAACCTAACATGAAAAAAGCTTTAGAAATAATTCGATCTATGTGAGCATTAAAAGTTAATTTATTATCGAGAATGATACCCAAGTCTTTTGTTTCACGGACATGTTCAATAATAGAACCGTTGATATTATAATAAGATTCAATTAGAGTTTGCTTCCTGGAAAATGACATGTAACTGCACTTATTAATATTAATGGTAAGGCCATTAATGTTACACCAAGAGTAGAATTTGTCAAGATTCTGCTGCAGGAGATGGCAATCTTAGTATCGTCAAAAATGATAAGATCAAAGACTTAATATCGTAGTCGATATCGTTCATAAACAATAAAAATAATAGTGGCCCCATATGAGTTCCTTGTGGAAAACCATTAGCATGATAGTTGCAGTCCATTCAAATACTTTATTAACACTTACATACATTTCTTTACTTTTTATTCTTGTTATAATTTTGTATTTAATTCTGCTTACTCTTGTTTATTATTTAAATTTTGCTTTAAATTTTGTGAAATTTTATTTTAAATTTTATTTTTTTATTATATAATTTTAATTTTAAGATATTTTAGTTTTTCCATATTTAGCTTTAATTTTCTACTTTACTATGTATATACCCTGACAATATTTTATATTTTTAATGCCTGTATTTTTGCTTGCAGTTTCATTCATCACATATTCTAATGAATATCCGAATGATCCTATATTTATTCTTATTATTTTTATTTAGTAAATGTATATTTTTAAGCATTGTGTTTAACTATAATATGAATAAATGAATTAAAAATCTAATCTAATCTCTTTTATATATAAATATATTTTTTCAACTGATTTAGAATAGTGTGTCGGTATGCAAATTAATCGCTGCAAATACATTTAACTATTTTTATCTGGCTTTGAAACCCGCCATAAATGACCGAAACAAAATAAATCCTAGCATTTTTTCCTTCATTAGAATTTTCATTTAAAATTTAAGAAAAATACGTATTTGCTTACTAATTTGTCATACCATTATTTTTTTTATTATATCGCTTTTAATTACCATATTAACAGAATATTTTTGTAGTAAGATGCAAAATTTTCTATTCCCTAAGGGTCATTTACTTGATCATTTTAGCAACATCTTATTTGTCATCATTGAAAATTGATCGTATATCTAATTAAGGAATCAAGTTAATGAGGATGGAGATGTTGTATTGGCGCAGGACCTAATGACCATATGAGGATAGCTGGAATTGCTATAGCCTTCCAAAAATATATATCTTAAGTGGCGCATCTTATCCTTTAATAACGAAAAAGACATTTGAAAGAATGTTTGTTGGTTTGATGTTTTTGAATAAAAACCGTTGTATTTGTTGATCCATTAGATATATATATATTTTAGAAAGATAACGGTTTAGAGCATATTTTAAGATTTATTTGATGATGATTGGTGTTGCCGTTATGAAGATATTAAAGTTCAAAGTAGAAAATTTTGAAAAAAAAAAAATCTTTATTTTCTTTCTTGAAAAACCGAATACCTCAAGATTTTACCATAAAACCCTCCCAATGTTTATATACTGTAAATATTCTTATATATATATAAATATTCCTATTATATATATATTATTCTGCATTTGTCTGGATGTCTGTAAGTTCGACGGAACGCTCCAACACATATACAAATTACATATATATACAAATGCATATATATACAAATTGCTTTGGTGCTTTTTTTTAACCCCTGTCTACCATGCTGAACCTTTGCAGGAAAAATTGATTGCATGAACTATATTTTTTTAATTTAATGTTAGTCTTCTTCGCAAATAATAAGGAAAAATAATAAATAATAATAATAATATAAATAAAACAAACAATTTTTTTGATTTATAATAATAAGGACTAATAGAAATTTAATCAATAGTTTAATATGGTATAATAACCAAAAGACAAACAGCATTTAACACAAAAAAAAACTTAATTCACTCAAAGGTTATTCTTATTACTTAAAATTATACACAATAATATACATGTGTATCAGCATATTTGTATTGTATAATATTATACATTATACTACTTTATTGCTTATACCTTTTATTTTTGTCATTATTGTGTGCGTAATTCACTTCACTCAAAAAAAATTATTTTTGTTTTTTTTTTGTTTTTTTTTTATTGTTTCCTGTATCTGTATTCTGTATGTTCTGTATGCTCCATTCCAAAAATATTATTTTTTTTTCACTGTTCAGGTTCACTGTTCAATCAATAGAACTTGATAGAAGTAGAGTAGGATAATAAACTCTACTTCTACATCGGATAATAAAACATTGTTTTTTTTTAAATTGAAAATTATATATGAAAATGTTTTTGTATTTTTTGTAAATTTTACCAATTTAGATACAAAATTTTGAATATGTTTTTAAAAATAACACAATACCATAATAACAGTTTATTCATATTGCAAAATAAGATTCCTATACAGTATACAAAAGACAAAATTTATATGAAAATAAGATCCCATTTTTAAATTTGAGAGGCTACAACTACTCCCAGAGGCCACAATAACGCTAATACGATATAATTTATACTAAATGGAACCCAACTAACGAATTATAACTAAATGGAAGTGAGTACGAGTATGCCATACAAAAATACAAACATTTTATACAAATTTGTTGGTATGGTAATTCTTTTTCTGTTATATAAAAAAAAAAAAGATTAGTGTTAGGCCAATATAAACATAAATAAAAATAAATAAAAAGTGATATAAACATAAGTACTGTAATTTCGGAATAAAGAATCTAATGAAAGAAAAAAAGAAACTAGGATTTATTTTGCTTCCGTCATTTATGACGGGTTACAAAGCTAGTATTGTAAATATACTTGTATACTGAAAAGGTTTATTTTTTTTCTATAACTCATACATACATACTTTATGTCCACGGCGAATAGTTTAGAAGATATGAGCAGTTACATTAAAAAAAAATTGTTTTTACCGTTTTTCTATATAAAACTGGGCATGTGCCTTTTACGAAATAATAATCTTCGTAAGAAAATGTTGCACCAGCTTCGTTTTTGTATAATATGGGCCAAATCAAAATGATGTTAGTGTCATATTAGATTTTGTTTCCATAAATTTATTTCTTTTTTTGTCTTAACTTGTAAATTTTATAATATTTATTAATTAACACACATGAATGTAACATTCATGTGTCTATGAATGTAACATTCAAATATTATTTGTTCTATAATGAATAATATTTGACAATGAGCAACATTTTTAAACAAAAACAACAGGTAATGAAATTATATTTGTTTTATGTTAAAAAAACAGACCAAAGCAATTTGTATATCGACCTATCCAAAGTAAAGTATGACAACTCGACTTATCTGCAAATTGAGTTATGGTATACATCTGATTTCCCATATTCCAATCTATAACCTGTCAAAATTTCACAGCGATCGCCCTAAAATTAAGGAAGTTATGCTCATAAACATATTTTACCAAAAGCTAAAAACTGAAAAATCTTCCGAGCAAAAGTAATCTAAGTCCAGTTTTATTAATTCTCGTTAAATTAAACATAAAAAACAATCAGACAAGGCGATATGTAATACTTTAAGGTAAATTTTTGTTTTTTTTAGTAATACATTTCGGTTTGTCATACTTTTATTTATAACATATGTTTCAATTCATCTATTATATTTACCGTTTGTATTTTTTTTACTGATTATGGAGAAATTTTTTTTTACATCAAATTCGGGTTGTCTCTTTCTTACATGGATATTTTGGCGCGAATTGCTACTTGTCATAAATAATTCTCATAAGTAAATAAAGCTTTCCCGGATCAATGAGAAAGAAATAAGTCTAAAAAAGCGTTAAATTTTGGTTTAGTTTAGAATATAAGTGAACTGAAGGAAAAATTAGAGCTGCTCGACTCTTAAAGGATAGCTGTTCTTGTCAATTGAAGTATTATAAAAAATTTGAATTTGATGAATGTCTTAAGATTTTTGATAGTTTTTGGAAATTAGGTAGTAAGATGATGCAGTGGCAATCTTTAATAATTTAGTTTAGGGCGTACAAAAACATTTGACAAAAATACCGACACACTAAATCTAAAAATAAATAGAAAATTTATGAGATACTATTTTTAAAAAAAAAAAAAACAGTGAAAACTTAGAGGAGATTTTCCAGTTAATGTTTATGAATACTTTGAATACTAATAAGCAGTGGATAACAACAGCTTTCAAGAAACTTGAGAATCATCTTGGAATTTTATTACCTGATTCAAGAGGAAGACATAAAAGAACTGTAAATGAGGTCAATGAGATTGCAAAACCGTATACTATAAATATAACACACCGTTTTTTAGAGTATGGCCATACATAAAACGAAGCTGATAGTGCTCATGCCAATATAGAAAGAGAAAAAAAGGGAAGCAAATATATGAACCTAGTCAATGGTTTATGTTAATACAATGTTAAAAAAAAACTGGAAACCCATACATGGTTATAGAAATGGTCCATGTCGAAATTTATAATTTTAAGAATTTAAGTCAATGTTTACATTTAGATAAGGACATCAATTCGGAAAAAGTTTTATGGAGCCAAATAAGCAAATATGATTTAAAAGATGAATACAACGCTATAAATTTAAACAATAAAAAAAAAGTAAATAAAAAGAAAACATTTGTACAAACAATTTTCCCAATTAGTAAAGTTAAATTCGAGGACACACATGGTTCAGAAACAGAAAAGGAAAATTAAAATGAGAAAATTAAATTGATGAAACTAAATTTTGTATCAAAGTTAATAATGTGATCTATTGTATATAACATAAAATTATAATGAACTACCTATATGTGACCAAAATTAAAATGAAGTAGCTATGTGATAAAAAAAATTAAAGTTAGTAAATATAAACGTATGCAAACTTTAAGTAAGATTGAAATAGATATTTTTAGTTTGGTTTTTCCAAGAAATGGATTTCTGTTAACTTAAAGTTATTAATTTTTTTTGCTAATATAATAAAATTTATTTTTCTTAAAATGTACCTAAACTTTTTTATATTGACCTAAAAATAACACTACAATTTAAAACTTTTATATATTATTTTATAGCATTTTGTTGAATTATTAATGTAAAACCAGGTAGCTGGAACTATTAATTATATTAAGAGATGTAATAAAAATCCCGTATAATTATCCATGTAACTTTACTACGTAGAGGGATATAACATAGTACGGAATTATTTTTCCCAGCAAGACTATGACATCTACGCTTTATCGAACTTTTGTTTTCCAATTATTCCATGTTAAAGTATTACATCTCAAGATCTTATTATGTTAATAAGAAACAAGGGTAAAAATAGAACTATTACAATTCAAATATCTCGAACTTAACTAATTTTGCAATTAAACCTAGTGCAAAAATTATTAATATACCTTAAAATAATATGCTGACAAAAATTTGGAGCATCTTACGCATCAGTTAATGCTTTTAAAATAGATTCCAAATATGACAAAATTTTAAATTGCTCCTCCTGTAAAATTTACTTTTCTCAGTTGTCATACTTTACTTTGGATAGGTCGATATGTATTTGAGCGTTCCGCCAAACATCCTGATAAATGCAGGGAACTATATATAATTACACATTATTATATACACCTACTCAGCTCTCAGCTTTATTGGCATGATATTTTTCAACCGAATAAGCTTGCAAGTAATGTGACATTTCGCATTAAAAATTAATGAAAATGAAATGAAAATAAAGGAGCTTTTTTAGAATTTAATACAATTTTTTATTCTTATTTTAAAAATATCCGTTTATATTAGCAATCCATTTTTCTAAATACATATGGTTAAAATCATAAATGAGGAGGATATACTGAATGGTTGGATGGTGAAATTAAAATAATAGAAAAGCAAATTGTAAAATTTGAGAGAATAAAATGAAGGGATCGCAGCTCATATTGTTCATATTATAACATACTCGTATAACTGTTTTGAATTGTATTTTTAAAAATCGAAAATTAAGTTGTTTGAAGTAATTTGCAAAAACAAAACAGTTTTTTTATTATTATTCAAATCTCTAATTTTATAGAAGAATTTGCAAGCTCATATTCTTACGCAAGTAAACTCAATAGCTCAACAATAGCTCAAAAATAAACGTTAAAACATTTGGAAAGTAGTAAAGTAAATAGAAAATTATAAGCTCTTCCTTTTCAACTATACGATAGCAATTGTATTCTATTTTTAGTGCTATAAGACTGCTAATAACGTATACTCCTTTTTTGTTATTTGTTTGATTTCAGAGCTCAAGTTTTACCATGTTTATTTCACCTTAAATCATTTATTTTTCCCTGATGATGGTTTACAGCACGTAACGTTTTAAAAATATAGTTACGAAAATATATTATAGACATAATGGGGTATAGGGAACCCCCACCTCGGTTTTAATTTGTAATACATAATTTATTTTAAAGGAGTGAAGTAATTGGACTGGTTCACTACCATCTATTGATGAATGAAAACATTTAGTGTTATTTAACATCTATATTAACATGATCAACTATCACACATAAGTAGAGTACAAAACATTTTGTGGTAAAATAAATTTTGAAAAACAAAAAAAAATTCTATTCTATTTAAGAATATTTTTTAAAATAATTTTTACTTAGCACAAATTTGTACACATCAATAATTAAAATTTTTATATTTTAAATAAAATTACATTTGAATCTAAAATTCTTAAAGCTATACAGTTTATGTATGAATATGGGTACTTTATTTTAAATGGTATTTGTAAGGATAATAAGGATTTAAAATCGACAATTTAAAATACATTTTTTTCTTTTTGTATTGTAGTTTTTGTCTAAAATCGATTCAAAATTCAAATATAGGAAATTTTGCTGATAAAGATGATTTTTTTTTAAAAATTAAATACGATTTTTAGAATTTTAAGATATTAACACAATACAAGTACACAATAATTATTAGTATCCTTACTTAATTTCCTTATAAGTTTAACTATGTATATTTATGTACATATTTTTAAAATATTTTTCAGTTTTTTGAATATTTTTATTATTTAAATAAAATAAATAAAATGTTTAATACAAAATAACTGAAAATTTCTATTATTGAGTAATTCAATCCTAAAATGAAATGTGAAAATGTATTTGAGAAATTATTATTAAAAAATGAAAATGATAGTTCTCTAGTCTTTGGGAATTTGTTTAAGGATTAAAAAAAATTTATTTAAAAAAAATATAATTTAAATTTTAACAATTCAGGGTAGTTGGTAGTGTAGTTTTACAAATCTATGAAGAAAAGTCGATTTGTGTTAAATTAATTGCATGACATTTGTAGATTTAAACATTTTTGTTAAATTGTGTTAAACTGAGATCTTAAATTAACTGAGGTATTAAATATTAAATTATAATAGTTACACTTAACTCTAGTCATTGAGTTTATCTTTACCTGATCAAAATACCTTTTTTTTTCCAATGAACCATTACAATCTGTCTCTGGAGAGGAGACATTCACTAGTTTGTATGACCTTTTTTATGCAGGTAAATTGCACTGACTAGCGGATAAGATAACCAAGTGGTAAACCATCTATGATGCCAACATTATAGTCCATTTTATTTCTTGGCCCCCATTTGATTGTTCCTATTGTCTATTGGGTAGCTGCAAGATGCTAGGACGCTTAAGGCGACTTATATCACTTATAGCCAACAAGCTGTTCGCCCGTCTCTTTGGATGTGCAGCTAATCTTATCTGGTACTTACCGCTTATGCTTCTACTCTCCTCCTTAATGGTTCTCACCAGGAGTAGGTTGCATTATTGACAAATCAAGGTGCGCCAACTATCAATCTTAATAGCTTTCACTGGAAGTGCGGTAATATTGCAATATTGGAGTTGCTGGATACTCCGCACAGTTGGATTCCGTAGATTCATATCGGTTTTAAGACAGATTTATAAATCAGCAACTTGTTTTCCAGTGACAACTGTGAGTTGAGGTCAATCATTCAATACAATTTGCTAAGCTTCAAGCCCAGTTATTAAGTACAACCACCGGACAATTTTTTCTCTTTAGTGTAAAAATGTGATTTTTCTCGATTCACCCTGATTCTCAACTTTTTTAGCCACAACTTTGTTTATGCTGTGTTGCAGAATCTCTGAAGCATGCAGTGGGTTACTGTTTGAGACTAGTATGGCAGTATCATCAGGGAAACTGGCAGTGGTTATTTCATTTGGTTTTGGTAAGTTTACAGTGTAAGTGAGATAGAAGACGGGACCAAAGACTACCACAGGGCAGCGTACACCTGACATAATTTCATTAGTTGGTGTATAGACACCTTGACGCCTCACCAAAAAATGTTTTTCGATAAGATATGACCGCGGCAATAAATAATAGTTCTGTGGTAAATTTTTTTTTAAGTTTGTACAGCAATCCTTCATGCCAGACTTTACCAAATGTTTGACTAATATCTAGAAATATCAATGAGCAGTACTTTTTTTCCTCTAGGCTTAACTTGATTACATTTGCTATTATATGTATTTGCTTGATACTTGCATGTTCGTTTCTGAACCCGAATTGATGCTCTGGAACAATTTTGCTTTTTTCTAAAATTGGTTTTAATTTTTCGAAGAATAGTCTTTCAAATAGTTTTGATAAGCACGGTAGTAGGTTAATCGGTCTGCAGGATGTAATTTCTTCATTTGGCTTGCCTGGTTTTGGTATAAGTATTAATTCAGCAAAATACCTAATGACAAAAGTTTATATAATTTTATATTTCACTATTTTTTCATGTTCTATAAGCAATGATCTTTCTGAAAATAATAATAATTATATTATGGAAAATAATGTAAAAATTATGACACTCATAACTAGATCCAATTTCAGTAAAAAATATAAACAGAATACGAAATCAAAAGTGATACTAAATTAAGTATATACAACTAATTAGGTTGATAAATAATTAATTAAAATAGAATAATAATTAATTTTATCTACATTATCATTTTTCTTCCAATACCTTGAATGGTATTTAATTAGGCGATATTTTCATAAGCTTAAAATTTGTTATAATTTTTATCGACATTTGTGACTTGTTCAGATTTACGTAACCGAGCTTCTCTTTTCATTATACCAATATGTTACACGCTGGATCGCGCAGTATGTAGAGCACCTGTATTTCAACCGAAAGGTCCCAGATTCGATTCCCGATGAAACAAAAAAAAATGTTTTATATATTTTTTGTCCAGGTCCAGTATCCCCTTTGTCATTGGAATATAATTTATCATTAAAATTTTATAGTGTTTTATTTAAAAACTTATATATGTATTTTCTCTACAATAATATAGACGAGCTTCTTTACAGCAACATTCTAGGGATTTATCCAGCCTTTCATATGAAACTTAAATATGTCTGGATCAGGTGTTACCGTTTCATAGATATTAGAATTCCAAATGAAAATTTTAGGAAAAAAAGATGTTCCCATAGTTTCAAATCTCCATATTTTGGAAATTTTCAAAGACACACTATATCTATTTGTATACCATAATTGTCCGTGGAAGTCCTTTTATGGTATATAATAAACGTTGTATTGGATGGTGAATAGTCCTCCAAAATGTAAAAATTCTAAATTTTTACATTTTTAAATGTGAAAGTACAATTAATAGTAGAAAATTCGGCTTTAGAGCAGGCCTTCGTATTCGGGAAGTTTTTCTTGGCCTCCCAATTTTTGATTCAAAACTGTTGAGATGTTCATAAAGTTATTTTTCTCTGTTTTATACATTACAAAAAGGATTTTGACAACTTATGGAGGTCTTGACTAAGATGAATATAGATCAAAACAAAAAGCAGTGTATCTCAAGTACTTGTATTTGAATCAAAAATGTATATAGTTTCAGAAGAATTCATCACAAAAGATATTGAAGTTAGAAGAGGAGTACGACAAGGTTGCGTATTGTCACCTTTACTGTACACATATTAGGCAAACGACATTGCATATTGTGTTAGAGTTAGCTGGTAAAGGACTGATGAAGTGAACAGTACACAGAAATAGTAAAGTTGGTGATATTGAATAAAAATTAGGTTAAATTGAAGATAGGGTCGTTGTTTTAAAGTCCTTTATTCAATTTGAATAATTTTGTGTTTCAATCTTATGTTCGTACTATATAATAATATTTTCATCGATTTTGTCTTCTTCATTTTAGAATTTGTATTTTGCAGAATTAAAGGAATCTTTTGTTAACTTAAATAAAAATCTTCAATTGGAAAAAAAATTCGTTTACAATTTAGTCAATTTGATGAAAATATCCTACTTGTAGTAAAATCAAAGAAACTTTTCGTTTGTTTTAATAAAACTCTGTAATTGAAGGAAATGTTCAATAATACAACCAAAAATTTTATAATAAATTAATTTATTTTATTTTACAGATTTCTTTTCTTTTTTTTAAATTACAAAATATTTAAATAATTATTTTTTTATTCACATTATGAAACAATAAAAGTTAAGTCATTGAAAAATTTAACAATAAAAATAATTTACAATAACAAAAATTTGGGATCAATTCAAATTTTAAATCTAAATTCTCATTCAACATTGCAATTAAACAATTGACATTGACAAACTGATGATCACATTAATATAATTATAAAATATTAATTACTTTTAATTTGAATTCCTCAGCCTTATCATAAATATTTTCAGATTTTGGATGAAGCGCTTTATAATCAATACTAATCTAAAAGCAAATTATTTTACGATGTTTTAATATTTCTACTAAAATTTATTTTCATAAAAAAATTATTAACTAATTTGAAACCCATATAGGTTTTTTGTATTGAACATATTTCTTCAGAATTTCTGAAGTCGACTTTGATTGCGTAATTTCTTTTAATCGGTATGTTGTTGTATTTTCCCGTAGTTTTCTACTTCAACCCAAGAACAATTATCTTTAAAAATTTGATGAAGGTGCTCTTCAATATCATTTTCACTGAGGTCTGTAATAAAATATTTGGATTAAAATTATGAAAAGTGCTTGTCATTGTTATCACCATTTGAACTTTTTTCTAAAATTTCTTCATCTTGTTGCCTTAAGTTTTTAAAATATTTCCTCGTTGATACTAAACCAGAAACTTTGGAAGAACGCTTCGCATTAAAATATTTATCATATACTTTTCCTTGAGTTTTATTACCAATTTGCTTTAAAAAATAATAGTCCTAAAATAAAAACTGATTAAAAAATTAGTTTTTTGTTTTTATAGTTTATACTACCAAAATCTCAGAAGGAAATAGTATGGTAATATCTTCCGAAATTGTTTTAGACAAATTTACTGTCATTTTGATATCATTTTGTAACATATAATTTATAATATTATGTATTACAATTTTTCTCGATCCATCACTTAATATAGAATTATTTTTATAATTATCAATAATTTTACGCCCTTGATAAGATGATAACAAAACATTTTCAACATTAATGTTGAAATTTTCTGTGTTTGATGTTGTAGTTGTTGCTGATGGTGTGTCAGTTGTAGTTGAAACCCTATCACTACTTTTTTGTGATTCTTGGAGCAATGAAAAATTGGAAGTATCAGCACTTTTCCATTCCAGCAAAAAGCGGTGAAATCTCATTTGCACGCCCATTTAAGAAATTTGTACAACGTGATCGGATGTCATGATTTTTAGAGTATTTATGTCAATATTTTCCGCTAAAAATTTTAATTACATTTTATAAAATGTTAAGTTTTAAACAATGTAAAATATAACCGTGAAAAGTTAACACCAAATGACCCATATTCCATTTTTTCAATAAAATTTCAATTTCGGATCCTGCTGAATTTTCTACATCATATTGAACAATAAGTGATGAATCCATTGAATTAAAGAAATCTATATTGTTCAATGATAAGTTTGTATTTTCAATTTCGGTACTTGCTTCCAAATTATTATTTGCGGAACTCATAAAAAATTCATTTTAAAAATTAAACTCGCAATATTTTTTTACGAGCTATTTTATGTAGATAACTATGTACCTTTATAAAGTACTTGTACTATGTATTTTTAATTTAAATTTTTAAATGAACACCGTAAAGAAACACTTTTAAAAAACACTTTAAAAACCAATAATAAAATGTTAATCTAATTTTTTTTTAATACATTTAAACATTCAAATATTTCTTATAATGAATAATTTTTAAAAAAGTGTATTACTTTCAGTAACAATTTACGTGTTTTTGTTTTCACAAACTTCTGTAAACTGACTTTTTAACAGACTTTTATGAATATTCACAGCAACAAAAAAAAATAACGAATTTGAAAGAGTTTTTTAGTCAAATTGAATAAATTCTTCGAAATGAAAAAATTAGAACAAAATTTCCTCAAATTTACGAATTTCTAAGAAATTCTTTAGTAATTTCTAATTCATGGACATTTTATTTTAAAATTGGAAAAAAACCCTGAATTCAATTATTATTGTTCGATAATGTAATAATTCAATAATTGAATAAATTTTCAAAAAATTTCTTAACTTATATTTAATTCTTAAATAATTTTGAATAAAAAGTTTTTGTCCGACTTTATTAATATCTACTACAAATTATTTGTTTTAATCAAATTATCTGGGTAAAGTTAAATAAATCTTTTGAAAAATTATTTTATTCAAATATATTTTAGTCATTTTGAAAAAATTTCTCTCTTAAAGTATTTGTTTTGACAAAAATTTCGTGAAATTTATGAATATGAATTTGCAAATGTACAATGGGGGTTGAATAGAATAATTAAATTGTTAAATATTAACGAAAAAGTTTTATTCAATATAACCACCTTTTTCGTTAAAATTTTTTCAGTATAATGATGTGCGATATCCAAAAAATAAATCGAAATTCTTCACTTTACATTGCCATTGGAGATTCATTTTTAATTGTGTATTTTATTATTGTTCTTTTTATTAAGACAATTCGATTTAAATTTAAAATTATTCAAAATAGATATATGGGTTGATCGAATTAAACATTTTAAAAAATAATTCCAATAATTGAATCTATTGGATTGACTAACCACCCTTTGACCTTTATAAATTAAATCTCCAAAATAAATATCCATTAAAAATAACTACAAAGTTTTTCAAATTATCATTCAGTGCCATTTCGACTACCCTATATTTATAATTCCTATTTTAGAGCCACTCCATAGCCGTGACACCTATTCTGAAAAAAAAAAAAATTGATTTGTAATAATTAATCAACATTGTAATAATAACAAAAACATAATATCAATATAAAATTTAAATATTCTTCCCTTTGCGAAGTAATTTAAATATTTTCCTTAATTGCCTCACAAACTTTATTTTCACAATTCGTGTTACCTTCCAAATAATTAACAACTACCTAAATACATGATTTATTATTTATATCTACTAACTATACACTTTAACCTTCGCAATTTGAAGAGTTTTTTGTTTTTCACGTATACAATGTGTGCGGTATGCGATATGGCAAAAATAATTAGAGCAAACTTAAATTTTAAGTTTAAAAATTACCCAAAAAAAAATTATTTTTGAAAATTTAGTGATTTCTCAGCTGCATACAAGACGTAATGAGAAACAAATAAATTTCGTAAAATTAGTTTTATTATAATCAGTCAAGTATTAAGAATGATTATATAACATCATAGTTTAATATGTAAATAGTGTTATGCATGTTGCGCTATATACAGTTATAATAATTATTTCATTTTGATAGTTTAAAATTTTCATTGTCATTCAATTTTATTTTTTCTTTTTTTTGATTTTGGTTCTGCTTATTTAACAGTTTTATTTGACCTAACTTTTTATATGGTATCTATCTATTTTAAAATAAAATTATAAATATATATGTATACAGGTGTGTGCTTGTACAATACGTGTGTACGAAACTATAAAATTTGCATATAGGTACATTTAAAGTTTTATTAGAAAATTTTTAATTCGTTATTGCAGCAAAATACGAGCTGTTAATCAAAAAAAAAAAAAAAATCTGAACTGTAAATATATGAAAAATGTGCGATATTTTTATTTGAAGAAAAATTGGGTAGGTAGGTAGGTGATCGCAGAATTCTTTAGTAACGTCGTACTATCGTTGGTTACTCATGACTACTAGAATGTGTCACTAGTCGTGATGACAAATATATTATAGCTTTTGTATTTTTAACTATAGAGTTAATTTATAACATTAATAATTACGATTGAGCTACTTAATGTTATATTTATTTGATGTTACTTGGGGTATTCCTACTTATGGCCTTTTGATTTATTCAACTTAGGACGAGTATAATCGTGAACACCAATATTATTTTCAACTTAGAATTAAAACTATAATCTTAATCTACTGCTAACTTCTCTTCTGAAAGTTTTATTCGTTTAACTTTGAAATTTCTTCAAGACCGAACTTGATGTTTTTTTAACTATACTTGGCGACATAGTTTACATAGTTTGGTTAATAAGTCATCTGGATTCGAATACTGCTCAGGGAAAAACCCAAACAAACATTTTGTATAACTCATAGTCACAAATTTTTGTTGTACATTTACAAATCGCTTACTGTAGCCCTATAGTGTATATATTTCAACAAAATGATGTTACAGAATGCATAGAGTATAAAGATAAATAATTGTAAACGTAGACTCATGATTACGGTTGTAATTTTACTGTATGTATACGTTGTGACTATATATATTTCCAGATAAAAGATGTTTCCATTTAAGTAAGCTTATACTGATCGTTTACTAGCTAAATGTGCATTTACAGATAGAAAATGTTTACATTTTTGTAAAGTAATATCTACAATGTACAAATGTTTAATTAAATTTTCTATTATAAAATAATTAAATTTTATAAAAATTATTAGAGTAATAAAATAAATAAATACTCGTAAAATATTACTTTATGTACTAAATTTCAACACTGTACTTAAATTATTGGTTGCATAGCAGTAAAATTGAAAACAAAGATTGACTCTTCTGAGGGAAATGGTGTACCCGTGTAAGACCTCATTTTTACATTCCAAGGATACCTGGTGTTTCTAGCTTTCCAAAAATACATATACCCATATCTTTAATAAAACCCATTTTAATAACTCAAAAATGTATTATGAAAATAATATTTCGTAAAATTAGAATATCTAGGGCTTGGCCTTTATTTCAAGAATCTAATATCCTCCCCTTAAAACATATCTATGCACATACATTTTTTAAACATTTTCTTTAAAAAAACAAATTCATTACAATTAGGACAGTCTAATATATAAATAATCTTAGAATAAATAATCAATATATAATGAATATCCCTTTAAGTTTGAATACACAATCTAAAAAATTTTTTGATAACTTGGCACCGATTTATTTTAATAAACTTCCCGTATTTAATAAATTCAAAATACTCAGCAAAAAATGGGTTTTAACTCTAAATTATGATGGCATAGAAAACATATTACTTAAAAGATCTATTTATACTTTTTTATTTTTTGTGTATTTTTATTGTACAGTTTCTTTTACTAATTTTAGAATTGGATAATAATCAGAACAAGGTAAATATGATTTCAAAATGTACAAAAGAGATCACGGCTACATAATAATATGAACTTTGTCAAATCAATTTATATTCATGGACAATCAGTTATAAACATAAGGCCGGAAGTCAACGCAGCTGATACGCATGGTCTGGAACACCCGGTACATAATAAATTGATAATAAATTGAATTGAATTGAAAAAAAAAATATATATATATGTATCTAATAGATCAACAGATATAACGGTTAATATTATATAAACACATTTAAACAACAATGGAAGTGTTCAAATTTCATTTTCATTTTTAGCGATAAGATGCGTCGTTAAAGATATACATTTTTGGAAAGCTAGAAGCAACAACAATGCATGAGATATAGTTATTAGGTCATACGCAGGTACATCATCTCCTCAAAATCCCCCAAGGACTTGCACGTATCCATTTTATGAATCACTACAATGGCAATTTTGGTAACTGACAGTAGTATAGACAAAAAGAAAACCTATAAAGCAGTTCGTAATTTTGATTTATCATTTCCTGTCCAGAACTACTATTTTATATAAGTTATTACTAAGGTATACTCGCAAATTCTTATTACAATAATTAAGACGAATTGCATTAAATAAATTATGAAAAATTTGTTTGGCAAAGTTCTACAATTTCAAAAATTCAGTTTAAAAATTTAATTAATATTTCATCACATCCTGAATTATTACTCAATCGTACTAAATTTGAGAAATGATTAACAATTTTCCATTTTGTTGAATAAAATAAAGTAGGTACTCAACTAATAAAACCTGAACTTATCCGATATTTAAGCCCTAAATTGAAAATTCACTCACTATTCTTATTTATTTTAACATTCAATCCAAATTAATTTGAACTCGTACCAATTTATAGTTAATTTCACAAAATTTAATTTGAGAAATGTTGTTTTTTTTTATTTTATTTTTATATGAACGGATATTTAAAGCGGAATTTAAAACTTTAATTCTATCTATGTGCACACACAGGCTAAGTTCAAATAAACTAAAATAAAGCAAATGGAAAATAAAATTTAATTTTTGATTAAAATTACAAAATATTTGTTATAAATACATATATATAAATAAAATTATATAGAATATCTATATACCTATATAATATTATATTCAACCTACGTAGTAGATATATTATGTATGTATATTTCAATTCCAATACAGGTAAAAATATTTTATTGTCTCATCATTTAAAATTATTTGCATTACAAATTTATGTTTTCCTATCTAAAACTTAACTTTTATAATATTTCATTAAAGTAACTATAAATTCGGAATTTGTATAATAAATATAATACATATTATTATAATATTTATATATACATATATATATATTGAAAAATATTTATTATATATTATATTATGTATATGCAAATATTTTATTTTGAATAGTCAACCTAGATTTTGTTGACAAATACGAGCAAAGTTCATATAAGAATTTTCAATTTTATTGTTTTAATTTTACCAATTAAGGAAATCAATTTGATTGTATTTTATGTAATATTTAAAATTTTATTCCATATTATTATTTATTCAAAATATTTTTAATTTAAACTTAAATATAAATATATGCGATATGTATACGATATGTATGTATAATAAAAGATAATAAATTTAAAAGTTTTTTATTTGATATTATTTTCAGATATTTTATTTTAATTTAATTTTTGATGCTTGTTTTTTTCGATTTTTTCTGGAGCTTTTTTTTTGGCTTTGTTATTTTTAAATAATATCTAAAAGAATCTTGACAGTGAATGTAGGTTATTTTATTTAAAAAAAAAATACAATAATATTTTGGATTTTTGGAATTTGTAATAAAATGAAAATTAAATTTTAATTCTGTAGTAAATTAAAATTTTGTTTTTCTCAAATCGAAATCGAAAATTTAACAAAATTTTAAAAGTAAGTTAATAATGCTTCTGTTGAGAATTCGGACATTGACCGTATTAATTGTTTCAAATATGAAACTGAAACAATAATATGTAATATTATTTAGTATGTAAATTTACTATGTAATATTAAATATTATAATAAATAATAATATGTATTAGTAATTGATTTGCTGTATATTTCTTCCACTATATAATGTAGCACTATAACAGTAAGATTTTTAAATAATCACGAACATTGATGTAAACAAAACCATATTTAATAGAATCTTAAATATTTTACTTTTAAATTTCAGCAGCTTCTTACAGTCTTCCTGATAACTTTAATTTTTCAAATTTGATGATGAATGAAGTTTAAAATTTCTTCAATTAAATGGCGAACGAATTGCAAACAAAATGTCAATGACAGATGAAAATATATTTGAAATTCGTTTAAAAAGACCGTTTCAGAACTCTACCAATTGGAATTATCCGAAAAATTAATTTTTCTCTTTTAAGCGGAATTAACTCTTAATTATTTATGCATGCAGAAGAAGCAAAAATAGGTTTAGCATCTGCTTCAACTATAACTTCATTGGAATGAAGCTCAATAACACACAAAATACGGCTTTGGCTTTTTTGCAACATCGCCATTTAACCTCAATCTATATCTACAAATTTTCAAAAAAAATTTCATTGCATTTTTCTTTTTAAAATTTAAAAATACACATTCTACAATCAAAATAATTTAAAAAAAAAAATTTTTTCCGTTTATTAAATTTAAAATAGTGACATCTCGTATCTACCATTCAAAACCAAATTACTAGTGACGACTTGTATCGGCTGTTACGAGGTTTCACAAAAAAAATTTTTATTTGAAGTGACATTTTGTTTACAGAATTGCTGTTCCGAGTTGTCGCAAACTGTAAAGTACCTATTTAATTTAAATATTCTAATTTACAATGAGTTGCGATTATATAAATACCGTTGTGACATTAATGAGAATTATAATTTAAAACCAATGTCTAAGCAAAGTTGTGACAAAGTAGCAAAATAAATTAATTTGGGTTTCTCTACTTCTAAAAAAGACATCAGCTATAGCACAAAAAATTTAAGTCAGCAGCTATACGATATGCATATTGAAAAAAAAAAATAAGCTCGTTTCCAAAAAGAAACTGATAAAGCTAAAGGCGAAAAAGGTGAATGTGTAGTGTTAGGCCAAGATTTGCAAGCTGTTAAAGTTTGCCCAGTGCTTAGTGCATCAGCAATTTATTACAAAACTAAACTTTGCTGCCATAATTTTACAATTTATAGCTTGAATTCACGTAATGTAATAGCACTTAAAATTGACGAAACAGAGGCTGATCTCACTTCATATACCTTTGCATCATGCTCAATAGATTATTTAATGGAAAAGTATTATGCAGCAAAAGAAATAATTATTTGGAGCGACAATTGCGTGTACCAAAATAAGAACTCTATGTAAGCAAATGCTTTACTAAGATATTCTATGGAACATGATGTAGTTATATATCAAAAATACTTAGAAAAAGGACACACGCAAATGGAAGTTGATTCAGTATATGCCACAATAGAAAAGCAGATAAAAAATAAGCCCATATATATTCCGAATGATTATTGCACCAGCACTTTAAACGCAAGAAAAAAAAAATCAATACGAAGTCAAAAGGTTATCTTTCGATTTTGTAAAGGACTATAATAAAGACAAAATTTATTCTTCAATTAAACCAGGAAGATCTTCCACAATCAATGATATCAAAGTTATCCAATATACACCGAATAGGATCAAAATAAAAACATCGTTTAGCGGTGACTGGATCGAAGTTCCTTTAAAACAAAATTCGAGAGGTCGCAATATAGTTAACACATCAAATTTTCCACAACTTCATAAGCATCCACTTAAAATTAAACATCAAAAATGGGAGCATTTACAACAATTGAAGCATGTAATTCCAAAGGATTACCATAAGTTTTATGATAATATTCCTCATCATGAAAAATAATTTATATTTATTTAAAATTAAAAATAATTCGAAAAAAATAATATTACTTTTATGAACTGATTAATTATGAGTTTTTTTATTTTCTTACTGAAGAAATCTATCTATTTTCTGTTGTTAAATATGCGAGTTATGTATTATTATTATTTTATCTATTTTCAAATAAAATAAAAAAAATAAAAATGAAAAAATAGCTTATAAAAGACTTAGTGCTTCTTTCTTTTTATACTTTGTACTGTGACACCTCGTAACTACATGGCAATTGCGAAAAAATATGGTTGTGAAAACTCGTATCTGCATTATCTCTAAAAGTATTCAATAAAAACTTTTTTTTTTATTATTTATTTATGAAAGGCTTAAAAACAAAAATTAATTGGTTAATTTTTAGAAAAAGATTCGTACGTTTGAGCTAATAATTCAGTTTTTTCCTTCTACTGTAAAATTGCATTTTTGTAGATACGAGGTGTCACTTCTTAAACGGCAACATGTTAAGCTATTCTTTTATTTTTTTTTCAAATACAAATATTGTTGATTCTGCATCTCTATTTTTACTTGGAAGAAAATTATTTAGAATATACGTTTTATTTCGACGTAAAGCTTCTACAAGCAAATTTTTGCAAGTTTTAACATTGTGAAATAGTTATCCATAGTAATATTCTATTAAATTCCAAAATATGGTGTACACAAATCTTCGTCTACGTTTCGAACAGATCCTGTTGCTCTGTTATTATCTTCTTTCCCAGTATATGGAATTTTTTTGATCGAAGGATAGTCAGAAAAGTCACCAAATTTTAATACCATACTTGTCAGTCTTTGATGGCATATATTGTATACAAGAATAGCTTCAGAGATTTTCTGAGTATGCACAATATTTTTCCAAATTCTTATTTATTGCTACAAAATCAAATATGTTTCGACTTGGAGCTATTTAGTCAAATTTATATTCTAATGTACACTTTGCCGAAAATATACACAAATATATTGAAAATACTTTCATATGAAAACTTACATTATGCAGAAATTTTTTTGAAATCTCATATGAAAGCCTCTCACGAGCATCTTATATGAACCTGATAGTTTTTTTTAAGCAAAAATAAATATACAAAAAAATTACATACATATATATATATTTATTTTTGTAATTGTAATATTTTGAGATATAATATGAATAATGTAAATATTGACCTAAATAAAGATTAGAAAGAATAATCGTTACAGTATTACGAAAAATTTAGGTAATGTCTATACGTAGTTTAGAAAAAAATGAGTCTAATAGGCTAATGTTATGAATTTTTGGGTTAAGCACAACTCCTAATTTAAAAATAAATTTTATTAAATTCCTGTCGGCTCATAGTGCAACATTTCCGAATAATAACAACTTAAAAATTCCAGATATATTACACTAAGTTTAATGAACAATATTTTGTTTGATTTCGATTGTTACATCATTATAAGAAGACTATTAAAATTTTTGTTTTTAGATTTTGATTGTCTTTAAAGCTCTATTGCCTTAAATTGTTTTAATACAAGCGCTTTCAAGCAATTTTTGATGCACCTCAGATGACTTTCTCTTTTAAAAAACATACACGATTCAAGAGTGAGCGATAATTAAGATTAACACTATTCGGTGAAACACGTAGTTGAATAAGAATTTCTCTCACTTTTACTTTTGCTCCTTTTTTAACCTACGTAAGATAATCGTAATCTTAAACCATTTTAATATTTAAATGAAAATTAAATTTCACAATATTGTACAATGTTAAATTCTTAATATTGGATAGGTAAGTAGGTAGTAGTGGCTGTCGATAGTATGCCGACCGACACTTTTAGATCAGTAAGGTCCGTTGTCATATCACAGGAACTTTGTTCGCATAAGGCTCTACTCGTTGAACTATTTCGAGCTTTTTTCAAAGCTAGGAGGTCTTTTATTATATACTGCCTTCAAGATCACACCCAGCGAATCCAGAACGAAGGCTCATGGATGGGTTTTTGTTTTTTTGATAAAGACAGGCACAGATTAGATTTATTTTCTTCATCCTTTCTACGCGTTCTGTAAAAATCATTTCAGGAGAGTGCAAGCTTTCTGGCATATTTAGCAATGAGACCCGTAATGACCGTCTTTTGTCACATCTTTTCAAAAATAGTCGGTTAAAAGAGCGCTTAAGGTTCAGCGTAAGCCAAATGTTCTTGGTTATTTTGTAGTCTGGTTTACCTTTCTATCTGAAATTTGAAGGTTTTATTGCATCTCCGCGAAGCAATATATTACGGGTAGCTCAAGGTGCATCCAGACTGCGCTTTTCCGGTTGAATTTCCAAGATAGTACCCTCTCTAGTAAGTTGATCTGCATTGCAGTTACCCGGAACCTCACTGTGTTCTGTCACTCATCGTAACCATATTTTCAACCATATTTCCCCTAGTTCGTCGAAAGAACTGCGACAGACCAATATGGTTTTTGAATTCATAATTACTGATTTTACTGTTTTAATTGCAGCCTGACTGTCTGTGAGTACACTTAACTATTTCTAACAGATAATACGCTTGATCTCCGATAAATAAATTTATAAAAAAAAAACTTGTAGTCTACTACCCGTGGTTTATGTTAATATGTCCTAAACAAAAACAAAATCTATATTTTTCTTGTTTATTTTCCTGCTAATAATTTTTCTTAATGCTTTCAATCAATTTTTTTTTCAAAAATTTTCTTCAATAATTTAATTGAGTATAATTTGAATTCCTAAGCGAGCTATGATCTTGAGAGTTATGACATGACACCAATCAACTTCAATTGACAATATTTTTATCTTTAAAATATCTATCTTTTCTTACTACATTCCTTACCAAATCTATTTTGCTTTCACTATTGCATATTTTTTCCCTGTAAATCTCTTTTTTTATATTCACTTACTTCAAATTAGTTTACTTTAAGAATTCTCAAAACTATCAACTAATTGTAAAAAATTCTTCCTTTAAATCTGAACAAATTTCATGCATTTCAATCTAAAAAAAATCTATGATTATATTATTATATTATATATATACAATATAATATATACATATATTCAAAATAAAGGTATTTTTTCATTTTCTAACTTGATGTTTTTTTTTTTTTAATTTTATTTAATTTTTCCCTTCCCGATATCTTCTTTTTCCTTAGAGTACCTAATTCTGAATTCATTATTTTTATTTTTTCTTTCTTCCACCTTAACTCAATAATTTCTTTTAACGTCTTAACCTCTAAATAAACTCATCAACGTTCAAATCTCTGTAAAAAAAAATGCTACAAAAAAAAAAGTAAAAAGAAAAACTAAATATAAAATAACAAAATAAAACAGAAAAAAATTTGTATATGAACGCATTATCCTTAAAATATCTCTATATAACGAGAGCAATCAACCAAATTGTTCATCTTGTGATCCTCCTTATGACTTTCTATCGCTATTTTATTTTGTATTCTTTTATGTTATTATTTTGTAGATATTGTTTTTTATTTTTTGTGTTTTTGTTATTTTGCTTGCTCTTCAAGGACCATAAGGATAATTTTATAAACAAAGGGAAAAAAAATGAGACGGTTATTTCAAACAACTAAGCGACAAAACTGGTAGCACAAAAAAAAAACAATAAAGATGGAAACCATCTACCCTTTTAAGCGCAGTTTTTTTTTTTTTTTTTTTTTTGTTGTTTCTTGCTATTTTAACAGCAAACAATATTTAGTGTTGTGACATACAAAGACTAAATTTAGTCTTCTTTGCATAAAAATATGGAGATTTTATTGTTCCCAGCAAAAAAAAAAATAAAGTAGCTCAATTCTTTTTCTCTAGTGAAATTTTATGCAGCGAATTTTCCTTACATAACTGTTTTTTTGTTGGTGCAAAAGATAGCAACAATAACAATAACGACAACAAAAATGTAAAATTATATTATAATTCTGCCTTATACTCACTTTCTTAGAGGTGGGTATAAACTCGTATATCTGTATTAGCAGATAAATTATGTAAAGAGATATAAAGTACATATTATAAATAAGAAAAAGAAAAAAAAAATTAAATTTTAAATTAGGATTGCCAAACGTGCTTATTATATATAAATTATTCTATTTTCTAATTATGGTTTACCTACATTTTATTTTTTTTTAGCTCTATCCTTAGCAAATTGGTGTTGGGAGTGTTGATGTGATTGTATTTTAGCATATTTGGTAATGGTGCAATGAGTTGGATGGCATCACAACATAGTGAATTTATGTATACTAGTGAATCTCCTGTGCAATTGCACAGAAGTTGTTCTTTCAAACATAGTTTTATATATATTTGTTTTAGTATAATTGTTGTTGTTTTCTGAATCGCTTGATTTTTGAATATTTATATTTTATAATGGAATCAAAGTATAATACATAATACTTTATGACGAAATTATAACTAATTTCAACAAAACTTAACACAGTAAAACCCCATTACTCTCAACGTAGTAGATTGATAAATTAGTGTTTTCGCATAAGATATCAAAATGGGTTATAGGGTTTTATTGTAGAATATTTAAACTATTAATTCATCAGATTTGGTTCTTTACATAATCAAAAAATATTCGTCATTAAAGGCAGCCATTAATTTAGACGGACTAAGATAGTGTACTACTGTACCAAAAATTTGAAAAAAAAATTGATAAGAAGTAGACAATTTTATTTAATGTCTATGCCATTTTGTAGACATTATTGTAAATACCAATCTCTTGAAGCAGTTCGGATGGCAATCGTTAGATCTGGAAAATATGATCATGATTGTATATCATGATGATTGTATTTTATTTGTCCCATATTTTTTTTTTACTTTTTTAGTGAGGAATTTTATTTTGTATGCAGCACAGAACGTTAACAATTCATTTTTAAATATTTAACAACCCCATGATTGAATGCCGTAAAATATGCAATTGTATATTAATTATTACTTCTAGTTTTTTATTTTTGGTTTGTTGGTATTTAATTTTCAATGTTTGTTTTTTATTTTTTTATTTATTTCGAGTTCAAGTGCCTTATGAGATTAAAATCTCGTTTGTAAGCTTTATAGTTTATACAATAGTTTACATTTGTATTAATTATTCATTAAATTTTATAAATTCATTTTTATATTATTTCTATAGTAATTAATAATTAAAAAAAAACAAAACTAAAATATATATGATTGTTAAATATTATAAAAAGTGTAATTATAAATAAGTGTAAGTAAAAGTGGAAGAAAGAAAAATAATAAGTGATAAGTTTAGATTAAAAAAGTAGGACCAAATAAAAAAACTGTTAATACATTTCAATTATATGAATTTAAATAAGATTTTAAAAGTTTATTCTTTAGATTAGTAATATTTAATATTTTTAACGAATTATCAATTTTATTATATAATTTAATTGCAACGTATAAAGTTGTTTGCAGACCAAATTGCGATGTTCATTTGTGATCTAGTTGAAACAAATTTTGATTCCTGGTGTTAAAGTGGTAATAGTCATTTTTTTTTTGCTAAATTAAGTAGTAGTATGAATAGTTTCCATATTTATGTAATGTATATGTAATATGAGTTTGAACTCTATAAGATCTTTAATTAAGAGTATATCATTATATTTGTGAATATATATTGTATTTTCGAACCAGCGATAATTAAATATGTTTTTTATAGCTCTATTTTGAATTATTTGTATTGCATCAACATTTTTCTTACAAGAAGTATCCCACAACTGAATGCCATAGCTTAGATGACTATGAAACAGTGCATAAAATATTGATTTCTTTTGGCAATAAATTGGAAATTTTGTAGAAAAGACCTGAAATTAACGAAAGTGTCTTGCTCAGACGTGATATGTGATTGTTACATTTAAATGCTTCGACAATCCAAATGCCCAAATATTTGATTTCAGTCACTTTTTCTATTTCATCATTAAAGATTTTTATGTAAATTAATGGCCCAGTTGAGTTTATTAACATATATTTACTTTTCTTCGGGTTGATTGTTAATTTTTGAACCACCATGTACTCTTCAAGTTTTTTTATTCTATTGTTCATGACATTTTCTAATTCGTTATGACTCGCGGCATTTTTGGTTTGTGGAATGTGTAACTATTTTAAATGTTTTAAGTATTAACCACCCTTTTGCATATTTTTATTTTTGGCTAAAAATTTTTAAACTTTCTAAAAGTGTTTAAACTTGCTAAAATTTTATATCTTGTTTCATATATCTTATTTTATATTTTGTATTTTAGTGGTATATTTTACTATTCAATTATGCTTTTTACTCACCACGTCGTTCATCTTGTGTATTATATGAGATGTTATGTTCACTCCTGTGTCATCTTGTATATTAGACAAGAATCATTTCTCAATAAGTGCTTCAATTTAATTAGAAATGATTCTAGGTTTGCGCTATCCTTTATTGGTTCATTGGGAACTTTACTACAAATTCTAATAAACATGATAACGCGATTTTTGCCTTAGATTTATATTTTCTAGTATTGTAATTATGAACATTATTCCTTTTTGTAATATTTATATATTTTTTTAGAAATTTATTTCTCCAGCTTACAAATTAGTTTTGATTCCAAGACAATAAGCTCAGGTAAGTTGAAATATCCTGTTGGTTTAAAAATTTCATTAGTTGATATCAGCCAATTGAATTTGTGCAATCCTTTTATAGCCTTATTTATATAAGTGTGGCGATTTTGTTTCTCAGTCCTGAAAAACAGGTAAACCTATTGCATATACTATATCTAATATGTGTAATAATATGTGGATGGTATAAGCTATCTGCTATTTGCTTATCTAGAATAATTCCCTCACTTCGTTTAATAGCACCCATTAAAGGCACTATTTTTCTTATTATTTTATTAATAATGTTCTTATATGAGATTACTCTCTCAATTTCAACATTATTTACTAGTCATTATCAGCTTTATTTCTGGTTTTGTATATATTATATATTTGGCTTTTCTAGCATTTATAGTTAATTTATTAATTAATAATAATAATAATGATAAAATTAGAAGTCCATCATCAGCAAAAAATTTATAATCAACTATAATATTAGAGCATTGTATATTATGTATGTACAGTAGATATAATCTAGGACCTAAAGCCGAACCTTCAAGAACACCAATATCGATTGGATTCGCCTTACAGAGCACTCCATTAACTTTTGCAATAGTTTTTTTCTATTTTTGAGGTAGGAGCTCATGAGATCATAAGCTGCACCACGTATTCCAATTTCATATAACCTATCTAGTAACATTATAACCCACAGTATCAAATGCCTTTTTTAAATCAACAAATACCTTACATACATAATGTTCACCATTCAATTTATTTATAATTGAGTTGGTGGATTCTAAAACAGCAGACTCTGTACCAATTTTCTTTTAAAATGCAAATTGATTCATGCCCATAGCCTCAGACATTATGTATGAAAATTTGTATTCTAACATTTATTATCTTTGTAAATACTACTTTGCCTTTACAACTTGTGAGTGTAATCGTTCTATAATTGGAAATCTCCGTTGTTGAAACAGATTTATGTATCGCTACAACTATACTTGATTTTAAACATTCTAGATAAATTCCTGTTGAAATACATCTGTTAACAATGCAAACAATATTATAGGTGTTATTAGTAATATCAATATTTTAGATCTGACGCTGATATAATTATGTGCCCCAGGTGAACTATTATTTAGTTGCATTATAATTTTAGTGCAACATCTCAAATAATGTGCATATTACTATTAAGTAAATTAACGTAAGGTGAACAAAAAAAAATTTTTAAGTTTAATAAGATTAATTTAAAATCAAAGTAATATTATCTCTTCATGGACCGTAGTTTGTACATAGAACTGTTGAATAATTTTGAATTTTGTAAAATATTCTCTTTGTATCGAAGTAGAAGCCCCAGGTAAAGTCATTCATTTTGAATTTTAACAAAATTATTACAACACCCTAATTTCTTACAAAATCATTTGTTACATTTACAAAGTCATCTGTACAGTCAATTGTTACAAAATCATCGGTACAGCATACAAGTTACTCTACGAATATCTTGTGGTTGCTCAATTTTTATTTTAGCGCATACAACAAAAACGTTCTCTTTTTTAACTATCAGTAATATGGTAGGTTGTCGGCAGATGCCAAATACAATATTCTTTTTTCATTATATTTCAACTAGGGGCCCCTGTTGAGTAATTATAATTCAAGTTGAAGCCAAATTTAAAGTTTTTAAAAAAACAGTAATTTACCTACTGACATAGACTTCGCACGATATAGCAGAAACCATCTCGTGTTTAATAAAAAGTTTTGTGGTTCGTAAGTTTTATTTTGGATACATAAATGCAACTCTCTCATATACTGATTCGTTTTCGATATATTCCCTACAGACAGTGGCATTTAATGTATAAAATTACTAAAAATAAAATATTTTTGTAATTAAAGAGGCATTACACATATTTTTAACCACAACTATTTGATTACTAAAAATGCGAAAAATATAGAAAACAATAATTTGAGACAGTTACTTAAAAAAAATAATAGAATAATAATAAGATGTTGAATGACACAAAATGGATATATTTTATTTAAAAGTTTGAATATCATAAAACAAAATAGAAATTTTTTCAACCCGTATGCGGATTTCTGTAATCTGTTGTATATACAACTTATGTGTATATTAAGAGTTCATTAAGGAGAACCGAGATCAAATTAAAAGGTGCTTACTGCGCAGGTCCTAAAATACTTGTCAATTATAATTATAGAATATAGATACTCTACTATATAAAAATGAATTGGCCAATCATATTAACAATTCAACTAATTTTTTGTTTTGTTTTTGTTGTTATTATATTTATTATTTCAAATTAACTTGTTTTGTTTTTATTTTTATTTGAAATATGTTTCATGTACATTATATTCACTGCAAGTAATTATAATAACTGATTTGTTTGTTTTGGTTTTTTTATTTTAATAAGAAATCACTATACATAATGTATTTGCTGAATAATAAAACCATATATGAGTCAAAATTTTTCAACTGTATGCGCATTATTATTTTATTTACAACTTATTTATATATTAGGAGTTCATTAAAGAGAAGCGAAATAAAATGAAAAAGTGTCTACTGCGCAGGTCCTTAAATGCTTGTCAGTTATAATTATAGATTTGTCATAATTAACAGTAATAGGTTCGAGACCTCCGAAAACAACCAAAACCACTTAAAGTTAAAACAAAAAAAAATACTTTTTGGGGCATGGAGCAAAAAAACAAGAATTTAACTCCATACTCGATACATAATATTTCTACATACCGTTGCTTTTATGCTATACGTATAGTTGTAGATTCAATAATCATAGCTGAGATAAACGATATAATTCTGACAAAGGAGTAATAACAATTATAAAGCTAGTAAAATAGGTTATATTTCCTTTGTAATCTTCGACTATAAAGTAAAAATTATTTAATTGTTTTTTTTTTTGTTTTACATGATGAAATTTCAAAAACAATATGAAATGGCAAATATAGACACAATAATTTAAAAAACAACAAGAGGACCATTATAAGACAGAACAGACTTATCGCTTCAGAAAAAGCTAAACACAAAATTGTACATGAGAACAGTAATTGTTGATTTGGTGATGAATTTCTTGTATAACCAATATTTAATGAGCCAAATACTGTTCTAATACCAGTACCAGAATCAGCTACACCTACAGTAGCTGCCATGATTAATTTGGCTATCATGTGTGACAGGTGAGGTCTGGAATGATCTAATTTGTTTCAGTAAGGTAACTGCAGTTGGGTTCTCAAAGTATTCAAAGCTTTACTTTATATGATAACTGCACTGCTCATTGCCTCCAAATATGCTCTTAATACAGTGAGCATAGTACTTCTGACAATTGGGGCGATACATGAAACTGTAGATACGAACATATTGATTCTACTAGTCTACCGCGGATTAGTTTATTTTAATGAGGTAGAAATAATAAAATGAAAATAATCAAGTTGAAAATCAACTTGTATAGATACCAATTTTTATACTTAAAAACTAATCTATTAAAATTTAAATTACGTAATTCAAAAACTGACTAATATTTTATTTGTTTTAATTTTTCAAATAATTTCCCCCAGTATTGATCATTGTTCTTGAACGAAATATTTTACTATAAAAATGGACCCAATACATCTTATACTGTTACCGCGTATATATGGCAACACTATTTTCATTTAGGATACCAACAGGCAAAAAAAATTATTTATATAATAATATAAAATTACATAAAAATTTATTTGAGAGTAAAAATAAAACCAAAAAAAAAACAAAAATGAAAGCAACAAATAAATATTACAAAAAAAAAAAAAACAAAAACAAAGTGACTTTTATGCTACCGACTCTGTTGGATGACGAAAAGAAAGTTTTTCATAAATGTATAATAAAATATGCAAAATATAAAACAGAATAACAGTACCAAAAACAACATTAAATAACAACAAAAAAATAATAATAATAATAATAGAAAATTTGTTTTGCAAGAAAGAGAAACATCGTTTTTATTCTAAATTTACAATTTTTTCAATACTCAAAAATCTTTGAAAATATTTTTCTGCTTATTTGAATACGATAAATTTACAAAAGAAAATCATAATCCAACAATATTTGTTTATGCTTCATTTTTCGTTTCTAATACGTTATTAAGTTATAGTGATTATTTCAGTCACTTCTGGCAGTTTCTCTCCGATTGTAAAAACCAATCAAATTTCCAAGTTTTGACATGGCATGAATTTGACAGTTATTTAATAGTTGATTATAACAACTATTACTGACACAACAGAAAGCTACAATCAAAATGTATTCACATCATTGTTCTCTTGTCTACATCGCTGCTGTTCGGCAGTAAAATTGAATAGAATGTTTAGTTCAACTTGTTGCTGGTTAGTAATCCGAACCGTAATCGTAATTACTTTTGATACGATAATAAAATAAATAGTTGGTTTTTTGTTGTTTTGTTGATATTTTAAATGTATATATTATGTTTTTATGAAGACTTTATAGGTAACAATTTTCTGTGGCCAGTTTGATAAGTAGAAAATTTTCCTAAAACCTTGTGCAAGAGCACTTAAAAACATTGTATCGATTAAATTTGACAAAATACGTAGAAAGAGCAGTAAATAAATCTTCATTGATCCTGAACACTTAAACTAAAGTGGTTCATTTTGTGATATTTTTGTTGGATTACAGTGTATAGTGAGTATTCCTCTTTGCAATTTTACTTGTAATTTTATTATAGTAAATCTAATTTATTCTGCTCAGATAAATTAAATACGGATTTTCCTAATAACACTGGATATACCTTCATCGAACATTGAACCTCTTTTGACTGAGTTTTACATAATTTGAAATCATTGTCGTTATATTGGATTAGTCGCCCTTTCTGAGGTATACAATTTTTAATCGCAAAATTTTAGTACAATAGTATGTACACTTTCAATAAGGGTATTAACAAATAGATGTAGATTGATGGGTAGTCTTGTATTAGGTGTAGAAGAGTATTGGCATTGTACAAATTTTATGTGAAAAAATATTCTACAAGACTAGTAGATTTTTTAAAGACTTAAACCTATTGTACTTTTTTAATTTTACATTTGTAAAGTTAATATATATATATATATTTGGAAAATGGCTTAGATAAAACAAAGTTAATTTTTTAAATCAAATTTAAATTGAAATAAAATTTTAATTGAGTTATTTTATGAATGTAGTTACAAGTAGAGTGAAAAAACAAAATTTGTTTCCCACTTATTCCATAATTATAAATTAAATTCATATGTAAACAAACAGCTGTCATAATTTTACATCGAGTGCAACATCAAAAGAAATAAAGGGTGTGATCACGAAATCACTGTACAAATCATTGCAGATTTACAACTACTATACTTCCACACTGAATTATGAATAACTTCAATATATTATCTGTTGCAGATCTCTATATTAATAATTTAACATATTATTATATGTATCTATTTTTTGTAAACGTCAACAATTTGACAATCATTTGTTGAAAACTTTTGCATTTGATTTTAACATCAATTGATCTTTACAATTATTTGCATTTGTCATGGACAATTATGAAAAGTAATTTGACAATTAGTTTTTGCAAATTTTTTTTGGAAATTAAAATTTGAGAAGACGTTATTGAAAAGGCTTAAGGCTTCATTGTTTTAATAAAAAAAAGTCAAAAACACTAAAAATATTTCATATTGCATATAGGATAGCATAGATTGGATAGCATGGATTGAAAATTATTACATGTGTAGTAGAACCTAGTTTTTTTTAATAGAGTCTGATTTTTCAATTTTAATACAAATTGTAAGCCAGCTTTTTATGCTAAGATCAATTGGAGAATTATAATTCATTATATTTAATAATTATGTAAATTAAAAAAGTACGGTCGAAATATTTGAACCATTTCAAAACCGATTTTTATTTATATTCTTTTATAGATATTTAAAATGAGACGTGGCGAATTCAAATAGTTTTTTCATTGTGAATCAATTGTTTAATTTTAGATTAGAAATTTCAGCCTAATACTACAAATGTGTACTGATGAATTAAAGTAGTGTTTTGATGAACGAAACTTCTCCTAAAATTTACTGCTATTAAAAGAAACTTGCGAATTAAGCAAGTAAAATTTTTAAATACAATAGTTGTATAACTCTTTTATATTTATGCATCAAAGTAATATAAATAAATAGAACTTGTTTCTGTTTTTGAATGGAAAAGTAAAATCCAATATTAATTTCATTATAGTTTCTAAATAAATTTATAAATAAATTTATTTTATAGTAATAGACAAGTCATTTTATCATAAAACAATTTAAATTTCTCATGTTGCCGTTATTGTTGCGTTATTGTTGTTGATTTAATTCGATTCGATTTAAGCTTAATTTTTTTTTGAATTCATTATTACTTTATGCGGTTGTTGTCTAAGATAAATGAATAAAAAAATTAAATATAATACCCAGTATAAATTGATATAATGGAAAACAATTTATAACAAAATATTGAGTAGGTACGATGTTTTATCGAACTTCCTCGGATATTTCGAGGAGGAGGCGAAAACTAGTTTCTTATCAGTATACAGATATTTATAGTTTTCAATTTGCTACAAAACTAAATAAAAAAAAACGAAAAAATATAAAATTTCCACAAATCGTTTTTCTATTAATCCAGATTGTTATATATATCATTAAAAAAAGTACAGCTAGAATTTAGGTATCACAAATATTCAAGACTGAATTCAAAATCTTCACTGAAAACTGTTGACAATAATTGTCTTATTTCTGAATTTTTAAAAGTAGCTGTATGTAACTTAGATAAATGTTGTTCTAAGCAAATCCAATAACTGTTAGATTACTGGCGTAAATAGAAACATTTTATTCCTAAAGACGTAATCGACTGTAAATACTGCATTTCGTAGGTAAGAAGGTCTCAAACTCCACATTATAATTTGATAACGTTTGGAACAATTATTTATCATTCCATTAATTTCTACTAACATATGAAAATTTCAAATAAAGTATGTAGGCCGACCAAACTAAATTAGTTTTAAGTTAAGTAGGTAATGTTGTACAATTAAAAACAAAAAATAGAAAAATAAAATGTGATAAAGTCCTTTTATTGCTCGGACAACAGAAAAAAGCAAACGCATATATTTATATTATTACGAGCTATACTATAAACATACTAAAGACCTACAAGTACACCATCATATTAAATTTGCGTTTTCAAATCCCGGAACAACTGTAAATACGGACATAGAAATAAAAACATATTTTAATCATGCCACAGTGTTTTCATCATACATCCTAGTGTTAGACTACTAAACTAAATATTGAGTCTTTCTTTACTCTTCTTATACCTATTTGTCATTTTAGCGTTAACATTTTTTATAACTCGCTTCAGCAGTTCTTGTAGTAAGAGTAAAATTTTATAATTATTTTTATTTTTTGTGCCTTTAAAAGTTGAATAAAAATTTTTATTTTTATTATTTTTTTTTTTTTTTTGTTTTGTCAGAGTTAAGTTTTCACTAGAAAACTACTTTAGAAAAATTTCGATTCTAGCTATTTGTAATATACAAAGTTTAACTTTTTTATTTTTCTTTTAAATTTTTTATTTTTTCTTTATTATTCTATCATATTTTTGTTTTATAGGAAGTTCATAAACAAGACTGCAACATACATTAAAATATGAAAAGCTGTTCTGTGCCACAAACCTTTTAAAGGTTGTTATTTTGAAAAATGAAAAATGAAAAATTTTATAATTTTTTATCTGGAAAATTGGGTTATTTAAATTAAAATTAAAGTATTAAATTTTGCGTTGTGTTGAAATCTTGTTGTTTTTGGTTTGTGTTGAAATTTTATGCAAAAAGGTTAAAATAAGTGAATAAGAATATCTTAGAAAGGCAAAATAGGAATTGATGTTAAAAAAAATACATCAGAAAATGGTTTTGTGGAATACAAAAAAAAAAAATAAGAGGATAAAAAAAGATGAAAAAAATAAAAAAAAATAATGTTCCGTTATTATCTAAAGAAATTTGGCTTTGGTTTTGCAATATTTAGGTAAATAACGGGTAAATATGGGAAATATCCACCATTTTAATTATTTTAATTTTAATATTGGAAAAGTTTAAGAGGTCTTTTTAATATAAAATTAATTTCAAGCAAAATTTGAATAATGAGGAAATAAAAAATAAATTAAAAGAGCAGCAATTTTTTGTATTTTGTAGAATTTAACACACTAAAATAGTTTTCACGAAAGTGCGAAAACCAACAATTATAGTTTTAATACGTCATTATTTAATCAATAATATTTGTACTGGTATTTATAAATAATAATTTCTACATAAAAAAGAACCTCAAATTTCTTAAATGTATTGAAAAGTTTAATATTATGTAAACAATAAAAAACATGCTAGAGTTCTTGTGATCCTTAAATATTTTATATCAACTAAATCTAATTTATATATCTGGAACATAATTCAATTTTAAATTTTGGCTTCTTTAAACAATATTAGACAAAATGTGTGCCCCAGAAAAGAATACAATTTCTATAGTTTTTTGTTATCACAATATTTTAATAGATAAGTATATACTATAAAATGTATTTAAAAAAAAAAATATTCTATAATTTATGATGATTGTGCCAAGTGTGTGAGTAAAAGCTGTTAAAGTATATTCATTCAATAGACGGACTGACATCAAAAAAATAATAGTAAATTTAGGATTTATTATTTCCAATCGGTGATAACAAAAAACTATAGAAATTGTATTCTTTTTTGGGGCATATATTTTGTCTGATATTGTTTAAAGAAGCCAAAATTCTATCAATCTATCATAAATTAACTTCGCCCAAATTAATAACAAAGTGCGTTAACCAAATAGTCTTCCAAATTGACGACTTCAAAACAAAACTTAAAACGCTTTTTATACCTAACATTTAATACTCTGAAAGGGATTCAAACGATGGACGTTTTTATATTAGTAGTCTGATGAGATGACATTAGCACTACAACATATCAGTCTGCTATAAAAAAAATAAATCAAAATGAGTTTCAAATCAATGATAGTTTTGTATAGAACAAAGTTGCTGTCTGTTATCAATTTTGTAGAGTTAGAAAACATTTAATAGAACATTCCACAAATTCTTTAATAACATTAGAGAAACAAAAGATCTAACCCATAGATTTTATGTAGAGAATATAATGTTTAAGAGCCTAATATGAAACAAATTAAAATAATAAATTGCTTAAAAAACAAAAATATCATCATAGTTTATTCGATGTGTGATGCTATATAAATTTTTTTCTGGACTACATTATATCAATTTAATTGTACTCATACTAGCAAGTCATGCATTATATTTGCGATTGGTGATATTTTAAACTTCCGGAAAGGACCGCAAGCCGGTTTTTTAAGACCAAAAATCGCCAAAATTGGCTGAAATCGAAATTTTTTAATGAGAAGGGGTACTTTTTTATGTAAATTCATATTCTACGTCAAAAAATAAGAAAATTTTGTAAAGTAATTTTTTTTTGTTTTTTTGTTTGTTTTTTTTTTTTTTTTTTGCTTAAACTTTGTAGGAACCCGAAACTGAAATAAAAAAAAAATAATAACATGAAAACCAAATTTATTTATTAAAAATGATTATCATTAATTTTAGTTCACCAAAGGAAAATATTGAGCATTTTTGTTTTATTGTTGTTAATTTTAGAGAAAACAAAAAAAAATCATTTAACATAATTTTCTTATTTTTTGTCGTAGAATCCGAATTTGTAAAAAAAAGTACCCCTTTTCATTTGAAGCCAATTTCGACGAATTTTTGTCTTAAAAAACCGGCTTGCGGTCTTTTCCGAAAGTTGAAAATACCACCAATCGATAGAGCACCCTCGATTTAGTTAAGAAACTTTTTTTTAAATTTTAAAATAACGGCTCCTTCTCCTCTTAGAAAGAAATTACAAAAAAAAACTAAAAAAAAATAAATGGCCCATTACTGTATCGAACTTAAATCTAACCCTACTTATAACTAACCACGGGCTCTGAACTACTAACTAGCAGAGCCAATGAGCCATTTGCATTTGCTGATCAAAAAGCCTTAATAAACATACGAAACATGTTTTTTTATTTTTTTTTATAATTAATTTTTTTTAATTAAAAAAAAATAAGAAAAATTAAATGGATTATTGGAGAATCGAACCAAGAGATTTTAGTTGTTATGAAGAGCTCTAACCAACCTAGCAAATGGCCCATTTATAAATATACGAAACACTGGAAGTGGAACTTCGGCGAAATATGACAGTTGACAGATGAGAGATGACAGATGACAGATGACAGATGACAGATGACAGATGACAGATGACAGATGACAGATGACAGATGACAGATGACAGATGACAGATGACAGATGACAGATGACAGATGATAGGTGACAGGTGACAGGTGACAGATGACAGATGACAGATGACAGATGACAGATGACAGATGACAGATGACAGATGACAGATGACAGATGACAGATGACAGATGACAGATGACAGATGACAGATGACAGATGACAGATGACAGATGACAGATGACAGATGACAGATGACAGATGACAGATGACAGATGACAGATGACAGATGACAGATGACAGATGACAGATGACAGATGACAGATGACAGATGACAGATGACAGATGACAGGTGACAGGTGACAGGTGACAGGTGACAGGTGACAGGTGACAGGTGACAGGTGACAGGTGACAGGTGACAGGTGACAGGTGACAGGTGACAGGTGACAGGTGACAGGTGACAGGTGACAGGTGACAGGTGACAGGTGACAGGTGACAGGTGACAGGTGACAGGTGACAGGTGACAGATGACAGTAGATGATAAGTTTCAAAAGAAAGAATTTGTTCAAATTTGTTATTAATTTTATCAAACAATTTATTAAGTGTTATTTCTTTGTAGCTATGTACGTACATTTGTAAGAATATTTTGAATTTGATGATGTGTAAACGCTGCATTAGAATTTTTTATATTTTTTTAACAAATATTATTTTCAAACAACCATTATGAAATATAACATTTTAGTTATGCATTTAAAAAATAATTTACAAATTGTCTTTAATATTATCTAGTAAAAACTTAGCAATTCATTGTTGATTCTGTTCCAGTGGTAAGTCTTGCTGAACAATATTATTTCCTCTTTCAGACTGTATTTCTTGTGGCTCAATCTGAATGTAGTTGCTTATACATATATTGTGAAGAGCAGTACAAACGTTAATAATAGATGCAACACGTTCAGGATTAAACGGAAGTTTTATTTCGCTTGATAAGCATCTCCACCTCGCTTTTCAAATACTTATAGTGCGTTCTACTTGACTACGTGCCTGAGAGTGTACATCGTTAAAGTGCATTTCCGAACTTCCTTCTGCCGCAGATCTATACGGGTGTAAGCAACCGAGAAAGTAACGGATACCCACTATCACCTTAACAATTAAACGTACAGATTAATAAAAGATAACTGTTATTTCAGTATTATATTTACCTAAAATTTGCATATAGACTTGAACTGCAATATCATTCCACACTGCTGAGTCATGGGCAGCTCCACTATACCTTGCATTAATTGCCAATATTTCATACAATTGATTACAAACCTTGAATAAATGAAAATAAAATTAAATAATATGACCAAAAATACAAAAATTACAGTAAGATTTAGTACATTGTTTAATGCAAGACTTAGTATCATGGCATTTATGCTATAAAAACTTTTTCTATTGAAAAATACATGCTCATTATAGTGGAAGGTTTTAAAATTGGAATATGAGTTCCATCCACAATGCCTGTGATTCCCGGAATTTTATATTTTTCAAAAAAATATTTCAGGGTTTCATGAAAATTTTGCTGTTTTATCCGAATCCAATGAGAACAGAAACTATTTTCTAGTATTTTTAAAGTATTTCTAAATACTTTAGATATGGTTGTTTGTGTTATCCCTATTAAATTATTACCGCCAACATTAACTTAGTAGCCACCACTAGCCAATAGGTTTAATGTTGCAGCAAGTTGTAATATTGGCGGAATACCAAAATTTCCTACATTGAGACTGAATGTTGAACTATTTACCATTTTGAAGGTATCTTTATTTAATCTAAAAATTTTCTGAAACCTAAAAAATTTACAACGGAATTTACTAACATAGAAAACGTAACATATTAGTTTCATGAGACGGTACTTTATTCTTACATTAAAAATTTTAAGTGAAAAATAAAGTATGGCCTCATCAAACGAACTATAAATTTTCTTACTCCTTTCTTGGTAGTTCAAAAATATTACTGCTGTCTCTTAGCATACGCCTTTTTATAATATTTGTTTCCAGATTAATATTTTCTTCATCCGAAGAACTATCGGTAAAAAATATCACATTTCCAAAAATTCTAAAATTTTCAAAGAAATATTTATTATATTCAATAAAACCCTAAAAAATTAAATTATTATTACTAAAAACTACTTTAATTTTGTTAAGACAACTTATGTTAAGATAAATAATTAATATAAACTTGAACTTACCTTTATATTCACTTTTAAAATTTTCAGCGTTAACTCTTTCACTATCGCTAAATTAATCGCGTAACAAACGCTAAAAAAAAGCGTATCTGCTGTTCCATGCTACCAAAAATACCTCAAAAAAAGCGAAACAACTTTCCGTGCTACCATTACAAAGCGAAACAAAATTTTTGAAACGCCAACCGTGCTTCCACCCCAGTTCAAATTCATAGGCGTTTAAAAACTGGCTATGGAAATTCGTTTATAGTCAAATTTTCTTGAATGTAGAACCATATTCCAACAAACGTGTTTCTCTAATGCAAAAATATACCTGCAATTTTAAAAATTATGTTAAAAAGTTAAGCTAAGTAATATAGTAAGTCAACTCAAAACTACTAACATTAGAGTCCACCGTTATTCTTATTTTATATTAATTCTATTTTTCTACAATCTTTTAAAGGTAAGATAACAGGTTTTGCAAATGACTGTTCTATATCATATAGTGAACATAGTCTTAATTCACTAAAACAAAGTATGGAGTTTGATGTAGATTTGTTCAGAAAATGGTTCGTAGTTCATAATTTTATAATAAGTGATAAAACCAAAATAATTGTTTTTAATTTAAGAAATTCTTCTGACAATGATCTAGAAACTAAATTTCATTCTACTGGTTGTGTTCGTTTAAATTATGCTTCACACTACAATTGTTATGTTGACTCATCTTTAAATAGTTTGCGCTCAGTAGGTTGTCTTAAAATTTAATCTGTTGAAAAGTACAAGTACTTGGAAATAATTATGTATTGATAAAAATTTAAATTGGAAACATCATCTAGATAACTTATATAAATATGTTATGTTGTTATGTGTTAGAAAATTTTATATATTGAGACGATACTGTTCAAAAAAGCTTTTATTAACTAATTATTATGCTCTGGCTCACCCTAAAATAAAGTATGGTATAACTAGTTGGGGTGGCTCATATTGGGGTACTAGTTGGGGTGGTTCAATACAATTGAATTATTACTAAAAGCTCAAAAATGTATTCTCCGTGTCATGTACTTTAAAAATAGAACCTTTAGTTGTTGGCCTCTATTCCAAGAACTAAATATACTGCCTGTCAGACACCTCTTTGCTCATTACTCATTAATTAAATTTTAAAAGAACATTATGAAATGCTTATGTAGTGGACGTAGTAAACGTCAAAAAGTCGAAACGAATCAATCAAATCAAAAATTAAAATATTCAAAAAAGAAGAAAAATCATTAAAAATTTTTAGATTGTTAAATTAAATTAAAATATTATCTTTTGAACTATGGTATCAAAATACGTTAATAATCTTCCAATGAATATAAAAAATTCAAATTGTTTAAATAAATTTGTTAAACTTTGTAAAACATGGCTTTTAAATATAAATTATTACGAGATTGAACTACTAAGGTAAATGACGTCAATTAAATCATTTATTCTAGTTTCAAACTGCACTGAAACTATTAGAAGTCGCTTTTCATCTAAATTTTGTGAAATCTATTTTTATTAATGGTTTATCAGTAATATATATCTGACCTGAAGTACCTTGCTTAGAAATTCTCTTCTTCTGCTCTTTTTTAATACACGCTAGATCTTACTTAGATTGCGATTACAATTATATAGATGTATATGATAAAATTATGTTCAAAGAAATTTTAAATTACTTATGGCTCTACTTATCCACTTATGTTCTAGCAATAAAAAATTTTATTATTAAATAAACAAGTTTTATTATTAAAAAAAAAAAATAAAAATAACTTACATAATGTCTATTGTATGTCATTAGATTAAAAATTATTATTAAATTAGTATTAATCTTTGTTGGAACCCCACAATTAATTTCTTGGAAAAGTAAATTTAAGAAAATTAAGAATGACTTAAATGACTATATAGATCACTAGTGTGAATTCAATACTGTATAGTTTAAATTTTATTTGTATATATAAATATATTTCACTAAAGTACTAGGCTAAGAAATTTGAATTAATTTGTTATATAATTTTGTAAATTTAGCATGTAAGGTAGCGCTGTAGTTGTTAATGAAATACAGAACTATATAATAAAAAAAAAAAAAAAAAAAACATACCTACGTACAATCTACAAAAGTTCAAGAGTAATATTAACAAATTTATTTAAAGTGTACTTACTAATCAAATACATTTTTGTTTCTACAATCCTGAATTAAAGTCCTAAAAAAAAGCCCAAGCTGTGCATTCATGTATAAAGGTACCTATCGTTTAAAACCTGATGTTTGGTTTAATGTAAAAAAATACCTCTCGTAACTGCTTTCGTTCGCTCAAAATAATTTTAATGCTTTCCACAAATATTAATAAACAAACTGCTTGTAAGACTAATATGAAAACTTTAATAAATATTTAATAAAATAAAAAAAAAAACGTATTCCTTAACTTTTACACCAGACTATGTACTACATAAATGTACGAAGTACTCATCACAGACTGATCTGAAATTCTAATTAGCTCTTTTCAATTTAAATTAAAACGGTACATTTAATTAAACCTGTATAATTTAATGTAACTGCACTTTTTTTCTTATTTTTTATAAATGTTTTTTTTTTTTACTTAAATTATATTCCTAATTTTTGTAAAGCTATATGTAAAGCTAAAGACAGTCTTATTGTATTCATTTTGACAATTATTTTTTTTTCTTTTTATCTCCTTCTGCCTTCATAGAAATTTTTTTGTTCTTCATTCTCATGTTCTATATTCATGTTAGAGGTATCCTTAATTTTAATATCATAAATCGGACTTCAACGCTTTTTATAATAATTTATATACCTACTTCTAATATTTTTTTCACCCAATCTGCGAATGGCATTTTAAGCTTCAATTATTTTGAACAAATCGAAAGGAATCGTACTGGCCTTTAAACTTTGCTTTTGGTGCACTATTGTTCATCGTGTAGTCTATATTATTATGTTAAACTACAATATAAAGTCACGAGAAAGGATGAACTTTTTATCCTTTTTCACACATACATAATATTACATAGATATATTATGTATGAATATAATGTATACAGTTATGTAAATTATTTTTTTTATTTATATCTCCGTTTTTAAGTAGCGGAAATTTACATTTTTGTTGTATATCTTAAATAGTATATGAAAAGAAGAGGTTTTTTACTCTTTACTATTAAAAAAAAAATAATATTAACTTTTAGGGTTTTTCATTTTCAAATTCAGTAACAGTATTTCGTTTCGCTGAAAATAGTCAAATATTTTTTTTAATTTAACCCAGCAATATTTAGTACTTATCGGTAGGTACGTGTAGTGTGTCTAATATTTGCAGACTTCTTCAATGTTTTGTATTCTACTGAAGAAAGAAAACTAAGCTGGTTGGTTTAATTTCCAATTAAATAACACATCTAGAGGATTAAAAATAATTATATTGTTATTATTTATTATATATAAATATTTACAAAATCATTTTCAATGTTAGAGCGACAATTAAGGGGTATTTTTACTGGCTATTGGCGTATTTTAATGGCTTTTCTATAAATTTGAGTAATGGCGAATATCCATTATTTTTGTCCTTATTCAGGAGTAGGTAGTTAGGTAGGTAGTAGTGGCTGCCGAACTCCGACACACTTAGACCGGGGAAGTCCATTGTGATACCACGGAAACTTTCCTCGCGTAGTACCCTATTCGTTGAACCAATTTGAGCTTTTAACGAAGCGATGGAGATTTTTTATACCAGTATTTTCAAGATCATCCAGTGAGTCCAGAAAGAAGGCTCCTAAATGGGTTTTCCTTTTATGGTAGAGACCAGGGCAGGAACAGAGTAGGTGTTGGACAGTTTCATCCTCCTCCACCTCTCTACACGTTCTGTTCGTATTCAGGAGTAAGTTTTTCTTTCTGTTATATGTCTCGACGCTTTAATCTAAGTCTAGTTTCCTCGAATCTGTAATGTGATTTACTATTACTATGTCTTCTATGGATATACATATATGACAATCATAGTATGACCCTCTTGGATGATGTATAGTATTACTTTGAATCTAGCTAGTTCTGCTTCATGTGTTTTGAAACGCGTTTTCCGGTTTCTTTTAGTTTGTTGCAATGACTGCAAATGATATTGTATATTTTCGATTTTTCCATTTCTTCAATTTAGTCCTCGGTTGATTTTAGAAGAGTCTTGAACTGATTGATTCTGCTGTTATGTATTACATTTAACCCTGTGCTATTTTAGCTTCACTCTAAGGGTAGAGGAAGTATTGACATTCGATGGGTTATATGATTGAAAGATACCATATTATGTTGATAGGGGTTAGTTAAAAGCCTTGGAAATGTTTCTCTCAGCATCTGTAGAATTTCTGTAGACATCCAGCTCTAGCGACATTTTTGTTAGCAATAACTCTAGTTAGCAATAAGTCTTGGATCAGCATAATTGGCCTATTGTCATTCTGCACTTCCAGTTCCCAATGATACCAGAATTTATTGAACAAAATATAATATTATGCTTCGGAAGAGTTTTAAAGAATTTGTGCTTATCTCAAAATATAACGAAAATGGAAAAAAATTAATAATGATCAACTTTTTTCCAAAAACAGAAATTTTTACATACAGTTTGCTTCCATTGAATCTTTAAAAGCACTAAATGAGACGAATATAATATAAGGAAGTACAAAAGTAGAAAGCTCTTGCCTCATTTACTCACCACTATGCTGTTAATCATACTTAATTCTTCACTGATATCAAATAATTTGTATACAATCAATCCTTGTCGACACTCAATGACAAAAGGTCTTGACCAGTAATTGTTTGAACATCTTTTACCATACTAATATAACTCTATATTAAAATTTTGTCTTTACCGCTTGATTAAAATTGACAAGAAAATTTTACATTTTCATTTTACGAAGAGCCATAAATTCACCTAATTTAAATTGAACATCTGTTCTGTCAATGCGAAGGTCTCATTCGTAGTATATTTATACCATTTGAGAACGCGGTTCTATGAACAATGAGGGTAATCTACCTCATATAGAATACTGCACTGTTTATATTATAATTATTAACTCATGAATCCCATAATAAGTGCATTAACATTTACAGTCGTAATAAGCCAATTTGTAGCTACGGTGACTATCGGTACACACTGCCCAAACATATTTATATATCTATCTAATTTAAACTCAAATCTTATTTATTAAGTTATAACCTTCGCTAATAATTAACTATTGCAATCCGTCTTTAAATGACAGACGAACGAATATAGAACAATTTATTTAAAATAAACACAATGAATATTTCCTTATTTAAAATAATATGTGCGCTCATATAGAAATAAAAAAGAAAAGAGATGGCAATAATATAAACTCTAACTTAAAGTTTATTAATATAAAATATATCAGAACCAAAAAGTAAAATACAGTAAGATAAAAAGGTCCTGTGAGTTGTTTTTTTTACTGTTTATAATATATACATAATGTATGTATGTATATAATATTAGAGGCAATATAGTGTTAGAACTACTACTGTAGCTTATGACCTTAAATTAGAAAATTTAATTCATTTAAGACTTCTTGCTTATTTAAATATCCTTTTTTTGTGTCTTAAATTATAATTTTTTTACCAGATTTCAGAGCATAGTTTCGAAAGAAAAAATTTCGAAAACTTTTTTTTTAAATTACATTATTTGAAAAAACTAAATATTACCTAGAATGTGATTTTTGGAAGCATTTATATACATAAAGTATAATTTGAGCAATCGGAATATGTGGCAAAAGTTTAACAAATAAATTTGTTTTTTGTAGGAAACTGGCGAGGTCCTATTTAAACAAATTTTAATATTAAATCTGCAAAAATGAAATTTAGGTATAGAAAGAAAAGAAGAATACATTTTTTGAGGTGGAGCCTATACTTTACGTACTTTATGTATACTCAACAAAAAAAAGAAGAAAAGCGAACATCTTGGAAGACTACTACTGAGACAATTTCTCAGATGTATAAAGAGGAACACCAGCGGAAATCATTTGGTTCATTGAGTGTATTAGTTGGCTTAGCGATGATGTCCAAAATAAGATAAAATAGAATAAAATGCATCTATTTATTTTTCTTTTATCCACCCTGTAGATAAATCAACTAACCAACAATTAGCGGATATCATCACCATCATCATCTATTGGTTCTACAGCTTGGGGTTAGTTTAGTTTTAGTTAGTTAGTTTTAAAATTCTTTATTCTCAAATTTCCAATTAAAGTGCTTATAAATAAAGAGCGATTTTTATATAAATTTACTTTATAAATAAGAGAATAGTTATGACACTTTTTATTTGGAAAATAGTGTTAAGCGCCACTTCAATAAAAGTTTACAATTTGAAATTTACAAAATTTTTATTGCGGGGTAACAATAAAGTATTAAAAATTCAATATACCCAAATAAATAAAAAAAACAAAAAATTCAAAATAATACATTAATTAGGTAATAAAAGAAAACAAAAAAGAATAAGAATAAAAAAAAAAAACGCAAAATAAGCAAACTAAGATAAAATAGTATGAGTATAAGCATGTAAAACAAAAATCAAATTATTCACAAACAAAATATAAGTTCAATAATTAAAAATTCAAATATTCAAATATTGAAAAATAAATCATAAATTTAAATTTAAATAATAAAAACAAGTATCAAAACGAAGTGAATGTAATAAAATATTTTAAGTAAAAGCTAATAAAAGACAATTAAATTACAAATCTAAAGAAGGAAAAGAAAGAGTTAATAATTCAAAAACAAATTATAATTCACAATATTATTATACTAAAAACTGCAGAAGAATTTCGATTTCATCATGATTAAAACCCAGAAGCCAAGATTTAGTCAAGTTTAAAAAAACATTTCTATTATGTAAAATTCGGATTGCGTGTGGAAGTTTGTTAAATACTCTACCTGAAACTATGGAGTATGATTATCGGAAATTTGTTGTGCGGAAATTAGGAATGTTAACTAACAGGTTATTATTGATTCTTAAATTGTGATTACTAGAGATTCTAGAGTTTAAATATCCGCTCCTAACAAAAAACTTTTAAAGTTTTGAAATAATACAAATGTCTAACAGGTAAGATTTTAAGACTCGAAAATAATCGAAATGTTGGATAGAAGCGATTCTTATTACAAATATTTCTGATAACACATTTCTGAAGTATAAGTAGAGGGGATATTTTATTATAGTACGATCTTCCCCAGCAAGCAATACCATACTGTAATTTAGAATGAAATATTCCATAATAAATCATTTTTAAAGTGTTAGAAGAACATATTTGTCTAAGGCGATAAAAACTACGTAAAGTAGATCGTAAATACTTTTTTAAAAACAATGAATGTTCAGCCCAACTCATATTATAGTCAAAAGTAACACCCAAGTATTTAAAGCTTTTCACTACTTCAATTTTGAAACAATTAACACTACAAAAGGAATCATTACAAAAGGAACGCTGAATAGCAATGGAAGAACAATTTTAATTAATTAATTTAAATTTACTACATTCAGACGCATGGAAAATTAAATCTAAATCTGGATAATCTTGTTGAGATAAACTAAAAAACATCAATTTGGGTTTACCTTTCAAATTTTAATTGAAAAGAAGAGAGTTAATATAAATTAAAAAAAGAATAGGTCCTAAAACTGACCCTTGTGGTACACCATGTTTAATAAACTGAGGTCTAGTTTTTTTATCACCAATATTAACCCTTTGCATTCTAAAGTTGAGATAGGATTTAAGCCAGTCAAAAATCGCACCTCTAAATCCAATATTATATAACTTTTTTAAGAGAATTTCGTGACTGACCATATGAAAAGCTTTCTTTATGTGGACAAATAGTCCAGCGCAACATTTTTTACTATCTAATCCTATATTATAGCCTTAACCTCGTTTATAACTTTCCTTCATTCTGCTGTATCTTGTGTAATTGTCCTTCGTCTGTAGACTCCAATATTTCGACAGTTGTACTCGATTCCGTCCAGCCATCTTGATATTGGTCTACCTCTTGTTCTAGTGTAGTACGATAATGTGTCTAATATTCTTTTGCCTCCTTTGTTCATTCACCCTCATCACATAGCTTACACCCATCTTAGCTTTTGTGTGTTAATAAATTTTATAGTGTTGTGTCAATCAATTAGTACTTACAGCTCCTCTTTTGATCTTATTTCATATTCACCATCGTCATTTATTTTGCCACCAAATATTTCTTTCTTCTTTCGAATACTTTTGCTTTATTTTCGTCACTAATTGTCATTGTTCATGCTTTGCGGCTGTAGTAGGTTAACACCAGTTGTATTGTGGTTTTGTACATTCTTAATTGAATTGTCCTGTGCAAAATATGTCTTTCTATGCGTAGAAGCATTTTTGTGCAGCTTGGGTTCTATTATAGGGTTTGATCAAGGCACCTGCATAATATAAAGCTATTTACTCCTTCAAAATTGTAGTGATTTATGGTTATATTTTGGGCAGATGCACTTGTTTCAGTGCGCCCCAATCTCATATATTCGATCATATTCTCGTTAATTTTTAATCCTACATTAGCATCTTTTTCTAGAGTTTGGAGAAATATTTCTTTTAATTTGCCAAAGGTTGTGGCTACAATTGCAATAGCGTCAACATACGCGCTTATTATGGAAAATCTTATATTAGTGATATTCATATGTATAACAAACCCAAAATAAAGGATTAATTAAAAAAAGTTAAAATATTGCAACAACAAAAATGTACTGGCACGAGATAGTAATTTGATGCTCAGTACTTAAAAGTAAAAAGTGCTATTTCCAATCATAATATTTTTGTTCTGTAATTTATTAGTTCAAAAAAATAGAAACAAAAGTTGCAAAATTTGTTTGTTTTGGTTTGCGGTAGGTTTGTTATATGCATGAGTATTAAAATATGTTCCCTCTTCTGACTAAATTGACTAAATTTTTTATTGCGTTGACAGAGCATCATCAAAGTCTGACAGTTGTTTTACTTTCGAATTCGTCCGTTATTTTGTTTTGTTTGGATTTAGTGTGTCTTAGTGTAAGCATAATTTTAAATTTATATTACAATAAGATTTAAATTTATAAATTCTCTTTTTATTGAGTCAAAATTCTGGCAGAAATAAATCATTTCAAAGTGGAGGTTTTTGTTGAGCCCGTAGTATTTTTTCGATATAGAAATATTTGATCGATAGTATACATATTAATACATATTAAGGCGGCATTTAACTTGGAGATTAACATCGCAACTGCATTTTAAGTTTCTATTTCTGCTACAACACCATCTTCTTCTGGGTGGGGCCTTGTTATTTTTCATTTGTTGAATTGATTTTTTTAATTGTTTGGCATTCCCTCGTCTGTGTACTCTGTTTTGTGATGTTTCTATGTATTTGGTTTCAAAGTTTCCACTGGTTGTTCAACATTTTAATAATTCATCAAAATATTATCTCCACCTTTTTAGGGTATTTCTAATAGCAATTAATAGACATTCCAGGCAATTCTCATTTTTATTTGACTTTTTATTAATTAATCCTTGATGAGTATCACAGGTTATTATTACCATTATTAGAGTATATTAGATCACAATTGCAGGTGCAAAAGTTTTTTTTTTTTTTTCTAGATAATAATATGGTTTTAATAATAACAATAATTATGTTCCCTTGTCTATTTGGCATCTTAATGATTCTGGCAATTACAATATAAAATCAAATTTAATCTGATATAATAATATAGTATACTTAAATCTAAATTATAAGTATTATATAGTAACAATTCAAAAAATAAAAAATTAATAAAAACTATAAAATTAAAAACCTCTATTGATGATTTGATTCAAGTAACATGGTGATAGTAAATGTTTCTTTAATTCATTTTTAAAGCTTCCGAAGTTTGTTATATTTTTTATATTACGTGGTAATTGGTTATAAAATCTTAAGCCCATGACAGAAATTCGTTGAGAGGAAAGTAAGTTTCGACCTAAACCAATGCGAACATCATTTCTATACCTAGTGTTAAATCTATGTGTAAATCTTCCTACTGTTGTGATATTGCTGTAAGCTATGTTATTTAGCGTTTTATATATATATATCTTGTATTTGTTGAAATTGATAGATTCCTTTGATTGGTAAAATCTTTCTATTTAAATATAGATTATATGTATTATATAATAATGGTAAGTTCAAAATATTTTTTATTATTTTATTTTGAGAAGTCTGCAATTTTTTAGTGTTATCCTTACCCCAAATAACAGTACCATAAAACAGAACAGAATGAATTAAAGAATAATACATATTAATTTTTATAATAATAGGTATTTTATTTTTATACTTATACATAACACCATTAAAAACACTTAACTTAGTGTTTATATTTTCTATATGTGGAAGCCAAGTAAGATTTCTATCAAATATAACGCCTAGAAATTTTACTTCATCGATTTCCTCTAAATAATTATTACTAGAATAAATACGAATACGGCTTAAATCTCTTTGACGAGATCTAAAATTTTTAACTTTAGTTTTTAGTTTATTCATATACCTATTCTATTTATTTTAAAATAATGTTCTAGAATCAACAAGTCATGCTCTATTTGTGACTGGACACTTAAGGTATCATTACCAGGGAAAAATAGACTGCAATCATCAGCAAATAAAAATAATTTGCCTATGAGTGGCAACTTATGTATACCATTAATAAAGATTAAGAATAGAAGAGGTCCTAATATAGATCCTTGAGAAATACCTATATTAATGTTCTTAATTGAGCTTTGAGTGTTTTTAAAAATTACAAACTGTTTTCGATCTCTTAGATAACTACTCATTAAGGTAATCGCTTCTGACGTAAGACCAAGATGCTTCAGTTTGGCTAAAAGTAAATCGTGATTAATAATATCAAATGCCTTTTTCTAAATCTCTGTTGTTTGTCAACAACATCGATTAGAGCGTTTTGTACCATATAGATGAGTATATATAAAGTTGTTTGAAATGAAATGGGCCTCTAATCTCTTATATAGGATTTTGTCTATTATTTTTGCTAATATAGGTGGTACTGAAATGGTTCGATAGTTTAAAGTCTCATTTTCATTTCCACTTTTAAATATAGGATTATTTTTTATAATTTTTAATGAAGTAGGATAATTTTTACTATCAATTATTTTGTTATAAAGCATGGTAATAATAGAGGCAAAAGTATTAGCTGCGTATTTGATTACTTTGGTTGGTATGTAATCCCAACCGACGGAATTTTTATCATTAAGACTCATTACAGTATTCATTATTTCTAAATTATCAGTTTGATGAAAGTTAAAATTTGGGTATACATCATTTAATTGTACCAAAGAAATTAAGATTATTTTGCAAAGTAGAATTCATAGAATTTGATATATCTTGACCTATGCTTACAAAATAATTATTAAATTCTTCTGCAATTTGAGCCGGTTCATACAAAGAAATATTATTATTATTAATTAAGAAATTTGTTTCTGATTTTTTAATCCTCCCCGTAAATTCATTTAAAGCATTCCAAATTTTTTTGTTGTCAGATCCACATGACCTTAGACGATATTCATAATAATTAATTTTTTTTACATCTTTTAATTGATTTATTTACAATTTTATTAATTCTTATATAATTATCATATAATTCTTCATTATTAGGGTTATGTTTAAGTTTTCTTCTCAATTTGTTTTTCTCTTGTATTAAATTTTCACTAAAGTGTCTCTTTTATGATTATAATGCTATTCTTAGAATATTCAATTAATATATACTAACTAGGAAATATAAAATTTAAAGATTTTGCAATTTAAAAAATATTTAAAAATTCAAAATTTATTTTGTTTTTGCAATTTCCACCTACATACACTTTTTTTCTCACCAACATTTTATTTGTAAATTTGAAAATTTGAAATAAGTTTTTGTTTTGAATTTAAACTAAAATTATTAAAATAAGGGTCAGTGAATTTGTTACCTAAAATTTCTAATTAACCTTTTGAAGTGGTTTTTTTTTTTATAGCAAACTACGAGTAACTAACAAAAAAGTTGAAAAGTTAATAATAAAATTTCAAAATACTATCGATATTATCTGCATAAAATAAATAATCGATATATCAAGTGCTAAAAAATTAAACATTTAAAATATTTTTTTGATATGTAGAAAATTTTATAAAAAAAGGTTAATTAAGTTACGCAGCTACACTGAAGAAGGCCACATATTATTGCCGAAATATCGATATTTGTAAAAATAGACAAATAAAGATTTTAGTAAAATAAAAAGTATTAAGCGTTTTTCTTTCTTTTTTTATTTTAAAAACTTTACTACAAACGAAAAAAAAAAATTTAAATATTTATTTATTTATTTACATGTTTAATTCAAACAGTTACAATAATAATGTTCTTAATCCAAATAAAAATTGATATATTTTGTATTTTGTAAAAAGATTAAAATATTTTTGTTTTTTTTTTTTAACATAAAATAATTGTTTTTAACTTAAAGTTTTACAATTATCATTTTTATTCATAAAACAAATGGTTAATTAATATATAGTCTAAAGGAAAAAAATGTATGTTAAGGTAGATAGTGCTTCCGAGCAGTGTGGACGTGTGGTGAAAATAACCAATTTACAAATCAAACAGAGCTTTTCTCGAAATTTCGTACTTTAAAAAACAAAACTTCATGTGGCATTATATAAAATACCAAGTATAGTGTTGAAAAACATGAGCAACTTAATAATTTCAAAATACGTTATATTATTCAATAATGCAATAAATAATTCGTATTTCCCGCAAATTTGGAAAACATCGAAAACTATATTGCTAAAAAAACCAGGCAAAGACCCAACTAATTCTAGTAATTATAGGCCAATTAGTTTAATGCCTAACATTAGTAAAGTATTTGAAACCCTTTTTAATGACAAGATTACAAGTTTTTCAAACATAACTAATCTTATTTCACAAAATCAGTTTGGTTTTAGACACAAACATGGAACTTTTTACACCATAACTAAATTAACATCGGATATTTGTTGGTTTGTAAATAAGAAATATGGCATTGGAGCCTGCCTCATTGATTTAGAAAAAAAATCAATTTGGTATAGTTGGATGGGTTAATATATAAATTGTTGCATAAATACTACTTTCCATTCCAGCTAACTTCCTTTATACAAAGCATGCTGTATAAAAACAAATTTATAATTCAGGCTAAACATAATACAACAAATAATACATTCCCTAATTGAAAACGGGTTGCTACAGGGTACTGTTAATGCCTCGATACTATTTTCGATTTATATAGCAGACTTGTTAGATTTATTAAACAATGTAAAAGGTAATTCGTACACGCTAGCATTCGGTGATTATATTATAATATACTCCGCTTATAGTACAGTAAGTACCATACAACATAAAGTGCAGCAAATGTTTAATACTATTTTGGACTATTGTAAGGTATGGATATTAAAAGTGAATTATACTAAAAGTTAAACCGTGTTGTTTCGTAACACGGTGGACAAAACAAGTTCAAACATTAAAAAAAAAACTGGAAAAACTTTGTTATTAAATCGCCAAATATATTACCTCTAGCTAACAAAAAAGTCATTAAATATCTGGGAATACTTCTACATCGCAACTTGAATTACTATGAACATGTAAAATATACAATTTCTTAAGGTAATAAGTCCTTCATGGCAGTAAAAAAAAATGTTTGCAACAAAAACATAAATAATAGGGTTAAAATAATTTGCTATCAAACATGAATTAGGCCAACACTTGTGTATGGTATACCTGTATGATATCAGCGCAAGTCTAATGGAAGAAATCCGCAAGCTTCACAGAAAATGCATAAGAGTTTTTATTAATAAAAACCGCAAGCCCGAATCCGATTACAAAACATTTTTATTCAAATAAATATTTGTAGAAAGAATCAAACATAAACAGAATCGACAGTTTTATGACAAATCTCGTTCGAAAACATTATGTAAGAGCACAAAATACTTCAGAAAATGGTTCTCATATATTTTACCACAATGAGGAGTACATAAAAAAAACTCTGCGCACAGGATTCATAGCCCCTGTGTATTTTATATTTCTTGATCAAAATGGTTTTATCCAAAACCAGAATCATGTACCCATACTATATCACTATAGTAGACGGGCCACATGTAAAGCGATAGAATATGAACTGGACAACAGTAACGGAGATAATCTTCAATATGATATGTCCATACCAGACAGAGACAAAAACATTAAAAGAGCATATTGGTGTTTAGAAAGCACATTTAATTAGTAATAGGTACTAAACATGTAAATTCTAGGTTTAAGAATTAGCTTAAGCTAGTTTAGATACGGTTAATTATTAAGTTAAGTTAGGTTAGCTAGGTATAGGTTAGGTTTTATATAAAATAACAAGACATAATATTGATTTTTCCAGCCTTTTTTTTACAATTTATTATACATACAAGAAAGTAAGCATACAATAATAATTATGAATGTACAAAAAACAAATCTAATGTTAATTCTAATTGTAGAATTAACATAAAAATTTAAAATTAATTTAAATGTTAATAGTATCTAGATCCAGTATAGCCGTTTTTCTTCAACTTTTTATAGGCTAAGATAGTTTTAAGTTTGTATATTAAAGGCATATAATAAAAGTTTAATTAAAAAAAATAAAATAAGGTAAATGGTGAAATAAAAATTTTTTTATTAATTCTTTAGACAGTGAGAGGTCAATATGATCTTTGTTATTACTAATAGTTATAATCATTCTATTAATAGGTTCATTTTTCCCATAATTATTTCTGTGAAAAATAGTGTTTAAAATATTAAGGTTACGGAAACGAGTGTTAGTGTTTGTGTATGAATTAAAATATAAGAATAATCAAGTTAAAAAAGATAGTGACTGGCAACCGGGTATTTTATGACCCAAAGAAATTTTCTCTTTGAATTCACAATGGCTCTTTTATTCATTAAATAAAAAAAGATAAAATACTAGCAAAGTTACCCGACGTTGTCCGGGTCGACCACAAAATGTATCAAATTTAATTCAATGAAGTTTGATTTATGAATTGAATTGAAAAAAATTGGTTTATCACAAATCTTCTCATATTTTTTTTCACTACGATAACAAAATCAACATTACTACAAGTCAAACTATACTTTATATTAAAATTATTTCTTTGTAAACAATATTTGTTTTCTTTTTTCTGATGGAGTATAAGCAAACACGTTCCTTGCTATTGCAGTATTCTTGAAATAAATATATGTTCGCCTTTTCCGCAATCAATTTGAATTTGTGCTTAAATGAAATGAGGATCCAAAGTTTTTATTCTTAATCTAGTACCGTAGTTTTAGCTTTTTCAAGTTTAATGTATAACCTTCTAATGCGATTACTGTTCAGTTCGTTCAACTTCTAATTGAATTAACAATAATTGTTGATTAATTAATAAAAAATAAATAAATAAAAACATATAACAAAACAATTACTTTTAGTCAGTTGTGATGTTCATATTACTCATAATATCTGCTGTTCTATCTCTGTATAATTCAATACTTCTGTATTTACAATGAATTCGTAAAAATTCTTAATACACTCTTCTGCAACTATTTTAATATTTTCTAAGTGATATTAGATACTAGCAAACCTTGTACAAATTGATCAATAATGAATTTGTTATGAATAATGAACCTTCACATCGCCTCTTCGTTACAATTAATTAGTGATGTGTCAAAATCTGCAAATCCTTATATCTTCAAATCTAACAGCTGAAAACATAGTGGATACATTTTATAGATGATTTTTAACTCTTTAATTTTATTTACAATCTGTAAAGTAGAATGTATTAAGAAAATATTTTTGTCTAGTAGAATTCGACTTGAAGTAGTACACCCAATAGTGCAACATTTATATTTAATTAATATTAAACATATACTTAATTAATTTAACCTTAAACCCATCTCTTGGAAACTTCTTGTAAGTCTTCTACCTATAAAATTTAAAATTTAAAAATCAGATTTATATAAAAGAAATATTGTGTTATTCAGTAAAATACTTTTTTTTTAATTGAATTTGATTGTATTGGAAGTGAATGTCCTGTCATAGTATTGTACTAAATTATTCGCAAAATTATACTTATGATATTGATAATTATGTTCTATCATTTTCTATATGAATATCTAACCTCTTATATCATTTCAAATATTAAATAGAAGAGGAGTGGTACCACATATACATAATAAAAATCTGTGTACCTAATAAAATTCAGTTTTTAAAAAAAAATTTGAATAATTTGCATCTGAAAATATAGTAAAAAATTAACTTTAAGTACACAAAAAAAAAGAAGAAAAAATATTTAAAATATAAATAAAAATATGAAGTGCAAGGGCATCGGTGTAATAGAATAAAAAATAATATATTTAACTTTTTAAATTGTATATATATAAATATATTATGTATGCAATATATAAAAATAGTTTAATATTATCCCTTTGAACAACTTTCAAACCACACAATGTATGCAATAGTATACATATATATAATTACATAATATATAAAAGGACACTGACCACCTTTTACTATAATATGGGAACTGAATTTGACACATTATATGCAAAACAAAAATGTCTACACTCAGAATCAAAAATTTATATACACTTTGAAAATATTATTGTAAGTTATTAGAAAATGAATTGACTTAGTTGTTAATTGTGTTCATTTTGGTAATTAACATATAAAAAAACAGGTCATCAATGAAGAAGCCTATATTCTCCTTTAAATGCTTTTTATTTTTCTTTGTAAGTTGTATTTTTCTTTATTATTAGCGACTCAATTGTGTTATTTTTTTTGTTTTCTAACTCGGTATTATCCAATTCTTGTTTTTGCTTGGAACTAATTTAATTTAAATATTTTAATTCTTGTCCGTTCACTAATGTTTATTTTCATATTTTATTACAAAAATATAATACTGACATTTTGACATTGACTGCGAAGTTTAGAAAAAAGGATTCAAAAAACATAATTTTGTATTAGTAACAACTACTTACTTACTTACTTAGGTGGCCAACAGACCATGTAGGTCCTGGGCCTGACTCATCAACATCCTCCATTTTTGCCGGTCACGGGCGGATTCTCTCCAGTTGAAGATTCGAAATTGCTTTAAATCCGCCGATATTTCGTCTCTCCAACGAAGGTTTGGTCTGCCCCGACGTCTTGTACCTTCGGGTCTGGAATCGAAGATTCTCTTGGCTGGAGCATTTTCGTCCATCCGCTCTAGGTGTCCGAGCCACTGTAGTCTCTTGACTTTAATTTTTGTGACTACGTCCACCTCATTGTACAGCTCATAGATTTCGGCATTATATCTTCTCCTCCAGACCCCATCGACGTTTTCAGGACCATATATCCGACGAAGAATTTTCTTCTCGAAGACACCAAGTGCATGCTCACTTGCCTTAGGCAGTGTCCATGATTCTGATCCATAAAGCAAAACCGGGAGTATGAGCGTTTTGTAGATTTGTACTTTGGTGTTTCGAGAGAGGAGCTTTGACCCGAGATGTTTTGACAAACCGAAGCAGCAACGGTTTGCAAGGGTTATTCTTCGCCGTACCTCCACATTGATGTCGTTTGTGGGATTAACACTGGTTCCAAGGTAGGTAAACTCCTGAACTACCTCGAAATTATATGTGCCGACAGTGATGTTTTGACCAATATGATGTTGAGAGGTCTTTTTATTTGTCGACAACATATATTTTGTCTTATCCTCATTTACTTTGAGACCCATTCGTTTCGCTTTTTCTTCAATCTGGGTAAAGGCCTCGACGACCGCCCGTTGTGATCTGGCGATGATGTCAATGTCGTCGGCATACCCTAGTAGTTGAACAGATCTGAAAAATATAGTACCGGCCGTGTTTACTTCCGCTCGTCGCACTATACGTTCCAGTACTAGATTGAAGAAGTCGCATGATAGTGCATCTCCTTGTCGAAATCCGGTACACGTCTGGAAATAGTCAGAAGTGTTATTTCCAATCACCACAGCACATCTTGTGTTTTCCAGTGTCATTTTTGACAATCGGATGAGCTTGGCTGGTACACCGAATTCCGACATAGAAGCATATAGCTCGCTGCGGTATATGCAATCGTACGCAGACTTGAAATCGATGAATAGGTGGTGTGTATCGATTTGAAACTCATGTGTCTTCTCCAGGATTTGTCTAAGTACGAACATCTGGTCGCTTGTTGATATTCCTCTATAGTTTTTACAGGACATGGCGTCGCCCTTTTTGAAAATGGGACATATAGAGCTGGTACTCCAGTCATTTGGCATGCTTTCTTCCTTCCAGATGTTGCCAATGATTTGGTGCATGCAGTTAACCAAAACATCGCCTCCAGCTTTAAATAATATAATATAGTAACAACTAACAGAAGTAAAAAATAAATAGCATTGGGATCAGCAAAAGATAGAAACTATAATAAGATGTTCGAAATTAAGGCAATCAAAAAGATTAATTACGGAAGCTGAATTAGCAAGAAAAAGAGGTACTCACTAACTTTAAATCTGTAATTGGAAAGTATATAATTAAATTATATCATAAAGTTGTTAATAATTCGTCGGATGCTTTCCTATGTATCCAACAGACCATTTTTTCCGAAATTGACTTTTCAATGTACTATACCATTTTCAGCTATGCTCTATCCGAATTTGAAGTCAAAGTAAACATGTTTTTTGTATATTTCGATATATTTTTTTCTGATTTATCCAAACAACCTATATTTTAATGCTTTTTAAGCCTTCTAGTTGTGCCTATTTACAAAAACTATTTATAAAATATGAAACTTTATACTATATATATACTAAAATTTTTTTAAATATATTATTTTGGTATTTCAAAATATTAAAATCATAAAACCATTAATGTTAGATGTTAAAAAATTGCTCAAATTTTTATAAAATGCGAATTTTGTTTGTTTATTTTTAAATTTTTCCAGTCAAATGCTTTGCCAAAATTCAAAAATTGATTTTCTCAACATTTTGCTTTTGGTAGATTAATGTAGGAATGCAGCCGACGAATTGTTAATATAACCAAAGTTTTACATAATAAAGAATGGACAAAAAATAAGTAAATCAGACACATTTAGCAATTTTGGGGACACAGGTAGATAATTAGATTAAACAATAATGGTTAAGGAAATGAATACTCAACGTTATTTAAATTAATTTTAAACAAATTTTGCAAAATTAAACATAAAATATATCATAGTTAGGTATTCTGATATAAAAATGGGATAGTAATATTATATAAGGAAGAAAATTAGTTAAAATTAAGTAAGTATATAGCTTCTGAAATATCGATATTTGTAATCAAATATTAAAATAATTATTAGTGAAAACCTTAAATTATTAATAATTTAAAATACTAAAAATAATTTCAAGCAGGTGTTATTCTATATAATCTTCCAAAAGATAAAACGCTATTTCTAGACAATCGGCATGAGTTTCAATAATAATAGCGAGTAATGTTAAAAATAAATATTAGTGGATGGTCAGTAAAACTATAATGTTTATTTTGCAATAGGAATTTTTTATGTCTTAAAACCTCACTGTTTCTAGAATTCCCTTACTCTATAAAAAGCAGTTCCTGAATCATCATATCATTGTTGGCACACACTGGAGAAATGCTCCACAATCAACAATCGGAGGTTTAAAACAAAACACAGAAATATGGGATTTCATTATTCGGATCCGGATGAATATCAGAAACTAATATCACCCATAGGCATGTCTAATAGTGATTGAGACAACGTAATGGGACTCAATATTAATTATCTATTCTACAATACATTAATTGACAATACCATCAATAATTAATAATGGTAATAATTAATAAAAGGTTTTTATTGTTATCCAACCTGTACATTTATTTCACTTTTTTCAAATTTCTTAGTTCCCGGCCTTTGAAGCTAATATAATAAGCTTTCAAAAAAAGTTGAAAAGTACGTCAGAAAACAGGTTTAATTTATTCGATTTAAAAATTTATTTATCAAAAATATGACTGTTCCTATAATAGTAATATATATTAAAATAAGACACTCATTTTGTCTGGTATGCATTACCAAGGTGTTCTTTAATTTAATTTTTTTTTTTATAATATATTTGTACATTAACTTTTGACTTATACTGTAAATAATATATGAACATTAGATTTTTACGATCATTTACAAAGGATATGCACCTTATTATGGTCATTTATAAAATAAATTTTCAAAAATAGTAAAATTAATATAGGGTATAAATACAGGGTTTCTCAATAAATAAAATTCTCTGAATTAAAACCGACAACTTTATGTCATTATTCAGTTGAACCAGTATGTAATGCAATTGTGCATAAAAATATCTCTATCAGTATCAGAATTTGTCTAAGTACACTTCATTTTTGCAGAAATAATGATCCAAAGATATTATTGTCTATTATAAGTATTTACAAATTTCATAAAAAACCCGTTAATGATTGTGAATTTTAAGTTGTAATAATAACAATGAGAGTATATTTTGAGATTATATTTGTGGTGCATTTGATTTTTTTCGATTTCTATTGTATAACTCAGTTTTATTTCCCTCAAACTAGCCAGCTTTGTAAATTGTGGCTTTTTACTTTTTATTTCAATATTGTTGTGTAATTCAATTACAAAAAATATTGCAGTAATCTAAGTGTATGATCCCCTCTGTTTTGCATATCAACTCTTTTTATATTTGGTTTAATAATTTTGTTATAAATTTTAACATGCATAACAAATATTGTTCATGTATAAAAATATATAATAGTGCCCGTCGCGCAATTTCGTAAATTTACGATTCGTATTATTTTGGTTCTTTTATATCGCTAGTTTGCTACACTTCATACTAAAAACCAAAAAAGTTTGCTACACTTTCATACAAAGCTTTATAAACGAACGGATGATAAAATACGAAATCGTAAATTTACGAAAGAAAAATAAGAAGCCTCTAAGCTATTTAATTTTTATTTCGTATCTTCGTATTGTTGACAGTTAATGTCAAATATCATTAATAAACAAAAACAAATACAAATTATCAACAAAATATTAATCAAATTAATTTTTTCTTAACAAACTTAAACTTAAGTGAAATTTTTATAAAAAAGAAAAATAAAATTTAAATTAAAATAAACATTTGTATTTACTTTTGAGATGTTTTCTAGAAGCATGGGTTCTTCCGTGAAGGACCATATTTTTGTTACGCATCTTACGCGTCTTAATTTGTGTTGTTCCATATAAAAAAAATTACAAAATGAAAATAGTTATATTAAAAGCACAAAAAATTACTAATTAAAAATAATTAAATTCTAATATTCAACACAACCCTAATCATAATTAAAATTTGAAATCAAATTTAAACAGACATCAGATATCAACAGTTATTACGAATTTACGAAATGAAAAATACAAAATTTACAAATTTATGGTGGTTTTTCACTTGATGGACGAACGTCCGGGCAAATTTTTTAACCAATCAAAAAATTTTATTTTACCAACACATACACAAAAAATCCTCTCCGGGCATTTTCTTCAACCAATTTCTTAGTTAAAATATTTTTAACTTTTGGCTGAAGGACGAAGAAAAAGAAAAGGATAGATATATAATTATTTGATAAATATTTATTGCTATCTCGATTTATATGTATGAACGCATTCACATATAGAATTTCAAATGTTTTTTAAGAAAAAGCTATGAAGTTTATTTTTTTGTTTTTTGTTTTTTAGTATAAGATTATTTTGTTTCTAACAAATTATTTATATTTTAAGATAAAAGCAAAGCGCTATATTTTCATTTTTTCGATATTACAATGTTATTATCCATTATTTACTCTTAACAAAATTTTAAATTTTTTTAATAAAAGTAATATCAACGCATGTAAACATATTTTCAAACGTCAACCTTTTTTGACTACATAACAAATGTCAGTCTTTCGCGCATTGAGAGGAAATCATAAAATTTTCTTTGATTGAATTTGTGTTTCAATTATAGTGTAAAAATAAATTGTCCGGACGTTCGTCCATCAAGAGGAAAACCACCTTTACTCTTCACGCAAAATTGACATTCGTAAATTTGACATTAAAAATACGAAGATACGAAATGCGTGACGACCGCCCCTTTTTATACGAGGCAGAAATCTACTTTTCATGTTCATACATAAAAACAACTGGTCGATTTCTGCCATTGTTGCTGTCAGATTATTGAAATATCAAGATTGCCGAAAAATAAAATTATTGACAAAGAAATAAATAAATAAATTTTTATTATTATTATAATAACAATCCAATACAATATTATTTGTATAATTTATTATTTTTCTATCCGAAAATGATGCTGTTATCAACAATTTCCTTGCATTTGTACAAAAAAAAAAAAAAAAAAAAAAAAAAAAAAAAAATTGTTAAGGTGTTAACATAATATTTTTCCTTTATTTTAATTTTAAAAGTTAGAAGAAATTAATTTAATTGCAAGCTACTAACAAACATAACACATTGAAATTACATTTGTGTAAAATAGTGCATCTATACGATAAAACACCCTGTCTGCATAGATAGAGAGAGAAGTAAAAAAATTGTATCTCAATGTTCAGCGTTCTCTTTGAAAGTTGAAACCATTTTGACAAAGCAATATTCTTTGATTTATTTTAGTTTCCATATAATTTTTTTTTTTTGTGTTTTCTTTCCAGAGGTTATATTGGTTTTCCATGGAAATTAAAAATAACTATATAGCTACGTAACGTACATAAAGGATTTCTAAATTGTTTCTAGGAAAAAAATGGAAATTTAATATAAGTATAAGACAGGTTATAAATATGGAATTTTTAAAAATTAAAATATTTTAATAAAGAGAGTTATTTGTAATACAGGTAACTAACTACCTATGTGTATAATAACGGTAATTAATTTTAAAAAAAAATATTTAAGAATAGATAGAAGTCCATACTAATGAATTTTTTATTGATATTTTGAAAATTGTATTTCAAATAGAAATCTAATCAATATTGACTTTAATTAATATTTTGTTTTAAAGTTAAAAATAATAATTCGAAAAATTTTATATAAACGTTACTTATAGCTATATTAAATATCATATAAGGTCAGTATTATTTTGTTCATATTAAGAAAAGTTTCAATTTATTGTAGTTAGAAAACATATTACAAGAATTAAGAGATATTTTAAATTTTCTGATATACATTAGTAGCATGCCTTTGATAGTTAAGGACATAATAATATTACAAATGAAAATGTAGTAATTTAAGTACACAATATTATGACATTGGTGGCATGACATTGTGCATATAATGATATTTTTTACTATAATTTATGTTATACTTCAGATGGTTCAATGCAGAATTAAATTATATGAGTCAAAATATATTCTCGTTAATTCTATATACAACAAATATAAATAGAAAATATAATGCAAATCCGTTAATTTAAGGCTAAAGTTAGTAATTGATGCAAAGCTCATATTGAAAGGTGACAACCAAATACTTTGTTAGATTAATAGAACTTAGAGTAGCATTGGCTAAGTGGGCAGACAATTACGCTTTTGACATTATGACACAGTTTTGATCTCTAGTCGAACATGGCTTTAATGTCTGAGTATTGAAGTAAGTAAGTTTGAAAAACCGATTCCATCAAAAAACAGAACATGAAAAAACAGAACATGAAAAAACAGAATAGAAAAAACAGAATATGAAAAATCAGAACAGTGAAAGAATAGAACAATGAAAAAACAGAATAGTGAAAAAACAACATGGAAAATTTTTTTAAATGATATATTAGTCATTATTATTTAGTTATACATATTATATATAAAAAATTTATTGCAAATTGGCCATTCGGCGTAAAAACTTCAATTTATCCAAGTCGGGACCCAAGACCTTGAAATTTTGGTTTTTCTTTTTGGTATCAGTACAACAGCCCTTAAATGTGATGAAGACAATAGCTCAGGGGTCTCAGGATTTGGTGCCGAAACTTAATATCACATGCTTATATTGTATTTTTCTGTATAAAATTATCTTATTTTTTAAGTCGGGAGCGGCTGCTCTCAAGCCCCCGCTATTCATTTATTGGAACCCTGTTTTCGCCGACGGCAAGTAAACGCATACGGCCCCGTTTTAGTAAAAACTATTATTAAAAAAATTGTATTATTTTTAAAGTCCAAATATAATTTCTTGGTGCATCTTCAAGAATGCCCTGCACTTGGTACTAAAATATACTCTGCATCTCCATGTAATTACTCCATTTGCTTTTTCTCTGTACTTGGTGTATTCAAATCCTTGGTACAGTAAAACTTCATTTCCTTTCAGTGTCTTTGAAAATTCCATGATATTAATTTTAAATTAAGGTTAGTGCTTTTAACGGTTGACCAAATTTAAATGAAGCCATCAATATAGTTTCATTTCACCTTTCTGTTCTGTTTTTTCATTGTTCTGTTTTTTCATGTTCTGCTTTATCCAATTACCGAAAAACCAACGAAATAATAAATATGGGGTTGAATTGAAGAACTTGTATAGTTTGTGGTGTTAATAATATGAAATGAAATATATAAACCACTACAAAACTTTGCTAATAATCCAATAGGAAATTTAATTGGTACACACAAAATCTTGTAAAATTAATTTATTTTCTAAGTTTGTATTAAAAATTAATTCTTATCAAACTTATCTATTTGTAATTCTATTAAGTACCTAGCTATGATCATCCGCGACTGACTGACTTGAATTAAAATCTTTTTCATTGGTAGCGTTCAGTGAAATTAATCAATGGATCTGTTTACTGAACGGTGTGGTAAATGTACCGGTTAATGTATCGCGGTTAATGAAAATGGATCTGAAAAAATTCTAGATACATTTCATGGATCTGACTTTTAATATTTAAAAACAACAACAGCAATTTTCATGTAAGAAAAATTAAATGGTTATATTTTTTATGAAAGTTGTTAAATTTAATTATTTTGAATTAGTAAGAAAATTTAAATTCTTACGGAAGATTTATGTACATAAAACTTAAATTATGAGTTATAAAAAATAAATTATATGTACGATAATAAATATTATTCCATTCAAATTTAATTTATTTTTAAAAGTACTCATTATATGTTCCGGTAATGGCGCTAGTATTACGGTAATTTTATGTGGTAAATTGCGGTCAGTGGCCAGATCCATGGTACATGGATCCAAAATGGATTCCAGATCTACCAGTTAATGCTACTGAACGAACCCAATGTAATACGTTATCTGTCAAACGTCAAACAATGACAACAAAAAATTTGATTATAACATTTGTCGCCTATGTTTTGTATTTTTACTATTTATTTATGCTTAGAAACTATTTACATTTCCTTTTTTTGTATTTAGAAACTATTGATATTTAAAATGTGTTGAATTTAGAAATCGCCAAACTACTCCAGTGACTTGTTCACGAAAATCTATTTGTGGGCTTTATTGTGTGACCGCTTCTTTAAACGCGTACTGGAGCTGGCGTAAATACTGCTGATTTCTTAACAAAATTTGTTTTATTAGCTTTATTTTTTAAGATAAGCTTTTCTGAAACTTTTCGTTAATTTTAGTATTAATTATATTTCTTGGTTTCTTTCCCTTACTTACTTACTTTTTTCAACTTTTATTTTTACGTTATTATTATTTGTTTCGATAGGTAAATTTTGGTTTAATTGATTTTGGTTAATATTTACTAAATGATTTAAAAATAAATTTAATTCGTCGTATTCGATTAATGCTGCTGCAAAATAAAATGATATAAGTGATAATGATCTTTGACCATTTTCTTCTATATGAAAATAATAATAATAATTTGGATGTCTTATTGTCTTATCTCTAGAATGGCAAATAATTTCGGCTTCGTTGAGTATATTGATTGGCCTTTAAAAAAAACAGCCAAAGAAAATTAATTGAATAATTTTAAATTGTTTGTATAAAAAACTAAGAAAATCTCATATTTCAGCAATGTCTGTTAATAATGAACCTTAATAGAGGCAAGATATATTCATCCTTTTTTCGTAGAATTAAAAAATGAAAAGAAACAACTCTTTTAAAAAATTCAACAATTTAACTAAAACGATATTTTATTTCTAATTAATTTCGCTTTTTTTAATCAAATTACAATAATATTTCAGATAATATATATATATGTATATGTATATATAATGTATATAATGTAATAAAAATTATAGAAAAAATATATATAAAACAAGAACAATTATAGTGAACAAAAAAAAAATTTAATAATTACGAAAAATTTTACGTAATTTTAGAGACCACCATTTTTCATAAATATTAGCGGTTGTCATGAATATTATTTTTTTCACAAATAATAAAAAGTATTTGTAATGTTTTGGGTGTTCAAGGGCAAATTGAGTTTTACAGTCCTAAGAAAAACTTATCCTTATTAGATTAACGACTGTAATATACCAATATTAATATTATAAAAATTATAAATTTCAAATAATCAAAATATCGTACTACCCATTCAAATTTAATAAATTTGTTAAAACATTTGACCATTTGTATATCAAATTTTGTTGTCAGATCATTGCTTTTTTTGTTTATGGATATGAACCTAAGTATGTAGATTAGTTTAAGATATCAGATAATATATTGAAATCAATCAACGAAATTTGTTTAAACACTTGACTAGTCGTATTTTACAATTTGTAATTTTGTTGTAAGATTACTCACTTGGTTTTGCTGATGCTTAGATAATGATCTAAGCTCATTTAAATGTATCAAATTAAATATTTAATTTAAGAATGAAAATTATTACCCATAATAAAGAATTGTAGATGATGATTTGTTGCAGGATAGCAAAATACTATTGAAGAAAAATAAATTATTATTATAACTGGATTGAAACCAGAAACACCGTGTTTAATTTTTAAATAACATATTACGATTTAATAGATTATAATAATATATATATTCCAATTAATAAAATAGTAAAATTATATTAAATAGATTATAGTAGGATGAAACAGGATTAAAATCAGTATTTAACAAAAATGGAAAATAGATTCAACAATAAGCTTCAAATTTAATTTCTCAAAAACAACAAAAAAAATTAAAACAAAATGTTTTAAATTTAAAATATAGGAAATTTGATATTTTTCGTTTAATAGGAGAAAATGTAATTAAATGAAAAAAGAAAATTGTTTTTTTTTTTTTTTTTTTTGTTTTGATTGTTTTAATTTTTTTTATATACATAGCTATATTTCTTTATGGTAATTTCCTACAAATACTAGTCAAAACATTAAAAATGATTCCGTCAAAATTTTTAATGTTATTTTTATATTTTTTTTTCATTATGAAAAACTGTCAAGTCAAGTTGATTTGTTATTGTTGCTTGAAGACATCAGGATGAACAAGTTTTTTAATAAATTTGACAAATACGAAAACATATTTTTCTTTTCTTTTTTTAAATTAAAAAAAAAAAAGGTTTTTTCTTCATTTGCTTTATTCAATTGTTAGAACAATATTTGATTATTTCCTTGAATATATATTTTTTTTAGTTGTATTTTTTTCGAAATTTAAAACGGAGATAAAGCATTTTTTTACTACTGTATACGAATTTTTTATTTTGTTTTTTGTTTTTTTTTTTTATAATTTTTCTTATATCTAACTAATTTATTAAGATAGGATTACCCCTTTTTTGTATTTGCGTTATTTTCAAATTAATGTCATTTAGTTTTTCTTTTTTTTGTTTTTTTGTTTTCATTTTTGCCTCGTTTACAGAAGAGATGTTGAGTTATTGAGAAATATTATTCTTGTTTTTAATTCGTTTTGAACTATCATTCTGATAAATTTGAACTTAGTTAGAGAGATATTACAGAATTTAGTTTTCGTTTGAAATGGAACAAAATAAATATTATTGAGTTACTAGTATAATGCCATTGCTAACCTAGTAAAATCTTGTCTTAAAAAGTATGCACATTGAGAGAATGCACATAAAGTGTGAACTTCACCAACAACAATGTAAAGCCAATATGTATCATTTCTCATCATGATGAGTTAATATTATTTTCTCACTACATTTTACTTCTACCTATACCTACACTTCTATATTACATTAAAAAAAAAAAATTATTCTCTTAATTCTCATTCTTTCATTCATAATGACCATTTTTTAATTATTATTGTTGTTGTTATAAAAGGCTTCAGACAAAAACAAAAGATTATAAGATTTTTGTATAATTTCAGGTCTTTTTAGAAAATTTTAATGCATAAATATCAGTTGATCTCCTAAGGACGTGGCAAATTCATTCATGTGTTTTTTTTTATTTTTTAAAAGTTCATTTAACAGTTAATTCCACTACTTTCAGTAATCCTGAATCAATCAATTAACTTTTTCAATCGATCAACTGTCATATAGATATATGCATACTTTTGACGTTGTGTCTTCGATATTTTTTTTTTATACATAGACAAAACACTATTGACCTTTTATACCGATTGGTACGTTTGGGAAAGAAAAATTAGGAAAGGAAGAAGGTGAAAGGGAAGAAGGACAATTATGCACGAAGGTGATAATGTTCGTCTTGAACTTATTTAGGTCATAAATATAGAATTTATTATATTTTGGGAACACATAAGGAGCAATTTCGTTCCACATTCGGAATGTTGAGGCTATAAACGAATTTCTATAACTTGTCTTTTTACGGAACTTAAAATTTTTGATTTGTGAATTGTAATTTGTTGTGTGTATTTTTGCTTTTTATTTAATTTTTTTTTCAAATTTAATTTTTTTTATAAAAATATGAAATAAAAATTACAAATAGTAGATTGTACTTAATAGATTAATAATGAATATGTAATTTCAAGAGGGGACCTGTCATCTATATTATCGCAGCCACGACTTATTGTGCTTACCCGTGTTTGTTAGTGCTATTAGTCCTCTCTGAGTTCTTAAGGACACCTGATTTTGTGATCACACTCAGGATATTCTTCAATGGTATGCTGGATAGCTCCCATTGTTCGGGGAGCGTCCAAGTGACGAAGTTTGAGACAGGTAACCCCTTCACTTTCACACAGAAAATGTTCAATATATTCTTCTGCTATTTTACATATTCTACATAAGTTGTTTTCGATTAGATGTTCTTTGTTACGTAGTGGTCTGTTATTGTCCGTGCCAAGATTGGTACCTATTTCCTTTGAAAAATCTTATTTATTTATTTGATTAGATTTTCCTGTGAAATATCTTATTTATAAACTTAGATGAGTTTTAGTTTTCGTGGGTGACCGTTTTGGCTTGAGCATTTTTGCTTTACGATTTCCAGGAACGTCGGCAGAAATCCTCACCTTTTGGTTCTACGCAAGCTTTTAATTGCATATTAGCTTTGGGAAATCCCACTGAACGGACTTGGACCTATAAAAGGCGTATTTGATGGGTATTTTGCAAGATAAGATGCAGCTTTATTTCTAGCTATGCCAGAATTCCTTGGTCTGGATTGTAGTTTATAAAAATAATGTTTAAAAAGCGATAGAATATATATCTTTTTATATATTACTTTTTTTTGTTTCAAATTATAAAAAATTAGCTAACGTAAAATAAAATAGCGTTATTATAACTTATAAATAAATAATATTTGTTATTTTATTTTTTTTACTTAAAAATCTTTTTCACAATCTGTAAATTTTCAAATCTTTTTCACAAAAAGATTAACCAAAATTACGATCAACAACTAATCATAGAGATTTTTGCTACTTTGTATACACAAATTTGACAGACATTTTACATAACGGAAAGCATAACGATCATTAATTGTCGTCAACTGCATAACGGTACGCGGGATGACAGTTGATTTAGCTAACCCTGTTTCATAACCGAAAGCGTTATTATACGGTCGCAACGCAGATGACATGACCGATAGAAAGCCCACAAACGTATCCGTTTGTGGTTTGTGATCTCATCAAATCTACTTTAGACAAGAAATCCAATATTATTAAAAGACTAACTCAACTTGGAAAGAAATAATTTATTTCCGTTCACACTTTCTTTTCTATTTCAATTTGTTTGTTCCAATTTCTCTTCTCAGTGTTTTTAGGTTTGACTAATTTTTTTTTCATTACTACCCATTTGAGGGATTGCATTAATAATATTTATTCATCTGTTCTACCAATCAATCTATATTGTTTAATACTTATTTGTATTCCAATGTCCTCGCCCTCCGATATGAACCAGAAATCTGTGTTTTAACTTTTTTAGGACAGAATATTTTCATATATTATCCCGATATATTTTGTTAACAAACACTAAGTCGATGGCATAATGCACACTTATGTAAAGTGCAATTTTTGCAAAATTCTGATTATGCCACATTTGGTATTCTATTTTAAAAACGCCTGTTTTCGTGTAAATATCTAAGAGTGCCAAAAAAGGTTAAGTAAAAATGTTAGTGTTCATTTAAGTATAAATACCTACTCTGAATATTAGACCTAAGAAAAGGTGTTTACTAATCCGACACAACTATGCTAAGTGCTCACTTGGAATGTTAACCATATAAAAAATTACAACTAGCATAACAAAAATAATATGCCAAGTCTTAGACAGAATATGACAGCCAATAAATAACTATGCTAAACGGTACATTTTCAAGTCAATCAGGTGCAAAATCAGTTACACAAAAAAAAAATTTAAAAAAAAAATTTAATCGTAAAAACTATTTTTAGTTATTATTCGACAAAAGAACAGAGTAAAAAAAACGTTGGTCCTGTGTCTGACGATGGGGTTTCGAGAAGAAGATAGAATGCCGAACTATACCAGTTGTTCAACGACATGGACCTAGCTAAAAAAGTCAGAATAATACGGCTTCATTGGCTAGGCCATGTAGAGCGTATGGATGCAAATGCTCCGGCTAGGAAACTCTTCGAATCCAAACCTCAGGGAACGCGTCGTCGAGGGAGGCCACACCTTCGTTGGAGAGATGAAATATCGGCAGATATGAAAAAGCTTCAAATCACCAAATGGATAGATTCTGCTCGTGACCGAAATCAGTGAAGGACAATTTTGCGCCAGGCCCAGGACCTTCTAGGTCTGTAGCGCCCAGGAAGTAAATAAGTAAAAAAAACGTTTGCTAAAAACGTAAACGGTACGCTTTTGGCAAGCTATAAAACTCTCAAATTGTTTCCCTGCAAAATTATGATTTTACGATTTGGCACAAGTGTGTTCTAAGCCATTCAAGTGCAATTTATATGTACAAGTTTCAAGATTTGACACACAAAAATTTAATGATCTAGATTTTGTTGTCTTAGCTTTTTATACGTTGATCGCCACAGTCCGTCAAGACTACTTTTTTAAGTTTATTAAACTTTTTCGTTTCAGCTTAAATATGTCACAATTTATATCGCCATTGATCTCAGTATAATTTAAATAATTATTTCTATATATTTTTTTGTGCCGTCTGGTATTAAGTATCATAATTATTAATGAATAATCGAGGGAAACATCTACTGTTGTTCATGCACCTATAATTAAATTATTTTTTATCGTAACTAGCAGTAGAACGACTTTACTTAATAAATAGAAAAAAACATCGTGTCTTCAACGTTAGTAGTAACTTTACGTATAATCAAATGAAACTTAAAAATTTCCCCTGAAATCAATATAGTTAACGTCAGTTTGGAAATATTATAATTCTATTGAAAATTACAAAAACAATTAAACTTTTTAAAACAATTTACCAACACACATCATTCATTATGTTGATAAAATAATTTACAATGACGTACCATTGAGTAGCAATAATTCTGCGAAGTCTAAACTATACAATTTCAAAACATAGATTTCAAAGGATAAATACGTCATAGTTTTACATTTATAAAATTTGCATCTTGTATAGAAATTTCTATATTATGTATATATATATATTACTTATTTCTAAATCCAGTTATGAATACATTATTTTGCATATCTGATGTATAAAAAAATTTTATTGACATATTTTATTTCGTTATGATTTTCATTTAAAAGATCAAAGGAAATTAAACTAACTGAAACCTTTCGATATTTTACAAATAAAATATTCAAAAACAGATTTTGTTATTTATTTTATTTCAATTTATTTTATTTTATTTTATTTTATTTACTCTTTTGATTTCAATAAAATATGTAAACTGTAGTTAATTTAAAGTTTTAAGAAATAATAATGTCCTTGTCAGAAACAATAAAAATCCTATTTAAACAAAAAAAAATATATTTTTTTAATAAATTGAAAAAATATTGATTTCAATATTGAAAAGTTAAAAACAATATAAATTGAATAATATTGGAATGTTGTTTTATAAAATGTATACATCATTACTACTAGTAACATACATGGTGTATACTATTTTTACAAATAAATTCATATATTAGTGTTCTACAACATTTTTCAGAATGTTATAAGATTATTTAGCATTTGTTTCAAACAATCTTAGAATAACCAACGACTACATAGTCATAAAAATTATCAATAATGGAGATGTTACACGACACCTAACATTAACAAGTAAGGGGTGTAATGTAACCAACCTGTTTTATAAATATCTGTTTGGTAATTGTTTTGACGCAATAAAAAATACTATGCCCAAAAACAACCATTCCAGCGTAATACTCACAGGTAGCAGAACTGTCAAATATAAAAATTATTTCATTAACCGAACCTCTAAACTATGGAACACCTAACCATCTTATATATTCACAATAACTTATAATCTAGAAATTTTCAAAAGACGCGTAACAAATATTTTTTAGAGTGTAAATTTTGGTATACTAACTCTTCTATTCTATTTTATTCTACTCTATGCCATTCTTCTTGTTATATACACAAATTTTGTGTTGGTATCTGAAGTATATTCGTAGAAACCGAATTCTTTGTGCAATTTCTATTCTATTTTATACTACTCTATTATACTCTTTTTCTTTTATTTCTTATATATACTCATTTTATTTTGCTGTCTGAAGCCTTAGGTACAAAACATTATGCAAATGCAATTATATTCATAGAAACCGCATACTTATACAGTATAATATTCATATTAATACACGCTATACTGAGAAGTAAAAATAATATGGCTCTTCTGAGGGAATTGTTGTATCGGCGTAGGACTTAATGACATAATTTGAGGTATTTGGTTTTTCAAGAAAGAAAACAAAGATTGTTTTTTTTTCCAAAATTTTCTACTTTGAAATACAATATCTCCATAATATCAATACCAATCGTCATCAAGTAAATGCTGAAATGTGCTCAAGACCTTATCTTTCTAGAATATTATATATATCTAATAGATATGTATAATTTTATTTATATATATCTAATAGATCAACAGATATAACGGTTTTTATACAAAAACACCAAAACAACAAGGATACTTTCAAATATCCTTTTCGCCTTGAAAGGATAAGACACGCAACTAAAGATTATATTTTTTGGAAAGCTAGCAATCCCAGCTATCCTTGGGATATGGTCATTAGGTCCTACGCCGATACAACATATCCCTCAGAATCCTCAATAATATGAACTAACAATTATAACAACAACAACAATAATTATATAACATTTAATCTGTTATGAATGAAAGAATGGTTATCGACAGAATAAATCAGTTTTCTGTTAATGTATTTTGGAAGTAGGCGTAGGTAGAATGTAGTGATAAATATTAATGCATTATGAAAAGAGATGATACAATAACGTATGTGACATATCAGATGTATGAAATAATACAAAGAATATAAATTCTAACCAAATTATAACAACAACAACAATAATGAAATTAAAATACCTAACAATATTTTTTTGAAGGTTAAAATATAGATTGAATAATAGATTGTATGATGTAACTTTTTGTTTCATGGTATACACATAGTGACATCGGAAATTAATCCAAAAAATTTAACAATGCAATATGTCAAATTTCTGAACTGGCAACACTTTGTTGGCAACATAATGTACTTTGTTTACAATTCCGATCAGTCTATACACATTGTCTCTGAAATGAATGTCAAATCAAATGTCAAAATATTATACTCATTTGTGGATACCTATTTTGTGGATAAATTTTTAGAATGTTTGAATTTAATATATTTTGTGAAAGAAAAATTTAATATGGACATTGTTTTTGGTTTTTTGAAGAAAAATCTTTTTTGTGCTATTAGCTTCATGGTTAATAAAAGCATCTTTCTTCCACGAACCAATTTCCTATTAAAACGAAAGTAAATTAAAATAAAAAAAACATTTATTTAAATTTATGTTTAAAACACGAACTAAAATTTATACTTAGTTTTCTTTAATATCAAAAATTTTTCTTCCTCCATCTTTTTTATTTATTGGTCAATACAAAAAAAACTCAGCACAACTGTACCAAACTATACTGTGTATCAATATATTTTCGGACATATAATTTAACAACCCGTGTCGTGAAATGAGTGGTTACACTTTTAAATTAATTACCGATCATGAGACAATGTAAATGATTTTTTTTGACATTGATCATACGTGACATTATCGATACATTTATTATGTCACCTTCTGCAAGTTATTTAAAGATCTTATTTTACAAACTGTTCTTTAAATCATTCTCATTAAGTAAAACTTCTTCAACAGCAAGGTTCTAAATTTATTTTTATTAATTGTTTTTATTTCTATTAAACACATGTGTTTGAAGTAGGAATGAAACTTTTTTGATTAGTAAATAAATCTACAATATAGCGGTGCATAGTTTTTTACGTTGCACCCAAACTTTTATAAATTAGCGATGGTATATCTTGTTATTTTATAATTTTGTTTAGTATTTTTTTACTAACCTTTTTTTTAATTTTTTAAATGGCTTAAATTCTGCAAAAGCAGTTGGATACTTATTCCATTATGTTCGTCTCAATTAGAAAAAAAAATAATGATAAGTACTCATTGGTGCAATGTTATTTTCTTTCTCTTTGAGATTTTGCAAATATTTACAACAGACTTTATATTGTTATTTAATAATATGTATTTAAATTTTTACTCATTAAATAAACTTACAACTTTTGACACATTTAAAAATTTTCTACAGGTCAATCCAACCATAGCAGAAGTCAAGCATACATGGTAAAATTTAAAAAACCTAAAAAGGCTTACAATCCTTAATTCAATTAAATTCAAACAAAACATTTAATAATAATTATAAAAACTGTACTATGTAATGTACTATCGTTAGTTGTTTTCGGGTAGTCAAGTTCGTTGAGTTAGCTTTATGAACGACAGTATAATCATCATTATGCCAGGCCGAGCTTAAACCAACAATTTCAAACGGACAACTACAATAGATCTGAAAAGTTAACATACATAGAACCGCCCGCAGACAATAAAAAAAAAATATGCAATTAAATTCAACAGGTCAGTAAAAACTAAATTTGCATAATATAAACATGAGATTAAAATATTATTTTGGGCTTTATACAAATATGCAAGATATTAAACATTCAAACATTAATGGCACACAAGCGTTTTTATACAAAAAAACGTATTCATTATAGAATAAAGAAAATATAAGATTAACAAACATCGATGAGCTTTTTAGAGGAATGCAAGAGAGAGACACCTTTAGATAGCACTAATTACAACTTGGCAATAAACAATTTAGTTTTAAACATCTGGTATCGTATCGTATTGCAGTACAAATTTTGATTACAATATTATTATATTAATTATATTACATATTTTGATATTATCCAGTTAACAAAAAATGTATATTAAATTTTGTTTTGTAAATACTATTAGTAAAATTTTATTAACATTAATATTATTATTAATAATTTTAAATATTTATTTACTTAAATAAATTCTTGTATTAAGAAATAAATTTAAAATTTTAATATTATTAAATTTATATTAAATAAATATAAAATTAAATTTAACTTATTGAATTATATTATTGTATAGAAAAGAGATATTTTATTTTTTCTTTTTATTTTCCAGAGTAAATTAATTTATTTTTAAAATTTATTAAAAGTGCATTTTGATGAATAATAAATTATTTAAATATCTAGTATATTTTATTTTTTTAAGAAAATATCATTTTTATTATTATATTACTTATATTGTTGAACTGTTGGTATTCTGTTGGAATATTATTGAAATATTATATTTAATATAATAGATTATATTAAAATTATTTTATATAAAAATAAATAAAAACTATTCATTATTGTTTTTGTTTTTTTTTTTATATAATATAAATATTTTTATAGATCTAAAAACACTTAAAAGGATACCCAAAGAATGTTTTTTATATTAGAGTAGCCATCTTCTCATTTTAAAAACGAACAGAACATGGTTTGATTTTTCTTTAACTTGCTTTTATTGATATGATATTATTGTCATTTGTTGAAGCTGTTTAGGTAATATTAACTTTGAGAATAGGTAGCTAATTTTTAAAACAGTGTTTGTATCACAATGATAACAAAAAGTGTTTTTTGGACCATGTTTAAGGTAAATATTTTTTTTTTATGTATGTATTTTTGGAATTACTTTTTTATTTATTTATTTCAAGCAGCTTATCAAACAGTTACAAATTACTTACATCTAAAAAAATTAATATTTGAGAAAAAAAAAAAATTAAAAATAATACAAATACAATTAAGTACATTTTTTTAAATAGTTATAAACTACAAGTTGTGTAATTTAACAATACTACTAAATACTAAGGGATGTTATGAATAGGTGTGTAACTAATTTAATTGCTGGTACTTGTTTTTCTAAAATAGACTTTGAGAGGGAGAAGTCAATTAAAGCCTAATATTTATTTTCCAATATTAACATTCTGTTAATGGGTTCAAATCTACTGTAGTTTGTTCTATGGTGTGGCACAGTAAAAAAATTAACCGATCGAAGTCGAGAACTGGTGTTAATAACAGTTTTATCAGAAATCGGCATTATATGCAAACTCATAAGAGCGTATATGATGTTTGACATTTACTTAAGAAGATAACTTAAGTATGGCTAGTTAGGCCTTTTGTCATTTATAAATTTTAATTATTTATTCTTCATTTGGTGTTAATAACAATTTTATTCAGATATAGAAGGAGATATAATATTACATTGTAATATATTACATAAGGAGGTAAACGAATGGGAAGATTACGAAGGGCCAATCTTTGAAATTTGCTCTGAATAGTTTTTATAAAAACTTTTTTTCCAGCGTTAGAGTAAAATTTTGGTATAACAGTGATAATAGTCGAATATTTTCCTTTTAATTTTACTGATATGCTTATCATACAGACACGCGTATTTCGTCTACTACTTGCAGACTTCTTCAGTGTTTTGTACTCGACTACAACTAGATAAGCATATCAGTACAATTAAAAGGAAAATATTCGACTATTTTCACTGTTATTTCTCTGAATAGTTTCAATTCTTTAAATATGGACATCATAACCATACTTGGCTGACATATTCCAAATTAGGTCGAAGCAAATGTTGTATAAAGGGTCTTTAAAATAAAAGGATCGCAAAATTCCTTTGTCCAACATTTTATGAATCAAAAAGCACACCTAAGTCTTTAATAGAATTAACTTTTAGTAATAGTTCACCATTAAAAGAATAATTATAACCTAGTGGATCAGAACGGCGATTATAACTCAATAATGCGCACTTTTTAATGTTAAGAAGTAAGTTGTTATTTGTACACCAGAGAAAGAAATTATCAAGGTCATTTTGAAGCAACACCATGTCACTTACAAATTTAATTTTTTTTTAAATTTTCATATCATCCGCGTGAATTTGTAATCTGCTATTTTTGATTACTGAGGCAACAGTATTAAAAAAGCAGATTACAAATTGCCAATGAGTATTAAGGTAAGGTTTGTACTACGTAGTTTGCCTTGGGATGATCATACAAGACTCCCTCCATATGAGCATAGGCTAAACCTTCTCCATCTTAAGTCTCTGTGGAAAAAACGGGCGAAGTAGCTGATGTTTTATTTATTTTCGAAATTATTAAAGGCGGTATTATTTCCCCTTCAACTTTAAATAAAATTATCATTAACACAAATACTCGTTTACGCCACTCAAATCTCTTTACATTAACATTACACAGAACAAATTATGGTAAATATGAACCTATTAATAGAATGTTAATAATTAGTAATAAATATAAGAATAGTATAAATTTTTCAGTATCTAAAGATACTTTAAGACGAAAATTATATGAAATTAATTGAATATTTTGTTAACTTGACTTTTTAATTTATATTAAAAAAATAATATTACTATTTTTGTATATTGAATTTTGTTAGTTTTGAATGTATACCAAGTAAATTTAATTGTATTTTTAATTAATATATGAAATGTAATACTAAATTGTAAACTGTTTGAGCTAAATAGTATAAATAAAAATAAACATCATTAATAGAAATTATAAAAAAAAGGGCCTAAGTGACTACCTTGTAGAACACCTGAATTGGCCATAAATGATGTTGAAATAGATGACCGGAACAAAACATTAAAAACTCTATTGGTTAAAATATGAGTTGATCCATTTTAGAAAAATTAACGGAAAACCTAATTTTCGTAATTTAAGCAATATTACACTGACAAGATGTCAAAAGCTTTACTAAAATCCGTGTATACTACATCTGTTTGTAAACCTTACTTCACATTATTAATAACTAATGTTGAAGTTGATTCAACAAGATTTGTTACCACCTATTTATTTTTTATAAATCCATGTTGACTATGAATGAGAAAAGATTTGTATTGTATAATGTAGCTTATTTTAATGAAACAATAGTCTTTCCAACCAAACACCGACTTTAGTACCTTACAATCTTCTATTAGGATATGTGATTATCCAATAAGTAAAAATGTAAAAAAAAGAGTTGATTATAATATTATATTTAATATTAAGTTTTCGGCTAAATAAGCCACAAAGTTAAATTATCCTCATTAACGTTGAAAAAGCCACAAAACGCTGATAGCGAATTAAAAGAAGGTATATTGTATTTGCTTTGGCCAAAGATAAATGTACTGTTTTTTTAAAAATGAATGTATGGAAGTTATACAAGAATGGATGGAGAAACACAGGTCAACAGTAACGTGATAGAAACCAAATTTTGTAATATTTAAAAGAAAGCAATCGGAATATATGAAAATAATATGTAAAAATTGTCAGTTTAGAAATGGTTACAAGGGCTTGGAGTGATTATAGATGAGCGTCTGGTATCATTATCAATGTCCTGCATCCGTGGGACATAGGGCGGAAACAATCATGGAGCGTCTGGTATGGGATCAACAAATTTGTGAATAACTGAAGAAATTAGGGAAAATTGTAGAGGTATTTAGAATGATCTTTACTTTAGTATATCTCATTCAACAATACTTATACCATAAAAATTTGGGGAAATGATATAGATGTGATAAAAATTTAAAACTATTACGAATTGCATTAAATAAAGAAATTAAGAACCTGTTTGGAAACACACAAAATATAAACAGAAACACACATAAAATATAACCTATCATTAACTAAATTTACTAATAAAGAGTAAGTTAGCAACGCAAGTGTATTTAATGGTCGCTGACAATACCAATACTACTGTTACACCTACATACAATATGGTTACATCCATAGTTACTCAACAAGAAACTCTGCTGATTATTATTTTATTCGTATTACGTCATCGAGCACCAGATTCAACATCCATGGAACAGTTTACAATACAGCCTTAAAACATCATCTGATATAAAAAAAAATCACAGCACGTTAATAAATTTAAAAGAAAAGTAAAGGAATACTTCTATAGTCAAATTTATTAAGTGTTATAAAAAAAATTGTTTATTAAATTTTTTGCGTTCAGTTTAGTTTAGTTTAAGGTATAAAAATTTGTATCTTTTTTTAAGAGGGTTTTGAATTAATTGTTCAATGATGTATTTTGTATAGAGTACGTAATAGCTTTTGAAATTTATTCTTTTTGTCTGAGTAAAATCTGGTTTGTAAGTTTAAGCTGTAAAAGCAGTTAGCGTGTTCATCCCATAAACTTGGAATTATATAAAAAAAAAAACCAACCAATTCATTCAATGTCATATATTTACCTACTAATCGAGGATTTGAGGACGATGGCTCTCTCATTTTAAGTATGTATGAAATAAAATTAGTTAGTCCGGATCTTATAAAATAGTTTAACAACAATTTTTTTTTTACTGTCGTCAATCAAATTTTTTTTTTCCTGCTATCTACATCTTTCTGCCGTCAGCAAAATCAGGATTTCAATAATATGAAACGGGGGCTTAAAATGAATGGATTTGAAATGTTTTAAAAAAATGGATTAAGATTTAAATTTTGAAACTTAATAACAATAAAACCAAACTGTATAATCCATGTACGCAATGTTTAAAAACTAATCAGATTTTTAGCAACGTATGCGACACTTAGCAAGATTAGAAACATTCTAGCAAAAATTCAGATTGTAATTTTTCTAGAGCGTTCTAGAACAGTTTATCGAACAAACATAATAATTGAAAGTATTAATGTAGCAGAACTACATACATTATTATGTATTAATGTATATGTATAATGTACATACATTTTTGTTAAATTAAAAAAAAATATTAAAATCATAAATTTTTGTGTTGAAAGTTTTTTATTATCTTTTAATAAAACTTTGAGTTACAATAAATAATAATTTTTTTAATGGGCAAGTCGTACATATTTTGTTTCAATTCTTACAAGAGTCCTGGCGGTAGAATTTTAAATTTGCGGCAATGGTTTTTGTGCTGAATACGTTCCAGGCATCGAAATTTTGACCCTCCTAAATTATTTATAAAAACTTTTGTAAAAAAAATCAAATAGGTCTGATTAGCCTTACTGAAGCAGTTGATTTGTCGGCATCACGATGTAGAAGGCGCAAAGGTACCGTAGGTCTCTAGTATGTTTTATGAAAGTTAAAATGTGAGATTTCCCATTTAATCTGTATCAGTCCGTCATCCAAATCCATGTTGTTCCAAAAATCTTAAATTTTGTTTTAACTGACCAAAACAAACATTCCTACATTCTTACCTACCTACCTACATATATCATACCTACATATATCATACCTACATTATTTCACCTATACAGTAAATATACCTACTTACATTCCCATAAACAAGTTCATTATATTCGTTAGATCAAAAGAAATTTAAAAATTTTCATCATAATAGATGAAAAAATATATTTTTTTTAAATTTGTTAAAACATAAAAAATTAATATAATGAACTTGTATATAATATGTAACATTTTTATATATTATGTATTTTACTTTATAGCAAACACACATATTAATATGTTATAAATTGTTTAAAAATTAAATATTATATAATGTAAAATAGTATGTACTGGATAAAATGTAAAGTAGAAAAATAGAGATGGACCTCTCCTAATATGTTAGTTAGATTATAATAAAGAGTATTTCTATATTAAAATTATTTAATATAATATTGTTTTATATTTGTTATACGATATTAATTTTAATGTATTATATTGCAATATGATATTCACAGATTTATATATGAATTAAATATACAAGTTGTATTACAAAAAAGTTATTAAAACAATGACGAACATTGTAATATTGTGAAAATGTGAAAATATTAGTCTCAGCTCAGGTTACAGTCTAGCTAAACACTAGTATTTACCTGTATACTAAAACAATACATTATTAAAACAATAATAATATATACATTGTAGTCTTGTCAAAATGTGAAAATATTAGTTCCAGGTCAAAGTCTATCTTAATTTTTCAGATGTTGTAACAGTTTATAATCACAATATTATTCACGTACACCCCGAGATTCGAAAAGTTTTGATACCGTACTCAATATAATAGAATTGAGTACGGTATCAAACTTCTTCGAATTGGTTTTCATCATTTCAATTTAATTATACTTCTTAGTAATATATTTTATTCTTTTATCGATTTATCTTATACAATAACTAACTGCATACGTATAATTTATTTAAAGAAAAAATATTAAATTTAAATTTAATTCTGAATATGGGTGACTTGCGGTAATTTGATAAATTAAAATTTTTGTATGTTAAATTGATTTGTTTTTTTTTGTCTTTACTTGTAATTTTAAAATTCATATATAATTCAGAGTATTAATGCAATGCTTAATTGTATAAATGTATTTATATTTGTGTTATAAATTTTGTTTTAAGTATGACCGTAGCATCGGCTGTCTGGTCTTATAATTTTTAAGTTGGTTTTTTTTTTTTGACATTCATATGTTTCAAATTTATTAATTTATTATGTAAAATAAGTTTTTTACATTGTAAAATAATGAATATATTTCTAATCATTTTTATTTTCCATTTATTTTAATTATATATTTTTTTTTGTTATTTAATTTCTATTCTATATCTATAATAATATTTAAAATATCAAAAATCAATGTAATCTTAAGTTATGTTTAACTTTAACTTTATTTTTGTTATAAATTAGATTATCAAAATGAAAAAGAGGGGGCGAAATTTTAAATTTCTAATTGAAAATTCAAAATTTTTTAAAAAATATTTAGTTTCGCTACGTCTCTTTTTAAATATCTATCATTTAACAGAATAATAATGTAAAACGGTTGAGATTGTTGTTCAGATATTTATACCGTACTTTTTTTCAATTTACAAATTAAATAATGATGATGTCAGACAATAACCAAAAGTCCATAAATCATTGCTTTGTAAAAAAAGCAAATACTTTTTGATGCACATTGGTTTTTTAACTTTATAAGTGAATAAGAAAGTTATAAGAAAGTTATTATGTTAGCCGAATGTGTTCAAACCTGAACTTCTAAAAGTAAGTGAATTTCTAAATATTTGTTTTTCTTTATACGCTTGTAACACACAAAAATTGTCGTAAAATCTAATGTTCAACGACGGCTTAAGATATTTAAATAGATAGTTTAATGCTTACAAAATATCTACAAAAATAATTTAATATTGTTCACTAATTGTTGGGGTGGAGTTTTAACTCTTTCAGCATATAACAAAGTTTTGAATGAGATTTTAGAAGAATATTAACAATATTGTTCGCTCTGTCCCACAAAACTTTTCTTCTTCCTTTTTCTTTCCCTTCCATTAACTATCCTTTCCCTTTTTAAGTAATCAACGGTACGCAAGTACTCAAAGCTTCACAACCTAATTTTCGGCTATAATATAAAAAAAGAAAATTTTTTTAATCTCGTAAATACTAAACACACATTTTCAGCGTAATCGAAGTTGAAAAAGACGGCACTCGATAACATTGTTCTCTTTTACAATCACAATAATAGTCATTATGTCAACCATTACTGCTCAAACCAACACGAATGGCAAAACGCAGTTCTGCCTTACTTCCTGACATACCTCGATGCAATTAATCTTGATTTTGAATTTTATAGGATTCTAAAATTCGTCGACGAGAAGGCCACATTTTCGTTAAAAAATGAAGTATCATGGGGGATATGTTAAAAATCAGGTTTCTTTAACTGGAAAGGGTTCACTTTTGATCGAATTTAGATAGATAGGTGGATAGATTGTATATTTCGGGAGGGAATCTGTCTTCTATACCCTTTTTTGTTGTTTATGCATAGCCAAAACACTAGGTGGGGACCTTTTATACAGATTGGTATGTTTGGCTAGGGTGGGGAAGGAAAATTTGGAAAGGAGCATGGTAAAAGGGAAGGAGGACAATTACGAACGTATCGCAGTCACAAATGGGCTTATTATAGTAACCCGTGTATATCTGTGCAATGTCTGAGTCTTTAGGAATACATGATTTATTACGGATATAATTTATTTCTGGAATGCTTTTTCTACTAAGTGATTCCCAAATACTCTCGCGATTAACTCTATTAAACTCTTTCTCAAAATCTACAAACATCAAATGTAGATGGGTTTAAAATTCAGTACATTGTTCAAGAATTATTTGTAATTTGTTGATGTTATTTACATACAAGTCTACGTAACATATACGAGGTCTAGCACTGCAAAAATCTTCTTCACATATTTTGAGAGTAGATTTTATTCTGCTGTTAAACGTTTTCCAGTATTATCCAAGCAATTAAATAAAATGGACAGTAGATAGTATGATACCTTGCTAGCTATTGCAATGATTCAGATTACCTTTCTTCTGTCATTTTAACAATAACACCTTTCTTTCCATTAGTTTGGATATTTTTCTTGTTCCCATAACCTTAATTAACGGTAACAAAATATCGACCCACATATTTTGATCAGTTTTAAGATTTCGGCGGATAACGAATCCAGCTACTATACTTTGTTATTTTTAAAAATAATAATATTCGTTTTGAAAAACAGTTTGTCCCTACTTATGTGTAAACAGAGTCGTAAACAGATAGTATATAATTATGAATAATGTCAAAATGAAACAAAGGTAGATTTTGAGGTAGGTATTGCACCGTAAGGTGTTCAGTCACTTCACTCCAATTATTTTAATTGTTCTATACTTAATTTGAGTTATTATTTTCATATTATTATTTTTTTTTTTAACCTTCTATTCTTCTGTATTTCTTTTCTTATTTTCAAAAATAATATTTTTTCTTTTTCTTTAATTAAATTTACAAGAAAAAAAAAATGTTTATTTTTTTTTTTGTTTTTGTTCATTGTTGTATCTTTATTAATTTTCCTTTTCAAATATTCTTTTAATAAAAAAAAAAATAATAATAATTTCTTACAATAGTTATACTCATTGTACTCATTATAACAATATTCAATGAACTTGGAACATAATATACTGGACTATAATAATTATACACACACAAGGAGGAAGGTTAATGGAATTTTTTTACTTTTAAATTTAATTTTTCAAAACCTGAAATTCCAACATATTTAAATAAGTAATTTTAATCAAATTATAATTTTTTGATGCAGAAAAATAAAAAAAATATTTTAAGAAGTTTTTGCAAGAAGAAATTTAAAGAATGTACCATGAGAATTCTATAAATTATGAGCATAATATAAACATCAATCGACTTCCCTAATGAATTTATTTCAAAAGTTTATAATTGGTTATAAATCCAAAAACTCTTTTGAAGTTTCTGAAGTGTTCAAGTGATACTTTTAAATATCTAAAAAAAAATTTAATAAATTTTATGATCTCTGTGAATAGTTTTATTTCCATTATTTTGTAAGATTAAGTTTAGAATCCCTTAAAGGTAAATTAATTTTCTTATACCCATAATAAGAAAAAAAAGGATGTTCCAGGTGGTGGTTAAAAAGTACATCGTACTTTATATTACTATATAGAGTTTTATTTCTAAAATTTACTTAAATCACATATTGTACTGGAAGACCTTATAGTCATGTGTGTTCTGTTATGTGCCCTAGAGTCATTGCAGTTATATGGATAAAATTACTGAATATAATAATTATTGAATGAAATGAAACGCATATAATTATTTTAACTCTAATGACCCGGTATATACAATCAAACCAGCTAGACATATAAAAAACTCCATCTTCTCATTTGAAAATCTTGGTTCCGATGAATTTCCGGCTTAAAATTTTAATTTCTTTTAGATAATCAAGCTAATGGATTTATTGAAGATCATGGCCTATTCTTTGAATTTAAGTCTGGATTGAGGAGGATCACATACTCTACTTGGAGGAGAAAAACTACTCTACTTGGAGGTTACACTATTTCTTGCGCATTGTACTTTTCTAAGGACTTTTAGAAAGACTCTGTCAATCATAATTTATTATCACCCACAGTACCACAGGGCAGAATCTCCTGTTTTATATCACATTTACACTGCAGACTTACCAACAACAAATGAAACAACCTCCGCCACTTTCGCTGATGATACAGCCATACTGGCCTTACATAGTAAGGCAATCAGAAATTCTGTAATACAGCATAAACAACGTTGTGGCTAAAAAAGTGGGGAATCAGGATTTATGGAGCAGGATCAACACATATCACATTTACACTAAAGAACTTGTCCGATGGTTGTACTTAATAACGAAGTTGGGCATGCACTTGGACAGGAGACTCACACGGAAAATCCATATCCATAACAAAACAAAACAACTGAACTCGAAGCTAAGCAAATTGAACTGGATGATTGGCTGCAACTCGCCGTTGTCACTGGAAAACAAGCTGCTGATTTATAAAGCTGTCTTGAAACCGATATGAAGCTACTCAACTGTGTGGAGTAGCCAGCAACTCAAATATTGCAGTATTACAGCGTTTCCAGTCAAAGCTATTACGATTGATAGTTGATGCGCCTTGGTTTGTTATACATTGTGATTATACATTCGCATTAAACATCCTAGGATCCTGCAGCTACCCAGTAGACAATAGGAACAATCAAATGGGGGCCAAGAAATAAAGTGGAGTATAATGTTGGCACCATAGATGGTTGACCACTGGGTTATCTTATCCGCCAGTCAGTGCAATTTACCTGCATAAAAAAGATCATACAAACTACTGAATGTCTCCTTTAGAGACAGATTGTAATGGTTCATTGGAAAATAAAAAAAAAAAAAATCCAGGCTGCTTAGTTGAAGTTCATTGTCGTCTTGATGTTGATTTATAATAGTTGCTCCATTGCTCAATTGAATGAACTAAATGTTTAATCGGAAGCTGTTTCTCAATGGACTGCAGCTACTCAACTTATGTTGAATCCCGCTAAGTCACAAGTCATTGTGATAAATTCTAAAGATTTAGCCTATAATTTATCACCTCTGATACTGAACTATAAAAATATTTCATTTGTCTCTCATCTTGTCCCTTTTCTTGTATTGTGATGTTGTTTACCCTTCGGTGAATGCTAACGATGTTGTTAAACTTAATATTATTCTCAATTCATTTCAATTTTCAAAAAGGCGCAGATATGATAGGATCTCTGATATCTGTAAGTGTGTTCTCGACTGCACATTCAATAACTATTTAATAATCTTATATATTTAGAACAAACTCGATTTTGGTAGATGCTCATTATCCCTCTCAATAAATATTTTTATCGCCATCAAAGTAAATAAAGACATCTATCCGTTTTTGTTAGAATAATATCCTTGTGGAATTCCCATCCCATTGATTTAAGGCGTGCTACAACACACCGACCATTTAGTAGACCATGCTTCGAGTATTTTTAGTGTTTCTAGGTATTGAAACCATCTATAATTTGATTTGACATAATATTTTAATTGTACATTCTGTTTAACTTAGTACTAAGAAATATAGACACTAAAGTAGGTCTTTGTAGCTAAAAACATTTTAATTTTATTTTATTGATTACTACTTAATTTATGACTAATATATTATGAGTTTAGGATAAATTTTATCTAAAAACATTTATTTTAAAATTATTTTATTTAAAACTAAAAACCTAACTCTACCTATATATATATATCTATAATATCTATAATATTATGTATGTGAGTGATTATCTGAATTTTAAAATTAAAAAACTATTAGCTATAAGTTGAGCTATTTATTGGACCAAATGATAAATTTAAGTAAAATAAACAGATAAACCATCACTATATTATTCTATTCAAGCTCCTATTTTCTTTTCTTGACAAATTATTTTATGATCTAAACTGAAGTTATTAAGTCTTAAAATGTTAATTGCTCTCAAAAAAATTATTCGATATTTGAAAATCTTCAACAAGTTTTAAGACAATAATTTTTAGACATTGATTTTATTATAACAGAATCTATAAATCGTCTGTACATCGAAGTTTGGCATCTAGGTGTCATACCCAAGAATTTCATAATATTTGTGACATTCAAGTATTATGATTAAATATTATATTATCTAATTGCATAATTAATGCTAAAAAAAAATAATTAAAATATGAAGATATTAATCCCCGACTTATGACGAACAATATATTTCATCTCTCTTCACTACCGAATAATCTTATTCTACAATATTATTGTACATACGTCGAATCATATTACAGATTAAGTAATAAAAAGAAATATTTTAATAAAACACAGTATTATGGTGATAAAAGCAAATAATTCCGCTGCCACAGATTATGACAACATTTCAACTAAGTTTATTCAACAATTTTCAACCAAACTCTCACCGATGTTAGTCAAATAAATAAATAATTCTTTTCATAACTCAATATTTCCATAGTCCCTTAAAACAGCAATAGTTATACATATCCATAAAGCATCAAATTACCGTCCCATTTCTGTCCTAACCAGTCTTTCCAAAATATTTGAACTATAGTTATAAAACACCGCCTTAATATTTTTCTCTCAAATAATAACATTCTACACGAGAAGCAATATGGTTCCGAAAAAAATTCAAATACAACCGCAGCGTGCTTAAGTTTAACCAACTTTGTCACAAATAATATTGATAGTGGAAAATTTGTTGCAATTATATCTTTGGATTTTCAAAAAGCATTCGACTGTGTAGACAATGAGATTCTCTTGTCGAAAATGGATAACCTTAACTTTGATCCTAATGATGTGAATTTTTTCAAAACATATTTAACTAGTAGAATACAAAAAGTCAAAGTAGGTTCGTTCTTCAACAACACATTAATAATAAAAAAAGGGGTCAATTTTAGGACCAGATCTTTTCAAAATATATATTGACGACATATCACGCTTAGATCTTGCAGGATCTATTCAAGTATATGCCGACGATGCTGTTGTAAGATATGCTGTGCCAACAGAAATTTCATGGTAAATTAAATGATTTAAATAAATAATGGATTAAGTATCATAAACTGCAGCTAAACGTTAAAAAAACAAAAATTTTGTTACTTGGCAATAAAATGTATAGATCCCTGATTTTCTCGCATAATTCTACAACCTTATGCACTGTTGACAATCTATGTTATTTAAGATTGATAATTGATAAGAAGGTCAAATGGATAGATCATATTCAAAATATTATTCGCAAAATTTCCCCATACCTTTTTATTCATCGTCGTGTTCGTAAATTTATTTCCAGAAACGCTTTGTATATCATTTGTTCTTCCTTTATATTATCGCACATAACTTATCTGAACCCAATATGGAGTGGAGCAAATCAGTAAATATTACTTCAATTAGATATCTTACATAAGAAAGCTATCAAAATGATTCACTTTTATCCAAATGCATTTCCTACAGATATATTCAGAAAAATATATTATCCTTCACAATACTTGTATACGTGAACTATAATTTACGGCCTTTAAAATTATAAAAAATAACATTAAACATAATTTTATTCTAAATAGAATGATAAATATACACAGTCATAATACTAGAAATTGTTCTAATTTTTATTTATCATTATTTAGAACAAACTAACAAAAGAATAATTGTTTGTCTAAATGCTTGAAGTTATAAAATGAACTTCCAACAAAATTGAAACAAATTGATTCAATTAGAATTTTCAAAAATGAAATAAAAAAATATATATATTAAATCAAAACCCAATAAATCAAAATCAATAGGGAATAATAAAGTATGTTATAATTATAATAATGTAATGGTAATGATTATGATTTATGTATGGAAACAATATTGTTGCTGTAATTGTGTTAGCAGGTTTTTTTTTTTTTTTTTTTTTGCGTGGATTGGTGGGAATCTTCATAGACACAATGAGCCCCGTAGCTTCCATTGTGTGCCAGATTTTTACTGACTAAACCACACCCCTTTCATCATTAATACTAGTAGCTACAGTTATATTTTCCATTTCTGGTAAATCATTGGTGTAGAGCAAATACAGTATGGGGCCCAGAATACTACCTTGAGGCACACCCGTTTTAATATCTCTATTAGTAGAATACTCTTCGTCTTGTTTTATTCTGAATAGTCTGTTTTCTAGATATGATGAGAGTATATACGTATTGTTTAGGTAACATATTGTTTAGTTTATTTATTAAGCCTCGATGCCATACTTTATCAAAAGCTTGGGCTACATCTAGAAATATGGTAGAACACACTTTCTTTTCCTCTAAAGCTTTTTCTATTATGTCTGTTATTCTATGAATTTGATCGATTGTCGAGTGTTTAGATCTAAAGCCAAATTGATAATTTGGAATCAGATTACTATTTTCTATGATCGGTCTCATTCGAATCAATAATAGTTTTTCAAATAATTTTGATACTATTGGTAATAATGATATTGGTCTGTAGGATTTGACCTCATTTATGGGCTTACCTGACTTTGGTATCATAATTATCTCTGCTATTTTCCACATATTCGGCACATACCTTATTCTTATAGCAGCGTTTATAAAGCGTGTTAGCATTGTTATAGCTTTTTTCGAAAGTTCTTTCAGGACTTCCGATGTAATTAGATCAAAACCTGGAGCTTTTGTATCTCTGAGTTTTTTAATTTATTCAACTATTTCACTCTCTGAAAATGGTGATATAACATTTTCTTGCCAATTATTATTTTCTTCAGTGAGATCATCCGAATCTGTCTCGTCTGGACAAAAAATTTCTTCAAGATGATCTGCGAATGTTTCAGCTTTATTTTTATTATCTCTCGCCCATTCACCGCTTTTCATTCTGATTGGCGGGATTTGAGAGATCGAGGTTTTTGTACTCTTTGTTGCTTTCCACAACGAGTAGTTATTTTCTCTTTTAGCTGATAAATTTTTTATATATTTTTCAAAATTTTCATTTTTAAGATCTTTAATTTTTCTTTTAAGATTCTGAGTTAACTTATTTAACAGAGTTTTGTCTGGCGGATCACGCGATTGTTGCCATCTGCGTTTAGCTCTTCTTTTTATTTTGATTTTTATCATATTTAATATTTCTCTAGGGTAGTTGAATCCTACCGATTTATATTCACAATTTTTTGTATTATTCCATCCAGCATTTTGAATAATTTTAATAAAATTTTCTACTTCAGAATCTATATCACATTTGGATCTTATTTTTATGTTTTTATTTTTTTTTTTTGTATTTCTTGTTTAAAGCTAGCCCAGTCAGTTGTCTTGTTCGTTAGCAGAGGTTTCGACTGTTTCTTAATAACCTTTTCATATAGACTTAGTATGACTGCAGAGTGATCTGAGTCCAAATCATGGTTATCTTCTAGCTTAATATAATTGGGTGAAATTTTTTTTGTTATATAAAAATCAAGCAGATCAGGAGTTTTATTTCTATCAGTTGGCCAATAGGTTAAAAATCAAGCAGATCAGGGGTTTTATTTCTATCAGTTGGCCAATAGGTTGGCTTACCCGTAGATTGGTAAATGCAGCCTTTTTCTTTTATAGCTTTTCTTAGCTCTCTTCCTCTCGTAGAGGTTACTCTAGACCCCCAATCTATGTGCTTGGCGTTGTAGTCACCTCCCAGGATAAATCTTTCGACAAGTAGTTTATGAATTTCTTTAAACATGTTATTCTTTATGTTGTATTTGGGTGGACAGTATAATGCACCGACACAAAGGCTTTGTTTAACAGACATAATTCGTAGCACGATTAGTTGGAATTCATCTATTTCTAGACTAACTTCCTCATGGTGCTTAATATCTTTCTTTATTAAAATTGAGCTACCACCTCTGGGTGTATTACTCGGATGGTTTGCGCTGTAGCATGTATAGTCATTTATTTTAAGCAATGACTTATCTGTCATATGTGTTTCTGTCAAGAGACATACATCAATATTTTGTGTTCTCAATAGAATTTCCAAATTATTTTTCTTGTTCAGAATACCATTGGCATTCCACGTGACTATACGAAGTGCGTTCTTAACCATGCCTTACGGATTTATTTTTTGGTGTATACGTATATATGTTTCATTATGTTTGTTTTCTAATGTGCATAGTCTTGTTGAGATTTCATTCATTGTTTTTATCATATTTTACATCATAATGGTATTTTCAGTCAACTTTTGTGTAGAAACTTTATTTTGTTCTTTCGGGTTTCTTTTTTGACTTAGGTTATTTTGTGTTACCTGTGAATATGATAAGCCTTTTACGACTTTTGTTAGCAGGTGTGAAAAAAATTGAAGACTTATAATGTAATAATTAAAAAAAAAGAAAAAGAAAAAAAAAAAAAACAGGAAAAAATTAAACTATTTAACTTGGCAATTATAAATTTATCTACGAATTTGTTTTTTTTTTTTTTTTTAATTTTTTATTTATTTTATATAATTTTCCTTTTCGTCTTCTTAATAAAAACTCGTTAGCTTATTTAAATTAAATTGAATTATATACAAAAAAAGATAAGATCAGGCAGCTTAAACTTATAAGCTATGATCAATAAAACTAAATTTAATTATTTATTACGTATTTGATATACATGAATTATAAAACAAAATGTATTATTTAAAACAAAATAAAGAAAAAAAAAAAACTCATGTGATCGTATAAAACTTCACCAGAAACAAACTGATCGTCTAGATTCCTACAATTGAGATTTCAGTTAATATACAAAATTTCACTTTAAGACAAAGGTCATAGGTTAAAGAGACCATAGAATATAAAAATTCCCCATAATGAAAGAATATTTCAAAAACAAACATGATTTTACAGCTTTACTTTAGATTTATTGTCCAAGCAACAAGCAAATAGACAAATCAAGAAATCCATATTATGTTAATTTCACCTATATACATATACATACATAAATGTAATTATTACATTTGCGGAATTTAACAAAAAATAATAACATAATGTATTAAAATATATCTATACACCAGTTAGCTACCTTAATACATAATTATTATGTATTTAGGTATGGAAGTATATATATATGTTATAAAAAATTCAATTTGCTCTTATATCCTTGATATTTGCATGATATATTCTATAGATTTACGAGTACCTATTTGAATTCCATAATAGTGAATGTTATTACAAAAATGTCTAAGCCCGGTGCTCAATTTCAATTATTAATACTCATATATGTATAATAAAATACCTACAGATTAGATATGTCGGAAAATTTAATTTATTTTCCTCAGACATACGACATGATATTATCAATATACTAATATATAATACACTGTAACCTGAATTTTTACTGTTACAGGAACAATTATTATGTTACTATATAGAACAAAAAGAACCGTTACTGTTCTTTCTCAATAATATTTATTTTATTTGTTATTTATCACACAATAATTTAATAATTTCTTTTAAAAATAAGATGAAAAATAGGAATAAAAATTAGATTAATATTGAATAATGAATTTCTGTTTTGCTAATATAATATCTACCCACAAAAGCACTATATAATCAAAATAATTATATTTAAATACGAATAAATGCTCCTTATTTGTTAAAATTTTATGCAAATATAGCAATAGCTCTTAACATTTAAAAAAAAAAAAAAATTTACTGAAAAATAGTTTACTATTTTTAAATAATATTATTAAGAAATAGCAGCCGTACACAATGATGTTCACGGTTTGTATACAGTTAGGCGAATGTTAAATTGCAAAACGCCAATTCGCCTAATATATTTTAACAAAAAAGACATTTCGCAACTTTCCATTTGATATATTTGACCATTTTACAAACGCTTGTTGACCATAATGAGATACTTCGCAAAAAAATATGCGGCAAAATATAATCCTCCTAATTCAGATTCTCTCATATACATAAATAAAAATTCTGTAAAAGGCGTAAAACCCTGATTTTGAATCCAATTCTAAAATCCTTCCTAATTCACAATCCCACATAATATATATATATAAATATTCTAGAAAAAGGGAAAACCCTGATTTTGAATCCAATTTTAAGATCCCTCCTAATTCGCAATCTCACATAATATATAATATATATGTGTATATATGTATTTTTGAAAAATCGCTGATTTTATTACCATTATTTGTTTTTGAAATCATCAAAATTCGGGCGATTTAAGATTTTTTTTTTCAAGATTTTAACTCACTCGTAATTTTGATATTTTCGGGATTTCTTTTTCAAGATTTTAAATCATTCGTAACTTTTATTCGGGATTTTTTTTTTTAAGTAAAGTTTCATGGACCCAAAATTTATAAAACTTTGCTCAAACAAAATCTGATTTATAAACGCCGCCTAAAAACATTATCTATTATTTGACATTTACTTTTTGAAGTTTTTTTGATATTAAATTTCCAAAATTTTGCGTTAACTACCCCGCTTAAATTAATATTTTAGATAAGATAAAACTTTTTAACAATTATATTTCAATCCAATATTCAATATTATACGGAGACCCGTTAGAATTTATTATAATCATATAATATAAATTTGGTGGAGTAGGACAAGTCTTTGTACCGTCGACCTATTTTATCTCAGACTATATTTTTTATATTTCATGCTTCTTAAACCTTTCCAGCTAAAAAGTTCTTTTACTGTATTTATTTGAATTTATTTTACAGTTTTATATACAGAATATTTGAATTTTAATTATACATTAACCCGAATTAGCCCAGATTATTTTTTTTTTAATTCTGAGGTTATATTTAGTAAAAACTGTTGTCCTGAGTAAAATAACATATTTTTGTATTTCTTTTGGTTTATGGAACCGTCCTGCTGTTCAGGAGGCATGTTGTCATATGGCAACGCTGGACAATGCATAGGAAAAAAAAATATTTGTAATACATATTTTAGATTTTTAAAATATGTAAAATTGTAAATGAGCAATAGATGAAAAATTGATAAAAAAAATATGTTAAAAATGTTTTCTATAATAGATTAGCCCAGCGTTGCCATTATGACAACAGACAAATACTAATAAAAAAATTTGTAATAAATACTTTTTAAACTGAAAAGTTTTTTACTTAAAAAATAACTATATTTAGTTAAAATAATTATCCAAAAATAAAATTTAATAATTGCAGTTTAATATTTAGAAAAATAATGCAACTTATTTTTTCATGTCATTCATTTTTCACAATTTTTTCTTCACTAAACTAACACTATATAAACTGCACTATTTCTATTTATGTCATTTTAATTTCAAAGCCTAATGTGAGTAAGTACATATTAATAGGTAAAAAAAAGTGTAATACGACTTTTATTAAAATAATGGTTTTTATTTCAATAAAGCTATATCTTAGCTGTTTCCGTATGGCAACACTGGGCTAATTCGGGTTAAAATAACTAACAATTGTTTTTCCAAGTGCTGTGTAAATTTTATTCATTAGCTATTTTCAAAGTGAATTTCAGTAGATAAATATGTTTGTTTAGTATTTAATGTACAAGCCAACTTAGCAAATTGAAAAAGTAAATTTTTACTAAATCTTTTAATGGAAAAATTTTAAGATTTCATAAAATGTCGACTAAATAAAATAAATATAAACAAATAAATAAATAAATTAATTTCTTTTTCCTGTAATATTACTTAACAGTAAATCATGAACTACTTAAATATTTAGCCAACATCCTTTGAGGAAATGTAGCATACTCTTTTTCTTATATTATGATAATACATTAATTTTGTTTTTGTCTGAAGCCTTTTATAACAACAATGTTAATAATGAAAAAAACAGTTCTATATGAATTAAAAAATGAGAATTGAGATAATAAATCTATTTTGTTGAATGTATAGCGTATATAGGTAGAAGTAAAATGTAGTGAGAAAATAATATTAGTGTCGCTGTGGCCTCGGCAGCCGAGTGGTAAAGCACTCGAGTGTAATAATGTAACGACCGAAGGAGCACGGGTTTATTTTGTATATAATGTAATTTTCTATACAACCACATCGGTTCAAATATAATTTAATAATTAATAAAGATATAATATACCTAACTAATAAAAAATATAATATAAATATATAATATACAAAATATATACCAAATAATTAATATAATGTAATAAAAAAAAAAAAAAAAAGGCCCACATTTCGAAAGGGAAAATGACCTATAAAGTTGGCCTACAGATTTATCTGTAGGATCAACTGTTAAAATAAATAAATAAATAATATTAGTACATATTAACTTTAAATTGTTGTTGGTGTTTTAAGTTATAATTTGCATAGTTTTTTAAACTGCGTCCAAACTTTACTAGATTGGCAAATGGTATTGTACTAATTACAAAAATTTTTTAAATAATTTAATTAAACATTTTCATCGTCACCGATTGATTACATTTTATTCTCTAGTCTTCATCTAAAAGTCAACCGGTAGAGCACCGGATTTTAACATTCCCATATGAAGCATCGAAGATTAGCAAATATTTTAAAATAAAACAACAAAAGAAAAACAGATTCAATTGAAATAAAAATCGTGTTTATATACACATGCATGCATCAGAGTTAATGTATATTTTGTATTTTAGAGATTTAAAATAACTGTTTTTTTTTTTTTTTTTGTTAGTTATTTGTTGTTATTGTCATTGTACACATCGTGACGATGAAGTTTTTTTTTTTCTTCAACATATTTTCACATAAAAAACTGATATTCAAATTTTCTTTTAAATTCTATTTAAAAACAATTTTTTTTTTTTGCTTCTTTCTTACATTCGTATTTAATGCGTTACCATCAATTTTTATACTTTTTATATTTAAGGTTTTTATTACAGTAACCTATATTTTTATATTTATATATTATATATATACATAAAAATGTAACATACTTTATATCCATCAGATTTAATTCAACCCCAAACTTATAACTCCTTTTATTTTCACATTTTTCTCTTTCTTTCCACTGTATTTAACATCATGAGTATATAATATTGTATCTTGTGAAAATATAATATTATAATATAAGATAGATATAGATATAATTTGAAATATAACGTGCAATAAAAAAAGGGATTCAAAACAAAATAACAAATATATCTAATGTTATGTACCTTAAATATAAGAAAAACAAAAAAATATCAGAGATTTTCTTAAAGGCAACAAAAAAAAGAACAACAAAAAAAACATCAAAAAATATAAATAAAAAGGAATCGATTTCAAAATCATCAAACATTTTTCCAATATTGATACGTGTAATGAGGAGAGAAAATTGAAGCCTCTTAAAATCATTCCACCATGAATACCATTCAGGTGGTACATAAATACATTTTGTCGTATTAAGAAAACACTTCGATTCTTTTGTCATATTACTAAATCAAAAGGGTTATAAAATTATATTATGGTAAGAGGTATAGGTATATGTGATATATAATATATACATAGTTGCTAGTTAGAATCAGTTAAGTGACGTCAATAAAATTTGTGTACCGGAAAATATCCAATTTTCCAGTCATAATGTAATACAAACTTTTATTTTGTATTGTTTACGTTTTTTTGTTTTTTTTTTTTTTTTTTAAATTTTCTTAAAACTAAAGGGGTTGTTTCTAATATTATGTTTTAAAAATTTTAAGGAATTTATTTTTGAATCGTATAAATTTTTTTTTCATTGTTGAAATAGACAGCTCAGATAATTCGATTATGTAGATTATTATTCTATGCATTGAAATAAAAAAAATTTTAAATCTCAAACACTAAAAAAAAAGATCAGAAGTTCATTGTATTCTGTTTTTGTTTGCGTGATAATTCCTAATGTTTAGTTGCATCGTAGTTATATTTCGTTGCATGAAGCGTACACCGGTACTAAAATTATAGCTTTTGTTAATTGTTATAATTTTCTGTGTATCCGGTTCAAAAGACCAAAAATACTGTTACCACATGTACCAGGACACACAAATAGATTTCAGCACAAACTTGACTTGAGCTGTAGCGGAAATTATCTTTCACTATTTAGTATTTAACTACTCTTCAGAACGTTCCTAAATTCAAATCGCGATCAGGACATGAATTTTAAATTGCATTTTTTTTCATTGTTTCATTTTTCAATGGTTTCATTTTTTTTTTTTTTTATTATTTACTTTTATTTCTTATTTATTTTTTCTTATTTTGATTTACAATTAGAAAACAAAAACTTACAAAACTAATCTTCATTTTAATATGACTTATGACTAAAACCTTATAACTATGTTTTAATTATTTTAGTTTACGTCTGCTTACTTCTTTATTTTATTATGTTTTTGTTAATTATTAATTGTAATATAATTTTGCTGACTATTATAATTTTAGAAAATTAGAAAAACCAAAATTTGGTTCAATTTTATTTTTATACGTAAAACTTATACTAACCTTAAAATTTTGCACTATAACTAAACTAAATCTAACTCTACCTAACTTAATCTTTACCTTTCTATATGATTTTTTTTTAAACTAATTATTATATCTTTTAACGGCTAACTACGAGTTATCTCGTAGTAGCAAACCTTACTCAACAGGCCAACTACGAGATAACTCGTAGCAAGAACTTTGCGATTATATTGAACATAATTTCGATATGGCTTATTGAATTAACTTTATTATTTCATTTTGGCACATGGAAAAAGTGCTTTTTTCAAAAAAACAAACGGTTTTATCAAATTGGGAATTCCCCAAAAAGTAATGCTTTATTGAAGTTGAATTTTTATGCATATAAAATTTAGTATTTGTTTTTAAATAAATTTTTTATCGTGTTGAAATGGAGGATGAAGACATAGAAAAATATTTAGATAGTTTAGAAGTATCTAGTTACAACGATTTTTCTGCTGATGAAGATGAATATTTGTTAGATGATAATGATGATGAAAGTAGCAGTTCTGACAATCAAAGTTCTGAGTCTGACAGTGATATTGAAAATATCGCACCTAAATGAATTCGCGTTGGTGAGAATATAACATCTTCAGATAATGATTTGAGTGAAATAAAACAAGATCCTCCTCAGTTTCCATTTAAAGGGATACCATTTATAAATGTTTCTGAAAATTGTATAACACCTGGAGATTATTTTGATTTATTTTTAACAGAAAACTTTTTAACTTACTTGGTTGAACAAACCAACCTTTATGCCAATCAAGAAATTAATAAAGCATCATTGCTGAGATCATCTCGTTTAAAAAATTGGAAAGATACAAGCAATGAAGAGCTTAGAGTGTTTTATGGATTATTATTACACATGGGGCCTATCACTTTACCAAGTATATCACATTATTGGAACACAAGTAAACTCTATGGTCTGAAATATTTCCGTAACAGAATATCAAGAAATCAGTTTCAAATGCTTCTTCGATTTCTTCATTTTTCAAACAACGAGCATCAAACCGCCGACCATTTATTTTAAATAAAGCCAATCCTACAACATTTCAATGATACAATGGATCACATTTACCATCCAAAGCAGGACTTGTGTATTGATGAGTCCATGGTTCTTTGGAGAGGCCGATTAATTTTTCGCCAATATATTAAAAACAAACAACATAAATATTTTTTTTTTTTTTTTTTTTTTTTTTTTTTTTTTTTTTCAGATAGTAGTAAATCATCGAAAGAGGCTTCAGGGACTACCTATTACCGGGGAAGGCAGTTTGAAGGACTGTGGGACTTTAACCCACTAAAAACTCCTATCATTATTGCAACATTAAAACTAGTCTTATAGACTAACCATTAATTTACATTTAACTCAAAGAAACATAGATACCTTTGATCTACCAAAATCCAATAAGGTTTTAATAGATAAAAGGTTTTAACCTAACTCAAGTGGTCTTGTTCGTTTTAGTCGCTTCACAAAGTTTTGATTGTCAATTAAGCTAGAAGCTTCGGTATTGACATGTTGGATCAGACGAGTTTTATGCCGTGCAGCGCATTTAATTATTTCGTCTTTTATAGATGAGATCTTCAGATCTCGATGAATATCGGCATTGCGAACATACCATGGAGCATTGACTATGTTGCGCAGTACCTTTTTTTGGAATGTTTGGATAGTTTGAATATGGATTTGTTTAGCACATCCCCATATTTGAATACCGTATGCCCAGACTGGCTTCAATATTTGATTATACATCAAAACTTTGTTATAGGTCGAGACCGTAGAATTCCGCCCAATCAGCCAGTATATTTCTCTATATTTGAACTGGAGTTCTTGTTTTTTGATTTTTACATGCTCTTTCCATTTCAGTTTTGCATCCAAGGTCATGCCAAGATATTTAGCTTTATTCTCGTATGGAATCACGACATCATTAATTTTAACTGAGAGAGGAGTTACTATGTTTTTATAGGTGAAGTTTACATGGCTAGATTTGGCTTCATTTAATTTAATTTTCCATTTTTTGCACCAGTTGGAAATTTCGTCATTAGCTTTTTGCAGTTTGTTTGTAGCTTCTTCTATAGTAGAACCAACTGCCATCAACGCTGTGTCATCTGCAAAGGTTGCTATTTTTATATTTTCTACATCGGGTATATACATAATATAAATATGGGATAAAATTATTTGAACTCTGCGAATCAAAAGGAATGATATTGAGGGTAAAAATTTATGAAGGAAAACAAGTTGACGGTTGTAAAAATCATGCCAGTGAGGTTGTGATGAGCCTAATGGAAGGTTTTCTTGACAAAGGATATAATCTTTACATGGATAATTTTTATAATTCCGTGGGTTTAACAAAAACCTTAATCAATAGATCTACGTTAGTGTGTGGTACTTTGACGGCCAATAGAAAAGAAAATCCGCAAAATGTAATTCAAAAAAAGCTTAAAAAAGGCGAATCAACATGGGCTCGATTAGATTCGGTCGTAGTTTGTAAGTAGAAAGACAAAAGGGACGTACTCACTACATCCAACAAACACTATGGAAACATGGTGGAGGTAATGAATAGAAATAAAAAAATCTCCATAAAACCGGATATTGTTCGGGACTACACCTTGGGAATGGCTGGAGTAGATCGTAGCGATCAAAACATTTCATATTATTCATCATTAAGAAAATCTGTGCGATGGTACAAAAAACTTGGGTTTCAATTTTTCGAAATGTTTATGCATAATGCTTGGCTACTTTACACCCAAAATAATTCAAACAAAAACTGTCAATATTACAATTTAGAGAAAAGGCTATTGAACACTTAGCTGGTGAATCTAAAAACATTGATGCTCGCATCAAAACTAAAGACAACTTTCACTACTTGGAATCAATTCCACCAACGGAAAAGAAAAATAACCCAACTAAGCCATGTCGTGTTTGTTATAAAGCAAACAAAAGATGTGAAACGAGGTATGTTTGTGCAGAGTGCCCTGAAGAGCCAGCTCTTTGCGTGAACAACTTTTTTAAAATTTATCATCACAATTAATATACATATATTAAGAAGCATAATAATAACAAAAATTAATTATATTTTGTTTTGTTATGTTTTATTTATTGAAATAAAGTTGAATGCTCTTTTTTTTACATTTTTGTTTCTTTATCTTGAAATCAAATAAGAAATTATGGAAAAAATAAGGTACGATTTATCTCGTAGTTGGCATATCCAAATGAAATTTTGGATAAGTAGGCCAAACTACGAGATATCTCGTATTACTTAAAAATGTCTAAATTTATGTTGGCACCTGACGTTAGATTTATGAAAACGGCCTTGGCAGTGAATGCGTTAAGAAATGTTCAACCACCAATAGTTCTTTGATATTCGTTTATCATTTTCAGGAATAAACGTATCGTATTTCAATAAATTCGTCTCTATGTTGTTTGGGTTATACTCTATGCAGTTGCATGTGGCCCATCTATTATAGTGATATAATAGGGGGACATGCTCGTGATTTTGAATATAACCATTCGAATCTAAGTAAATGAAATGTTCGGGCGCTATGAAACCCGTTTTTAAACTTTTATTAATATACTCTTCGTTATCATATAGTATATTCTGGATATTAATCCATTTTCAACCGTGTTGAGAGATCTGTTAAAGTGATTACGAATTAATTTTATCAGAAAATTATCGAATCTTACTATATTAGCTGTACGGTACAAATATTTATTATAGAGTGAAAATGTTTGTAGTCCGTTTCTGGCTTTCTATGTAGATTAACACAAGTTCTTATGCATTTCCGTTTAAATATCCTGATTTTTTCCATTTGACTTGCACTAATGTGAACCATATGGGCCCGGTGTACGAAATGGTTGGTCTAATTACACCCTGATAGGCTAATATTTTTACCCTATTTTTAATATGCTTGTTATAAAGCAATTTTGGCCTGCCATAAATGCTTTGGTTCCTTTTAATATTGCCTGATTGATATGTTGTATAAAATTAAGGTTGTGATGTAAATGTACACCTAGATATTTAACTACACTTTTTTTATTAATATTATAATTATATAGGCCTGTTATTGAAAAATCTTTCCAATTATTTTTAATATTGTTTTATCGTTTTATCAACTGTATTATATATATATTATTCTGCATTTATCTGGATGTTTGTAAGTTCGACGGAACGCTCCAACACATATACCAATTGCATATGTATACAAATGCATATATATACAAATTGCTTTGATGCTTTTTTTAACCCCTGTCTACCATGCTGAACCTTTGCACAAAAAATTTATTGCATGAACTATATTTTTTTAATTTAATGTTAGTCTTCTTCGCAAATAATGAGGAAAAATAAAAAATAATAATAATAATATAAATAAAACAAACAATTTTTTTGATTTATAATAATAAGGACTAATAGAAATTTAATCAATAGTTTAATATGGTATAATAACCAAAAGGCAAACAGCATTTAACACAAAAAAAAACATAATTCACTCAAAGGTTATTCTTATTACTTAAAATTATACACAATAATATACATGTGTATCAGCATATTTGTATTGTATAATATTATACATTATACTACTTTATTGCTTCTACCTTTTATTTTTGTCATTATTGTGTGCGTAACTCACTTCACTCAAAAAAAATTATTTTTGTTTTTTTTTATTATTTGCTGTATCTGTATTCTGTATGTTCTGCATGCTCATTCCAAAAATATTATTTTATTTTCAGTGTTAAGTGTTCACTGTTCACTTCACTGTTCAGATTCACTGTTCAATCAATAGAACTTGATAGAAGTAGAGTAGGATAATAAACTCTACTTCTACGTCGGATAATAAAACATTGTTTTTTTTAAATTGAAAATTATTGATGAAAATGTTTTTGTATTTTTTGTAAATTTTACCAATTTAGATACAAAATTTTGAATATATAAATTATGAATATTTTTTAAAAATAACACAATACCATAATAACAGTTTATTCATATAGCAAAATAAGATTCCTATACAGTATACAAAAAAAAAAATGTATATGAAAATGAGATCCCATTTTTAAATTTGCTCTTCCAGAGGCCACAATAACGCTAATACGGTATAATTTATACTAAATGGAACCCAACTAACGAATTATAACTAAAGGGAATTGAGTACGAGTATACCATACAAAAATACAAACATTTTATACAAATTTGTTGGTATGGTACTTCTTTTTCTGTTATATAAAAAAAAAAAGATTATTGTTAGGCCAATATAAACATAAATAAAAATAAATAAAAAGTGATATAAACATAAGTACTGTAATTTCGGAATAAAGAATCTAATGAAAGAAAAAAAGAAACTAGGATTTATTTTGCTTCCGTCATTTATGACGGGTTACAAAGCTAGTTAATAATATTGCTTCACATTTATCTATGTTCAATTTAAGTAACCAAACTTTGCAAAATTCAACACTAAGATTAAATTGTTTTTGAACATTTATTTTTACTTCTTTTATGTTACCTCCTGCAGAATAAACTATGAAGTCATCTGCAAGAGCTATTGTGTAGCTGTGATCTCAAAGACTATTTAGCAATTCTATTGTGTTCTAATAAAGTTCTATTGTGTAAATAGAAAATAGTATTGGTGAATTCACTGTGTCTTGTTGTAGACCATTTTTAATATCATAGATTTTTCCGTTTCCTGAAGCTATTACGAACTTATTTTCGAATATCATATTAATTATTATTCTGATTAGGTTTTCTGGAAATTTCAGATTTATCAGTTTGTATATTAATCCTTCTAGCCTTACGCAAGCTTTTTCTAGATCGATAAGGCATGCACCAACACATACATTTTTATTAATGTACCAACATATATCTGGTGCTAGTTTACTGATAGCATGAGTGAGTTGTACCGTGTTTGTACCTGAAACCGAATTGATTTTCAGGTAATAATTTGTTTATCACTGACAAAGCTGTTAATTTGGTCATATATCTGTGGTCAAAATCAATAATCGCTTATGTCGAAAATCACTGTTTCGTGTAATTGCAATTTGAAAAATTTGGAAAAATAAACATGTTTCTAAAAAAAATTTGGACAGTTATTAAATAAAGACTTTTATCAAAAGAAAGATTTTTTAAAAATAAATAAGTTTATGTAGGTTTAAAATTAAAAGGAATAATATTAGAGAAGTTATTAAAGAAAAAAGGCTATAAGCGGTTATAAAAATAAAACAAAATTTCATTTAACATTCTAAAGTCGATATAAATCTTTATTACATATGTAATAATTTCGTTTTCTCAGTATTAAATTGAGTTTATTAGCTTATTCTGACATAAGTTTCCAAAAGGCTGTACTTTTAAAATACATTAAGTGCTTAACTAAAAAAAAGAGTCTCTATTATAATTCTTAAGTCATTTTACGCTTTTATTGTATGTGTAAATTGCTATATTAATGACTTAAGCGATTATGTTTTCTTAAATATCTTGCAGTCGAATAGAGGTTAATACTTCAATTTTTGTATGTATATGAAAGGCAATAAGACGAACATAATGATGTTAATAACTCAATTCATTCTTATCTCGACATAAGCGGTTAATTATTTCTACTACAGATATAATTGTTTCATAAATTTAACTAATGTTTGATAGTAAATTTATGGGTCTATAGTTATTAGGATCTGTTGGGTCTTTACCCGGTTTTTTAGCATAATTACCTTTGCTATTTAAATGGTTTCATGTGTGCTTCACATTGTCACAATATTTAATTAAGATATCAGACCCATTGAATTTATCAAAGTTATTTACTTGCACATAAATACCAAAAATTGTAATTTTAAATTCAATAACACATTTTTATAAAAAAAAATCAATAGATAAATAAAAAAAAATAAATTTTCTTATGGGAAAAGTTTTCTTAAGTTTAAATTAAGTGAAAGTTTTGTAACTTTTTTAATTTATTGAAAATTTTCAAACAATAAAATAAAATCTTCTATTACAGAAAATCCATTAGAATTATAATTTGAAAATGAAATTGAGTAAAAATTTAAAGTTATATTTTATTTTAAATTTATCGTAAAAAATAATAAAATTTCAGATTTAATCAAAGTCATTTAATAACTTCTATAAATAATCATGTAATCGATTTCTATATAAATAGAATTCAGAACAAACTTGAAGCCCTTTCTTTATTTCTACTTTGCTGAAGTATTTTTGATTGTATTATTGTCAAATTGTTATGTAAGTTCAATGCACAACAGTTTTCTACTATGCTATTAATTATGTCCTACGAGTCCCGGCGAGGATCTACCTTTACACTAATGATGCTGCAGCTAATTTCAATTCTAAAAAATTAAAAAAAATAAAAAAATTGAAAATAAAAAAAAACAAATTTTTTTTTATTTATTTTCTGTTTGTAATACGTTTTTTGTTCATATACTGATGTACATATGTTTAGAGCTCATGTTAGAGCAACCAGTTTGCGGGTTACGATGGGGTTCACCGCATAATGAAAAACTTTATGGGACTTATTAAACTAATTGCAGAATTTGATAATATACCAGCAAGCACGTTTAAAGGAGGACGTTAAAAAATATGCTGATTTTGTACCTTGTGCAGCACATTCTCTAAATTTGGTAGGGGTAGCACTAGTTAGTATAGTAACACCAATTATTGATTATTTTGGGATTTTGCAACGATTATAATTACAATTTTCTTCAAAAAGTTTAAGTATTACAAGATGGTCAATGCATCATGAATCAGTTAATGTATTAAAAAATGACTACAGGGATATTCTGACAACTCTTCAATATATTCATGAAGAAAGCGAAGAAAAAATTGATTGTAAAAGAAGCAATTATTTTATTTAAAAAATTAATAGAACTTAAAAATGCACTTTTGACGTAAGTAAAAAGTTACAAACCCCCGGCTTAGATGTTTCTGAAGGTTATGACATAATTTTTACATTGGAATTATTTGTAAGACAATTTCGGGAAAATTCTGAACAAAAAATTACTGAATACGAAGCTAAAAATTTTGAGTAAAGAAATTATGGAAAATTATATTGATTTAAACAAACGGCTGAGGACAAAAGTTTTTTCGAATCGTGAAAGGGGTACGATGTACGTAATGGCAAGGAAAAGTTTTGGATTAGAGGTATTCAACGATTGTTTAACTACCGAATTATCGAAAAGAGGTAGCATATACAAGCAAATAAATAGCAGATTTAAATTGCTTTTAAATAATTGAGTGTACTAGAATCAAAACCGATACATTTGCATTTTGTTTTTAAATTTAACTAATGATTGGATAACTTTGTTTAGACTGAAGTTTAATGTTATTTATTGTTAAAGTTGTTTCAAAATCAATTTTCCAATTAGAAAAACGAATTTAAAAACGATAGTTGAATCAAAACTAGTACATTTGCAATTTTCAGTTGAATCAAAACGTAACATTTACACGTAAACAAAATATTGCAACAAAATCAGTCTTTTGCTGTACTAAATACATATAAAACCATAGTACTATTTTCAAATTAATTCTTTTACTGTTTAGCTATTGGATATTTGTTTTGGAGCGAATTTTAGTTTAAAATTAATATCAAAGTAAATAGGTGTTTAAGTTTCACAAAAAAATTGATTTGATGTATGAACCACAAATTTCTCAAGATGCATTTATTATTGGCTACATACAAACCTGTACACCTAAAACAACTTCGGGCTCAAAAAAAGCACTAAAAAATTATGTCACAAAAGTCATCTGTTCGGATTTGTTTACCAGCTTTCATAAATATTTTGCGAATAGAAAAAGTCCGAGTTCGTAGAATATTCAAACGTTTCATTAGAATTGAGACAATACTAAAGGAAACCCGAGGCGATGATCGAAAATCGGAATCTTTTGCACCTCGAAAAGAGGCTGTTAAAAACTTTATGAAAAAATTTTATGTTCATAATACACACTACTGCTGCTCTAAATCTACTAATTGACAATATCTTCCAGGGAATTGTCCTGAAATAGCATCCACTCTAAGTATTAAAGATAATGAGGATCATAAAGGGTTACAAGTAAAAAAGTGGTTCAAATTTCAACATTACTTTTAAAACGCCTTCAACAGATCAGTGCTCTAAATGTTTACAGTGTAACGAGATGTTTACAGCATTTTGAACAATCCTGGACAGACAAAAACGAATTAAAATTTTACAAAAGGAGTTTTTGCCGTGAATAATAATTATTTAAATAATGATAACATTGCTGATGACGATCAATGTGATACTTTTTTTTGAAAATAATATAGATTTAAGAATTTAGCTCTGGAAGGACGATTAATTTTATTTTTTTATTATTTTTTTTAGATGATTCTTGATATAAGAATTTGACTTAAAACCAACAATGTGTTACCTATTCGCTCAAACTGAATTACTGAGCATTGCTGTTTTTTAGAATATAAATTAAAAAATTAATTTTATGAATTATTTTATTTATGATTCCTAATTTTTTTGTTTTATCAAACATGATGATAGTTGAAACAAAATAAGCCATATGCACATGCAGTGGTAACAAAATCAAACATTTGCAAATGGTTGCAACAAAGTGAATCATTTGCAAAATTAATACTTGTGTAAGCTTAAATATTCATTTTGTTTTTAATTTTTCAATACAAATAATATTTAAATCAATTATTCTTTGATAAAATAACTTAAAAATAGTATAAATTAATTTAAATAACAAAGAAAATGTTTTTTGCATTTTTCTCAAAATTGACCTTCTTTAACACAAATGTATCAGTTTTGATTCTACTACACTCAATTCTAAAATTGACACGAATAATTAACGAATGTACACAATTTAGAGAATATCTTAAAATTACAAATGAAAAAGAAGATCGAACAAAATGTTTCACTATGCAGAAATTAATATTCGAAAGAAATTTGATAGATGTTTTTCCAAATCTATATACGACATTTAAAATATTGCTAACTCTACCAATAACCATCAGTAGTGAGGCTGAAAGAGCCTTTTCAAAATTGACAGTTATTAAAAATAAATATCGCACCACAATGCTGGAAGAAAGACTTAATTATCTTTCAATTTTGAAAATGACGTAACCAAATCAGTGTTTTATGATAAGGCAATAAGAGAATTTGTCAATAAAAAATGCCGGAAACAAAAAATTTAATTAAATTTTTATTTTTTTGCTCATTATTATACATAAAATGAATTAAAATGAATTTATATTTTTTCCAAATTTTATTAATTTAAAAACAAAAAATACGTAGTATCGCAAAGAACATAAATATACTTAGCACAAATATACATACCCACAAATATACTTTGCCTCAGGCCACACAAATATTTAATCCACCGCTGCGGCTACGACGTTCCTTTTTGCGGGTTACTACTGAATATTTCACAACCATGGACATTTGTGAATACTAACAACGATTTAAAAAAATTCTTTAAGTCCATCCAGATATTTCAGAACTAATAAATTGATAAAGTGTTATTTAGTGAATATTTAAGTAGTTAATTAAAGAAAAAAAAAGATTGGTTTATTGTTGAAAATTGATTGTACACCAGTAATAATAATTATTCATAATAAAACTCTAAAATCAGTAAAGTTTTAATACCGACAGCATCTGCATAAATGCGAAAATAAATACAGTTATATTTTTCCAAACAGTAGACAATTCACTGTCCCTATTATTATTATTTCAAATTTGTTTCTAGAAATGGGTTAATTATTATATTTAGCTAAACAATAAAATTCTGGACATTTATTAATTGGTTGTTTCCATATCTTAACTTTTGCTTGTTTTTGCAATTTAAATTTTTTTTTTCCCCCTTTTTTTTTAAACAATAATCTCCTTACAATTTATTTTATTAGATTTCAATTTTTTTTTATCTAGCTACTTTACTTAGTTTGTAGTATATTTTCTTTTGAATCATTAATTCATAATAAATAACGGTGGAGTATCATAATAAATAACGCTGCATTCATAAGTGATGTAAAATCTGCCTGGTTTTGTGTTATCTGGAAATTGACCTAAATAGTAATGATTTATCTTGTTTATGGGTTAGTCAAAATGACATAAGCCGCATTCTTATTTTATGACGAAGAACCCGAATTTGCATCAAAAAGTACCTCTTCCCATTTGAAAATTTCAATATCGGCGAATATCCAATTTTACAAAGCTATTTCCAATCCCTTCCCAAAGTTACCTATATTTAATTGATTTTTATTATTTTCTTTTTAATACAAATAATACATATCTAGTTTGTAATTATATTAGGAATATTAGTTATTTTTTATATAATATATTTTTATTATTTTCTTTATTGAGTTTTCTATATTTTATTGAAAATGTCACTTTCTCTGATGAATGCCATGATTTTAGTTGTTGGTTCTGTAGTCCTTTGTTAGTATATCAATCAACCTGTGATGCAAAGTATGGCTCTTACATCAGTGCATAAGCCTCAAATATGTGCTGTATAGTGATTGAGGTATTTAGAACACTATAGTGACATATTGGCTGGGCGTTTTGGAAACCATTTGTGTCCTACTCCTAGTTTCGTCAGAACGACAACAACTTTTCTACTGGCCTAGTAGATACTATTCTATTTGGATACATTTCTTTTAATATACCTTATAGTTTATTGGTGAAGGATTCGTTTTCCCAACTAGTATATCCCGTAAGCTTCTATCACATGTCCCATTAGAATGCCTATGGTACCGGATTTATTGTTGGGAAAGTTGTTCTAAAACTGCTTTCTCTACCAGTCTGTCTGCAACTCCGATGGTATTGGCATGTCCCGACGTCAATATAAAATAATAATTATATGGTTTTTGCATACCTGCAGCTGCTGATGTTGGAGTACTATAACTGTCGGGTATCTGAACAGGTTAGCCACAGAGGGAAAAAGATGATTACCAACCTATGCTTCACTGACGGGGTTTCTGTACAATATTGTAATTGATGATGTACCCTAGTATCGGACCTAGTATTGGGATTGTAAAACAATAATGTAAATTATGATGTAACCTAGTATCAGGCCAACCGAAAGTATCACATGATAACTTGCTGTAAAGATATTTTTTAATTTATATTAGAAATAAAAATGTCTATTTCCTAACGTTAATCTACAAGATTAAAACAATAAAAATTTAATTTTGATATAATTATGAACAAATGTAATATAGAGAAACATAGTAAAAAAAATAAGCCTCTTTTAATGTGAACGGACTTTAAAATATAATTTTAAAAAATAATGGAACTTTTTTTTTTTATTTCTTTCTATTTTAGTTTATGAATAAAAACAAATAATATTAATTTTAACATGGTTAAGGATAACTAAATTTATTCATTTAATATTTTTTTTATTTCTCTCAATTTCGTTATTGTTAGTGTAATCACTCTTCTATTCACTTTCAATTCAGTTGCTTTCTATTTTTATATTTAAATTTTTATGTTTTGTATTTTTCTTATTCGGTCTTACTATTATAGTTTTTCTAGAGGTTTTAATTTTTTTTTTTTTTTTTTGCTTTTTGTGGCAACTATACATAAAGATTCTTATGTTAAGCAAAAAAGTTTAACGAGTCCTCTGGAGATTGGACGAATAAAAACTCAATTTTTTTCTTTAACGATTGGAGTAGCTCAGCACCTTTGAGAATATTTGTGATTTTTTTTTCTGGTCTCTCATTATATTTTAAAGTGTATTCTGGGGAATTTTTCTTAGTTTAAAATTTAAATAAATTTAATTCTTAAATTGTTTGTAGAAAATCATTTGAAATGTTTCCAACAAAACATAATATGTTTAATTTAAAATATGAAAATTTAAATGGCAGAATGTGATACATTTAATTTCTGAATTTAATTTTACTTCGGTTGGAAAGAAAACATTATTAGAAAACCGTCGGAAATTTAAAATAAAACCTTCAATTTAATTTGACTATAATCTTGATGATCACATCTACATGTATAAGTTAATTTATTTACATTTTTTGCTTTTATGAAGGTGAACCTTCGTTTATTACAATCAAATGAAGACTCAAATTCTAATAAGAATTTTCTTGCTTTTTATACTATTTTAAAACAAAGAACATAAATTGGAATTTAGAGCAAGATTACAAAATCAATAAAAATTTGATTAATCGATATTTTTCAAAAATTGCAATACATTATTTCTTATAATAACAAACAAAAAAATAATTATTATTTTCTTTAAAATTTAGTTTACAATATTAAAGAATTTTTGATAATGCAAATTTGTCTTTTAACAAAGAAAATTGATTACAAAGTAGTAATTTTTATATTTTAAAAAATGCTTATTAATTAAAAATTTAAGTTTTTTTATAAATTGTTATTGTTTATTTTAACCAGAGTTAAATATCAAAACAATCAGAATGTTGAACTTTGTTCTATTAATAAAAATAAATACATTGTTTTGAAATTTAAGTATCAACGTGTGATTTAAGTTTATTATTTTGAAATTCAAGAACTTAAGAATTTACAATGTTTGTTCTTGAAAATTTTATTTGTATTTTTGTTAATGAAAATATTAAAATTTAAGTTAGTAAATTATTGGTTGTGGTAGGTAAGTTAATAAATTATTTAAATTATTGGTTGTTAACTTATATTCTCGCAATATTTAAAATATAATAGTAATACTATTGTTAGATTATAAATATTAAGCCTAAGTAAATAACCAGCAGAATATAGATCTAATATTTTCAAAACAAAGCAAGATCAAAATCTAGTGAAATTAAAATATTAAGAGAAACTGATGGGCTCGGAAAACTTGCAAAAATCATATAAGAAGAGAAAAAATTAGAAAAAAATTCAATAGTCTCTACATTTTAATCGGTACGATAGACAAAATAATGTAATATAACTGTAGGATTGATGTAGCTAGGTTTGGTTCAAAACATTCTATGCCATTAAATTCATGTATTCTACTCAACAATAGGTCGCGAAAACGACGCCAAATAGAATAGCAACAGTAGACAGCTTTTAATTATTGCAGATTATGCAAAATTTGTAAATACATGGTGTTCACATGTCTGTGCATATAATTGCCAGATATTCACGATGTTAAATAATGACATGAAAATTTAAATATTTTTGGCATATTTTACATTATCAAAAGTTCCTATATGCAAATGTGATTTATGTATTTTGTACAATGCAGTTGTCAACATGTAAGACATCCCTGTAAATGCGTATTTGTATGCAAAATATTCAATTTTTGCTTTTACATAATAATTGCAATAATAAAAAGAAAGCCTTTAGATTAGTAGAATAGTAACTGTTTTAGTAGACTTATTTGCTATTTAGTAAACTAAATTGTAAAAATATGAAATTTTAAGCAAATTCTAAAAAGATAGACGAGCTATGCCAAAGCCCTAGCCAAGCAGAGTAAAAAAGGATAAACAAATAAAAAACTTAACTTGTAAAACTTCGTTGCTTTGGGAAAGTCTGCTTTATACAGACTTACGAGATCGATATGCAAAAATATATATAATGGCCACTAACTACTAAGAGGACAACCGTTAAAAAGATGGAAATACTGGATATTGCATTTGAATCACCAATAAGTGAAATTTTTTTGTAAAAATAGGACAAAAATGAAGAAGTAGTAAAAAGAAAATCGTTGGATATACACAATGTACAATGTGCCAAATCGAATATTTTTTTTACTGAAATGAACATAAATTAATTGAGTTATCCTTTATTAAATATGAAAAACAAAATATTTGACAAATTATATGTGTGTACATAGTATGAAAGCTGTTTTGTTTCCAGACTTTAACAACTAATTGCTGATTTGTTATTTTCTGTTTAATTTCTAAAAAATAATAAAAATAGTTTTCATACTACAATTTGTCAAACAAAGTGGTTTTGCTAACAGGAAATTAGGTTTGTTTAATTGTTATAACTCACATATGAATTTATTTCAAGTTTATTTATCAATTATGAAACTAAAACCTAAATCAAACTAGATTTGTATTTTTACAATATCTACTGCGGAGTTCAGTTGTGGAAGAAGAGCGAAAGCTTACTCCAATTAAAGTTAAAAAGTAGTTCTGTAGTTTAATTAAAAAGGCCCACATTTCGAAAGGGAAAAGGACCTATAAAGTTGACCTACAGATTTATTTGTAGGATCAACTGTTAAAATAAATAAATAAATAAATAAGTAGTTCTGTACAATAGCCTAGAAAGTTCATAATAATAACATTTCGTCGGTTTATTACTATTTTCGGACAAACTTTTTAGAATAGTTTCGAGTAAATCGAGTAAATCGAGTTTAAAGTTTAATGTTTAATAAAAAAGAAACTGCTCCAAAGGATTTCATTTTAAATTTGAGTATTAGGTTTGTATATTTTCAAGCTATTAAAATAAAACTATCATGACTGTTTGCGCCCAAGATTCGAGGTGATGGATCTGAAAAACCGAACCCACTTTTTTTTGCTGTTGGCTATATCCCATGGAGAGTTCAGAAATTTGTTAAAATTATATGAAGTGTCCGAATTTTGCTCGGATATGTCCGATTTTAGCAAACATTTTTTTTGACTAAAGTGGTGTAAGGTATAGATAAGCCTATGAAAAAAAAGTTAAAAATGAATAAAATAAGAGAAAAACGGTATTTCAACAGTTCATTTTTAAATTAGTTTTTAAATTAACAGCTTTTTTCACAGCTGTTTTTTCGTAAAAAATAAGTCGACATACTCTGTGAATATGCGATAATATTTGAATGAAAACGATTTCACGTGTTTGCTATGGATGTACGGCTACGTTTAACATTATATTCCTTTACAAATTTCAAGTTAAATTTGGTCTTTTCATTATTCGACAATTCCCAAAAAGCTTCAAAAATATTTTTCCTATCTTTTTCTGGAAAAATGTTTGTGCAGAAAAAGTTAAAATATTTTTACAAGTTGATTTCATATATTTCGATTAAGTTACTTAATTTTTATAATTTTTATAAGATAAAACAGCCTCTCGTAATTTCTTCTGAATACTTTTTTTCTATAATTCAGGTCTCTAATTTTTTTCTTGATCAATGAGGGCTACAACACACCCACGTAACAATTTTTTCCTATAAGACTGTCTTTATAATATTTAGATTGCTTGCTATAATCTAAATATTTTTATTGAATTAATCATTTTAAATATAAAAAGCTTCTAAGCTCTAAGCTAATATTTATTTACCATAAGCTTGAGCTAAATGGTACACTTGCACCTTTTTTGAAATTATCAAAACTATTTTCTAAATCTATAGAACAAACAATGATTTATTAAAAACTATTGTACAAACTGATCTTAAAATATTTTTAAAATATTGTTACCGCTTAAATTTAAATTTGAATCTTCTCTGCTATTGGTTTTAGCTTGAAAATTTGGGTCTCTGTATTTATCATCCGCTGTAAAAAGTAATAGTAATTGCATTTTGTAATTAAAATAAAAAATATCATACAAACATATACATATACAAGGAAAATTTGGATCAGCACAGTAATACCTTTCAGTGTTTCTGACTTTTTTTGAGCGGGAATTATCTTCCTGCTACAAATTTCGTCTTGCATAGGTACTTAACAAACACAAAAATTTTTATAAGAATTTAATTTCAAGAACAAAAATAGTTAGGCTAAAAGAGTTGTAAAAACATATACAGTGGTAGGCAGAATTAATTACACACTCAATAAATTTTAACATTTTTTTTTGTTTTTCTTTTCTGAGGACGAAATTTACAAATGTGTTAAAAAAAACTTCGGGAATCAATTTCACAAAGTGTTCTTAATTTAAATTTAAATTTTCGGCTAAAAAAAATCTCAAATGACTCAGGTAGTACCAGATTTCTTTTGCTATGTCACCCGGCAAAAGTAATTACACATTTGGTTTCATACGGCATAATAAATTACACATCATGTAAAACTAAAGAAATATTGCTAATTTTGTAATAAAAAAGTTGTTTACAGTTAAATAGTTTTATTTTAGTATTTTTTCATTAGTATATTTTATTATTAATGTTTAGTTATTACACCTTATGCATCAATAACAGCTTTCAATTATTTTCATATTGAAGTTTTTAAATTTTTAATTAATTCCGTAGGTATTTTTATCTAAATATTCAGTATTTCGTCAATCCTTTCAGCCTTTTTTTGCTTTTATCGATTTATTTTTCTTTTCAGTGTTTCATAAACGCGATTTGTTTCATAAATGCGCAGATGTTCTCTATAAAATTTAAGTAAGGGCTCTTCGGTGACCAAGTTAGAATGTTCAGTCCGACACCCTCAAGAGATCGGTTTACAACGCAACCTCAATTAAATGAACCATTATCTTGCTGGAAACAGCAGTTATCATCAGGAAATATTCTGCCTCCTTAAGTGAAAGCATGTTCATTTAATATTTTCATATATGCACATTGAAATAATGTTGCATCTGTTGGAAACAAAGCTCCACAGCCATTGTAGTAAATGCATCCCCAAGACATAACACTTCCATCGCCATGGGAATCAAATTTTTAAGCCACTTTATACTTTAACTCTTTTGGAAGATGAATGTATTTTTTTCCAAGAGCTTCCGTGGAATGTAAATTAACTTTCCTGTGTCCACAATACGTTATATCAGTACTCCGATGACTCATTAACATATTCTTGAGCAAAAGCCTCACGTTTTGAAAAATTTACTGGTAAAATATTTACTACTTTACGCACCCCATAAGTTTGAATATTAAAATATTTACATATGTGACCGAAAGGTATTTTGTACACTTGACAAAGTCTTTCAAGTCAAAGACATTTTAAGAGACAATTTTTTTTTCGTTTTTTTACTACTTTTTATTGTTAATTATTGTTTTATTTTTTTTTATGTAATATAAATGTTAGAAAGAGACAGATAGTTATAGTAGTAATATATTAAGAAAGATTTGTTGTATAATATTAGTATTGTTTAGTGTATTCCATTTGATCTTGATCAAAGAGTAATGAATCTATAATAATATGTGCATTATTGTACAGTTGGTGACAAAATTATTTTTACAAATTGGTTGGCTGAAGTCGGTAGATATCGAAAATATGATAATTTCAAAACATATTTTGATTTATTCACATTTTGAAAATACTTGTCTTCCTATATAAGTTTATATTTGCAGACTCAAGGGTAAAAAGTTAGAAAAACTAGACGGATTAGAGGTTTTGAAGTCATAAGCATGTTTGTTTTACCGTAGTCAACAATTTTGGTTAAGTCCAAACTATAACTGCACCCATACAGCTGTTTCAATCGACGAAGAGAGGGTTTTCATACGGTGACAGTACCCCTGGTCCATCTAGTCGACTGAAACAGCTGTAGGGTTGTATAGAACAGGATTTTTGTGGGACCCCATCAACGTATGAAAAACTTTTTTTAGTCGAATGAGACAGGTGTAGAGTTGTAGAAAAGCATTTCTATGGGGCCTCATGATCGTATGGAAATGCTCTTTTCGTTGATTAAAACAGCTGTAGAATTATATCTTTTTTTTATTAAATCATTCGTACACTCTTTTTCCAATAACTTTTGCTGACCCAAAAACAATTTTAACTGGACTTATATCAGGATTTTCTTTTTAATTACTTAACAATTTGTAATAGCCTTCTTTGGGTCTCTTAGTAACAACTTCATTCCTACAAAGATCTAGTAGTTTCCCTGTTTTTCAAGCTACCGTATTCCTCTTTTTCCTTTACAAGGTTCTAAATAGTTTTAAATGAAATTTCATAGATTTCTGCTTTGCCGGATGACATAGCAAAAGAAACCTGTTACTACCTGAGTCATTTGAGATTTTTTTCCGCCGAAAATTTAAATTTATATTAAGAACACTTTGTGAAATTGATTCGCAAAGTTTTTTTTAATACATTTGTAAATTCCGTCCTTAGAAAACAAAAACAAAAAAAAATGTAAAAATTTATTGAGTGTGCAATTAATTTTGCCTACCACTGTATATATATATATATATTTTTCAACTATGTACGTTCGGCGGCTTATCTTGATGGCTGAATACTAGCTCAATTTCTTTGTCGTAGGTTTCAGACATATCCATTTAAAATTGCTACTATCCAAACAAAATATATAGAAATGGACGAATTATAGAATTTCTAAAACTATTATTATTTTTGGACATATCCATAACATTATCAATACTATAATAAAATTTCATAATGTAAGTGGACCAATTAAAAACTTACAGAAAACCTAACAATTTTTAGTCTATATCCTCGGATCATTAAGATGTCTTATTTCAGGAATTACAATAAAATTATCGAAATATTCATACAAATTTTCGGACATCAACAAAAAGACTGGATATGTCCGAATTTTGTTTTCAAAAACGTTTAAAAAGTGGAGATATCCGAATCTCGCCTCTCCATATCTACAAAACTAAAATAGATAATTAAAAACGGGTCACAAAAAATGAAAGAGCATCCCAAAAAAACCTAAGGACAAAGTCCTACGTCAAAAAACACAAAAGGGGTGTTTGTCCGAAAATGGACATTTACCGAAGATTTTTTATTTTATCACTACGGCATTTAATCATTTAGATAATGAATCTTACTTTTAATGTCCTTTTTCGCTAGTTTAGAAAAGACTACGCCATTTTGTCTTGAATTTTGAATGTTTTGAGAAATAAAACGTATAGATACCTAATAAATATACTTTATAAGAAATAGGTAATAACAAAGTAGTAAGTAATCTCATTATCTGGCCAGATACCGTTCATAGCAATAAAAAATATTCTGAATATTTATTTTTATATAAAATTGATATTAACTCACCACAAGGTAATTCTAATATTCTTATCCAAATTAATATATTCAATTACGCGATATAACACTACAGTATTATAGGATTTACTATTACGATCACAATATTCTTGCTTAGGTAATACAAATTAATTAACACTATTAGATAGGTTGGGATTTTATATGTTCAATAAATTTTATTTTTATATTTATTGTATTGTTTTTTTTTTGTTTTGATAAAAAAAATTGAATTAATTTTGGATTATCACATTTAAAATGGTAAAACTTTTTTAATTCAATTGACCTCTTTAATGTTTTTGTTATTGTTGTTATTTTTGTTGATATTCAATAATACCTGAAAGTAATACCATCCTGTATGTATCTATATGAAATATAATAGAAACGCCTGAATATTATATACATTATAATATAATATATAGGTATATATGTAGGTATAAGTTTTATTGAAACTAAAATTCCCATTAATCTCTTATAATCGGATGAAAGCCTTACAAAATTTGACATAAAAGTACACATTCATAATAATATATTCTATCTATAAATAAATACATACATATTATAATATATCCTATTCCTATAAATATAATATATATTTATATATATAAATATATTTATTGGATTTAATTAACTTATTTTGACCTCAAAATTTTTAATACAACATATGTAAATGATATGGAAATATGCACAGCATATAGGTACAATAATAATAATAATATAAAGAGAAAACCAATATCTACAAATAATTGAAATTTAAAGAAATCAATATTAATGCAATATTCTAATATTATTACAAATTAAAAGGACATCATCATTTTATGTTAACAAGATATTTGCTTAGACAAGCGTAAAAAATTTACTATTTATCGTAATGAAAGATTTTTTTTTGTGGTTTTTCATCCTTTTCTATATTTAAATTTCAATAGTGATTGTGTACAATAATAATATTATGGCTTAAGTTTAAGGTATATAAATAATAAAGCTATATATACGAGTACCTATCAAAATCTATTCAAGTAAAGGGAATTATTCAAATCAAAAATTTTGCGGTTTAATTCTCAAAAGATAGATTTTATACATTCGTTAGTCGTATTAGTTTTTGCCATAATAATATAGAATAAGGATATTCATTAGGAGCATTATTGAAAAATAATTATAATGCAAGATATTCCATTGGTGAGTCATAATGAACGGTAAGATATAATTGCGAAATTTTATATTATGAAGAAAAATAATTTAATATATAATTAGAAGAAACATATTAATGTAAGTAATTCAAGTTAATTCTAATTAAAGATTTAAATTAGATTATTAAATCTAAAAATAGCTTATTTAGATTAACATTGAAAATATGAAGCAAACAATCTGGAGTTAATCGTTAAAACCTACAGCTTCAGAATAATAATTGTTCTTTCAAAAATTTTGTTTTACGAAATTTTTCTTAAAAATTGGGTTATTAATAACTTGTAAAATTGATCCCATTTCAATTCAATGGAATATGCGCACAAATTTTTTAATATGGTTGAGCTGTATATATTTTGTTTTTATCATTTTGCACACGCCCGCATTATCCCATAGGCACAATATAGGCACAGTACCTAGGGCCTACGAACTGTAAATGGCCTACGAAAATGTATACATATTATTATTTACGAAAAATTTATATAATAAATATTCAACCAAAGCATGAAAGAAAAATTTCACTTAATCCAAAATAATTGAAAATTTATTTTCAAAAAACCAAAAAAAAATCATTAATTTAGTAAACAATTTATTTAATTATTACCTAAACTAACCTTCCTACATTTTTTATTGGCGAATTCGACAATAACATCATCGAAACTAATTTCTCGCATTAAATCACTTTCAATTGATAAAAGCGTAAGAGATGATAATCGTTCCTGTCCCATAGTTGATCGGAGGCAGTTTTGTATTCTTTTAAGCTTTGAAAAGCTCCGCTCCCCTTCCACATTCGTTCCAAATATCGATACATAAATTCTTAACACAATATTTACATTAGGAAAACTGGTATCTAGTTTATCATTTATTTGTGCAATTATCATTTCCTTCACTGATTTTTTATTCCCATACATTCGTGAAAATAATAAAAACTCGTCAACAAATGCATCTTCAACATCTGAAGAATATATTTGCACTAACTGGTTTGCTTTCGAAACTATTTCATTATTTGTTAAACTTCTGTCCACCAAAAAATTAAACCTATCATATAACATTTGATATGCTCCAAGTCGCTTACGCATGTCTATCTACTATTATATAAAAAGATTTTATACGAAATTTGTCACTTGCACTTAGCCTCAAGCTAGGATCTGTGTTGTCTAAAACTATTAAAAAATTTATTTCGTGTTCGTTTACGTTGTGTATATTCTTCATATTCGGTGGATGTAAGATTTTTTGCCATGGTTTCAAATTTATCAAACTCTATGAGAGTATCAAATAATTTTACAATAGTGCATAATTTTATGCCAGTCTCCTGCAGAGCTTTATTGACAATATTAATATTTTGTAATAAATCATTCCAAATAACACACATCAATGCAATCAAATCAACATCAAATGCTTGTTGAAATTCTGAATAATTCATAAATAGAGCCTTAGTAGCATGATGTCGAACAGACCATCTGGTTTCTGATAAATTTTTAACAACACTTCTTTCATATTGTCTTTAAATTTGGACCATCTTTGTGGTGAAGCACAAAAAAAAGTGTATATTACTTGTAAAATTCCACAAAACTTTACTGCTTCCAAGCAACACTCCACAGCAGATAAACCTACAAAATTAAGACTATGAGCAGCACATGGAACCCATTCAGCTGGACTATTTATTTCTCTAAATCTAGCTTGTACACCTGCACATATACCGCTCATATTACTGGCGTTATCATATGATTGGGACCTGCAATTTCCAATACTTATGTTATAATGTTCCAAAATATGTCGTATAATGTCGAATAAACATTTTCCATCGTGTTGTTCAATTGCAATAAATTTATAAAGCGAAATAAAGGCACCAATATAATATTCACAAAATAACATTCATAAAATAAACCAATATGGAATGAAACTAAACTTTGTTATTTAAATAAAGTGTTGTTAAACAAAACCACTTTGGAAATAAATGACTGACTTCATTAGGGATACTGGCAAAAAACTATTCGATAGGGTTAAAGATAAAACAGGCCCAGGGCCTACGAAGAGGTTAGTTCGGGCATGCTTTTTGCACTGCTCTTAATAGAAGTATACGACTTCAATATAGCTCTGATATAGATTTGAGACTATTCTAGTTCTGAAATGACTTCAGTTTTCAATCAACACTCTTTTTACAAAATTTGCTACAACATATACAATTAGTCTATAAAAATATTGGGAACCGTTCATTTGGTAACTTTCATTTGGTACTGGACAATTAGCAAAAGACATTTCGCAAAAGAAACACTTAACAAAAAGAGATGGAACAAAATGTACAATTAGCAAAAGGATATTTAACAACTTGACACTTCGTAACTTGAACCCTTAACAACTTTTACAACTGGACACTTCTTAATTTGGACATTTATCAAGCGGCATCTCAGAAATACGTAAACATAGATGAGAGAATAAAAATATTTTTAGAAAATAGCGTGAAGAGGTCATCATACGAAGAGATTTAATTATTACAAGAAAAAAAAAAGTTTAATATCGTGGTCTGAAATAATTAATTTATTTTTAGTTGCTTAACGATTTAATTTTTAAAAACTTGAAAAATGCTTTGTTTTACTAGATTTGATTTTTGAAGAAAGACGTATTTAGTCTATCTAACCATTTTGTTAAATGTATTTTTGTTTATATTTTATTCTATAACACTAAATCGTGTGGTTTTAGCATTTTCAACCTTCTTATATCGTAAGGTATAAGGCGCAATCGCCTTAAACTTCATATGTTGAGTCAAGCGATTTTCGTGTTTAATTGCATATTCACTAATCCCATCATCTATTTTTTTTATTTTTAAATATCTGTAAATATCTTCGTTTGAATCATAGTGATATGCATTCCTAATAGTTATAAAGAATATATTTTGGCAGCGCTTTAAATTAGATTTTTTTGTGCATCCCCACATTTGGATACCGTAAGTCCATAAAGGTTTGATTATACTTTTATATACTTGCAAATTGGAGTATAAGCTGAGGTTAGACTGTCTTCCTATTAGTCAGCTCATATATATCTGATTTTCTATTTGATTTGCATTGCTTTTTGTTTAACGTGATGCTTTCAATTAAAACGCGAATATATACAATGTTGTTGTGTTTTTCGTCTTAATGCGTAAGTAATGTGGATCGATTTTTGCTCGTTCAGTTTAATTTTCCCGTTTTCAGTCTGTTTGTTTACTTTATCCAGCCATTCCTGAAGTTGCTCTGTTGCCTGTCTTTGCTAATCGCTTCTAGCCTTTAGAATCGTATCATCTACAAATACTTCAATTTCAACCTGTGATGTTATTGTTGGGATGCCGGCGGTATATAAACTGATTAAATTTCCAGTTGTCAAGTGTACCGTACCCAAAATATTTGATCAGTTTACTGTTGATATTTGCCCAAGTGCTTACCACATTGTTATATTGCATTATTCTGCCATCTTATACTGTCAGATTTATGCTTAGAGCAAGCACATCAGACGTCTATTACTAACAGAAAGCTTGCTTCATGGTTAGTTAAACACTGCCAACATTGTTTAGAAAAACTAAAAATAGACTAAACCAGATACATGCTGTTAGTAGAAGGATAAAAGTCATAAGTTAATTTCTATGTTAATAGCTATACATTTATTAAAAATACTTCTAAAAGTTAGGTCGAAAGTATCAAAGCTAAAAAAAACAACAGTTGTTAGTTATAGTCTCAGTTGCACGTACAATAAAACGTAATCGTTTTTTAAGAATTAAAACACTTAGAACTAGGGCTAAAATTTAATTCACGGAACATTCTAGTGATTGGCTCGAATTTAACATATTCAGTAGAGTGGAAGGGAATTTGGAAAACTCAACGGTTCTGAGATTATTCCTATTTTCTTTGAAGGTTATTTTATGAGAAAGAGAGCTAAGTATATACTTCATTCATTACATACCATTTATATAATAGTGCTTAGCAATCAATGGCGGAAACATCTACTTAGATACGGCGATTACTGGATGTGTTCACACGTTGACTGTTCCTACCATTAGCTTAGCACCATCTGTTGTTTCAAGCAATATATAACAATATATTTCAAGCTGATGACTTTCTTGAAGATTTAAACTTTTTTAAGATTCTAATGATTTTATTTAAGCCAAACCAGCTTTTAATGAATTTTAAATATTATTTCGCAATTTGCTATCATTTCTTAACAATAACAAATTTCGATTCATAATTTTAAAATTTTTTTTTTATATCCCCGTTACACAACCACATATTAAATTCTGGTTTTAATATTAAATATTATTTGCAAAAATTTTTAACTAATTTACTTAACAAAATACACGAAATTTTATTTACACTAACAATATCATAGAATAATTTTAGCGTGAGAATCACTATTATAAATATATTTAATTTGCATCAGATGATTTAACTTAACACGTACATAATATTAAATTTTAAATCAAATTAATTCAAATTTTACATAACAAAGATAAATTTCGTTCGAACAAATTTAATTTTAATCTAAAATCTTTTATATCTATTCCCAATATACAAATAATATCTAACAACTAAACTTTTAATATGAATAATAATCAAAATAAATACAACAATTTAGAAAGATTATTATCCAAAAATTTAAAATTAATCAAAACATTTTTAATTGAAATTTAATAGAGCAATAGCAATAACATTTAGTTTCGCTTTAATAATCCCAGTTAATCAATAAGTTTTCAATATAGCTATACGATTTGTATATACATAATATATTAGATATTATACACCCAAAAGAAAAACATCAATTTTCCAATCAATTACTTGAATCTTTAAAATTAATTTTTCATAATGAATAAAGTTTATTTTATTAATGCCGCCCCGTCTATATTACCTCCACCACAACCACATTTATTTATTTTTATATAAACAAAAATAATTTATTTAGTAGATATTCTTTAAAATATAATACAAAAAAAAAATCAATAAAAATAATTTGAATACGTATAATTTCAAAAGTTTATCCAATAATAATTATTCTATATATACGAAGTATATCTCAAGTCCTTTTACAGAATCTAAGGACATTTTAATATCTAATGTAGGTATAATGAATTCAATAAAAAAAAAATTAAAGTGTTAAATTCAGATATAAAATTATTTGCTTTGTGATTATCATCTTCTATAGTACTAATGGTAGATAGTTCCGTTACTATCTTCTAAATGTACCCTACATCCGTACCGAAATATTTTTAATGTGTCTTATAGATTTATAGAATTGTTTTTCAGTTAAATAATAGGTATTATATTATTTTAGAATCATGGTGTAGTGGAATGATCCTAAGGTGATACAGTTTTGGAACATATTTTGGTTTTACAATTTAATACTGTCAGAATAATGGCTTAAAGCAAGCACATCAGGCGCTCATTACTAGACGAAACGTGCTTCAGTTTGGTTGTGGAAATATATAGATTCAGTAAGGTTAGTAAAACACCGCAAAACTAAAAATTGCAAAATTTACTTACCTGCCTACCTGAATGGCACATAAAATTTTAAGCTCTTCCATATTAAATAACCAAATATTGAAAATTCAATAAATAATCTTTCCAAAATAAATATATTTTATTTATTTTTTTTTTATTTCACTGAACACATTGTCGGAACTACTTACTCTGTTATAAGTACCTTGTAACAAACGGAAGTGCCAAGTAGCACTTTCTTTTTCTAAAATACCTGTATTTCGAAAAAAAAATTTCTTAGAGGATAGACATTCGCAGGTAATAAAAGCAAACATAAAATTAACAGCAATGCACACACAAAAATAATCATAAAAACATAAGAAGGCTCCTGGCTATGATGGTATCACAGGCAAAAGGATAAACGAACTTCTATGCATTGCAAAATTCTTAACTCACATTTTTAATGCTATATGAAGAACTAGCTACTTCCCAGATATTTGGAAAACTGCTCAAATCATAATGTTAGCTAAACCGGGGAAAGAGCCAAATGATACTAGTTCATATAGATCAATAAGTCTTCTGCCAGTAATGTCAAAATTAATCGAAAAACTAATAGCCAAAAGATTGATTAAAATAAATAATGAACGAGATATCGTACCAGCTCATCAGTTTGGCTTTCGTCACAATCACGGGACAATCGAACAAATACATAGAGTAGTCAACCATATAAATAATTCACTTGACAAGAAAAAATGCTGTTCTGCAGTTTTTCTGGACATTTTGCAAGCTTTCAACAAAGTTTGGCACAAAGGTTTCCTTTACAAGCTTAAAAAACTACTTCCTCACCACTATCAGCAACTTTTGTTAACGTATGTTTCAAATAGGAGGTTCTTCGTTAAATACAATAGGGAACAATCGACACAAAAAAAAATTAAATCTGGGGCTCCTCAGGGCAGCGTCCTTGGCCCACTACTAAACCTGATATTAACAGCCTACCAACATCAGCGAGGGTACTCACTGCTACTTTTGCTGACGACACAGTGGTCTTAGTGTCTCATACTAATCCAAGATTAGCTTCAGAAGTTCTTCAGAACTACTTAGTGGACATTCAAAAATGGCTAAAAAAGTGGAGAATAAAGGCCAATGAATCGAAATCTTTTCATATCACCTTTACTAATCGCATGGGAAATTGCCTCGCTGTTCACCTTAACGACATGGAATTGGCTCACCAAGAGTCGGTTAAGTACTTAGGTATGCACTTGGATAGACACCTCACTTGGAAAAGTCACATCATCAACAAAAATAAACAACTACGATTAAAATTCAACCAATTATTTTGGCTAATAGGTCGTTTCTCCAATTTATCCCTAGAATGTAAAGTTGCAGTGTGCAAAGCTATCATCAGGCCAATCTGGAGCTACCAACATCGAAATAATAAAACGCTTCCAGTCCAAAGTACTAAAGTCAATAGTCAATGCGCCTTGGTATGTCCGAAATGACACAATTAGATCAGATTTAAATGTGTCCCATCTGTTAAGCAATTCATTAAAAAGAAAGCTGAAAAATACTATATTCGACTGGAAAACCATCCAAATTTACTTGCTCCTCAACTCATCAATAATGAACGAACAAGCGACGAGCGCAGATTAAGACGATTCAGACCGCTGGATTTATCTACTAGATCCACTTTACCTGACACTCCATAAATATAAATTTGAATATTAAGTCACCATTACAATTTATTTTGTAAAAATTACATTTTACCATGAGTTTTTTGGTTGGATTTTATAACTCACAGAGGTCTTATTGACATATTGTAATAAGTTATAAAGTCAATCAAATTAAAAATTAGGAGTTGTATAGGTAGTCTAACACTATAAATACCTACTGATGAGTTCAAGTAGTGTTATGATGAACGAAACAATTCCTGAAAATAATTTTGTTTAGTTGACTAACAGTCTTTTATTTAATATATCACAAGTATTTACTGAAAATATAAAACAAGTTCATATTTAAATGAATCCATATTAAAACATTCCTAATTCTAGTTTCTAATTCCTAAGTTTTCGCGTTGTAATTGTAACATTTCTAATTCTAATTTCATTTTCCTGTCTTTTTCTTTTTGTTTTCGATAATTTTCTTTTTTACCAGTTTTATTTTTTATCATTTCGAGTTCCATTTTTTTCAATTGTAGTTTTTCTTTTTTATAATTTCTGTCGTTGTAATACATTTCTCTGGAATATTTTTCTATACATTTCTCAGGAATACTACAGTCCTTAACGACTTCTGTATTTCGCCCATTAGTTGGAGCATTTTTTGCTGGTAGTCATTTTGGGATCATGTTTTTTGTTCTAAGAATTTTGCCGGTTGTCTTGGTTCTTTTTGACTTCTTTTTCGTTTTCTTCCAGACAGCACAACAATGTCTTCGTTATGTTATTACGAAGTTCATTTGTCGAATGTTCTAGAAGCTGCTCAACTTGGTTGATAGGTACTCTAAAAAGAAAACAAAAAAGGAAATATGATATTTTCTTATGCAGCAGTTTTAGCGTTTTATTCACAACTTAAAAATTACTGAATCTAACTCAAAATAACGCACCTATTTTCAGCACCTTCTTCATTATCTTCGACCTCCAATATATTTATTTACTGTTGTCGCTGTTGGTTTTGTGGCCTTACTCCAAAATCATTACCAACAAGATTCAGCCAAGTCTCCCATTGCATTAGTCTTATGACGGCTACTTCCTTGTCTGAGAAAACATGCTGTTTGTTTGAACCACCACCAGTTCCTTTTATTTCATCTTTATATTCTTTCAGTTTTTTTTTTATTTTGACTTTTAAGTCACCCCATACCTAAAAATTAAAAAAAAATAAATAAAAAAGTTTCAGTAAAATGTATTACTTATTGCACTTACTCGCTGCCATTTCTCCCAGTCTCTTTCTGGCGGACCCACACTATTTAGTTCAATAGCAAAATTTTCCCATTTAGGCTTGGCTGCAGCTTTTGAAATTACTCCTGTAGCAATATCTGGATTTTGCTTCATAAGTTCCACTAAGCGAGCTATTTGTCTTTTGCTACTGACTACCTTTGACTTAATAATTTTTAAAAACATTTTTTTATAAATTTTATGCATTATATTTAATAATTTTAAAATTATACTTACATTTTTTTATAAATTACACTTTTATCACTTACAAAATTTCAAACTGATAGAAAATATGAAAAGTATCAGAAATAATGACTAATTTTAACATTCACAGTACCAATTTGTCAGTGACATTTATAAAATTCACAATCGATTAGAAAAAGTGATAGTTCTGACAACCACGATAGCACATATCAGAATTTCTGAAACTCGTCATAAAGACTGATAAATAATACTGATAACTACGAATGGGCTCAATATCTTTTTATATTTTATGTAGATAGTTGTATGGAATAAAGACAAAAAAAAAAATAAAATAAAACAAAAACAGTGATTTTTACACTTTGTAAAATTCTCCATACAAAATATATGGAAAAACCAAAAATATTAACATAATATGTTAATCTTGAGCAGATTACGTATATTGGGTTGTGCCGCTCAAGCAAAAGTTAATCGAAAAATTCTGTATTCCTGTAAAATTTTCACTCTAATAATATTAACGTAAAAACAAAATTCCTATACGTCACTGACAAATCCCCAAATTTTTCAAACCAAACAATTTTTTTTTTAGCAATTTTGTAAGGATCATTAATTTTTATTGCCCTATACAATCACCATCATAGACATCATCGCCTTTACATTAGACCGTATTTTCAAAACATTTCTTTATTATCTATAGATCCTATGAAAATAGTAATTTCTCTCTTCTATCTCTTCTATATTTCACTCTTACTTAATTGTAAATTTTATTTAACTATTTTTTTTTTGTTTTTTTTTTTTTTTGGAATGGAACTTTTTAATTGTATCAATATTCAAACTTATATTTATGAAAAGGATAACAATAATAATACTATAATATATGTATATATTATTATTGTTATTTAAAAGCATGAAAATGGTTTTTTTGTTTTTATTTTTTATATGCGACTTGAATATTCACCAAATTTTATTATAGATACGATATAGAACTGTTTTAAGTGATAATAGGTAATAATAAAGCACTAATCTGAATATCCTTTTTATTATTAAGTAAATTCAAATTTTCAATAAATTTTAAAAACTTTGAACATCGTGAGTCTGGAAAATTTTTTCTGCGCAAAATTTCATGTTTGCAATTTTTGTCAATAAGGTAAATTTTTCCATGTTCACTATTTAAAAGGCTAATAATTAAGTGGAACAATATAGTATTATCGTTTGATTATTTTTGTTTTATCCTAAAACTTATTGTGTAATAATGAATTTAAATTATGTTACTTGAAAACTTGCAATAAATCCGCTTTATTTACCAAATGACCTTTTCAATGACATGAACCGTGAGAAAATTTTTGTTTTTTTTTTAATTTGTTATTTTCCACGTTTTATTAGTATGGTGATGATTAAAATGGGATGTAAATTAATTGCATAAAAGTTTATTTGTTTACATGGTACCATAGAATACAGTTATTAAAGTGCAAAATTTTAGTAATATAAATAAAATAAATAAAAGCGATTGTATACATAAAAGATATTTAGAGTTGACTGATAGAGATTAGAAATGTTGTATATACAGTGATAATTTTTCATTGTTATTTGAAAATCACTGAAACAGTAATTTTTTAGTCATAATAATTTGGGAACAGTATTTTGCAAAATATCATCGATCTAAAAATAAAGAACTGATGGACATATTGAACAATTGTCATAGTTGGCGGATGGATACAAATTTCAAATGATTCACGGTAATCAATGATGTTCTTCTATGTTTTAATTTGAAAACGGTCTTTGACCCGTATTTAAATTTTTTTTTAAATTTAATTTTTGAAACTAGGTAATATTTTTACATTATGGAATACACTTTCTAACTTTTGACATTTATCGTGTTGAATTTTTGTTTACAGCCGAAAAAAAGCAGTGTTGTTCCTTTACGTGTAATAATTAATTCTCCACACTTTGAAGTAGATTTTAGTGTAAAAAATCCGTTTACTGTAAACAATTTAAACTATGATGATGTATACAATAAAAACAATGTCAACTATAATTTAAACAATAATTATTTTTTTAGGAAATTCGGTTCATTTCAAGAATTCTATTTTAAAATTTCGGTTAGTTAATCTGGCTTGACAAAGCATATAAAAATTGTATTACATGAGCTAAGGGTTAGAATCAGTTTCATTAATTAATGGGTGGAAATATTGTTCCATCAATCCTAAAACGGTTATTTCAGTGTTGCAAAATACTACCGGAAAGCAAGCTTTTCTACTTAACTGCATATTTTAAAATAGCTAATATATTGTCTGAAATTGTTGTGGAGTCTGTTGATTATGCTGTTTTATCATACAATGCTATTGCCATAAGAATTTTCGATGATATTCAAGAAACTAAGGATGTAGATAACTCGAATGCATATCAGTTATTTAACCTAATGGTAACACGTTATTATTTAATTATCTACGTAATGAAGTAGATATAATGGTATTGTCTACAAAGTACTGTCGAAATGTAGAAAATAACGTAAACTACATAATATAGTTTACGTCGCACACCACTGAAAAAAGGGACAGTTTTGGCTTATGAAAAAATATTTTATTAAATTAAAAAATATTTCCCATTAAGTCATTATTATTAAAATAATTTAACAACAATAAAAAGCATTTTAAATATAAGAAAGAGAAAAAGAATAGTTTTAATATCAATTTACAATACAAAATATTCTAAAAATATCAAATTTATATCAAAACTTTAGTGGAAAAATATTTAAAAAATTAGAAATACAACTAAAAACTGTATACGAAAAGCTTAAAAAAAATGGAACATTATTTCAATTGGGGCTAAAATTTTTTGTTGCACATTCGAAATTTATAATAAACAATATGGAACAGATTAGATTGTAGAAATTATATTTCTATATGCAAAATGGAACTTGATGCATTGTAAATATTACTTTGTACAATGTCTAAACTGAGATTTATAGATTAGAAATTGTTTGCAAAATGTTAATTTGAACTTAATAAGCTTTGTCTTTATACGCCCTCAATACCCTTTTGTCCGTATTTGAGGCCGGAATAATGAAAAATATACAAGGTAACTGATTTAGCAGAATTTTAAATTATTTAATAGACCGGAAAATATAAAAATTACAAAAAAATAAATAAAGACAAATAACGAGATAAAAGACATGAAACAAATAGAATAGAAACATATTGGCAGAATACAAAATAACGAACAGCTTAAAATATTTATATATCCGTCTCTTGAAAACTTCTAAGTTGTTTGATGGGAACACATAAAATTGTAAGGATGTCTATTAGCTTATTTTTTTATTTATTTTCAAATCAAATAAGCCCAATCGCTCGTTCAGAGAATTTGTTTTTCATATTACAATTCAGTGCAAATAACAGTAAAATGAAAACAGTGACAAAATAAAATAAACCGAAAAAATATAGCATGTATCAGAGTTATATAAAATTATAATAAAATGAATCAGTATTTAAAATTTTTTGTTTTATTTTTGTTTTCAATTATTAGGCTTAAACATATTATTATTACAATCAATTATATTTGATTAAATTCATCATTTTGTATTTTAAATTTATTTAGTTTGTTATAGGCTTTCAGTTCATTAGATTAGACAATGCATTATATGTACTATTTTCAACCTAAAATATAAGTTTCATCTAGCACGTTGAATCTTTTTTTGTTATATTTTACAGTTTTAACTTGAAGAAACTATATACTATAAATTTGTAAAAAATGGTGATCTACTCTGCGAATACAGCTGGCACTGGAATAATTATATTTTGTGTATAATATTTTTTATTTCGTCAGAGTAATTATAAATCAGCAGATATGTATAAAACAGTGTTGGCTGATGCTTCTATATTACGGTGATGATTAAATGATGTTAGGTGTTGTGTAACATTTCCGTTCTTGATAATTTTGAAGAAGTCTCTTTTGTACAATATATATGTACTTTTCAGTGCTAGTGGGTGCACCATTTGAAATAAATAAGTTGTATTAAAGTAACGACCAAATATCAGCTATTAATATACAAAATATATAAATTCTCTATACTTTAATAGAACTAACATATTTGAGATGGTGCACCCAGTAGCACTCTAAAGTACATATATAATGTACAAAAGCGACCTCTTCATTAATGGAAATGCTACACAACACCTAACTGTAAAGCATTTTCAATTGAGAAATATAAACATTTCCCAACAACCTTCGCGTCAGAAAAAAATGTTATCGTACTAAATTTGAAAATTTACTGTTCGAAGTTTTCAATATGTACATTTTCGAATAGGATATGGTTACTATTATTAATTGACTTTGGAGACAGCTCTGTGATCCAAATTCAATATCAAACTTATTTATAATAATCGTAAATCCTTTTGTTTTCCCGACTTTAATTTCTAGTTTAACGTTTCGTACTAATTAGATTAGATGACAATAAATCAAGTCAACTAAAATTTTTCACATATCACAAATATTGTGTAACAGTTTTTAAAACAAAACAATTACAATATTATTAATACAATATAAACAATAATAAAAAATTTTTTTTTATTATTATTCTAAACATTTTGGTTACCGTTATTATTGTCCTGTTATTATGTTTTTATGATTTAAAATAACATTTTAATTACTCTATTGTAATTAGTTGAATGCACATTTTTATAGAATGTTCTTGTATTTTAATTAAAAATTTTATTTTATACTATTATTATTAGTTTTCATATAAATCCAATATACTACATATTAAAACATAACATAACCTATTGACTTATACATGTATATGATGTATTATTATGTATGATGTATACATAATAATAATGCGAATGTAAACTTTTAAGTTTAGTGGCACTGGTGGTACCTATAGGTATTAATTTTTTTGTTATTTTTTGCATTTTATTTTCTGTATGAAAATTTATGACTCTAAAAATTTGTTGGTAGAAGTTGAAAGTTGGAATAAAAAAATATTTTCAATTAAAAATGTTTATTTATTTTGTTTGGATGAAGCCTTTTGAACTTTTCGATATGAATTTTGTAATAAAAGAGGTGGGTAACTATTAATTAATTTGAAATAAATATGTATATATTATGTACATGTTTTTAATAAAATTAATTATTTGAAGTTTAGTGTAAAGCTAAAGATGTATTTGCTACAAGAAATTTAATATTTTCGAATTTAATGATTTTCAATTAAAATCCGTTTATATTTAACCAAAAATTTTCTATTTCTGTTATGAGACATCATTTGTAACAGAATTGTAGCTGGAATTGAATTGATTTAAAATTATATTTAGAAATTAAGATAAATTATTGTGTATAGAGTTAAGTTTCAATTGTTTGTAAATTTATTGTTCTTTAATTACTATTACGAGAACTTCGGAAACGCTCTAAATTTATATATGTGCAATGATATACGAAAATTAATATTTTTTTTGCTAAACTTCATAATAAATTTTTTAAATTGTGAAAACAGAAAATATTTTTCGTTTTTGTATATCCTTAATTTTTTTTTTTGTTTTTGACGTTCTAAGAGAGTTTAAAACGATGATGAACCGATGACGAACCGTTAAAAAAGTTATATTCTACGCGTGTAAGACTATACTCAAAGCTAAAAGTACAATTTTAAAAAGATTGTAAATGACCTCGAAAATACAGTTTTAAATTTTTAACTACAATTTAGTGTAATGCCAGATGTTGTGTCACACTCTCATAAGTCTCTTCAGGACATGTGAAATTTCTACAAATTTTATATACTATACATGAAGATTAATGTTGGGCTCAACAAAAAATATGGAACTTTACAACCTTATACACTTTAAAAGCACTATAGTCGAACGCCCCGCACTATTTTTTTACAAATAATTATATTTCAAATTATCTAAACCAACTCTCTTTCATAAAAGAAATAATAGAATTAACGTAGAGAATAAAGACATAATAGATCGCGCTGTAATTGGATGTGTTCACCTTGAATTGCAATTGCAGTTAACAAAATCTGTTGTTAAAGTCAGCTCTCAGTGTTTAGATTATGTCATCAATTGCAATTGCATCTTCATATGTATAAGTAAATGTTATCATTCCAATTTTTTCAACAGCTTGTCATCGGTCCATCATCGGTTAGGACTCTCTGCGCTTAGAACGTCAAAAACAAAATAATTTGTATTTAAAGATATATAAAAAAAAAAATTTTCTATTTGGACAATTTAAAAAAATTATTTTGGAGTTTAGCAAATTTATTTTCGTAAATCATTGCCACATATTTAAAATTAGATTTAAATTTTTGTTTCCGAACCTTTCGCACTTGCACTTTCCGAAAATATTAATTTATCACACTATTTTTCGTACTAAATTTTTATCCGATTTCAAAAATGTATGTGTCATATGTGTTACATGTCCTGTCACAAATATTATTGTTGTTTCAAAATTTATTATTTAAAAAAAAAGGAACCTACAATGTATCCTTCGAACATACTAAAAAATTTTCTGAGTTTTAAGAATAAATTTAGTGCGATTTGACAGGCTTAATGTGAGTATCAAGTGCAAGTGCGCGAAGTCCGGAAACGCTCTTAGTATAGACATTTTGAAAATATTATGAATTTTCGAAAAGCTTTTCACTGCTTTTTGGTCCTACATTCCTACTTTTATTTGAGATCAATTAACTCTCCAATCAAATAATTTTACATCATAAATAATTTAATAAATGACAAAGTGTTTAATGGTTTTTTTTTTGCTTTGTTGCCCAGTTGATTTGGCCCAGCCGATTTGATATGTTTTCTTAAATTTTTAACATGAGAATAATTTTGTGTGTAACATAAAAGGTTTTGTGACCTGTTAAAACATTTTATGGCTGTTTCAATTTGTTAGGCAGCTAAGTTTTAGTTGAAATTGTCGCAACAATTTTTTCGTAGTATTAGGGTAGTAGGCAGAGTGAAATGATGATACATGTTATGATTATGATCAAATTGAAATACATAGTTTAAAATTTGTGGTTCATTCTTCTAACACTAGAATTAGAAATTAGAAAAAAAAAAAACAAATCAAGAACAAAAGCAAAGTAAATTATAAAAAAAACTATACACATATAATGGGTACCTACTTACTAAATAAAATTGTGTTTTTCTTATGAATAAAATATAAATCCGTGTATTCAAAATAAATTAACATAAAAAAATTTAGTCCAAATAAAAAGTATTTGTAGTGATAAAACAGTTCATAACTTTTGAAGCACTGATTGCCGTATAGCCTTTCGAGGATTTTTTTTTTTTGAGAAATTAAATTTTATTTATTTTATAAATTTCAAAAGAAATAAAAAATGGTAGTAAAAAATTATTTATTTCAACATTGTGAATTGGTTTACTTGTTTTCCGCTGCTCTTCTGTTAGTTTATTTGTTTCATCTCAAATTATCTATTTGCATTGAGATATGGTTTAAATTTAAAAAAAAACAATTTTATTTCTAAATTTTACAAATTTCATTAAAACAATCAAAACAGTTAAAAAATATCTGAAACTAATATTTTTGGATATTTGAAATTATAGAACAAAAATTCCATTCTTGAGGTATGCAAAAAAATCATAAAATGTAATATTTTCAAATTTCATTTTCATAAAATGTATTAAATTCAACTGATTTTTATGTATATATATTCAAAATATATATTATATTCAAATTGACTTTACTACCTTTATAAAACAAAATTATATTCACCAAATTTCTAAAATTGAATACCAACGCACTCATCAACACCGTTTGTTATTCACCATAAAGACAATACAACTGTTACCATTTAAATTCAAAATGATTAACTTGAACTACGCCAACATGTGTTTCAATGGTATTCAGATAAATGTCAGTTATCATTTTAAGAATTAAAAGAATTTCGACATAAGAGCCAACATATATTAGATAGATGTGGTAATTATTGTTATTCTGTGTTTGCGTGTGAAAAGAAAATGTTTGCGATAAAAATTAATTTTTCTATACTCGTAGCTATCAAATACAATTTTTTTTTAACTTTTACTTTGAAAATTCCTAATTGATTTATTTCTATAATCTTTGCATTTCTTTATATAAATATATACATGATTATTATCATATTATAATATATCAATATGTATATCATATACGTATACTGTAATTACATTTTTAGTAAAAGCTGTAAGGTAATATGTTCTTCTTAATGTCGAGACACAGTAAAACTAATAAAATTTATTGAAGAAAGTTTTCCATTTATAATATTTTTGTTGTTTTTGTTTCTTTTTGTTATTGTTATTGTTTTGAAAATTTTACACTGTTGCTATATGTAATACATATTGTATAATATGTATAAATTTACTCATATGAGTATCATAATACGAAATTCGTAACGAGTGTTTTGTTTTTTTTTTTTTGGTTCTCCAAAGTTTTCAACAAATGGCATTAATAATTTTGCGGTTCTTTTGTTTTTTGTACTTTGGGGTAAGATGGTTATTTTTTTTTTTTTGAGCTAGTTAGTTATAGCAAAAGTAGAATGAGAAAAACACAAATTATTACAACTAATTTCAACGCATTTCTATATTATAGAAGAATAAGTGAAGATAGCAATAAAAATAAAAAAAAATTATGAAATAGAAAATAAAATTGGTCAGGAAGACTATAGAGTATCTATATAGTTATATGTGTTTAGGTAATATTTAATTATTATATTCGGATGTATCAGTAATATTTTTATAATAATTTAACACAGTATTTGGGGTAAAATAGTTTGATACATTTTTATCATTGTTGCCATATAAGTTGAACTGGTTAATTTTTTCAAGAAAGTAACTTGCTATACTATTAACTAAAATACTAAATTATGACTTTAGGAAGTTCAGACTTATATTTTAAATACATCTCAAATTAATATATATATTTAAATTATGTGGTTTGTTTAAATCAAACCGCAATAAAAATTTAAAATGATAATGACACAGTATTACAGAATAGATTTGAATCAAATGAAGAGGTTTAAACTGAGTTATTCCTCTACCTTGACATATTTGTGAACTCTAGCAGTGAATGAGGGATAGAGGTTTTTTAATTGATAATTAAGATAATATTATCATAACCTTAATTCATGATTTCATTAAAACAAAAGTCGCTTTTAATTTTCAATATAGTTTTGAAAGGTCAATTGTTATGATTCTAAACTTATGTAGTTTTTACAAGAAATGCGTTCGAATACCATACTTGCAAAATAGAATTTTAACTCTTAATTTTATTTTTTTTCTCTATTGTAAGCTTTTGCCAGGAAAGTACGCGAATGAGCCTAATACAATTGAACGAAAAGTTACATCATTTATTCTAACAGTAATTTTTCCTTATCTCTTAACTATGTGATATGCCTCACACATTACTAATTGTTATTATTAGCTCAAAACACCAACAACAGTATAAACATAAAGTAAATATAATATTATCATAATGCATACCAGGACACTCTGGCATAGGAGGAAACGAACCTGCAGATTATCTAGCAAGGAAAGCATTGGATACATCCTTCATAGGGCCAAGTCAGTTCTGTGGGGTTCACTTGAGAATAAAAAGCCTAGGTAGAGCCAAAAGCTGAGGATTTTTGGGCCAACGTTCCTAGAAATCGTCAAGCAAAAATACTCATGCTTAAACGCTCGCTCAAGAAAACCAAAACTCTTCTTGGCCTCAATAGAAATCAGGTACGTATTTTGGCAGGGATAATAACAGGCTACTGCCTAATGAAGAAAGACCTTTTTAAAGTGGGTCTAATAAACAACAACCGAAATAGAGGAAGAATCTCATCTCATCTCTCAATCTCATTCGTAACAGACTTCGCCACTTGGGAACAGCGTTCTACGAACAATTGGAGCTACCCAGCATACCATTGAAGAACATCCTGAGTGTTATCACAAAATCAGGTATTCTTAATTACTCAGACACCAGTTACAACTAACTAATAAACACGGGTTATCACAATAAACCCATTTGCGACTGCGGTTTTTTGCGACTGCGGCGACAGATTTCCTCCCGATAATTTTAAATCTAATCTATCATAATGCAAATATCCGTTAAAACTAATTCTCACTTTAATATACCTATATTTATCTACTCTCCGTTAAAAACAATTGATTTACTCTGTTAATTATCTTATATTCATAATTGAAACACCATTAGAATTATCAGTTTTTACTTTAAAAAAAAAATACTACACTCGAAAAACTATAATTTTCTTCACCTAAAATTTTGTACTTTTTTATTTTATTTTTATTGTTGTTATTTCAGTTTTATAATGTGCTGTTATGTTAAAATGTTAAAATTTAAATTGGCTTTGCTGTATATTTTTTATAATAAGGACATAATACAAATGCGACTATGAATATGTATAAATAATTAGGTAACGACGAATATAAATGTATAATATTTGGTTGTTAAGGCTTCAGACACCAAAAAAGCTTCAGACAGCAAAACAAAATTATTAAAACATGGTAGTATTGATTGGTGAGTAAATCCACAAAAACAAAATCCATAATGACTTTTGCAACAAAAAACAAATTCACAAAGAACGATCGAAAAACACAAAAATCGCAGAAATAAGGCGGAGAAGGTTACTAGACTGAAAAAAAATTATATTGCACTTTTCCAGAATATTAATAAATATAATAACGGAATCAATTTATTTAAATTTTTTAATTTATTTCCGTAAAAGGGCAATATTACTTTTAAAATACAGTTTGGTAAACCTGTTTTAATTAAAAAATATTTTTTTGTGGATTTAGTCACCAACCCGGTAATATCTATAACATTTAACTATACTATATTTACAATAAAATCATGATTTTATTATTCCATTATGAATTTTTCCATCGTTTTTATTCAATTCAATAATCTGATTATTCTTGAGAGGTCCAATATACTTCTCTAAATTTTCAAAAAACCAAAAATCTACGACCTCATGTTGTATCGTTTGGTCTAACCTAAATATTATTTAATTTTGTTACCTAAGAAATCCTAATTGGTTAACTTTTTTATTTGCAACTCTTTGCGGAGCCTAAATTAATTATTAGTCTTTTCAGACCCAAGAAAAATGTTTTAATTACACAATTTTTAGATTTTACACAACTTGATGCGCAATCGATTCAATTAATAATTTTTTTTTACACAACTAAACAAGAAAAACAATACTATTACTATAGAACGATGCTTTTGTGTTTTGAATCAAAATATCAGTTATTACGCTGTAAAAGTATTTCAACATATCTCACAATCGCTTGGGGTAGGTCTATAAGGATTAAAAGTTATTCCCTGTCAACATTATTGTTGACTTTTTATTAAAACCTACGGAATCTGAGAAGGTAGTTTCTTTAATAGCAAATACTAAAATTTCAGAAATATCTTCATAACTTCAGTAGTAATAGATATCGACCAATCCAGTTAATTGGAACCCAAAATCACGAAAACTTCAAAAGAAGGGGTCAAATCTGGATTTGAGCTGTTGTTCTATCGGAAACATATAATAATATAATTTTGATATGCACAATGGTAAACCAAAATAACATTAACTCCCACGAAATAATCACTGTGTAGTTGCTTCTTATAACAAACGTTGTTATTTAAACTATATGAAATGACAAGTGCTGAAGCTATTCCACTTGACAGTAGGCTGACAAGCTCTAAAAATGTTTTTCGACAAATCAATAGTCACAAAACATCCGAAATAGATGATAGAGCGGAATTTTAGCTGTTGTTCCAAACGAAACACCATCTTTAGAATACCCTTCAAAATAATACTTTCGCAAAATAATGTGTACGAAAGAGTTTTGATATATTTTTCTCTCCTCATAAAAATAAAACCAAAAAAATAAAATATATCTATATATTTTTTTTTTTTATATTTTATTCTTTCTTTCTTCTTTTATAATTTTGGCATTCATTTTTATTTTATTGTATAAAGGACCAAGATAATGTTACATTAATATTATTGTCAAATTAAATTATTGCCATATTACATTACGCTTTAAATCAGATTACATACTAAAGTTTATATTAATTTGTGGGAAAATATTTTTACTTTCTTGATGGTTGTTTTTTAATTTTGAAAATTTCTTTTGAAATTGTGTTAAATAGTATAGGCGTTTTGTTTGTCTGTTTGTTTGTTTGTTTGTTTAGGTACAGTAATCTTTATTGTTAATTTTTTCTTGGTACAGAAATCTGATAATCTGATCGTTGTCATTGTCAAAAAAATTGTAATATATTTTAATAATATCGCATGAATTTTATCTTTGTTTTTTTTTTTTTTTTTTTTTTTTTAATAAATAGACACATCAATTAATCACAATTTTTGTGTTTATAATAATAAAAGAGTCCAAGTGATAATATTAAACAAATTATTTTTCAACTGGCAGCAGATTTATATAATTTTTGTAATACTTATGATGTAAAGCTTTTGGTGATATAAATTTGTATGTAAATACGATTTCAGAGCTTGTTCAATACAACTGTTTGTCTGTTTAGTATCAAATTAATATTTATTTATTTATTGATCAGCGGACTTGCAGATAAATCTGCAGGCCAACTTCTGATACTTTTCCCTTTCGGGTTGTGCTTTTTTAACAAATGCATAAACTAAATACATTTAGTTTATTAAATTAATATGTATGCTTAGTGTTAATGACATACAAAATAATATAAAGCTGGTGCACTAGATAGGAACGACAGATCTATTCAAACGTAACCGAACAAATTCAGATAAACATTTGAAACTGTTTAGAAATATTTAAAATAAAAAATATGATGTTCTTAAATCAAAAAAACAAGCCCTTGCTCCCAAAAACTATTTTCCATTGCAACGAGACAAATTATACATTAATAAGAATTTATATGTAGCTGAAATAAATCAATTAATACCAATATAGGTAAGTAAAATAATTTTAAATTGATATTGTGTTTGATATCATTAAAACTATGTGAAATGTGGGTCCGGATCAATTATTAATTTCCACTTTAAAAACCCATTTTTTGTGGAGTAATATTTCAAAAACATTTAATGTTAAAAAAAAAATTTATTTGACAACAACCTTGATAGCAATACAGCCTATTTGTACTAATGAGATACTTCGCAAACTATATTTTTACTATAGTGTTACTTGTAACCTTATGGTTCAATTTTTACAATTCTTACAATTTTTATAGGTATATAAGGTAATTTCATAGACTTACATGGGAGTTACGGTTCCCGGATTTGCATTTAAAAGGTAATTTTGTTATTAATAATTAAACCATAGGCAGATTACGCTCCAACCATAATCAAGGACTTAAAACAATAATGGGGTAGTGCAAGTGTAGTAAATTCTTCTGACTGTAGTAGAAAGTCCAGTATAGCTCAGCAACAAAAAAATTATAAGGCAGATAAACTTGATGGTAAAAATACATCTAATAACAGTTATTATCGACGATATCGAAATATAATAAATAAACCGTAGGCAAGAATTACTATAGTATTGAAAAATATATATTCTATAGTCTATAGTATAGTACGGGCTAACGAATTCATATAATAATGGTTTCATACCAAAATCATGGTCCTAGTTTTTAATCTAAAAAACTAAATCAATTTAACATAGAAATAAAGTCAGACATAAAAAAAAAGTACAAATAGCTATGAAATACAAATTTTTTTTGTTTATACGTAGGCTGGCGGGAATCTTGAAAAGACACAATGAGCCCCGTAGCGTGACATTGCGTATGATATTCTTACCCACACCCTTCCTATATTGCGATCTAGTCCTTCCTACAGGACTAATGAGCAAATTTTTCTTTGATTTATTTTAATTTTAAATGTAGACTATATCCAGCGATTTCTATTTAACTTTTTCTTTGACATGTTCACCCATACTCTTGAAGACCCATCGCATCAGCGACGAAAAACCGACCAGCTCTCCAAACGAATTTGTAATTCTGGAAGGCTTGTGAAGATGAAATGCATATGCAAATAAAAATGTAAAACCAGTCAATAAATTTTTGAACTGATTCAGCAAAACATCTACAACAGAACCAACGCATCGAAAGCCGAATTTTGACAATATTACAGAATCGATAGATACAATTTTCTATCATGAAAGATCTTTGAAAATATTTTTAATAAATCCATAATTAACGCTATTAAATAAAATCTAAAAACTATGGTCTTAGGATTAATTACTTACATTAACTTCAAAGCACATTCGAAATTTCGATTATTAATTTCGAATGTGTGATTCATTAAAACATTCCAAATGATTCAAATTGAAATGTCTGTAACGATAATAATTCTTTTCACAATTTTCCATTTCTATCTAAAGTTTAAAAAAATTGAGAATAGCTAATTTTACTATCCACAATAATTTCTCACGTATCCATACACATAAATAGATAGATAAATGAACTTTATTTATTGAATGCGGTGGTGTTTAATTACTACAATTGAAATCGATATTGTGATGAATCAATGTAAGTGATACATATAAAATATTTATATATATTTATTTTTCGATATATCTGATATATAAATTAATTTGAAGAACTTGAAGAAAACAAAAAGTTATCAATAATTTTATATCTTGTAACGTATACATGCACACAATAATTATAAATAATTATGAACAAGAATAGACTTTTAATTATATTTGGGTATAGGTATAGGTATGTAATGATTTTTTCAAATAGATACTAGGTACTAAGAAAAACTTTTATTTTTAAAAGTTCTACAATAATGTGATTGTTAAAACCGGTGTACCTACACATAATTATTCGTAATTGAATTGGTAATAGATATTTTAATTATAAACTGAAATGTTGATGTTAAATATTAATTTCTTGAAGATCTGTTGACTTATGATTTTTATTTATTTTGAATTAATTAATTTGCTTCAAAATTATTAATTTTATACCGAATTATGACGGTTGTTATCTTCCACAGGATTTTAACTTGAGCTTGATTACATTTTTCTGTGTTCCCGGCTTTAATATTAAATAATTCTCTATATCAATATTAAACTTAAAATATATTTTTAAATAAAAGAAAGATTGGATAACATAGCTTCATAACAGGGGATGATGAGTGATCGAAATAGCTTATAATAAATTATGTGTGGCTGGTCGGAATATAAAGGATTTTCCAATAGTGATGATACAATTTAAAATGATTAAACTGGAAATACTGCGTATATTTTTTTGACATTTATTATGTCATTTGTGTTCAATAGGTTATGTCATTTAATAATGGAAAATTAGGCCTGATGGTTATGCCTGATGGCATCATTTAATCACGTCTGAACAACGTTTAGAAATTGTTAATTGAAAATTATGTTATTAATATAAAAATTTGATTCACTGATGAAGCTCATTTTCGTTTAATTGGTTATGTAAACAAGCATAATTGCAGAATTTGCAGTGCTGAAAATCCACACAAAACTGTTCAAACACCTTTACACAGGAGTGTACTGGAGCCGGCTCAGTTCGGCTCGCGCGAGTTATTTGTTGGCAATAAAAAGAATCGGCGAGACGGTTGTTAAATTTCTATACTTTCAAATTACAATCAAGAAAAATACAAATACAGAAAGCAGATATTAATGAAACGATCAACAAGAGCAATAAAAATGTTCAAAAATAATCCTGGTAATTATGAACATAAAGTTGCGAATTTAATTTATTCAAATGAGTTTAAATATTATACCGTTGGAAGATAATAATAAATTTAATGCTCTGTCCAGGGATAAATTGGGTTTGCTTTTGTCTGCCAACCATGCAAAATTTGGATAACAATGTTACCAATGGTAATTATGACGATTTTCTAAAACTTTTTGACATATTAGATCCGTCTACTTGGTCGTTTAAAATGAAATTCTACCTCCGTGGCTAGATGGTGAAAGAAAAGTTTCAAAATTGAAATCAAATTTTAAAATACAACATTAATATTAATGATTTTCGAGATTTTGTTGATGCAAGCAAATATCAAATCACAAAATATTCAATTACCGGATCCAATTTTAAAAGCTAAAAAGTATTAAGTACTATTGTAATTAGTAGCTCAGAACCTGAAAGAGGTTTTTAGTTTAATGAATTTGACAGTCACAAAAATGAGAACGAGTCTTACTGTGTTGCCGGTTGTTACAGATTTACCAGCACACCACTGCGCTTACATCCAGATAAAGTCACTGTTTGGTGTGCAATATAGGGATTGGCCTATATTACGTTGAAGAAAATGTTCGAAGAATAACAGGTATTGGAGAACGATACAGAACAATATTAAATGAATTTCGTTTCCTGTTATTGTCACCTGCCCCACACCCACCTTAACAACTGGTTTATTGAAAACAAAATTTAATTACGAAATTATCTCAAGAAACGGTTCAATTAGTTATCCTACCAGGTCGTATGATTTAACACCTTGTGATTTCTTTCTTTGGGGATATGTTCAGATAACTTAGAGGTTGCTGGTAACAATGAAATAGGGCTGTAGGACTTTTTGTCCTTTGGGGAGTTTCCTAGCTTATGAATCATGTTAACCTCAGTAATTTCCTATATACTTCGGACAAATTTTTGTTTGAGTGCTGCATTCATTATTTTAGTTAGAACTATTAAAGCTTTTGCTTTAGTTTCTTTAAGATATCAGATGTGATCAAATCGAATCCTGGAGCCTATTTTTATTTTAAGCTTTTAATTTCTTTTATTTTCTTTTTTCTAAAAAGCGTTATTTGCCATCTATTAGAATATTTTCTACCAGATTTACGTTTATATAAAGCTGTAATTGGAAATGTCATCTGCACATCAAATGTAAAAGCACCTGACATCAAAAATTTACATTTACAAAATTTAAGCATCTGGCGATTACTTGCAAAATTTTATTTTTACTATTGCTGCAGATACGAAAGCATCTGACGACTAAAGCAAGCAAACTTTTTTTTACTTTTCTTACAGTGCTTTAGACAATTTCGTGATTAATTATTTTGTTGAAAAAACTTTAAAATGAAGAAGAAATATTGAAAATGCAAACAATTAAAATAAAAAAAAATATTTTATTAGGAATAAAAATTTAAAATAATCGAATTATTGATGCAAAATATCAAAATAAAAAAAATACCAAAAATAATAATTATTAACAAATATGTAATTTTTTTAGCGTACCTGGTAATTTTCAATAAAATTTATTTCAATTTTTTTTTGCACTGTTTTTTTGTAATAAATCCAGTTAGGTACTCACTAAAGGCATTTTTTATTTACTAATTAATGAATACAAATAAAAAAAATTTTAATTTTCCAAAATTTTGCATCTATTTTTAAAAATTGCACAATTACATTTTTTCTATGATGTTATGTTTTGCAAATTACATTTTTTGTCAGACAATTATTGTTTTAATCAATTTTGGTTAGCTGACAAAAGCAGTCGCCATCTGTCTGCAATAAAAGTTAAATTATTTGAGCTTGTTGCGTTTTAGGTTACACTGCTAAGTCATTTGATGCGCAGCTGACATTTCCAATTACAGCTTAAGATTCTATATTATTTGGGTTGATTGTTTCATAGAGGTGATTAGCGAAAGATTCAGCTTTTTCCTTATCGCTACGTGCCCACGTTCCTTCATATTTTCTACTACTTTTTTTATATATTTCCTAATTTTGTGAGAATTAAATTAATTTTGCAATCTTTCTGAATCAATCTTAACTGAAAATCTGTAAAAAGAAAATCTGATTGCAGTTACATTAAAATTAAATTTTGAATCCAACAAGAATGTCTAGAAAATTTAAAATTTTTCCAAATACTTAAATTTTGTTTGAAAAAACAGTTTTTAATTTTAATTTAAATTAATATCGATTTTCTCACACAAAATATACTTGCCAAATGAAAACATTTTTTTTATATTATATTTTTACAAATTAGTTTTGAAGTTATTTTTACTTTGTTGATTTTATATCGAAATACTTTAGGAAAAATTTTCATAACAATAACTCAATTAACTCCTTTTAAAAACAATTTTCATTTAAAATCGGTAAACAATCATTTTCATTTATAACAATTCGTAAATTTTCCGTTTTCATTATTTTTTTTTTTTTTTTTCTTGTTTATGATTTGTTGTTTTTTGTTTTTTTTTTTATTATTTTTAATTTAATTTTATTACCATTTTCATTTTACACTAAAATTATACATTTCACTCTTAAATTTAACGGCTTTGAAAGTAAAGAATTTCAGTTTATTTAAAACCAAACTAAAACACACAACAGAAAAAACACAACAAAATGAAATCAAAATGAAAAAAAAAACTTTTTAAAACTCTTCTTTTGTAAATTTATAAATCGTATCAAAGTTTTTCAAACAACTTTAAAGTGTTTGATTTATATTTTTTATACAATATGTATGTATGTATGTATGAAAATATTTAAATTGAAGAAACGTTTTTAATCAAGTGCTTAAGAATCTTGATTAATCAAAATCAAGAAATTTCATTTTTTAGAGCTTCAATTGGAATAATATTCAATTACACACGACTTAGAATTTTCAAAGTACCTAAAACAATTATTATTTAAATTGAATTGAATCAGTAGTGGTGAATTAGTTACAAAAATGATGCACCCACAACAAAGTATTTGAAAGTAATTTCGTAGAAAAGTGTTAAATATTAATTAATTTTTCGTTCAGTTTAAGTAAATTTGATTTTCAAAATTATTACAAATGAAAATCAAGCTGAAAAATTAATTGCCAAAGCAATTTCTAAATTTGACAGATTTTTGAAAGTTCTTTATTAATTTACATTGTATAGAACGAGGCAGAAATATACCGCAAATCTGCCGCAGAAATCTACGATGATGTTCATAAGTAAAAAAAAACTAATAGATTTTTGCTATTGTTGCTGTTTGCATTATTCAAATATCAAGATGGCCGAAAATGAAATTATTAGTAAAGAAATTATTTTTGATTATTATTCTAATGTCAATCCAACCATAATTTTTTGTAAAATATGTATATAATATATATACTTTATATATGTATAAAAATAATACAAATATTTTGACACTGACATATTCCCAGAAAGACACACAAACTTCTAAAATCTATACCAGAAATTTTAAATTTTGGTAGATTAACTTACTCTTTACCCCTCACCAACAAGTTTTGGTAGATTTCTACCACTTTTCTACCCGTATGATATGAACATGCCAAATATGAGCTTTAGTAATGTTTCTAAGAAATTTCAATCAGTCAAAACCATGGAATAGTACCACATTGGTAATAAAAGCATTACATCTTATTTTATGTTAAGCATTTAATTGAAGCACAAATTCAGTCCTAATACGGATTTTAATTCAAGTAAATTTTATATATTTAATGTTTGACTTGGGGGACTTTACTAATCTATACTTATAAAAGGGAAAGTTTGTTTGTTTGTTTGTTTGTTCGCTACACACGCCCACAGTTTTAAAGATAGAGTTCGGGTTCCGGTTGCTGCCGTACAACTCTTACCAAGACTCAGGAATATTTTAAAAACCATGTGTGTCACAGATATGAAAATTTACATTTAGATTCTCTTTCACAAATAAAGAAATTCGACTGTTACCGATTTCGAAAATTTGGACTGGTTCGGGTTGTTACCGTACAACTCCCAGCACGTACGTCTCAGGAATATTTCAAAAACCAATTGTGTTACAGGCATGAAAACTTACACTTAGATACTCTTGCACAAATAAAGAAATTCGACTGTTACCAATTTCGAAAATTTGGACTGGTTCGGGTTGTTACCGTACAACTCCCAGCACGTACGTCTCAGGAATATTTCAAAAACCAATTGTGTTACAGGCATGAAAACTTACCCTTAGATACTCTTTCACAAATAAAGAAATTCGACTGTTACCGATTTCGAAAATTTGGACTGGTTCGGGTTGTTACCGTACAACTCCCAGCACGTACGTCTCAAAAATATTTCAAAAACCAATTGTGTTACAGGCATGAAAAATTACACTTAGATACTCTTTCACAAATAAGGAAATTCGACTGTTACCAATTTCGAAAATTTGGACTGGTTCGGGTTGCTGCCGTACAACTCTTAGCAAGGACGTTTCAGGAATATTTCAAAAACCAATTGTGTTACAGGCATAAAAACTTACCCTTAGATACTCTTTCACAAATAAGGAAATTCGACTGTTACCGATTTCGAAAATTTGGACTGGTTCGGGTTGCTGCCGTACAACTCCCAGCACGTACGTCCCGGGACTATTTCAAAAACCAATTGTGTTACAGGCATGAAAACATACACTTAGATATTCTTTCACAAATAAAGAAATTCGACTGTTACCGATTTTGAAAATTTGGACTGGTTCGGGTTGCTGTCGTACAACTCCCAGCACGTACGTCTCAGGAATATTTCAAAAACCAATTGTGTTACAGGCATGAAAACTTACACTTAGATACTCTTTCACAAATAAAGAAATTCGACTGTTACCGATTTCAAAAATTTGGACTGGTTCGGGTTGTTACCGTACAACTCCCAGCACGTACGTCTCAAAAATATTTCAAAAACCAATTGTGTTACAGGCATGAAAAATTACACTTAGATACTCTTGCACAAATAAAGAAATTCGACTGTTACCGATTTCGAAAATTTGGACTGGTTCGGGTTGTTACCGTACAACTCCCAGCACGTACGTCTCAGGAATATTTCAAAAACCAATTGTGTTACAGGCATGAAAACTTATCCTTAGATACTCTTTCACAAATAAAGAAATTCGACTGTTACCGATTTCGAAAATTTGGACTGGTTCGGGTTGTTACCGTACAACTCCCAGCACGTACGTCCTGGGACTATTTCAAAAACCAATTGTGTTACAGGCATAAAAACATACACTTAGATATTCTTGCACAAATACAGAAATTCGACTGTTACCGATTTCAAAAATTTGGACTGGTTCGGGTTGCTGTCGTACAACTCCTAGCACGTACGTTTCAGGAATATTTCAAAAACCAATTGTATTACAGGCATAAAAATTTACCTTTAGATACTCTTTCACAAATAAAGAAATTCGACTGTTACCGATTTCGAAAATTTGGACTGGTTCGGGTTGCTGCCGTACAACTCTTAGCAAGGACGTTTCAGGAATATTTCAAAAACCAATTGTGTTACAGGCATAAAAACTTACCCTTAGATACTCTTTCACAAATAAGGAAATTCGACTGTTACCGATTTCGAAAATTTGGACTGGTTCGGGTTGCTGCCGTACAACTCCCAGCACGTACGTCCCGGGACTATTTCAAAAACCAATTGTGTTACAGGCATGAAAACATACACTTAGATATTCTTTCACAAATAAAGAAATTCGACTGTTACCGATTTTGAAAATTTGGACTGGTTCGGGTTGCTGTCGTACAACTCCTAGCACGTACGTTTCAGGAATATTTCAAAAACCAATTGTGTTACAGGCATGAAAACTTACTTAGATACTCTTTCACAAATACAGAAATTCTACTGTTACCGATTTCAAAAATTTTGACTGGTTCGGGTTGCTGTCGTACAACTCCTAGCACGTACGTTTCAGGAATATTTCAAAAACCAATTGTGTTACAGGCATGAAAACTTACTTAGATACTCTTTCACAAATACAGAAATTCGACTGTTACCGATTTCAAAAATTTTGGACTGGTTCGGGTTGCAGCCGTACAACTCTTAGCATGTATGTATGTCTCAGGAATAAAAACCAATATTGTTACAGGCATGAAAATTTACACTTACATACTCTATCAGAAATGTTTCAAAAAAAAAATTGTGTTACAGACTTGAAAATTTATTCATAGGTATTCTATGAAAAATAAAAAAACATGTATTGTCCTGAAAAACTATTTTCGAATTTAGGAATCAGTATAAAATTTTAACATGACTATGTGAAGTGGTTATGTGAATTAGCCACAAAATGTGACGATTTGTTTTATTAATCAGAAAATACTGCAGAGTGTTCCAGGGGGTTCATGTGTACAAATCGATAGATACAGTTATCGATGAAAATGAAGTTGTTGTTCCTCATCAATTGGAATTAAAAGTAGTAGCTTCAATATTGCTTCTACGAAACTTGAAGAAGCCAAAACTACGGTACTAGATTAAGAATAAGAACTTGGCATCCTAATTTCATTTAAGTACAAATTCCAATTGATTGTGGAAAAAACGAACATTTCTTTATTTCAAGAATACCTCAACGGCAAGGAACTTATTTGCTTATACTACATCAGAAAAGGTCACCAAAATATTGTTTACAAAGAAATAATTTTAATATAAGTATAGCTTAAGTTGGAATATTGTTGATAATTTTTTATCGTAGTGAAAAAAAATATTAGAATATTTTTGATAAACCAATTTTTTTCAATTCGATTTATAAATCAAACTTCATTGAAATAAATTCGATTCATTTTGTGTTCGACCCGGACAACGTCGGGTAACTTTGCTAGTATATTATAAACAATGTTAACTTACAAATTTAGTTATTTTTAATGTGCTGTAAATGCATTATGAAATTATTATTCCCAGTAGCGTGCGGTGGGTTTTGTCATAAGGTGTGCAACAAAACTAAAAGACATGTATTCGGAAAACAAATCTACATATAATTTAATTCACATATGTAATCGAGAAAAACATTAGCTTGAAAACTAAAACCTAAATAAAAACATAAAAAGCTTATATACTATAATTTAATAACATAATTAAATATACTTAGTTACTTATAAATAAAGTCCATTCGTCTATCTGTCTTAATAACAAAATCATCAATTACATTTTCCTAAAAAAAATATACCTTTGACTGCAAATAAATTAGCAGTTCTTTTTCAATCGCAATCAAAGATAAATTACTTAATCTATTTTGCCCCATTGTATTACGAGAATACGATTTTATTCTTTTCAAAGCTGAAAAAGATCTTTCAACCGATGCTGTTGAAAAAGGAATTGTAACAATTAAATGAGCCAATTTATTGACTTCACTCAATGCTTGACTTAAGTCAGCTCATGATCTTTAATGTACTGAATTATTTGAGTTACAGTCATGTTATTTATAGATTGTGACTGGTATATCATGCAAAGTTAATTATTAAGACGTATCAAAATATTTTTCATAATTTTCCTTCAATGAGCTTAAACCTTCAACCGGAAATTCTTTTTGATATTTATAAAAAAATTTTGAATTTAATAGTTCAAAAAATGTTAAGGCATTAAGTTTTTCATACCGCATGTCCATTTGGTTGTAAATTGTGTCCATTATTTCATTGTACAATTGCTTATATATTAATTTTGGATCATTTGTTACCATATCACGTCTTTTTTTAATTGGTGGTCCTACAGAAGACACAATATCTTGATATATATTTTCAAAATTATTAGTATTTCTGATATTATGAATGACAGCTTTCGTTTCATTAACTTTTTCTAAAGAATAAGTAATATCTAAACTTGATTTTTGCAATATATCAAACAAAACGTCAGTATAGCTAAATATTTTACTAAATATAGCCAGAAGAAATTGATTTTCAAATTGTTCAAAAAAAATACAGAAACCTTTGGCCATGTTGATAGTTTCATTGTCCCAATAGTTAGGTTCATCAAGAATGTTTTCAAAAAATTGAACTAAGAGTTCTTTTTGGAACTGATTGTATTTATCAATCGAGAAGAATAATTCCACCTAGTTGTAGCCAACTTTGGAAATTTTTTTTTAATAGTTTCATGTAATATGTAGTTCCTTTTTGTTGATACGGAGAAAAATTATGAAATTGTAGAAACTGTTGCGAAAAATAACTTACATTTTTGTATATATGATACAGACTGTGACAACACTAAATTAAGCACATGCGCGCAACAATGAACGAATAGAGCTGTTGGATAAGCATCTTTCACTTTTTTCTGTGTTCCATTCATTTCACCTGCCATAACTGCTGCTCCGTCATAAGTTTGTGCAATTAATTTATTTTCACATTTCAAGGTGATCACTGTATCCTTTACAAGATTAAATAGACCATTCGCCGATCGATCGGCACTTACATCCCTAAAATATAAAAAGCGCTCTACAGGTACTCCAGCAAAATTAAAGTATCTTAAAACAACTGATAATTGTGATTTATGTGAAATATCTGAAGTTTCATCTAAAATGATGGCAACAAATGGAGTGTTAACGACTTCTTTTTTAATTTCTAATAACATAATATTTGATATAGATTCAATAATATCGTTTTGTATTCTATTGCTAGTTCCTGCAAAAACAGTTAAATCATTAAGGTGGGTTGACAAAAGATCATTATATTTGTTGATTAAATTTAATAATTCTATGTAGTGTCCACGGTTCAAAGAAGTAGAATTCTCATTATGGCCACGAAATGCATTTTCTTGTTTTCCCAAATAACAAACAACATCAATTAATCTTTTCAGAATATTTCGATTTCTAGTTACTTTTTCGTTATGTTTCACAATATTTAAAGATTTTTGTTGATCTAACATTAAGTCTATTCTCACCGTGCCGAAGGTTTTTGAGGACACAACTGAAAATATATGAGATTGTGTTTTCTCATGTTTTTTTCCAGCTCCATGCAAATGATTTAAATCAAAATATCCTTGTACAGTCCATATATTTTTGTCTTTCCCAAACAGCAGACACGGCCAACAAAATAATCTATTTTCTTCACAACAACCACATATCCACTTGAATTTTTCATAAATTGATTTCTGAAAATGTCGTTCACATTGTTTGTCTTTTATTTTTATAGCTTGCGTTATATTTAAATAAGGTATAGGTCTTGATTGCATTATTTTCTTTTTAAATTCAACATCCCGGTTCGAAAAAGGATTTTTCAATAAATCTTGAATAATAGATTTTGCTTCCATTTCTTTTTTTTAATAAAATATATAAAACAGTTTGTTAAATATAAAATGAAACTACTTATGTATGCAAATATACATGTAGTCTTTGCTTTTTTAGATGTTATGTATCAACAAAATGTCAAAAGCCAGAATATAAAAAATAAACTTACCATAAACTGTTAATATTAATCAAAATATCTAACTTGAAAATTCTAAAACAAAATGAATAAACGTGCAAAAGAATATACTGCACGTAGTCATTAATTCCACCATATTTTTTAGTTTTAATTTTTTTTTCGCGTTTGCCTGAATATATACAAAAAAAATGGTGTAGAAAACATTTCAAATTTCAATCTAATAATTTTCAGTTAGGAAGATGATTTTAAGTTATGGTTTGATTTTTTTTTATTATTATTAATAAAATATGATTATTTACAGTATGAATTGATTATTTATAGGGTGTGCAGTGCACACCTTGCACTCTATGACCGCACGCAACTGATTATTCCCCTATTGTATATTATTAAACGATGGAACAGGTGTTGAAGGATACTTTTTACTGTAGCATTATTGAGCTATTCATCATAATAGATTCGCTTATTTATGTCACATCAATTACACATACCAATCTAATATTGAAATTGTTATACAGCTCACAATTAAACATCATCTATATTTATTACGTATTCTGAAGTCTGAATTTGCGCTCTTCTCGCAAATATTGAAAACATATACAGGTGCTGATTTGTTGTTTTAAATTTATTCAAATAGGAACATATATAAAATATTTATGAATAGTTTTGCTAGTTCCAAAATTTATAGTACATATAATAGAATTATTTATAATATTGATTATAATATTAATATTAATTTTAATAGTTTACTATAAGTATTGAATAATTAGCAAATATACTAAATAGTATAAACTAATACAGTCCAGAATTAAACACCAAAAATGTAAAATACTTGCCGTAGCATAAAAACAGAATTTTTAGACAGAATAGACTACCAAACTGTCTTATCTAATTCCGATTAATTCAATTTGCTTCTTAGAATGACCTCAGGTGCCATGATAAATCTTTTTGCAATCTTGAGCAGAACTCACGTTTTAACAACTAATTATCACTATATGTAATACGAGTCAAATATAAAATAGTCTTAAATGATATTTTTGTCCGTTGGATATATTTAATGATTATATTTTACCTGGTCAAACTTATTAAGAATTATCTTAAATATTTGCCGTGAAAATCAATAAATATTTCATCCAAATAATATTTGTCAGCAGGTGTTCCTCAGGGTTTCGATTTAAGCCCTCATACAACCTGTATATTAAAGATATTCCCACTTAGATTTCTTGGGCTTGAAAAATTCCAGTTCGCTGATGACAACACAATGTATACCTCGGATACAGATCCTAGGATAATGCACAATCATTTCGAATCTGAAAAATGGTTCCAATTCTTTGTACTAATATTACTTCAAACGAAAAATAAAGACGAATACATTAAAAATCTTTGCTTCTTACATCACACAAACTTATATAATATAGTGAAATTATAGCTAATCAATAAATAAATTATAGTACAACTAAATGGCAATATCGTCGACTAGAGAATCACTATCAAACACCTAGGGATTGTCATGAATATTGGATTAGCACTTACCAAATAAAAAAATCTAGTACCACACAGAGGTGCAATTCTAGTGCATGGAATAAGCATACGTCATGGGAAGTGATATAGAAAGTGTGACTCGTAGCAGTCGGCTCAGAGACATGGATTGGCATACATGCTGTCAATATAATTAAATTAAAAAATATAATAAAATTCATGTAATTTAAATAATAAGATATTGTAAAGGTATTATAATTAAATCAACAAAGATATATGAAACTGTACATAACTAAAATAAAAGTGAAATAATTAACATCATCCCTATAGACCTCAAACTAACTTTTAAGCACCTAGTCGATGATAAAATAAAAAAAAAAAACAAATGTCAATCAAATTGTTATACGGAATTAATGAAAAATCGTCTCTCTTTAGAATAAACAAAATTTTAATATTTAAATCCATTTTCCAAAGCACATATCTGTATGGCGCCCTAGACTGAACAAGCTGCTCATACTGTCCTAGAACAGGACTACAAATTACACAAAATAAAATATTTAAAATGATGTTAAACCTTCCTTTTGGAGGTATACATTAGATATACGTTTAAAACACAAAAGTACAACGATAACAGACAAAACTACAATTAGGGTAAATAAATTTAGATATTGCCAACTGCTTCAGTTCCGAAAACATTCAGGCAATTGGTCAATAATAATTATTAAATATAACTAAACTTTATTTGTTTGCTTTTTGGACGATATCATTATTTTTAAGTCAAATTATAAATTTTTAAGTAAAATACAAAAATACAAGTAGTTAAACTAGGTCTGGTTTTTTTTTTCTTTTTCCTTTATTAATTCAAAAGTAAAAGTAATTGAGATTACAAATAAAAATTTAAATTTCGATCTTAGCCATAAGCTGTATGCACTTCAAAATATTTTTGAATAATAAATAACTAAAACTAAAATTAGCAATTAAAAAAATAAAAAAATATATACATAAAATAAAAAGAAATAACTTTCCATTTGTACCAAAATTGGAAAAATTTGAATTTTAAGCTTAAAATTAAAATCTGAAGTTTTATTTAACACAGACTAAATTAACTTAATAATATATGAAAGAAGAGAAAGGAAAAAAAAAAGTAATACAAAGAAAAGTAGAATAGAAAAAGTGTTTGTAAATTTTGATAATTTTTTCTTTTATCAAATAAAATAAATTGTAAATAAAGCAACAATTGTAATATAAATAAAATAAGGAAAAAAACAATTTTTTTTTTAGAAATATTTGTCTTTAATTTAAGCGTACTAAAACTACAAAAATAAACTTTAAAATCGCAGCTTGATATAATGTTTTCATAGCAAGTTATGATTGTAATTACGGAAAAAGCAAATTAGCCGAAATTCTAGGAAGTCTTGAGATGAGATTAAGAGATTTGGTAAAAAGTTCGGCTAATTTGCTTTACGTATTAAAAAATTTTCACCAATAAAAAATTACGCGCTTTATAAAAAGAAACCCTGTTAAATACAAAAAATATTTGACGTAAAATCGTAGATTAAATCTGAGAAAAAGTCTGAAATATAAACACTCATCCGACTTTATCTACGATAAAATTCGATTTTGTCCGACGTGTAAACGCTGCCTAAGCATAAATCGAAATTGAACTTTTTTTACATGCGAGAAGAGTAATTTGTAACTGAGTGATAGATAGCTGATACTTGAATGGTTCAAATTTTGTTTTCTTCCATAAATAATGTTTGCACATTATTTTCAATTAAACTAAGCCATATGATTATGTATGTAACAAATGCAAGCTCTATATGATACATGTACGTTACGTACATATACTTAGTGAGAGAAAGAGAAATAATAAAAGAAAAAGATTAATAAAAGAAACCAAATTAAAAACACAAAAAAAATATAATGAAAATGACGATTGAAAATAATTGAAATTGAATAATAATAGAAAATGATTGAAATATAATGATAATGATAATGATTTGTATTGCACACATTTATTTTGTATTCCTTTTTTGTTTTTTTTTTTTGCTTCTTTACACCATAGAAATGTCAATAAATATAGTGAATTTAAACAGAAACTAAATGTTAACTTTATCAAATATCCATATTCCATTATATGTAGACACACATATGTAAATTTCACCTTAGTTGAATGCAAAGAATATCTATAATCTATATTAACAAGAATATACACTCCGATTTTACGTAAACCTAATTTTTAAGAAATACCAAGCCGAGCAAAATATCATTAGTTAAAAAAGGTAAACTTTACATTTACTTATCGTATACCAAATTTATTATGAGAGAGAAAAGGTACAAAACAGATGTTTGCCTTTTGCTTTATACTGTAAAATAATTTTGCGTTCTCATTATTCTCTTTTGGATTTGTTTACGTTTCCTCCCATTATTTATATCAGGCAGGTTGGCAAAAAATGTTAGTTCTAATTTAGTTTGTTCCCTTATACGAGGATTAATTCTGATCTTTTATTATTTTAATATTTTCGTTTTAAACATTACTATTTTCGTATATACCTATTACAAATATTAAATTATAATTACATTACAATAATATAAAATATTATTAATATTTTTGTCAGTAATAATTTGAAGTCACAAACATTATTATTTTTTATTAATTATATTAGTAAACCTAAACATTTATTATATTGGTATACGATTATAAAATAATACTGAGGATTACTATTTACAAATCACAGAATTTAAAGAATATGATAACGCTGTTTTAGTTAGGTTTCCTAAAAATCTTATACATAGTTGATACAATTTAGAAAATAATATTGTTAAATATTTCAACGAAATTTTTGTCGAAAATTTTTTTCAAAATTATAAACTTTATTTATTTAATTTCAGCCAACTTTTTTTGTTACTCTCTTTTGTTTACTATATTTTTTCTTTTTCTTACACGTTAAATTCTTATTATCGTCTATTTCTGACAATGTTTATCAAATTTGTATATGAATTTGTGTGCAAACAAATGAATACATACATGAGTTCATACTCTTTTTATGGATATACTTTGGTTAAATAGTTATTGAAATGGGTATTTTGTATTGAAGCAAATTGAAACAAACATATAAAGTCCAAGGCAAGTTAATTAAGGCAAATATAATAAGACCAGAATAAAACAAAAATCGGAGCTGATTAAATTTTATTATTTTAACTCTAACTTAATTATTATTATTATTTTTATTGCCTTAATATATTTTTACAATATGTTTAATTTGCTATATTTTAATTCTATATTTTAAGAGCTTATATACTCAAATATTTACCACCTTTGATTTGTAATTATTTAGACTTGACTTAATTATAATTTAGAATAAATTTAATTTGTAAAGGCAAAAAAAGGCATGACCTTCAATCAATTATTTAAACGCTAACTTATAAGAAGACTCTGTCATTATAAATCATGTATAAATAAATTTTTAGAAATACTTTTTAGATTGTAATTTAATCTATTATGGTCATTTAGACATGGACTGATTTCCCATACATTTTAAATTATAATATAATAAATTGAATACACAAGTATTATATAGATTTGAATCAGTTCCAAACAAATATTATCAAAAACTTTATCATACTACTAACCTTTAAATCAATTTTAATTTTACTGTTATAATAATAAGTGCTTTATATTCATACAACTTGAACATTATATTGGACATTATCTAATTCTATAAATTGTTCTACGAAAATTTTCTCTTCCCTGTCAATATAAATTTATACATTTTCCGATTTCACATGTCAATAACAATTATACATTTTCAAATAAAAAGCAAATAGATATATATTTCATTAAATTACAAGCACTGATGTAATGTAATTCAACAACATTCTCTATTATAATCAAACTTTGCTTCTTAAACGACAATTAGTCAAAAAAAAGAAAAAAAATCACTTTATTGAATGAATAAAACTCGACATCGAAGTACTTCAATTTGACGAAGTGTTGTCATCTCTTAATTTTCTACAATTTCCACTTATTGCACATACATTTATTATAATTTTTTTTATTCTTATTTTTTGTTTTTGTTTTTTACGTAATGAATTTATAAGAATCATGATCACTAAAAAATATACATCTGCAATATATAATAGCTATGTATATACGCGTACATTTTTAAGCCAATTACTGTAAAATAAAATCAAAAATATGGTATTCCATCACAATAATATCCGGAATTGTTGAGAATAACTCAATTTGAACGCGAATATTTACATTTATTTTAAAATTTATTTATTATTTTCATACAATATGTAATAATGTATAGACAATGTAAATGTCATGTATATTATATAATATACATTATGCATTTCAAAGAATGGTGTATATTCATATTGATTTTTGATAAGATATGTATATATACATAATATATTTACTTACATGAAGAGTATAAAATACAATATGATGTATATGATATACCAACCCTCATCACTTTTCGTTTTTTCAATTGCATAATTGTATGTTTCTATTTCATATATTCAGGAGCACTTTTAACATTCAACTTCTTTTCATTTCGTTTAATTTTTTTTTTGTTTTTTTTTTTTTGTTGTTTTAATTTTACAAAGTTTTCAATGCAAATATATCCATCAAACGATTGAAATTTTCTCATTATTTCATATAAATACTGTGTGTTGTTTGTATTGTTAATAATATGTAAGTATATATATACAAAAAGTATATAATACAGACTTCAATTTAGATTCTGTTTCAGATTACCTTATATTCACATACCCATTTATACATTCGACTTACATCCATACTTACTTATTTACTTACATTAATTTATAGGGTTTTATATGGGTAAATAATGTAAATGAATCTGTATAAAAACTTACATACAAAATATTATATACAGTACAAGATACATATTACATTCTCGTGTACAGTATACTCTTGCAGTAATAATAATTGATGCACATTGTAAAATCAAAAAAAAAAAAAAAAAATGTAAAAATAAAAAACTTTTCGTTATGAAAAAGTTATGAAAAAATTACAAAAGAAATTAAAACAAAAAACAAAATTTTACAATTATACATGAAGTAATTGCATGGGTATGGTGAAAAACGAAAAAACAGCAAAAAAAAAATACATATACATACTTGTGAATATTAAAAGGATTATTAAAGAAATATATACGTACAGACAGACTATATATACATCAGTATAAAATAATACTGTAAAAAAAAGAATAAAAGTAAAAAAAAAAAATAGATTCAATTAAGTGAATATATTTGCATTTTGTATTTTCATCTCAATTTTTAATAATGTCAGTTAGTATTATCTTTGCATTTTACCAACAAAAAAGTAAAACAAAAAAAAAAATTGTTTTACAATCACCTTTAGTAAAGAATTTGTAGAAAATTACACAAAAGTATATAAAATACAGGAGGTAACAAACCAAAAATAATTAAAATGAGAAAAGAAATTTTTTTTAAGAATAAAATATGCGAAAAATTTACATATTGTAAAACAAAAAAAAAAAAAAAATTATACACACATAATGTGTAAATTAAATGAGAAGTAAATGAGAAAAAGTAAGCATTGAACTGAACAAAGGAATATATAGTAAAGAGTTATAAAATGGAATTAATTCTGAAACATTTATTCTATAAAGAAAAGTTATTTTTTATATATTCAATAATTAGACAAAAACTTTCTTTTTCTCCTCCTTTAGTAGGTAAACCTATTCGTTGCGATTTCCATAGAGTTTTATTTTTATTTTGTTTTTTGTATTTAATTAATAGGTACTTACATTGTATTTGAAAATGTATTTTGAGCTTAATGATTGATTTGTCTTTAAAATATTATCCATAAGCATTTTTACATTTGATTTTTTATATTACACCTACTGCTAAATCAGTCATGATTTATACACTCAGTTCCACCTAGATGTCATATGTAAATCAATTTTACTTTCAATCTTGTTTTAGTTTAATTAATATTATTTTTAGAGATATTTTTTTTTTTTGTACTGTCAGATTTATGCCTAATCTTAGCACATCAGGCGTCTAATACTAGACAAAGACTTGCTTTATTTAATTGAGTCATCATCCAGTTGGATTAGTAAAAGATGGCAACCTTTGCTTAGAAAAATCTAAAAATAAACAAAGCCAGATACATGCTGTTAGTAGAAGTGTAAAAGTCATAAGTTAATACCTATGTTAAAACCTTTTCCCGCCGGCTAATCTTTCCCATTGTCTAAAACGAATAATATTTTAAAACCAGAGTAATGTTTGGCTAGATAAGCCAAAAGTCAAGTTTGGTTCTTCTAACCCTTGTAGGTTCCGATCTATGGACCGTCCTATAAATAAGCCAACCGCCAAATATGGGTGCATAATTTTAAAACAAAAAACTTAAACAAATAAAATTATTATTTTGGTTTATTATATTTTTTATAGTTCGAATGACAAAAATAAATACATTAAAATAAACTAACTAAATATTATAAATTAAATACATTCATAAAGAAAAATAAAACTATTTCAATTTTATAAACTTTTTTAATTATTAAAGATTATATTCCCAAAATGGAATAAAAATAATTAAAAATAAATAAGAAATTTAATTATATGATAAAAATTGAGTATAATTTGTAAAACATAAACGACTAATGCATAAGATCTTTGTGCAAGTGATGGAATAATGAGCGAAGCTGTTCTTTCATTTTGGGAAGAATGGCGAATTGTTATTTCGGGGTCTACTGTTGAGGAAGGATTAATTTTTTTTTCTTTTAAAAAATTATTGCTTTTTGAAGATATTTACAAAATATAGCCCTTTAAGTCCCAAAAATTTTTCCTTCATACGATTGTGATGCATTGTGATAAGTATTGTTTGGATATGTGCTAAAAAACTTAAATCTAAAATTTTACGGACCTGCAGCTAGCCGTTCAGCAGTAAATGGAATGGTGGATGGTTGGGACTTAATTAAAATAAAAAAAAAAAATATTCAGTATAATGTTTTATTCAGTTTGTATCATATATTATATCTTTTTTTTAAACTAAATTACTCTTCTAGTTTAATAAACTAAAAAAATTCATTATAATTTATTAAGCAATAAAAAAACAATTAAAAAAAATTCTTAAAAATAAAATAATGTCAATATTTTAAAAAGTTTATTCTATAGAAAACAAAGATCGAACATCTAAATAATACAACTTGCTCCTAAAGTACTCAAGTTAAGTACAACTGAGTAGTCAAGCGTCTGGTCGCATATATCGACTTTGCCCATGAACATCGTTTAACTTGTTGCTCAGGATTTTTCCAAAAACTGTGAATGCCATCGTATTTGTTTCTTTCCATTTCCCTGAACTAATTTTGTCGTCGCTCCTTACAAGCTGAACAGATTCTCCTTGCTTCATACCCTTGTATTTGGGAAATTTCTCATTTTTTAATCTATTCGCTTGTATTTGTCCGTTTCCATAAAGCTTCATGTCGCTAAGTTTTTTCAGAAGCGGTAAACCGGTGAAATATATATCAAAATAAATACAACTATTTTCGGGAATAGTTTTACTTAAACGTAATATTACTACCTCTCCCAAACCCAAATCTTTTTCTAACAGAGACGTTGATGTTCCCTGGTATATTTCAAAGTCGAGAACCATACCATCAGAACACGGTTTATTTTTCGCATATTGTCTCAAGGATGTTAGAAGATGATTTACGCCCTGTAAATGAAATCATCTGTTCATCCATGGAATAATGTGTTTGATGTCAAGGTAAGGCAAGCCAGCGATTTCTTACATCGTCTTTATTGATTTTCCCATAATTTGTTGTTTGCCTTCCAATGGTAGATTATTGACATCAACATAGTGTATGTACTTTCTCAAATCGAATAGACAATTTCTGAAAATATCTAAAGCTACCATATCTTGTCTAAACCGATGTTGCCGATAAAGTCTCATTTTGTGAAGAGGAATTCAACCAAAATACAAATAAGCATCATAAAATTTGCGTTCATTAAACGGAAAATGCTTTCTATATATTTCGGATCAGACACTAAAATGTTTTAGTTAAAAATATAGAGAAAAACACAACCCATATAGACAAAATTCAAAATTAAACGTGAACGAATTTAATATAATTGCGCGTTTTAATATGAATTTAAAAGTATATGCAAAATCCCAACTAACACAATCGTGTGACTACATAATAAGCAAAAAATGTGTATTTATATTGAAGTAAGTCCCAACCCACACAATCGTGTTACTTACTTTTTTTTGCAATATTTCTGCTTATTTGTACAAATTTGGAATTTGCAATATACCAAACTATAAAATTTAAACTATTTTCTACCTAAAAGGTGCATAAAATTTAAAAAAACATATTATTTAAATAAAATATATAAACAAATACTTTATTACTTTTAATGACTCATATTCTACTGCACTTTAACACGCATTAAACCATACTAAACCACAATATTTTTACTTACTATGAAAGAGAAAGTAAAAGAGAAAAGATTGACAAGAAAAATAAGACCAAAATTATATTTCTATGTGCATCTGGTAACTTTTTATTGCAGTTTGAATTAAATGTGTGGGAGGGGTCTTAAAGGGATAGAACAGTGATAGCTGCGATGTGTTGAAATGATTCGTCTGATGATACAAAGTATAAATTCCAAACGTTTTCAACTACTAAACCAATTAGGAAAATAAATATCCCACTACAATCCTTACCTTTTAGCATATGATTCTGTACTTACTGTTATTTTGATCAATTCTATCACCACTCATATCAGCGTAAAAATTTACAAAATTCTCGTTTCTCTATATGCGTTTCTCTATTCAAACGTTTTTCTAAATGTATAGGATTTATAAAGTCAACATTTGTTAGCATTGCAGAAACACTATTATTCACACATTTAACAAATTGTTAAATGTGTCAAGTGTATACACACAATCACAAATATCTTTATCTTGAGTTAACAACAAAAACGAATTATCATTAATATCTTCGATTTCATCATTTTCGTCCCACATTTTCACTTCTATTGCTATTGCTAAAATTTTTCACAATTCGTCAATTTATCCAATTCTGGTGGGAAAATATTTACGTTTATCTTCAAAATTATTTTGAACTCTCAATAAAGCTTCAATAGCTACCAGAAGACCCTTCAACCCACTTTTACCATGCAAATGCTTTTACTTGTGTCATAATTACGTTTTACATGTTCCAAAATAAAGCTACAACAAAATAAAAATTCTTACATAATTATGCCGGTTGGACTATATATAGGACACCAATTTATAAATAAAAAAATAAATAAATATTTTCAACTAAAACCCAATATTTAATAATTGTCGAAGCTTCTTTAATGCTTAAACAAATAAATTTTTGGTAGTTTGAACACAATTAAATATTTTTCAGTATTTATTTTTTAACATTTTATACATTCACCTCTACTATTTTTAACTTTTTGAAAATATTACATTTTGAATTGAGTTTGAAAAGTTGGTGTTACTATATTGTAAAATTTTAATTTATTTTTTACCTTCAAAATAAGGTACCTTTGATCGAGCTACGTTAATTTTAATGGAAGTTATACGTATGACATATTTTTTGCTGTTCTATATATGGGCCAGCCGGCGGGAATGCGTTAATAGCTATACATTTATTAAAAATACTGCTAAAAGTTAGGCCGAAAGTATCAAAGCTGAAAAGAACAACAGTTGTTAGTGTTAGTCTCAGTTGTACGAACATTAAAACGTAATCGTTTTTTAACAATTGAAACACTTAGTTGTCGATCAAAAGAACTAGAATTAGAATTTACTTCACGGATAATTCTAGTGATTGGCTCGAATCTAACATATTCAGCAGGGTGAAAGGGAATGTGGAACAGCTCATCGGTTCTGAGATTATTTCTATTGGATCTTTCAGCCAAATAATTTGAAATTTCAGTATCTGGTAAACAAAAGATTTATAATTTGCATTTTAAGATTTGACGCGGTGATCCTGACAGTTTATGAGATTGTATTAATAGTCACTTATAAGCTTCGATATCGTGTTAAATAAGTAAGTGAACGAACTAAACGTAGGATGTATTAAATTAAATGAAAAATTAATACACATTAATTATTTTTATGCAAACAGAATTCTAGATTCGTCACGCGTTAATAATCATGCAAATACAGTTAAGTCTCTATTGTTATGAGCCTGGATTCAAAACTTAAATGGAAAAGGGACATCAAAGAGAAGAACATAGAAAGAAAAGCTGACCGACAAATTTATAATCAACCTCTAGATCCGATGTAGAGGTATAACATCCAGTTATAGGGTTGCGTAAACAAAATACATACGGAATGAATTGAATGCTTCTTGGTATGTTAGCATTAAGAATTTGTGTTGTGATTTTCAAACAGTCAATGAGATTAAAAAAATTGCAACAACAAGTATAATAATTGCATTGAAATTAAGTTGATTTTTCGACCCATATGTCACCAGGACTTTATATTTGACTATGGTAAGACGATTACTTCATCAAGTTCACATCGACAGGATTGAATCTGTTCAACGTAGATTGAACGTAGATTCAACGTTCGTTTCACTCTTCGTGGTCTTTCATGGACAGACCCATATAACTTACCCCCTTACAGAGACCGCCTTAAGCTTCTAGGTCTGCAAAGTCTCAGCGATTTCGTGAAGTGGCTGATATTTTATTTTTCACCAAATTCTCTCAGGTGCAATTGACTCGGTTGGTATTTTAGAACACATAAATTTCAATATCAACTTTCGTTTATAACATAAATTTGCCCTCTTTCGTTTAAAGTTTCATCACACGGATTTTGGAAACAATGAGCCAATTACAAGAATGTTGCGAAACGTAAACAATAACTCTAATGTCTTCGATTTTCACATTAGTAAGTCCAAACTAAAGAATCTGCTTTATTCAAACAGGTCATAAGTTTTTGACATGTAATACATGTAGTATACGTAGTTGTTCACGTTGAATCAGTAGTATTTCATACTTTTAATATGTATACATAAGTGTATATAAATTATGTTTATTTTTATTATTATTATTTTTATTTTTGTGTCTTTAACTAATTGCGTTTTGCATGTGATGTATTTTTATATATATGTATGTATATATATTTTTTTTTCTTTCTTTTTCTTGTTTTTTTTTTTAATTTCCTTATTGTATACCTAAATAAATTTACTAATGCTTCTTCGGCATAATTTAAAATTGCAAAATTTTGATTTGGCCTGTCTTGACATGTTGGAAATTAGTCTAAATCTATGATATAATTTTTTAATTGATTGAAGATTTTTAATTGCTTGAGAGCATATTGCTTATTGATTTTTGTTCTTTGATTTGCCTTGACATGTTGGAAAGCAAATCAAACTTACTAGATTTTTAACCGTTTTTTGCGTTTATGGATTTTATTTTTGTTTCTGTTTTTAGTATTTTATCAATTTATTACTAATTACTAATTTCCTTAATTGTGTTTACTAATTCCCCTTTTTTTTGTTTTGTTTTGCATGCTTGTTTTAAGCATTTCCTGACCCAATTCTCTCCTTACTAACACATTCTTCATTAAGGGTTATGACGTGCTTGTATTCTTTTTTGAATAAAATTAAAATAATAAATATTAAAGTTTAATTAATGAAAGTTCATTGAGTGTATGCTCGTCACAGTATTACATACTGAATACTTTAATTTATTAAAATCTTTCTATACTTTTAATAAGAAGAGATTTATTCTTCCAAGCACTGTGATGTAATTGTCGTTGGGACATTATTCTTATTATTCTTATTGTAACGGATCTATCTTTTAATTTAAAAAAAAATAAAGCTGAACTTAAAATATACAATCAACTCTTTAAACTGATCTAGACCAATGGTATATTCAGTTATTCCAAAATTTAATACATTGAAGTGATCCAGAGAATACACAACACACCTTGTTATATCAGAATGAAAGACCCAACCAATGTGTGTTAAATTTCACGAAAACTCTAATACTAACATTTTTTTATATATAAAGAACGCATTCTTCATTGCGTCAACAGAAAGAATGGGATACAGTTTATGGGATAACTTATTGTAGTTTGATAACAAAAATTATAAATATAATTTTCTTTCGTAATAATATCGATATCCCTTCCGTGACCGAGCACGTGGTTGTAGCACACAAATTTGTTTCAATTATGATGTGGTAGTCACGGATTCGATTCCTGGTATAAAACATAATTAAAACAGTATTGAGATAGTATATAAAGTTTATAATCATTAACAAAATAAAACCTAACTTTATTTTTTTATAACGGTATAAAATATTCTAACCTATATATCAATATTTATTTATTGTACTGTTGGATATATAAGATATATATATGAATATTGATATATAGGTTAGAATATTTTAGACCGTTATAAAAAAATAAAGTTAGGTTTTATTTTGTTAATGATTATAAACTTTTTATACTATCTCAATACTGTTTTAATTATGTTTTATACCAGGAAACGCTCTAATAATAATTACACAATTGTTAACAACTAAAATAAGGTAAGTAGATAGATATTTGTTATATTTTTGAGCACTTAAAATATATAAATACTTTGTGTGATTTATTTATTTTTATTTTTTTATTATTGTTTTAGTTAATTTAACCATTTATAATTAGGTATATCATTCAGTATTGTACAATATAATTTGTACTATTACATATATTTAGTGTTTAACATATCCTATTAATTTATTTTTAAATATATTTGTGTTTCACTACTTATTTCATAAGTCAAATCATTGATAAGTTTTAAACCATTGTACAAAAGAATATTTTTCTTTTTTTCCTTTCTAAATAAAATTTAATCTAAAACAATTAACATTTCTTAAGTTATAATTATAAATATCAGATACATAAACTAGTAGATCACATAAATAATTTGGATATTTACCAATTTTAATTTTGTGGACAATTATTAATACATTCATTAAAGTTCTTTAATTGATACTTAGCGATTTTAAATCATTTAACATAAATTTACTTAATGTGTATCTGTTTGCTTTAACTATCACTCTCATAGTCTTATTCTGTAATACTTGTAGCCTATTTTTAACAGATAAAGTATCATTTTATTTTTTTGCTTTTGCTTTCTATTTGATAAATAAGAACGATACCACTCCAATTCGATGTCTCTTATACCGTAACTGTTCAATTTTGTTAATAAGATATTTCTATGAACAGTTTCAAAAGCTCGGTTGAAGTTCAAAAAAACAGCCACTATAACCTTGTTGTCATACGTTGTCACTTTCCAATTAGTAATTATTAGGACTCACAATAGTGAGTCTTTCTAAATCCTGATTGAAATTTAGGTATTAAATTACGCTTTTCTAAATAGCTCAGCAATAAATTATTCATTAATATCCATTATTTTAGCTTCTATTCAAATTTTGTTAAACGGTCTGAATTCAGTGGCCATTTTAGTACCTTTCTTTTTTTATTGGTACCTATAACAACTGTTTCCTTCCATATTTCTGGAAATAGTCCGCTCTGTAAGGAACAATTTATAATTTAGAGAAGGTTGTCAATAAGATCAAAATTATCCATTATAATATTTTCATTTACAGAATAATGTTAATTTTTATTATTCATTTCTTCAAAATATCTCTTTAAGGTGATTTATTTTAATAGTTTCAAATTTAAACACATTATTATTACTGTCATCTGTCATCTGTCATCTGCCATCTGACATCTGTCATCTGTCATCTGTCATCTGTCATCTGTCATCTGTCATCTGTCATCTGTCATCTGTCATCTGTCATCTGTCATCTGTCATCTGTCATCTGTCATCTGTCATCTGTCATCTGTCATCTGTCATCTGTCATCTGTCATCTGTCATCTGTCATCTGTCATCTGTCATCTGTCATCTGTCATCTGTCATCTGTCATCTGTCATCTGTCATCTGTCATCTGTCATCTGTCATCTGTCATCTGTCATCTGTCATCTGTCATCTGTCATCTGTCATCTGTCATCTGTCATCTGTCATCTGTCATCTGTCATCTGTCATCTGTCATCTGTCATCTGTCATCTGTCATCTGTCATCTGTCAACTGTCATATTTCGCCGAACTTCCACTTCCAGTGTTTCGTATATTTATAAATGGGCTATTTGCTAGGTTGGTTAGAGCTCATCATAACAACTAAAATCTCTTGGTTCGATTCTCCAATAATCCATTTAATTTTTCTTATTTTTTTTTAATTAAAAAAATTAATTATAAAAAAAAATAAAAAAAAATGTTTCGTATGTTTATTAAGGCTTTTTGATCAGCAAATGCAAATGGCCCATTGGCTCTGCTAGTTAGTAGTTCAGAGCCCGTGGTTAGTTATAAGTAGGGTTAGATTTAAGTTCGATTCGGTAATGGGCCATTTATTTTTTTTTAGTTTTTTTTTGTAATTTCTTTCTAAGAGGAGAAGGAGCCGTTATTTTAAAATTTAAAAAAAAGTTTCTTAACTAAATCGAGGGTGCTCTATCGATTGGTGGTATTTTCAACTTTCGGAAAAGACCGCAAGCCGGTTTTTTAAGACAAAAATTCGTCGAAATTGGCTTAAATCGAGATTTTCAAATGAGAAGGGGTACTTTTTTTTACAAATTCGGATTCTACGACAAAAAATAAGAAAATTATGTTAAATGATTTTTTTTTGTTTTCTCATTCTTTTTCTCTAAAATTAATAACCATAAAACAAAAATGCTCAATATTTTCCTTTGGTAAACTAAAATTAATAATAATCATTTTGAATAAATAAATTTGTTTTTCATGTTATTATATTTTTTATCTCAGTTTTGGGTTCCTACAAAGTTTAAACAAAATTAAAAAAAAACAAAAGAAAATTAAAAAAAAAAAAAAAACAATTACTTTACAAAAGTTTCTTATTTTTTAGCGTTTAAAAAAAAAGGGTTTCAAACGCCAGCCATGCTTCCACCCCTTGTTTGGTTTTTTTCGAGCACATACTTTTTTATATTTCTATTTGATCTCAAGTTTTTTATTACTCAAGATTTTATTACTAATATATGAGTTTTTTGCTTTACTAAGTTCACTTTTATATTATAAATTTCTAATATAAATGTACCAATCACTATCACTGTTTCTTAATTTTGCTTTATCATATTGAGTTACTTTTGTCTTTATTACTTTTATTTGCCTTTTTTCATTGTTGAAACATTAATGGTCATATTATATTCATAGTTATATTACCCCTCACAATATACTATTTTAATTATTTTTTTTCCTTAATCGGTGTTTAATCTGTATTATCTTATAAATTAGACAGAAATATATTATATATATATAAGTACATCTGCTATGTTCACTTTTCATCCAAGGACTAATTTGAATTTAACTCTATTTAATTTTCTAATTTTTAACACGAATTTTGATTCACTAATAACTAATACACATCATTTACTGAGTAATTATATACATAATATGTTATGTATATACATATACTCAATACCTTGTTGATGTTAGTATTGAAAATCAATAAGAAACACAAAAAAAAAGATCAACTGGCAGTTATTTTTGTTGAGGTGCTGCTAATAAAATGCATTGAAGCATGCAAACTGAATCATTATTCAAATATTTTTAAATATTTTTATAGAATCCACCATTATATTATTAATAGAGTAAATATTTTAATGAATGTAGAAGTTCTAGTTGATTTTATTGATTTTATTTATTAAAAACTGTAGCAAGAAGTGTTTTATTATTTTTGAAAAATTGAAAAACATTATTTATAGAAAAATATACGTATGGAGCTATGTTAATGTTATGTGAGCTTTTTATTGTTTTGAAAAGGTAAGATTATCAAAATTAATAAATTTAGTAAATCTGTTTTAGTTAATTTGTGTAGATATTACACTTAGTTCATGACCTAGCTTATATTATAAATTTTTTTTTGTTATTGAAATTAATTTAAAGTAGTTTTGGTAAAAAAAAATACGCTACAATAATATCTGAACCATTTCACAACCGATTTTCATTATTAGTTTCTTATATGATATGTATTTAAAACGAGACGTAGCGAAACTAAATGCTTTTTCAAATTTTTTTAATTAAGTATACACATACATATTAACACACAAAATTTTTAATTTACCAAATTGTCAAAATTCATGTTCAGAGTTTGTTTTATTCTCCCCAGAGTTAAAATTAAATTTATGTTTATTTTTGAAAATTATTACACATGCGGTTGTTGTCTAAGATAAATCAATACAAAAAAAAAATATATAGTGCGAAGTATAAATTAAAATGATGGAAAACAATTTATAATGAAATTAAATGCGACTTTTTATCAAACTTTGCCGCGAATTTAGGGGACCTGGCGAATACTGGTTATTAATTATATTATTTAATGTTCAACGGGGTAGGCAAGATAGTTAGAAGGAAGTAAAATACAAGTTGACTGTTGAGTTATCATTATGCCTAATATAATTTTTATTCTCTACTCGCCTTCAAAAATTATTGTTAATTGCGTAATTTGTTATATATATGTATTATTTTGCTTTTTGTTTCATCATTATTCAACGGAAATCTTATCGGTGGCTAATCGTTAACGCTGTCGGCTTTTAGTCATGTCATATTTAAGCTCCATATATTTTTAATTCCTAAAATTAATTCCGAAAATGTGGAAATGTTAACTAAAATTTTATACTGCCAGTTATTATAATAATTCCAAGTCAAACATTTTTTACTAATTCATTATGAGCTGGCAGTAAAAAATTTCAATTGACATTCCAACATTTTCTTCTGTGGCTCCAATTTCAGGAATATCATATGGGACTTAATCGAAATGATAAATTTTTCATACATTATTAACAGCTTAAATTTTCTTTCGAAATTTTTGTTTGAATTTAATATTTCAAGCCAAGAATGATTTTGCTCAAAAGGGTTCCTAAAGTGTATGAATTATTGGATACCAGATTTTACTATATAATGTATCTTCATTTACAGATGGAATAATATTATCGGTTTTAAGTTGGATGATTCAGAAATGGCTAAACTATTGGATAAACTATTGATTTTTATTTTGTGCTCTGCAAAATACTAAATATTGTCCCAGATTATTTACAAGAAAATATTATTATCTCTTTTTTTCGTTTTAAATATTTTTAGTTCTAAATAGTATTTTCTGTAGTCGATATTTATTAGGAATTTTCAATTTTGATTAATGATTATTTTTATTATTTTAGTAAGAAAGGTTGAACCAAGAAAAAGGATAGAAGAAAATAAATAACAACCTTAGAAATCGGTCTGGTAAATTAAAAAAAAAAAAAAAGAAAAGAAAAACAGAATAGAAGAGTTAGTGGTGTAGACAGTCATTGACTCTACTCAAACACGAACAACATTTTTTCATTTTTATTTTTGCCAATATATATGAACCTAATACCTATTAAGTGTTCTACAATTGAATTATTTTGAAACGATTCTGATACAGAATCATTAATTATTACACCTGTCTAATTTGTTCAAATATTGGAATTGAATTCTTAAAATATTTGGATCAATTTACAATAAAGAAAATAAAAATAATAACAAAAAAAAAAAAAATTGACTAATTTAATTGAGGTGAAAAATGAATTCGTCTACAACAATTGATATTCTAAAAATAGAGATATTTTGTAAGATATTTTAAAAACAAAATGAGATTTGGAGAAAATAAAAATTAGTTTTGAAAATATGGTGATATATTTTTAATATGGTGGTAAAAGTGAAGTCTAAGCTTTAGGTAATATAACAGAAATTATTTGAGAGCGATAGGCACTTGAAATATGCAATTTAAATAAAACCACTTAGTTTAGAAGATGTCATACTGTAGAATATACTGAAATAGAAGAATAAACTTAGTAGAAGTATAAATTAGTTTGAATTGATAAAATTTAATAATAAATGTTTTATGCTAATTATAATAAACCATGACGGCTAATCCATATTCGTAGCATATCAACCATTAAAAATTTTGGTTTTTAACTTATACACTTGTCATGCTACTCATTTCATAACTTTCAAGATTCCTTAAATTTGTTTAGCTTTTTTACTTTATACAAAAACTAAGTCCAATATTAGTATACTGATCCCCTGTACAGTGTGTTTTTTTCATTACAACACGTATGTAAACTTTTTTTCTTCAGGAGGATATCATCAATAATAATCAATTCAACTTAACTTGAAAAATCCACCAATACTTTTCAAATGCTTCTCAAATCCAAAAAAAAACAAATTATTTTTCTGGAAGTAGGAGGTTAAGATGTATAAAAGGATACATTAATTGGTGCTTAACGTCCGGGCATAAATCAGTCATGATAGTGAAACTTTTTTCAACCAACTAACCTCACTAACCCCACTATGATCCTATATGATAAGTCGACCATTGAATTCATTCTAGTCGTATTGTGTGTATAACTGATGCAATTAATATTTTTTTTGTCCTTAACTAAACATAACCTATATGAATAGATGCTTTTGAATCTTACATCGATCAATTATTACTCAGTATAGAAGCATTTCATCATAGCTCATAATCGGTTAATCCTTAAACGCATGATTTACCCCTTTTCCATTGCAAAAAATATTTTTGAGTATATTCCAACTCTCTGAACCCCAAAACATATTTAAAAAACCAAATTGAACTTATGAGAGGGCTCTGAAGCTAAATATGATGCAGATCTTTGAATTTTTGAAATTTTATTAGAGATAACTCTGACAAAGACAAGGATATTAGTTTTTTTTCTTACTCCTTTTGGGAGCATAGGGCTTCCACTTGTCATTTCTATTGTACTCGATTGCTAGCTGCTGTTTTACACTTGTTCCCACGTTACTATGGTATCATCATTACTGTTTCCGAGTCAATTCCTTAATTTCATTTTTAATCTGTTTATACTGTCTAAGTAAGGGATTGTCCCACTGTAGAAGAGCATGTTGATAACTCTATCTGCGCCGACGAGGTAAGACGAAGTCATATTTTTGCAAGATGTCGCTGCGATTTTATCCATTCTTTGTCAGATGTTGTTGACAATTGTGTAATTATTATTAGAGGTTTGTCAATTTTTATTTATTGTATAATTGGATATATAAGATATATGAATATTGATATATAGGTTAGAATATTTTAGACAGTTATAAAAAAAAAAAAGTTAGCTTTTATTTTGTTAATGATTATAAGCTTTATATACTATCTTGATACTGCTTTAATTAAATTTTCAAAATTATTCTTGGCTTGAAATATTAAATTCAAACAAAAATTTCGAAAGAAAATTTAAGCTGTTAATAATGTATGAAAAATTTATCATTTCGATTAAGTCCCATATGATATTCCTGAAATTGGAGCCACAGAAGAAAATGTTGGAATGTCAATTGAAATTTTTTACTGCCAGCTCATAATGAATTAGTAAAAAATGTTTGACTTGGAATTATTATAATACCTGGCAGTATAAAATTTTAGTTAACATTTCCACATTTTCGGAATTAATTTTAGGAATTAAAAATATATGGAGCTTAAATATGACATGACTAAAAGCCGACAGCGTTAACGATTAGCCACCGATAAGATTTCCGTTGAATAATGATGAAACAAAAAGCAAAATAATACATATATATAACAAATTACGCAATTAACAATAATTTTTGAAGGCGAGTAGAGAATAAAAATTATAAGGCATAATGATAACTCAACAGTCAACTTGTATTTTACTTCCTTCTAACTATCTTGCCTACCCCGTTGAACATTAAATAATATAATTAATAACCAGTATTCGCCAGGTCCCCTAAATTCGCGGCAAAGTTTGATAAAAAGTCGCATTTAATTTCATTATAAATTGTTTTCCATCATTTTAATTTATACTTCGCACTATATAATTTTTTTTTTGTATTGATTTATCTTAGACAACAACCGTATGTGTAATAATTTTCAAAAATAAACATAAATTTAATTTTAACTCTTGGGAGAATAAAACAAACTCTGAACATGAATTTTGACAATTTGGTAAATTAAAAATTTTGTATGTTAATATGTATGTGTATACTTAATTAAAAAAATTTGAAAAAGCATTTAGTTTCGCTACGTCTCGTTTTAAATACATATCATATAAGAGACTAATAATGAAAATCGGTTGTGAAATGGTTCAGATATTATTGTAGCGTATTTTTTTTTACCAAAACTACTTTAAATTAATTTCAATAACAAAAAAAAAATTATAATATAAGCTAGGTCATGAACTAAGTGTAATATCTACACAAATTAACTAAAACAGATTTACTAAATTTATTAATTTTGATAATCTTACCTTTTCAAAACAATAAAAAGCTCACATAACATTAACATAGCTGCATACGTACATTTTTCTATAAATAATGTTTTTCAATTTTTCAAAAATAATAAAACACTTCTTGCTACAGTTTTTAATAAATAAAATCAATAAAATCAACTAAAACTTCTACATTCATTAAAATATTTACTCTATTAATAATATAATGGTGGATTCTATAAAAATATTTAAAAATATTTGAATAATGATTCAGTTTGCATGCTTCAATGCATTTTATTAGCAGCACCTCAACAAAAATAACTGCCAGTTGATCTTTTTTTTTTGTGTTTCTTATTGATTTTCAATACTAACATCAACAAGGTATTGAGTATATGTATATACATAACATATTATGTATATAATTACTCAGTAAATGATGTGTATTAGTTATTAGTGAATCAAAATTCGTGTTAAAAATTAGAAAATTAAATAGAGTTAAATTCAAATTAGTCCTTGGATGAAAAGTGAACATAGCAGATGTATTTATATATATATAATATATTTCTGTCTAATTTATAAGATAATACAGATTAAATACCGATTAAGGAAAAAAAATAATTAAAATAGTATATTGTGAGGGGTAATATAACTATGAATATAATATAACCATTAATGTTTCAACAATGAAAAAAGGCAAATAAAAATAATAAAGACAAAAGTAACTCAATATCATAAAGCAAAATTAAGAAACAGTGATAGTGATTGGTACATTTATATTAGAAATTTATAATATAAAAGTGAACTTAGTAAAGCAAAAAACTCATATATTAGTAATAAAATCTTGAGTAATAAAAAACTTGAGATCAAATAGAAATATAAAAAAGTATGTGCTCGAAAAAAACCAAACAAGGGGTGGAAGCATGGCTGGCGTTTGAAACGCTAAAAAATAAGAAACATTTGTAAAGTAATTGTTTTTTTTTTTTTTTTAATTTTCTTTTGTTTTTTTTTTATTTTGTTTAAACTTTGTAGGAACCCAAAACTGAGATAAAAAATATAATAACATGAAAAACAAATTTATTTATTCAAAATGATTATTATTAATTTTAGTTTACCAAAGGAAAATATTGAGCATTTTTGTTTTATGGTTATTAATTTTAGAGAAAAAGAATGAGAAATCAAAAAAAAATCATTTAACATAATTTTCTTATTTTTTGTCGTAGAATCCGAATTTGTAAAAAAAAGTACCCCTTCTCATTTGAAAATCTCGATTTAAGCCAATTTCGACGAATTTTTGTCTTAAAAAACCGGCTTGCGGTCTTTTCCGAAAGTTGAAAATACCACCAATCGATAGAGCACCCTCGATTTAGTTAAGAAACTTTTTTTTAAATTTTAAAATAACGGCTCCTTCTCCTCTTAGAAAGAAATTACAAAAAAAAACTAAAAAAAAATAAATGGCCCATTACCGAATCGAACTTAAATCTAACCCTACTTATAACTAACCACGGGCTCTGAACTACTAACTAGCAGAGCCAATGGGCCATTTGCATTTGCTGATCAAAAAGCCTTAATAAACATACGAAACATTTTTTTTTATTTTTTTTTATAATTAATTTTTTTAATTAAAAAAAAATAAAAAAAATTAAATGGATTATTGGAGAATCGAACCAAGAGATTTTAGTTGTTATGATGAGCTCTAACCAACCTAGCAAATAGCCCATTTATAAATATACGAAACACTGGAAGTGGAAGTTCGGCGAAATATGACAGTTGACAGATGACAGATGACAGATGACAGATGACAGATGACAGATGACAGATGACAGATGACAGATGACAGATGACAGATGACAGATGACAGATGACAGATGACAGATGACAGATGACAGATGACAGATGACAGATGACAGATGACAGATGACAGATGACAGATGACAGATGACAGATGACAGATGACAGATGACAGATGACAGATGACAGATGACAGATGACAGATGACAGATGACAGATGACAGATGACAGATGACAGATGACAGATGACAGATGACAGATGACAGATGACAGATGACAGATGACAGATGACAGATGACAGATGACAGATGACAGATGACAGATGACAGATGACAGATGACAGATGACAGATGACAGATGACAGATGACAGATGACAGATGACAGATGACAGATGGCAGATGACAGATGACAGTAATAATAATGTGTTTAAATTTGAAACTATTAAAATAAATAACCTTAAAGATATATTGAAGAAATGAATAATAAAAATTAACATTATTCTGTAAATAAAAATATTATAATGGATAATTTTGATCTTATTGACAACCTTCTCTAAATTATAAATTGTTCCTTACAGAGCGGACTATTTCCAGAAATATGGAAGGAAACAGTTGTTATAGGTACCAATAAAAAAGAAAGGTACTAAAATGGCCACTGAATTCAGACCGTTTAACAAAATTTGAATAGAAGCTAAAATAATGGAGATTAATGAATAATTTATTGCTGAGCTATTTAGAAAAGCGTAATTTAATACCTAAATTTCAATCAGGATTTAGAAAGACTCACTATTGTGAGTCCTAATAATTACTAATTGGAAAGTGACAACGTATGACAACAAGGTTATAGTGGCTGTTTTTTTGAACTTCAACCGAGCTTTTGAAACTGTTCATAGAAATATCTTATTAACAAAATTGAACAGTTACGGTATAAGAGACATCGAATTGGAGTGGTATCGTTCTTATTTATCAAATAGAAAGCAAAAGCAAAAAAATAAAATGATACTTTATCTGTTAAAAATAGGCTACAAGTATTACAGAATAAGACTATGAGAGTGATAGTTAAACCAAACAGATACACATTAAGTAAATTTATGTTAAATGATTTAAAATCGTTAAGTATCAATTAAAGAACTTTAATGAATGTATTAATAATTGTCCACAAAATTAAAATTGGTAAATATCCAAATTATTTATGTGATCTACTAGTTTATGTATCTGATATTTATAATTATAACTTAATAAATGTTAATTGTTTTAGATTAAATTTTATTTAGAAAGGAAAAAAAGAAAAATATGCTTTTGTACAATGGTTTAAAACTTATCAATGATTTGACTTATGAAATAAGTAGTGAAACACAAATATATTTAAAAATAAATTAATAGGATATGTTAAACACTAAATATATGTAATAATACAAATTATATTGTACAATACTGAATGATATACCTAATTATAAATGGTTAAATTAAGTAAAACAATAATAAAAAAATAAAAATAAATAAATCACACAAAATATTTATATATTTTAAGTTCTCAAACTTATAACAAATGCCTACCTATCATATTGTTATTGTGGTATCATTTTTAATTTGGAATGATTTTAAAAATAATGACACCCATAATCATTATAGACACTTTCAATAACTTCAAAAAATTAAATATATTTTCCGAGATATGTGACAAAGCAACATAATAATTTGAGTGAAGATGCTTTTTAACGTCAATCAAAATTATCAGAGCTTTTAAATAGCAGTGTTGTGTACACTTTATTATCCTACTTAAAAATAAATAGTTATCTACATAACAGCGACTACAAAACAATAAAAAAATTTATTATTGATTATTTATTTGTTCAATTTCTAAAAAGTGATTAATTTTACACAATTATTACTTAACAAAAATAGGATCACTGAATTTCAATATTCTTTTCATATATATAAAATCCCGTTATTGTTATGATTTAATGCTACTTAACATTTTTTATATAAATATGTACCTATTTATACCTTCATATATAACTGACTGAATATATGATAAGTTTTCTTTACTTCTTTTTTTTATTATTTCTATTTCCTAGAAATACATAGTTTCATTTTTCTATACACACTTGAATTACGTGCACAAAAGAGTTAAGGATGTGCGATTGAATTCAATCTATTAAAAATGAAAATCTTTTCAAGATTATTAAAAGAATTTATGCACATAGGTACCAACATAATATTATGTTTTAGAGAGTATATTCAAGTTTTATATTATAATTGAAGTAATTCACTTGATTTCAATCAGGATCGTAAGGTTATTTACCTCTTTAGTATCTGTATACAAAAAAAAAAAAAAAAACTATAACTAATAGAATATGAAAAAAAAAAATGTGAATTGACATCATTGTTACCTCAATAACCTATAAAACTACAAACAATAACGAAATTCCAATGCATTGAAACTTAATTTGAGCATTTCATTTGAATGAATTTAAATTACGCGCAAATTTTCTAAACATTTATTTACGTGTACCTATACTATTAGATAGGTATCATAATTAGAATATACATAGAAAATAAATTAATAAACTATTTTTGGAATTCATTTCGTGAAGAAAAAATTAAATTAAAAAAAAAAACATCACGATAAAAATTCTGAAAAATTGTAGTATAATCACATTTAATCAGATTTTGATATCCAGGAAAATTAAATATTGTACAGGAGAGTGTTATAGGTATGTATACTCAAGTAGGATCATAAAAATATTTATATTTATTATTTCTTAGAAATTGGAATAATTATATCTACATTTATGATGTGAGATTGCATATCTACAATTAAAATTCTAATCATTTCAATTGACTACAAAAAATTCTATTCAAAACAGATTAACTTGTAATGTAATCCTTCAGAGATCGAATAGCTATAAATAGACCTTTTGAAATTTTATTTGAATACAATTTTTTTCGTATTAAATTATTAGAATCAGAAATTTTGAATCAGAATTGATAAAAATAATTAGGTCACCAAATTATGAATTTTTTTCCTTATGCAGAGAAGACATTAGACAAAGCAAACATATAAGAAGATTTAGCAAAGCAGAGCAAAGCATTAACAGCGCAAATATATTAGAAGATTTGGCTCTTCTGAGGGAAATGTTATACCGGCGTAGGATCTAATGCTTATATTTCTAGGATAGCTGGAATTGCTAGCTTTCCAAAAATTTATATCTTCAGTGGTGCATCTTATACTTTAAGGACGAAAAGGACATTTGAAAGTACCCTTGTTGTTTTGATGTTTTTGTATAAAATTAGTTATATCTGTTGATCCATTAAATATCTATATACTCAAGATATATGTATATTCTAGAAAGATAACGGTCTGGAGCATATTTTGACATTTATTTGATGATGACTGGTGCTGCCATTATGTAGATATTGTAGTTCAAAGTAGAAAATTTTGAAAAAAAAAAACAATCTTTATTTTCTTTCTTGAAAACCCAAATACCTAAAGATTTTTTTATTAAACTACCCCAATATTTATATACTGTTAGAAAGGTATTATTTTTGTCTATAACTCACGCATACATACTTTATGTCTACGTGGAATAGTTTAGAAGATATAAGCATTTATTATTGTTTTTTTGTACCCTTTTTCTATATAAAACTAGGAATGAGCCTTTTACGAAGTAACAATATAACAATATAATCTAAAGTAAATATAACACAAACTTGTGACCAAATCGAAATTGTATACATATATATCTAATAGGTCAACAGATTTAACGGTTTTTCGTCAAAAACACAAAACAACAAGGATACTTTCAAATGCCCTTTTCGTCATTAAAGGATAAGATGGGCCACTAAAGGCATACATTTTTGGAAAGCTATGAACTATCAGCTATCCTTGGAATATGATTATTAGATCCTACGCCGATACAACATCTCCCTCAAAATCCCCGAAGATTTTTATAATAAATATTCACAAAATATTAATTTCTATATTTTCTCTTATCAAAAATCATATTACGCTACGCTATTTTCTTTCCATTTTTGCCAACAAGAATTGATAATTTTTTCAATGTTAAAAAAAATAGTAGCTATCATTTATATATTCCATATAACCTATTGAGCACCTCCCTTACAAATGTCAATTTAAAACTAAGCAACAATGAAAAACTAATTTTGAAGTTATAACTTCTTAATATAAATATTATGTAATAAAGTGACATCATATTGAATTAATTAATTATAATAAAAAAAAACAAATTGGCTCAATATTTCTTCTAAAACCATGTCTCTTGTAATGGAAATCAATTATTGAATAACAACCCTTAAATAACCTACACGAATTAGCTACAGCCTCTGAAAAACCATAGTTAGTTCTAGGGTAGTCAAAATACAAAAATCTAAAAGCACGTAGGTACATGCCGTATCGGTGCATTCAAATTACATAAATGGAGAATAGAAGGACTTAATCTTAACTGATTGAACATAATAAGAAAACATTACTGACAATTTGATTCTAGTGTTTGAAGATTTATAAGTCGACATTTAGCAATATAACCGGTGTTATGGACTTCCTAGTTAAATTTTCGAAGACAAATCTTATCATGTTCTTTTATACATCCAAATAGGCATCAAAATAAGAGAAACGTATTCAAGATGCAAACGAACTAATACGGATATAAATGTTTAAGTATGGATCAATGAATTTGTGAGAGATTCGTTTTATAAAACCAGGCATATTAAAGTGTTTAGAGGTTATAAAATCAATATGAAAATTAAAAGTGAGCTTACTATCAATAGTATATAGCTCCTAAATCCTTTATTTCTATAAAAACATCAATTTTGGAATTACTAAGATAATAACTAAACTCAATAAAGTTACTGGTTTTATAGAGATAAAGTAGGTATTATAAATGAAGGGCTAAGGTGACGAATTCCATAACCTTACATTCATTAATATTTAAAATGAACCCCAATTTTGTTGAGCCCCAATAATAGAATTTCTCATTAAGGTCTTTTTGAAGTATAAGGCAATCATCTGACATGTTTAATAACAGTGAATATTTTTGTGCCATCCACAAATGACAAAATACAACTTTGAATATTATTAGTCATTCAGAAATAACAAAAAAAAAGTAAGGGACACCCACCTTGAGGGAAGCCCAATGTAGCTGTGAATTAATATGTTTGAGTGCTGGAAATAATCTATGATAATCTACGACCAACCAAATACAACTGAAGTCATCAAGCATAGAACCATATTATATTCCTAATATATTCCTAATGCATGAAGTTTAGAAAGCAGTTTTATGATCAACTTTTCACTGTTTATTATTGAAAGCTATATTTTTTTTCCTGTTACTCCTCGTGGGAGCATAGGGCATCAACTTGCCTCCTCGATTGTTCTCTGCTTTACGCAATGATTTTTATTTCCTCCAACTTCGTCCATATCTCATTAGTTCAGAAATCATACTTCGACGCCAGTTGTTGTTGGGGCTTCCGTCCCTTCTGCTACCTTGTAGGTTCCATTCTAGGACCATTCTGGCTATTTATATCTATGGATTTTGTTAGAGTGTGACCTAAATCCATCTCCATTTTCTACGCTTAATTTGATAAATTATCAATTCTTCATCTGTTAGCTATAATAAATCCTTGTTGGGCCAGAATATTTTGCATATTCATCTTTGGCACTTGTTCGCAAATACTTGAAGTTTTTAGCTAATATGTTATTTATTCGCATCTTAGTTTTACTGACATACATAAGTATTGATATTACACATGGTTTGTATATTCGAATATTTCTTTTTCTAGTTACTTGGCCATTCTTTCATATTAGACTTAATTCATTGAACGTGCTTCTGCATCTCCGTTTATTGTTAGAATGTTACCTAGATAAGAAAAGCTTTCCACATATTCAACTGTTTGACTTTCTGTTGTGATGGTGTTTGTGTTGTTGTTATTTAACAACATGGGCTTGGTTTTATCTATATTAGCCATCTAGCATATATATCTTTATTCCATATCTAGCCCGACTCTATATATATCTATATCCCATATCTAGCTGTTTGCTGAAGTAGATATGCACTATGTTGGATGTCGTAGAAAACATGCGCTAAAATAAGTATATATGATTCGCATAGTCAAGGTCCTTGGAAGACCTAATTTCATTATCTCATCTATTACAAGCGTGAATAGAAGTGGTGAGAAAATGACAAAGACCTTCTTAAATTATTTCTTTCAAAAACACAAATAAAATAAATGCTATTAAAAAATACTATCTCTGTTATTTTTGTTCATAAGTAACAGGTTACTCCTATTATTTGGAAATAACAGTGACAAAATAAACTATCGCTCCAATCTAGTTTAAATATCTGTGGCAATAAGTAATAACCACTTAAGTGCACTTAAGTGGTTTCATATATTTTTGGTTCATTTAATAGCCCTTTCTAAGCTTTAGTTCCTGTCAAAATTTAGTTCTAATCGGACAATTATTGACGGAGTTACAGCTGTTTAAAAACCACTTAACTGCCGTTGCAACTACAATTGCTTTTCGAAAAACAACTTAAATTTATACTTTTTTAACGGTCATCACCTAAAAGATATTAAGTTAAGTCAATATAATTTTTTTAAAACAACTTATAATCACTTAAGTGGCTTTTTGAAAATCTCAAATTATGAAGTGTAAAACTTAAATGATATTAAGTGGTTTTAAAAAATGCAAAACCGTTAGTTTTTTCAAAAAAAAAAAATACAATAATGACAGTGTGCAGTTAAGTTTTTTTTTTGATATTTTTATCAAGAAATTTGTTAACTTAGGTGTCAGTAAGTGGTTATTTCGAAGACGAACCAATTTTAATTATTAAGTGGTTTTTCACTAAGTGCCGAGCGCAATTGTTTTGGTTTACGAAGTGATTTTTTTAATACTAGAATCTAGAGGAAAGCTCATGGTTGATATGATGAGAGGCATTTTGAAAAAACATTGTGATGAAGCTGTTAGTTAAAGCTGTTGAAGAAGAACAAAATTATTAAGGTAGGTACAGTAATATTGAAAAAAAGAACGATTCGTGATTAATAATAAAAAACAATAGAAATTCAGAAGTACGATCGGTGAATAAAAAAAAATAAAAAATCCCGAAGAACGATTCGCGAAAAATATACAAACAAAAATCATTCAAATATCAGAAGAACTATTCGTCAAAAAGGGTTAAATGTAGCAGATATAGCTAGATCCATTTTCCAAATTTTATTGTGGTGTAATGGTTAAGTCATCCGACTATTGATCAGAAGAGCGTGGTTTGTTTTTTACTTAATATTTTAAGACTATTTTAAAAATATTTTCTCAAAATCGAGAATATTGGAACTTATTTACGAAGAGAACCATTAATAAAATCACAAATTGTTAGGTATATTATATTATTTTTATTTTTGAATTCTTGTTTTCACATTTCACGAGTCGCCACTATAAGCCTGCTAAAAGCGTTATGCCACCTAATAGCAGTTTTACGTAAATTTGTTTTCAAAAACAAGAAAGCTTCAAATGAATCATTCCAATGGAAGAATGTCAAATAGCTACGATACACTAAAGAATTTAGAAAATTCTATACAAAAACTCATTTAGAGAAGAAGAAGAATTTAAGACGAACTAAAATTTTCCAAGTTGAAAACTGCTATAATGAGGCAATCAAAATAAATAAAAAAAAAAAAGGATGATCTTGTTTCTATGCTCCCGTACATTGACAAAGATTATCATAATTTTTACCAAACTTTAGAAGTGAATCAGAGCTTTTCAAATATATATCCTGATTTTGCTGATAATAACGACGATTAAGAAATAAATTAACATACTAGTTATTTTACAAAAGTTTATTAAACAAAAGTTTATAGAGAAGTGAATTACTCTTTTTGTTTTTAAATTATGTGTAGGTGTAGGTACACTATAATGATACATTTTATTTTAATTTTCGTGTTATTTTCATGAAATAATTTTTGTGTTTTGCATCAAAATACTTATAAATTGAATATTTCATATAAATTGAAAAATGAATTTAAAATAACAACTTATTTGTGGTAAAATTATATTTTTACTTTAATTTTTGTGAAGAAATACAACTTATGTTTGTTTTTTGTGTCAAAATGATTTTCACATAAGAACTTATATTGTACTTAACTGCAAAATGATGAAAAAATTATTTTATAAAAAATAAGGAAAAAAACATTTTTTTTTTTTTGGAAAAATTTGCCTTCATTTTAAGCGTACTAAATCTACAAAAATAAACTTTAGAATCGCAACTTGATATAATGTTTTCATAGTAAGTTATGATTGTAATTACGGAAAAAGCAAATTAGCCGAAATTCTAGGAAGTCTTGAAATGAGATTAAGAGATTTGGTAAAAAGTTCGGCTAATTTGCTTTTTCCGTAATTACAATCATAACTTGATATGAAAACATTATATCAAGCTGCGATTCTAAAGTTTATTTTTGTAGTTTTAGTACGCTTAAAATGAAGGCAAATATTTCTAAAAAAAAAATTTTTTTTTCCTTATTTTATTTTTGACCTTTTAGTGAAAATATTTTTTTAATGAAAAATAATATATTTTCAAAGAACAACACATATAATCAAATGACACTATAATTCACTCTAACGCAATTTGGTTAGAGTGAAAAATCTACAATAAAATTCGATTTTGTCCGACGTGTAAACGCTGCCTAAGCATAAATTGGCATATAAAAGTATAATATATACATGCATAAATCGAAATTGAACTTTTTTTACATGCGAGAAGAGTAATTTGTAACTGAGTGATAGATAACTGATACTTGATTGGTTCAAATGTTGTTTTCTTCCATAAATAATGTTTGCATTTTATTTTCAATTAAACTAAGCCATATGATTATGTATGTAACAAATGCAAGCCCTATATGACACATGTACGTACATTTACATGTACTTACTGAGAGAAAGAGATTAATAAAAGAAACCAAATTATAAGCACAAAAAAAATATAATGAAAATGATGATTGAAAATAATTGAAATTGAATAATAATAGAAAATGATTGAAATATAATGATAATGATTTGTATTGCACACATTTTTTTGTATTCCTTTTTTGTTTTTTGCTTCTTTACACCATAGAAATGTCAATAAATATAGTGAATTTAAAGAGAAACCAAATTTTACACACACATAACAAGAATAGACACCAACTCTCAGTTTACGTAAACCTAAGTCATTTTTAGGAAATACCAAACCAAGCAATACATAATTAGTTAAAAGAGGTAAAATTTAGCTCTACTTATCGTATACCAAATTTATTATGAGAGAGAAAAGGTACAAAACAGATGTTTGTCTTTTTCTTTATGCTGTAAAATAATTTTGGTTCTCATTACTCTCCTTTGGATTTGTTTACGTTCCCTTCCATTATTTATATGAGGCAGGGTGGCAAAAAAAGTTATTTCTAATTTAGTTTGTTGCTTATACGAAGATTAATTCTAATCTTTTATTATTTCAATATTTTAATTTTAAACATTATTATTATCTTATATACCTATTAAAAATATTAAATTATAATTACATTACAATAATATAAAATATTATTAATATTTTTGTCAGTAATAATTTGGAGTTACAAACATTATTATTTTTTATTAATTATATTAGTAAACCTAAATATTTATTATATTGTTATACGATTATAAAATAATACTGAGGACAACATCTATTTACAAATCACAGAATTTAAAGAATATGATAACGCTGTTTTAGTTAGGTCTCCTAAAAATCTTATGCATAGTTGATATAATTTAAAAAAAAAATATTGTTAAATATTTCAACGAAATTTTTGTCGAAAATTTTTTTTGAAATTATTTTCTTTTTATTTAATTTCAGTCAACTTTTTTTGTTACTCTCTCTTGTTTACCAAATTTGTTCTTTTTCTTGCACGTTTAATTCTTATTATATTCTATTTCTTACAATTTTTAGCAAATTTACGTAAGTATTTGATCCATATATGAGTGCATATACTTGTATGGATATTCCTTGGTTGAATGGTTACAGAAATGGTTATTTTGTTGAATTGAAGCAAATTGAAACAAACATATAAAGTCCAAGGCAAGTTAATAAAGGCAAATATAATAATAAAAGAAAGAGATTAATAAAAGAAACCAAATTAACACAAAAAAAATATAATGAAAATGATGAAAATAATTGAAATTGAATAATAATAGAAAATGATTGAAATATAATGATAATGATTTGTATTGCACACATTTATTTTGTATTCCTTTTTTGTTTTTTTTTTTGCTTCTTTACACCATAGAAATGTCAATAAATATAGTGAATTTAAAGAGAAACCAAATGTTAACTTTATCAAATATCCATATTCCATTATATGTAGACACACATATGTAAATTTCACCTTAGTTGAATGCAAAGAATATCTATAATCTATATTCACAAGAATATACACTCCTATTTTACTTAAACCTAATTTTTAAGAAATACCAAACCGAGAAAAATATCATTAGTTAAAAGAGGTAAACTTTACATTTACTTATCGTATACCAAATTTATTATGAGAGAGAAAAGGTACAAAACAGATGTTTGCCTTTTGCTTTATACTGTAAAATAATTTTGCGTTCTCATTATTCTCCTTTGGATTTGTTTACGTTTAAAATGTTAGTTCTAATTTAGTTTGTTCCCTTATGCGAGGATTAATTCTGATCTTTTATTATTTTAATATTTTCGTTTTAAACATTATTATTTTCGTATATACCTATTAAAAATATTAAATTATAATTACATTACAATAATATAAAATATTATTAATATTTTTGTCAGTAATAATTTGGAGTCACAAACATTATTATTTTTTATTAATTATATTAGTAAACCTAAATATTTATTATATTTGTATACGATTATAAAATAATACTGAGGACAACATCTATTTACAAATCACAGAATTTAAAGAATATGATAACGCGGTTTTAGTTAGGTCTCCTAAAAATCTTATGCATAGTTGATACAATTTAGAAAATAATGTTGTTAAATATTTCATCGAAATTTTTGTCGAAAATATTTTTCAAAATTATAAACTTTATTTATTTAATTTCAGCCAACTTCTTTTGTTACTCTCTTTTGTTTACTATATTTTTTCTTTTTCTTACACGTTAAATTCTTATTATCGTCTATTTCTGACAATGTTTATCAAATTTGTATATGAATTTGTGTGCAAACAAATGAATACATACATGAGTTCATACTCTTTTTATGGATATACTTTGGTTAAATTGTTATTGAAATGGGTATTTTGTTGAATTGAAGCAAATTGAAACAAACATATAACGTTCCAGGCAAGTAATTAAGGCAAATATAATAAACACTTATTATGGATTAATTTCATTTAAATTAATTTTTTTTTATTTTAAAATTTTACTTTTTAAAGATTTTATTCTCTTTTTAGTTTAACATTATTCCATTGCTCATTTTCTATGACACAAATCCCGTTCAAAGTGTCACAATTTTTTCAGAAATGATTAAAAAGTTTGTTTTGCGTTTTCTGAACAATTGACAAAATTCACTTAAGTAATTATTACTTATTGCCACAGATATATTATATCAGTCAAATTGAGTTTAACGGTCTTAAAACCCGTCGTTCAATCCGGTGTTGATCGGAGGTTACCGTCAAGAAATCTAACGTACCTAGACCAGAAAACTATTTTTTTAGCCACTTAGAAAATATTTCGAAAACATATTTTTTTAAGTAGATGAGACACTATAAAATATTCAAAATTACTTATTATTCCTATAACGATTAACAGTACAGTATTGAAAGCAATAATTGCTAAGTAAATAAACCCAAAGGATTACTTTCTCTAAGCAAATGTACAGATATCATCTCTAAACCGATTTCCAATACCTATATTTAATTCTTTTGTATTACAAAACCTAAATAAAACTATTTCAACCCTTTTTTCTTTTTAAATATCTTATTTTATCAAAAATATTTTAGTTTACCAAAATCTTAATCTCAAAAATCACAAATTTAAAAAAAAATTTAAAAAAAAAACACAAAACCAAAAATATTTTTTGTAAAACAAACCTTTAAGAAAAAAAAGAGGATTCCCTTTTTTGATAAAATATCAAAAGAAAAATATTATTTGAGAACCTAATATACTTTGAAATCTCTTTTTTATCAATTTAGTTCAATCTCTTGTAATTTTTCTGAAAGATTTAATAAAATAATAATATATATGTATATTTTAAATCCTTTATAATCAAAAAGGGGTATTAAAATATTTTTTATGAATTTAAGAATTTAATTAAATAAATTTAAAAATAATATAATAATTACACTACAATGTATAGAGTGATATTGATATTATTTATCGCGTTTACGTTTTTGACATTTAATTTATGTGATTGATTTGGATATAGGTATATATATATGCATGTAAAATAAAAATGAAAAATTTCGAAATAATTTTAAACAACTTGACTGTCTTAACTGTTTTGTTTTAATGATTCATCAACGAAAACGTTATTGATTATGCTGAAATGCTAATATTTTGTTGCTAATCGACTAGCTTGAACTCATATACCTAACAATTATTTACATACAAGAAAGATTTGATACTTTCGATACACTTAAAATTTATATTTACACACTTTGAATTTATCCTTCATTCGACACCCATTAAACAGAGTCCATATCAAGATAATATATGAGAGCTTACATTATCTACACTGATGCACTTGGTTAGTATCCAACATCATTATCTTAATGCAAATAGATAGTTTGAGATTGTGTCGTTGGTTTATGAAACAAAGCTAACAGCAGAGCAGCGGTAAACAAGCAGACCCATTCATAAAATTGAAAACATAATTTTTTACTACCAATTTTTATTTCGTTTTAAATTTATAATCCAATAGGGAAAGTCCTAAAATAATTTTTTTTTTTCGCATAATTATTAAAGCAAATGTATAATTTCCTTCAAAAAAAAAAAAAATCTGCGAAAGGCTATACGGCGATCACTGCTTCAGAAGTTATGAGCTATTTTGTCACCACACTTCCTGTTTTTTTGCAGTAAATTTTTTTATTGTCATTTATTTTTAATACACGAATTTTGATTTTTTTATAAAAATAAACAAACTTCATTATTAGTATAGGTCATCTATATGTTTTTTTTTTATAATTGACTTTACTTTTTTACTTAATTTGTTTTGGATTTTTTTTTAATGAACATGCAAAATCGAAACTGAATTTATTTCTAAATGTGTTCGAAGAATGAACCACAAATTTTTAACTGTGTATTTCAATTTGATCATAATCTGCCTACTACGGTAATACTACGAACAAAATGTTGCGAGATTTTCAACTAAAATTTAGCTGCCTCACAAATTGTAGTTCATTCTATCCACTTACTTAAAACAGCCATAAAATGTTTTAACAGTTTAGAAATTTTTTTTATAGTACACCAAAAATGATTCTCACATTAAAAATTTACGAAAAAATATCAAATCAGTCTGGCTAAAACAACTGGGGCCGGTAACAAAGCAAAATAATAATATCATTAGTATTTTTGTTGTTTATTAAATTTTCGATGTAAAATTATTTAATTGGAGTGTAACTAAAATGATTTCAAATAAACGTAGGAATGTATAGTTATAAGTAAAACAGTGAACAGTTTTTTAAAGATTTACAAAATTGTCAAAATGTCATTAATACTATAAACACAATTGGGGCAACTAGCGACAGATACAGCTACAACTCCTGTCAAACAAAATAGCTCCATACGTTTTATATGCACATAAACACAATTGCGGATATTGTACCTGGGCGATGGTACAAATTAGAAAAATTTATATTTTTGTATCCGTCGCCCAGCTACTTTTGGTAGCATATGACTGAACATATTTTGATTAATCGTAAACAATTTCCAACAACATTAAAATATTAAAAGTAAATCTGTTTTCTTTTACATTCTTTGAAATTGCTTCTGAGGAAAAATTAATAAATTTAGTAAGTTTTTTCTAAATAGATTTATTTTCGTAGCTCTACTTTGTATCCGCAATTGTTTTTATACCAGCGATGTATTTTTCGCCAGTAGCTGTATCTGTCCCTAGTCGCCCCAATTCTGTTTATACCATACATTTAAAGAATATAGCAATGATTTACGAAAATATATAATTTTTTTTGCTTAACTTCAAAATAAATTTATAATACATACAAATTATTTTTTTTTTTGACATTCTAAGCGCACAGAGTTCAAATCGAAGATGAACCGATGATGAACCGATGACAAAATTAGAATGATAATATTTACGCACACATATGAATATGTAATAATGCAATTGATGATATAATCTAAACGCTGAGGGCTGGCTTTTACAACAGATTTTTTTAACTGCAATTTCAATTCAATGTGAACACATCCAATTACCGGGCGATCTATTATGTTTTTATTCTCTATGATAATTCTATTATTTCTTTAATGAAATAAATTTGGTTTAAGATAAGTTCAAATAAAACTTTGTGATAAAATTTATTTAAATGATTAATCCGTGCTTGAGCATCGGACTTTCGACTAAGTTATAATAATATTCAGATCATAATGAAAATAGGATAGGTATATACAAATGAGTACCAATAATATAAAGTCATCTAATCAAGTTTATAAAAACTTTATAAATCGAAATATCAACTATTTTAGTTTTAGTACAGAAAGTAATGAAGGTTAAAAAAGTAATTTTATCATTTTTTAGTTTGATAACTGTATTTCTAATTTATAAGAATTCGGATTGCGCTCTGATTGTTTAAATTCAATCAAATTGGGTTTTGTATATACTATATTTCAATAATTTAATTTTTCGATTTTGTCTATTTTTAATTTATAGTAATTATTATTGATTAATTAATTATCAAATTGTTTAATTTCAAACATCGAATGCAATATTTTTAATTAAAAATTAGCTATATTAGACTTAATTAAGTATTGTATGTATATTATTGTTTAGAAAACATCATACAAAATAATTGATTAAAATAAGTATGAGATATTAAACTTGCATTAGAGTAATACCGATATAAACCACTTATAACACACCAATTGACCAAAGAACATCAATAAATATCAATAATAATATCAACATTAGAATTCAGCACCAACATCAGTAGCTGTGTTCTTTTCATCCGGTTCAAGGTACATGCCAATCGTTAATATGAAAATACAATAACAATTCAAAAACCACATATTTATCTGGTTTTTATACAATTCTAAAATATTTAGTAGTGCTACTTGTCACCAGTGGCGCTTACATAGGTTTGTAATAGAATATTTTGATAACTCAATTAACAAGTTTGCCAACTTAAAAAAATTATTTATATCATTAACCTACATCGTTCTTTTGAATATAATAAAACCTAGACCTTGAACCATATGAAAAGAACATAGTTAGTATCAACATCAACAATCAACAATATAATAATACAATACAAAAAATTAAATTATTTTCAGATCTCAATTAGGTAGCTTATAATAAAAAACATTATGGAAATAAGTTAACGTCATTCAGTTGCTCAAAATTGAGCTAGAATTAAATATGAATTCAGAAATGTATGAATTCAGAAACAATTTATGAAGAAAAATTTAAAGTTTCAAGTTAATAAAAAAAAAACTTACAAAACAACAAATTATAAAATAAATATTAAAATCAACATCAATCTGCCGCTAAATAACCAACTTTCATATTTCGCATAATATGTCCAAAATTGCCGATTTTTACATATAAATTTTAACAAAAATCCGCTTACTCCTTTGTATATTTAACTCCATTCGGTAAATCTCATATTTTTAAATAACAACAATAAATAAAAAGATAAACAGTTTTTTTTCATTCAGTTATCCTTCTGTTTTTTAACATATTTTGTTATATTGTTAACTACATATGGGTATATGCATAAATTTAATTCGCACATATACACCGCAGATAATATAAATTTTATTTGGATATACAAAAAAAACAACACACTCCCAATTTCAATATCCCAGGCAAGACAAAGTAAACAAAAACAAAAATGATGTGATTTTTAATACAGAAATCCTCTTTCGATTGTAATCCGTCTTATATTCACATTTAAATGTGCTAAACATACCACCATCTTGTATTTTTCTTTTGTTATTATTATTTTTTTTTTTTTAAATACGAATAAAAAAATAACTGCCAAAAATTTGTTTTTGTATTTTTTTTTTTTTTACATCCATTTTTGTAATAATAAGTAAGAGAACGTGAAAAAAATATAGTAGAAATAACGGTTTAAAAATAGCAGTATATTATACTAGAATAGATGAAATTTACGTTTTATTCATTTTTTCGATTTTTATTTGTTTTTTTTTTTTTCTATATTTTTCTAAAAATAAATGAAAATGCCTTAAGGAAATGTATATATAATCTCCGTTCATTATTAATCCTCTTTTACTTTTTTAGTTTCCTTTCTGATTTTTCTAATAAACAATAATCTTATAAGTATATATATGTATATAATATATATATATATATATTAATGTATAGAGGGAAGTATGTGCAAATGTATTTGTATGAAAATTGGTGCGGCAGGATATTTTGTCCGTTATTTAAAGTCTATTTTATATAGATATAATATACAATAAAATCGATTATCTTATGAAATACTAGGATTACATTGTGTAAGATCCTTGATTTCATTATAATACTCACGCGATTTAATAATATATATACAATGGTATTATGATAGTGATATTATGTTTTATTATATGTAGTAGGTATTTTAAAAATGAAATGTTGAAGAATGATAAATTTTTGTTTATTAGAAAACAGTTAGAATGTAAAACTATATTTATATAGGTTCGTATTCTGTCTGTAATATTTCAGTACGAATACCGGTTCTTGGTATTCTCTTTTAAATTTTATAGATTATTAACTGCGTTATTAGACTTAATGATTACATTAATATTATCATTAAGTTGAGTACATAGTATTACTATACAAATAATATACAAGAAGCGTTTTAAATTAATGCCAGGGCTCAAACTAACTGATATATTGTGTCGTTCAAATGCAAACACAGATAACTACACTTGATAACAATTTTGACGGATACATATAAAAAAACGAGTTATTTGTAGATCTATAACCTTATTTATAAAAACTGAATCAAATCTCGATATTTCAAAGCCTTTTTTCTTTTTTAAAATTGAGCTTTAATGCAAAAGTCGATATTTGCACAAAAAATTAAATTCAAAACTCGATATTTACATGTTGAAATGGTTCCATAAAAAAATCGATATATTAAAGTATATTTTAACTGGTGTTTTGCAAAAACCGATATGATTAAAATAAATACTTTGGCGCCAAAATTTGACAAATAATATTTTTTAAAATTTAAATAAATGTTAATGCAAAGTTATTTTTCATTGAAAAAAGACGTGTTTTAACCAGCGATGGGCAAGTCTACAATTTGACGTCAACAATGTCAAGTCAACAATTCGATAATTAACTTGACGTGTCAATAATGTCAAAAATATATAGAATAAAAAAATAAAAACAAAATAAAATTCACGTTTTTAAGGGCAAAATAAATCTTTAATAAATAAATTAAATAATTCAATAGCAGCGACTAATGAAAAGCAAATAATTCTATAAAATAAAAAAAAGACCTAATATTCGTCAGTTACATTTCAATCACAAAACTTTAAAGAATAATAAACATGAATAAGTTTTTTTGATTTTTCAAAACTGAGCCTATTTCTTGAATTTGAGTGTACATATGTCCAATTTGAAAATACTCTTTCAAGCTGCGCTGAAGAAGCTGGAATTTTCAATAATCGTAAAGCTAAAGTTGTTAGCATAGGGTGTTTTATTCGTGCTGCTTTCCAATACACAAATGGGTTTTCGATATTTTTTTCATTTAATGTTTTAAAAAATGCAGATCCTTCCGCAAATTCTGCCCAATCACTTATGCCAGAACTATCGAGCTCATTTACAAAAAATTGCATGTTGCAAAATATTTTTTGCTTTGTTTTTTTAAAATAAATCCAAGATTTTCAAAATTTCGATTTTTTTTCTACCAGCCATTATTACCTATTACTTAGTATAATAATAACAAATAATATTAATAATTAATATTATTTTCTAATTAAATCTAATTAATTTTAATTTTTTTATAATTTAACTTTCTAGCAAATTCAAATTCAACACTGAACTAAATTTAGAATGACACTTTATTGTTTACATTCTTGACAAATTATTGACATTGTCGTCATTGATTACGTTGATGACTTAAAGTTGACGGTGTCATGTCCACAATAAAATATGACGCGTCGACGCCCATCGCTGGTTTTAACCCTTTCGAACCGGATTTCGAATCGTAAAGTTAGGATCAAGTTTGTTTTGGAGAATATCTTATGTACATACTCTAAAATATATTTATTTGTGCAAAATGTGTCTATTAAGGGGCGGTCCACCGGGGCGGGCATTGTACCACCCGGAATGTTAGGTGGTACAAATATGTACCAACAGTCCTGTAAAACATAAGTAATAAAATATTTGAATTTTTTTATAATGTAGTAAAAATTAAGTAATTCCTTTTTATTACAATAAAATAAGATACAAAAAATAAATAAAAAGTAAAATAAAATTAAATAACTTCTAAAAAAATATATTACATGCATTTTATATTTATGAATGCTATGGTGCAAATCACGTCTTGCATAATGGAATCACACATTCTCTGCAAACATCTTTGTGCGTTTCTGTTTTTTTTGTTTACTACAATTTACGCAACGGCGTCTTGTATTCCCTTCAATTGGTAAATGGTAGATCCGTGTTCTTAAGTTTTGTGGTACGGGTTGTGGACCTGGTTTTCCCGATCTTTTGTAGGCTGTAGATTTTGAACCTTCCTCGATCAAAGTCTCAGCCAAGTCTACCACAAACAATTTGAAAGGGATCTTCTCTCGACGAAAGTCATTTCGGATGACCCATGCGTTTACTGCTGCCATCATTATCAAGCGGTAAAATACCTTCTTCCACCACTTATTCGATTTTCGATCGTATTCATAAAGGGCACTCATCTGGTCTGCCAAATCAACACCTCCCATAATTTCGCGATAAAATTTTATTTGCTCTGGACAGTTCACTTAAATTTTTTCACCTGTTTTCAGAGTCTTTTTGATTCATTCTCTTCGTAAAATAACGGTAAAAAGCCAACAAAAATATACGAAATTAAACATGTTTGTTCTGGAATTATAAGAGTACTTTAAAAACGATTTGGTATAGATTCAAAACAATTTATATGCAATTTTTTAGTTTTAGGAATGTTTAAACTTTTGGTGGTACATATCGCCGGGTGAGTTCTTAAGTGTCCGATATCATACATTAAGCACTTTTTGATTTTTTGATTGATCTAAACTAAACTTGACGCGCTCTTTCTAAATTTTTAATCAGTTTTGTTCTATCTATAATAGTTTTTGAGATATTTAATTTTGCTTTTGTTCAATATCATACAAAGTGAAATTTTTTTTTTACATTTATAGTGCTTAAGTGTCCAATCTGCAATTAATATGCTATTGGACAAAAAATGTCAAAAAATATTTTACTTTTGAGTGAGTAATTAAAATTTTGTGCTTAAGTTTTCTATTTCAAATGAAGTTTTTGTATAGATCAAGGCAAAGGTTTGTTTTTCTTGAGAGAGTTTTATCAGTGTGAATGTGAATGAGAATAATCGGAGAGCAGTGCTGTCGAAGTATTTGTACTGCAATCTTAGCAGCTGTACTCCGTACTGCAACCTCACTCTAAATATCAAGGAAGTACTGCAATACTTAATTAAATAATTTTTTTAAATTATTAATTTTATTTTATTTTTTGTATACTAAATGTTTAGTAATTTTGTGTACATTTTTTTAGTACACAATAGGTAAAATAAAAGACAAATTTCTAGCTTTAATTCAACTAACAATAATTTTGATTGTTATTTTGATTGGTATTTAAAATTTGAATTTAAAAAAAAAATGGTATAAATGAAGAAAATATGATAGGCTTCGCTGCTAATAATACGTCTGTCATGATGGGAGCTAAAAGTGCAGTTAAAGCATTTTTTAAAAAAACATAATCCTAATCTTTATTCTATGGGAAGTATTTGTTACTCAATAAATTTGTGTTCTGTTGCTGCTTCAAAAAATCTGCCGAATAATTTAGAAAAACTGGTTCGAAATATTTATTACTTTTTTTCTCAAAGTCCGAAACGCCAAGGAGAATTCCGTGAGCTTCAAGAAAATTTTGATACCAAACCTGTGAAAATTCTGAGATTGGCTGAAGCTCGATGGCTTTCCTTAGAACAAATAATAACAAGAATACTATCTCAATGGAATAAACTACTTTAGGTTTATTTTTTATAATTTATTTAATAATTTTTGTAACTTTGTCATAACATAAAGCAAGAAAGACTGTTTAGTTTTATTTTTTATGATTTATAATTTTTTTTATACACATTGTGATTTGTTTTTTAGTTTTAGCGCTTTAGTTTAGACTGTTTTGTTTTATTTTTATATTATTTAATTAAATGTGTTTGAATGAATAAAATAATGTTTCTCCTTAATATTGAAAGTCTTTGTTAGTTTTATTTTTCGTTCCCAAAACTTGAGAAAAATGTTTAGTTTAAGTTCTTAAGTGTCCAATATCATATGAAGTTTTATTAACTGTGTTAATTCCCCATAAGATATTGGACATTGAAAAAAATATTTTTTTCAAAATATTTGTCACCCATACGTTTTTGTCCAATATCCATTTGGGCTATTTTATCAAATTTCGAATATCAACAGAAATATATAATTTTTTTAAGAAATCTAAACATAGTATTTCAAAGCAGATTCATTCATAAACATTACAGATTCTGTCACAAAAAGTTTGATTTTCTATATCCTTAAAAAAATATGTAAAAATTGCTTTGAAACTTAAAATGCGTTTTTTTCCCATTTCATTTTTCGGTATATTGGACACTTAAGAACTCATCCGGCGATATGTGTACCAGCCGGATCGAAAGGGTTAAGATAAAGGTGATTAAAAATTTTTAAAATATTATCAATGTCATCGATACAATAATTTCCCTAAAATCATGTTATAAAATGAGGAGTGAAAATCATCCAATTCGAATTTCAAAAGGAGAAAAACCTAAAAAGAAAGCGAAAAAAGTAACAAAACGAGAACAAGCTAACTTGCTCAGCTAAATATTTATATTATTTTTGTTCAATAAACTGTGGAATTATTAAGCTTTCAAATTTGTCTGCAAGATATAAACAGATAAGTCCTCCAGTCATTCCAAATTATGTTCAGTAAAAATACAAACGTTTAAAATGCAACATTGTTAAAGCACAAGATGCTATGAGATTTGTCAAGGCATTTTACTTTTCACATAAGAACAAGATCAGTTTCCTTGAACACAAAGTTGAATACATGATCTTAAATGTCTACAAAAACTCACAAAACTTTAAGACATTGTCTCCATGATCACAATTGTTCTTGACGATGTCTCCGCGACCGGTTTGACAGGTATTTTGGTTTACAAAAGTTTTTAAAACCCAATGTTATACAGTCTTAATAAAAACTGTCTGTTCCTTCTGTTTGATCACATACGAATCAAAACACAATGTCTCAAAAAGTTCTAATTTTACAATGTTGCCAACTGATTTTACAGATAGCATTAACAACTTAGGTTTTTACATTATATCAAGTTGAAGTTTTTTTTAGGACATTTACGATGTCACAGTTTATTTTGAAATACACTTCCGATATAAAAAAAACTGTTTTTCAATACACTTAATGTGATTTGTTAAGATCAAACCCCGACAAATTACAATATATAAAATGCAAATCCCGATACAAATATGTGTCAATTTCAAAACCCGATATTTCGAAATTTCAAATTAATATTATGCTTAAATTGAATGACTTATGCTTTTTTTTCTTTATTATTGTTAAATATGTTAGCCATTATAAATTAAAAAAAAAACAATCTCAAGACTATGTTTAAAAAATATGTTATAGGTTTTTCACGTTTTTCTCAGAATGACTTAACATGTATTTATTGGTGTTTGCATTGGAACGACACTATTAATCTTTCAACAAAATGTCAAGCTTGTTCTCTAAAGAATTCAATTTTGTTAAATCAACTCATTTTCATCCAAGATAAAGATAAAAATTAAGAAAATATTTGATCAAATTGAAATAGTTTAAAAACAGATAGAAAAAAAAACAGTTTCGATTTTGCATGTTCATTAGAAAAAAACAAAAACAAATACAAAATTACAAGTACAAAAGTTAAGTAAATTATAAAAAAAAAAAAAAACAATTTATTTATTTATTTTACTCCGTTTAAATCAAAAAAATTACAAGTTATTTAAAAATTTAACTTTAACATAATTAATGAAAAAAAAAAATTAAAAATAAAAAAAGAAATAAAGAAAGAAAAACAATGAATCAATTAACATTTAAAATTTGCAATCATGTTATTTTTGATAAATTACAATACACATAACATGATGCGTACCTACCTATGAAATGAAATTTGTGTTTTGTTTTATGAAAAAAAATAAAAATTCATGTATTAAAAATAAATGAAAATAAAAAATTTTACTGCAAAAAAAAACAGGAAGTGTGAGAACAAAATAGCATATAACTTCTTAAACACTGATCGCCGTATAGCCTTTCGAAAAATTTTTTTTAATTAAATTAAATTTTCTTTAACTATATAAAAAAAAAAACAATATTGTAGGATTTTCGATATTGAATTATAAATTTAAAAAGAAATAACAAATAGTTTTTTTAAATTTTGTGAATTGGTTTTCTAGTTTTCCGCTGCTCTCCTGTTAGTTTGATTTCAGGAACCAACGACACAATCTCAAACTGCATTAAGATATTATATATAATGTTCAATTCAAATAGTCATTCATAATCTTTGAACGAAACACTATAAATGCTATACCATTCAGATATCCTATACACAGTTTAAACAACTAATAATTTTTGTCCTTATCCTTTTTACATATTTTCTTTATTAAATTCTTTTCAATTCGTATTCTCTTGCCGTTATTTCACGATTTCTTTAATTTTACTTTATTCCTTCAACTACTTGTCGCTTAACCGACACGTTCATTTTATATTTTTTTATTATTATTTTTATTATTCTTTTAGTTTATCGTTGGTTTTTTTTTACCATATTATTTGAGGAATTTTAATTTTAAAGGCACTCTCTCTGTCTGTCGCTTGTTATCGTGACAGGCTCCAATATTGGAGAAATAAAAAAAAAACACACAAAAACAAAAAAAAGCAATTCTTTTTGTTATAATTTGAAATTGTTTTGCTAATTGAGGTATTTAAGAAATTAAAAGTAAAGAAAGAGAAAAAAAACCAAATAGAAAAAAAATAACGATTTTGAAAAAATTCCAAGACATTTTTGAGAATATGAAAATAGAAAATATTTTTTTTTTTTTTGGTTTTCTGAAACACAGACAGAAATTCAAAGAATATAGAAAATGGCGGTTTTTTCGCTTCAGGTTATCATTTTTAATTGTATTTCGAAGCAGAAAAAGAAATAATTTAATTTGAAAATTTCATAATATATACATACATATATATATCTATTATATATATATATGTGTAGAATACAAGATGGTGATGGTGGTGTCATAAAAAAAGTTATTTAAAATTTGTGATTTTTTTCAATATTTTATAGAATTTATTTAGAAATTTTAAAATGTGGTTTAATTTTCATTATCAAATAATAATATTATTATCTTAATATATTTTACAGATTGGTTAAATAATAAATTGAAGATACAAAGATGAATTAAAATTAAAACCGATTTTATGTAACAAATAAAATCAATCGAAATTAAACGTCATTTCGAAAATTCAATAATAAAAATGTATTTATTTATAATATATATATATATATTAATAATGAAATTATTTATTTTAGTAACCAAGAAATCAAATTATACGTTCAACTAAAGCAGTAAATCAAAATTATTATATAGAAATTCCAAAAAGAGCTATGAAAAGATAGCAAACACTAAATTATTAAATCAGCATTTTAAAATGATTCTTGACCCGTTTGCGATTTCAGTAACAGTGAGGATGTACCCTAGTAGTTATAAATATATCAAATATATATATAAGGTAAAAATAAGTATTCCTTTAGTCTAATCCACTGCTTAAAAAACTAAATATTTATATGTAGATGACTTTAGAAAATGGAATCTAGTTGAATACAATAATATAAACAGCATAAATAAAAGAAAATTATTATTCCAAAACTAAAACTAAATTTTATATTCTAAACCGAATTATTGAAGTAGAGATAGCGTAGCTGAAGAAAACTATATTTGGATTCTTCTTTGGAGAAGAAGAAAGTAAAAAAATTAAAAATAAATAAAATAAAATAATTTACTGCAAAAAAAACAAAAAACAGGAAGTGTGGGTATAAAATAGCTTATAAGTTCTGAAGCATTGATCGCCGTATAGTCTTTCGAGGATTTTATTTTAAAGAAATTAAATTTTTCAGTATCTTACAGAAAAAGGACACAAAAAATGGTATTAATATAATTTATTAATATACCATCAGTGAAGTTTGCAACTCAAATGAAGTAAAGTGCACAAAACTGAGCAAATTAATTTAATAATAAAAAAGTATGCATTTGGCGTGCTATTTCAGGTGTGGACAAGTGAATAGTTCTAGAGAATATTAACAAACTACCAAAGTAGATCACTTTGATGACTTTGGTTAACTAAAAAAATGATCCACATACACAACATACAGAACAATCATAATATTAAAACAAATACTGAAATGACAATCGGTACTCAAATACAAGAATATGCAACAAGAATGCAACTCATTTACGTTATTCTGCTACTACAGATCTATTTGGATTAGAGAAAGTAATAAACTACTCAATCTATCGAAAATGTTTAATAGTCTCCCATTAAATATTAAGCTGTCAAAAAAGAATATATTTAAGAGTAAATGTAAAAAAATGCTGATTACACAATACTGAACTCGTGAAACTTTGCAATTAATTTGTTTTTCATTTAATCATATTTTTACTACTGTCCATTAAATTATTCACATATTTATCACTTCTGTTCTATTACATGTAATTTTTTTTTTTTCTTTCTTAATTTGATATTTCTTTTGCATTATATATTATTTTATATATTAATTGAATTTTTATAAACTTGACTAAGCACTTTAAGACGAATTGTAAACACTCTATACGAGCTTCGTTATGATTTTGCTATGATTTTTATTCATTTATCATAAACAAGAACCTTCTACGTTATAATTTATTAAAAAAAAAAAAAAAAAAAAATTAAATCGGGGGTGTTCAGACAATTTTGATAAATTCAAATGTTTGTATGTTACAATGACTTGCTTGGATGAAAATATTTTATATTAAAATTTCTAATTGAAAATTAAAAAATTTTTAAAAAATATTTAGATTCGCCATGTCTCCCTTTAAATATCTATCATCTAAAAGAATAAAATGAAAAACGGTTTTGAAATGGTTGACATATTTGTATCTTTTTTTTACAGATTAAATTTAATGATTTCTTGGACTTCTTATCTATTGGACACCTGAAAAGTAAATGATTTGAAGTATATAAAATTGGTTAAATTCATAAATATGACTAAAATGGGTTGATGTGTTCAAATTAGAACAGAGTATGAAATTACTAATGTATGAATAGCTGAATCAAGTGTGTGAAAAGGTTGAGTTTATATAATGCATTGCATTGAAACGACTCTGTTAGTATTGTTTAAAAAAAAAAAAATTTTTTAAATTCTTGCTTTTATATAAATATATACATTGTATAAATTACATGTATAACAAAGGATTAGGTTGTTGATAATAAATTTATTACTACCATAATTTCCTGAACAAATTCAATTATAGTGAATGTCAGGGGTGAGTTTAGTTAGATTTTGAAAGGTGGAATTATTCTTCGTGACAGGACAACGTTATTCAACCTACTGAAATGATTATATAATTTTATTAGACGTTAAATAAAAAATAAGAAATAAAAACCTTACCTGTTTAAGCCATTTTTTTGTTTTTGTTACAATATCAAAACTTTTAATTGTAAACAGTTTTTATCCAGAGACTTGGCATATACAACCACATACAATAGTGTTGTATTTTTTTTTAATTTGGGATACATTAACTCCTAATGTAAATCTGGAAAATTACATTTATTGTATTTGTTACAACATTCATGACCTGAGCGGAATTTGAACCCCCGGGCCCTTCTGATTATTAATCAAATTACATAACTACAACACCAAATTAGTCGACAATTTTTATAATGTGGGAATCATTTTAATTGTTTCTTTAAAAATCACCTGTGGTATTTATATCAACTCTATCAATTAGCACTAATGAAGTTGAAAGCACTAATGAAGAAATTTGGTAATTGCTTCCGAAATATCGATATTTGTTAAATAAAAAATATAATATTAGTGATACTGATAATCAAAAATGAGTATATAATATGTACATTCTATCAAATGATACAATTATTTAATTTAAATATCGGCAAAATATATTACAACGTCATAATTAACGTAAAACGTTAGTTAGTGAATGTTATTGCAATTTACGCATAATTTTTAATTGAATAGTTTTCAAAGACCGTTAGTAGTTACCTTTACGGTAACATTTTCTTTCGCTTTTAATTTACATATATTTATTTTCTAAAGAATGTCGTTTTTTATTTTTGCTTCTGTTTTCAATAGCCCACCAAAATAAGTAATGAAAAAAAAACAAAATAAGTTTGCGCGATTTATGATTTCTTGATTTTTTTACAACTCCTATTTTTTTACAATTCATCTTTGTTTCAAAAACAAAAAAAAAAAACAAAAACAAAACTAAACAAAATGATAATAATAATAATTACTAATTTATTTATTCATTTAATTTTTGAGAAATTAAATGAATAAATAAAAAAATAAAATAAAAAAATAACTTTTAGAAGAATAGTTCGCAAAATAAATTTGAATTCAATTTTTTTTTTGTAAAGGCCATTAACTAAATTACTTAACAAACTAACCTCTGTGATAAATACTATCTTAACTCAAGTTAAAGTTAAAATATGATTTAAAAAATAATCAAATTAAACTAAATTAAATGAAGTCTTTGTTGCTTATTGTGTTTGTCCCGAAGGTTCGGCATATTATTCTAAGTCCTTTATTAATAACTAATGTGGTGAAACGTGTGGTGAGGTTGTATGCCGATTTGTGCATTTTCATAGTATATCGTAATTGAAATCATATCTATTTTGAAATAATTTAATTTGATATTCGATATGCTGCATTCCAAATTGTTAAATTTATTTTACATCCATTTTTTCTTTATCTTCCAAAAATATACAACAGAAAAGAATACTAAATCATATTCTAAGTATGTCATATGTAAATTATCATAACCTATTTGATGCGGTCATTTCAAAGTTATACAAAAACTGTATCTGTATAAAATTCATTTTCTTTGACTGAATTAAAAAATCTGTAAATTTTTTTATCTTATCTTCTCATTATTATTATTGCTATTATTATTATCCTTTTTATTTCATTTCATAATAGAATTATATTATTTTCAAAAGTTTTCTTGGTTAAAAAATTTTCAACAGAAAAACAAATAAAAAAGCAAAAACTGAAAACATAAAAGCGGCAACATTTGTTTCAATTGTTTTTCTTTAAAGTTTATTTAAATTCAAAGAAGAAAAGTGAAAGAGAAACAAAAAATAAAAAATAAAAAACAAAAATAAATTATTTTATTGCGTCAATTTTTTCAAATGCAATCAAAAACAATAAAAACAAATAACGGGGAAAAAAATAAAGAAAAACAAATCGTCATCAGTAGTTAAGAAATGAATATTGAGCTCAAGGACATCCGCAAAATTATGCAATTTTTTTTTGTTTGTTCTTTTTTTTTTATTATTATTTTTTTGTTTGTTCTTTAAATTTTAGTTATAAAAATTCCTAAGAGAATTAGTGACTTTTTCATTTAAGGACTTTATTTTCTTTTCATTTTTCTTTAATATTTTTCGTATAAAAAAGTAATTTTTGTTTTTTTTTTTTGCTACTTCTTTCATATTATTATTATTGCCAATTTATAATTTTACAGATGAGCTACTCCTGTTGCCAGTATACGCTGGTACTTTTACTATTACTGTGATCCTACCCCAAAATTTTAATTTTTTTTGTTTGTTGCATAGTTTTTTATTTATATACATTTAACATTTTGGATTTGATCCAAAAAAAAAAAAAAAAATTCCCTCAACTAATGAGGTTGAGTTTATCCTTTAAATAGCAACGATTTTGTTTTTTTTGTTCCCCCTTGTTTTTTCGTAACTAAACTTTTGAGCAATTACTTAAAAAGGTGAAATGAGTTGTTAAATGATGTTACAGGAGAATAAAAAATTAAGTAGAATAATAAAAAACAAAAAAAAATTATTAAAACATAAGGTAGGTAGATAATTTTTAGAACTTAAATTTACAAAAAAAAAAAAAAAACTTAAATAAAAAACTAAGTAAAAACGTTAATTTATGAGCCTAATTATTTTACATTACTTACACTTGAACAAAAAGGACTTTCTCTTATAATATAGCTGTAAAATATTGTCCATCTCTTTCTTATTTATTTTAACCTTATTTTGCACAACATTGAAGTATACTTTGTATATGTGTGTGTGTGTGTGTGGAGAAAATTTATCTTAAATTTTGCTAACTGTATAATATTTAATTACTTTCTCTACCTTCAATGTTTTTTTTTTTTTTCACTTTGCGTTTAAACTCTGTTAGCGTCATCAGATTTACGTTGTGTAGTGGGCTAATTAAACATATGTTAAATATTTTATATCGCGGGAGGTATATAAGTTTTTTGTTTTATCAAAACGTTAACATGTTAACATGTTGTTTACTGACCAATTGCCAATACTTTGATTCTGTTCAAAATAATAGAAATCATAATAAACAAAAGGGTATTAAGCTACGTTGACGCTTTAGAAGCCAACGGTTAGGAAGCGATCTTTTAACTTCTCTCTGCGTTAAACTTGAGAGTGAATCTGATGTTGTAGCTCTCGATATCTCAAAAGCATTCGATCGAGTATGGGATTCTACTCTTCTGATCAAATGTCAGGCTATTGACTGGGGCAGCTTCTTCTGCACACCGATTGAGGATTTTCTCTCGAATGGTGTACTATACGTGTCGTTGTCGATAGTTTGATGTCTGACAACTATGAAATAAACGCTGGCATTCCACAAACCTCTGCCTTATCGCCTACTCTTTTCTTGATTTTCATCAACGACTTACTCTCTTCAACACTCAATCTAATCCATAGTTTTGCTGATGACATGATTGGTAGTATTCTACGACATTTCAACGAAATCTAACATCACCTATACCTCATTTAGCTTGAAGAGAAACCTAATGAGTAATCTAGCAAAAATATCCGACTAGGGTTCAGTTCAACACGTTTTTTATCTTGATGTACTTTTCTCAAAGAGATATGTCCAATACCTATAAAGCGTATATCCGACCTAAGATGAAATACAATTCTAACATATTGGCCCCAAACCTACACTATGTTACCTTTACAAAATCCAAAATCACATCTTACGTCTAACTGGCGACCGCGTCCGTTTTACTTTTACTCCTTAACACAAGTCGAAACGCTGGAGTGTGAATTGTGAAAATACTTAGAACGCTAAATTGTGAAAATACCTAGGTGGTCCAAAACTGGTTTTGGAAATTATTTTATTGTAAGAACTGTTAAAATGTGGAACATGAATACAACTGTTAACTATTACTAATGATACTGGTTATGCTCATGATTAATAGATATAATTTATAATAATGGACATGTAGGAAGTCGTACGCTTCAATCAAGAAGGTCGAAAATACTGGACCTAAATAATATAAAATATTTTCTATTAGTTAAATATGAATTAGAACACTATTTAATTATAATTAGTGCAAATCCAAAATTTTCATGTTGCAAAATATCAAATAAATGTTTTTGTGAGACGAAGGTATTATTGTATAGTTTAGGTGAAACTAGTTTATCAAGTCTAAAACATTTTGCAAACAACTAGTTCAATTTTTTCTTTATTATTGTTATTTATTTTATTTCAGTAGCTCAAGACTCAACAGAGCTCAGTCGTTATGTCATATTCTAATTTAGATAAAATTAGTTTTTTTTTCCTTTAATCCCAATTTTTATTACATAAGTGTAATAATGTTTGAGTAGTTATTCATTTGTAAGTTTTCTGGTATATCATTACATTACTAATTAAATGTGGAAAGCTACTACTATTGTCAATGTCTTCTCAAGTAGAGAAGGTTCATTACATTATCCAATGGTTACAATATTTAATAAAATTTGATTAAGTTATGAATAATGGAAGAAAAAATGCAATTAAAAATGACTTGAGCGGTACTGGAAGCAATATCTGATCAGATCAGATTAGCAATCAGATGATATAACTAGTATATTATGTTTATTGGTTAATTACCCAAAATTCTAATCCTAAGTCCTCCCAATAAAAACGTTTTTTCGTTAGCGACCTAGATATCTAACTGTAAATAATAATATCAGAATAAAGCAAATCTCTGTTCATAATCGTATATAATGTCATTTTTCATTTTCAACTACGTGATTTTACACTAGGGGCAAAATATTATATGATTTGACACATAATAATTACAATGGATATAAAATTGTGGTGAAAACAAACAGGATATAAGTATAAGAGTAATTATATTATATAATTACACTAACAAGCACAAATGAGGTAAACAACCAAAAACTTTATTTTATAGAGCATGCTGTAAGCTTTAGGTGAAAGCTAGATCGGCCTTCTAATAATGGTGTAATAAAGAAATCGTTTAGCATATTAGTTCAAATTAGTGAAATATACCAATAGTTTTAAGTTTTTCTTCATACAAAAAAGAACATCATAATAACATCAAGAGTCGGGGAATCGTTGTAGGAGTACGATACATTAAGGTTAATGTTATTGCAATGTGTTTTATTTAAGCCATTAGATAAATAAAAACAAATTACGAACACAATTTGCTAAGATTTAAATATCAAGCAGAATGTGGGATAGACCTTAAAACGTTTGATAAAATAGTTTTCAAACCAGAGTTGTAAAAATAATGTGAATACCAACAGAATTTTTTAATATAAGCCTGAGAGTAAAACTAATCTCATTCCATAATTATTTTCCAATTAAGCTTCAAATTGCATAGCTAAAAATATTTGCATAAAACTCATGAATTTGGTCATAAATTTCATTAAAATATCATAGCTTTCACACAATAAAATGATCTTTAATGTCTTGTAGGAGCCCACAAGGGTTAAATATATACGTATAACACCTTTCAAACAATTTTATACAGCGGAGACTCATTCGGTCCATTTTCAGTAGATATAATTTTTTGTATAAAAACAAAATTTGCAACAAAACTAAACGTATATGTATGTAGTAAAATGGAAATGGATTGCTGTATGAGTAAATGGAAATTTGGGTTTTTTCACAAAATTTTCCAAAAACTATATGTAAACTGAATAATAACAGTTTTAATTACACTTTTTATATCAAAAAATTCCTTAACGGTTTTCATTTTATTTTTTATCGAAATTAAACGAAGACGAGAATAGATAATTATATATAAATTAAGTAATTTTAAAATTACAGGTGAGAGGCGGCGAGATTGTTATCATATTCCTGATAATTAAAATGTTAATTTGAAGTTAATAAAATAAATTTTAATATTTTGAAAACAAAATACATTTTAGAAAAATAAAAATTAGTTGGAAAACGTTACATCCACCAATAAAAAATTAGGGCAATAGTCATTGAAGAATCAAATAAAATGATCGAATTCGAATTATAAAATTAATGGGAGGACTTTATCGTTTTACGAAGAACTCTGCAGAGAAAGTGAATATGCAACACTTTTTTAGTTTCGACAAAGTAACGTTTTAAAGTTAAAAAAAAAATCAATAGATCACAGTTTTAACCAGAAATATTAATGATTGCTGCACCATTTGTATGTTATAAAAAATAATTTATGGAAGACTATAAATAAATTGGTTGAAGGAATAACTCGTTAACCAAAAAAATTCTAAAAATGTGTGCCTCGAAAAAAATATTAAAATTTTTTGTACAACATTTTCAAGATAATAAAAGAAAGTATTTTTGAGATTTAATATTTTATCTCTTCTAGAATATTGACGTCGAAAGTTTTTATTACCAGAGCCAACAGCGAAATTTTTCTCTTGTACTTTTCAATACCCAGCAAAAAGATGTATCCAGGAACTAAAAACCAATTTTCTATTTTTTTATATATATTTTTTTTTACCATCTGTGGCCACATACTCATGATAATCCAATTTTTATTTTGTCCGCCGCAATTGCCTGTGGTAGGTGTGTGAGCTTTAAAGAAACCATAAAGAACACTAGCTATTTCTTCTGCTCATCTTTCTGCCGTTCTCTCTGACCAGACGTTCATATAGGCCTTCATATAGGATTGACATAGGCGTAGAAAGGGGTTGTTGTAGATCAAACGTTAATAATTGTTTAATGCCTTTTCTGCGTCTTCAATTTATCTTCCTTATAATTTTTAAGAACCTTACTGCATTTTTGATGAATCTCTAATTCTGTTCTGAACATTTTGGCATCATACTTATTGTTGCAATTTGAGATAGAAATTTGTAAATTGTCCCACGTTTTACAAGTATCTGAGCGTCGTTTTACAAGTATCCGAAAATTCTTTGGTATTTATCAGATGACACTGGTGAATGATATCATTCCTCGCACCACGGAATATAAAAATAAGTATAAAGTTGTGATAATGGCAAATCAAAATTTAGGTATACTCTTCCGGGATTTTCTGTTCTGATGTAATGACTTCTTGGTGTATAGAATCAATATGCTCATATACAGATTTAACAGCTACTTTGGAGTATTTTTTGGGTCTATTACAATGTTTATCTCCTTTTTCGGAATTTGGAATCGTTAGTCCTTCGTGTATTTGTTTCATAATGTGGTCCATTCTGTATTTACTGTTTTGCAACCCATGAGCAGCTAAAAATTAATTTTTGCATACTTTTAGGTTTGACATAATAGTTAACTGACAGTTGTCTTCGTGAAATAATGAATTTTTTTTACATTTTTTCGGATATCTTCTATTTGGAGTTTTCCCTTGCAGTAGAGAAAAAAGATAAGTATTTTTGGTATTATAATCGCCCATACTCAAAAATTCTTGAAAATATTTTTTTTCCTTGTATTCTAGTTTTTCTCTGCATTCTTTATTACAATTACATGGGCTTCATAATCTTCGTGGCTTGACTTATTTATTTTTTCCAATGTATGCCTTTGCTTAAATTGTTTTAATCTTGAGTTTTTCCGTTTATGGTATTTATTTTTTGTAAGTTTTTTTTCTGGTGTTGGAACATTCAATTTCGTACTATAATGCATTAAAATAAAAATAAAGGTGTTCATTATGTCTCTAAAAATTTAAAACAACGTATGACATTACTTATTAGACTAAAGCTAAGCCACATGTTCCACATTATTTCTTTGACCGAATAAAATTTTGAAAAAATTAGGGAATAAGTCGATATGCTACAAGTTAAATCAAATTAATATTTTTTTATAATTACCATTTCAAAATCATCAATATCAGTTTGCTGCATGTAAAATTAGGATAATTTCATGATCCAACGCAGAAATCCGTTTCCGATTCCGATGACTCTGATACGCATAAAATTTTTTCAAACAAATCAATTATCTACTGAAGATACAAAAACACGTTTTTGTGTTGTAGCTTATCTTATTGTTCAAGGAAAATGCCTAATTTTTTGTAAAAGGGAAAAACAAGACTTAAGTTTTTTAGCACCATCACTTGGAATCTAACAAAAGTTTCGATACTGAAATTATACACATTGCTTAAATATTATGATATCATCATGTTTTTGGAAATCTGGCATATCAATTTATTCTGCACTTATTATGATTTGGTAGAGAAATGCATCATATAATTAGAGTTAAGATAAAATGTAAGTAGCAATTAGTCGTTAATGATTTAAACAGCTTAACGGATTTTTGTAGAATTCTGAGTTACTTTCTTAATTATTAATTCGTCTACAAGGTAGAAATATAAATGATCTATACTATAAGCATCATAGTTGGATCAATACAAAGCTTCAATAGAAATTTAATTTAATTCCATATTGGCGATACCTGAAGGTAAACTTCGTACTCTTATCTAGAAAAAATAATTTTTAGAAATTAATATAGTGTACTTGTACTTATACCATTTTGTAACAATGAATTATCTTACTTAAAAATGTTTACAAAGAAAAAAATTCCGTTAAATTTTCCAGAAAACGTAACAAAGAGAGAAAAGATATACCAAAAAAAAATTGTATATTCTCACGCTGGCGGAAAAAAGCACATAAGTCATTTTACGCAATTTTACAGGAGAGCGTTTTTTTTAATTTTTAAATTAATTCTTTCGATTAGAAAAAATTGTTGTACGCAGTTTAATTACTATTTGCTATAGTTTTCAACGCGCAAAGATAAAATTTAAAATTTTGCAATAATTTAGAAAATAATTGACTTAAGTGCTTCTGTTCGAAAAAGATATTTGACTTATGTTCTATTTCAATAAGTAAAAAAAAGAATAAAAATATGGTAATAAACAAACCATTTTATTATTTCAGTCTCAAAAGAGTTAAAACACACAAATAAAACAAATTAAATACTTTCTTATGTTAAAATTAAAATTAAAAAAGAAAAATATCAACAAATTAAACATTTCTTTTGTTCAAAATAAGATGAAAACAAAAAATCAGAAAATAATCACAAATAAAACATTTTCCTTCTATCAAAATTAATATTAAAAAGAGAAAACTCTAAGCTTCCTATCCACTTCAAACTTGATCCTCATCAATTTCAATCAAATCAAGATCGATATCAAGTTTAGTATTGATTGCATCAGGTAGAGAAGTATAAAATTGATGAAAAATGTGTGGAATAAAGTCAAGCAAAGATATTAGGTCTTTCTTTTTATCAGCACTTATAGATATCAAATTGTTTGAAATAACAGGAACCACATTCGTAGTTTTGTTTCTTACCCTTCTTTTAAAAAATTTTCTTTCTTTCTATGTAAATTATTTTTATACAATATTTCCCCAAATTTGTTCTTAATATCATATCATGACCAAAGGCCTTTTTAAAATTGAAGCAAAATTTAAGAAATCATTTGATGACATTTCAACTACTTTAAATTTAGAACTACACGATCGAACATGCTGCATCCAGTCATGAGGGTGAAATATTTCCAAATTAGTTTTCTTTTTTTCTATGATACTATGATCACCGTCAACTTCCATATGGCTGTGACCTGGAACTATAAACTTGTGCTCAATAACCTCTATATTGGTTGATTTTTCTTCTAAGAGCATAGAGAGCATTCCAGTAAAATGCAATAAAAGAATCACATGTTTTACCTCGGCTCTAAAATTTTTTAAATGCTTGTAAAAACAAGAGGCTATTTGGTTCGCTCCTCTGCCGGAAATACACTCGTGCCACATATAATGAGTTGAGTTATCGTGAACCATCAAATTAAAAGTCCAGAGTTGCCTTTTGTAAAATGCGAAAGCTGCCGTCAGCGATGGTGTTTGCAAACATTGCTGAAGGTCAAAGGTGAAACATTAGATTTGGTTGTTTGATTCTTTTAATAGTTCTTTTTCAACGCGCTTTTCGCTATAGGCTAATTCAGCTTCAATATGGTGTAGATCTCTTTTATTTTCGATTTCGATTTTCTCCTGTGAGTTATAATGTTATAATAAATTTTAAGGGTTAAAGGGTTACTTACTGATTTACAGTACAAATTATACATTTTAGATACTGTTAAATCAGAACTTAGATATCTATTGTTGTTATCTTTACGTGCATAATGACTTTCGTACGAAGGGAAAGATAGTATATGTAAACGTACTTCTTCTATTGATTTTGCTGATTTTTTATGTTTTGGAGAATGTTTGCCTCTCATATCTGGTTGAATAAGTCCGCTAAAAGTTTCTCTTTTTTTTAATGCTACAGTTAAAGTTTTCGCTTTCATTCAAAGTTTTTAAAAAACAAGTTCTACATATCGGAATCCTTTTGCCATTATATTTGAGGGAATAGTTATAGGTTTTCATTCTGCACTTATCTCCTGTACGTGGGCGATTTGATTTCTTATCTGAAACTGTCATCATAGCAGAAATGAAAGCCGCACGGTTATTGTAGTTACCCATGTTCCAGTATTCATCGAAAATTGCTTTTTGCATTTCAAACGAAAATCTGCTATTACATTTTAAACAACAGTTTTCTAATGAAGACACCTTCTTCGATGCTTTTATTTTACCAGTAATTGTAGTGTATTCCTTGCCGCAATTTCGATTTTCCTTCCTTATCCTTTTATCGTTTTTGCTCTTTAGGGAAGTTGTCGCTACATTTGATGTACTGGGACCAACAAGCATGCTTAAATCTGGTTCCGCATCAGTTGTATTATCAGCTAGAATGTTTGATTCTGCTTCTTTTTCAATATTATCGAGAACATAAGATGGATCTGCAACATAATCGTCGTCTGAAAATGGTTCTTCAATAATATTCTTATCCTCTTGCTCTGCAGTGGAGATGATATGAACAGTGAAGATTTTATTGACTTGTTTAATAAATAAAATTTACCCTTAGAAGTATCAGTTAAAATTTTGTAGTTTTCTTTTTGTTTTTCTGTTACTAATGTAACAAAAAGTCTACTACGGCTAAGTGACATTTCGAAAATTAATTCTTTTTTTTTCCAAATATATTTTTGAGTAATTAAAGTAAAATATTTTTATTTTATTTAATATTCACAATGAAATAATAAAAATACACATAGAATCAAAAACATGTCCAACCTGTTTATTGTGCAACAGTTAAAAAAAATATAATAATATTAATCTTAAGTCTATGCTACGCAACACATTTTTTTCTGTTAAAATCACATAAGTCGACTTATGTGTTTTTATACGATATAAAAATTTAAAAAATTTTTACGTTGATTATTATTTTTGTAATTTTCAAGACGAAATATGTATATTTTGACTTAGGTGTTTTTGTGAGAAAATGGATATTGAGAATATCATGCGATTGAGTCAATAAAAAAAAATCGGATTTTTTTGACTTATGTGCTTTTGTCTGCCAAGGTGATTATGATCTGATAACCATTGGTTCCATTTAAAAATGAAATGAGACCATAGATATGGGAAATTGCAAATTTGACAACTACTCTATCATACTCTATGTACACCAATGCTCAATCAAAAAAAAAAAAACTCATACACAGTTATAAATATTGTATAAAAATCAATTTTTATACTTTTTTTCTAATATTATTTTTTTTTTTTTTACTTTTCTGCTCATATCAATTTCAATAGCAATGTTGTCATTATAGTGTATGCATGAATGAATATACAAGTGCAGTAAAATGTTAGCTGATTCAGAACAATTTGTTATTTTTTAAAAGAATGTCCTTGCAATACCATGTTATGTAATGAAAAATGCATTGGTTTAAATTGTTATGTATATAATATATTTACATATGGCATACCACAATATTCATCTAAAATATTCAGTTTACAAAAACCAAAGGAGTTGTTAAATTTTAAAAAAACAAACAGGATTTTTTGAATGGCATTTTTTTTTTAATGGTTTTGATGTGTTTAGATTATATTTTTCAAAATTAAATGTCATTTTGTTGTTATTGTTACAGAAATATGTTTTCAGTATGTGTTATTTTTACCTACGTTCGGCAAATTTCACTCAAGCCCAATTATATCTTAGTAAATAATGTCTGATTAAACAATGTATTGTCTTATTCACTTGAAGATAGTTATCTAGCTATATTATTATCTTAATTGACAATTAAGAAAACTTAAAATACACCCTAATGAATTTTAGTTAATTTGCAATTTGTCCTACTTAGTAAAATAGCTACATTTAAATTAGTTAAATTAAGTTTCAATAGGTATGTTAAAAATAAATTAATATAATTTTATTATAATTAAATTGTATATAATAAAACTAAATTAATAAAAATATAAAACCAATTCAGTTTCGTATTAACAAAATTTATTTAATTGATAAATATTTATTCGTTAAATTTTCATGAAAAAATAGTAACTATCTCACAGATTGTCTTTTATTGATATATTTTGTACTGAAATGTGGCAAGTTTTATTTTAGCAACACTGATTTTTCGCTGTTATTTAAAAATATTTGAAAATAAAATTTTTTAAGATCAATAGTAAAGAAGCCCAAAATTTGATAAACTTCTTATCGTCTACAAGCTGAAAATTATAAATAAAGATTAAGATTAGTTTTCATTTAGGGCCATACCAGAAATCAAAAATCAACAGTACTATAAAAAGATTATGATGTATTGTATTAGTAAATGCATAGCAAGTAAATAATAGTTACAATTATTTGAAGTTGGTTAGCCTTAGTTTTTAATAAGAATGACCCCAATCTTCATCAAAATAAACAAAATACTGTTATCATACAAAACGATTCAAATTCAACATAGCTAGCATTATTTTTTAACCATTTTTAATGAAATTTTAAAAAATATTTCAAATATTACATTAGTTGTTCATACATTTTAGTATACTCCATTATGAAAAAAAAAAATAGAACCAAAAAAAAAACCTAAACTTGTAACAATTACACTAGAGTGAACACATCATATGACACATACAAAAATAATTTTATAGTTCTACCCTTTAACCTAATTTGTAACCTTTTAGTTCCATTTTTTTTTATTTTGTACGAAGTTATTTTAAAAAAAAAAAGATATTGCAACATTAAATTTAAGTTCAATAAAAAACTATAGGGAAAATAAATTATTTAGTTTTTCTTTCACCATAATTAGATTATTATATAAAAAGACCACCCTCATATACATTCCATAGTAGAAAACCATTAAAAATATATGCAGTTTGTTTTAAGCTTAAAAGAATTTTTTAGTCTGTGATCTCAAAAGAATAGATACAAAAAAAACAAAAATTATTGTAAAGTGCACGAAGTTGAAAGATTTTTCCTTTTAGATATACTTTAAGTTGATTAAATCTAATTGGATATAATATTCTAAATGAAAAGAACTGAAAAGAGTAAGCTGGACTAAATAAAGAAGAAAAATCAATTATCAACAATATGTTTAGTTTTCATCATCCTGAAAAATCTTCTGAATAACAAAAAAAAAAAACAAAATTGTAGTGAAATATTTTAAAAATTATTTGAACAAAAAAAAAAATAGATTGGTATCAAATAACTTATCAAAAGATCAAAGAGCGCTGAGCAAGAGGGAGAAAGAAACCAATTGAATTAATTTTAATGTTTAAAAATCAAAGTTAGTTCAAATTTATCTATTACCCTTTTACAATTTATTTTTTAATATTTCCTAATAACAATACAAATCAGCCCAAATCCCAAAAAAAATAGAAAATTTACTAAAAGAAAAGGGGGGAATAAGAAGGCACTGTCAACTTTACAGATCTTCTAATCTTAAACATCAGTTAGCCATCTGTTGTAAAAATTGGGAAAGATACTTAAGGAAATAAACCTAGAGAACTTCCATAAATATCTAGAGGGCTTAACTACAAAGGCAGCGTCTGACTACTAATAATAATAATATAATTCTTTATTTCATTAACAACTTAAGCTGACTAAAATACTAAATTTACAAAATTATATAACAAATTAATTAATTCATTCATATCCTAGATAGTATTTTAATGAAATAAGTAGGTTCAATCTGTAATCCGATTGAAAGCTATTTCCAGACTCATTATAGAGGGCAGCCAAAAATCTTAAACGCCCTGTTGTAACAGCGGTACCTATTCAATTATCGAATGAAAACTGGGCTAGAAGCGACACTGAAAAGGGAACTACATTCGCTGATCACATAGAAAGAGTATTCACATTTACCCAATCTGCGATAACTCCTATTTCAGCGTTAATCTTAGAGTCGAGTCAACCGAACCGCCATCAAAATTAAAGTTAAAGGATATCACTGAAATTATTAAGACAAAAATTAGATCCACAAAATGTACCAGGCTACGATCAAATAACGAAATGGACGATTGCTGAATTACCTTGTATTGTAGTATCAGATGATGCATTTAATTCGATTCTTCGCGTAGAATACTTTGCAAAATACTGTAAGTTGTGACATTTCATGATGATTCCGAAACCGGGAAAAGACAACACCGTACAAGCCAATAAACTTATTACCAATTCTTTCTAAGCGGTAACTAATGCTATTAAAACCAATGCTCACACTTCTGGAAAAACCAACTGATATCACAACATCAATTTGGCCTTAGATAGAAACATATATAGTACCACGGAATAAGTTAACCAAATAGTAAAGCCATAAGGAACGCATTTGAAGAAAAACAATACTGCTCAGTCGTTTTCATAGGCATAGCCCAATCCTTTGGACAGTGCTTTTACAAGGTAGAATGACAGCTTAAACTTCAAGATACAATCATTTCTACCTACAAACAAATGTTCATAAAATTCTAGAAAACAACTTATCTAACAAGAAATTTAAAATTAAGTATAAAAGTTTTACACGAAGTTCAGAAAATATCCAAGCTGGTGTTCAGCAAGGAAGTATGTGTTGTATGTATACATCTGGCATGCCACTCAACAGTCAAACCTTAACATTTACATTCGCTGATGACACAGCAATACCATGTAACCATTGTAATCTTAAAACAGCTACTAAATACCTACAGGATCACATTAAAGTGGTTGAAAACTGCCTAGATTACTGCAAAGTTAAAATTAACGAATCTAAATGTGTTCAAGTAATATTTACCCTAAGAAAAGAAAAGTGTCCAATGTTAAAAATCAACAATTATGTTATCGCTCAGAGCAACGAGTTTAAATGCCTAGGTATTCACTTAAATCGCAGATTCATATAGAGTAAACACATCGAAAGTATCTCAAACCCAACAAAAAGCATTGGTTACATAATAAGTACCGACAACTGAGCTTAGAATACAAAGCTCTTCTGTAAAAAGTAGTCATTATACCAATATGGACTTATAATATTCAAATATGGACTGCTTCTCTATCCAATGTAAAAAAAACTCAATCAAAAGTCTTAAGGCTAATCACAGGAGCCCTATTAAAAATGCAAACATCCACAGAGATATAGAAATCCCGATGGTCAGCGAACAAATCGTCAGATATAATCAAAACGATCTCCGAAAACTGGAAGATTATCCAAACCCTCAAGCAAAAAAAAACTTACCACAAACAGGGGTCATATAAGACTTATAAAAAATTGCACAAAGGATTTAATCAATTTCTTTTATTATTTTTATCTTTTTATTTATTTTTAATTTTTATTTTTTTTTAATTATATTTATCACTGTTATAAATTAACTTGCCTTGCTAAATGGAAAAAAAAAACAATGGCAGGGATATTCCAATTCTTTAGGTTAAAATTTTGTTTAATTATTGTGAGTTTCTAGATTAGAATGATTCGATAAAAACTATAAAAACATTTTTTTAAATTCATTAGATTACCATTTTTTAGGAGAATATTTTACGATTATTCTTTATATTGTGTAGCAATAGGTATTGAAATCCCCTCCACTTATTTAGTTAAACACATTTTGTACAGATAAGCATTTTTTTTTTAAATTCTTTTTACCATAGGTTGTTTTATGTGTATGTGAATACGACTTCAGATCTATTACCCCCGGAAATATTCCCGTTTGATTGTTTGAACCTGTAGGCCGATATCATCCACGAACACTGTCAAATTGCGGTAATGTCAATTTTCTAATCAAATCACGATTAGTATGCACCTAAAAATATTTATATCTTTTGCAAGTTATGACATCACATTCAAATAGGAGGTAATAAAAGAATTCCCCTACGCAGTAGATAGAATCTGCATCTGGCTGAATCTGCATCTGCTAAGATTTAATTTCCCTATTAGAAATAATTTTTTGGTAGACTTTCTAACAATTCTAAACTCTGATATTGAAATTTGACTAATAAAACATGTTTTTTGCAAGAATATCTACTTTTTCATTATCTTGATTACATCCTCACACATCCAGGAGTAAAAATAATGATTATTTTGTTTTGTTCGGCTAGGTTTAATAAGCTTTTGTACTAGCGCTCTAAAAACAAAGCTTTGATTTAAAAATTGGAAATGCCTGTTTTTTTAAGCCAGTCTAAAATTAAAATTTTGCATATGCAAGCACCCTTATTATACTAGTCCTGTTTTAGAACCCTTTGTTCAATTATGTAAAGTAAAGTAATATTGCGAATAGAAAATATAACCAAAAATCGAAATAGAAACTAGAAAGGGTTTTCTGCCCAATAATATGTATTGAAGGTGAGTTAAACTTATAGATAATTATTTTCGAGTCATCTGACAGGTTAGGGTCTGCAACCCTATCTGGTACATAGGGATGGGATCGTCTGATAGGGTTCTGATAGGAAGATAACAAACAATTTATTTGCGCTTACCTTTGTCCAATTTGAGTTAAATTCAGATGTTTATCTAATTTATTTTATAGGTGATCGATTTGAGATCACATGAGGCCTAGTGTCATGATATCGACGGGTAGCTGTTGCTGTTATTCAATTTTTAACTAACTAAGTATACTTAAATGACTTACTTTACCACCTACCGAAAATTTGCGCTTCGAAGCGAAATATAGGAAGCACTGGTTATACAGTTCATAACATCCCATATAAATTTATTACCAGCTATTCATACCTTATATTTGTTTAATTTTATAATTTAAAACCTTTTATTTGTTACAGAAGCTTTATTGTATTTTTGAATTCCTTATATTCAATTTTTAATTTTATGTTTAGTTATTATTCTATTTGAATTTATTTTTATTTTTTATTTAGATTATAAAAATTTTAGTTTTTAAGTTTTTAGAAATCCTGTTATACAAATTTAGCTCTTAAGTTTATACTAGACATATTAAAGAATGTGGCCCAAAAATCCACCGAGATTAAGTAGCCTAACAAAATTTTAATCAATCAATCAATCGAATCCAAATCCAGGGAAACGCGTCTTCGAAGAAAGCTTAACTTCGGTGGAGAGATGAAGTATCGGCTGATATGAAAAAACTGAAACTGAAGAGAGCCGCAGTCACTGAAGGATAATATTGCACCAAGCTCAAAACCGTTAAAGGTCTGTAGAGCCCAAAAAAGCAGAAGACGAAGATACATAAATGCTTAGAACTTTAATTTCATATTTTTACTATCCTAGGACTCACCACAAAATCCGATAGAAAAAATTGAGCAATTTTTGTACTATCTACTATTTTAGGTGTATGGACTACCATAGTAGGCACTACTATTTTCAGTAGTACAAATTAAAAATTTCATTAATATTATTTACATTACATAAATATATTTAAGTGCTTCTTTAACTCAACAGTATTATAATTGAAGTGCTACATTAATTCAAATTATTTCTATCTGGTATAGTTTAACAAAATATAAACTAAATTCCAAGCTCAGTCATGATTTTACTTTTTGTAACAAAACAGTCACTAAATAAATGAATAACACAATTAATTTTGCTTCTATTAAAGCAATCTATTAAAGTTATTAGACGTGTTTATATTAAAAGCATTTTAATGCTTCGATTATCTTTCAATTGCAATTTGCTTTAGCCACATGAAGTATATATACAAACACATATTTTTATAAACAGACCTACACTTGACTTTATATTGTAACAAAGTTTAATTATTTCTATATATATACAAATTAAATAAAAAGAATGTCCTTTAAGAACATTTTTTGTGTTAAAAAAAAACAACAACAAAAGAAAAAACAAAAATAAGGATTTTTCCATTAACAACTTTGAAATGGTATTATAAACGATAATTTAAACAAATACAAAAACTGAAGTTGAAAAATATTTTTCCAAACATTTAAACCACAAAAAATATTATTTTTTTTTGTTTTTATTTATTCAAAAACAAAATAACCAAAACAAATAAAAAACTTTACTTTTGAATTTTTAACGAAGAAAATCATTATAATTTTCATAATTATTTTCTTCAATTCAAAAAATAAAGATTTTCCCTACATTGGAACTCATTTGTGTATTTATAAACATTCAAGGCTATTCATGTGTATATTACGTACGTATTTAATATGTAGATATATTATATCTGTGAGCTTGTATCTTTATAAATCTAAACAAAAATTATTTATATAGTATATAAAATAGAAAAATATAGAAATCAAAAAAAAAAAAATTTTAATTTAATTTAAAAAGGATTTAATTTACTTTCTTGTAAATTTAAAAATGAATCAACTTAAGCTGAATAAAAAAAACTTTGTCTAGACGTAAATTTGTTTCATGTCTTCCTTTTCTCACGCTGTTTTATATCCTTCCTTTTCTAATTATTTGGTAATATGTATTATATATTATTATTATTACTGCTTCCATTCACGTATATACAATTTATGTACACACTTGTAAGTAAGTATGTAAATTTCTGTATGAGAATAAAACATACATATTTTTCTAGGTCTAATGAGTTTATAAGAACATAACGAGAAAATTGAAAAAAAAACCAAATGACGAAATAGTAAAATAAAAACAATAAAATAAAATAATAAAAATTAAACTCCTACTTCAAAGTAAATTATGATTAGAACTAAAATTATTAAAAAAAAAAAAAAAAAAACAATTTCATAGAAAATGATTTTAATTCGAAAATTTTACGAAACGATTTGCATTGGAAATGAAATTGTAGTACATTTTTAAATATACTCACCTCAATTAATAATTACAAGATTTTTAAATATACTTCCCTCAATCAATTACGAGCTTTTTAAATGTAGACACTTTATTCAATAATTCCAAAGTTTTTAAATGTACTCATCTCTATCAATTACAAGTCTTTTAAATATACTTATTCACCTCAATCTATAATGTCAAGGTTTTTAAATATACTCACCTCAATCAAATAATAACAAAATTTCTTAATGTACTCACCTTAATCAATTACAAGTCTTTTAAATATACTTATTCACCTCAATCAATAATATCAAGGTTTCTAAATATACTCACCTAAGTGACAAAATTTTTAAATATACTCACCTCAATCAATAATTACAAATTTTTTTAATATACTCACCTTAATCAATTACAAAAATTTTAAATTTACTCACCTCAATCAATAATAACAAGATTTTTAAATATACTAACCTCAGTCAATTAAAACAAAATTTTTACATATACTCGCCTTAATCAATTACAATTTTTTTTAAATATACTCACCTCATTCAATATTAACAAGTCTTTTAAATATACCTATTCATCTCAATCAATAATTACAAATTTTTTTAATATACTCACCTTAATCAATTACAAAAATTTTAAATTTACTCACCTCAATCAATAATAACAAGATTTTTAAATATACTAACCTCAGTCAATTAAAACAAAATTTTTACATATACTCACCTTAATCAATTACAAAAATTTTAAATTTACTTACCTCAATCAATAACAAGATCAATATCAAATATTAAAAGTAGGTTTTTAATTCCTTTGGGAGTTCCGGTATAGCTCAGATTCATTGAAATTTCAAACGCTTTATGTTCTTGAATTCGAGAAAACTTTCTCAATCAGTTCATTAATGTATTATTCATTTCCTACACGAAGTATTGCCGGATCACGAATCAATAAAAAAAAGATTTTAATCAAATCGAACATTTTAATTAAATTTGGTCTATTTTATCTCACTCTCGCTGTCTGTTTACTTCTCTCTCTATTCGATTCTTCTTTTTTGACACAAAATATGTTCAGTTTTTCTCTTTATTCAATGTCTTTTTGTGTTCATTGACTTTAAATATTAACTTCTAAACAAATAATTAGTGTTATAACAAATGTTTGGGCATAATTTACGTTTCCACTAAAATTATACTAAGTTTTACGAGGAATATAAAATTCATCAAAAGTTTTTTTAAATCAAATAATTGCGTGGAATTCCCTAATTTATATCAATCAATTCTGCAACTCAACAATGCAAACGAAGAAATGTTATTTTAGGGCTAGTTCAAAAAAATATTGCATGTTATTATGAAATTTACGATAAAATAAAAACAAGAACGGTTCAATTAACATTAAATCAATTAGTCTAAAAAACCTACCGCTACGTGTTCAGCTGCTGGCACTTATATATTAAATGCGGATGAAAAAGGTTAGATTTTATTGGTTTTTATTATATTTGTTAATTTAAATAGAGATGGAATTATGAATTTGATTTTAAAATCTTTTAACATTTATATTTTTTTTATATTTCTGATGGAATTCGATTTGGATGGAAGTCGAAGAATACATGTAAACAAAGTTTTACAGTCAGCAACAAGTGCAAATAGTACAATTGAATTTATATTACACAGACATGAAAATATTATTAACAAATTAATTAAATATTGCAAAATCATATCAATGTAAAACCTCGTATCAAATATTTTGACACGATAAAGAAGGCATCTCTCCAAATTATATTCACTAATATCTACTTATTTGGGTTCAATTTCAATTCCATCAGAATATTTTGTTTTGCTAAAATAATTAGATCTGCAAAACAAGTTCTGAAACGTTTTCATTCGAATTAAATTAGTAAAGGTGACATAAAAATAAAAACATATACAAATAAACCTATATACAAACAAATCCTCGTTCAGTAAAATAAATTTAAAAAAAAAGCAACGGCTTTAATTACTATTCCCCTATTAACATCCTCTCCTCGAAAAGTGTATAATACCTCTAAATCTTGTTCTTAGACATCTTTTCAGTAAATCAGATTATATTTACTTAGACTAGGGGCCCCTGTTGAGTAATTATATTTCAAGTTGAAGTCAAATTTAAAGTTTTTAAATAAAAGGTAATTTACGTACTTACATAGACTTCTCATTACAAGGCAGAAAACACTCATGTTTTAATGAATAGCTTTTTTTTCGTTAAAAAACATAAATACCTTACTTCTCATTTTCTGTTTCGTTTCTACCTGTTTCTTAATATATTTGGCGAATAATAAAACCATATGATTAAAAAATTTCAACTGTGTGCGCATTATATTTTATTTACAACTTACTTATTATATATTAAGAGTTTATTATGGAGAAGAGAGTTAAAATGAAAAGGTGTCTACTGCGCAGGTCCTTAAATGCTTGTCAATTATAGTTATAGATAGCTACTTTGACTCTATTATGTAAAGATGAAATTGCCCATCATATGAAGCATTCATCTGATTTTTTTTTGTTTTTGTATTTTTTTTGTTTTTGGTTTTTTATATTTTTGTTTGTTTTTCATTTTAATAAGAACTCACGAATAATGTATTTGGTGAATAATAAACCCATATGATTAAAAAATTTTCAACTGTGTGCGCATTATTGTTTTATATATACATCTTATACAGAAGTTCATTAATAAGTAGGAGAATCGAAATAAAATGAAAAGGTGTCTACTGCACAGGACCTTAAATGCTTGTCAATTATAATTATAGATTATAGTGATCAATCTAGATCACTAGCTTCAATAATTATAATTGACAAGCATTTAAAGTACATCCTAGAATGAGCTCCATCCATGATAAGCATTTAGCTAGATCAAAGTTTGGAACAACAAATCGAACTCATCAGTACGTATTTATAGTACGATATTATCTCTATCTAAGTCATAGTTTGGATTAACAAATTGAATTCATCAGTACGTATTTATAGTGCTAGATTACCTCTATACAACTCTTAATTTTTACTTTCACTTATTACAAGATATTATAAATACATCATACTACTTCTATAAAAAAATTATCCACTGCTTTATAGGTAATCGCAAAAAATAGTATTCTGAAAGGAGTCCTATCTTCAGGATGGGGACCCTAACTTCAATTGATGTATGATTTTCAGTTTTTGACTGCAGTTTATTTGAAAACTGTCCTATTATAACAGTGAAAATAGTCGAATATTTTCTTTTTAATTTTACTGATATGCTTATCATACAGATACGCGTATTTCGTCTACTACTTGCAGACTTCTTCAGTGTTTTTTACTCGACTGAGGAAAGAAATCTAAAATTGTCTTATTTATTTTATTCGTACAGGTAACAATTTGATGTTTCTCGCAGCTGCATGGTTGTTTATTATCCAATGAATTAGCACAGGTAGGGGGTTGAATAAAAATATTTTTATTTATTTTATTATTGGTATTTAAAATAAGTTTTCCGACGTTAGGGTGACAGGTAGGGGTGGTGTTATTTGTTTTATTGTATTTCACTAAAAATTTAAATAAAGAAGAATATCCATTGTCTTGGTCTTTATTTAGGAGTGAGTCATTTTTAGTTTTGTAAATTTCGATGCTTTCAGCTGAATCTAGTTTCCTAGAATCTCTAATGTAATTTATCATTACAATGTCTTCTTTCGAAATGCTATGATTCTCCTGGATGATGTGTTCTGCTACTTTGGATCGGAACTCTGTTGAGTTCTTCTTTTTAGCAAGTTCTGCTTCTTTCAGGTGTTCATTGAGTCGTGTTTGCATGTTTCTCCTAGTTTGCCCAATATAAACTTTGTTGCAATGACTGCAAGTTACCTTATATATACCTGATTTTTCCATTTGTTCGATTGGGTCTTTAGTTGAACCTAGAACAGACTTGAGTTGGTTAGTTCTACTGCTATATACGATATCTAACCCGTGTTTGTCCTATTATATTACCGTGCCCAAATGGTCTGGAATATCACACGCTATCAGTTTCCCTTACTCTGACTGCACAACATATTTATGAACAAATCGGGAAGAAGGAGATCTAATAATATTAGCCACTAATAATTTTATTTCAATTTAAAAAAAAAAATTGATAAAGTAAGCAGAACTTGAAACACCAATCACACATGTATTATAATGAACAGCTAAAAATAATAAGAGTCTAATAATATAATAATAACATTTGTAGAATAATATACCAGAACTGCATGAAATCGTAATGTTACAGCACAAAAGATTAAACATCGAACATTAAATGGAATTGATATAATAGCAAAAATAAGAAATAATCTGTTGTATCAAAATATATAACTTTACGGGCACTTTAGAGTCATTGAAATTAGTAAAAAAGTGATTTTTAATGTAAGTAAAGAAGTAAAAAAATATATAATTTGAACAATATATCTAACAATTCCCAAAGAACAAGTGTACATAATTATGACTAGCTATTCTTAATTTATAAATTCAAGTAAAATAGAAAGATAGATGATAGATTTTTAATTCACATATTCATATTAATATAAAAAAAAATAATAAGAATAAGGCTCAATTAAAATATTCATTAGAAAATGTGATGAATGAAACTACATAAAAAAAAATATAATACATACAGCATAACAATAACAAACAATACAATAAAAAACACATATAAAATATTGCTTGGTACGTACCTACATAGTAAAGTAGAAAACAAGTATGAAGAAAGTAAAATTTAAAGCACAATTTAAATAATAAAGAGGGTAAGCAGAATTAAGTACAAATAAAGGCAAGAATAAAAAATTTAAGATATAAGGCGTGTTCGTAGTTTCAGTAAAACATGCGTCGATCTCTTGCAGATTTTTTTCTCTGTCACTATGAACAAAAAAAACTTGCGCAGGCGCGCAGAAGATTGTTTAGCAGCCATTTTTGTTCGTAGAAGCAGCACATGCACAATTCGTAATATTATATACAATAGTAATATTATATTATTTATAATTATATTATTATATATTTTTATATATATTTAATATATTTTATATATATTTTTTAAATATATTTTATAAATATTATTTTTAAATATATTTTTTTTTAATATTTAATATATTTTAATATATATATTACTTATATATTAAAATATATTATAATTATTATATATTTTTATCAATATATTTATTTTGTTATGTTCATATTTATATATTATATTATTATATTGTAACACATTTATTTTATTTTAATAATTAATTTTTATTTTTTACTTAAATATTTTCTCACGATATTCTTATTTATTACATGTCAAATGACATGCACTTCAAAAATCATTCTAAAGCAAGCGCACTAAAATATCTGCACTCAAATATCGACGCCGACGCGACACCGATTACTATGAACACAATCGCCTGCTTTTTATCTGCGCAGAATTTTTGATGATATGCAACTACGAACAAAAAATCTGTTTGCATATAGCACGCCTATAGCTAGAAAACTGAAATAGCATTAAATTAAAATATAGTTAAAAAACAAAATTAAAGTTAAAAACTCAATCGTATTAAAAACAGATTCAATTTGAATGTGATATATAGTTCTAATAGCAAAAGTCAAAAATTTTTGCAGAACCAAACAGATGATCTGTTCAATTTTAAAGAATACGGTAATATATTATTAAAAGTTTTTGGAGCTATATAATCTAAAGTATAGCTTATACTTATAGTATAGCTTATATATAGACAATACACATTAAAATTAAATATACTGTCAATAATTATTTGGATTTATATTATTAATTAGATTACGTACTACCAATAATATGGAAGCACTGCTGGAGCAAATATATTATGTTACTTATGAAAGATTAACATTTACAATCAAATAAAACTATAATTAGTGAGAGGAATGTTTCTTCAAAATAGACTGTCTCTCCCAATAAAACGCATATTCCATTGACTAGTATTCATTATTATTTTTTAATGGTTTATGGTTAACCATATAATTTTTGATAATATTATAATATAGCTACCAAGTTACATAATAATATACAATTCTGGATAATATATATAGGTACTCACTCATACATTACAACAAAATATTAACTAATAAAAATTATTATAATATAAAAATTATTCATAGAATAATAATATAATTTTTTTTTTCCCTTTTTTATTTTCTTTTTTGTAAATTAATTTCAAACAACGAGGTAAAAGAAAATTTTTGCTTTTGTTTTTGTAAATTAACTTTCTCAAGCGTCTAATACCGAAACAAAAAAAAAAAAAAAAATTAAAGCAACATAATAAAATTAAAACTACAGCTGGGTACCATGCTGATGCTGACTGAGTTTTGTGTTGTGCAATTTATAAGTTGAATTAAAAACTCAGACATGGGATTTTATTGTAATTAAAGCACAACAGTACATTGCTTATTCTGTTATGTTAAACAAATAATAATAAAGTAAAATAAAAAAAAAATAAACAAAAAATAAAAAAAAATAATAATAATAACAAACTGATAAGTCAACCGTTAACAAGGACTCATTAGAAAAATACACAAACCTCTATCGTTAATATATCCACAAATAAAAAAATATATAAAAATAAAAAGAAAAATAAAATGAAAAAAAAAAATAAATAAATAATAATAAAGAAAAACCACCGTTAAAATACTTAAAAAATCATTTTTAGAAATTATTTTTGTTTTTCTTTTTTTATGCCTTCTATTTGTGTATGCATTTTTTATTTAATTTAAATTTAGCAAAGTCCATTACCCTGAGAACAGTCCCATGTGTTTTCACTTATAATGTCTGGTAAAGTACGTAAGCAATATAAAAACAACAACAACAACACAGAAATATATAAATTTAACAACCAGAAAATCTCTGCATTGAATCAAACTGTGAGTTTTTTTTTTCATTTTTTTTATGATTTGGTTATCAGAATCAAAAGCGTTCACCACGTTATTACAAATAATTTAGTGTGAGCCAAAATGTAGAGGCGAATAAATTTTAATGGTAGTATACTCGTAACACTCAATAAAAAACACGTCAAATATAAAAAAAAAAGAAACAAAACATTTTATAAACAATTTGGAACGCATAATTAAAATGTAGAATAGAATTACGTTAATTTTATTATTCACTTGTTTGAGTTTACGGACTTAGTTTGTTTTTTTTCTTTTAATGAAAAAATAAGGGTGGTTTTTTTTCAAAAATAAATTATATAGTTTAGTTTTTAACTGATTGTACTAACTTAATTAATATATATATATATGTTGTATATATATATTATTTTTTTTTAATAATTTTTTAATTTAAAATTTTTACTTGAAATTATTAATTTTTTATGAAATTAAATTTTCAAATTTTGTAACAGTTAATTAAAAGATTTGATATTATAATTGTTCTTTTTTTCTGTAGTTTAGAGGCTGTTTTTTTCAGTAGGTATTTTTTTTAGTTCAGTGCAGAGCACGAACTATCAAAAAGATATTAGTAATTGTTTTTTGCTCGATATAAATTAAAAGAGCATTTAGACATTTGCATATAACATATCAAAATAATATCAATACAATTTAAATGCAAAAATTTAAGTCAAAGACAAAATTAATGCAGGGGTAAAATGTAGATCACCTCTGGGGTTAGGAAAACAATTTAAACACAAACTATCTTCTATTTACGTTTTTTTATTTAATTATTTTTATATTTAAATATGGTTATAACTTGTAAGTTGTTATATAATTTTTTATGATCAAATTATATTTTAAAAACACTCATCAATGTTTAAAGACTTTTCACAAAATTGTATTAATGGATCCTACCAATACAAAAACAAATAAATTTTTTAATAAATTATTATTTTTAACGCATTTCGGCTTTTATTTTGTTTTTGTTTTTTTAATTTTTATTTTGATAATATGTACAATCTTATTCTAGCCTTAACCTATTCAAAAAAAATTTAACAAAACAGGTTCTTCTAATTTTTAATATTTAAAAACAGTTTTTTTTTATGTTAAATTAATAGTCTTCTTATAATAAGGGGTAATTTTTAAATATAACCATACTGAAATTGATGTGTATCTAATCTATGTAGTTCAGTATGTATCTATGTAATTCATTGTAAAAATTTGACAAAAAAACAATGTTAATCTGTTTAATACGAATTTCGGAATCATTCTATATAATTTTTAGAATAATAATTCGATTAATTTACATGTCCATACAAATTTACGAGTAAAATTGGTGAGAAATTTAACTCACCATCTGTAATTTTTTTACTCGTATATTTTAAACCACTTTTGTTATTTAAAATTAAATATGGAAAATTGTTATTAAATCTACACTATTTTATCTATCAACTAGTCAGCTTCGTTATAAAAACAGTTTTAAAGTGATTGTAAACATAATAATCAGATCGGAGGAAAAATTTACTTTTAAATTACAATTTTTTGTTATCGTAAATGGTCAAAAATTTGTTTCAATCCTTTGGTTAGCTAGCTAGGTCTTTTAAATTTTTTCTTTAACTTTATTTATTAGTTTTTGTATAAAATTTAACACCACAACCCTCTACTTAACTCTTATAATATATTTTTATATACTCTTATAGCTCTTATAAGTAATTACTGATTTTTTCAATTTATTAATTCCACAAAATCTTATATCCTATATATAGGTTCAAATGCTTGTACTCAACATTTAACTGGTGAGGTGAATTTAAATGTCATAACTTGGGACGTGGATCTACCGAATCGCCTTAAATTTCATAAACGGCTTAAAAAATATAAAAAAAACTATAAACTTAATTTTTTTTTCAAAAACAATTTTTTTTAATCCATAACACATAAAAATAGAAAACTAAACACTTATAACATAAAAACAGTCTTCATATTGATTAAAAAAGTAAACTCAAAAATTAAAAAAAAAAGTCAAAATATTTCAAAAATTCTAAAAAACCTTTAAACCTAACTATATTTACCACAAAATTTTTTGAAAAATTGCGTAAATCAAAAAACATTTAACAGCGGTCCAAGCCATAATGGTTTTATTATTTTTCCAGTGCATGCGGTTTACAGATTATATTTGAGTCAAGCAGATCGATAATTTGCACTTCGCACAAGTGAATTGTTTTTTCTGGATTATAAAATCATTTAAGGCACTCATGTGCAAGATACTATAAAAAAAAACACTGCCATAGGCCATCGATCTTCTGTTACAGCAATAAACTGAGCGTTTTTGATCAATAGTATATACTCCTTCTTTTGTATTATTTTAATGCATTATGGTCTCTGGTTTACCAGTTTTCATATTTATTTCCTTAAAGTGATGCATTGATGATATAAGAATTACACTTTTATTCTTTTTAGGCACGTAACTGACAATTGTGACGTCTTTGGTAAAAGAAAATAATGATGATAAAACTTAACGCGATAAATCCTTCGGGAATTTTCCTCTGATTTTTTTTTCAATGTTCCTACGACAGCTAATCTATTACTTTTTATCACATTTGTCAGTTCCATAGATGTGTGTTTATTTTTTTTTTAATACGATTCGTATAAAAAATGGAACGATAAAGTCTAATGCAAGTTTGAGGTGGAATTGAATAATTTTTCCCTCATGAGATAAAGTAAAACTATCACTATTTTTGCCTGTAGTTTTAAAAACATAGTTTGTTCAGGAATCTGGTAACAAGTTAAATAAAATAAAGCTATGCTATTTAAAAATGCTCAGGTTCTGACTAAATAGTAGTACTTTTCCACATTTAATGAGTAGAGCCAGTAATTTGTTAAATAAATATTCGAAATATTGTACTTTAGTACCGTACTTTATTCAGTACGAAAAAGTAATTCTACCTAAGTTACTGTTAAGAACATAAAAGAAAAAAAATCGGCTAAAACTTGAAGTTTTAAGCCCTATTTGTTTGGTTTATAATGCATGTATATTTTGAATTAATACCACCCACAATTGTATATTTCTGTTGTGAGTTGATATTGTATTTATACATGTATTTAAAATTTCGGATATGGCAGCACCAGCATCTGTTTTTTTTCGCTCGAAAATTTGCCATCAGGGACAAAATAATTAAAGTACAACTTCGTGATTTGACTTAAATAATGATATGTAAACTAGTAATCGGTTTAAACATTTTAATTCTTGTTGTATGGAGCATCTCAAATCAGCTCTTTCTGGAGTTTTATTTTTAAATTTCACAAACGGATAAGTTTTTCATTAGTCCATTTCAATATAGATACTATTTACAATTTTGTCGTAAAAAATTAATTCAAACAATGTTTACATTTCGAGCCAAGTTTTTTAAGCGAGTTTCTTTTAAAATATCATGGGCAGGTGTGCGAATATTTCTTTTAGGTTTCCCTTTAGCTCATTTAAATCTATTTTTCCAATAAAAATATTTTGAATCGATTTCCGAATTATCGTTTTTCTATACAAAAATTAAATCTTCTTGTGAGACATAATTTTCTTCTTATTCTGATGATTGTTCTGAATCGGTATTATGATCTGAATGAATCAAATTATCATCATCTGGATCTGAGCATTCATCATTAGAACGAGAAGAATGGCCTAATGTGGAACCTGAACATTTGTTTCATCTTCAAAATCAGCATCTCCTGCATTCAAATAAGTCATTTTCCACAATAAACCAGAAATAATATTATTATATAAATACTGGAAATATAATTATAAAAAATTACAAAATTGATGGATGATGCGGGTCAACTCGGCCCATATAAATTTTTAAAAACATTATATTTAAATAATTTTCTTACACAAGCAATACGTCTTTCCGAAGACGAACAAAAACAAAAAAAAATACTGAGTGAAGGTATTGGTAATTTTAATGTGTTGCTGTTAATATAATGAGAGAAAATTACCAGATATGTTAACATGGCCTGGAATCCAAATGATTTTAAATTTTGTTGGAGTTTTAATGAGTATATCCCTGATTGTGTTAACTGTTAAACTGTGATTCTTGATGTTAATTATGGCTTTTAGAATTGATAGTCTATCTGAGCAAATACAAAATTTTCCTTTGAGATGTGAAGTTTCAAGTAGTACTAGGCTTGTAATATTAACCTATTAGAGCCCATGCGAAACCTATCGCATTAAAATTAGTTTAGATATAAAAATATGGAAGTTTATTATTAAAAAACAACAAAACACAATATTTTGGCACAAAAAATAATTTATTTGTATTATAAAGGGGTGTTCCAAATTGGCAAATTGAGCTCTTAAGCATGAAACCTTTTGAAACAATTCTGTTCGATATAAAGAGTTTTGTCGCATTTATCGCACATCCAGATACTTCTTTTATGGCAAACAGCACATCTTCTACGTGTTTGTAATTTTTCTCGATAATGTCCAATTTAATCAGAAGCCAATTCTTGTGGTACACTTCCAGACCTAGGACTTTGAAAATTGGAATTCCTATATTTCAATAAATAATACCTAGTTATATTTCTTCTAAAGTTGAGAAGATCCAAATTTTCAGAGCAAGAAAACTGATGTAACTTCCATGCATTTACTGCAGCCATATCAATCATGTAGGTAAAAATAGGCCACCACCATTTTTTGCCACGGGTAGTAATTCTATAGTTAAACAGTGATTGATCAAACAAATCAACTCCACCCATTCCTTCATTATAATTTTTGAACAATGACGGATGTGGAATTTCAATCTTCTTTTTTTGTTCCCGTGACCAGTGTTTAACATAGCCCATTGGTTCAATTGTGCCATAGTAACAAATTATGATTGTACATGGTTTGTTGTCGTTCCGTTTCATCTTTTTTTTCAAATCGGTAATCTGATGGTCCCCTTTCCATTTTTTTTAAATCTTTACTGGATATCATTGGGCATTTCTTAGTACGATTTTCGAGTACAGTGCCGGTCGCTCTAAATTTTTTTCCTTTTAAAATTTTTAGCAAATTATGGTCTGAAAAAAAATTATCAAAATACAATATATGGTTAGTTGGATTATGGATCCCTTCAACTAAACTGAGCACAACTTTAGAACCAAGTGGCAGAGAATCGGGTATATTAGTTATATTTCGTCCACAATATATATCAAAATTGTAGCAGTATCCAGTTGAGCTACTCGTCATCCAATTCTTGTAACTAAATCTCAGAGGCTTTCTTCGAATAAACTGCTTTGATCCATGTTTACCAAAATATTTAATCATGGATTCATCGATTGACATATCTTTATGAAAATACCTCCATTGGTAAAAGTTTTTGGATAACATTGATATCAATGGTCTTATTTTGTACATTCGATCTTTCGAAACACCGATTTCCAAATTATTTGCAAGATGTATATATCGCTTAATTTCTAAAAATCGATTTCGTGACATACATTGGGATACTATGTCACATTTCAAGTCTTCGTCTAATGACCAATAGTTTCTTTGTCTTGGAAGCTTTCCCGAAAAAAGAAATATTGAAATAAAAGTTTGCATCTCGGAAAAAGTAACATTCAAATCATGTTTGTTATTTTGAGGAACATAAATATTTGATTGTTCTATTATGTGACTCAAGATTTTGTTATCAAAAAGCTTCTAAAAAATTTCATGTGGTTTCAAATTGTAAATGCTATTTTTGACTGTTTGTTCATCTGCTGTAATTTTGTATGATATTATGATATAAAATTAGTTAAAGTTAAATACACGTAGTGTAATGATAGTTTTAGCAAGATCGGAGACATTCATATAATGTTTTTTGTTTCCACATTTTGTTATGAATATTGTGAAATTTAAAGAACTGTGATTGCTCAAATTTCAATTTGCGAGGTAGCTACTTTAAGCCTACTATCGTAAAAGTATTTCCACCTAATATCTCAGTGAAATTTAGATAAAATTTTTTAAATTTTTTTTTTTTAAATACAGAAAAAAGGGTAAAAAAAAATTAACTTCACAAATTAAATTGTATTAATTTAAAAAAAAAAAAAAAAACATTCTACATGTTTGATTTTTATTTTTTTTCTTTAATTTACATTTTAAAAATAATAACAGTATACATTTCATATATACGAAAATATATTTTTTGACATCAACAGATGTAAGTAATTAAAATGTTCTAATTCCTGGTAATTGCATGACAAGTGTATTGTATATTTTTTGACATCAACAGATGTAAGTAATTAAAATGTTCTAATTCCTGGTAATTGCATGACAAGTGTATTGAATAAATGGTAACCAATTTTTTTAACAGTTGATCACGCAATATTAACTAAAAAAAACACAAAAATATATATACATATATATATTTATTTTCCACAAACTAATAAATTTTGCAATAAATTTCAATTGCATGATATAACTATATACATGTATGTATCTATCTTTTAAAAATATATATATATACTCTGTATATATATTTCTATTTATTATGATTGAATGTGTAAAAAATATCATACTTATACCAATGTAATTAACAGTAAAATGAATAACTTTTTTAGATATCCCCCCCATCCTCCACACTCTGAACGTTATAACGATGCAAAATATATTTTGCACATTATTTTTACAATTGTCATAAACATTTTCATAAATGAGTTTCATATATTTTTTTTTTATTTTGTTAAGTTCCAGGGTTAAATTAATAGCTTCATCTAAAAAACAAAAAATAAAAATTGTAATAACAGAATAATAACAAAAATAAAAAAAGAAACATTTTTTTATTACATCCCAAGAGATTTCCTTATATATATAAAAAAAAAAAAAAAATTATTTACAAACAACAATTTTTGCTTGTATCCTTCTTTACATATTGGTATACAACAAACACTTTACCATAAATTTGAAAATATTTATAACAGCAGTCAGAATAATAACAAAAAATAACAACAACCCAACCACTACAAATACATATTTACTTTGACATTTTAAACTATAAATTATAAAAAATAAAAAAAATTTTTTTTTTTTTTTGCTACTCATAATATTGACAGGTTTTGTAGATATCTTTTTATATAGATAAATTTATTGATATATGTTATATAAATAATAATATGTATATATGGATAATATGTACACTTTCAATAAACACCCAAAATTTAACCTAGTTACATGCTTAAATTTAATAAATCTGTTCTTTGTAATACTAGGATAATCCAGCTACATTGAAAATAATTGGCCTTTAGCTTGCTTATCTTCTGTAAATTTGTTTAAATGAACTTTACTGATATTTGATTTGGATTTTAGCAGTATCTGGAAAATAACTGGAAATCGAATAATACCAGAATATGATATTGATTATCAGAAGGGTTTGTTTTTTTTTTTTGTTTTAATAAATAGACACCGACCATTACTAAGTTTCAAAATTCATCAATAACTAATAGCTTGAACACAAATTATTAACACATTCTTTGGGATGGTCTCATTGTAAATTTAATGTGTAATAACTTTGTGCCAATACTTTTTTAACAATGATAATAAAAATTTATTGATAAATTGATGTTTTGAACCAATTAATCAGTTACAGATAAGCGCAATATACATTTTTCAGTTGGAATTTAATTGTACCTTTAACTTCATAAATCTTATCAAACATATTATATTCTTGATGAGATAAAAGACCAGAAAATATTATATGTAAATCTGGACCCAACCAATTTTTTGGAATTTGTTTGTTCAATAATTCAGAAGCGAAGATTGTGTCAAATGATTTGACTAATTTCATAACAATTTTTATGTTCTTATTTAATTGTTTTAAAGCTTCAATTAAAAAAATCCATGATGGTATTAAAAGTCATTTAAGCAAAAAAATTTTAATTATTGTTTAGATTGAAAATTGATCGCGATACCATGTGTAGCAAAACTCTATGAAACCAAAGTGATTTGAACAAATTTTGTTAACTACCAAAATTGCAATAAATATAATTATCTTCGTTTTGTATCCAAAAATTGTAGCTGGCTGCAAGTTATATTTTTGTGATAGTAAAAAAAATGTTGGTGACTTCGTCTTAAATTAATTTATATGTATACACTCTGTACGAGCAATTGGACTCATTTGAGAATTCTTAAATAAATATATATCTATAATCTTATAAAGCTGCAGTAGATGTAAATTAAATATATATAGACCATCCTTTTTTCATACGATTACCCGATATGAATTTACAAATATTATACCTTCATATACACTCATAATAATTAAAATTGTTAATATTTTGATCTATATTTAAATATCCAATTTATTTTCTGAATATACTTTCCGGAGAAATTTATTTGAATCTTAAATAATTATTTTATGATTATATGTAGGTCTAGGGTCGATATATTGTATCAATCTCCTTGCCCTATACACATTTCGATATGACTTTCAGCTCTATGTTACACGTGATCTTAACTAAATATAAGTACACAGTAGATGTTAAGAATAAATAAGTGAAGCAAATTCAAGGCAGTAAAAATTATTCAATGAATTAGAATTAGGTACATAAGCTTGTAGATCCGAACAGATTTACTATATAACTATATACGGTTACTTCGTTCAACATTACCAGTGACAAAACTGAATATGATCCATAATCACGCACATCATCCTGTATGATTTAATTTTTACTTTAAAAACTTTATATTTTTTCGTTTGAGTCCAACACGTTCATCTTTATAGTAAAATATTTTGATAGCGTTATAGTAAAAAAATAAACTGAATTCCAATTTCATAATACCTAATTGAAAATATAAAACTAATTTCAAAGATAAAAACAAAATTTTTGATTTATGTCAAAATAGACCAAAAAATTACTTAATCATAAAATGGTACAGAATCATTTTAAAGTTGAATGTTTGTGCATAGTTTTTGTTTTTTTATCAGAGCATAAAGGACATATTTGAAGAGAGCAGCAGAGAGCAAAAAAAAAATATATTTTCAAAATCTAAAATTGTTTAAGGACCTACATTTTTATCGTAATTCGTTTTTTTTTTTTACCTTCTCTTAAGTTATGGTAGAAAACAAAAAAAAAGATACATATTATTATTTTTACATCTATAAAAAAGTTATTTTAAGGATATACTCTTTACTTACATATTTCAGTTTATTTTCGTATTTTGTTGTTATTAGATTATTTAGACATATTAAGGTGAATATAATATGTAACGATATTAGAATATTCGATATTTTATGAATATCACATTCTATAAAATTTTAAAATTTTTATTTTATTTTTTTATCATGTACAAAATTTTGTAAATGTATTCAAAATATAGAATGTATGAAAGGATTATTATTATGCAACGATAAATATGTAGACTAGTATTCAATCAAAAAAATTATATTTTACTATAAAAACATTAACATTTTATGTTTAATATATTTGAACTTTGGTTGTTCGTCATCTCTCAATGGAACTCAAATTGAATGGAATCCAATTATAGCGCAATTTCAGGTATGAAAAAGAAGAATAAAAATGTATATTCATTACTATATTATTTTTACAGCTACTGGGTCATAATAAGATCAAATGTTTTAATTTTTTATGATTCTAGATTCACTATGACACTAGAAGTTATTGACTGGTTACTTGTATAGAAAGATTTGTGACAAAATTTTATAATATCCAGTAGATCTTGTAAATATAAGAACGAATTCTCTAAAATGTTAGAGAAAAAAGAAATAATAGAAAAGCTCCATAAATTTAGTGAATACTATTGTAATGTTGGAAGCAGAATGGCAAGCTCATATAATACAGTGTATGTACCAAAATTAAGAACAAGAAACAACTTCACCTTTATACAAATAGATGAACACACTACAAAAAAACTAATTGATAAGTTATCCAATATAAAATCGTCGGGAATAGATGAAATCACATCAGACTTAGTGAAGTATTGTAAAGAAGAGTTTTTGATTCCCGTAATGAAACTAATTAATGCATCGCTAACACAAGGATCTATCTCAAGCTCATTAAAAATAAATAAAGTAATTCCAATATATAAAAACGGTGAAGATCTAGAATACTTAAATAATTACAGCCAATCTCTATGTCAAGTATATTTTGTAAATTAATAAAAACATGTGTTAATAACCAACTAGTTGATTACATGAAGAGTTCAAAATTAACCAGTAGCTCTCAGTATAGCTTCAAACAAAACTCCAATACAATATCAGCTATATTCGATGTCAGTACAACCATACAAAATCACTTGTCAAGAAGGAAGAAAGTAGCAGTGATGTATTTCGATTTTGCCAAGGCTTTTGACATAGTGGACAGGAAAACTTTATTGCGTATTTTATTTGAATATGGAATCAAGGGCATTGAAGACAGCTGGTTTAAGAGCTACCTGTCTGATAGAAAACAAATTACAACACTTGACAAACACACGAGTTTAATTAATACAATAGACTATGGTGTTGTTCAGGGTAGCTCATTGTGACCAACATTGTTTTCAGTATATATTAATAGCTTTACAGAATTACCTCTAATTGGAAGCACATTTTTATATGCCGACGACTTGGTGGTGGTGTATTCTGAAAACCAATATACGAAACTGGAAAGGAATATCAATAGTGATTTAGAAAAAATTTACTAGTGGATGTGCCTGCATAAATTAACCGTCAATATTAGAAAAACGAAGTACATGTTAATTAAGGGAAAAGCGTCAGATAAACTGGACATTAAATACAATAACCAAACGATCAACAAAGCTTATACCTACAAATATCTAGCTATAATAATTGATTCCTAACTGAACTGGAAACATCAAATAAATAGTCAGATAACAAAGTCAGATAACAAGAAATATAAATAGAAGTGTAACATTTTTTTTTTTTTTTATGATCTTGACAGTAACTTAGGTAGAATCACCTTTTCGTGCTTAATTAAGTACGGTACTGCAATTTTACACTTCAATATCTACAATAATTTGAGTATTTATTTTAACAAATTACTGGCTTATCTACTCATTAAATGTGGAAAACTCGATCACTTTGAAGCGATCACTATTCTGTAGCTTATTTCATAGTATGTTCACTTATGGCATTATGATTTGGGGTAACACATCGAAAGAAACTTTACTAAGAATATAAAGAATCCAAAGTAAGGCAATACTCTATTTTATAGATATCTGCTTGGTGTTGGCACTTGTTCCGAGGAATTAAAATCACTTCTTCCTCCTCTTAAGCAATTCAATCGCACAACACGAGAGGCATCAAGTGCCCACCCTTTCACAATGGAAATTCCGAGATGGTTTAGGTCCGGCTATGGAAATTCTTTTATAGTAAGAACATACCGATTGTGGAACCGCGTCCCAATCGAAGCATTCCCAATGAGAGAAGGATTTTTTATTTATGACTTACAGAGGTTTAAGACGAATATTAACAACATTGTTCGCTCTTTCCCACAAAACTTTTCTTCTTCCATTTTCTTTCCTTTCCTCTAACTATCCTTTCCTTTTTCAAATAGTCAACGGTACGCAAGTACTTAAAGGTTCAAAACCTAAGTTTTGGCTATAATATAAAAAAAAAAAAAAAAAACATAAAAAACTTATATAACTTAAGAACTAGAACTCCAACAAAAGAAATACATAAAAAATACAACATCCTACCATTAGAATTTTTTATAAAAAAAAACAATTAGTAACACAAATACACAGAATAATACATAACACACTCAACTCAAACACTATTTTTCAAGTTAACAGTTTTTTAAGTTTTCAGCTAACTTAATTAGTTTGAAGCGGGCACCATTAGGAATTAGATATGAGTCTGTATATAATGTTGCTGTTAAACATTACAACAGTCTTCCAGATATTTACAAAAATTTGAACTACGAATCATTCAAAACATCAATAAATAAACATTTTTATGATATGGTTAATATCTAAAAATGTAATTTGATATCCATAAACAAAAACATAAACAAAAAAAATGAATTAGCTTTTTTTTATTACCTCTTTGAATTTCTCTTCTTTTTATAATTTTACACTAATGTTATTGCAACCGTTTTTCATTTCTTTATATTAAAATTAACTTTGAATAAATAAAAAAAAAAAAAAAAATTGTAAATATGATAATGTATATACTCTGTACGAGCAATGATGCTCTTTTGAGAAAGACCAAATAAATAAATAAAATAAAAATATAGTTATTGTTTATGAACAAAAAATTTGACTTTCGGTTCGAACTATTTTTTATTTCCTAAATCAAAATAAGGCGAATTCAAAATATTAGAAATATAGCATCATTAATTTTTGTCATGACCGTATGTTGGCAGCAATACTTTATATTATGAAAGCTTATTAATTAAACTGCCTCATTGTTCATTTACAATTCTTAAGTTTTTGTTAATACAATTCTAATTATTTCAAAAGAGATAACTTTCTTATTTCTAGGTTTCGTCTATTTTTAAAATTTTTTCTTCAATAATTAAATAGCAGTTTTAATTTTTTTTACCACACCACAGATGATATTTCAAATTTAGGGGTGAAAAACAAAAACTTTTTTGGAAAACTAATTGAAATATTAAATAGTAAAAAATACTGAAATAGCAATCAGAGCTTAAATACGCTTCATCTATGTTTTTCTGCTATACTACAAATGTATTTGAGTTAGAGAAAGAAACACACCTTCTCTAGTCAAATATTTTAATTTTTGTCACGTTTTCGTTCACTAATAATACTAATTGTAAATCATCGGCCCGCAATTATATTGTCGTACATCACAAAATCGAAAAAAATTAACTGAAAATGCCATATCTATAAATTTTTGATATTCTATCGATCTGTGTATTCGGCATTATTCTATGTAGCATAGATGCAGAAATCTACATTGCTACTTAGACGTAAGCGACACCGATATTGATGTTTTTATTCTTATTTTGACTTCAATACCAAATTTCTGCATATACAACAAAACACGGTGTAAATTAACGTTTTCGAATTCGTGCAATTATTTTGACGTAGGTTGACCAACAACAGATTAAGTAACTTTTTTTTAATTATATTATTATGCTCAATTTTATTTTTTTTCGTCTCAAACTCAATTTTCCAAAACTCGATTTTCTGGATATACGACAAAACAATTGGGGGGCGACGAAATATCGATATTTTGAAAGCAACTTACTTCCTTCATCACTAGTGATTTCCTTTTTATATCCAAATCCATAACAGTTACATATATTAATTGTATTTTTGCAAGTATTACTTTATCTTAATTTAAATTGCGATCCATTGTACCTAAGTCATTGTTCAATACGTTATCTACATGTTCCCTCTAAATTTCTACACTTTTGTATGTGTTTGTGAGTGCTCGTTTAGGTTAATAAAAATACTTGTGTTCAGTTCAACATCCACTTTATAAGTGTTCGTTATAAACTAGAAAATATTATAACCGCATGCGGTGCATTTCGTGTTAATAAGGAGTGGCGTGATTTTCCTACTAGTTTTTACCGATACGTTGATACCACCTAATCGACACTTATTAATTTCCAATAAACTGATATCAACGTACCGGATGCGTCACTACATGTCTATGATATTTTATATACCCTAACTAATTTCAGTAATTTTAACTAATTTTGACTAAAAAATAAAATTGTTACAATATTCAACTCTCAGTTATTATTTTTCTTACTAAAACATGGGTTACCCAAATATTAAATATGACTTTACCTGAACAACGGCAAGTCTGATATGAAAGTTGTGTATGAAAAAGTTGTAGGGGATGATGTAGCGCATCAACACAATAAAAAAAAAATTAGCGAATTTTTTCGAGATAATCAACGTTTTTTACAAAATTTTCAGTTTATGCAGTTATTATTCAAAAACGGTAGGTCTGATACCGTTAATTAGGTATATTAATTCTAAAAAAAAGCTATGAAAAAGATGTTGCTCTAGTTTCAATTTCTTCTGAGCTGTAGTGGATATTCTTTAGACATAATTTTTCTAATCCGATTTTCTTTAACCCTCTGTAGCCCAGGTAAATTTAGAGATAGACCCCTCTTCTTGAACAATTTTTTTCCTAAAATACTCCAAGGAATCACCCCTTAAAAACTTTTTGCTCTAAACCGGACCACCCTGTATAATATATTCTATTTTTCTTTAATAATCCAAGTAAAAAATAAAACGAATATGGAAAATCCGCTTTTAACTTTTGGTCTTTCTATTTCAAAGTTAGCCTTTCAAAATGCTATAGTTACTAATCTGTTGATCATCGTAACAGTTTTATTGCTACAAGACTCTTATGCACTCTCATAGCATTATTATAAGCACTCTTATAGAAGTATTAGTGCCAGTTTGAGTGCTCCACAATTGTTGCGAAAAGTTATAAACACGTCAAAACACCAAAATGAAAAATTTCAGCCACCGGAGCAATTACTGTAGTTTTAAGCTTTTCAGTTTTTATTTATTTTACGTTTAAAATTTTATGTTTAATGTTTTTACCAATTTACCATGTTTTGCTGAAAATATTGGCCGTTACAAAATATTTATTGTAAATATTTATTCAAAAGCTACAGTAAGCTTATTAGTAACATTATAGGAATACAGTAAAGTAACAAGACTACTATACTGCTATTGTAGCAATTTTATTCTTTTAACAACATTTTAACTCTTGTTATAGAATTACGCACTTTTACACTTATAACAACATTGCTGTAGCATTTGCTAAAAATCCCATTATAACAACTCCCGCAATTGCTATAAGAACATTCTTATAGCAATACAAAAATCATCAGCAACTCGAGTAAATTCAAATATTTAGGCATTTTATACTACCACAACTATAACTTCAAAGACCGTATAAAAAATCAAATAAGAGCAGCAACCTTTCTAAAATGGCGTAAACTTTTTTATTCGAAAATTCTGTGTAGCAAAGTCAAACTACTTTGTTACAAGAACCTGATAAGGCCAATATTAACTTATTGTTATCCGATCTGGTTTAACATTAATTCTTCTATGATAGAAAAAGTCAGAATATTTTAACGAAAATTCCTAAGAGCGTGTACAAATTTGAATAAAAAACTTACATCAAACTATCTGCACTATTATTCTAATAAGGCAGTATATTCAAAGGGCTAAATGATAAGAATCGATAATTTTATTATTCGTCTCATACGAAGTCATATCCAACGGAGCAGAGAAGTTCTAGAAAATTCCCTAATAAGCCACCCTTGGTATGAAATCGATCTGTATATTAGAAGTTCATAGATTTATTCCGCCAGAGGCACTTGTATTCCTAGATAAAAATAATTACATCGAAAATAGCCAATATATTCCTATTATATCACTATAAAAAAAATAGTTGGAATAAAAAAGTACCGCTAGGTATAAATTCTTTGTCATTGAGATAAAATAAATGACAAAAAATAATTGAGAGTATTATCTGGTAACAACTTGAATAAAATGGAGCTATTCTATTTAAGAAGGCTTAGTTCCTGACAATAGTAGTAGATTTCTACATTTAATGAGTTGATAAGCCAGTAATTTGATAAATAAATGCTCGAAATATTGTAGATAATGTAGTGTAAAATTGCAGTACCGTACTTAATTAAGCACGAAAAGGTGATTCTACCTAAGTTACTGTCAAGAGCATAACAAAAAAAAAAAAAAAAAAATGTAAGTGATGTGAATGATGCAGATATATTTTCATTTGATAAATATGTTCCTAACCCAAATTAAAAAATTCCAAACCTTTATTTTGGAAACAATTAGGATTAGGGTAGATTTTAATTATTAGTTAATTTTTAATTGTTTGTTAGTGTAACATAATCAAAATTATATAATTCAAATGTAAATAATATGTACATAATATTCAATTAATATTAAATGTAAGTAAACGAGCTAGATATAAGTTAGCCATATGAATACTTTAAGTTATATAAGAAATTCTATTTTTAAGTGTTGTTTTGGAATTGTTAATAATATTTTAGAAAAATACATAAAACTACATATTAAAAAAAAACACACACATTCTTACAACAATATTAATCCCATTATTCCCATTAAAACATCATTTTAGTGCTTATCGGAATTTATATAGGAGTTTTATAGCACTAATTTTGTTTTTGTAATAATAAAATGTTACGTGGGATGCTGCCATTTAATAGTTTCCCAATAAACGTTAAATTGTCAAATAAAAATTTATTTAAGAACAAAATGTAAAGATATGCTGATTTCATTTACTTTAAGTAAATTAGTTATTAAGTTTTTTTTTTTGCATTTAAAAATATTTTTACCAACTTAACTGGTAATTTTAATTAAACATCAGAATTAAATTTTTTTTTTGTTTTATCATTACTGTTTTAACTAATAAAACATTATTAATTATATTGCCTCAGACAATATACATACTTTCAAAAAATGTTCAATAGATCAACCCCTCTTTGCCTTGATCATTGAAATCCTTACCTAGCCCTAGATTAATAATATTCAAATATAATACTAATATTTCTTTTTTGCTTTAAAAGTCATCAAACAAACATCACCATTCAACACCTGTACAATTCGTTTTTTAATAACAGCATACAATGTGTTGTCAATTAAATGATTTTTTTTTGTAAAATCATTTGTTATTATTGAAATATCTAACTACCAATTTGTTATTCCACTTGCATACATTAAAAACAAAAAAAATTCTATCCTCTAAATATTATGTTTAGTAAAATACAATTTTTGAATAATAAATTTTTTTTTCTCAGTTTCAAAATGTCAACTGAATTGGTTGGTAATGAAATAAGAAAAAAAACTAAAACAAAAAAAAAATGGAAATGAACATCGTAGATAAATTCTAGTATCATGACTACGTACGTATTTTGTACCTAAAATATGAATGACTTTTTCAACATTTTTAAAATGTAATTTTATTTTTTAAAATAATATAACAACTACAACAAAAATACAATACATCAATAGGTATACACGTATGTATGTAGATTAGATGTATAATATTTTATATTGCAACGGTATAATAATGGCAGTATTTTATTTTGCTATTATTTGTCTGAAAACTGTCAACTTGTAAATTTTCTATTCCCGTTACCAAAATTATGTATGTTACTTATATGTTTTTATTAGGGTGACCATTTGATCAATGAGCTAAAATATTGAAATTTATATTTTTTTTTTATTAAATGAAATCTTGCCCATTGGAGCTAACATCCATAAAATTCTCTCTAAAGAACATATAACAACAGGATGGGCATGCTACAAAAAAGTGATGGTACCTACACTGAAAACCGGTTAATGTCACTTAAGCTTATGGCTCAAACGTTTTCATTTTCTGGGTAGTAAAACTGTGCAAGCAACGTTAACAATAAAACATGTATAAGGCAACCAACCTAAACGGACAAACTGGAAAAACTAATCCAATATCTTGACGACGAAGAGAATAACGTGGGCTATTCACCTCATTCAAACCTTATAAATCTCCAGGAATCCAGATGTCATTTTTCCAGCTCCGCTACAAAAAAAAAGAAGACATACTCGTTCCAATACTAAAGAACATTTTCTAAGCCAGTCACGCCTCGTGCCACATACCAAGTACTTGGAGAATGGCTAAAGTAACTTACATAATCTAAGGTAGGTAAGAGAAAAAGTCTCCAACACTAATCCTACCATCAAATTGATTTAACATCGTTTTTTTTTAAAAACAATGGAAAAAACTATTAAATCAACATATCCAGGAACATATGCGACACCATCATACACCATGCACAACTAAATATAAATCCAAATAAAAGCACTATTATTGCCTTCACAAACAGAAAAATTAGGGACAAATTAAAGAAATCTAACTTAAATGGGGTAAGGATTGACTTTTCCAAAGAGGTCAAATAACTTGGAATCCTACTTGATCAACATCTGAACAACATCTTGGGATGGTCATCTAGGCAATGCTCTAAACAAAGCCAGAATTACACTTTGGAAATGTTAAAGCCTATGTGGCCGTAAATAGGGACTAAACCACAAAATTGCGTAATGGTTATATACCGCAAATAGTGAGACCAACCGTAACCTACGCATCCGAAGTTTGGTGGAAAAAGGTACACAACAGTTCAAAACAATCAGAATAAACTACACCATTCAGCTTGTTTGATGATAACTGGGGCTATATTCACCGCATCTAGAACCTCTTAACCTCTTTATACAAAAGGAGGCAATTGTTCACACCTACAAATGCATTACTGGTGATATCAGCAAATTAAAAACCCAAAACTTATTCGTGTACTCCAGAAGGATGATATGCTTTGGATAGCATTATAATACTCCTGCTTGCAAACAAATAATTTTGAGAAACCTTTCAATACAATCTTGCCAAGTAGAGAGATGTGAGAAACCAGCCCACCCTTTTTCGACAAACCATCTTTAATATGATATGCTGACGGCTCTTTCATACACAACTTTCATATCAGACTTGCCGTTTTTCAGCGAAAGTCCTCTAAAATTTCAATAATCTTAACTAATTTCAGTAATTTTGACGAATTTTGACCAAAAAATAAAATTGTTACAATATTCAATTCCCAATTATTATTTTTCTTACTAAAACACGAGTTACCCAAATATTAAATATGACGTTACCTGAAAATCGGTAAGTCTGATATAAAAGTTGTGTATGAAAAAGTTGTAGGGGATACTGTAAAGCAAATTCTGAAGGTGGATTTTTATTGAGAAATATTTAAAATCTTACAAATTTTATAGGCTCTATAAAGGGAAAAAGCTTATTGAATTTTTATGTAAGAAAAAAATAGACCGTTGCAAAGAATTCTCTAAATTTCTATTTGGGAAATTTATTTTATACACAAAAAACGAAATTCAACCGTCAAAACCATCTTTTGAAAAAAATAATTTTTTTTATATATACATTTACTCAACAAATTGTGAAAAAACTTGTTGCCGGTATAAAGAAACTATCCCCGATATTTTAAAAATATACTTTATCAAAGTATAACTAATATCCCAAATTTTTTGAAAATATCCCCAATTTTTGTGAAAATATCCCCCATAAATGATATTTTCTGTTCTTGTCGTACGCATTGAGCTCTCATATAAAATAATGTCATTTAAAGTTATCTACCTTTTTAGAGCCGATAAAATTTTTAAGATTTTAAATATTTGTCAATACCTAATACGCTGGGTGGCGCAGTAGGTCAACTGAAAGGTGCCGGGTTCGATTTCCGTTGAAGCAAAAAAAAAAAATACTTCATTGGTTTTTCGAGCTGGTCTAGTACCCTTTGCCATTGGGATATAATAAATGACAAAAAATAATAATTGAGAGTTAATCTGGTAACAAATTAAATAAAATGACACTATTCTATTTAAGAAGGCTTAGTTCCTGACAATAGCAGTAGTTTTCCACATTTTTAATTAGTAGATAAGCCAGTAATTTGTTAAAATAAATACTCAAATTATTGTAGATATTGTAGTGCAAAATTGCAGTACCGTACTTACGAAAAGATGATTCTACCTAAGTTACTGTCAAGATCATAAAAAAAAAAAAAAATGAAAATCAAGCTTAAGTTTTGTGCAGTTTTTTTTCAAAAATGGTAAGTCTGATACTCATCCAACACATGGCAGTTAATTAGGTGTATTGATTTTAAAATAAAATTATGAGAAAGATGTTTCTCTAATTTCAATGTATTTGGAGCAATAGTGCATAGTTTTTAGACATAATTTTTCTAATCCGATTTTCTTTAATCCAACCTGTAGCCCATGTTAAATTTAAAGATAGACCACCCGTCTAGAACAATTTTTTCACCTTTCACCTTTTAAAATAACTTTGTTCTAAACCGGACCACTCTGTAAAAACAAATAAATAAATAAATACAAATTACCAAAAACTATTTCTAAAAAACGGGACGGGACATTTTTCATCACAGGTAACTCCGAAATTACAGAATACCAATATTCAAAAATATAACTGAATATTCAGGTAGCATGTATACAGCTAGTCAGTGTATAAATTTATTTTGAAAATTACTTTTGGTTTATGAAAATAAATACTTACACATTCACAAGTATATCTAAAATATATCTTGAAGAGTTTTCTTGAAAAGAAAGAGACAAAAAATCAAATAAATAGAAACAAAAGAATTTTTCAATAAATCATTCATTGGTTCCAACATGTTCTGGCAAGTTGTCATCTAAATTTTTTTTCTTCTCTCATTTTTATATTGTTGTTAGCTCTATAAAAGACTCGTTCTCGTTCCAAATTCGAATATATATTTCCAATTTTTTAACAATTTATTCTTTTTTTTTTTTTTTTTTATTTAGTCTTGGTTTTTTATTTTGCTTCCTTGTTTATTTCATTTTCTATAACAACATTTTTACTAGAGTAACTTCAGTGAACGCGTAATGCTTCAATAAAGCTCATGATTAATAGCTTTAATGTTCGCTGTTTTTTATGTTTATTTTTTTTTGTGTTTTTGGATAAATGTTTATTTTTTTATAAATATATCCACCAGGTACTCGCTGACATCTTTACGTATATACAGAATAATATGATGTACATAGTATATTTTTGTATATTATATAGATTTTCATTTGTACTGTTTCTTTAATATAATAAATATTTTTGGAACGATGTTCAATTGAGAAAAATACCTGTGTTGTTTATTTGAAAATTGTATTCTACTTTGTCCCTGTTTAATAATTTTGAAATTAAATTTAGTTTCATGTGGATGATATTTGTTTTTAGGGACACTTTTTTTTTCTTGATACCAATTTAGAATGTGAAGCAACATTGTACCTATAATCAACATTATAATATCAGAAATAATGAAAAAAAAAATAATTTACTGGGTATAATTATTGTGGATTAATTTGGATAAGACCTAATTGTGCATCAATCTACGTATTGTCAATTTACACTTTCATTATATCAATTGGCAGATGATGCTGCATTTTTAAGCTGCCTTCCAAATTCACATACAGCATCCAAAAATCTGCAAGAACATTTGCAGCAGATACAAGAATGGCTCTATAAGTGGAAAATGAAGGTGAATGTGAGTAAATGTGTACATGCAACTTGCTTGTTAAAGAGGGGATTATGTTCATGAGTAAATATAAATTGGATAACTACTCCAAAAGCTAACGAAGTTACATACCTGGAAGTAAATACCTAAACAAAAGACTAACTTGGAACAAGAACATCACCGCAAAAAAAGGACAACTAAAATTCAAGACGAACAGCATTATTATTGGTCTATTGGGAAAAATTCTACATTAGATCTGGAAAATAAAATGTTGGTTTATAAAGCTATTCTGAAACCGATCTGGTACTACTACAGTTAGAGAACTGATTCTAATTGTAACATATTTAAATAGTTCAAAGGTTTTACGTACCATAACCCAGACTCCTGTGGGTACCTTTAAAATATTAATCTATATAAAGATTTGAATATACCCATGGTTACAGAAAAACTGCAAAAATGTAAAAACAGATATGTAAACAAACTGATCCAACACCCTAACCCTTTGGCGATAGATCTACAACACATTCCAATAATCAGCAGGTTAAGAACAAAATCGCTAGCAGTCATGTAAGGCAGAAAATTAGAATTAATGCAGCAAATATGAAGTGTCAAATCAAAGGACCAGACCTTCCAACTTTTTATATTTTCACTATTCTTATAAATTATTGGCATTTTCATTTAGAACGATTCAATAAATTCAGTTAAGATGGGAATAAAATATATATTGGTTTATCGTGATATGTTTTCATTATCAGAATCCTATAACCCCATTCGTGGGCGATGGAGCAGAAATAAAATCTTTCCATCGACTTCTATCTGTGGCTAACTTCTTCAATTTTGGCCACATATTCTTTATTTGGTAGTCAATATTATATGTCATCCATTACTAATAAAAACAATATGGGTGATAAAATACAACTGTCTTACTCCTGACACACATCGAAACAATTTATCGACTGTGCTCACAGTAAGATTCTTTATAAGGTGTTTAATTATGGCTTCAAATTTTTCTGAAATGCCTCTCTTACTAATGGATTCCCAAATATACTCGCGGTTTCCTCTTTTTTGATTTTCTTTTTTTAAATTTCTTACGGAGATGGCCCTGATATATCATGTAGGCTTTTAGCTCTTTATGCCCTCTTCCATCCCTCAACTTAGTCGACCCTTTTTATAAAGGCCAATAAGTGTGAGGGTGTTATTTTGTAGACATATTCTTAGGTTATTTAGTGCGTTTCCAACCGCTAGAGTCTCAGTCGTGAAAGAGCTAGGCACTCTCCTACAACATGTGTATGGGGGTCTTCCTATTCCTGGCAGTGTCTACATGTTGAGTCGTTACTTAGTACTAATCTACACATGTCATGTGCTTATTCATGTGGCCAGTAAGTATGTTCACCATCTCTCTACGGTTGCTCTATTGAAAGTTGGTGGTTAGGAAATTGGTGTTTATTCTTGGTGTTTATTCCTTGGAGATTCAACCTTCAATACGCTTCCAAAGAATGTTTGTTTTCCTCTTCAGAGTGTTTTCTATCAATAGTTTAATATTACCATTAAGTTTAATACACCAACTGCCGGTTCCGGTCCATAAAAGTTGCCTCCGATAATCTGGCTAGTTCGTCAGAATTCCCATTTCCAGTCAAGCTACTATGACCCGATATACAGATCATTTGTACCTTATTTCGTAGTCCTCTGAGAATTTTGGCTTCTGGACATTCTATCACCAATCTAGATTTGACGAGGTTACTTTCATTAACTTTTAAGCAGCATGACTGTCACTAAAGGTGTGCGATACTTAAAATTCAGTGCATTGTTCAAGAATTATTCGTAATGTGTTGATATGATCTACACACGAATGGCCACTGCGAAAACTAGCTTTGTGTCTTTTGAGCGTAGACTCGATTCTGTTTTTAATTTTGATTTTGGGAAAACTGAGAGTAATGTAAGATATCATAGTTATTGCAATGTTTTCGATATGTATATTTACCCTTAATTTGATTTGTTGCAGTCCAAAACAGAAATAAAATTGTACAGAAACTGTTCGCGTAAACATCAAATAAAAAATATTATTTGTCAAATAAAACAAAATAACGAAAAAAAAATTAGCAAAATTACTAAAATATTTTCATTCCAAAAATAATGTTTATGTTGTATCTTCTTAACAACAACATATATAATGTATTAAAATTTTCAATATATATAATATTATAATATATGTATATTATATCAAACCCAAGGATAATACTGTCTAATTGACTGGAAGGACAAAATGATATACAAAATACTGAAAACAAAACAAAATTACATTCTTTCAGGACAAACTCAAAATAGAAAAACAACAATAATAAAAATATTTTTAGAAGGGCATCTATATTTACTTTATCTTTATTATTATATTGCTATTTTTTAGCTTATTATAATAACATAGATCTATACATAAATAATAATATATACACTAAGATAAATTTATATACTATCATGTTCGGATTTCTTTAGCCAAAATTTGGTACATATTTTTCCTTTCTTTAATTCCTTATTTTCTTCATTTTCGTTTTTTTTTTTGCTGTCTTTTGTTTTAGCATTACCTCAGGTATTTAAAGATGAAATTGTTGTCCTTTGCTATGCGTCAGCTGAACCAGCAGATTTAAATAAGTAAATTGGAAAAAAAAATGTAAAACAAAAACAAAATAACGAATGAAAATAAGTGAAAAAGTTTCTATTTTTTTATGGGACGAAATTTTCTATAAATTTTTTTTGGTTTTTCTTTTTTTTGCAAATTTCCTCAAGGTCTGGAAATACATTCATTTTATGTTTTTCTCATTCAGCTTCCAATTGATGTTGAAGAAAATTTATTGTTTAGCCTTGTTTGTTTTTCACGTTAGGTGAGATTATCTGATATTAACTTTTTTTTTTCAATTTTCCAATTTTTTTTTTTTTGTTTTTTTTTTTTTTTGGTTTTTTGAGGTACCCAAAATCAATATATCACTTTAGAAAATTAAAATATCCTTGAAAAATTCATTTTTCAATTTCATCAAAGATTTTGAAAGGAATTGAATGTAGAAGTAGTTTGTAATAATATATAAAAGTATGTATGTACATATACATATGCATATTGACACCTACAATTATACAGATCTGTATATAGAAATAAAATTTTTAAAATTATTGTAAGAATTTTTTAAAAAACCATCTGGTGGGAAAAAAAAATTATTTTCTTTGCTTCTTTTTTTATTGATTTTAAATTTAAATTTTTAATTGTATTCAGAATGTTGTTTTCAGATTCATATCAGATATTTTCCTCGGACGTACCACCGCAGTTGAATTTATTTTACTTAAAATTTCAAATGTAATTTTCTTTTGTTTTTTTTTTTGCTGTTCTTGTTCTTGGAATTAGAAACTTCATAACTGCAGTAAAATAAAAAATATTGAATTAAGAAATGTATCCAAGATCCTATCCAACGCAGTTTGTTTTACGTAATAATGTATGGTTTATAATATTGAATGCATAAAGTACAGAATGATTGGAATTCAAAGTTATAAAGCTCAAAGGAGGTTCTAAAGTGTTTTAAATTTATAAATATACTTATAGTTTAGTTCGATTTTAAGGGGATTCTGAGGGAGATGTTGTATCGGCGTAGAACCTAATGACCATAAAAACCTTCCCAATATTTATGTACTGTTGGAAAGGTCTCATTTTTTTCTATTACTCGCACATAGATACTTTATGTCTACGTCGAATAGTTCAGAACATATAAGCATTTACATTAAAAAAAATTGTTTTACCCTTTTTCTATATAAAACTAGGAATTTGCTTTTTAAGTATTAACAATCTTCTAAAGTAAATGTTACACAAGCTTGTGACCAAATCACTGTATCTCGAAAATAGATGCTGTTAATAGAAAATAGATGCCGACTGTATCTAGAAAATAGATGCTGACTCTTAAAATATATGTCCTTAATAGTGCATTTAATATTTTAATTACAAAAACGACATTTAGTAACATGCTTCTTGTTTTAGGGTTTTTGTATCTGTTGATCAAGTAGAAATATAGTATGTATTGTATGTGTTCTGTTTTTTATCTAGTAAGTAAGATAGCAATCTGAAAAATATTTTAACGTTTATTTGATGACGACAGATGTTGCCGTTGGCCAGATATTGTAGTTACAAATGTCCTTTTCGTTCTTAAAGGATAAGATACGCCACTAAAGACATATATTTTTGAAAAGCTAGAAATTCCAGCTATCCTTGGTATATGGTCATTAGATTGCACGCCGATACAACATCTCCCTCAAAAGAGCCGATTTTAGTTTAAAAAGATGACTTGGCTATGTAGTATTCATACAACACTAACCTACACTATGTCACAAGAACCAACAACTCATAATATTAAAATTGTACCAATAATCGATTAAACTCGTATCTGCAGTAAATCCATAAATAATTAATTCATAACAAACACATTAAATATTTCAGGAATACTAACCATACCTCTAACCCTAATCCTAACTCCCTAAAACTAATTCCGATCTCAACAATCATCATGATTATGATGTATGATTTTATGTCTTGAAAATTCGACAATAAGTATAAAATACTCATACTGATGTTATATCTTAAAAAAATTAAAAAAACTATAGTTTAACTCACTCTTAAAAAAATTACAATATTCAACTGAAACTATATTTAAATCAGTCTTTATCCAAGGCTCATATCTGGCGATAATGTTTGTTTTTTCCAATGTATTGTTGTTAGCAACATATGATGCTGCAATCTTATTCTATGAATCTAATGGTTATAGGAAACCTATTTATAACGTGGAGGTACTGTAATCACTGAATTAAACAGTTATAACATTAGTTCGTCAGCGACCGGTCAATGCTTACACTACTTAAATGAAAAGCCCGAGAATAATCCTGGTAGAGGGGGGTGAAAAACTAAATGGGAAAACAATCTTCAAAATATTGCGCAAGCCTTAAAAACTCCAAATTGGAGACAAGCGGCGCAAGGTCAATATTTTCGTGGGTTATCTGAAAAGATGATTATTATGATTCTGCTGAAACATTTTAATTACATTTGGATATTGTATTGAAAAAATGTATAATAGTAATATGCAAGAGAGTAATATGCAACCACTACTACCTGGACCTATAAATCTATATTACTCGAATTATTTACGTTACGTGTTTTAACACAATAATTATTATTAATGTTCATATTACCGTCGCTTCATATTACTCATTAATAAAATTTGCATACTCATTAATAAAACTTGGTGTACCTCGCAAATTAGCTAAACTGACCATGGAAACCATGTTCAATTCACGAGCAGAAGTTATGATACAAAATACAACCTCTATAGATTTAGAAATTAAATCGGGAGTACAACAAGGAGACGCTCTTTCAGCTTTGTTATTTAATATGGTCTTAGAACAAGCCACAGAAGAAATTGATAAAGGCGGTAATATATTTACAAAATCCTTCCAAATTATCGCCTACGCTGACGATATAGCCAAAAAATAGCAGAAAAATTTATTATACTAGAACAAAAGACAAGACGAGTTGGTCTAGAAATTAACGAAAACAAGACAAAATATATGAAAATGACAAGGAAAACCGATCAAAGAATACCACAAAATATTACCATCAACAACTTTAATTTTGAAGGTGTCACAAACTTTAATTATCTTGATGTACTAATAAAAAGTGACAACAGTATGCACTCGTGCATACAGGAGCGAAGAAATGCAGAAAATAGAAGTTACTATGTTAATAAAAAATTACTACAATCCAAAATTCAATTTTCAAAACAAGATCACTATATAATAGAGCAAGAGGCAGACCAAGAATCAGATGGAAAGATAAAATCGAAAATGACTGCCAAAAAATGAATGTACAAAATTGGCAGAGTTCTGCGGAAGATCGATTTACATGGAGGAATACCACGAAGAAGGTTCTAGCTCACCCCGAGCTATAACGCTAAATGAAGAAGAAAAAGAAGATATTATCTCCGCTTATTATTATTTTTGGTTCATACGCCAATTGGTTAGTTTTAAGGAAATCAATTTTTAAGTCTTACGAGTATACTGTTTGAAAACTAACCGAAAATGTTTCGTTTTTTTCACACTTTATTTTACATTGTTAAATTTTTTCAGTATATTAAAAATTTCAAGTATTTTTTTACTGTTTCTACCTCCCTTCCATAACCGTACTTTATTCCATATTATACATAAGATAACAAAAATATTTTTACGATTTACGTTGGGATATGGCACAAATTTTGACAAACTTTGTATGACAAAAAATAAGCGCATATTAAAAAAATAGCGGAGTAAACGAATTTAATAGAGCGATCCCCAAAACCAAAACGTTATTATTTAATTAAAAAGAAAGAAAACCGCATAATTCCTTTTATTTTACTAAAATCTTTATTTGTCTATTTTACAAATATCGATATTTCGGCAATAACATTATGTTGCCTTTTTCAGTGTATTGGCGTAATTAAATTTGATTAAGAACTATATTAGTTATATATACTTTTTTTTTTTTATTGTGGGCAATAAAAATTACAAAATTAAATTAAATTTTAAATTTACTTAATTCTAACTGATAAAGAAAGGATTTATATTTTTATTTTCTTATGAATTTTAATAGCCACGTGTACCCATTACCGTGATCACTATTTAGAAGGGCCACTTCAATTTCTGCTGTGAATTTTGTGTTGTCGTGAATATTGTTAAGGTTGTTCAGGATCTTGTCTAATTCATTCCGGTTGAGAGAACACGTCGTCTACATACCTTATCCAATATTTTGGTAAGTTTCTTTCTCTGTGTAGTTTATCTTCTATTTTTTGCATAAATATTTCACTTGTAAATGGAGACAGTGGGTTGTCCATTGTGACTCCGGTTTTACCTTTATAAAACTTTCCTTTGAAAGTGAAGTAATCCTCTGTCATGCATAATCTTGTTAGTTTCATATATTGTTTGACTTCTTGACTCCATTGTTGACTTGATTTTTGTTTAGATAGCCAAATTTCTAAGTCGATAAGTACCTTATCAACTGGAATACTGGGGAATAAGGCTTTGACGTCGAATGAGGTTAATATATCTGTTTCTTTGAAGTTTTTGAAACTTTGTACTCTTTTAATGAATTCCATGGAATTTTTGACTGATCTCATATTCTCGTCTTCGCTTATTGTCTTGAATTCATTAAGAAGCCATTTAGCTAATTTATAGGAAGGGGAGGTGTTTGCAGCGACTATTTCGCGCATCTCGTTAACCGTTTTGTGTATTTTAGGTAAACATTTAATCCTTGGGATAGACGGATTAGTCATTATTTAGTTTGAAAACATTGAAATTGGCGTATGGCACAAAATAATAATCAAACGACGTTGTGTAAATTATTATACTATAAAAAAATATATGCCGGAAATTACTATTTAAAAATAAAAATAATTGATAAAATATCTCCTATATCAAGAGAGAAGTCTATGAAGTAACCAAAAGAGAACATCCTCTCTATACCCTATTATATACACAATATGAAAGAAATTGTATATTTCTATTGACGATGGAAAAATTACACAAATACGATTCGATTGATTACCTCTAACAATAAATCGGTTTTTATTTTTCGTTTTTAGTGAAGTAATTTCCATGAAAAACAACAGAATTATTCTAGAACATGATGTAGACCATGTTGTAGATTGCAGACACTGCATTAATTAACTTAATTGCTTTTTAGCTAATACATCACATTTATAGAATCTTTAATTTAAATATAAATGATATACAGTCAGACACAAAAATTCTATAAAATTCAATATTTTTAAAATTTATTACCATAATAAATTTCAATAGATTTACTTAGATCATAAAATATATACATAATATTCCTATCCCACCTATAACCATCCAGTAATATAAATTTCTTACTACCAATTTGAATGATTGATTGAATCTACAATTTTGAATTTGTGTTAGCTAAACTAATACAACTGGACATTTCTATATCATTACAAGTAGCTTAAATATTGTTACAACAATAAAAAATTCAAGTTTTAAAAATGAAAATCTGGATGGCAGGAGAAAGGAGAGTTGGTTTCGGATATTTAAATCCTTACAAAAAAAATTATGCATAATTTTTCTTACCTAAAAGAGTTTGAAAACAGTATAGAATAATAAATGTAAATTAAAGAGAAAAAATGGATGAGAGGGGAAAAGACAAGAGCAAGTGTAATAAAGAGAAAATTTTAATTGAAAATAAGAGAGAAAATTCTTCAAATGGAAAATCCTTAATTGTTACCTAAAAAAGTAATTTTTTTTTACTCATTAAAATATTTTGTAAGAACAATTAAAAAAAAAAATTTTTTTAAGTTAGTAATTTAATTGTAAAATTATTTAAATTTAAAAGACGTAATTACTCATTTTTAATTATAGGTAATTAACATTTTAATAATATTAAATTTTTACATAATTAAATATTAAAAATATTAAATGACTTTTTTTTCTTAAATAGCTATCCAGGGTATTCGAAATGAAATAATTTTTTAAAGCTTTATATCTCCAAATTATTTTAATAAGCCTTTATTAAAGCATAATAAATTAGATTTTTTTAAAATTTAATTTAATTTTATAGAACAAAGACAACCAACAAACTGAAGTACTGTGAGTTGTCAGACTTTTCAAATTTTAATATTCGGTTAACATATAAAATCTTATTGTGTGTATTAAAAGGATACAAAGTAAAATAAGTGAATCAGCATAAGTTTATAGGACTGATTTTAGGACCGTAAGATGTTACTTTAGTAGTCCTAATCGGTTGGAGCACAGAAATGTGTTTCAATTACGATGTGGTAGTCACGGGTTCAATTCCCGTGGGGGGCATAAAATATAACTAAAACAAAATAGCAAAATATTATATATAAAATTTATAATCAATAAAAAATAATTAATAATTAATACTTTATAACTAAAAATATTATCTATATCAATATCAATACCAATGCTCACCTATCTCATACAACACAATAAAAATAACACAACAATTGTCAACAACTGACAAAAGTATGTGACATGACGTACCCAGTAAACATAGTAAAATGGATAAAATCATCCAAAGATGAATAAAATCGCAGCGACAACTTGCAGAAAATATGACGTCGTCTTACCACGTAGTCGCAAAACAGTAGGTCAATCCCCTACTTAGACAGTATAAGCAGATTAAAAATGAAATTAGATTGCCTCGGAAATTTAGCAGCTAGAAATCGAGTACGATGAAAAAAAAAAAAACAAGATGTTACTAAAGATTCTAAACACAATAGTGCCTCGAATAATTGACTACGGAGCACAAATTTACGGTTTAGCGACTAAGTCAAAACTTAAAACTTTAGATCCAGTATAAAATTCGGGTATTAGGATTGCCACAGGAGCATTCCCAGGAAACCCCACAAATAGTATCATCCGGAATACAACCACTTAAATTGCGACGGAAAAAACACTAACTGGCATATGGTCTTAAAATATTCTCAACTGACAGTCATACACTTACGGAACTAATAAACTGCATGGCACTATATAATAAGTACAAAAGTAGGTCTCTACGATGTCAACCATGCTACGTACGACTTAGACAAGCGTTGGAAGAACTTGCCATTGCACCAGATGATGATTTCGATAAAACAAAAATACCATGGTTGCTCAAATTACCACATATTGACATTGGGCTAAACACCCACAAAAGAACGAAAAAAAACAACTGTGCAAATTGTTGTGTAGTGTTTGTAGGAAGTATTTTGTTTCGTTTTAAATAGTGTTGTAGGTTATTGAGAACAACTATTTAAAACTAAACTAAATACTTCCTACAAAAACTACACTTACACGGATGGAACAAAACAGAATAATATGCAGGATGCGCAATTAAATGTATGCAACATGATAAAAATTACAGACTTAACGGACATATATCAATGCAATCGACGGAGCTTTATTCCATACTAAGAGCAATTGAATATATGAGTCGCAGTTACAAAGGAAGAAGGTTCATTATCTGCACTGATGGCTTCATCTCCTGCTTCAAACCATCCAATAATTATCGTGATCTGAGATCAGCTTCAGGTATGTAGAAACTATATTGCACTTACGTGGATCCCAGGACATGCAAACATCACAGGTAATGAGGAATTGATACAATGGCAAAGGAAGGCCTCCTAGAATCAATTTTCGAACAACAAAACATTTACTAGAGAGATTATAAAGAGATCATCCAACATGTTATCAGCGATTAACTAGTTATGCAAGGTGTTATAACTAGAAATTTCGTATTTAAATCAAATTGTCAAGTATAACATGTTTTCCTGGTTTTTCAATTTTCATTTTTATATTATAAAGTAACAACAAAAAAATATTTTTTAAAAAATAGTATTTACATAGATTTGAAAGTCAAATGAAAACTAGTTATCCGTAGTGTGAACGCCTATTTCTATAACTACTTACCCAAGATCGATAACATGTTATACACTCGTAAGGTGAACACCATATTAGGATAAAACAGAATATTAGCAAAAGTAATTAAAAAAGAAAAAAAAAACAGAGTAGAACTCAAAATATTTTGGTATAAAACTTAACAAAAAGATAATAAATGTTTGTATACAACCTAAATGAATAAGGGCTTAATAAGACACAGGTGGTTGATAAGCCCACAATAAAGAACTTATAAATAAACAACTTAATTAACAAAAACGACAACAACCTGAAACTTTACATCTACAAAATATTAAAAGTAGCTTAGATAATATTTTCGACCTTGATTGACCTTAAACTCCATTCACTCATTCTTAAAGTCAATTAATAGAAATTTATAGAACTTACTAAATTAATTTGTTGACGCTGTAATAAAATTTTTGCTAAATAATATCAACTTTCTGAATCACTGAATCAGACTAGTAATACTAAACTTAACACCTATAAGATATTATATACTTCGAGCTTTGACCAAGGAATTTTAAAAATGTTCATTGTCAATTCAAAACACTATTTACATTTTTACTTCCTTAACGTAGTGGAGGATAAGATAAGATTTCTATCGAAATAAAAATCCATTTTTATTATTTTAATGTACACATGAATCTTAAATTATCAATCTATACACATACACACTCACCCACAAATAAATAAAACTCTTAAGTTTTCTATTTTAATTATTTCCATTTTAGTATTTACCAAAAACGAAATAAATTCAATATTACCCAATTTTTTCGTCCTTATAATATGACAGTTTTTCTATTCTTTTCTATATTTTCCTTTTTTTACAATTCGTAAGTTTTTAAGTTATGGTTGCCTTATTTTTGTTGATGGGTTCTTTGCTTACCATTTTACCTATACATAGGAAGTAAAATAATGTCCCAAATTAAGGCAACAGATTTTATCCAATAGATACTTCATTATGTTTATTGGTCATAAATCATATTTTTCTCCCCTCTCTTATTTTAAGACTTCATAAAGTGTATTATTATATTTTTTATAAGGTATATGCAAGTGAATGTTTGTTAATACTATACGACCTACCATCTTCATTGTCATCGACTCCCTTAGTTCTGGCAATAGATACCAGTTGATAATAAAAAAAAAAAAAATTAGAGAAAAAAAACAGTTGAGCTAAAAGTTAAGATCTAAAGAGACTGTGACTGAAAATAAATGAAAATAACTAGGAAAAAAAAATAAATAAATAAAAACAACACTAATAAAATATAAAATAGAATTTATGTGCATGTATATACAATTCGTATAATATAACGGTAAAAACGATTAAATAAAGAATACACGCACAATAAAAAAAAATCCTGAATATTATTGTTCACAAGATGTCTAGGCAGATCATATAATAAATAATTCTTTTTCTTCAGCCTTATGATTTGAAAATATTATTATATATATTATATATATATATATAAATATATAAGACAATATATTATATAAATTTAACGGTATGTGTATATTATTAATAATAAAAATATAATGGTTAATATTAATTTATGTGAGAGTTTAAAGTCGATTCCCGCCAAAAATAAATTTCCGATATGACTGTAAATAAAAAAAACATATATATATACGTAAACATATATATATATATATTTTCTTTAAGAATTACCTAGATCGAAGATAATAGAAAAGTTTATTTACAAAAGAAGTCCCTAGATATAATATTACCCACCCATTACCCAAAAAATAATATTTTATTTTTTATGTCTATGCTAATAAATTGAACAAATTTGTTTGAAAGCAATGTAAGTGGTTTTTGAAACTAAAAATTGATTAGATTATTTTTTCAGAAATATCTGCATTAGCCAATTGGAAGTTTTATGTTATCGACGAATTTCATTTAAGAACAGTTATAGAATTTCAGTTTCAGAAATATCGACATTAGGCAATTGAAGGTTTTGTGTTATTAATAAATTCCGGTATTAGAAATACTGACATTAGGCAGTATAGGGGATTTTATATGTTATTGGCAAATTCTAGTATTTTAAAAATAGATATTGTGTTTATGTAACGTTAAAACGCCAAATGGAAATTGTCACAAAGTAAACATGAAAATATTCACCATTGGGGCATTTTTCATCTTTGGGGCATTTTTCATCTTTGGGGCATTTAAATAGTTTTATTAGATAGACCTCTTTCTCCAATAATTCTTGTTAATATTTCACCAAATGATAATGTATAAAAATTCCGGATAATGTAGAAATTCAATCTGAAGCCGTTACACTTATCCTAATTTACTTATCTAAAAATATTTTCTGACGTTGTCAATGTATATTCTTCATAGTTAATTAATATCCCAAGTTTGTATGTATTTAAGACTAGCAATTATATACATTATTAAACAATGCAAAATATTCATTATAAACCTCTGTAATCATATTCATATGTTTATTCAATTCTCAATTGATGCATAATAGCTCATATAGAATGAATATTAAACTTTGGATTATTCCTTTCACATCCAAGAAAAAATTTCATTTCGGTTATTAATGCCTTTAATATTTTTTTTCATACTCAATTATTACGCAGTAAAGAACCATTTCATCACATCCTAAAAACATGGTGGGGGTCTGAAAGAGTTAAAGTGATATGACCTTAAGTTTGGAAATATTTTTTTTCATGAGGTAATTTAATTCACTCACCCAACGGTATATCGTTTTTTATCTTATACAATTATGGTGCTCCTTCTACTTGTACGACTATAAGCACCTTACTACCAATACGAATATAGAGCTTATTACACTTCGGAGATTTTTTGTCACGAAAATTTCTTGACTTTCTCAATTCTTTAATACGTTACCTAAGCTTTTGAACCATAAATAAGCATTGATAGTTCAAAGTAGCATCTCTTAGCAAGACCTTACCCTCCTGTTACATCACAGGTGATATTATTGATGTTGCTAACGGCGTTGTGAAATGTACCACGATTTTAGAGTATCGTTTGCAAATTGATCCCAATCACAATAAATTCTATAACTATAAATAATGAATATTTACTACATAAATATAACCCTTGCATTTTATTGTCACTGGTCGAACGTCTCATACTCACGCTTGGTTTAATTATTTAAACAAATTTTATCACAAAATTATATTTTAACTTATCTAAACCAACACTCTTCCAGAAAAGAAACAATAGAAAAATAAATAGATAATAGATCGTGCGATAATTGGATGTGTTAACATTGATACTTAACAAAATCTGTTGTAAAAGCCTGTTCTCAGTGTTTAGATTATATCATCAATTGCAATTACATCTTCATATGTGTGTGTAAATATTATCATTCCAATTTTTCATCGGTTCATCATCTGCTTCAACTCTGTGTGGCAGTCAAATCTTAGTTCAGAATCTCGTCACATTTTTTTCGTAGTATTAGCGCAGTAGGCAGAGCGAAATGATAATACATGATATGATGATGATTTAAATTGAAATACATAGTTTAAAAATTTGTGGTTCATTCTACTAACACATAGAAAAAAATTCAGTTTAGATTTTTTATTATCAGAAATAAAGTATAAAAGTAAAGTAAATTGTAAAAAAAACACATACACATAATATGATGCGTACCCACCTACCCACTAAATGAAATTTGTTTTTTGTTTTATGAATAAAATAAAAATTCGTGTATGAAAAATAAATGAAAACAAAAAAATTTACTGCACAAAAGTTTAGGGATAAAATAGCTCATAACTTCTGAAGCACTGATCGCCGTATAGCCATTCGAAGATTGTTTTTGAAGGAAATTAAATTTTCTTTAATTATTAAAAAAAAAAATTATTTTAGGACGTTCGCTATTGAATTTTAAATTTAAAACAAAATAAAAAATAGTATGCAGTGAAAAAATTTTTTTTTCAATTTTGTGAATTGGTATGATTGTTTTCCATTGCTCTCCTGTTAGTTTCGTTCCATGAATCGACGAAAAAATCTCAAACCATCTATTTGCATCAATATAATAATATCAAGAAATTATCGTGTATCAAATTGAAACAAAACTATAACAATTTATTCCATATATTTTTCGAAATTAAAAATGTATTCATTGTAGACACAGATCCAATCGATGACTAGCAACATTGCATTTTTGCTTCCCCATATTTTTTTATAGTAGGTATTATAACAAAAATATACAGAAAATAAAACTAAATATTCAATTTGAAACAAAACATTCATTTTTAGAATTATTTGAACTTCTTGGGAACGCAACTTCCGCAGGAAAGGTAAAATATAAAAATAAAAATCATAAAAAATTAAGTGATGATTAATGTAAAATATAAAATAATGTGACGAAATAATAAAAATGAATTTGTTTTTTTTTTGTTTTGTTCTTTCTCTTTTTTCTTGTTACTCTTTTATTGTTTCTTGTTTTTTAGACTCATTTTTTGTTTTTTTTTTTTTTTATGAAAAATTATCTTGAGTTACAGAATATACACCCAATTCAATATATATAGAAAATTTGTTATTGTTTTCATTTTCTTTTTCTTATTTCCCAAAGATGGATCACAGCAATAATGAATACAAAGATGAAATAAAATAAATAATATGTAGGTAGGTAGTTAGGTAGGTAAGATAGATATAGGTATATATTATTATTATTATTGTATCTGTTTTGATGAATTTTATTCCATTGAGAATAAATTTAAAATTATAATGTAAATTTGTTACCAATTTAAATTTAATGAAAATATTCTGAAACATTAAAGTATAGCATATGTTTAATAAAAATAAAACTCTTTAAGAACAATATCGATTCTGTTATAAAATGGGGGTTTATTTACATGAATAACGGCTCGAAATTGTTATCGTTGATGGTATATTAAATTTTTAAGTATTCCAAGGACTCTTTTAGGATCGTCGGTATTTTGAATATTAAATAAACTTTGAATTATAAAGCTTTAAATACATACGCCAGATTGTAAGGTAGCATTGAGTTTATACTAACTCTGATTTTGTAAAAATCTACTATAAACTCAATGCTAATTTACAACCTGGCATTATATACAAATATTCTGGAAAAAGAGGCAGTGCTGATTTTGATCCGAATTGCGTATTTTGTAAAAAAAATAAAGAGGTTTTGCAGGTTTATATAAAAAACTAGCTTTGTAACCCGTCATAAATGACGGAAGCAAAATAAATCCTAGTTTCTTTTTTCTTTCATTAGATTCTATATTCCGAAATTACAGTACTTATGTTTATATAACTTTTTATTTATTTTTATTTATGTTTATATTGGCCTAACACTAATCTTTTTTTTTTTATATAACAGAAAAAGAAGTACCATACCAACAAATTTGTATAAAATGTTAGTATTTTTGTATGGTATACTCGTATTCACTTCCATTTAGTTATAATTCGTTAGTTGGGTTCCATTAGTATAAATTATACCGTATTAGCGTTATTGTGGCCTCTAGGAGAACAAATTTAAAAATGGGATCTTATTTTCATATAAATTTTGTCTTTTGTATACTGTATAGGGATCTTATTTTGCTATATGAATAAACTGTTATTATGGTATTGTGGTATTTTTAAAAAAATATTCAAAATTTTGTATCTAAATTGGTAAAATTTACAAAAAATACAAAACATTTTCATCAATAATTTTCAATTTCACAAAAAACAATGTTTTATTATCCGACGTAGAAGTAGAGTTTATTATCCTACTCTACTTCTATCAAGTTCTATTGATTGAACAGTGAACCTGAACAGTAAAGTGAACAGTGAACACTTAACACTGAAAATAAAATAATATTTTTGGAATGGAGCATACAGAACATACAGAATACAGATATAGCAAATAATAAAAAAAAAAAACAAAAAAAAACAAAAAATAAACAAAATAATTTTTTTTGAGTAAAGTGAGTTACGCACACAATAATGACAAAAATAAAAGGTATAAGCAATAAAGTAGTATAATGTATAATATTATACAATACAAATATGCTGATACACATGTATATTATTGTGTATAATTTTAAGTAATAAGAATACCTTTGAGTGAATTATGTTTTTTTTTGTGTTAAATGCTGTTTGCCTTTTGGTTATTATACATATTAAACTATTGATTAATTTCTATTAGTCCTTATTATTATAAATCAAAAAAATTGTTTGTTTTATTTATATTATATTATTATTATTTTTTATTTTTGCTTATTATTTGCGAAGAAGACTAACATTAAATTAAAAAAATATAGTTCATGCAATCAATTTGTTCTGCAAAGGTTCAGCATGGTAGACAGGGGTTAAAAAAAGCATCAAAGCAATTTGTATATATATGCATTTGTATACATATGCAATTTGTATATGTGTTGGAGCGTTCCGTCGAACTTACAAACATCCAGATAAATGCAGAATAATATATATATAATAAGTAATTTTAAGACTTCTATCTCTTATCCCGGCGTTAATTTGTTGACACCATGTTTTCCCCAACGGCAGACAAATGTTTATGACATGGTCATGGTCATGAGTTATGCTGAATTAAAATTAAAGTTGTATATGACGCTTCCCTTATGAAATACAAAGGACAAAACTAATATATTGTTTTTACATAAACTATTACGTATACGGTTGTCGTCTAAGATAAATTAATGAAAAAAATGATATAGTAGTTTATAAGAATAAATAGAAAAGATGATTCATTATGAAATTGTGAATTTATTATGAAAAACGATTCATTATGAAATTGAGTAAGACTTTTTATTAAAATACGGGCTAGCAGGTGAATGCTAGTATTTTTTTAATCGCTAAACAACAAAATGCACAGTAAAACAAAGCAATGTTACAATAATTTAGATTAATTGTTTTTTTAGCATTTTAACGATAAGAAAGAAAAATGTTGTTCGGTGAACTATTTTATCCATGTCAAATTGAATTTAAAAAATTTAGAAAATAATAATTGATTTAGAAAGAGACGGTTATATAATATATTACTCTCCCAAAATACTGACTGACTTTAGTAGCTACTATAAAACTCCTAACATTCATCTATGATATCGAAAAAACCAAGATGTTATAAACCGGAAAGTTTGCGGTCTGGTACTTTTTCAGAAATAAACAAATATATCTATTACGATTTTTGAAAATTTTGGCTAGCAACATGGACCAGGTGCAGCTAATAATAATTATTATTATAATACATAATATTATAACACTTGAATAGATTTAAATAGATTTAGAATTTATTTATTTTCTTAAATATAAAATTGTTTACAAACTAAATCAAATTAAAATTGAATATTAACAAAACATAAAGTCTTAAATCTTATAAAATAATATAATAAATATAAAAAAAAATTCAATGTAGTTTATTAGAATAATTAATAGAAACTAATAAGATAACTATATAAGATTCAATAAGAAATAATTTAGTAAAAATAACAAAACTTTATATATTATAAACAAGCATACTTTGACTATATAGAGAGAGAGAGTATAATCTGGTAACAAATTAAATAAAAATAGAAACTATTCTATTTAAGAAGGCTTAGTTCCTGACAATAGCCGTAGTTGATAAGCCAGAGTTGATAAGCCAGTAATTTATTAAATAAATACTCGAAATATTGTAGATTGTAGTGTAAAATTGCAGTACCGTACTTAATTAAGCACGAAAAGGTGATTCTACCTAAGTTACTGCAGAGTGTAAAAAAAAAAAAAAAAATAAATGAAAAAAAAAATATAAATATAAATGTACAAATTAAGATTAAACAAAATAATTAAAAAAAAAAAATAAAATTAAAAAGAGTGTAAAAAATGTGTATCAAAAAATGTGAAGAAAAAATAAATAACAAATAAAAAACGTAAGAAAAATATAATATTGAAGTAAAAAATTTACAAGTACACTATAAGTTCAAGCAAAACTAAAGAATATAGTATAATTGAAGTATGAAAAGAAAACCACATTTAATTATAATGCATATACAAAACACTTATTTTATATATATATTATTCTGCATTTATCTGGATGTTTGTAAGTTCGACGGAACGCTCCAACACATATACAAATTGCATATGTATACAAATGCATATATATACAAATTGCTTTGGTGCTTTTTTTTAACCCCTGTCTACCATGCTGAACCTTTGCAGGAAAAATTGATTGCATGAACTATATTTTTTTAATTTAATGTTAGTCTTCTTCGCAAATAATAAGGCAAAATAAAAAATAATAATAATAATATAAATAAAACACACAATGTTTTTGATTTATAATAATAAGGACTAATAGAAATTTAATCAATAGTTTAATATGGTATAATAATCAAAAGGCAAACAGCATTTAACACAAAAAAAAACATAATTCACTCAAAGGTTATTCTTATTACTTAAAATTATACATAATAATACACATGTGTATCAGCATATTTGTATTGTATAATATTATACATTATACTACTTTATTGCTTCTACCTTTTATTTTTGGCATTATTGTGTGCGTAACTCACTTCACTCAAAAAAAATTATTTTTGTGTTTTTTTTGTTTTTTTTTGTTTTTTTTTTATTATTTGCTGTATCTGTATTCTGTATGTTCTATATGCTCCATTCCAAAAATATTATTTTATTTTCAGTGTTAAGTGTTCACATTTCACTTCACTGTTCAGGTTCACTGTTCAATCAATAGAACTTGATAGAAGTAGAGTAGGATAATTAACTCTACTTCTACGTCGGATAATAAAACATTGTTTTTTTTAAAGTGAAAATTATTGATGAAAATGTTTTTGTATTTTTTGTAAATTTTACCAATTTAGATACAAAATTTTGAGTATTTTTTTAAAAATAACACAATACCATAATAACAGTTTATTCATATAGCAAAATAAGATCCCTATACATTATACAAAAGACAAAATTTATATGAAAATAAGATCCCATTTTTAAATTTGCTCTCCCAGAGGCCACAATAACGCTAATACGCTATAATTTATACTAAATGGCATCCAACTAACGAATTATAACTAAATGGAAGTGAGTACGAGTATACCATACAAAAATACAAACATTTTATACAAATTTGTTGGTATGGTACTTCTTTTTCTGTTATATAAAAAAAAAAGAGGATTAGTGTTAGGCCAATATAAACATAAATAAAAATAAATAAAAAGTGATATAAACATAAGTACTGTAATTTCGGAATAAAGTATCTAATGAAAGAAAAAAAGAAACTAGGATTTATTTTGCTTCCGTCATTTATGACGGGTTACAAAGCTAGTTTAATATAAATTTCCACCATCAAATAGTGATTCAATTTGAGAGTGATCGAACTGAAATTACCAGATTTTGAACTGTCTAATAAATGAGGAGAGATTTTGTTCACTTCTGATGTGAATCGATAGTCAATTAAAAATTCGTGGTGCCATATTAACAAAGAAATGCGTGAATTGTGTTGTTCTGGCCATTGGAACAACAACATAATTCAAATAATTAATACGTAGGGTGCAGTTAATCTTTGATTGAGGTAACCAGATCTAATGAAAAAAATTTTCATAGTTTTGTAGATATAGAGATGTCTGAGTGGCAAAATACAGACTCTTTTGAAAAGTGGGAAACTAGATGATAGACGATTAACATTAAGAATGATTATTAAGTAATGTTTTTGGGCTAGGAGAAGTGGGTGAATTATGTTATTGTAAGAACTACCCCAGCAAACTAAACCATAATTCAACTTGAAATTGAAAAAGGCGTAGTAAAATATATTTAAAATTTTTAACGTACTACATTTTCTCAAATGGTAGCCGTAACGAAAAATTTTATTCAAATATTTTTGAACATTTTCAATATTGGTAGAATGTTGAAGTAAATGATAACAATTTAATATTTTAAAATTTAAATTTCAAAACAGAAAAAAAAACCATTCATGTTTTCCATCAAGGTCTCATTTTGAAAAAAAAAAAAACTGAACTTTCCAATTTTGTTTAGTTTTGTTTTTTTTTTTTAATCTTACCGAATTACACATAAAAAATAATAATTACCATTTCATATTCTTAATTGTTTTTTAATTTATGCAACTTACAAAGAACCATATTAAACTTTTTTATTTTTAATTTATATATTATATTCTTCATAATTTTTATTTTCATCTTGATATTTTATAAATAACATAATTTTAATTTTATTTTAGAAAAAAAAAAAAAAAAAATAATTTTTTACTTTTCTTTTGAAAATTTGAACAATTAAAAAGTGTGTAAAATAATTTTTTTTTCATGAATAAAATAAAAAGTTTTTTTATATATGTATGATACATATAATATTATGTAGGTATGTATGGGTCTTATGTAAAACATCGTACATTTAAAATTTTTGTTTCAAGGCCAACAACATTTTTTCTTTTTTGTTGTTGTGATCAAAGAAACTGTTCATAAATGTAATAAAAAGGCTATATTCACCAAAACAGAAATGGACTTAATATCGATTTTATAAGTTCAAAAAAAATACAAAAATTATTTTGAAATGAATAATAATGACATGAGAAAGTAAGAGTATACTTTCTGAGTATTGAGTTAGTCCTAAACTGTTCATTGGTCCATCATGATATTGTTTGAAACCTAATGATTGGCTAAATATAAAACAAAGTAAAAAAACTGAATATAATTTCAAAAAATGTTTACTTTACAGATATTGCAGTTCTGAGACTGTGTTTGAGCACGCTATAAATTGAAATAATTTTCACAAAGTAGTTGATTACACTCTACTACTGCTATTCTATTTAATGTCCTTTGCGAAAATACATAATAATAAAGATTTAATTTTTTATCAAAAACATAAAATGGGGTACCTAAGTATTAACAATGTTATAATTTGCCGCGTCAATATGTTAATACTTTCCCCATTACCATTTTATAATTATTTTTTGACGTTACGAAAAAATTTGTGAATATTATTTAAAATTAGTAAAAAAAAAAACATAAAGATTAACTTGGATTGCATTAGAAATTAGCCGTAAGCTTACCTAATCAACATTTAGTTACCTAAAAAATTTATGTTTTTGACTAAAAATTCAAACCGTACACTTTAACCTTTTCATTTAACGTACAATGGCCAATTGAATAATGTCATTCAAAAGAGACCTTAAGCGATAAACACAATTGGAACTAACGACGGCAAAATTAATATGCAAAACACTCTTATGTATATATCGAAAAAAGGCTATTTTCTATTTTTTTCGCTGGTAGTTGGATTTGACATTTCTGATAACCTTTTGAAACATCAAAAAATAAAAACAAAACAATTATTCTGAAATCTGATATTAGAATATTATTGGTCTGTTTTTTTTAGCTTTATAATGTTCTACTGATACTTATTTATATTTTTTATTAGATAAATATATAATTTTAGATTTATTAGTGATGTATTTGAATCTGATGATGCTACAAATAAATTAATAAATTATTCAAAATGATTTTTTCAATTTTGTTTCATTTGACGAAAAATAGTTAAGCGAAGCGAATTTCGTTGGTAGTCGGTGGTCGCAATTGTGTTTACCACTTTAATAAAGAGAGAAATTAATAAAAAAACTCAACATCTGAGATGAGTGATATATGTGTAAGTTGAGTGGTAATTCATACCACTGTTAATATAAGCCCCTATTTTTCCTATACTTAGACATGGGGTAAAATTTTATATTGAAATTAGAAAATGTTGAACAAATATTTAGTTTCGCTACGTCTCCTTTTAAATATCTATCATTAGGAGTAAGAGTCAGAACTAGAAATTATAGCTGGATAACTCCTTTGATTTTAACTCAGAGTTCGCAAGTCCTTATATGCAGTACACAAAAAAGACCCAAGCAGTAATGAAAAAAGAGTAAAATACATTCAGTTTAAGAAAAAAGTTATAAAGTTAATAAAAGAATCTAAAAATAAACATGTTATCAAAAGCATCCAAAAAGCTGGAAGTGACTCTAGAAAACTTTGGAGAATACTAAATTATACTATAGGAAATAATAAAGATGAGAAAACGGATGATATTACTCAAATTATAAAGAAAAATGGGGAAAAAACAAGTAGTGAACGTGAACGGCGGAGACTATAAATACATTCTTCAATGAAATAGGTGAATGCATTCTAAAAGATATCCAAAAAACCAGTACTGTGAATAATATTTCATATAATATGCACAATAATAAAACCATGTATCTCAACCCAGTCACAGAATCAAAAATTTACAAAATTATCATGAAACTAAATAAAAATGCAACTCCAGGATTAGATAAAATAACAGTGAAGGACTTATAGGAATTGGGTAATGTTATAAAGCAGCCCTTAACTAACATAATAAATAAATGTTTTATAGAAGGAATATTTACTGATTCATTGAAAAAAGCCTTTATAGTGCCAATCCATAAATCTGGATCCAAAGTAGTATGTGATAATTATAGACCGATTTCAATTTTAAATTCTATATCAAAAGTATATGAAAAAACAATTAACATAAGAATCAGGAATTTTATTACACAAGCAATTGGATTTAATAAAAATCAATAATGGTTTCTTGGAAAATAATGGAACAGATTCAGCAATTACATCCACCTCGGAACAAATCTATGATGCATTAGATGAAGGTTTCTATGTAGGTGCTTTATTTATTGATATAACTAAGGCTTTTGGCGTGGTGAATCATTCCAGATTACTTGATTACTTAGAAAAAATGGGAATCTGAAGAATAAATAATCTCTTATTGGAAATGTATCTAACAAATAGGACCCAATGTTAATATTAATGATGTATTTAGCGACGAGGTAACTATAAAAAGAGGGGTACCGCAAGGCTCTCTTCTAGGACCACTGTTATATCTACTATACATAAAGAGTATACCTAAAACTCAATTCATATCAAATTACAATGTTTATGCAGATGACACTAATCTGATAGCAAAAACTAAAACGATGAAAGAGTTAGAAGTTATATTAAATACAGACTTAAAAACCTTATGCAATTGGCTGGATTATAATGAACTATGTTTAAACGCTAAAAATACTAACTACATAAAACTTAAAACCCATAATAAAAGGTATATTTAGGTATAAAACCCATATTAAAAGGTACTTAAGGTAAAAGAAAATATTAATACAGAGAGTCGACAATTATATATATATTATTCTGCATTTATCTGGATGTTTGTAAGTTCGACGGAACGCTCCAACACATATACAAATTGCATATGTATACAAATGCATATATATAAAAATTGGTTTGGTGCTTTTTTTAACCCCTGTCTACCATGTTGAACCTTTGCAGGAAAAATTGATTGCATGAACTATATTTTTTTAATTTAATGTTAGTCTTCTTCGCAAATAATAAGGAAAAATAATAAATAATAATAATAATATAAATAAAACAAACAATTTTTTTGATTTATAATAATAAGGACTAATAGAAATTTAATCAATAGTTTAATATGGTATAATAACCAAAAGGCAAACAGCATTTAACACAAAAAAAAACATAATTCACTCAAAGGTTATTCTTATTACTTAAAATTATACATAATAATACTCATGTGCATCAGCATATTTGTATTGTATAATATTATACATTATACTACTTTATTGCTTATACCTTTTATTTTTGTCATTATTGTGTGCGTAACTCACTTCACTCAAAAAAAATTATTTTTGTTTTTTTTTATTATTTGCTGTATCTGTATTCTGTATGTTCTGCATGCTCATTCCAAAAATATTATTTTATTTTCAGTGTTAAGTGTTCACATTTCACTTCACTGTTCAGGTTAACTGTTCAATCAATAGAACTTGATAGAAGTAGAGTAGGATAATTAACTCTACTTCTACGCCGGATAATTAAACATTGTTTTTTTTAAATTGAAAATTATTGATGAAAATGTTTTTGTATTTTTTGTAAATTTTACCAATTTAGATACAAAATTTTGAATATATAAATTATGAATATTTTTTAAAAATACCACAATACCATAATAACAGTTTATTCATATATCAAAATAAGATCCCTATACAGTATACAAAAGACAAAATTTATATGAAAATAAGATCCCATTTTTAAATTTGCTCTCCCAGAGGCCACAATAACGCTAATACGCTATAATTTATACTAAATGGCACCCAACTAACGAATTATAACTAAATGGAAGTGAGTACGAGTATACCATACAAAAATACAAACATTTTATACAAATTTGTTGGTATGGTACTTCTTTTTCTGTTATATAAAAAAAAAAGATTAGTGTTAGGCCAATATAAACATAAATAAAAATAAATAAAAAGTGATATAAACATAAGTACTGTAATTTCGGAACAAAGAAAATAATGAAAGAAAAAAAGAAACTAGGATTTATTTTGCTTCCGTCATTTATGACGGGTTACAAAGCTAGTATTAAATAATTAGGAATGATAATTGATGAAAATTTAAGATGGGACAAACAAAAAAATGAAAAAAAAAAATTATTCCTATAAGTCTAGCTATAAACAGATCTGGCGGTATTCCTAATTATGCAGCCAAACTTGTGTATAATGGGCATATCTTGTCAAGAATTAGGTATAATATATGCAGTTGGAGTCACTGTTCAAATTTTCATGTAAAACAGATTGGAACAGTAATGAATAAAGCGCTAAAAAATTATATTTAAACTAAACCCCAGAACTAGTACTAAGGAGTTATACAAATCAATTAATGTACTGGATATAAACCAACTAATTTACTTTGAGAAATGCAAATACATTAACAATATTCTAAATAATAAGTTTAAATCAAAATTAATTGTTAAAAATAGAGAAAATATACATAACTACTTCACTAGAAATCGAAAACTTATTTAAATACCTAAAGCTAGAACATCCAAAAACAAAAATAGTTTAAAATGTGGTGCTATAAAACTTTTCAACACTCTACCCTTAGAAACTTAAAAAGCATATTAGAAGTTTTAGAAATAGTTAATAAAAAAAAAAATTAAATTTTATTTTAAAATTATAAAATTTTGGAAATGTTTATAATATGTAGGTTATAAACTAATGTTTAAGTTAATATTAAGTTTTTTTTCTTTTTTAGTTTATAATTTCTTATACATTATTTTATATAAATATTGTAAAGTTATCTGAAATTTGAAAAATAAAGAATATAATTATAAAGAATAAAAAGAAAATAAATAAAAACAAGTTATGAAATAGTTTAGATATTTGTAACGTAAAGTACAGTACAGTTTCAATTTACATCAGATTATTGATGTTTAGCTTATTAAAGTTCTGGGTATTTTTTTACCCATTTTGGAAGTTTTGTAAAAGTTTTTAGCTACAACGTTTTTGTTTATTTTTTTTTAAATGACGGGAAAAGATTTAGGAGAAACTGAAGAGCTTTTACGTGAAGATAAAATGATGAAGAACTATTTGTAGTAAATAGTTTTTTTTTTTTTTGTTTGTTTTTTTATTCACAATCTGTATGTTAATTAAAAATAATACAATAAGTGAATATGTTTTTGACTGACTTAGTTAATAATAGACATGTGAAATTACAATCCAATAAAAGTAATTTCTTAATTTATAATAAAAAATATATTGATAATAATGTCAAGAAATTTCTACAGATCTCCTGGTGTATTTCGTTGTAATCTTGTATGTTGTGTAATATTCATAAGTGTACTTGCTATTACATTGGGATGCCTATTTAATCTAGCACGATATCTCTGGCTGTGTCGGGGAATTTCGTCTTGGACCGTCGACACTTGCAAATCATTGTGTATTATGTAATTTGGCACAAACCAAGGTACATCAACTAAAGCTCGCAGTACCTTATTTTGGAAGCGTTGTAATATTTCAATATTAGTTTTTTTGGCTGTTCCCCATAATTGTATACCATAAGTCCATATTGGTTGGAGTATCATCCTATATATCAGCAATTTGTTTTCCAGTGTCATTTGAGACCTTCTACCGACAAGCCAATATAATTTCCTGAAATTTGTGCTTAGTTGGATTCTTTTTGTGTAGATGTGCTTTTTCCAGGTCAGACGGTGATCCAGATGCATTCCAAGATACTTGACACTTTCTGTTTGAGGAACAACATTACTATTTAAAAATACTGTAGGACATGTACCCCTCCTTAATGTGAACGTAACGTGATTAGACTTAGTTTCATTGGCTTTAATCTTCCATTTGTTCAACCATAATTCGATATTGTTTAAGCTCTCTTGCACGAGCCCAGAAGCCACATTCTTATCCTTGTGCGATGCAAGTATGGCTGTATCATCGGCAAATGTAGCTATCATTGTGTTTGTTGTAAAAGTAAAGCACTGGACCTAGAACGCTACCTTGTGGAACTCCCGAATGAATTTCTTTGAGGCTGGTAAAATATTCATTTTGTTTGACAAAATAATAGCGATTTTCCAGATAGCTTTTTAACAATTCATAATAGTGATATGGCAAATTTTGTTTTAATTTATAGAGAATTCCTTTGTGCCAGACTTTGTCGAATGCCTGGCTTATGTCGAGAAAAACTGCAGAGCAATAATTTTTGTTTTCAAAATCTTCATTTATTTTTTTTTCAATTCTATGTATTTGTTCCACTGTGGAATGTTTATGCCTGAAGCCAAATTGGTGTGCCGGGACTAATTTTTTTTGCTCTACTATTGGTTGAAGTCGTCGTAGGATTAGTTTTTCCATCACTTTAGATAACACTGGAAGAATACTGATTGGCCGATATGATTTGACGTCTTCAGATATTTTGCCTGGTTTAAGTATCATTAGGATTTGCGAAATCTTCCATTGGTTCGGGAAAAATTTGAGCCTTACGACCGCATTGAAGATTTGTGTCAGTTGAATAAGGCCCCGTGGTGAAATTTGGCGTAATATGTTTCCAGTGATCAAATCATATCCTGGTGACTTTTTCCCGTTGATTTCCTGCATTATTACTTGGTTTACCTCTTTTTTATTAAATTTTTTTATTGGTAACTCCATCTGATAAGCAGCTTCCATATGTTCTTGTATCTCTTTTTCGACTTCCGAGTTTGTTGGTAGAGGCCAAGGTGTGAATACGCTAGCAAGGTGTTCTGCGAATGCATTGGCTTTTTCTTCATCATTTCTTGCCCATTTGCCATTTAGCTGTCGAAATGGTGGGTTTGACTTTTGAGGCTGTTTGACTTTTTTTGTTGCATTATGATAATTCTAACAAAGATTCTATCTTTAATTTTTTAAGATCAATTCTTTTTGCAATAAAGAAGTCTAGTAAATCTGGAATTTTATTTGTATCAGATGGCCAGTATGTTGGAGTATCAGGTGATATAAATTGCAAATTTCTGCTTTCCATTGACATTAGAAGCTCTCTACCCTTGTAAGTGATTAATCTGGATCCCCAATGGGTATGTTTCGCGTTGAAATCTCCACCACATATAAATTTGTCTCCAAGTGTATCGAGAAATTTGGTAAACTGGTGTCTATTTATAGTATGTCGTAAATAGTAAATAGTGATGAGAAAGACAATTATGAATCAACGTTGTGATAGATGAGTTTTTTTTGCCAGATCATGAAGTTGAAAATGCAAAATTTTCAATAGATGAAAGAATAAAATGTTTCCACTACAAGTAGAAACTTGTTCAATATTGTTCGGAAAAGAGCCCCATAAAGTATTTTGAGGGTAAAAAGAAATATTGGCATAAATTGAATAATTACTAGAATAATTACTAGATATTTATTATTAATTTTTTTTTTTTTTTTTATTATTAAAATAATCCATTTATTTCAAATGTTATTTACATAATGTAGTACTTATAATTAATAAATTAACAAATTATTAGATTCCAAGAAATCATTCGATATATGCATACTAATAAATTAGTTATTTAAACGTTTTATATAATTACACTCAACCAAAATTTTTATTTTTATTAAATATAAGCATCAAGAATTTAAAGTATGTATTAGAAATAAGTTGAGATCATTCAGTTGCTACAAATAAGCAAGAGTTAAATGACCTTATATACAGTTCCAATGATCTTTAAAAAAATTTAAACATAATTATATTCAAGTTTCACGACAATAGAAAAAAAAAAAATATATAAAAATTCTTAACTTTAATTTAGTTTTTTTTTTTTTTTTTTTTTTTTTTTTTTTGTATTTTATAAAGTAACAAAAATTTTACAGAATCTAAAATGAAATAAAAATTGAAAGAAAAAAGTAAGCAAGAAGTTAGAAGTCTGAGAGAAATTAAAATTTAGTTAATAAATAATTCAATTCGAGAATTGTCAAATTGAAATTTTTTTTTTTTTTCCTGTTACTCCTCGTGGGAGCATAGGGCATCAACTTGCCTTCTCCATTATTTTCTATTGTACGCAATGGTCTTTATCTCCTCCCAAGTTCGTCCATATCTTATTACCTCAGAAGTCGCAGTCCGACGCCAGGTGTTGTTGGATCTTCCTCGCCTTCTGCTCCCTTGGGGATTCCATTCTAGGGCCATTCTTGTTATATTATTTGATGGTTTTCTTAGAGTGTGTCCTATCCATCTCCATTTTCTGCGCTTAATTTGATGCATTATCGGTTCTTCACCTGTTATCTGCCATAAGTCCTTATTGCTGATGGTGTTTGGCCAGAATATTCTGCATATTCTTCTTTGGCATTTGTTCGCAAATACTTGAAGTTTTTGACTGATGTTATTTGTCGTCATCCAAGTTTCACTGCCATACATAAGTGTTGACATTACACATGCTTTGAATATTCTAATCTTTGTTTTTCTAGTTATTTGGCCATTCTTCCATATTGGACTTAGTTCACCGAACGCAGCTCTGGCCTTACGTAGTCTGTTGTTGACATCTGCTTCTGTACCTCCGTTTGTTGTTAGAATGTTACCTAGGTAAGAGAAGCTTTCCACATATTCGACTGTTTGACCTTCAATGGTTATGGTGTTTGTGTTGGTGTTATTTATCCCCATGGCCTTGGTTTTATCTATGTTAATTTCTAGCCCGACTCTGCGCGCTGCTTGCTGAAGTAGGTCTGCTTTATGTTGAATGTCGCAGAATCTATGCACTAGCAGACATATATCATCCGCATAGTCAAGGTCCTCAAGTGTCCTTGAGAGATCCCACCTTATACCTCTTCCGGAAGAACCCGTTTCTTTCATTATTTCATCTATTACCAGCGTGAATAGAAGTGGTGACAGTGGACATCGTTGTCTTACTCCAGAATTTGTGGTGAATGTGTCGCTTATTTGTCCGCAGTGGAGAACTGCTAATTCTGCATCTTCATACAAAGCTTCTGACAATCTTATTAATTTTTCGGGAATTCTTTTTCTTCTTAATGCATTCCATATCGCAATACGTTGAACCGTGTCGAAAGCCTTCTTGAAATCGATGAACAAGAGAAATAGCGGAGAGCGCCATTCTACAGATTGTTCTATGATCAGCCGTAGTGTGTTGGTGTGATCTGTGCAACTCCTTTCTGGACGAAATCCTGCCTGTTCGTCCCTTCTATTTTGTTCAATTTTAGGCTATATTCTCCGATTCAGTATGGTTGCGAAAACTTTATATATGATGTTCAGCAGTGTTATACCTCTCCAATTATTACAGCTTTTTAGGTCTCCTTTTTTGGGAAGTTTTACAATCAGGCCCTTTTTCCAGGATTTAGGTAGTCTTTCTTCCTCCCAGGCTTTCGTGATGTGAGGTTCTAATAATTCAGCGGCTAATTCCGGGTCTGCTTGTAGCAATTCTGATGGAAGTTCATCTATACCTGCAGCCCTGTTCCGTTTTAGCGTTATTATGCCCTCTTTAATCTCTTGTAAGCTTGGTGGTTCAGTGTGGATATTCAGTTCTGGACTACTCGGACTACTTCGGAAACTATTTATTGGGATGTTGTTGATGTTGCTTGTTTCCTGAAAGTATTCTTTCCATCTCTGGCGTTGGTCATCCGTATTATTGAAATAACCAATTCTTAAGATTTTTAGAAAAGGATGAAAAGCAACGTTCCAATCTTAAGCTTTCAGGGAGGCTGTTAAAAATTCTGGGAGCCAGAGAAGTATAGAAATGTTGAAAATGAGCAGTATGAGCTCTAGGTAACAATACTAAATTCCTGTTATTGATTCTAAGATTATAATTTAATACAAATCGCTGATTTAAATAGCCCGACCTAATAAAAAATACTTTCAAAGACTTATAAAAATATAAATGGCGAAGGGGTAAAATTCCAAGGTTAACAAATAAAGGGAAGCTAGGAGTAAGTCGATTTTTCTTGAGTATAATCCTTATTACATGTTTTTGTGAAACAAGAAGTGGGGAAATTTGATTGAAATAAGCACCTCCCCAACAGGCGATACCATACTGAAGTTTTGAGTTAAAAAGAGCATAGTAAACCATTCTCAAAACTTTAGTTGAACAATACAGACTTAGATGGTACATATATCTTGTAACCTTAGTACAATAATTCTTCAAATTACGTGTATGATTAGACCAGTTTAATCTATTATCTAGAACAATACCCAGATATTTAAACGATTCAACAAGTTCAAGCTCAAAACATTGTTTGTCACAGGCTATTGAGTCATTATAAGAATAAATATTATTATCATATAAGTTAAGAGAAAATTTACAGCAACTTGGAGAGTGATAGAATAATTTACAATCAAGTGGAATATTACCGCTTAAATTGAATAAGATGTACTTAGTTTTGTGACTAACAACGAGGTTGTGACAAAAGAACCATTTCCTAATCAAATCTAAATCATAATTAAGATCTATAAAGGTATTTAGTAGGCTATTACTATTATAAGAAAAGGCGGTATCATCCGCAAATGCAGTCAAATTACCTTTAAAATTTTGGTGAAATAAAGAATTTATAAAAATGAGAAATAGAATAGGACCAAGAACCGAGCCTTGAGGAACGCCTACTTTGATATTGTTAGAAGAACTTTTGGTGCCATTTATTCTAACTAATTGATTTCTGTCTTTGAGAAAAGATTCAAACCAATTTAGAATGAATCTTCTAAAGCCTGCATTAGAGAGCTTTTTCAGTAACAGTTCATGACTAACGGTATCGAACGCTTTCGTAATGTCAATAAAAAGAGCCGCACTACACTTATTATTATTGAGACCACTATAAATTTCAGAACAGAGTTTCAGTAGCGCATCTTCTGTAGATTTCTTTTTTCTAAATCCAAATTGATTATTACTGAAAAAGTTAGTGAGATCGAGAAAACTTACAATTCGCACCTTAATTGCTTTCTCAAAAATTTTAGAGATAGGAGATAGTATGGAAATGGGTCTGTAATTATTTGGGTGCAGAGGAAGACCTTTTTTGAAAAGAGGAATGACAATTGCAGTTTTTAGTTGGTCTGGAAAAACGCCTTTGAATACACTTAAATTAAAAATAAAGCATAAGACATCAACAATGAATAAAGATATTTCTTTAAGAATATTATTAGAAAGAATTTGAGAAAAATCCGATTTCGAATTGGAATTTTTGAGACCCATAATAATTCTATGAATTTCAAGTGATGAAAAAGGCTCAAAGAAAAAGCTTTGCCTTTGATAAACTTCATCATTAAGTTCCGAAGAAATAAATGAAATGTTTCTAACATCAGTTTGGGTAGTAAGAGTGATTTCTTCGGCAATTCCTGAAAAAAAAATGTTAAAATGATTCCCAACAATTGAAGGATCATTAACTAAGTTCCCATTTATTTCCAAAGAAATATTTTAAGACGTGGAAGAATTCCTGTTTAACGATTATATAAAATTGTTATATAAAATTGTTTTCAATAAATTCAACAGAACGTGGGGAAGGGATCCTCATGAAAGACAAAGTTCAAGAAGAAGACATATTCGCTCAAATATTGTATTGAAATTTCCGGGATGTAAAGATAAAACAAATTATATAAAAAACATGTAATAGGCATGTTTAACATATTTTTTGCATCTGATATGTTTAACTTATCTGTGCAAAATACTAATAAACAAATTTCATAAGTTTTTATAAAAAATCCAGCACTTCCTAGAATTAAAGGACTTCCTAAAATTCACAAACCAGGGAATGAGATGAGAGAAATTGTGACAGCAGATATGTCTCCAACATATAAAATAGCCAAATGGTTAGTGGAGAAGTTTCGTAATATGGATAAGCAGTTCGAAACCCAATCAGTGAAAAACTCTAAGGAACTTGCTCAAGAATTACAATCAATGGGAGGACTTAACGAAGACGAGGTCATGGTCTCTTTTGACGTAAAATCGCTTTTTCCCAGTATCCCAGTCAAGGAGGCTATTATTCTGGTAGAAGAATGGTTACTACAACAAGAAACTGGACCACAGTGGAGGACAAAAGTAAAACAGTACATAAAACTGATCCGGCTTTGCATGGAAGAAAATTATTTCACCTTTAGAGGAAATTTCTACAAGCAATTGAAGGGAGCTCCAATGGGAAATCCCCTTTCTCCATTCATCAGTGAAATTTTCATGGCTAAATTGGAGTCAGATTTAGCAGCAGAAGAACGGTTACCAAGATTTTGGAAAAGATACGTAGATAATATTTTTGCTGTAATAAAGGAAAGGGACTTAGAATCATCCTTAACTACTCTAAACGGGCTCCACAGGAATATACAGTTTACTGTCGAAGTAGAAAAAGAAGGCCAACTACCATTCTTAGATCTACTGTTAAGTAAAACAGGAACATCTGTAGAACTAGAGATTTACAGGAAACCTACAGATACTGACAGGGTCATCCCGAATACCTCTAACCACTCCTATCAACATAAGATGGCATCGTTCAACCACATGATCCATCGAATGTTAACACTTCCCATCTCCCAAAAAGGTTTAGTAAAAGAAACTAAACACATATTTGAAATTGCGAGAATAAACGGATATCCGGAAAAAACCATCACGGCCTTACTTAATAAACGGAAAAGAATTTTACAACGGAATTCCCTCACTAACCTACTGACTGATCAACAACCCATAAGAAGAGTAGCATTGGAGTTTAGCAAGATTTCTCTCCCACTCAGAACGAAATTAAGAAAACACGGGTTAGATATCGTATATAGCAGTAGAACTATAACCAACTCAAGTCTGTTCTAGGTTCAACTAAAGACCCAATCGAACAAATGGAAAAATCAGGTGTATATAAGGTAACTTGCAGTCATTGCAACAAAGTTTATATTGGGCAAACTAGGAGAAACATGCAAACGCGACTCAATGAACACCTGAAAGAAGCAGAACTGGCTAAAAAGAAGAACTCAACAGAGTTCCGATCCAAAGTAGCAGAACACATCATCCAGGAGAATCATAGCATTTCGAAAGAAGACATTGTAATGATAAATTACATTAGAGATTCTAGGAAACTAGATTCAGCTGAAAGCATCGAAATTTACAAAACTAAAAATGACTCACTCCTAAATAAAGACCAAGACAATGGATATTCTTCTTTATTTAAATTTTTAGTGAAATACAATAAAACAAATAACACCACCCCTACCTGTCACCCTAACGTCGGAAAAATTATTTTAAATACCAATAATAAAATAAATAAAAATATTTTTATTCAACCCCCTACCTGTGCTAATTCATTGGATAATAAACAACCATGCAGCTGCGAGAAACATCAAATTGTTACCTGTACGAATAAAATAAATAAGACAATTTTAGATTTCTTTCCTCAGTCGAGTACAAAACACTGAAGAAATCTGCAAGTAGTAGACGAAATACGCGTATCTGTATGATAAGCATATCAGTAAAATTAAAAGGAAAATATTCGACTATTTTCACTGTTAAATTTCATAAACACTACATTCAAATTAAGCTTATGAAAAAAATGTTGATTGTAAAATAATTATAGCTTTTATTGGTTTATTGGCCTTGAAACAAAACAAAGTGTATGTTGAAAATAATTATGGAGTGGAATAGTCATGAAATTGATTTGAATTCATACGCCAAAATTTACCTCTGAACGATAAAAATACGCATACGTCAAGAAACTGATAAATTTGAAGCAATACGTTAACTTTGGAAATCGTCTTCAGAAAGTCGTGTCAACTAAGCATAAACTTGAATAAGCAAGTAGATAATCAGTAACTCTCCTAGATGTTTATTTTATTCCACAATTGGTATTGGTTTAGTATACTCACCAAATCCCACTCTAACATAGTACCAGTATACTTACATTAAATTGTGTGTTATTGTATCTATTTAAAAATCAAATATAAATTATTTAATATGGTATAAGCAATTAGTGATGTGCCTCTTAGTCTTCTAGAAATACTACAAAAAAAAAAGGAATATTAAATTTTTTTTTTTGGCTATTTACAATATTATGCCACTTAGATTACATCACTAACACATTACTGTGTCAGCAAAATTTAAATTTTTAATTGTATATACATTTAAATTCTGTTTTATACTAATATTAAATAGCCCAGAACTGACATTTCTAATATTTAAATTTCATATTTTTTTTCTTTATTTTTCTTTTTCTTTACTTATTTAAAATGGAAAATTTTAGTTCTCTGGTTTTTTCATTATGTTTTATTTTCGTTTTGATGGAATTTAAATCTTGAAAGAGCGCATAAATACAAATCGTTATTTACAGAAAATATGAAAAATTCTTTTTGAAAAAAAAAAAAAATTTAATAAAAACTACAAAAAAATACAATTGAAAAATATAAGATTGTAGTGAGAATTGACTAGAATGTATTTTCGGTTAAAGAATAAAAATAAAATTAATATAAAAAGACTGTTAAAAAAATAATTAAACATTATAGTAATAACTGGTACTTAAATCGAATTTCTTAATAGAAATGGCGAGGTTGGTGAAGGGGTTTTTCTTCCATGTTTTCATCATCAAGATAAAATAACCAATATATTCAGAATATTATAACCCACATATTTTAGGTTTATTCCATGTATTTATCATATTTCCATACCATATTTTCTGGTGGACAAACAATTGATGTTCGGCGACACGGATATATTCTGATAGAATTATCGTTGTACGTTTTAAAATGCTCGTAAAACCTATAACTACAATCTAAATAAACGCTCCAACTTTACAAACAAAGACAAAGATGATTTTTACCAAAAAATGGATAAAGTATGGAATGACATTCAAACAACAGATATTAAAATTATTATGAGAGATTTTAATGCGAAAAATAGTCAAGATAACATCAATCTGGAAGGAATTATGAGCAAAAACAGAACGAGAGTTAGGAACGAAAATGGGGAAGACTGACGGAACTGTGCGCAAACCATCAACTTGTTATAAGCCATTTTTCCACATAAAAATATTTATAAAACAATGTAGGTATCACCCGATGGAAAAACTCAAAACCAGATAGACCACATATGCATAAGTGACCATCATCTTCTGTGCGGTCAATTTCGCATGTAAAATGTCTTCAAATAGATCGTCAGCGCTTGTAAGAAGGAGTAAAATAAGCACCAATCTTCTTCAAAACCGTAGCATTGCACACAATTTTCGTGAAAATTTTTCAACAACATCTATATAAAGCCACAACAAATGCGACTGAGAGTTGGTCGCAAGTTGTAGAAATAATACAGCCAAGCTGTTTGATATACTCTAAGGTTCGAGGAAGAAATAAGAAAAGAACGGATAATCTGATATGACATGGAAAAAACCAAGTTGTTAAGTTGATAAAAGATGTGAAAGGTAGAGCAAGACAGAATGAGCAAAAATATCTGAAAGACACTGCTTAATAAGACCATTACAGACTCTATGAATGCGAGAGAATGCTATCGACAATCAATGCGTTTTTTATCCAAATCATACAACGTGTAGAGACCTATTTGTTCAAATCTATCGAATTATGTGTAAAATAAAAAGCTCAAATAAATCGCAACATTTTTCATTGCTTGTGATTCAACCGACAGGTGAAGAACAGCGCAGCCCACCAACAGCAAGTGGTATATGAGGTTTTAGACAAAATTCGACAGAAGAAATTAAAAATTCTATAATTCAGCTCCATAGTAATAAAGCTACAGTAAAAGATCAAATATACGCCGAAATGCTGCAAACTATACCAACTTTGTTTGCTCAGACCCTGCCAAAACCGGCGTGGTATCACATTGCCAAATGTTATCAATAACATAATGTCCACCATAATTTGCAAGCGATTATCAAAAGTTCTTGAGCCGCAACTTAGGAATGGGCGCTCAACGATTGTTCACCGATAGAACAGGCCATGGAATGGCAGGCACCATTATATATATGCCGTTTTCCGACTTCAAAGAAGCCTTTTATAGCTTAGAACGTGATTTTATCTGGACCATTATTTCTAGCTATGGTGTGCCCATTAAAATAATCAACATCATAAAAGGGTTTTACTGGAACGCTAAGCGCAGTGTGTTACATAAAAGAGAAAACGGGGAAAGCTTTCAATGTACATGAAAAAATAAGGCGGTGTTTTGTGCCCCTAATCTTCTTTTAATTTGGAATTGGGTGTTGAAAAAATCAAATCGCGGAGCAAAAAGTATTAGATGGACTCTTACAAGAGACTTTTACGAACTACATTTTGCAGATGATATCTGCTTGGTCACTCATATCAAAGTCGACATTGCAAGCAAACTGCAGTCCCTAATCAAATATGCGGCGCAAGTATAGGATTGCTGGTAAATGTATGTAAAATAAAACTGAATTGCAGCTTACAGACTGGTGATGAAAATGTAGAAGAGGTGACGTCATTTTGCTACCTTGGCAGCTTTATTACTGTGGATGGTGGGGCGCACATAGATGTTGAAAGTTGTATCCGCAGTGCACGCTCACCATATGGTGTTTTGAAAAACTTTCGAAGATTTCCAAAACTCTCACAAAACCTGAAACTTGAATTTTTCAAATCTAACGTTTTCTCAGTTCTTTTGTATGGATGCGTGGAAACATCAGAAAGATTCATCTCGCGCATCCAGATATTTGTTACAAACGTCTGAGACAGATTATCCTAATATACTGGTCAGAGAAAACTTCCAACAAGGAACTGTGGGAACGAACAAAAATCAAAGGTATCAGAGAAATGATTAAACGTATAGGAAATGGAAATGGATCGACCACACACTTCGCCGACCTATAGGAAACTTTACAAAGGTCAAATAAAGCGTTGTCGTCCAAAAACAACGTGGCGCCGAACAGTAATCAATGAAGCAAGCACATGTGGAAAAATTTGGATTTAGAAAAATCAAGTCGCTTTCCCAAAACCGAGAACGGTGGAAAGACCTTGTTGATGCCCTTTGCATCCACGAGGAGCGATCGGATCAATGATGATGATTTTTGGTTTAATAAAAAAACTTTCAAGTGACTTTTAAGAATACCTACTTATTTGACATCTAAAGAAACTACAAAATATGAACATTTTATTTAATATATAATAATTATTAAACGTCTAGTTCTGGATACCTCACCTAATATTTTTGAACTTTCGAATTTGTCTTAGACTATCATCAAATAATAACTAATAATTTCAATAAGCTAAAAACTTAATGCATTCAAAACAACTCAATCAGTTTTCAACTTTAATAAAGCTAGTTACAACTAAATTCAAAAATATTTTTCTTCTAAACGAACAGCATAAAAGAAGATATCTAAATAAACTCCAACATAAAATTCTTACCTACCGCAAAAAAAAAATATGATTGAAGGAACTGACCCATAAATAAAACATCGGTCATTATTTTTGATTTACTTTAACAGACGTAGATGCAAATAAACAAAAAAAAATAATAAACAAAAATAAAATTAAAGAAAAAAAACGGAAAACATTTCCAACAAATTAATCCTTTAAATTGGAAACAAAGAACTAAATTTTCTTCTAGTCTAATTCATCTATGTTTAAATATTTAAATATACCAATTGAAGTCAGTAGCAGCAGCTGTTGGCAGTACTGTGCTAGTAAAAAAAAGAATAAAAAAAATATTATATACTCTGAAAGTACATATAGCAGCAGTAAAATTGCAGTAACTTAGTAGAAGCTTACTGCTGTCAAAAGCAAAGAATTTTATTTAATACAAAAAAAAAACAAAAAAAAAAATAACAAAAAAAAATAAAAATCTTTTACTATACATGAATGTAATTTCCTTTTTAAAAAATACTTGAAAAAGGATTTCTTTTTTTTTTTTCGTGTACACTATTTCACATTTTTTTTTTTAAATTTTGTTTTTTTTTCTTTTTTTTTTTATTCATACAACTTTGTACAAAATAGAAAGACATTTTGCTGATTTCTTAAAGTTTTTAGGCAAAATATCTTATAAAAGATTTCTTTATTTTCTTTCTCTTTCTTTCTACAAAATATAATATGCAAAAATAATATAAGACGATAAAAAAAAAAAAAAAACAAAAAACAACTAAAGTATACAGAGCACAAAAAAAAAAAAAAAATGGAATGAAAATCCTTGGTTGGCATATTTTAAGTCAATTGGCAGAAAAGTGAAAGGCACAACATATAGTCAGTTATGTGATAGTAAACTCAAATTCTAAATAGACACTATTTTTATATACCATAGATAGTTTTATACTATATTTTTATTATAAGAAAGTGACAAATCGTACTTGGAATAAGATGAAAATAATATACTAATACTTAATAAAAATAGACTCAGTGACATAACGTTATAATTCAGTGGTATATCAGTTAACTTGGATTATATTCAAATTAAATTTGATATCAAATGTGATGGAATTGTTATGATATTTAAACTAGTAATAAACTAATCGAGTATAATTGAAAGATTGAGATAAATATTTAATATAACCGTGACCGTATTTTATAAAAAGATATACTTATATACTTGTCTATGATAATATTGGATTCCACTATATTAAATTTATATCTAATGCACAAGATGTGCATCTTATAACTGCCAGAATCATAAAATAAAGCAAAGTAAAAGAATGTTTGTCTACGATTTTCAAAAGTTTTATATATGTATGCGCTTTGCAGCATTCATAGTCCGCAGTACGAGGATATTGTTATGCCGTATTGAATGGTACTTAAAATGTGACACAAAAATGCTAGTAACAATAACAAATAAATATTGGCGGTAAAAAAATATAGTGAGCAAATTCGCAAGCAGCAATCCAGAAATAAGAATTCATAAATTCAAAATTCATAAATTGTGGCAAGATTAATACATACTGCAGAAAGGAGTTATTATCTTTTTTGTATCCAACAGGCTACGAATAAAAATGATTTATACTTTTTTCATTCAAATTCAACATTTTTTGAAATAAATTCAGCAGTTTTTTAATCAAATAATTTGAAAAAATGTTGAATTTGAATGGAAAAAAGTATAGATAAAAATAATCTGGAAAAAATGTTTTACGTAAATTATTTAAAATAATTAAACTCCTCTGAAATTTTAGCTGGCGAGAAATTTGATAAAATAAATTACTCGAAAATAAAAATTGTAGTAAAACTATATAGTAAAAACTTACAGTTTTGGCATTTTACGCTTAAATTAACGATTTTTAATAATCTTTACATTTTTGGCTTACAGAAGTGTAAAATGCAAGTAAACAACTGTAAATAATTGTAAACAACTGTAAACTACTGTAAAATTATTTATTTTTGATAGTTCGACAAATGTTTTGAAAGTGTTTCGTTCTGATCTATTATAAAAAGTTCTAATCTACTTCAAATGGATTATAAAAAATAAAGGGTGCTCAGAAAAATAGGTTAAGTACTTCACTTGAATTTTTTTTGAAATTTCAAGCTGCGTATACCTTTTTACTAACTTGAGTGGCTGTCCCCTTAAAAATAGAAGAGTTTGACTTATGGATTTTTGCTGACATAAATTCATGTTTTTGCTGACATTAATTACTTCAAGCTTACTTGAAGCTATCATGTATACGGGGGTAAATGATTGATGCATATAGAATATATATTGTAGGGGTAGATATCTCAATAAATTATAAGGTAGGTTCTTAGCAAATTCTGATTTTATTTATTTTTTGACAAAAAATGTGGGGTTTATTTCAAAAAGTTGTGCACTGGATATATACCTGTATAATAAGATCAATAGTTACATCCGGGTCGATAATCTGGTGGATTACCATTGAGAGAAAAAAATACATAAAAACACTTACACAGATACGATTCCCATGCTATTTAAGAATTACAGGGGCAACCAAGACTAGAAAATAACGAATCTCAACGCAAGAGCTCGAAAATAATTTCACAGAGGAAGGACATCGTAGAACAATGTGCGGAGAGAAAATTTAAGATAAAAATATCACGAAATTCTGAAAATAAAATCTACGACACAGTATTTAACAATCACAGATATATATACGGGTGGAGCTAAAAAAGGTGAAAACTATGGAATTGATATATAATGTGAAGAACACTTTCTTAGAAACAAAAACAAAAATGAGTGACAATTCCACGATTATCCAATTTGAATTCATGGCAATTACAAAAGAGAAAGCCATCTAAACATAATTTTTTGTTGCGATGGAAGCCATCAATCAATAGTTAACGAAAAAACAAAAACAGCAACTACTATTTGCTGTAGAGAAGTATGAAATTCCTTATGAGTACCAGTCTTGGATGAAGTTTTACTTAATTGGGTATCCGGTCCCTCGGGTGTAGAGGGAAATGTAAAAGCGGACAATCTGGCAAAAGAAGCTGCAAGAAACAATGAGCCTGAGGAATTAGTGGTAGAACTAACAATGCAGGTCATAAAAATAAATACAATGTAGTGGAAAAAATTAACCCAAAAGAATACCTGGCAAATCTTCGGAGCAGTGATGCAGACTAAAAACTTCTGGGGACTACCGGATGCCGAAAGATGAAAGTCATTCTGTCACTGAATAGAGCCCACTTAAGACGTATGTACAGGGCACGTCATGCTCAGCTGAAACACGGCTAGAATGGGTCTTATAGAAAATAATCTGTATGGAGAATAAAAAGAAGAGGGGAAACAGTGCTTCCCGTACTTTGCATATACTCAACGCAAAGAACGAGGAGAGTAAGCATCTTAAGGCTACTACCGAAGTACTTATCGTTTGGCTAAGCTATGGAGTCTGTTGAAAAACAGAGGTGAAACCACTAAGTAGGTGTACAATGGACCGCAAGGCCTAAATGCGTAGCAAATTAACCAACCGGTTGACGGTTCTTATTTCCACCCTATTAACCAAACAACCAACCAATTTATTATAATTCCATCATTCTATTATGAATTCACATCCCTGATAGATATATCTAATATTATGTTAGCATCATAGTTTCTTCTTAAAATAGAAGAAAAATTTCCTTAAAGTAAAAATAAAAGCGCACTTTTATCGAATTTCAAAGCTTTTGACGTGACATAAATTGCTTTTTAATGCAAATATATTTTTATTTTGTTTTGTTTAATTTTTTTTTCGTTAAAAAACGACACTCAATATTTACACATACGTCCTATATAAATAAAAATAATAAGAGAATGTATATTATAATGATATATATATATATATATATATTATATCGATGAATATAAATATATAAACGTACATTTATTAGAAATAATCTTTAAAATTATACATTCTGTATTTCTGTCTACTTAAGAAGCACACATGCACACACACACACACTCAGATCCCATATTCAGTATATAGTCATACGTACTTTCGTTAGTTTTACGTACTATTTGCTATGTGAACGTAATGAAAATACACGCAACAACATATTCCTTTAAAAAAAAAATATAAATAAATGTTTTTTAAGTAGTTAGTACGAGTAGAATTTTATCAGAAAACAGAAAGACACGACACTACACAAATATTATGGTATTTGATTCCCTTTATTGCGCATAAATTGCAAATAAAAATGTCTATAGAATGTGTGTTTGTCTATTGAGAAAAATAAGAAAAAAAAATAAATAAATTCTTGGGGATATTAATTTGAATACGTTCTGTTTTTAATTTTTCTTAAAGAATAATATAAAAAAGACTTTGACAATCAATTTAATTTAAAAAAAAAATTTCTAAACTGTTATCACACTTAGAAATGGTTTCAGCGTTAATATGAGAACAAGTGACTAGATGTACATATACATACATTGGTTTTCACTTGAATGCTATTGAATTTTTATCTTATAATCTATTCAATGGGATATAATCAAGTTCTTGTATTTATAATCCTTTAATGTAAGTAGTATGTATACATGACATTGTGGTGATAAATCGTCAATTGGTTGCGATGTGACGCAATTGAAGTCTGAGCTTATCCATATCCAACCGGTTCCATAATTTTTTTTATATTTTTGTATATTATAATATAGATGTAACCTTCTATTTTTAAACCCTTGTCTTAATTTTAAGATGGTGGAACAAAAATTTCGTAAAAAATTGACGAAAATTCGATCAGTTTTCACTTACATCAAAACAATTGTCTACGTTCTCTTGTCACATACGACAAACAAAAATCATTTTGCTTACCAATTTGACGTAAAACAAAAAAGTTTTAACTAATTTTTTTTTTATCAAAAATAAAAAAATAATATTAATGAAATAACAAAAGTTAAGAATACAATATCTAAAAATTATTCCACCATAAAAGCAAATAAAACAAACTTAAATACTTAAATTAATCATTGAAAAATAAAATTTATTTAACTAAATAACAAAAATCACAACAAATCAAATAAATAAAACAAATAAAGAATAAAAATTAAAATTCAGTTTTTTTAACTTCAAGATGTAATTCAGCCGGAAACGGAATGTAAGAAAAAATCGTCGTTTTTGACTTATATTATTCTTAAATTTCGTTTTTTTATTTTAATTTGTTTTGTATTTTAATTAAGGAAAATAAACTAAAAATTTCAATATTTTTTGTGTGTCTGTCAATAATACTGTGGAAACAAAAACAGAAAGAAATTGCTTTTGGGCAAAACTTGACTCATATAGCATTTTAAATAACTTTGTATCTGACCTTAATCTTCTAATAGAAGAAAACACACAAACTATTAGAATAAGTAGCAAAAAAAAAAAATCAGTGAATGACAAAAGAAATAATAAGAAAAATTAAAATTCGTGAATTGTACTTCAAATATACTAAAAAGAACCCGGAGAATGACCCAGTCAAAAGAAGTTTTGAAGACTGAGAAGAAATAAGAAATCTTATTATTATTATATATATAAAATTTCTCGAAATCCAAACAACAGTAAAAAGCTGTGGGACGTCTACAAAAACGTCATGTTTAACAAAGATACTCTGAATACCTTTCATCACAGTAAAATGGTGGAATGTAACAACCTTACTATCCCAAGTAACACAAATAGGTTGTAACAACGTCGTACTATCGTTGGCTAAATAACTACTGGTGTACTATATGACATTGAAATAACTTTCAGACAACGTCATTATTACGTTATTGGGGAATGATTGTTGAGTAGTAGTGAAAATAACTATTATCCGACTACTCAACCGACTATGAAACGACCAAATTAGAATAAAAGAGATAGATAGATTATTATATACAGTGTGTGTATTTATTTTTTAGCGAATAAAAAACTTTTATTTCTAAAATATTTTAACAATAATGTTGTCCTGTTTTCTCTCACTACAATTAAGTTATAAATATGTTAAGTTACAATAACTTTATAAATATGAATATATTATTGTAAATTATAATTATTATAAATATTTTCATTAAAATTGTACAATATATGACATCTTTTTGCAAACGAATGAAGATTTTTCGTGAAAATAAACATTTTATTGAACTAAAAATTTATGGGCCTTAAAATTAGTTTAAATTTAAAAAATTTTAAAATTAAAAAAATATTATTTTTCTTATTATTATTTATTATTTGCTCAGATTCATTTAAACATTTTTTAAAACAACCCCCATATTAAAGTAATGAAAGCAATTTACTAGCATTAGTATTAAATTTGAAATTAAAAGATAAAAATTTTTTTTTTATTTTCTCATACAAAATATATTTGGCAATAATAACTTTTGCTATATATAAAATGGTGAAGTTATAAATATCCTAAAAATGACCAAGAAATAACCAAAGAGTTATCAAGAGTCATTATATAAAAACGGATCTCAAATACAGAGTTGTAAACTGGTCCTTTAAATCGAATCAAAAATTTCTTGACAGTTTTAGAAATGAAAACTAAATTATTTTTTTTTATATAATTCCTAGTCTGCGCACTGAAATATGGTATAAACGAGAAATTTAACGTCTCTTTTAATTTGGGACTATTTTATTTATTTAATTTAGGGTACTCCACCACAAAGAAAAGTAGTCCTGGTTTTCTATTATTTCAAAAAATTTATAATATAAGCTGAGGTACTTTGTACTAATAATAAAAGTTCAACGCCGAAGTTTTTGGCGTCTGCAAATTGTCTCCGGCTACCCTTGCTAAGAAATATTCATGGAAAATGAGAAGAACTTTCTCATGAACAAGCTGACATCATTTATTAGTTCTGTAGTGGCAGGATGGCATAGCTTTTGGTGGATGTCAAATTTTTAATGTCAATTGTTTTTAACACCATAATAAATAAACAAAAAGTTATGAACAGAAAACGTCATTATATAAAAAGAATCTCAAATACTACATCTCTGTATTGGTTCCTTAAATCAAATTAAAAATTTTTTGACAGTTTTAGAAATGAAAACTAAATTATTTTTTTTTTTTATATAATTCCAAGTTCCAAGTTTGTGCACAGAAATATGGTAAAAATAATTTACATTAAAAATTTGTTATCCACCGAAAGCTATGCCATCCCGCCACCATACAACTAATAATTGATGTCAGCTTGTTTACGAAAAAGTTCTTGTTATTCTCCATGAATATATGTAGCAAGAATACGCCGGAAACATGTCAAAGGGGCCAAAAACTTTTTCCCAATTTTCTTGAACAAAATAATATCCTATAAATCAATTTTTTAAAATAATAGAAAATCAGAACTAAATTTTCTTTGTGGTGGAGCACACCAAGTGAAACAAATTGAATAGCCCCAAATTAAAAGAAATGTTACATTTTTCGTTTATACATTTCTTGACGTTTTCATTTCTTAATCAGTCAAGAAGTTTTTAATTCGATTTAAGGAACCAGTTTACATCCCTGTATTTGACATACGTTTTTATATAATGTAGTTTTCTGTTCATAACTTTTTGGTTATTTCTTGGTCATTTTTAGGATATTTATAACTTCACCATTTTATATATGGCGAAAATTATTATTGCAAAATATATTTTGTAAGAGAAAATAAAAAAACATGTTTTAGCCTTTAATTCCAAATTTAATACTAATGCGAGTAATTTGCTTTCATTACTTTAATATGGGGGTTGTTTTAAAAAATGTTTAAATGAATCTGAGCAAATAATAAATAATAATAAGAAAAATAATATTTTTTTTAATTCTAAAATTTTTTAAATTTAAACAAATTTTAAGGTCCATAAATTTTTAGTTCAATAAAATGTTTATTTTCTCGAAAAATCTTTGTTCGTTTGCAAAAAGATGTCATATATTGCACAATTTTCGTGAAAATATTTCCAATAATTATAATTTACAATAATAAATTCATGCTTATAAAATTATAAAACATTAACATATTTATAATTTAATTAAGCCGGTTGAGTAGAGAAGTCGGATAATGGTTATAAAATATAAGATATAACGACGTTATAAGCAAGTCGTCGGTACAACGTTATTTCAGACACTTTTAAGTTTTAATAGTTGCGTCATAGTTATAAAATGTAAAAAAAGTTGTGAAGTAGATATAAAATAACTTTGTGACAACTGATAGAATAAAACGTCGTATTGTAGTCGTAATAACGGATAAATTATAACTTTTACATTTTTCACTATATAGTTATTTTTTTTTTTTGAATTTACGACGTTATAACAACGTTGGTATGGAGATATTTAACTTAATAGTTATTTGGTGTTACTTGGGATATACTATTGAAGACGACTCAGCTGATACAATGAATAACCTTTCAACGGAGGAACTCAATATTTCTAAAAATCCAATAGACTATGAATACTTGAATCAAATATCAAGAAATATTCACTCTCTCTTTAATTTAACTCCAACCAATGGTGAAGAAATCTTAAACGCAATAAATACCTTAAAATCTACAGCTGCCACTAGATACGACAACATATCTACTAAATTTATAAAAAAATATTCAGAACGATTACTTCCACTCTTAGTTAAACTTATAATAATTTCTTTTCAAACTTCTACATTTCTACAATGCTAAAAAATTTCGTTCGTTATACTTATATTTAAAAGTGGCTCTGCTACAGAGAGATCAAACTACCGCCCGATTTCAATTTTAAGTGAGTTTTCTAAATTTTTTGAAATAGTTATGAAAATTAGATTAGACACATTTATTAAAAAAAATCACATCTTACATGATGAACAGTATGGTTTTGAAAGGAACTCCAACACCTCCTCTGCATGTCTTAGTCTAATAGATTTTGTTACTAAATCAACAGATAGTGGAAAATATGTAGGTTGTTGTGTGTTATCGATTTTAAAAAATCTTTTGATTGTGTCGACCATGAAATTTTACTCCATAAACTATCCTCACTGAATTTTAGTCAATACAGCTATTCGCTGACGACGCGGTGAGGAAATATTCGAGAAGTAGTAAGGAAGATCTCAAAAATTACATTCAATATATGATTTCACTATAATTGATAAATGGCTTAATGACTACTGTCTCCTTTTAAATATAAAAAAAACCCAAATACTGTTATTTGAAAATAAAACCTTTTCGCAGAACATTGATGTTTTCAATAATAACACCTCAATAGAAATAGTCAAAAACTTTAATTATTTAGGATTAGTACTAGATAACAAAATAAATTGAAACGAGCATATTAATAATATTGTTAAGAAAATAAGCCCCTACATTTTCATTTTAAGTCGACTACGGAAATAACGGTATTACACATTACATCTCAAAAACGGTATTACACATTATTTATTCCTCATATATTTTGTCCAACATAACATATCTTAATCCGCTCTGGTGTAAAGCCCCACAAAGTGCGTTAAACAGAATTGATATACTACACAAAAGGAGTATTAAAACTATGCACTATTATCCAAGACAATTCCCAACCAGGGCTTTCTATTCAGATCAATATATAAATTTTGAAAATATCTGTAAGAGGGAATTATACACCATTGCTTTTATTTTTTGTTCTTTATTTTTTTTCTTTATTAAGTAAAGTATTAACTTTAAGCTCATTAACTTATGATTTAGTATTTAATTTTAGTATTTAAAAATAATTTTTTTTTTTATTGATTTAAACAAAAATTAAAGTTGATTAAAATTGAATTAAAATTGATTATGAATTGACACTGAATTAAAAAAAAACTATGAGACCAAACAGCTTTGGCTAGGGTCTATAAAAAAAACCTAAAATTTTGAGAACTTAAATCTGTATATCTATACAATATACATATTGGTTTATTTACCATTAAGTTATGTTAACATTTTGTAATTTTCAAATTGAATAAAGAAAAAAAAATAAAAAATAAATTCTGAAAGAAAATTTCCTAAATCGGTAAGAAAATTTTTGCAGTTAAAAAATTGGGATGTCTAGTAATAAATCCCATAAAAAACAATACACATCAATTTTAGTTTCATCATAAAAATTTACAGAAATTTACAGCAGTTAAATTGTTTGTAAGTTTTGTTGTGTAATCAAAACTGTAGATTTATAGATCAAAGGAAATAATTATATGGTTTGGATCAATCGTCGCCTCGCTATTATACTGTCGTACATCACATTATCGGCAAAAATGAGCTGAAAATACCATCTCTATTAATTTTTGATGCTCTATCTATATATTCGACATTACCTATGTAACATAACTGCAGATATATTTCATTGCCATTTTGCCGTAAACGACACCGAGATTGATATTTTTATTCTTAATCTGATTAAATGCCAAATTTCTGGATATACGACAAAATACGGTGTGTAAATTAACATTTTCGAGTTTGTGTAATTATATTGACGTAAGTTGACAAATAACAGATTTTTACCCGCTTTTTAATTTTATTATTGTAACGTATGTGTTTGTGAACAACGATATACTCTGTCTTCACAATAGTAGCAACGCAACTCGGATTGTTATGTGGTAAATGTATTGGAAAAATATAATTTCTTTTAGTATTGTTCAAGTGGTTGACAGTAGGATGGTTGTATTTTTATTCAATCAATAAATTAGTATGGGATAGTTTATGACTAACTTATAAGTCACTATGCCGTACTTTTAACATATAACTTTTGATAATAAATATTATAACAATTTTGAAATTTAGATAGATAGATAGATAGTTCGTTTATTTCCAAAATTTGTTAATACATAATTTATAATGGCAGAGTCTTCTTATACTTAAGTTAGACTTTAGATTATTAGTATCTTAACAGTTACGAGTTTTATTTTATTCTAATTTTTATGTAATACATTCTAATGTAATGCATTTGTTGTTTGATTTACAATTTATTTTAATTGTAATCAAGAAAAAATGGTGGAAAATTACAAAAACCTTGGGACTTTTAATTAAAAACTTATGACTAGACATAAACTAATTTATAACTAAACAAAGACATCGAAAACAAAAAAAAAAAAAAAATAGATAAAAAAGAAATGATTAAAGCAAACAATCACAATTTAATTACATTTAGTAATTATCGACCAATTTCCTAATTAAAATGTTTTCGAAGCTGGAGCAGAGTAGGTAATAAATTTGTTAGCTCTAATAGGAATTTTGTCTGTTATCGTCGTACTTTTGGATTTTAACTGGATATCTAATGTACTGTGATACCAAGTGATTTAGTAAGATTTTTAGTAGTTTATTTTCGTAATTTGCAGTCTTTTTTTATGACAGTATGCGCAGTTTTACCAGACCGGAGCACCATACAGATACGTACTTTGGAAGTTGGATTTGAAAACTAGATTTAAGTAAACATTAAGATTAATTTTTTTATGTTGATAACACTTTATAGTATTTTATGCCTAAGTTGAAGATGGACACTTAGTTTTATAGAATTTTTTTTTATGTTCCTAAAGTTTATTATTAACATTTTTCAAGTAAAAAGTCAATTATATATTTAAAAATTAAATATTAAGTTATCTAATGTTATGATATGAAGTATAAAATTAATTTTGTTGCATAGTTTTTAAAATAACTTCATATCTTGCTTAATAAAAATAAAAATTGAATTTCAAAACTATTTTCTTTTCTTACAAATTTAAAAGAAAATAGTTATACTATAAACAGTACTAAAACTGTTATTTCGGCGTATATTCAAATTTTACAGGACGAATGAAAAATGCATAAAAATGGCGTATACGGTAAGATAATTTTAAGTAAAAAGTCCTTAAAGTCCTAATTCTTGTTCCACAAAACTTCATTTCGCACACCTCGTTCTAGTATATCGTAAGTCAAAATCGTCATTTTTCAGGAGATCGATTTAAAGATTATGAAACTTTTCAAGCGTATTTCTCAACTTGTGTTTAAGATAGACAAATAGTTTTAATGTCAAACGATGCAGATTTTAAAGACTATTAAGGGCTCATAAGTTAATTTATATAAAATCCAAAAGTTTATGAGATATTTAAAAAAACAATATTCTAGAACGGACATTTTTTCAAAGATCGATGTTGTAAGTCTACATACAATAGATATCAACAGATATTTTGAAAAAATCTCCCAAAAAAATGTGGTAAGTATATTTACAATATACTAGATCGTATTTTTTTCTATATTTAATTTTGTAAGTATACTTACCATATAAACGTTTGGAACAAAATTTTATTTGTTAAAAAAGATTCAAGATTTGTCAAAGTCATTAATTAGAATTACCTGCATTATAATATGACCAAATAATAAAACCAAAAACGAATTCTAAATAAAAAAAAAACTAAGACTGCTTTTATTAATTCATTTTTAAAACCAAAATAAAAACTGTACTTCAATATTATTTCCTATTATTTAGGTTCACTTTAATCAACGTCCTCCAAAACATCAACTTCTCCCAGATTTTTATGAGTGTACTCCAAATTATCATAAAAACTTCTATAATAAGCAGGAATATATTTTGATAGTTCTAATAAATCTTTATATTTTTTATCAAATTTTATCAAATATGTCAGCACAATTTATAAACTTCAAAACTTTATGACAAAATACAAAAACTTATATCAAAAATCTTTATCAAAAAAATTACTCAACTGTCAAAATTCTCCAAACTTATTTATCGTAAGAATACATACAAATTATACATTTGACATTTTGTGACAAGATAAAATATTGTAAATATACATACAAAACCCATTTAGAGGACAGGTTTTGAAGTCCATCCGAGCATAAAAATTGTATGTCGATATCTGATTTAAAATGTACGTTCTATTATATTGTAGGTCGACTTGCAATGCACTAGAACGGAGAGTCAACGAAACTGACGGAATATCGTATGTCTTCAATATGTCATAACTTTCGAGGGAGGCAACGTATCGCTATGAAATTTATACAGTAGATGCGTCCTGTTAATATATTCAAAATAAACCAATCATTCTAGTATATCGTAAGTCGACTTACGATATACTAGAATGAGGTGTGCGATTTGTATACTTCTAAAAGATAGCTTATGGACCATACTACTACTAAACATTTAAAAAAAAAACTTTTTCCGCTCAATTTTGTTTTATTTCATCTCAAACTTCAAACTCAATTTCCAAAACTCAATTTTTTAGATATACGACAAAATAATTGTGACGCAATATTGTTACTCTTGTTGGTCTATGTCTCTATCAGCATTTAATACTTTTGTACCATTTGTTTTTTATACTAAGAACACTTATTTATATATAACAAATAACCTAAAATGTATTCTAATACAAGACTTAAACGGTAAACCATTTCTAAACAATTTTTGTCATTGTTACACATTCGGAAAACAAACATCATTTTTTTTTTGTATATTTTATATGTGATTTTTGGCGTATGTATTTGGGTTTTTTAATTTGTTAGACGTACGCCAAACCAATTCTAACTATTTCTTAAATACGCCACCTATATACGGCAAAGTTGACACTCAATACATGAAAAACTATACATGATACAACAAAGCTGATAAGTGCAATGCATTCTTTTTATTCGAAAACCTAATTCGTCAATTTGATGCATACCGCAAACCAACCGTTGTGTGACGATTTTATAAATTCAGACCCAAATTCGGAGGTTTTCAATAACGCCTTGACAAATAAAATAGTTTGTATATTTTAAGCTAAAATATCAAAAATATTACATGGGATTAACGAGTTCAATTTGTTTGGTCAATGACTTAAGTAACGGGATATTATTATTTTTGAAAAAAAAAAAAAAAGTTGAATAGTTTTCTTTTGACACGTTTAATAACGCTCAAATGTTGTTATGATTTTTTTTTTTTTTTTAAATATTTTTTTTAATTGTTTTCCAAATTAAAATTTAGTATTTAAAAACAACTCGAAAAGTTTAAAGAGCCTAAACTCCTTATATGCCATCATACATAACAATTAAAAGTGAAAATTTATAATGTTTACAAGGTGCAAGGAAAATTATTTTCATGTTAAAGGATGTCGTGTTAAGAATTAAATTACACGTCATATGAGAAAAACAATTTTTTTTTTTGTTTTTCTGTAACTTACCTCTTAACTACCTCTGTTGCAAGCAATGTGTAAGTAAAAAATTTAGAATTATAATTTGAATCTGAAGTCATTTGCATTCATTTTTACAATATGTTCTAAAATTTTTAATGTACAGTTATAGGAAAACTTTGTTTATATTTGAGCGAATGTTTTAATACAATTTTTAAATTGATTCAATTTATTCTATTCAGCTACTTGCTATTGTATTCTGTTCTCTGGATATACTTATTCCGTAAATAGGCATTGATAGGCAATTGGAAAAGGTATTTGAGAATTATATAAAAGTGTACGATTTAATAATTTGTAAAATGATCGCTTTACGAACAATATAAGTCAATTTTTGTAAAAAAAAAACAATCATAATTTTCAGAAACCTTAGTGGGTAGGTAGTTTGAAATCGAACCTAAATAACTAATTATACATTTTTTTTGATTTTTTATTACTATCAAGAATGTTTTAATAACAGTTATTATCATTAGCTTCCTGAAAATAAATAGGAAATATTCCACGCATCATTAACAGGTCGCATTTGCACGTCAAAAGTATATTCCAACCGATAGGGTGTTTTTGATTGATGTTTAATTAATTTTTTTTTCTAAGGAAATCTTACAAACTTGATTAAGTATATACTTATTACTAATCACACTAACCATGTCCATAAAGTGCTCATATAAATACTTACCGGTAAATGAAATACAGGCATATGACACGCTCACCCAACTGCTTATTTTTAATTGAAAACTTCTACACAGCTGAAAATTACTGCTATCTGAAAGGACAGAGAGAATTTTTACACTCATAAAAATAACACTTATCCACTATCATTATTAAGGCGAATGTTAACAAATAACAAAATTATAACTATTGTACCCAACTAAATAAAATAAAAAAAAATTGTTAACTCTGATTGATTTTTTAACTTATATCAAAATCTGTGAGTTATAAAAACCAATAAAAAAAAAATGTATATGAAATTTCTACTGGTTTTACTAAAACTTAATAATCGAAAAGAAAAACTAATCCAACCTATTTATTGACTGGAACTGAAAGTCATCAGTAAGCATTGCAATGCTAGGCTGTAGCTTAACTTTCTGATCTTTAACACTGGTCGATTCTATAATTTTATTTCCAATGTTTCCTGATACCGTCAAGGCAATACGCCATCCTATAATTTCCTCAATCTGGTATTGGAGCATATTTTATTTTCCTTTTATAAACAGCCACGCGGTAGGATAGGACCCTTAACACTTTCATACCGCTGGGTCGGATAGAGAATGAGGGAGAAGAAGAAAAGTGTGGTACAAATTAACAGGTAGTGTCAGCAAAAAGCAGTTACTGTTTGATTTCAACCTCTGGAGATTATAACTAGCTGTTCTGTTATTATTTGGTTGTTAAAACACGTCGGGAGGATGTGATTCCACATTCGCGACGCGTGGACTATAAATGAATTCCCATAGCAATTTTTTGCTATATTGACATTTACCGCTCCTCTTGTTTCGCTTTGGAGCTGTTTTAGAGGAGGGAATACCACTTTTATATCTACTAAGCATGTGTCCACACCTACGAGGTATCTAAAAACCATAGAATGTGCTCCTACTTTACAACGATGTTCAAAAGATGTTAACAATAAAGTTACATTTGGGTCGCCTATGAAACGAATGGCGTGATTTTGAACGCGGTCAAGGTATTCTAAAGCTAAAAGGGGAGCGCGGGCCCAAATATGAGAATTGCATTCCATTTTGGATCGTATAAAAGTTTTATATAATATATTAAGGAATTTCAAAGGTGAGAAGAGAGCTTAACAACGTTTTAAATAGCCTACACCCTTGGCATACCCAAGATTTTTAGACTATCCGAGTTTTGCAAAGTAACACCTTGGAAGGAAAAATTGGGTTCAAATTATATATAAATGAGTTGAGATTAGACAATTTTGAGTTTTTGTCGAGTTGAACTCAAAGCTGTTCTTTTGTCCAGTTAGCAAATTTGGTCAAATCATGATTAATCATATTCACCATAACTTGCCTTCTATTTCTAACTTCGATGTTGCGAAAGCATTGATTTTGCGGAGGAAATGAAAGGATTCTACCAGACTGATGTAATCTGCAAAGCTGCGAATTGGAAAATCATCAATCATCATCTGAGACAATCTGGAATAAAATAGTGCGGCAATCTGGGGTAATCACGCATAGCACTACTTTTCATAAATCTGTACAGCTTTTAGATTTTGCGAACAAAGTCGACATTATTGAAACTTTACGATAAGCAGCCATAAAGCCTTCATACAGATTGAGGAAGAAGTGGGCAAGTCTTATTACAAGCGAGAAAAAAACGAAGTATATGCTCTCGACAAATAAACAGTCCGCACATCATCATATCAGACGCAACATTACTGTCAGCTCATACAACTTTGCAAAATCAACTGGAAAAATAACATCGGTGCTGAAATTACAAACAAAATTGCCGTACAAAACGTTCATTTTTCCGGTATCGCTGTATGATTCTGAAACGTTGAGATTACCAAAATCGAGTTAGCATAATATAAAAACTTTCTGACGAACAAATCAGAAGAAGAAGTTATAACGCCGAATTATATCAACTTTTTAACAACCAAGCCCAGACAATAAAATTAAGACGGCTTCACTGGTTGGGCGATGTAAAACGTGAACGGAAGACAATTATCCAACTACAACACTCTTTGAATTCAAACCCTGGGGAACATGTCGTTGAATGAGCTCAAATATAATTTGGTTGAAGAGGCGAAGTATCGGCGGATATAAAAAAAATTGTTGTAAAAAATAATCTTAAACTACAAAATATCTGCTATAGCTATATCTGAGGAACAGATTTGATGAGTGGATGATTTATTGATTTAATTAACATTTTGGTAATTTAATATGCCTGAAATTGGATAAATGAATACTAGAAAATCATTACACACATTATGAAGTAGAAATTACAGTACTTTATTTTAGTTATGCCCGTAAAGTTAATGCCAAAAACATAAAAAAGAGCTCTTTTACCAGAATTATAAGAATTAAATTGTATTCGACTGATATGATCATATAAATTTTAAAGACAAATAGAAAGTCAGAGTCACCACCTTTTTATCAGAGTCAAAATTAAGACCAGTTTCAGTGAAAATGAAACCTTTAAACTTCTAAACAATTCTATCAGTTTTTCTTATTCAAACTATGAGAATGTCGCAAATTAAATATGATTTATAATTTATTCAATCCTATCTACTATTGTTCATTCATTTGCTTTTCCACATCATTGGGTTGTAATTCAAATTGAAAACTTTACATCCTAAACAAAAATGAAATTTTGTAATACCATCATAAAATAGGTAGGTACGTATTTGTATCAAAAAATCAAAACATATTAAAATTTTTGTTCGAACACATACACACATGTTCATTGTGAAACAAATAAAACCATCATCCCCCAGGTGTGTAGTATTGCAAATTTTAGAGGGGGTATAGTTGGATGGTGTTATGATATAATTACCAAGTTACCTTTGCCTTTTTTATATATTTTTTTTTTTTTTTGGTTTACTTCTGAGTTCATTTAAGTGTTAAAAATAATTTACATAATAATTTCCTGTTAAACGAAATTACAGACAGCGGCTTCCGACCTTTTCCGTTACTTTTTTTATTTTATTCTTATATTTTGTTTTTTTTTGTTATTTTTATAACTCAAGAGTTCAGGTAAAAGTGAGTACATATAGGTATGTATGTAAATATGTAATAATTTTTAAAGAATGAGTAGATTCGGAAGGATCCTTTTGAAAATTAAAAAAAAAAACCCATTTTGTTGTTGGGTTGTTGTTTTTTTTTTTTTTTTTTTTTGGTGTTCTATTGAAGAGTTTTTATTTTTTCTGCATGTTCTTTTTTATATACATCACTTACTTTTTTCTGTGTTCTCCCGGTTGTTTTTTTTTTAAATTTTTATTTTTTTGTTGTTTTTTTTTTTAATTTGAGAATCCAACACTTTCCATCTTTTTTCAATGATAATTTTCTTTTTTGGTTTTGTTTTACTTCGTATAATGTAATGTGATTTAAAGTAATGTAAATTTTGTAATTTTTATGTCTGTTTCATTTTTGTTTTTGTTTGTTTCTGATTATATACCCTATATATTATATATTATGTCCTAGTACTATAATATGCTGTTGGATTTGAGTGGTTTGTTGGTTCTAAGTTCACAGTAACGATAATGATAATAATAATAATAATGATGATGATTATGGTGGATTAATTTTACTTTTTTCGAGACATGTTGTCAAGAAGATGAAAAACATTTTTTTTGTTTTTTTGTTTTCGTATAATTTTTACTTTTCTGAAGTGAATAATTTACAGTTTTATGAGATATCCTCTCTATGTTTATGTTTTCTATTAAATCTACGCTAAACTAAGTGTTGGTCTATTTTTATATTGCATGTTATTCATCAGTACTTATATATGTATAAATATGCACATATATATATATATATATATAAATTGTGTACACAAAAATATGTATGTATAATCGAATGTAATTTTTTTTAAATTATTTTCTTTTATAGTTAACAAAATCTTACACATTTAGTAATTTTTTAAATACCATCAAAGATTGTTGTGTTAGTAAATTTGTTTGGTACATATTATAGTAAATTTACTGTGTAATTTGTTGTTGTTTTTTTTTACACATATGTTTACGCATACGCATGTAATACATACAAATACGTCTAATTATGATATAACTAGGGTATCTCCTGTGCAATTGCAAGAAGATTTTTTTTGCTTAATTTTGTTCGTTACAAACATTTTTATTTGAATACATTGAAATATAATTAACTTGTGACTGAATTTAGCAAAAATCATTTGTTATTATCGTTTTATTTATTATAGATATATAGGGTCGCTCAAATATTCATTGATAACAAGAGAATATAGAATAGAATTGTCTAGAATGATATTATATAAAATATTTCTGGTTTTTTACATCTTAAAAATACTGGTTAAAGTGAATAAGATTCTAATAACAGTGAGTCATCGATACAGCTATTTCATTCTATATTTTTCCCGAAAAACAACAACATTTATTTTTAAATCTACTTTTCCCAGTTTCTGCATTGCTTTTGTCATTTATATAGCATACATCATCCCAAGTAACAGTTTTTAGAGGTCTCAGCATAATTTACTTGAAATGACTTCTAAAACGGTATAAAAATACACTGAAAGCTCTATAGTTATATAGAATAAATTTATTCTACTTTAAAGCTTAATTTACAAATTGAATGAACTCTATAAGTGATCTATATAAATGCTCTAAGAACGGATATAAAGCTAAAAGTTTGAGTTAATAGCTCTAAATTTAGCTCTACTGCAGTACAAGAGCTTTAATACAGCTAACAAAATAAATAAATATTAAATTTTATCCCTCTGACATAAATGTAGTAATACCATGATGTTGACAATCTACATGTTTTAAGGGTTATGTCACTCCATTTTTAACTGTTATAATTATATGAACCATTTCTAACTGTAAATAATAAAAGCAAAAGAATTAGATAAAGTGTAAAAAATCTGCGTATTGAATTTTGTATCAATAACTATATATACTCTCATCTTTCTTATATTCCGCCATTTTTTTAAATGCCAAAATAGAACAACAGTACAATTATACCCAAGCCTAAAATATACTAAGGTGATGTAAAGATATTACAAATGGTATTGTAAAAAAAAATTTTATATGGGTTAAAATTTTACAACATTTAACCCTTTACAACAAATCAGCTTTAAAATACACCAGCTATAAGCTACATAATGTCTGCAAGTTATATAAAATATCACAAATGTGCTGCTAATACTCGACTTGACCTATAGAAAATAGTTAGTAAAATTTGTAGGAAAAACTACATTTTAAAAAACAAGATTAAAACAAAAACAGATTTCGCAGATAAGCCATTTTTTTATTTTACAAAATCTCCACAAATGTCAAAATGTGTTTGAAGCAAATTTTGGTACCTACAATTTGGAGCAAAATTTCGTTAACAAATTAGTAATATTTTTTTACTTTAACGTTTTGTGGTAATGCGACGTCAATGTTTTTTGTATAATAATAAAATATTGTAATATTATGTTACCATCAGGTGAAATAATACACGGGGATGGGAGAAAGGGGTGGTGTCGAAAATGTTATGCATAAAGAATAAATAAAAATCATGTAAAAAGTATAAACAAAATAGAGGGATGTACACAAACACAGGTAATAACAAAGAAAGAAAAAACTGGAGGCATAATTTTTTTTTAATGCAAGCAACAAAACAACAAAAAATGTTTTTTTTTTTTTATTTTTATTATACGAATAGAGTTAGTAATAAAAACAAAAAAACAAAAACAACAAAAAAACTAAAGATTTTCTGTTTTCTTTAAATTGAATTTACTTGTGCGGAAAATACATATTTTTACCACTCCCACATTTCATTTTTAAATAATTCTAGAAAATCAAATGATGGCAGAGATTGCAATTAGAATTTTATGCTTTTCATATTTTTAATGTTTTGGAAAATTTAATTTTAAAATATTTTTTTTTTTATAAAAAGATTTAAAATTTGATTTTGTATCTAATGTGAAAATTTTATATAGTTGAAGGCGAACGAACTCTTGGTATGAAATTGAAAATGATAAAAAAAACTTTACAATTGGATATAATGAAATAAAATCTAGTTACATTTTTTAAATAAATTTTTTTCTTAATTATCTTGATTGATCTCGATTCGGTTATTATACCGTAATAATTTCTAATGTATTCCATTAATTCCATCATATAAATCAGAACTAACTGACTAATTATTTTCGTTTTTATTGTTAACATGTACTAAAATTTCTTTCCTTTATTATTTTATGTCAATTTAAAATTTATATTGCTTATATAGACCTATACGACTTATTAGGCTCTTTCAGGTTAATGAATTAATAAAAAAACAACAATAAATGAAATAAAAATCAAATTTTCCAATAAAAAAGGAGTGGGTGGTATAATAGGGTTTTTCAATAGTGATGATACAATTTAAAATAGTTAAACTGGTAACACTGCGTATTATTTTTTTGGCATTTATTATGTCATTTGTGTTCAGTAGGTTAGGCCATTATTAGTTATGGAGAAATACAAGCTTGAACAACGTTTAGAAATTGTTAAATTCAACAACGTTCAGTAATTTGATAAATAAATGCGCGAAAACATTGTAGATATTGTAGTATAAACTTGCAGTACCGTTATAGCACGTAAAGGCATAATTAAGCACGAAAATGTGATTCTACCTAAGTTACTGTCAAGAACATAAAAAAAAAATTTTATTCACTGATAAAGCTCATTTTTGTTTAAATGGTTACGCAAATAAACATAATTGCAAAATTTGGAGTACTGAAAATCTGTTCAGATACCATTACATCCAGATAAAGTCACTGTCTGGTGTGCAAATCATGCTTATGGACTGATTGCTCCATATTTCTTTCAAAAACAGTCACTAGAGAACAATGTTAAATGAATTTGTTTCCTTCTGTTGCAGGATATGTAGTTCCAACAAGACGGTGCCACCATCCACACAGCCTTTTTAACAATCGATTTATTAAAAACAAAATTTAATAATGAAATTATCTAGTCGTGTGATTTAACATCTTCTGATTTCTTTCTTTGGGGATATGGTAAGTCAAAAAGTTTATGCTGATAATCCAACAACAATTAAGCAATTAAAAATCAGCATTCTTTCTAGGGATTTCTATGGTGTAGGATGAGCTGCTCTTTGTTTTTCCCCGGGGATTATAATATGCTATATGATTTAGGTTTATCAGGAACATTGGCATAATAGCTATTGAAATTGAAGTGCTGGCGTTCCATAATTTGTCAGGGGAGTACTAGAGGAGTACCACATAAAATTTTAATAAATATTCCCTACATTACATACATATTAAAACAAAATAACATTAAATTCAGAATTTTTCAATACAAAATTAAAAAATATATATCTTAGTATACAATTTATTAGAAAATTAACATTAGTATTAAATCAAATTTTACAACAACAACCAGAATGAAATGTTACAAGCATATTTTAAAAGTATCACAGCAACTGAAGGTACTACAACCAGACATATAAAAATGATATCAAACTAGTAGGATACTATTGGGACCTCTACTACTTGTTTGTAATTCCAACATAGTTATCTTCAAAAAACCTTGATGAATACCATTTAATTTGGTTGGACAAAATCTATTACTAATGTAAACTATTTTGGCCTGGAACTGTTATAAAAATATACTATAATAGTAGCTTGACAAAAACAAAATCGAAAAAGCAAATGAATAACATTTTCAATATTTATGATAGTTTTTTAGCAAATTTTGAGAAGATAGCCAAGAAGAGGCATCGTTTGCTCATAATAATTCTTTGGCAGTCATTAAAGCAGCTACAGTTTCGATTTCTAAACAGTTTATTTTTTTATTTTTTATTAAATTTGCCTGTGAGAAAATTCTTTCAACAGTGGCACTACTGTGTGGCAAACATAGCAAGGACCATATAAATTGTGTTACTTGTTGAAACATTTGTTCTCTTAATCCATTTTTCATTTAAAAAATTTTATTCCAAAAACATTCTAATTCATCTGTTTTCAAATTTGGTAGCATAGCTAAGGTTCTATATTCATCATCTAATACATTCGGATCTAAACTTTCAGTCAAATTAGGAAATAAACTAATGAAGGCTACTAACGTGGGAGATAAATTATTGGGATCCAGACCTTGCAACCCAATTAATACTTTATCATTAAAGTTAATTCGTTTAAAAATTTCTTCACAAAATTTTCCGTAGTAAGACAAACAATGTTTTCGGACATCTAAAATATCATCATTAGAAAGACAACCGCTTTGAATGAGTAATTCCGACTTTGCTCCAAGGTAAACGCTATTGATATTCTTTAGACACTATTCTTTAGAGTTTTCTAAGTTAATTTTATTGAAATTATTGTCATCTATAAGCTCTGATTTCATGAAATTGTTCAGGATCGTTTTGGTATAAGTTTTCAGCAGTGGGAGTAAAACATGTATTCGAAGATATTCAGACTGAAATTCTAAAGGAAAGGAGTATAATTTAGTGCATGGGAGTATCGAAGTACCACTTGTTGGAGCGGAGTACAAATACTCCGATCGGAGTATCTTCGGCAGCAGTGTATTGAATACTAAGTAAAAATATTTTAAAATTTCATACATTGTATACAGAAAAAATACCGGGTACAATTATGTTTGGCCACATTAGTTAAAAAATTGGCAAAAAGGATATTTTATTTTCTAGAATATGCTAGAATATAGTAGGCTCTAGATGAAACATTGTTAAAAATAAATATTAAAGCTCTAGGTATGTTTCACAATTTTATTAAATATCTTAATCGATTTGGGTTATTACACCATCAGTCTTTTGATGATGGTGTAATAACCGAAATCGATTAAGATGTTTAATAAAAATGTGAAACATATACACATAAAGTTTTAATATTTATTTAATGATATTTTATTTCATATTTTTTATAAATTATGATAAATTTCAACACAATTGACAGATTTACAATTTTAAGAACTCATACTTCAAATAGCAGCAGAGATTCACATTTCAAAAGTGCTTAGTGGTACTCGGGTACATTCCGGTTTGGTTTGGGTTAAATAGTAACTGGTTTTTTTTTTCGAAATTACTATTTTTTTAATTAATGCCAATCAATTGGCCTACTTTCAAAAATAGAGATAGAGAGATATATATACATATTTTTTTTTCTTTATTTATACTACTGGAAACTAGAATACTATTCAACCTGCAGATTTTCACCTAATAGATTGGAAATACTCTTTAGGGTATACTTGAAACACAAAGAAAAAATAATAATAAAAAAAAAAACAAAAATTAAACTTTTCATTATTGGAAAAGTTTGATTTTTTTCCATCTTATTTCCAATTATAATTCCATTTTTCATACTTACTTCTTCTTAAAAAAGAAGATAAACAATAAAAAACCAAAAAAAAAAAAAAAAAAAAAACAAAAATAAAAAAAGTTGTCCTCTCATTTCAAAAAAGAAAACTTATGAAAATTTCAAGGACATTTTTTTTTTTTTTCTATTTTCGTTTTTTACCTAGATGTCGTTTTCAATTTAGGCTATTCCTATATAGTATATAGAGGTGAAAAATTTATTAAAAAATAAAATTTTCTAGGAAACTCAAAGAAAACTTTTATGAGTAGCTGTATTGAAGAAAACTTATTAATTTTTGATAAGTTAAGAAGGCATAAAGTCTATAGGACAAATTGGAAATTGCAAAAAAGAAAATTGTTTTTTTTTTTTTATTTAATTTTTTGTTTTGTTTTTTTTTAATTTAAAGTCAAAGAAGATCAATAGAAAAAAATATTAATTTTTGTTTGTAGATATTATTTTTAATTTTTTTTTTTTTAATGGGGCAGTTAGTGGATAAATAAAATGTTACATAAAAAGTTGAAATTAATTTTTGTTGGTAGGTACTAGAATTGTAGGTTGATGGTATTATAATAGAAAATATGATAATTTAAATATACAAAACTAATTAGAATTCATTTTTAATGAATAATAAACCTCTTATTGAAATAGCGGAAGTCCTACAAAATTTTTATTAAAACTCACTGAATTGTCTTTGTTGATTTAAAATGATTCGGTGCAAATTTGTATCTATATTAATTTTGTACTAAGATTACTTTTTTATATTTTTTTGTTTTTATATTTTTTTATTTATTTATTTTAGAAGACTTGCAGATAAATCTGAAGACCAACTTCAGTTTTTCCTTGTTACTTTCCGGATGCAGACATTTTTAGCAAATACATAAATTGAATCCATTTCATTTAAACGTAACAATTTAACACTAAAAAGCCAGCTTCAATACTATAAAATAAAATATTTTCATACTAAATTTTATTCTTTGTTTAACGTAAGTTTGTTTTTTTCTTAGTTTTGCATTCTAGTTTATAGTATTTTCAAATAAATTGTCACCATTTATTCACTATGTAAATTTATTCCATTAAAAATTTAAAGGCACAATTTTTTATAAATTAAACAAATTTAATTTCTGAATCCTTTTATTTATTACAAACAATGAGAAAACATAATATTTAATTTTAGAACTGTAAACTGTTTTTTTTTTTTTTTATACATCAAAAATTCCTTTTAAAATTATTTATCAAAGTAATAAATTATTATTTCGTATTTTACACATGCGTTAAAGATTTAAAAATTAACTAATTTTATAATTATCTTCTTTTGATTTCTGTGTTCTAAATATAGTTCATACGCACACGATCACCGATAATACAAGAATGCCTGGTTTTTTTTTCAAATATCCATTTATAATCTTTCTTCTCAAATGTCCGTACCGTTGTCTTCTAGTTTTCTACCAATCGTAATCCTCGGTAATTTGTTCCATTCGTAATCCATCCATAATCATCCTATTTTTTTCACTATTAGATTTTCATGTAACCTTCAGTTGTTATACCCTTTTTTTTTACATAATTTTTCATATACCGGTCATTCACCTTTCAAAGATTCTTTTGATTATGATATGATTCTTTTTTTAAGCTCTGTATTTAACATTACATTTTTGGTTTTATTTCTTGTACTGTTATTAATTTCTGTTATTAATTTCACCACAACATATTGTGATGTCATTTAAGCTTAAAGCTTTAATTATTGCTTTTCAAATATCGAAGTTTTCTTCACGAGATGTCTTTTATCGTGTTTTTTATTTTATTGTTGAAAAAGCTTTAATTCATTATTGTTAAAAATAAAAGCTTATCCATTTGTTGTTTTTGTTGTGTTTGTGATTGAATTGTGTCATTTCAACATTTTGAATAGGCAGCTGGGCAGGTACATCAATAATAATAATAATAATAATAATTATTATTATTTACATTCTTATAAAAATAAGAATATAATTTAAATCCTGTCCAACGAGGGACTGAGGAATAATGGATTCACTGGAACATCAAGTCGTTTCGCAGTTAAGTATAGTTTTTTTTTCATATCTAAATAGTTTTATTTGTACTTTATTTTTTAGGTTAGAAAGCTTCACTTGGATGAACAGCTTTGTAGATGACAACAATATTGATAAGGTTGGTATTAATATTATGATTGAATATTTAAATATTTTATTCCTTTTTATTTTTTAGGTTCCTAATGAAGTCACGACTGAACAGGGCCCTGTTACACATCAATCATTCGTCAATATATTGTCAATCATTGACCATTGATTGACCGTTGATTTTGATGAGAAGTGATTGATGATGGTTCTATTCTTATCAATAATGTCATAAATCATGCAGGCAAAATTCCCATCAATCATCCCATCAATCAGCGGAATTAAAAAAATGGCTTTTTGGGGAATGTTCAGATAAGGTTATAATAGTAATTTGTGATGTAATTCTAAAAAGAATAGTTTTTATAATAATTTTAATAATTATAGCAATTATTGTAAAAAAACAATTGATATATTATTCAAATTTGCAAAAAAAAATTTGTTTTTTATACACAACATTTACTTTAAAAATTCAATTTCAATTGAAGTCAAAAACATTTCTCCGGAAATTGTATTTTCAATATTCATATATGTTTCGAAATTATCAATATATTCAGAACACTTCCACAGTGTGTCCTTGCAAAATGTATAAAAATATTGACGAGTGCATGATTGATGTGTCATCAGTCATCATTCTTTTCATCAATATATTGTCAATATATGGACGAAATGATTGATGAAAAGAATAATGTGTAATAGGCACCTAAAGAATTTAATTACATAAAGATTTATTCTAAAGACTTATTCTAAAAATTTCTAATCTTAAGTAAGTAGAAGAAAAAAAAAATTATTAAATACATTATAATTTAATAATAATATACTTATTTTCATTTTGTTAAATAATATGGTGTTTTGGGTTTTTGTATTGGATTGCTAAATTTCGTCCCTTGTAGTGACGTGAATCTGTATTGGATACGCTTTCTGTGAGGATTTATTTTATGGTTAAAATTTCAGGACAATGAATACATATCGGGGATGGGGATCTTGTGTATAGGTCTTTGGGGGTTGGGAGAGCTTACCTTAGGCGTATTCGTGTAAGTTTGACACCTAGTGCACGGGATTTGATTTTTTATGGGTCCGGGATATTTGCATTAGGATTGTGGGTTTTGGCAAATTGATTGGAAGAATTCCTGATTGTTTGGCGGATTTGAGCCTTATATGTAGCTATTATATTTTTGGAATAGCCGTATTGCATATAATTGCCCCTCTTCTCAGAGAAGTTATAGCAGCAATAATTACCTAAAGATTTGCCTTAGTGTTTGCATCTATATTTACGTGGCCTGGTATCCATGCCAATCGAAGTTTGTCATTTTTTGGGATCAGTTACTGTTACATAATTTAGATTCGGTGGCTTGAATTTGCTCAGGTCAACTATGAAGAAGAAACCCTAGAAGCGTTTCCGCCTTCCAAAGCGGATTTTTGGATCCATCTGTTAAGATTTAGAAATGCGTAGGGAGTGGCCTGCTTTAATTCGATGTACAGTTTATACTTTTTATAGGATATTTTTTGCTTGGGATATCATATTAGTTGGTCCAGTTGGCTCATAAGTGCTCTTTTCGGTATGGATCAGGCGAATCGTACAGGCTCCAATAGTTCAACCATCGGAATCATTTTGTTTATGGATGGTATTCTGTATATTCCTTTAAGACCACTCCCACACATTTGTGTGGGTAATATTCAAACTGCAATAAAAAGTTACCAGATGCACATAGAAATATAATTTTGGTTTTGTTTTTTTTGTTATTCTTTTCTCTTTTACTTTCTTTTTCATAGTAAGTAAGAATATTGTGGTTTAGTATGGTTTAATGCGTGTTAAAGTGCAGTAGGATATGAGTCATTAAAAGTAATAAAGTATTTGTTTATATATTTTATTTAAATAATATGTTTTTTTAAATTTTATGCACCTTTTAGGTAGAAAATAGTTTAAATTTTATAGTTTGGTATATTGCAAATTCCAAATTTGTACAAATAAGCAGAAATATGGCAGAAAAAAGTAAGTAACACGATTGTGTGGGTTGGGACTTACTTCAATATAAATACACATTTTTTACTTATTATGTAGTCACACGATTGTGTTAGTTGAGATTTTGCATATACCTTTAAATACATATTAAAATGCGCAATTATATTAAATTCGTTCACGTTTAATTTTGAATTTTGTCTATATGGGTTGTGTTTTTCTCTATATTTTTAACTGAAACATTTCAGTGTCTGATCCGAAATATATAGAAAGCATTTTCCGTTTAATGAACGCAAATTTTATGATGCTTATTTGTATTTTGGTTGAATTCCTCTTCCCAAAATGAGACTTTATCGGCAACATCGGTTTAGACAAGATATGGTAGCTCTAGATATTTTCAGAAATCGTCTATTCGATTTTAGACAGTACATACACTATGTTGATGTCAATAATCTACCATTGGAAGGCAAACAACAAATTATGGGAAAATCAATTAAGACGATGTAAGAAATCGCTGGCTTGCCTTACCTCGACATCACACACATTATTCCATGGATGAACAGATGATTTCATTTACAGGGCGTAAATCATCTCCTAACATCCTTGAGACAATATGCGAAAAATAAACCGTGTCCTCATGGTATGGCTCTCGACTTTGAAATATACCAGGGAACATAAACGTCTCTGTTAGAAAAAGATTTGGGTTTGGGAGAGGTAGTATTATTACGTTTAAGTAAAACTATTCCCGAAAATAGTTGTATTTATTTTGATATATATTTCACCGGTTTACCGCTTCTGAAAAAACGTAGCGACATGAAGCTTTATGGAACCGGACAAATACAAGCGAATGGATTAAAAAATTTCCCAAATACAAGGATATGAAGCAAGGAGAATCTATTCAGCTTGTAAGGAGCGACGATGAAATTAGTTCAGGGAAATGGAAAGACACAAATACGATGGCATTCACAGTTTTTGGAAAAATTCTGAGCAACAAGTTAAACGATGTTCATGGGTAAAGTCGATATATGCGACCAGACGCTTGACTACTCAGTTGTACTTAACTTGAGTACTTTAGGAGCAAGTTGTATTATTTAGATTTCCGATTTTTGTGTTCTATAGAATAAACTTTTTGACATTATTTTATTTTTAAGGATTTTTTTTAATAAATTATAATGAATTTTTTAAGTTTATTAAATTAGAAGAGTAATTTAGTTTAAAAAAAAGATATAATATATGATATAAACTGAATAAAACATTATACTGATTTTTTTATTCTTTTATTTTAATTAAGTCCCAACCCACACAGGGTTACACAAGGGTTACAACAAAATTGTTCTTTAGAACGTTTGAATACATCTTATGATGGGGATGTTATGGATTTAAGTGGCTATTAGACTTGGCGATAAAACATTCCTCCTCTCCTCTATAGACCAAAACTTCTATTGCTATATTTGGCAATGCGCCCACAGCAATCCGAGCCGCCTCATTTATAGCCTGATCAAGAATTTTAAACTATATAATTTTCTTGCATGTATGCAGTCCATATTAGATTGTAAAGAAATTGAATCTATCAAGTTAACTCTTACTTTTATTACGAAGTATGTTTCCGGGTTTATTTACAATTTATAAAAAAAATCGTTTTAATTTCATTATTAAAACTGGTTCATTCGTAGCAATACGTAATTGTTTAGAAGTTTTATTCACAGGATCAGAAAGATTTGAATAAACTGTTAAACAAAAATAACACAAATTTTTTTTTGTTAACCTTAAATAATAAACAAAATTCTAAAAATATTTTCTAGAATTAAAGATAAAATTGAATAAAATTCGCTGAATGCACATGTGAATTCATCCATCCAGATGCATGTAAGCCCTAAGTAAACTCTAAATAGATAAAAAAGTAAAACAAATAAATAAATAAAAAGTCGAAAACTGTGTATTCGATTTGAAAAATGAATCATCTGAATAGAAATCCCTGAAATTGTGCAAAATTTAAATAGTTATTAGAACAGTTTAAAAAATCTTAGAAACATTTTTTCAAAATCAAATATGCTCCAAAATGTTTACAACTCGTTTGTAATGTTCACGTAACAAATGTTTTATGATAATATAAAAAATAAATTTAAAGATGAATTTTGTACCTATATTGTAGGATGCGAAACCACATTAACGTAATACAAGTTGGGGTCTAATGTGATTTAACACAAATATCGACAAAACAGTTTTTTAATATTTCAACTCACATTCAAGCATTACGCAATTATTATAATATTCTAATATAAAATTATTTCTAATTACAGTATCTGTGTCAATCTGTTTCCTAAGACCCTTGTATCTAATATAATCCAGCATAAATGTACTAAGTGACATGTACATATTCCCGATTCTGTAATCTTTTTGGGCCGAGTATTTTACGCAATTATTAATTTTTATATTTATATATTTGATTATAATGAAATTTAGTTCAAGGTTAACACAATTGATTGCAGCTGGTGAGTTAATATCATTTAACTTTCATAGAACATCTGATATATCAACAAATATAAACAAATATAAATTCAATTAGACGCGGGTCAAAAATAAGAATCTAGAAGTGAATTTATTAATGTGATTTTTATTTTGATATTGTTTACAACTAATATTAATTTTTATAGTTAAATTAAGAATTAAATACTTGTTATTGTTCATTAATTTATTATATTAAATTCAGTTGTTAAGAAAAATAAAATGCATTTAATAATTTAAAAAATTCATAGTTTAAATAAAATAAAAACAAAAATATATATATAAGAAAACAAAACTTCTATTATGTTAAGAGAACATTAGTGTCTTTTGTATTTATCATTTTATTTATTATTATTTACTTTGATGTCAGAGTACTTCACCCATGATTGTTCACAATTAAATCAAGGTCAACATAGTTCACTTTAACTAGCTAATGCCATACAAATGCATTATAATCATAAAACATTTAAATACTAAATATTAAATTAATCAAAAAAGTTAAAATGTTTTAAAAGAAAAAAAATTTTATCAATTCTATCTAATTTATTTAGTTTAATATAAAATATTAATTTTCACTTAAATTTCACCAATTATTAAGATTAATGATCTGATGTCTACGACTATATGTGTGTGACTATATGTGTGTGACTATATGTGTGAATTTTAATTTCATTTTATTTCTTGACATTTTTAGATATTTTGTTTTGTCTTCGTTGATTTTTAAGCCTTTTTTTTTTTGTTTCGGTTTCTAGTGTTGTACAAATACTTCTGCCATATATGTGTAATTTTTTGCCATGATTACTACATGTCATCCACATATATATGGTACTATTTGGGTTGTCATATTGAATATAATACCTTTCTTTCCTAATCTATCTATGATGTAATGTAGTATTAAGTTGGATAATAATGCGGATAAGACATCTCCTTGTTGTATTCATGCATTGTCATTATGACAAGGACACATAAACTCTACATAACCTCTAGTATATATGTTAGTAAGCATTTTATTTTACAGTGTATCCAGTAATATGCCATTTTTTTTGCTTGGGCCCATACAATTTAGTTTCAGAAAAAATTTTCAAAACCGAATTATATTCAGCCAGCACCGATAATTAAATAAAATTTTAAAATATTATATTTCAGATGTACTACTTAACTGAATATGGTCTCCTAAACCAAACCTATCTTAAAAATAGTAAAATCATTGCTTCCGTAAATAATTTCAACGGTTCAGTTTGTGATCATTTATCTTGTTTACTGCACTTGTGAGTATAAGGCACCTTTCTAATAAATTATCTCGAAATCGGCTTTAATGTCACTAATCATTATCATATAATGTCACTAATCATTATCTTCACATTATCGATTTCGCTATCGTCTAGTAGAAATGACCAAATTTTTTCTCCCAGCTAATTTTAGCCCATGCTTGCCACATTGTTAGATTGCATTTTTCTAGCATGCTATACCTATATGATTATAAAGAGATTTCAATTATATACCTATTGTTATTAAACTTAAGCATGCAGTTGGTCTTTACTTCGAAACTAATTTTCCATTTCTCTCAATGTTCCTATTGCTGAACTTTTTTGTATGTACTATACATTTTTTTTTTTGTTTAAATTTTGACAATTAAAAGTATTTTATATAGTTACTCTTCATTTTTTAGCTCATGATACTTATTTGCAATACCTAACGGTAAATCAAAATATATTCTAAATAATTTGATTTAATTTTATGAAGTAAAAACAAACATTCTGGGTGAAATAATATTATTATCCTTCTACACAAACATAACATTTTTTTTAGAATAATGAAAATTTTGTATTTTCACCTAAAAAAACAAAAGCAGTTCATTCATCTGAAAAATTTTAGTTATTTTTGTTATTGTTTTTTTTTATCTTCCTGGTTACATTTTCCTGGAAATATATACATAAAATTGTTAAACCACAATAGAGACTTTAACATAACATAACATTATTTTACTTGAACAATTTTAAATTAAAGAAAAAAAATTTAAATTTAAAAAAAAAAAAAAAAAATTTTATTATTCTTCCTAGATTGTGTTGACTACCTAACTGGAGTAGGTTCTTATAGATATAACAAAAAAAAAAAAAAATTTAAAACAATAAAAAAAGCATAGAAAAACTTGAAGCTAAACAACAATTAGAAATTATAAAGAATGTCGATTCGAAACAATAGTAGGTATAGCAGTTTTAAATAAAATAATAGATGCATAATAATAATATATAGCTATAAATAAAGACTAGTATATGGTATACCAGTTACAATACAGTCACGATCAGAATGAAAAATAAATGAAGAAGAGACTTTAAATTTATAATATAAATATATATTACAGGGTTGTTAACCTACACGATATTCTTTTGAACGGACAAGTTGATGTGTGTTTAGATTCAGGTAAAATTTAAAATTGCAGCATTCAGATTAGATCAGTTCAGTTTATCACAACCGGAAATATATTTATTATAATTATAAACAATCTATTTATGCATGTAAGTCCTTAAGAATGCCTCATTTAATGATAAGGTACTATTGTACCTTGTACCGTTTTTATGTTATTGTATTTCATGTTTTCAATAATTATATCTTAATTCAAATAGATAGTTTGAAATTGTGCCCTTGGTTCATGAAATGACACTAATAGAACAGCAGCGGAAAACAAGTAAACCAATCGAAAAAATAATTTTTACTACCATTTTTTGTTTCATTTTAAATTTATAATTCAACATCTAAAGTCCTGGAATATTTTTTTTTTACATAATTAAAGAAAATTTAATTTGCCTCAAAAAAATTTTTCGAAAGCTATACAGAAATCAGTGCTTCAGAAGTTATGACTATTTTGTCCCCACACTTCCTGTTTTTTCGCCGTAAATTTTTTTATTATTATTTATTTTTAACACACGAATTTTTATTATTTTTATAAAAAAAAAGACCAACTTCAATTGTAATATGGGTTTTTATATGTTTGTATGGTTTTTTTCTATATGTATGGTTTATGTATTCTATATTTTCATTGTATCTATGGTTTTTTTCTATAGTTTACGTAACTTTTGTATTTAATTTGTTTTTGTTTTTTTCCAATTACTACGAAAAAAATTTTGGCAGATTTTCAACTAAAATTTAGCCTCACAATTTATAGCTCATCCACTTATTTACTTAAAACAGCCATAAAAAGTTCTAACAGGTCAGAAAATTGTTTATGTTACATGAAATAAATATTCTCATATTAAAAATTTAAGAAAATATATTCAATCAGTTGGGCCAAAGCAACTGGGCTGGGAACAAAGCAAAATAAACAAAATTATAAGCGTCTTGTGATTTATTAAATTTATGATGTAAAACTATTTAATTGGAGGGTAACTAACAAATTTCAAATAAAATGTAAGTACTAAAAATATGAACAGTTTTTTTCAAAATTCACAAAATTCACAAAATTGCCAAAATGTCTATATTACATATTTAAATATGTAGCAATGATTTACGAAAATAAATAATAGTTTTGCTACACTTCAAAATAAATTTTTTAAATTGTGAAAATAGAAAATATTTTTTGTATTTTCTATACATATATTTATTTTATTTTTCACGTTCTAAGCGCACAGAGTCCTAACCGATAATGAACCGATGACTAAGCGATGAAAAAATTGGAATGATAACATCTACACACACATATGAAGCAGTAGTTGCATTTGATGACATAATCTAAACGGTGATAGTTAACTTTTACAACAAATTTTGTTAACTACAATTGCAATTCAATGTGAACACATCAAATTACCGCGCGATCTATTATGTCTTTATTCTCTATAATAATTCTATTATTTCATTTATGAAAGACAGTTGGGTAAAATATAAGTTAAAATATAATTTTGTGATAAAATTTATTTAAATAATTAAACAGTGTGTGAGCATGAGATGTTCGACGAATTTGAGTAATAGTAATATATAAAAAATATTACAATAACACATAATTATTATTACTAAAAAATGGTCAGCAAATCAATACAGTTTGAATATAATATAAAAAATAATATAAGTGAAACACCCTGTATATATTCTTATACACAAATACCTGTTATATTTATAATTTCTGACAATAGAAAATTTTAACTAATAATATGTCTACATAGAATTCCAGAATAGGGAATAGAATAACACAACACCAAAACAACAAAACAACAAAAAATAGATGAGGTCGGAGAGGGGTGAAAAAAAGAAATTTTATTCTTCATGAATTGAGAACAAGCAATTAAACTTAACACTTCTATAATACTCATCTCTTTCTTTTGAATTCTTCAATTTATTTTGAGTTTAGAAAAAAAATTTTGTTTTTTAAATTTTTTTGTTAGTTTTTTTTTAAATTTTTTTACAGCTTTTTACAATATTTTCACACTAGTCATATTGTCGATTTGTAAGTTAAATTGTGTCGGTCTAGTATAAATTAAATTTATGTGTCACAATGCCACAATGATATAGATTCGCATATGTCATGACATAATATGTGATATTTCATTTACGGAAAATAAATGAAACTGCCCAAAACCAACATGTGCGGCAATGAAGTTACATCTGGTAATAACTTCGAGAATTGTGTGTTAATTCATATTCCTTTTACTGCACAGTCCAACGTACATGTCTATATAAAATGTCTATGTCTATGTCTATTGCACAAAGAATTCGCTTTCTACAAATATACTTACATAGTATTTGGTAACTGAGGCTTCAGACATCAAAACAAATTTGTATAATATTAATTTATATCTTATATCTTAGAAATAGAATAGAATAGAATCGGATAAAATAAAATAGAATAGAATAGAATATAATAGAATAGAATAGAATAGAATAGAATAGAGTAGAATAGAATATAATAGAGTAGAATAGAATAGAATAGAATAGAACAGAGTAGAATAGAATATAATAGAGTAGAATAGAATAGAATAGAATATAATAGTATAGAATAGAATAGAATAGAATATAATAGTATAGAATAGAATAGAATAGAAGATTAAGTGTACATAAAATTTACAAACAACTTAGAAGATATTTATCATTTATCCATCTCCTCGAAACTTATTGTATTTGTGGGAGCACATAAGATGATAGGGTGATGATGAAATAACTTCCATATTTCATAGTTCGAAGAGACTCCACTATAAATTTATGGGAAAGGACTGCTCTGCGAGTATTACGCTGGAATTTTTGTATTTTGGGCATAATACATTTTATTACGTCAGAGCAATTGCCCAACAGCAATCCAGCAATGCTACAGAAAATTTTCTTTTCAGAAGAGTTATTTATCTCATATATTAGAAATCACACTTTTATTTTCAGTTATTGGAATCAATTTGTTCATTAGAGGTTTTTCGAATAACTGTCCTAGAATAGGTATAGGAAGATTATTGGGCTGTACGAAAATACGTCTTTCAGCTTTTACTTGGTTTGAGAATCATTATTATCTCTGACGTTTTCCAATTGAGAGGTATCATTATTACGTACCATTGATTAGATCGAAACCCGTTGATTTTTTGTTTATATAATTACAAGCCTATGGGATGAACACACTAACTGCTTGTATACAGAGATTAAAATACACAATTACACACATTATTTAGGTCTTTTATGGTATATCTGCTAATTTAAATGTAGACAACTATATCTACTGTAGAGTGGTTCGCCCTCATAATAGCACAGTTTCATTTTATTTTCAGTGATAACTAAAACTCTCAACTATCATAATTTATTTTATCCCAATTACAAGGTGTACTGGATCAGATCGAAAACCCTTCTTTCGGTTCGGTTGAAACTTTCGGTCCAAAGAAAGGCGCTCTACCTACTACGCCGCCGAGCGTGTTTGTTGATACTACATTTTATCTTATAATATGATGAATATTTTTTATTGGTAGGTTCACATGAAAGGGACAGCTAAAAGTTAAAACAAATAGGTAATTTATTTGGAATTGGTTAAAAGATTTTTTTTTTCAAGTAGCAAAATCTATTTTTGGAAACTTCAAAGCTATGGAATTTTGATCATTATAATTATGTACATAAATGTTAGATTAATTAATGAGGAAGCCGATATTTGATTTGAAATTTAGTGGAATTGCTGTTACACATTTTCCCATTGCAAGAACTTATATTGAATTGCAAACAGTGATGGGCTAATATTTACAAGTTTAAATTTTAGATAACTAAAATTATTTCCTATACAGAGATATTATGGTTTACGCGAAGATTATACAAAAAAAAAAGTATGGGAATAAAGCACTCAAAATATATACATTATAAATTTGTCAAAAGGTTGAAACTGAAAGACCTAAATCTAATTTTAAACAAAAACAAAAAACAAAATATCTTGCATACCTGTCTTTCGAATTGTCTCATAAAACGTTCCAGATTTTATTCAAACAATTTATTTTAAAAAGAATAGAAAAGCTTCATTATTATTCCTTTGACTCAATTTCTTTTACGACACCATATTCTACTGGTTTTTGTTGTTGTATGTTTATTTTTTTTGTTTTTTATTATGTTTTTTTTTTTCACTTTACTTATTGTTATTTCCTTATTTTTTATTCCTTTTATATCAATTCTATTGTTTTGGTGTTGCTTTTATATTTTTCTTTCACCTTAAAAACTTAAACTTAAAGGACACGGCTGGAATAAACAATTCAGATGTCGTGTACAAATAGGGAAGAAACAGCAACAATATAATAATGAAAAAAAATAAAATTAAAGTTAAATAAAAAAGAAAAAAATTACAATCATACAAACATGAAAGTATGAAATTTTTTTTTTTTTTTGTTAATTTTATCACACATCAACCATATACATACTTACATAATATACTCACATTATGTATAAGCATATACTACTTATATTCTATTAAATTTTTCTTAATTTTTTTTTTTTTTTGTTTATTTTTTGTTTTTTTTTTTTTATTTTACTTTTAACATAATTGGGAAATTGTATCCTGACAGATCCTTACACCATATATACAATAATGTATATATATATATATATAATGTATAATCTACATATAACAATTCAACATAACATTACATTAAAACATAAAAGGGATATTTTAAGTCTTTGATGTTCTGAACTTCATTTAAGAAACAACAAAAATTATTCCAAAATGTATGAGAAGAATATGAGCATAGAAACCATCTTAGTATGATGATAATATAAAGATTGGATGAAGGAGAAGAAAGAGTCAAGATAAAAAGAAAGAAAGAAAAAGAAGTGAAATAAAAGAAGGGATAAAAGAGAACAAAATCTTATAAGAAAATGTCATTTAAGTTAAGGGATAAAATTATAATGTAATTGGAAGAGGTGTATATAGTTAGACAAAAGAATAATAAAAGAGAAAAAATAACAAAGTGAACCAGAAAAAAAAAAAAAAATTAATGAAATAAAAAAGAAAAATATTATAGATAAGAATCTATTAAGAACGAACAACTCTAAGATTCATCCATTACTCGTGTAAAAGTTTAAAATTTCAAAAGTAAACATAATAAAAAAAATACCCACATCCCTTGTTTCATAATAATTATTTTTTTGTTTCAAACTAAATCTTTATTAGTAGAGCTTACAATAACTTTCATGTAAGAGTTGCCGTTTCTGCGAAAAAATCACATCCAATATTTGGGTATACTACGGACAGAGATATTTGGTCTGTATGTTAACTCGCAAATTTAAATAAATTTACGTAAATTTATCCAAATTCCTGTATGTTAACTTTTTTATTTGCATGCTCTTTACAAATTTTTGAGAAATTTAGGAGAATTTTGTGTTTAAAACGTGACGTTAGAGCTCTCTCTTAAATAAATTTTTGCAAATGAAATTTCTATTTGCAAAAATTTGTAAAAATTTACTGTCAATTTTTTGTTGTTGTTTTAAATGTCAATAGAATATTTTCATATAAAAAGTAGTGTACCTAACCTGAAAACTTATTTATACAACTTTTTACCGACAAAAAGACCAAAACCACACGAAAAATTATTTAATATAATTTTTTCCACAAAAACAATCAATAATTTTACAAAAAAATTCAGAAAATTACTAAATTAATTCAAATTTAAAAAAATCTCATAACCTAAAAATCAATTATTTTTGACATGAAAAAATTTGGAAAAATTTATGCAAATTTTGCGTATGTCTATGAAAGATTTTCATAAAAAAACTTCCCTAAGCCCTTAAATTGGGTATTTTTTTTATATCCTTTAAAAGTGTATTTACTAAAAATAATAGAAGAAGCAGAACTAATCTGTGCACACTTTTCGATATTTAGTAAAAGATTATTATTTTTTTGCACCAGTTCAAAAATAACTTCAGATCTTCTTTTATATCTCTAGTTGATTTTATTGTTTTAAAACTTTTGTTTGTAAAAGAGAACATTTTAACTATTCTCGTAGATTTTTATGATCACGTTATTTTTCCTCTCACTTTTTATTTTTTCAAATAAAAGTTAACATACAGACACCTATAGTAATATCGATATTATGATACCAATATTCAGTAGTTTTATGCTATTACCTAAGATTGGGGTTACAGGACATTGATGATGAAGATGAATATTTGGTTGTATGACACATACAAACGTATTGTAGCATGTATTCATATTTTATTATAATGACGAGTAAAATGGAAGAGACACATATTTTTTTTGCATTAATATTAAATTTACAAAGCAATAAAAAAATAATTGAAGAACTAAACAAATGATGAACAATTAAAAAATTTAATTCTACCTCTTTTTTTTATTTTTATCCATTTTTACTATCATTTGACGACAATGTTTTTTTTTTAAATAAATTTTGTTTGATTTTCAAAATTGCTATATCAACTTTTTTTTAGTACTAAAAATTAAAAATAATTGACCCACTTACCACCAGAGTGATCTAAAGAACAACATTGACGTGTTGATTCGTCATATTATCCCATTGTGGGTGATATCAATACTACGCTTATATTGCAATCATATTATGGTATTAGGTGGCACACACTCTATCGCTGTATCATGACATCAGCATTATTACAATATAGATATTACATGTCTCGAAACAATAGTATTTGCGTTTTAGTAAGAAAAATTAATTAAAACTGAGGGTTGAATATTATAAAAATATTATTTTGTTAGTCAAAATTATTGTTCTTAAAATTACTGAAATTTGCATATGACTTTTCCTAAAAAACGGCAAGTCTCACATGAAAGCTATGAAGGGAAAGTGGTAAAAGATCGTGCAAGACATCAAAATGGTAATTATAAAATAATGTGTTCTGAAATAACAGCCACTTTTCACAAAAAATTAAAAAAAATTTAAATTTGGCAGTTTTTTACTCAAAAACGGTAATTCTGGAACTCAATAAGTACCGTTAATTGAGTACATTAACTCTAAAGCAAAATTTTTTTAAAAAAATGTATGGTTTTAGTTGAAATTATATTATATAAGACGATTAGTCTTCTTACTGTTAACATTTATTTTTATGTTATGAGACATTAAAAAATAAATTAAATGTTATTGTGTTGTAATTAAAAAAAAATGGACAATAAATAAAAAAAATAATAAATTATACACATTTTGATTTAAGTCTGATGAATCAAGCACATTTGCTGAGGTGATAAACAATCCAGTACGCTTAAAGAAAGTAAGTTGTTATTTTTACAAAATATTGTTAGAAATTAGTTTTCTAATCGGATTTATCTTAACCACTTGTCGACGAGACTAAATTAAAAATAGACTCCCCAGAGTAATAGAAAAATAGAAATAGTCTAAAGAATCACCCCTTTCAATTAATTTCACGTGGGAGTGAGCCACCAGATAGATCCAGATTTTATCTTTTCGATACATTTATTTCAAACAACATTTATATGTGATGATGCAGGATAGAAAATTTTTGAAAACTTATTTAATTTCTTTAATCTGGCTTTATAGCTCAGGTAATTGGGGTTGAACAAACAGGGTTTAATTCTTCCAACTTAAACATAAGATTAGTATAATTTGTATTTATATTGTATAAATATTTTTTTTTTGTTTATTTAAAATTTTTTTTATTTATTGCCAAATTTTTTTTTAATTACAACACAATAAATTGATAATTATACAAAAATAAAAAAAAGTAAATTCGACTTCCCACTAAAAGTCAGCGCAGCTTTTTGTAATTATCCGTGTTATCCTTAGTGCTATTATAGTATTATCATCATTTGAGTCCTTAAGGATACCTGATTTTCTGATTACACTCAGAGCCTTCAATGAAATGCTAGATAACCTCCATTGTTCGGAAAATGCTGTTTCCAGGTGGCGAAGTCTGTTACGAGTGAGTCCTTCGCATTCACAGAGCAGATATTCAATAGATTCTTTCTCTAAAATAGATTCTTTCTCTAATAGATGGGTTATTGAAATTTTTTTTTTTTTTTTTTTTAGAAAGGAAAAATAAAGTATAATCGAAATTTTTTTTTTTTTTTTTTAGAAAGATTTTTTTATCGAATTTTTTTTTTTTTTTTTTTTTTTTTTTAGAAAGCAAAAATGAAGGGTAATCCAAAAAGTTTTTTTTTTTTTTTTTTTTTTTTAGAAAAGATAACAAACGAAAGCCAAACATAAATGAAATTAAATTAAATTATCACTTATTGATGAAAATATGATTACTTATGAATGAAATTATAAATTATTTAACGAAGAGAAAAAAAAAATAAAAAGTTAAAGATAATGATGTCAATGTAACGATGTTCAAGGAACGAATATTCTGCATAAGTTTTTGTTAGACCCATTTTATAAAAATGCATGTTTACTAGGCTGTGACGTGTTATTATCACAACCATGATATGCATCTGTTTCCTATTGAAAGCTTAGAAGAGTTTTAGTTTTTACTATTATTAAATTTATAAGATTGATTATCCCTCATTCGATATATTTTTCAAATAGCATATTCCAAAAACATTCCTTTTGTCTTTCAGCCACTAATAATACAATCTATATTGCAACTGTTAACAAAAGCAAAATTGATAGCAACTTCAATCAAATAATACATAACCTACATTTACTACTTATAAGTGGGCATCGCCCGAATGAGCATTTTACCGTCGGGGCAATCTTCCATGTGGGCGCTTTTTTCCTTGTAGATAATATTGTTGTGCGGGCTATTTTCTTGTGAACATTCTTCTGTCGGCAATATTCTTGTGAGAATTTTTCCATGTGGACTACACGATTTTTCCATGTGGAATATAAAACAACAGAATTGTACTGATAATAAAATACAGTGCAATTCTAATTAGTTTTGAAAGGCCTATAATAGAATAGCCAATTATATAATTTTGATCCAAAGGAATTATATTCAAGTTCACTTGAAGATCACCTCTTGATAAGAATATCGTATATGTTTAGTTGTAGCAAGAGCAAATAAAGCTGTTGTAGGTGATATACAGCTGTTTTAGTGAACCTCTTATAATTATATTGAGAGTGTAGCTGTCATTTAAGGTTCTAACTTCCGATCAGAAAAATGTGATTATTGAGGTCAAAATTGGAGCCTAACTTCTAATTTTATGTTCTTATTTTTACTTCATTCTATATTTTAAAAGTATCAGTTGATCTATATTTATATCGATATTTTAATGCCAAGATGTTATTGAAACATAGAACAGCACTAGCTTCAACTGTTAAGCTAAGTATATTGTCTTCTTATTCTCTCTTACCCCTTCACCTAATTCCAAATCATAACTACCATAATTAAATACGTTAGAATATTATGCTCTGAGTTGCAATATTTTACATCATTGTTTTTTTTTTCAAATCTCGGATCGATTCAATAACCTGCCCTCTTCTTTAAACACTACCAAACTACATTAATTAAATTTTTTTTATTTAATGTGGTACATAATACCTTTTACATGGGACCCCAAATTCCTAAGGTGCTTTCTCAATGTGTTTTTCTATATTGCCTAACACTCCATTCTATACATTAACACTGATGCTCTTAAATAATCACTCTAACGTAATATATTAATATTATATTGTTATCTATATAATTATTATACTAGTTGGGTTACAACGCCATGACGGAAGCAAAATAAATTCTAGCATTTCTTCCTTCATTAGAGTTTTCATTTCAAGTTAAGAAAAATATGAATTTCTTTACTAATTTATCAATATCATACCTTTATTAGAATTATTAGAATGCTTTTAATTACCATATAAACAGAATATTTGTAGCAAGGTGCAAAATTTTCAGTTCCCTAAGGGTTATTTACTCGATCATTTTAACGACATCTTATTTGCCATCATTGGAAATTTAAACATATATTATCCTAAGACATCAATAACTCTAAATTCAATTAATTATAATATAAGTTAGTCAAAAAGATAATTTCATTTAATAGAGAAATACTAAATTCAAATAATATTTTTAATGAAAACAAAATTTAACTATATAATATAAACTTACAATAATTTTATATTTTTACAATCATAGCAGCGTTCTACTGTAAAAATCAAATTGTAAAATGAAATTAATTAAGACATAATAAAAGTAAAAAGTTCTATGGCGCCATCGAAATTTAACACTTGAATGCCATGCCAATAATTATGAAATAATGGGAAAATGACACATATAACAGATGACAAATGACAAATGACAGATGACAAATGACAGATGACAGATGACAGGTGACAGATGACAGATGACAGATGACAGATGACAGATGACAGATGGCATATATAAGCAATAAAAGATAGATACTATGTTTATGACAATTACATGATGTTACAATTTGTATATCTGTTGGAGTATTCCGTCGAACTTACAAACATCCAGATAAATGCAGAAAATTATATATATCATTATATAATATACAACGAATATTCTTGAATATAGTCTTAATAGCTTTTTCTTCTATTAGATCATGGATAGAAACATATGAAAATAAATAACGAATATAAACTACATTATAAACGAAAACTAAATCTCTTATAACTTTTAAATTTAATTAAAAAAAAATATCTTAAACTAAAAATTAGACAAAAACTAAATTGAGAAATTTAGTTGAGGATAACAGGATGCAGTATAAAATATAATGAAGACATTATTCGAAGGTTTATTTTAATTTCAACATTTAATATAATTAAAAGAGTGGCATTATTTAATTAAAAGTATTAATCTTACTGTAGAAAATGAAAAAAAATAAAATAAATAAAAAGAAAAAAAAAATCCCTTTTTGCGTGTACTCAGTAAATAGAATTAAAAAAAAATAAAATTTTTTGGACAAAGAATTGAAATTTTTGTGTTTAGGAAGGAAATAAAAAGTTTATTTTTAAAATGAACTTAAGTTTTTTTCAGATTTTTATTTAAATTCAAGTCGAATTTAAAGAAATATCTTTTTTGTTTAAAGAATTTTTCCAAAACATTTTGCAAGAGGGTTTCTGTTATGTGCGATCAAAGATTAAAAAGTACATGAAATTTACAATAAAACATGAACCGGAATCCAAACAATCTCATTGAATTGCACGACCTGAACATGAACTATTTATCGTCTATGGTTCTCGTCTAGACTAAACATTTTAGAATTTTAAAACCATATTGTTTAATTAGGCTATATTTAAACCATTTTATTATACATATAGGTTCATTTAATTACATACATGTGATTGCCCCATCAATCAATCACAATCAAATGAAATCCAAAATTTTCAGCAAATCAGTAACCATTCAAAAACCTGCTTAAAAATATCATTTCCAATCATTTATAATCCATTTTTTCTATTGAACAAATTTTTGTGATTAATGTCGAAAACACAATCACGACGAATGACGAATTTTTAGCTTTCAAATACATGAGATTATATGTAAATCGTGACGAATGACGAATGACCAAAATTTCGCGTCCAAAAAATAGATCTATTTCTATTTTACTCGTCGACGAATGCGAATGACATTCATTGATACCAACATAAATTGGTCAAAATGGTTTTACTTAAACATTTTTAAAATTCAAATTCAAATAAAAATTTTTTTAAATTAATTTTTTTAAAATTTTTCTCTATATTTTTTATAAACAAATTTTGAAATTTCGAAAACACAAAAATTTTTTCGTAGCGAATAGTTCGTCATGATTGTGTTTTCAACATGAAAGTGAATGCTTTTTTTGATTGTCTTGTCAACTGAAATTTCAAAAATTGTTCATTTGAAATTAAACAAAAACAGGTGTAGAGGGGAACGTTAAAGCAGACAAGATTGCAAAAGGAGGTGCGAGAAACAATGAGCCTGAGGAATTAGCGACAGGACTAATAATGCAGGCCATGAAAATAATTACGATGAATTGGGAATAATCACCCAACAGAATACCTGGAGAAACTCGAAAAGGGCGATTCAGGCGAAAAATTTCTGGGGAATAACAGATGCGGAAAAGACGAAGGTCATTCTGTCGCTGAATAAAGTCGATTCAAGGCTATATGTAAGCGTATGTACAGGGCACCACACCACATGCTCATAGGACAAGTAACAACAATGGGCCTTATAGAAAACAGTGTGTGCTGTGCATGCGAAGAAGAGGTGGAAGTACTATGGGAATCCTTATTAAGTTCAAGAATCGTACTCTGATGAGAACGATTTATTTTAGTGATGAAAGTAATAGTGAGTCGGAATTAGACTTGGAAGATCATGATAAAAGTATGTTGTATTCCATGTTTGTAAAAGCTGGGCGGAATTGCATTAAAAATTTTGTTAATAATAGAATAAATAATTATAGTAACTGAGAGTTTGGTAACCACAATTCAAATTAAGAATTCACAAGAAAATAATTTCTGTAAAAATTAATTCATTTTGGGAGAACATTTTAGAATTAAAAAAATATTGTATGAAAACTTATGTGAAAAATTTGAGGAATCAGAGATTTATATTCTATCAAAAAAAACCTATTCAGCAAAGGTGCATATCATACTTTTTCTATGGTTCCCTGGTCATGAAGGATAATCTTGTACAGATATGAACGTTTGTTTTGATTTATCAGAGCTACAGTGTCATATAGAGTTCGCAGCGTTGCATTAGCAGCATGTCTCCAAAAAAATTTTTATTGCCCAACAAGAGATGAACAGGAAGAAATAATTAAATATATGTATGGCAGATAGGAAAGTGGGGTATTTCGGTAAACAATTTTTAAAAAATTTATTTTAGTTTACCATTTTTTTCACAATACGTTTACCGAATATTTTGCGTCAAACTAATTTTCAAAACTAAACTTTGACATTAAATTCCAATCAATGATTGTGATTTTAAATCTGAGCACACTCACCTCTATTGAACAGCCTCAAAAAAATCAGTTTTAATCACAAGAGGCGGTTCCAGCCAGAGTAGACCAAGAGCCAATTTTTAAAAATGTCATCTGTCATCGTGCAAAGAAAACAAGTAAAACTGAACGAATTTTTAACATGATCACAATTATTTTTCTAAATGGGCTGAAGTGTTTGAAGTGACTGACCTTTCTATTGCAATTTTAACTCTTAAGTATTTCTTTTTGCATGGTCCATTCTGGCTCGGATCATTTCCTCTCTAAATTGTGATTGAAAGTGATTGAAAAGTTATTGAACATGATTGCAAGTAATTACAATTGAAAACTATTTGCTATTGAATGAACCTCTTGTTTAAATCAATACAAAATAATGTAAAAAATTTCAAATTTCAAATCAAATAAAAATTAAATTAAATAACAATTATTTTAGTTATCATAATTGCACTGCATACATGAAATTTTAGTATAGCTTCTGCATACAATTCAAAACATCGACGGATTGTATAAAAAATGGTATTGCAGATATCAACCTATAAATTATAATTTGGACCACAATATAGAGCATTTGTGAAAAAAATAGAGTATTTTGCTCTAATATAATATGTTCTATTGGCCCCAAATAATGGTCCGCTCAATGGACCACAAATAATATGCTCCATTGGTCCCAAATAATGGTTAGTTCAATGGACCACTAATAATATGCTCCATTGATTGACTTTAAAAGTCACATTCACATTCAGGATATCTACACCTTAACACTATTTACAAGACCACAAATGATGAAGATAAGCCTTGACCGGTTAAAGAGGGCAAGCCTGTTTAAATTGATCCATAATTAAACATATAACTAAAGCTTTCACCAGGGTGAAACGGATTAAAAATATGTTGGTGGTTATACCTAAGCCATGTTCAATTTATATTGCAAATTGCCCTCTTTATAATCTCTTAGATAACACATATGGTGGCTTACAGAATCTTAAACCATTTAAATTGTAAAATATTTTAGAAAAAATAGAACCATTTTCAAGATTTCGTTGCCATATTATAAAGTTTTGATTTGAATTTTATTTTAACATACAATAAAAATGCTTAGTTGAAAAATGTTTTAATGCAAAATATACAAATTTGAATTAAATTACTTCGTGTTTGACTAAAAATTAAAAACCAAGAAAATTATACTGTTATTCTAATATATTACTTCAAAATTTTACAAATTAAACAAATTTTGCTGACATTAACATCTAAATTTTAATTCATTTCCAAAAATAATTATTTTCTTTTGCGATATCTGAACTTTTCTAAATAATTTAACTTTATCAAGATAGTGCATTAAATAATTATTATTTTTTTTTTTGTTTTATGAACCAAATATCATCATACATTCATCTATAAAATCAATTATTATTAATATTAACATAAGAGAATTAAAAAGGACCCTAATAAATTTTATCATTATCAAATTAAAATTAAACAAAGAAAGAAAAAGGATATGGCGATCAAATTATTCAAAATCATTTAAATTATGCGATATATTGAACGTAACCCACAAATCTTTACGCAATCAAATTTATACAAATTATAGATAGAGTATATTCAATATACTATATTATATTGTGTATAAGGATGTGTGTGTAGGACCTACAATATTATCCTATATTATTAATAAAATTTATTGATTGAAAAACGATATTTAAATAATGTACGTATGATTCTTTTAATTGCATTTAAATTTAGGATTTTCTAACTAATATCCATCCTTTTATTCGATTTTCATCATAAATAAATATTATATAAGTGAAATTATTATAATGTGTGTTCGTGAAAATGAAAAATGAGCTTAGGAAGGTGTAGAATAAACGATACTATTCTTAAAATAAAAAATTTCAAGATTTTATTTTATTTTTTTTTTTTAATAAATATTTTTTTTATTTATTATGAATACTTATTTATATATAGATACAATAATTTATCAGTATTTATAGCAAATCATTGCACATTATACAGTTAAATATTTATAAAATGTAGATTAGATGTATATATATATATATATTATTATGACGCAATTTAAATAAATAAAGGACATAATAAAAATTTGAAATTAACCATAAAATCTTTTTCAAAAAAATTCATGAGAAAATTCTATTAAATCCCCTTTGAATAAGATTAAGAATAGATTTTTTTTTTATAAAGATTTACAGTGATGGGGAAAAGTTGTGGGACTTTTGAATTTAAGAAAAAAATAAATGAACATCTGATTAACTTGATTAAAAAACACTCAATTAATTAGCTTTTCACTGTTTTTATTATAAAACTAGAGATGGTATGATCTGAAGAGTGAAGAGTTTTACTGTTATGTTATATAATAAAGGGCAATGTTTTGCTGCTTCTGCTGCGTAAATAACATAATATTCATGAATGTTACAATAACAAAAATAAGAAACGTAAAAAAAAACTTGAAAGAATAAGAATTGAGAATATACATACAAGCAGAAATTATATAATATCAATACAAAGATTGCTGATTCTCATCCAATACATCCAATACACACCCACACCGCACACAAATCCAACACAGCCTAAGCCAGAGAACAAAATTAAGATATTTCTCTCTAAACAAAAGAAATCTTGAAATTTAATTTTTTTTATTTTGGTTTTTTTTTGTGGTATTTTAAAACTGTTTTCAAGTGGTAAATATAAACATTAATTTTTACATCGAACAGAAATTATCACCCATATTCTGTTAGACCCATCTCGCGAGATCGCGTGAGGATATCTCTGACGAAATAGTTTTGTATTCTGTTAGACCTTTGACGAGACGAGATAGCCATTTTTTATCTCGTCAAAAATTGTAAGCGATAGAGTATCTCGTCAAAGTATTTTGTGTTCTTTTTATCAAAAAATTGAATTAAATAAATAAATTGAATAGATAAAATAGTTAAATAAAGATTAATAAACAGTTTTTCATTATTGTTTTTGCATTATTATTAAAATTGTGTTTGTTTTTTGAAAAAAAAAACCATCTTTACTATTACTGCTTTACTACGCTTATGTACTAAACTACAAAATATATTTAAAACATAAATATATTTATATTTATTTTTCATTTAAAAAATATTTTAAAACTAATACTAAGTTAGTGGGGTTAACACTTTCCAAACATTTTATAAATCATATTTCGTTTATATACCAATAATTATTTTTGATAGTATAAAAGTATCAGTACTACCAACAAATAAAATGTTCTATCGCGCCGCTTACAGTGTCTAAGAGAAAGGCATATTCAGCAAGACGAGACGAGATGAATTTTTTCTTCTCGTCAACGTTTGGTCTAACAGAATATGGGTGTATAATAAAAAAATATTTTGTTTTGAATCATATTTTGAATGTTTTGTTCTTTTTGATTCAAGAAATAGGTCTATATGGATGTATGTATCTATAAATAAAATAAAAAAAAAAATATTTAAAAAATAGCTTTTTTGAAGGGCTACAAACAGTTTTGGTGGCAACTTTAAATGCACTAAAAATTGATGAAATAAATTAGGTAATTCAAGCTCTGTTAAAAAATTCTGTGTGTAATTCCAACATTTGAATTCAGGCAGGAGAAAATAATGTTAGATAAAATGTTTGTACGAAAAAAGCCTTTATATGAACTTGCCATGAATAAAAGCAAGGAACGTAAATTTAAACTAGGTGCTAATATTTTAAACAGTTATCAGGATTGACGCTCCTTGCTTTTATGCATGGCATTGAGCGTTGATACACTGAGCAAAAAAATATGTTAGGCTCAACTATAAAATTAAAGAACCATAATATGGTTGGAAAATATAGTTACATTAACCATATTACATCATGTAACTATGGGTTTTATATAAAGCTAAAAAATTTCTTATATGGTTATATAATATGGTTGCAACAAAAATAATTTATAGTCCACACAACAATCTATAATTATAATTGACAAGCATTTAAGGTCCTGCGCAGTAGACACCTTTTTATTTTATTTCGATTCTCCTACTCCTTAATGAACTTCTAATATATATAATATATAAGATTGTATATAAAACAAAAATGCGCACACAGTTGAAAATTTTGTACTCATATGATTTTATTGTTCAGCAAATACATTATGCATAAGTGAGATATTATGAAAATAATACACAAAAGTAAACAAATTTATTATAATATTTTATATTATGTACTTGCGAATGAATCTATGTACATATGCCAAGAAAAAACAAAGAAACAAATTCATCTCAAATAAAAAATATAAAAAAGCAAAAACAAAAAAATCAGTTGAATTGTTCATATGACGAGCAAATTTATTTTTATATAGTAGAGTTAGAGTACTTCATTTTGATATAGTAGGTCACTTGAATTCTTGATTTTTATCTTTTTAAGTAACTGTTTCTAAATTTTTGTTATTTGTAGTAATAATATAGTTTTTATTAAAATTATGTATTATGTAGGTATATATATACGTACCTCTTTAATAACAAAACTTTTTATTTTTAGTAATTTTATCCTCTAAATGCCACTTACTATAGGGAATATATCGGAAACGAAGCAGTATATGAGGGACGTGTATTTATGTGTCCTAAATAAAACTTACTAACCACAAAACTTTTTATTAAACACGAGTGGTTTCTGCTATATCGTGCAAAGTCTATGTCAGTACGTAAATTACTGTTTTTTTAAAAACTTTAAATTTGACTTCAACTTGAAATATAATTACTCAACAGGGGCCCCTAGTATTATTATATTCACAAACATAATTATGTTTGCAGCAATATTATTTATTAACAAAAATAATTATGTTTAGAGTAAACATATTATAATTACTTTCTACAACACGATATTTTGTTCTCAACTATAATATTGTTCTTTTAAATATGACTCACTAATATATTATGTTAAAAATAAATATAATATGGTTGAATGAAAAATATTTATGTTTATACAAACTTGAAGTATGGTTGCAGCAACATTATTTTAATTGAAACAAAAGTAAATATAATTAAGGTAAACATATTATACTTAAAATAATAACACAACACAATACATATTTAATTTCTATAGAATTTCTGTCAATTATAAAATGGTGGTTTAAAATATATATTTGCAACGAATAAATTCCAATGAGTTCCAATAAATATTTGGTTAAATTGTTGCTTCTTTCTTTAAATCAGCATTGATAATTTTTATTTTTAACTGTCAGAAATAAAAAAAAAACACATATTTAATAGTTAAGATTATCTTTAAAATTAAAAAGTACTTATAATGTAGCATTTGACAAGAGATTCTAAAAAAAGCCTGAACTTTCGTAATAAATTGCCATAAAAATAAGTAAGTTTTTGATTTAAACAAATTATTAAATAATCATTATTTAACCAACCTGTATAATTTCCTTTACTTCGTCTTAATTTTGGTTATTAATTATTTTTTGGAAAGATTTTATCCAGTTTTTCATAAGGTACTTCATTGTCTATCAAAATCAAGTGAAAAATTAATGGTTAGTTTATAAAATGTTATGCAAAAATTTGTGCAAACACTTACTAATCTAGATAGTTATATCGATTAACTGAGAATTTTTATATTACGCTTGCTTTAATAAACACGTGTTAACTTCGAAAAGAGCAACAGAAGACTGAAAATTGCGAGGGTCTGAAGATATTAAAATAAAAATCATTGAGGGAAGAGAACAAGCAAATTATTTGCTAATTTCAATAAACTTTATACAAAAAATGTTGTATACAAGGAAGTTTTAACACTTATTAATATGTAAACACTTATTAATATGTAAATGTTACGGTACATTTTTAAAGCTTTTTAAAATGATTGCACCTTTTCCATTTGAAACTCAAATTTTTCATATATCGTTATTTGTACTATTATTTATTTTAACAGTTTATCCTTTACAGATAAATCTATAGGCCAACTTTATAGATCCTTTTCCCTTTCGAAATGTCGGCCTTTTTATTAAACTATATATTAATTATTTAGTATATATTTTTGCATATTATATATTTATTTTATTTTTATTATTAGTTATATAATATCTTTATTAATTATTAAATTATATTTGAACCGATGTGGTTGTATTGAAAATTACATTTTCAATAATTTTCACCATTTGAAAAATTTGTCGGTTCTCATGGGGTTTGGACCCGTGCTCTTTCGGTCGTTACATAACTACACTCGAGTGCTTTACCACTCGGCTACCAAGGCCACTAAAACTATTATTTTAAAATATTAATTTTAAAAATGAATTTTGTATTAAGTATAAGACTTCTGCATTTCAAATTATTACATCTGAATTTCATATGTAAAAGATTATTTTTCAAAATGCGAAACTCTGCCTTTAACATTTTTCTTTACATCATCGATGGGGTGGAAAAAATAACAAAAGAGAAAAAACTAAATTGATTTGTTTTCGTTTTTATAAATTTTTTGTAACTATGTAGTCTAAGCATTTTTGGTTTTTAAGTCAAATAGTTTTCACCACAGACGTTAGATATAAAAAGATATCCAATATCCAATATATTTGGAATAATGTAGTATTGCATAAAACTTTACAGTTTAACAAATATTGTTCTTTTTGGAATTAAGTTGCGCACTAAAATCTTATTTTACTTAATTGCTCTCTAGATAAAATAAATAACAAAAATATTCAAAGAAAATGTAAGGTTTTTATTTTTAATTTTTTGTAAAGTTTTACCCTACACAAAAATACTTATCTAATATTTGCTTAACCGGAATTAGCCCAGATTATTTATTTTTTTAATTCTGAGGTCATATTTAGTAAAAATTGTTAGTCCTGAGTAAAAGAACATATTTTTGTAATTCTTTTGGTTTATAGAACCGCCCTGCTGTGTGAAAAATTGATAAAAAAAAATATTTAAATAATAGAACACAATATTATTGTAAAACACCGTATACACAGTCCTTTATCACATTATTGATACATTTATACTTCTGCCAATTGTTTAACAATAATTGCCAGCGCATCTTCGCTTCTTCTCCACAGAATTTTCAAATGGTCAAGTATTATCATAACATAAATCATTGAAGAAGGATCTTTTAAGTTTTATATTTCCAGCAGATAGTGGTTGGGTGCCATAATGGCCACAGTAATATACAGCAATTTGTCTACGAAATTCCAATTGGCGCATTCCCCGATTGTGAACTCTATTAATTTGTCAAGGATTGTATATTGATACACCAAGAGGTCATGCAAATATGCTGTACCATAATTTCTTTCCTTGAATCCCAACCTGATATAAACTGATGTTCTCATCCATTCGCCAATAGCATATGCGCGTGGATTTTTTTTTTAACCGTGAAACGGTGAAAAAACCTCTTAAATCTCCAATTTCATTTGAAGGTTAAATGTAAAATGTGAAAAATGCATAACAACAAGACCAGACAACGAAAGCTTAGGTCATCGAATTTTCAGATTAATCAGAAATTATATAAATTTTATATAAATAAAAAATTAAAAAATTGTGAATTATTCATAGTTTATAAGTATACACATCAATGTATTAATATAAATTGAATCAAAAATATATGAATTATAAAGAAAAAAAAAGTATAGACTTAGGTACGTCCGAGAAAATCTATTCTAAGTAATTTAATCCTTTTTTACTGTTAATTTTCTATAAAATCACAAAAATAAATCACATACAATAATATACTCTGAACAAATGTTTTCTATAAGAGATAAGCTCAGCGTTGCCATATGGCAACAGACAAATACTAATGAAAACAATTTGTACTTGTTGAACTGAAATGTTTCAACTTAACAAATAACTACATTTAGTAGAATTTAGTAGAATTATCCACAAATTAAATTTAATAATTACAATTAAATATTTAGAAACAAAATGCAATTTACTTTTTCATGTCATCCATTTCACAATTTTTTTTCATTAAACTAACTTTCACTGTCTGATACACTATTTCTATTTATTTCATTTTAATTTCAAAGCCTAATATGATTAAGTAAATATAAATAGGTAAAAATAAGTGCAATACTACTTTTATTAAAATACTTTGTGGTTTTTATTTTATTAAAGCGAAAATACGCACATGTTAGCTGTTGACATATGGCAACACAGGGCTAATTCAGGTTAATATTTTATTAATATTATACTATTTTTTCTTTGCAGTTTCACAAAAACAATTTTTTTTTTTTTATTTACCATCGTCATATGATGAGCTTTTTTTACTAGTTATCTAATAGATCAAAAAAAATTATATTATGTATAAAAACTTCCTTACACAACTGTACATTCAAATCTAAGAATGAATAACTTTTATTGGTATGTTTTATATGTGTTCAAATTTGTTAAGTTATGTATTATAAAGTTCAAATATGCGAGTATATTTTAAAATAATTATGAAAAGATATATTATATTTGTATTATATGGTGAATAGATTTTATTATTAGTATATTAATATTCCTTGATTGATGTAGATTAAAAAAGGATAATATTATTATTTGAATATATATGTATATAGATATACATACATACATCCATACATGCATATTATAATTTATACCATCAGTGTTATGAGAAGATATTTTTTGAATATTATTAATTTTACAATCATTTATGTATGATTTCATGTCAAAATTATGTTTTATTTTATGTATTGGCATATTTTATTAAATCGATAATAAATTTTCAATTAAAACAATATATTATATATATACATATTTTAAATATATATTTATTATATATTATCATATCTATTTGAAGATTTCTTTTCGATTAGAAAAGAAATTTGTTTAGGTTTTCAATTAAGAGTATTTTGCATTTTTGTTCTGTTTTGTTGGAAGTTTTGAGAAAATAATAATTTTTGGTTATGTATATTAGAGAAGTAATTTAAAATTTTCAAGGTTTTTTGCAATAAAAAAAAACAATTAATTTTAAATTATCTATATTTTTTTTTATTTTTTTTTGTTTTTGTTGGGAAAATTATTTTTTAAGGACAAGAGCTTGTAAAAGTTATTTAATATGAAAATAATTATTTTTCATTTCTATTATTATTATATTATTTTACAAAATGGAAAATAACAAATCAATAGAATAATTTTAAATACCTTGTAATCGAGGTTTTACACACAGTATTATTATATTTATATTATTACAATAGCATAATGTTTTAACTAACATAAAACATAACTAGTTAGTTATACACAGACCAGTGTAGTTATACCAAAAATTATTATTTTATAAATACTGAAATATTTATATTTGCAATGAGAACCCAATTAAGTTATTATGATTGATTATATACTTTTGTAAAAAGTATAAATTAGTTAACTGGAAAATTAATTTATTCAAAACAATTTGTAAATATGTTTTTAAAGCATATTTCATAATGGTGCTTCATGTCTCTAAATAAGAGAACAATATTATTTTACATTATTGACAATATATTATTATTAACATTTGTCACGTTGTTCTCTGCAAAATACTTATGTCTGTCTTGCAATGTTTTTTTTTTATTTGTAGTGTCTTATGTCATTTAAATTGATGCAGGTCGATACAGGAATATCCTTTTAGAAATTTAACCCTTTCGTACGATTTGCACATTGTAATGTGCACAAATTAAAACCTTTATATTTTTACTATGTATTGACGAATTTTGAATGAAATTCCTTTTAAATTTTTTTTTATTTAAATATTTATTATCTATAACTCATTTCTTTAATATTTAACGAAAAATACAAAAATTATTGCATTAATTGTCAGTCAAGTTGAGCATTTATATCAGTGTCCAATTTCTTGATTTTTGTTTTATAAAAAAAGCATATAATTCCGACCTCAAATTGTATAAAAGTGTATGAAATTAATAAGAAAAGTACTAATTTTTCAAATAAAATAAAATAATAACTAGTATCATTTATATTTTTCGTAAAACTAATAAGATAAGTTAATGTACATTAAAATGTACAAACAGCTATCAGTGTAGTAAATAAACTATGCACATTATAATGTACACAAATTAATGTACATTGTAATGTACATATTTCATTAAGAGTGTAAAATGTAACTGTTTTTCTTTGAAATTATGTACATTATAATGTTCATTTCGTTCCAATTTAGAAAACTGAATACGAATAAAATAAAACTGAGTGAAAAAGGAATTGTAGCCCTGTAGGTTATTTAAATAATTCTGACGATGATTTAGAAGATTCTATTGAATTGGAAGGTGAAGAACAAAATAATATAATTATCTTTCCTGAAAGTGAGGGTTATATAGTACATAAAAGTATGTTATTATAGTATATAAAAGGAAAACCTTATCCTTGGGGCATAAAAGTTTATATTTTATATGGGTTATCTGACCAGGGCTACAATTTTTTTCTTTATCAAGGAGCTGCTCATTTTGTGGATCCGTCAGATTTAAACCAATTTAAGCTTCCTAGCTGGCACAGTAAGCCTTAACAGATTTATTTGCAATCCTCTATTTGATTCCGATAAAGAAATGAGAAAAATTCCGAGAGTTGCAAGCAATCTTGTCACATCTTTAAATGGTAAGAATAGTATCACTAATGTTTTTAGAGCTTTTAATAACAAGCATATATCCAGGCTCAATTGCATTAATTAAGTGGGAAGATAACATATACGTTTATGTTGCTTCGAATTTTGTTGGAATTTGGGAGCAAGATGAAGCAAGACACTTTAACAAAGCGTCCAAGTCCTACGAGATAATAAATAGCCCCGACATAAGTAAATTATATAATTCTGGAATTCTGAAATTTTCTCAAGAAAATGGATTCTGCGACTCTTCAGTCATTTCCTTGATTTGGCAGTAACTTCGGTTAGAGTATAAAAAGTATTTTAAAATTTTAAGTATCCAACAAAAGTGTTGCTTAATAGACTTATTATACTTCCGCATTAATATTATCAATAACTTGATATACGTCGGAAAAGCAACCAGCGCGAAATTAGGTAGACCTCAGCCAAATTTTGTAATTTGTCCTCGACGAAATGCAATTGAAAAAAGATTATCTATGAATATTCCTTTATGCCTCATAGAGATGATAAAAAGGAAGCGACTAGATGTAAAACTACGCTGGGCGACACAGTAGGTAGAGCGCCTGCCTTTCAACCGAAAAGTCTTAGGTTCGATTTCCGATGAAGCAAAAAAAAAGTGCTTTATGGATTTTTCAACCTGGTCCCTTTGTCATTGTTATAAAATAAATGACAAAAAATAATTGAGAGTATAATCTGGTAACAAATTAAATAAAATGGAGCTATTCTATTTAAGAAGGCTTAGTTCCTGACAATAGCAGTAGTTTTCCACATTTAATGGGTTAACCACTAATTTGATAAATAAATGCTCGAAATATTGTAGATATTGTAGTATAAAACTTGCAGTGCCGCACTTAATTAAGCGCGAAAAGGTGATCTACCTGAGTTACTGTCAAGAACATACAAAAATAGAAAGCCAATGTGTAAGGGTAGAACACACACATGATGCATGACAAATGTATTATACATTTATGCATAACAAAAAGCAACGATTGTTTTAGAAAATGTCATCGCAATTTGCAGGTTTATTTCAATTTATATTTTTATAATTTTATGTTTTATGCTTTTATGCTTTATAAATATTATATTTATAATATTTTATTTGATATAGTAAAAGAAATCAAAAAAGAATATAATTAGAAATTAGATGAAAAAAAATGAAGAGTGCATTTTTTCAAGTAATATAAACAGAAAAATTGAAGGTGAAGTACAGCCTTTGAAGAAAAATGTACATTATAATGTACACTTTGTATTACCGTTAATAAAAACAAAATTCCAAAAAAAATACATTTTTGTGCTATTTAAAGCCTAAATAGCCCAAAAAATAGCAAAAAATTTTTTTCCATGCCATATGTTCCGATTTCGTACGAAAGGGTTAAAATCAAAAATAATGTTAAAAAAAAAATACGAAAGTTTTTATTTATTATTGTATTACAATTTATTTTCATAATATTTACAAAATAGTTTTTTAGATTAAATTCTATTCTATATATGTATATAGAGTTTAGACAATCTTCGAATTGTTGAAATAAACTTTGAAATTTTTTCAGCTGTAATTACTGGATTATTATATTAAATGGCAACAAAATATTATAATGTCAAAATTAAACAGTATTCATTTTCTCAAAATCACTTAAATTAGATCCTAAAACAATTAAATATTATTTTACACAATTGAAGTAATTTTAAATGATATTAGACAATATTATATTCTTCTCGAACATAACATACTTACTATTACATACTACAAATAACATTATCGAACATCATTTATGTCATGTTACTTTGACATTTTACATAATTATTTTGTAATAATCAATTCGACAAAATTATTTTTCTTTATAACACTTTTATTTTATGTAATAATTTTTTTTATTTTTTTTTTTTACAATAAATCTAATTGAAAAATACGTATATGTGTATATACTTTACAAAGTACTTATTGTCTCTAAGTACTAAATTGTAAATTAATTATACATACATTATAATATACTCTACCTATACTTTTAGTATATTATGACAATCAAATATAAATATATTATTCTTTTATCATGACATAACCTCTGATATCCTTTTCAAGGTGTTTTTAATAGCGACAATTATAACACTAAATAAAAAAATCAACAACCAACCAACTTTTACAATACTTAAATTATATGACAACAACTTTGACATCAACAATAGATAATTGAAGATAATTACTGACAATGTTATAAACAATGTTTTCCTGATAACCAGAGCTATTTTAATTTTTTTTTCGTCTGTCGTCTTAACTCTATTTCTGTAATAAATTTTATATTCAAGCAAGTATTTTCACCCTGATTTTATTGGACAAAAGACAGTTTTAAGATGAAATAAAAATAAAAAAAAATAAAAATGTGTAAAACAATATAATGCAAGACTTCCTCAATTTATACAAAAATTAATTTAAGAAAATGTGAAAATAGAAATAAAAATTTAATAAAGTACAGTGTTATTGGTTTTCTCTACAATTAAACAAGTAGAAGAAATTCCTATGAATTTATAACAAAATAACTGTAATAAATTAATCTATGTAAATTCAAAAATAATAAGCTTAGTTGCACCATTATAGTGAGACAAATTTCAGCAAATGATAACTTAAAGTTCATGCAAATAACTTAAAGCTGTTTGATAAACTTAAAACTGTGAGCTGAAGTGCTTGCAATCGGTAGTTATATTACAGTAGGTCATAATCCAGATTGCAAGCATTTGTTAAAGATTGATAAGTAGAAAATATACATATGGGGATTCTACTTAGAAGAAGAGGGGTCCTCCTTTCATATAATATTTGTTTGCGACACCATAGCTCATAAAGGCAACAATATTTTCAGGAATGTACATATAGATTGCAATAATATCGTTCATCAAGGACATAGATTTACAACTCTAAGATAATACTTGTGAAACTAGGTCAATAGATCTAGAAGATATCGAGTTTCCATAGAAATCGCCATAAAAAATCGAAATAAGTATAATTAACGGAGTTGCGATGGTATGGGTTAGGGAACCTTATCCGATACATACGAGGTGTTCCAGAGCATGCATATCAGCTTTTTAAGAGGGAAAAGAATCGTTATTTTAAAATTTAAAAAATATTATTAATTAAATCGATTGGTGATATTTTCAACTTCTGGAAAGGACCGAAAAAGAAGTTTTTAAGCTCAAAATTCGCCGAAATTGACCGAAATTGAGATTTTTAAATGGGAAAAGGTGTTTTTTTATGCAAATTCAGATTTTACGTTTTTCACACTTGGTATATTTCACCTATAATCTATAATTACCTCAATGTTGTAACAAAACACATTTTTGGTTTAGAAGACTTTAGTTTAACATAGTCTTTTTCCTCCTATTGACCAGGGTTACGGACAAAAAGGAAAAAACACAGTAATATTAATTTAAGCAGTTCAGCCTAAATATACTGAAGTACTTAAATTAATATCAGTTTTCTGTTATCGATTCACTGGGTTGTCATTGCGCTAACAAATCTATAGATATAAAACTATAATCAAGCTAATTACAAAATTTTAAAAAAATCCAAATTCGCATAACTTTTAAAAGACTGAAAATACCCCTCCTTTCCAGATCATTTTTTTCAATTTCAAAAATCTTATAAGTCTACACTTCATAAAACACCAAATCGAAACTACCCTATTAAATTGTCATACTCAGTCCCAAGTCAGAAATATCTTTAATTAAAATAAAAACTTATAAAACAATTTATTTCTTTTGACTTCTGACATACGAAAATTTAAAGAATCTAGTCAAAATGGTGCCAATAAAACGTTGTAATTTTTATAAGAAAATAAAAATATTTTAATTCCTAAATGTTAATACCATAGAGAGGGTTAATACCATATTAACAAGTAAAAGTAATTCTTCTTAAGAAGACAAAAATTCTTAATAACTAGTTATTTATATTCACAAAGCTGACACAACAATCTTAAAGATAAATAATTTAATAGACTTAAATACACAAACAACATGGCAGCAATTAATAAAAACATTATAACCTTATTTACTACCATTTTACAAAATTCGTATTAAATTAAAACTGCAAAATAATGTACACTATAAATAAAAATTTAAATGATTTTTGTATATTATTAACGTTGTTACATTTAATTACCAAAACCGTCACGTCACCCATCACTTTCCACCAATTCAGCCATCGTACAGCGAATTAAGTTAAAAAATATACAAGTATAATAAAAATAAGTTAAAAACAACAATGGCGGCATAATAATCAATAAAAAGAAATAAATAAAATGTTTAAATTTAGTTAGCAAATATTCAACCCTAAAAACTTAATTAAACGGTAACTACATTCAAAACAATGAAAATAAAGCAAAAGTGAAAGCAAAATCGAACAAATTAAATTTCACAAAAAAAAAGAGTCTGTACTTTCTTCACACCCAAAAACTGACACAAACAATTTTTATGGTGGTGCTCCTCCGTGAATAAAATAAAAAAAAATTAGAAAGAGAAAGAATAAAATTTAAAGAGAAAAAAAATTAGAGATTAGATGGATAAACCAGACTAATGTAGGCATTAAAACTGATAATTGGTAGTGTCTACCGGCAGCAAAGCTTAGATTAAAATTAAAATAACAAAAAAAAAACAAAATATTGTGTTGGTTGGATTTACAGCTCAATGTTAAGTGATTGTACTTAATATGGTTGCTTTTTTAATGCTTCGTCATTTTTTTTTTTTTATTTAAAATGTCTGTAAAAACAAAAAACGACATGACATCGAGTATAATTGAATAGAACAGAGTATAACAAAATGAAATTGTTTTAAAATGTCAATTTAAAAATAAAATTAAGAACAAATATTTTCTATTTTAATATTCCAGTAAAATACTTTACAATATTAATGAGTTTGAATTCGATAAACAAATAAATAATATTAGCATAAAACTCTAACAGTTTAGTTTCAGTTTATGTGTTCACTTTAACCTTCAAGGAATCAGCGATGGAATATTGTATAGAACAAAAGCATTGTGATCTGGTCTTGGCAGTGGGATTTTTTTTTTGGGTGTCTTTTTTTAGTACAAAGCAATGCTCTGGTCAGAGAACATGCATATAGAACGCGTAAAGAAGTATTCATCATCACAACTACTAGCGCCATCCATCTTGTTTTAAATATAAAAATTAATTTTATTATTCTATTAATTTATATTGAGCACGTAGAGTATACTCTGAGCGCGCTCTGAACCCAAAATCAAATACAAATTTCAAGCTCTGATCGCCCTGAGCGACAAAAATACTAATATTTTTTTGATAGTTATCATGCTCTGCTCTATACTAAAGAATAATTATCCCATTAAAACAGAACATAGTAATTAAATAATTCATCTGACACACTCAGCTGTTCTAAGACATCAGCACAAAAAAAAAATTATTTTTAAAACGATGCCACAATGTTGGTGCCTTCAAAAAATTTTACAAAAAACCAAAAAGCAGCTATCGCTATCAAGGCATGATTCGGTGTTTGTTTGATTGCCTGACATCAATGTAAAAACCTATCAAATTGAGAGAGCCAATGCAGCAAATCCAGGTTCTTGTTTTGCTTGGCTGTCCCAGTTCCTTCTTTTTTGTTAAAAATAAAACTAGTCGTTAAGACTAACCATTAATACAGTTTTGGCTCTATTACCTACTTCAGATATTTTTGATCCAACAAAATTCCATTAAGAATTATTGAGACATGAAATATTTTATCCTAATACAGTTCAAACGGTTTCATCCGTTTAAGTCTTCTAACAAAGTTTTGACTGTCTGCTAAACGTGAAACTTCGAGGACTTTTACGGCGTACAGCCAATTTTTTTATTTCGTTTTTTACAAAAGAAATCCAGAGATCTAGATGACTATCAACATTGGGAACAAACCACGTTGGCTTTAACAATGTTTCGTAATACTTTGTTTTGGAAGGTTTGGATAGGTTGAATATGTAGTTGTATAGCACAACCCCATATTACAATACCGTATGCACAGACTGGCTTTTTTGATTGTAGATCAAAACTTTGTTATACGCCGAAAAAATAGATGTGCGCCCGATTAGCCAATAAAAATTTTTTTTCTAGACGTGTTCTTTCCATCTAAGCTTTGCGACAAGCGTCATACCAAGATATTTTGCAGAATTTTGATATGATATTTTGGTTTAATCTTACTGGAATGTGCAACTCAATTTTTTTATTTTGTAAAGTGAATTTTTTTTTTGACTAGGTGGTGATTGAGTGCACTAGCCGTCATTGTTCTTTTGGAGTTGATTGCGCAAGCTGTAAGCATTTGTTCTTTTAAGAAGATCATATGATGCTACTAGAATGCTGTCATCAGCAAAACTATGGATTAGGTTTAACATTAATTTGAGAAAGTCATTAATGAAAATGAAAAATGAGTGGTGGGTGAAATGACAGAGCCTTGTGGAAGCCCAGCATTGCTTTGAAGGTGGTCGGAAAAAGAATTGTCAACTGAAACTACGATAGATCAATTTAAAGGAAAGCTTTCAATTCATTTAGAAAAGGTTGAACCAAGGCCTACACAGCGTTGCATTTTGTAATAATGGCAGAATGGCAGGCTCGATCAAAAGCCTTTGATATATCCAGAACTACAACCGCAGCTTCACCAGTTTGGCGAAAACTTGTGTTGAGCTTTTCGCAAAGGCATGTCATGAAATCGAAGGTGGAAAGCTGACTTCGAAAGCCGTTTTGACTATCATGAATTATACCTCTACTATCAAGATATTTCTTCAACTTTTCATTGATTAAGATTTCCATCGTTTCTGAAATAATGGAAGTAGTAATTTTGCTTAATTCAGTTTAATTTTCCACCTTTTGCACCAAATGGAGATTTTGTTATTGGTTAGTTGTAATTTATTTGTAGCAACAGTAGCTACCATCACATCTTCTATCTCTCAAATATCATTAGTGTATGTGAATGTATTATCGGCATGCTACATTGTTGTAATCCAGCGTGTATATTGTACAGAGCAGAGTAATTTTCTCCTTGTTGAATTTGAAATACTCAATTCGATAAATATGATGAGATCAGTTCGAAATATGTTTCGGGTAGTAAACGACGTATCTTGTAGAGTATAATAATAATAATATTAACTTGACCTCTTAAAAATCTATAAATAAAGCAATTAATACAACCCAAGCTGGAGTATAGCTTACATTTATGGACAGGTGCACCCCAAAAACTGCTTGACATTTTTTGAACAAACTTGAAAATTGCATCATTCGTCTTATAGGCGACATAAATGTGAACTCATCTCTTATAGCACTTGGTCATCGTCGTATTGTTGGAGCACTTTCTCTAAATTATTTCGATAAATTATTTTCATTTACTCATGCTACACGTGTAGAGATCTTAAATTTAAATATTGTAAAATCAATTTCATTGAATAAGATTCATCTGTAAAATCAAAATATTATAAAAACAAAATTCTATGACAGTAGTAGGATTTCAATAAATTAAAATCATATCAAGATTACCTCATAGATATAATTATTGTTATAATGTTAGAGGCTAAATCAATTTTCTTTGTGTGAAGAAAAAGATTAAAAATATGCAAGTGTATCTTTTACATAACATGGTGGTGCGATTCTATCATAGATATTTCAAAAAGAGATTTAATGAAAATGGATTTTTTTTTTGTTATTATTTTTTTTTCTTTTTGTCTTCTTATTGAAAATTTTCCCTCATTTAAGATAGATATTAATTTAATTTATATTCGTGTAAGTATTGAAAATTTAATTTAAATCTTACCTTGTTTTATTCTATAGTAATTAGAAATTAATAAGATCTAATCCAAAAATCAATTAATATCAAACGTATAGAATAGAAAATTGTATGAAAATTAATTATAATTTTATAAATGGATTTTATTTTAAGTAGGTAAGAAGATGATAATAATAACACGGAAAAATGGTTTGCACGCGAAATATTATTTTCTGATCAAATTAATTTTAGGTACATCCTTTTGTATTTTAACACCCAGATTATATTTATGTAATAGATATAAAATAATTGACACGTGTTTAAATGACTAAGTAGATATTATTATTGTTTTGTTAATAATTAATTAAATATTTGTTGTCGATTATTTTAATCTTATATTTTTATCAAGTAGACTGAAAAAGATTTTAAAATTTATTTTTATAGTATATTTTTGTCAATGTATTGAGATTTTCTTCCATTTCATCTTTATTCCGCATTAGTTAATATATTATGTCGAATATGAAATATAAATCACGGAGACCTTGTTGGGGGAATAGCGTTGACGCATTGGCTATATACATCACCCAGCCAAAAATCAGTATAAGGCTTAATTACACACTGTATCATATCTGAATCATACCCTGGTTTTTGTACATATTTCACAGAGCGAAAGTTCAAATTACATTTTTAATTATTTTTTTTCTATCAGAATTGTTTTAAAGTGAATACAAGATGAAAAGAGATAATATAATTTTTACATATTTTTTCTATATTTCAATTTCAATACAATTTACTTAACCTAGTCTTAAACTATATTGTACATTAAAGTTCTAAGTTCGTTTTCACTAAATACAAATTGTTGTTTATAGAAATGAAGCAATTAAAGAAGGATTGAATAATTGTTCAGCTGAATTTGAGAAAGATGAGAACGAAATTTTCGCAGAAAATTAGCAATAATAAGATCATTCGAACAGGAAGATGATAGTTCTATCTACTCTCTAAAAAAATTACCAAAAAGCTCTATAAAAATACCATGATGAATTCCAATTTTGTAAAAACCTATTTCGGAGACCTTACAAACCAGATGACGTATGTTAAATTCCTCATCACCGTTACATTTTTTCAGTTTCTATTTTTTGCAGAATTAACTTATAAAAAAAACAAAAGACATTAGAATTATTTTTTTGGAAATTGATTTGAGCACATATAACTTTAAAGCACATATAACTAAGACAGTCAATAAAATATATATATATATATAAAAATGTTGTATCCAATTATAAATAAAACTTCAGGCTAACTATAGAAAATAATCTGATAATATTTAAAGCCATTTTCCGCAGTATTCTTTTATACGGGTTCCTTATTGGAAGAGCGCTGGGAAAACAAACTTAAATCTGCTACAAAGAAAACAAAATCCAATCCTAAAATTAATCTTGGCTAATTTATTTTTATTTTTCCACCAACAGATTGCATAGCAAAGTAAATATTAATACTGTTTCCGAACAAATAGCAAAAATATCGCCTGCCTTTTTAGAGAGCTGTCTAAATTCAGTAAATCGATTGTAGATTTCGCTTTTACCAATTAAGTTTTTTTTTTATTTTATTTTGTTCTTTTTCTTTGTTTTTCTTTTTATAATTAAGTTAGTTTTTTAGTTTTAGGATAAAAATAAATTGATCAAAAAGGTTTTTACTTGCCATTTTTCCTTAAAAAATATATATATTATAAATAGAAAAGTTCAGGTTAGTCTAAGTAGATTAAAAGTGGTGTAAATACATTAGTATAAGCTCTTAATTATTTAAATTAGAAATAAGGAAAATTGCAAAATAAAATTAAGGCATAATAAAATAATAATAATAAATAATTTGAGCAATTAGACAAATTTATTGTCTCGTTGGCAAGCATGCCGAATAGCTTGGACTCCCTTCAAATGGCTTTTACTGAGCATGCCTAGAGGAGAAAGAGTATTAAACAGTCTAACATCTTCTCTGAGCTTACATCGCTCTTTCACTGGGTGACGTTGAAGGTGCTAAAATTCAGTATCTCCTCCTGCTGCTTTGTAAAAAGTTTCAAATGGTTCAACGAGTAGATTCTTATTCAAGATAAGTTTCCGTGGTATCAAAATGGAACTAGTTTGTTGTCAAAATGGTATCAAAATTGATCTAAATGGTTTAAGTGTGTCGGCTTATTGCCCCCAGCCACTATGACCTACCTACCTAACATAAAATCTTGTTAAAATGAATACTAAGATATAACATTATGTAGATTATTATCAGATGTATACCAAATGTATGAAGTGTATTAGGTTATAGCCAATCTTATATGCATTAAATAATTTAAAAAAAATGTTTGTAGAGTATTTCAACTGAAATGCCACTATGCAGAATGTATATATACTAAAACAATTTGATATACGCAACGTTTGTATACACTCAACTGAAAAGCGATATGCTTCCCAGAAATAAGTGATTACACAAAATTATATCATAAGAAGACTATTTCACAAATATATTTTTTAATATTCTGATTGAAGAATGATGGTGTAAAATATCGGATTTGCTTAAAATAGCCAGAAGCCGAGATATACATTTTTTTGTTTTAAAAGTAACCCAACAAATAATTTTCAATTTGTGCCCGAAAATGCGACCGCTCGCGTCCGCTCAGTCACCACACAAAAGTGCAACATATTTCGTCGCATTTCCATATAAATTGTGGTTAAGAGTCAGCAAATACCGCTACATGGATCGGGGTTGACGCATTCTGAATGCAAGAGTTGGTTTTAGTCAGCACAACTAGTGCTCTTGTGATCGAGATTCGCAAAATTTTGAGGGATTATATGGGTTTATGAGTTAGCAATGCAAATTAGAGACACTCATGCGATGGACAAAAGCCCAGGATATAGTGTTTCATGCGTTGGATTGGCTTTCTATAGTTTCTAGCGGTTAGTTAAAGTAATAATAAGTATTTGTTAATTCTTTACATGTTTTTTTTTTATTTTAAAGTATAGTTTAACAAAAAATATTGAATTAAATTAATTTTGGCTTGTTACTCTGTGTTATTTTATTTAATATGATATAATAAAATCTAAATTAAAATAAAAAATAGTTATATCTGAAATAATCATTGCAATCAAATACAAATAAAATATTACTGAAAAGAAAAAACATTAATTGAAATATAATTAATTATTTATAAAAACAAAATCCGATAAATAATCAAAAACCCAAATATTTATTGCACATAAACACAAATAACTAAATGATGAATCGTTTTCATCAGTAGTATCTTCTGCTGCCTGCAATGTTGTCGATTACGGTGTTTCGAGTCGTTCTTTGGTTTCCATTCTTATTTTGTTTCTATAGTTTTAAACCATTTTAAATTATAAATTTATTGTACTCATCGGACATAGCGCGCGGACCCCTTTACTCCTGGATTTCCATATCTGCATTAAAATATTTTAGAAAACACCCATTAAAACTTATATCAATGTACTAAACTCTTATTTCCAAATAATTTTGAATATAGTGATATCTAACGGGTAAATGGGTCCATCTCCATGATATATGTCTTATGATCAGGTACAATCAAGTTTTTGAACTAAAGTTATTATCATTTTAGATTATAATTTTATTGTACTCATGAGACATTAACCCGTGGCCATTTTCATCCATATTTATATTAAAATTATATTTACCCGTAGGTACACATAATATTATTTTAGTTGGATTTCAGTTGAAAAACACTTTTATTATAATTTATATTACATTTACATACCTGTATTCATGTGGACGCATGAGACTAAAAAAAACTTGTGCGATTTTAAAAAAAATATTTATTCTTAAATTTCGGTCGCATGCGGTCTCATGTGTCCTACCTGTTGCAAATTATTTGTTGGGTAAAAAGCCGTTTTAATTCTAATTTCGAAATTTATACCACTGAGAAAAAAATAACCAACATTTTTTATGATGACCCTCATCGAAGAGCGCAAGAATGATAAATTTTAATACAATATATTCTGTAATAGATTTTGTGCTACAATTTTATTGACTATAATATACAATTTCATTGACTCAAGCGGTATAGAAACCATATACAACAAATCAGAGGTGTAAATTGCCCTCTGATGAAGAATTTTAAAAAAATGTAAAAATGTAGACAGTAATTTTGGATTTAATTTCGACTGTTAAACACGTTGGTGTCTTTGGCAAGTATCTGGAGGGACAAGAAGATTGATAATTTATTATCAATGTTTGTAAATGTTGCTATCATGCAGTAAATGGATAAAGTGAGACAGTTGTTTTACCCAAATGTATTGTTAAATATTTACTACACATATAGTTATCATTTACTAGAACTACATATTATATAAAACACAATATAATAATTACAACTTCGTCATAAATAACATATTTGAATATAGAAAAGCATATAAATAAATACATACATATAACTAAATAATCAAAATAGATATCGAATATATAAAATTTATATATTTATAGATACAATATAATAAAGAAAACAAAATCTTAAATCCAAGTTTAAATTATTACCTTTCAAATATTCATATTCAATTTACATTTTTACATAATTGTAAAGCTTACCTGAATATATTATGTACATACGATACGCTATGTACATAATACACGTATGTAATATGTGTGGATGAAAGAATGTATGTATTAATTTAACATGATAAGTAACTGCAGTTATTTAATCTGTATAATTTTATTTAAGCTAACTTTTTTATTAATTTTTTTTTTTCATACCATAAATTTAATTCTAGAATTTTACATTCACTTTTTTATTACATACATAATATTATGTATAAAATATACCTACACTTAATTCTAATTTGTTTTCTATATCTATAGGTCTATTTTTATTTAGATGAGTTAAAAAAAAAAAAATGTTGTTTTGTTTTTAAGCTACAATTTGTTGTTTTTACTGTATTCAAAAGAATCTATATCCTTTTTCTATGAAAGTTAATTCCATAGGATAGCTGTGTAGGTATATGTGATTCTAAAATAAATACTATTCAATGTTCATGCATTCATCGGTTGGCAAAATTACCTTTATTTAGAAGTTTTTTTTTTTCTTTTTATACTCTATTCAATTGTTTACACTTTAAAAAGTATAGTGTGTATAAAGAAATTTGAAATTTTTACATTGGTTTAACTATAACAAAATTTATATCCTTTTGATTTTAGTATTTCCTCTAGGATGTTATCCTTTACGGATTTTTAAATTTAAATCAATACAAGTGAATAAAAGCATAAAGTTGACTTGTACTAAATTTATTGACTTTTTGATTCTAATTATTTTTGTTTTTTTTTTAAAGATTATTCTTGATAATTTCTATATTCATGCGACTGGTGTGTGAGGTGTACAGGTATTAAAAATTTAGTTTTAAAATCAAGTTTGATTTTGAAGTGTTATTTTAGTTCGATTTGAGTGAAACTATTGAACTTCGAAATTGAAATTAAACTATAGTTTATGTTCTAATTCATTTAAGTGCATTTTATTACAGAAATGGGAACCAATAATATCTATATCAAATAATACAGACCACTTTAGTAAATTAATAAATTCATAATGGATTATTGTTGTTGCTGTGAAAAAATTGTTCTTATTTTTTCTTTGATTTTTTTTTCTTTTTCTTGCATTAGATAATGTTAACAGTTTGTTTAAAACTAATCGTTTCGCTTCAATCTTATGATGTTGACGTATAACATTCATACAATATTTCACTTTTTAGTGGTTTGTCTGTTCAATTTTTTAGGTTTGGTTGGCTCGTCATTTCTATTATTGGTAAAAGTTATTCACGCTCTCAGTTTGAACTATTTCATTTACTTAAACTGATTGAGTTAGATAGTATATATATATAAAAGTATTAATATCATAATTATGTCTGTTGTAACTATATGTGAAATGAAAATATGTTGCGCAGCATGTGCCCTACCTGAGCCGTGGAAAAAAATTCTGAAGCTCCCACCGATTCATATATACTTGATGAAGACGGCAGGAATGACAGCAACAAGGCTGCATCTAACAAACAATTTTAAACACAAAAGACTAGGACATAGCTTGATCTTGCAGAAAATTAAACTGGGAACCGAAGCAATTGCAATGTTAGACTATATGACAAAATCAACTGATTGTCCCTGAACTTTACTGTACTAGTACATAAAAGAGAAGAAGTCGAAGATTTAATAAGAGTCTTACTTCCAGGAGCTTCAGTATGGTATATTGATGGCTCAAAAATCGGGAAGAAAACCAGTGCCAAGGTTCAAGATTTAGCACGGCACTTGCCACATATCTCACTGTCTTTCAAGCTGAAACCTATGCCATCGAGGTATTGGCATTACAGTGCAGTAAAAGGGCACACAAGGGTGCCAACATATACATAATTTCAGATAGCCAAGCTGCTTTAAAAGCTCTGGGTTCCTCAATTTTTAAATCAAAGCTTATCTATAGCTGTTACAGAAGCTCAATAAAGCTAGCCGAACGAAACAGAGTTACACTTGTGTGGACTCCTGGACATGTAGGAATACAAAGCAATGAACAGACACATGCTCTTGCAAAAACAGGTGCGAGGAGTCAATTCTTGGGACCAGAGCCAAGTATTGCCCGTTCAAACGTCTATCTATAAGGAATTGTTTTAAAGTGGGAAACCACAGAATCCCAAAACATATGGGATAGTTGCCAAGGATTTACGAATTATTTTTCAAACAAAATATTCATAGATTGAATCAGATAATCAGGGAGACTAGATTCAATGTTAGAATGCTAATATGGTTTATCACAGGTCATGGCCCATTCATAAAGCATCTCTTTAAGATTGGTAGATCGAGCACAGATAGATGCAGATTTTGCTTAGAAGAGGAGAAATCCTCCTCCCATATTCTATTTGATTGCGACGCTGTAGCTCGCAAAAGATACATACACTTCCAGGGATACAAATCGCCTGATTCTGAATTTGATATCAAAGCAATAAAAGCGTTTATCAAGGACATAGGACATCTGCAATTCTGAAATGGACGGGGAAGTACAATGAATTTTAAGAGTTCACGGTTACTTAGAACTCCCTAATTTACAAAAAAAAAACTAAAAAATATCCTGAGTATGATCGTTGAATTAGGAATCATTAAGAAGAGATATGATTAACTGTTTTAATACGGGTAATCACAATAGGCCCCATTATAGCTGCGGTGATAGAGATGATCCATCCGGTATATACTTTAATCTAATCTTAATCTAAACCAATCTAATTTGACGACGTATTTTTGTAAGAAAATATTATCATTTGAATCATGGGTTTTAAAATTCAAAACTTTGTAAAGTATCTCTCAAACATCTTACCAAAACAGTGAAAAATCAGATTTATTTAATTTAATTTCAAATTATGATAAACTGTAATTTATTAGACTAATATTTTACTAGTATAGAGGTTTGGCTCCAAGTATAATTATATTCACAGAGGAAATAAGTATAGATTTTGAATGATGAAATGAATTTTATTGATACATTATAATATAAATTTGAATATGTACTACGTTAACACATAAATATTTTATATATTCTTAATATAATAATACAAATTTATTTTCACATATTTTTAAATATAAAATTGAAGAAATAAAATTTTAAAAGATTAATTGAGAATTGGTTGGTAAACTTAGTAAAATGTTTTCGCCACCGTCTTCACTGTTTCCAGAACTGAATGGAAAAAATGCTGATGTATATTTTACTATACCTTTCATTCATTTCCAGATAATAGTTTAAAATATTTGTTTACTCGGCTGATTTTTTGCCCTTTATCCAAATTCATTTTATTTTAATATGCATGAAGAGCACCAATGGAGTGTTGTAAATAGTTTTAAATCGGTTTTCATTGTTGTTTGTTTACAAGCTTAATTATAAGTTTTTAGTTTATTTAATTCTCTTTCGTTTTTTATAGTTCTACATTTTTTTTATCTTATTGTCAAAAACTTATAGCTAGAATACCTTTTCGTACATTATGTACGGTACGGTACGGTACTACGATTTATTACACCAAATACAACGAGCATTTATTTTTTCCCAAGGAATATTTGTTTTTTTTTATATTTTTTAGAATATTAACTATATCTCCTCCTTTTTTTCATTATTTTTTACATAGTTTAGAGATATTTATCTTTACAACTGAAATATTTTAAGTTTTAAATAAAGCGACCGCTTCTGATATTCATATCAAAATTTTTAAGGAAAAACAGGATTGTAAAAACCTTAAAAATAAAATATATTAACTAATTAAATTTAGCATCAGTTCAATTTTATTATAGATAATACTAAATTATACTCTAAACAAATTTTATCTGTTCTATACCCCACGTATTGAGTTACAAGACAGTCATTTGAACAAATTTTATAAAATTGCATTATTTTAAGAATAGCATCTCGGGATTCAAACTCGAGACTAGAGATGTCAATTATCCTGACTTTCTGGTATCCGGATATCAAATAGCTTAAACATGAAATATCCGAATAACCGGATACTATTCGGATATTTGCCAATTCTGAAATTTAGAAAAAAAATACCAAAATATTTGAGTTTTTAAGTTCGTTTTATTTGATATTAATTCAAGAAAAATAAAGTATATAATATTAATATAGTTTTATTATTTATAATAATTATTTATTTATTATTCATTATTAAAGTAATATTTCAAAAAATACCAAAGCGTTAAACAATGGAAACTAAAGTCTCCTTCTTAATTTTGTTGAAAATGTACCAGCCCCCGGTAAAACTTTCTCACTGCTGGTACAGGTTGGGGGGGACGTATTAAGAGCATTCAAAAGATTTTCTAGGTTGTGAGTTATTTTTCCATTGTCTTCAAGAAGTTTAAGCTCTTTTTGTAAAGAATTGAATTATTTTGAAATTTTGTTGGAATTTCACTGCTATAGATTTTTTCAATTCCATAACCAATGTAAATGGTTTGCAAATTCCATCCTCAAATCCGGATGAAGACACATGATTTTGATCTCCTGGAATTGCATACAATCGACTCATTATATCTTTTGCATAGGCATAGATTGGGTTTCGAAGCATATGTAATATCATCAAAATTATCATCTCGGGAGATTTATGAATTTTGTAGAAATTTCATCAAAGATACTACTTCTCTATTTCGTTTTAAGATTTCTGTTTTTAATGACGCAACATTTCATTGCTTAAATCTGAATCAATATCGTTTAATTTTTTAAATATAAGTTCAAAAACACCTTCGCTATGATAAAAGTGTTGCTTGTTCGTTACTCAACTCTTTTACATCTAATTCAAGTGGTTTTAAAATATTTAACGTACTTTATAGGACTACGAAATTTTGTTCATTGTAATATCCTTTTTCCGTTCCTAATAAGTCAGATTGTTTAATACATTTTTTTTACTTTAGGAATCGCTCAATTATAGGAACCAATGAGTTCCACCTGGTTTTGCAATCCAATAGTAAATATAATAATTATGGTATAAAAATTCAAATTTTTGAAATGATAAAAATTTACTTTCTCGAAAATCAAATATTTGGATAATTGATTCAAAATATTCGGATTTCCAATTATCCGTAAATCAGAAAATATCCGGGTAGTTCAAACCGAATATTATCCGGATTGCCACTCCTACTCGAGACCTTTTGGTTAGTAGTCAGATGATCCAATCCGCATTTGTTTTTGTATTCTTACTAAAAATTGGTGGTAAATGTATTCCAATGCTGTACACTGGTTTTTACTCTAATTTGTCACAGTTTCAAATTGATTTTTAATCTTGTTAATTCACAAAATGAATTAATTTAACTCTAAAGCAAGCTTTTGAGCTTTAGTTTACGAATCTGCGATAAGTTTTCTAAAATCTAGCCATTTTAATTATTTACAAAATTTCTTTACTTTATTCAATACTGCTGCAGTACTATGTATATTTTTTTTTTATAATCAATACCGATATATCTTCTAATAAATTGTGTAATCGATTTTTATTTAATCAGATTTAATAAATTTTTGTTTGGATTTTACCATTTACAAGCAAGCGGTGCTCTTCTTCATTTCCATGCAAAAGACAATGATAAATCTAGCTACAAAAAAAAACAAAAAACGTAAATTGAAAACATTTACAAGTCTACAAGATAAAATAATACAATATAAAACAAACAAGGATATAAATTGTAAAAAACCAAGAACAAAAGAATATAATAAAAAATTTTCTCATCCTTATTTCCTTCATATGACTTTAATTTTTTTTTTTTCTTTTTCTTTTTTTTTTTTTTAATTCCTGTTCTTTATCTAGTTATTTCCATTCGTTGTGATTGTTTTCAATGATGCTTTTTTGTTGTGTTGTTATTTTTGTTGTTGCTATCACCTTAATATGTTACATTTGTGGTGTGTAGAAAAGAAAAACAGAAAAAAAGGACATTTAAAGGACAATAAATATGATATGTGTAATAACCTCTTTGAAAGAAGTCACTGAGCCCTTCATTTAGTGGAATTAAGTCAGTATATTCTAAATTTTATTAAATAATTTCTATTTTGTAGACTAAGTCTATGTGTATTACATTAATTAAAAGGATGATGGAAAAATTGAAAATGCATTTAAGGGAGAGGTAAAGTAATTTTAATTATATTTTTTTTTTCCTCTTTTGTAGATTTTATCGTCATTAGGTTTCTTAATTGCAAAATTAAATTGAAAAGAAAAGCGAATGGAAATGAAATAAAAAATAGTTAACTTTTTTAAATGGCAATAAAAAAAAATCAATTTCAAATCAGAATATGTAATTTATTTTTTTTTTATATCAAATAAAATTAATCAGTTTTGATTTGCAATTATGAAGGTAGAGGTCAATAGATAGAGTTTGTACGATTTGAATTACAAAAAAAGGCATCATTTTAAATTGTAAAACCATTGTAATTTGATTTTGTAATTATTAATTTTTAATTCTAGAATTTGATGTTCGCCTTATCCCTTAACAAGAAGAAAATTATCAAATTAGATTTATCTGCAGGTCCGCTGATCAATAAATAAATAAATTATCAAATTCTATACAATTAAAATATTTGCACTATTAATTAAATTAAACTTAGTGTTAATGAACTTATTTCGATCACAATATTTTCGAGAAAATAATTTGGATAATATAACATAGACATAATATGTATACATGTTATCGAAAAATTGTTATCTATCTATCAAATCAAACTAAAAATCTTAAAAACATCAATTTTATTAAATAAAATTTATTTGAATAAATTTGAAGCATAACAAAAAAATATTATTTTGAAATCACTATTATAATATCGTAATTGTGGGACAATCTCTTACTTTGTTGAACATTATTCATTTAAGCAAAACTCATTCGATTTGAATGCATTTGTATGAATTTCAAACATATTATTTTAACTATACAGGATTGATAATAACCATTGGACAATATCTTAAAGTGTACTCTCAAAGTGCTGGTTAAGAAATAAATTTTAAAAAATTTTCTAAATTGGATCAAAAATAATACACAGATCATGGCAAACCGTTTTATTTTAATAAACTTACAATAAATGCTATAATATATGACACCGGGAGTCTTATATCAACTAAATTTTTTATTGGTTGATTGGTGAAAAGACTAGCTCAGCACCAGTACTTAAGCCGGTCCATTGTGTCCCTGAAGAAGACTGTATCGCTGAACCAGCTGCATTTCTATCACTTTCCTACGTTCAACTTTCTTAGAAGTTTTACCATTAAATAATCTTAACAGAGATTACTGCTATTCTAGTCCATTGCATTGGTAATTGAATCGGTAACTGTAAAGATTGTACTTTATTATTTGTTCTCAATACATTTTTGTTAAAGAAAAATAGCTTCGAATTAGTTTTTCAATTTATGAAAATATTTCCTTGTACAATAGAGTTTACCTAAACGGAAGTTAAATAATTTTTTTTTTTTTTTACTTAATTAATTAAATTAACACTGCATAAAGACCCATGATCATGTAACAGTTATTTAATTTTTCGAATACTAACGAGCACACATAACCAAGTTAAACTTTACATTTTGAACTAGTTTCTGACTAGAAGTGTAACACAAACATTTTCTGCTTTGAATTGATGTAAAATAAATTGGATTCTCTGTCCAATAAAAATATATTTAACCAAATACTCCTGTACATATCAAAATATACGTCCATATAAAATAAAAAAATTGAATTTAAAAAAGAAAAAAAAATCTAAATTAAATTCTAAAATTTTAAAATAAAAACCAAAATAAGAACGGAAGTAAATAAAATTTTACAATTAAATTACAATTTTACAAAATGTTTACAAATACATACATGTATGTGAAAATGTCATGTAAATATAATATACATTCATATCATTCACTTTAATCATCATTCAAAATAATCTTGTAAAAAAAAAAACAAATTTCTTTTTGCAACTCAACTCACGGTTTTCCATCATTCCATACTACAGATTTATATGGTATGTAACTATAATACAAAAATAGAAGTTTAAATTTGTGGTTAGAAAATTACTTTACAACAAAAAAAATAAATAAAATAGAATTAAATAAAATTTTATTTGTATACAAAACAAAAAACTTTACTCTTTTCAAAAAGTTTCAATGTTGTGACAACATTATATATAAAATACAGTAATAGACAAAAGTATTGTGACATCAAAGTCAAAAAAATATTAATATTCAAAAGTTTAACAAATAACGTATAAGAATTGAAAAAATTCAAAAAAATTTTACTCGTTTCGCCCTGAGAAGATTTCAACTCACAACAGGAAAACCCTCATATGATGCAAGATGTAAGTTGTTAGGTTTAACAAAGTTGTCTAATAGAAGATCTGTTTTCTGTGTTATGTTTGCTCGCGATATTTTGACATCGCATATTGATTCATCAAATTTATTACAGAGTTTCGGTTTAGCTATACCCACGAGCCTACTTAGATCGCAGAACTTGTTGAATACTCAATTTCATAGAACAAATTATAGTAGAAATGAACCGGTTTCAAGGTGATTGAGGTTTTTTTATTAAGTAGAACTCAATTTAAAGATCTTGCGTTATATAGTGTTAATTATATTTTTGAATAATTTTAAGTACTTTTTTTTTGTTTTTTTCTTATTTTTATATATAGTTTTTTTTTTTTTTTGTTTTGTTGCTAGTCTGTAAGATCTAACTTTGTAGACGAATAAATAAATAAATAAATAAATTGAATCAATATAAATAAACTAAATAAATTGTATATTATTAAGTTTGGTTGTTGCTGCAAGTTAAGATTTTAAAAGAATTTTTTATATTTTTGCATCGGTCAAGCCTTGTTGAAAACACTGAAGATCGAAAAAAAAACAACAATAATTCAACAAAAATTTTTATCTAAGTAAATTCTCTGAAACGGAATTACATCCATTATTATTCTAATAAAAGTGAAATAAAAACTTTAAATTTATCATGAGTTAAAATTACTTACTTACTTAGGTGGCCAACAGACCACGTAAGCCTGACTCATCAACGTCCTTTATTTTTGTCGAATTTGTTGTAAATCCGACGTTTTGTGCTTCGGGTCTAGTTTGGAAGATTCTTTTGTCTGGAGCATTTTCGCTCATTCGCTCTAGATGTCTAAGCCACTGCTGGCTTTAGTCTAGACTTTAATTTTCTTGACTACATTTCACCTCATTATACAGCTCATAGAAGTCCTTCTCCTCAAGAGCCCATCGTTGTTTTCAGGACCATATATCCGGCGAAGAATTTTCTTCTCGAAGACTCCAAGTGCATGCTCACTTGTCTTTGGCAGTGTCTATGATTCTGATCCGTAGAGCAAAACCGAGAGTATGAGCGTTTTGTAGATTTGTACTTTGATATTAATATAACGGGAAATAAGCTTTGACCTGAGATATTTTGACTAACCAAAGCAGCAACAGTTCGGAAGGACTATTCTTCACCTTACCTCCACATTGATGTAGTTTATGGGATTCACTCTGGTTCCAATGTAGGTAAAGTCCTGACATACCTCGAAATTATAATATGTGCCGATAGTGATGTTTTGACCAATATGATGTTGGAAGGCCTTTCTATTTGTCGACAACATCATATATTTTGTCTTTTCCTCATTTACTTTGAGACCCATTCATTCCACTTTTTCTTCAATCTTGGTAAAGAGCTCGACGACCGTGTGTCTGACAATGATATCAATGTTGACGGCATACCCTAGTAGTTGAACATATCTGCAAAATATAGTGCCGGCCATGTTTGCTTCCGCTCATCGCACTATACGTTCCAGCATTGGATTGCAAAAGTAGCATGATAATGCATTTCTTTGTTGAAATTCGGTAGACGTTTCTGTACATCCTGTGTTTTCAAGTGTCATTTTTGACAATCAAAAAAACTTGGCTGGTACACCAAATTCCGACGTAGCAGTATACAGTTAGCTGTAATTTTTTGTTTGATGTTTTTGTGCTATGATCCTTGATTAATATCCCGGTTTCTTATTAAAGGAACTCTATCTTCCTCAAAGTTTTAAAATTTTATATTTCTAATACATATCGTCGCCAGAAGAATAATTATTTACTGCATACGCCATTTTGAACTATTTGTGTTAACAATACCACTGTAGATTTTGAGACTAAAATATTCAGAAATAATACTCAGAAATAAACCTAAAAAAAAAAAAAAATTAAGAAATAATCTCTATTGACTAATTGAGATTAGATTATATTTATGTGAACGGGTATGGATCTGGTTCCAAATTACCGCAGTCTCAAAATGGATGTGATTACCTTTACTAAAACAAATTAAGCAAATAATGTAAATTAATAAACAGTCCCAGAGAATGCCTGGTTTATACACTTATCATGATTTTCGAATCGAATATGAGTCGAAGCGAATATGCTAGTCCAACCTTCGCGTAAATGTGATCACGATTAGATTTACTCGTGAAACACGTTACGTGGTTTCGTGAAACACATTACGCGGTTCGATAAATTTATTATCGAATAAATTTATGTGGAAATGTTGTTTCTAATATTAAAACACTCGAAAATTAAAAAAACCAATTTTTCTGTTTAATAAAAATATTTTTTTCTGAATTTAATAAAAGATAATCTGATGCCCCAAATTAGAACAAATGGAATATTACCAATAGTAAAAATAGTCTGAGCAGTACGATTTTTAGCTGAATGAAATTATCACTGGAAATAATTTTAATTCAGGTTTCGATTGTTTGGGTTACATTTACTGCTGCTATTTATTTGAGGTTTCTTCTTCACATTATTTGAATCTGTAACAACACTTAGGACGGGTGAAAATTTTCGACCGTCTGGATTAATATTTTTTTTTCTTTTCTCACAACAACGACAGCTTGGTCAAATGAATTCAGAGAAATTTCTTAATAAAGTCCTAAACTGTGGTTTTTATATTTTTTTTTTATTCTTTATTAACTTTAATTTAAAATCAAGCACTATTTTTATTCATATTCAATATAATCATATATAAATAAACAATAATTAATTTTACTCTTTGACTTTGCATCTTGCGTTTTGGAGTCCTAATTCATTTAATTCGGTTGCAAATCCATCTTAAAACCTACAGCACTATTAATACAAGATCCAAAGAGTTTGATGATCCATACATCATTAAAGCTTCATATATCTGGCTTGTTCGTTCAAATCTGAAATATGCAAGTCCAGTCGTTTCCGATCAGAAAGTGTTTTTAACTTGGCATTTCACCGAACTGACTATGACAAATATGAATCAGTTAATAGAATGTTTATGGCTCTTTATATTCCTTCAGTTGATTGAAATTAAATTTTTACATCTAAAATAATCTATAATATTGTACTTGTAATAATATTTATATATGTATGCAATTTAATTTTATTAGTAATTACTATATTTTAAGACTTTTTATTTTTTGTTATTTTATTTTATATTATTTCATTTTTTTTTAGGCCAAGTTTTTGTAATAATATTATTACATGTAAAAATATTTAATGTAATTTTAATTGTTATTTCTATTTTTTATTTGATTGTTATTTCTATTATGTTTGAATATTTAATTGTTATTTCTATTTTTAAATTTTAATTGTTAATAAATACACTTTTAATGCACCGAATTTACTGTGTCCACTAACCAAATCAGAATTATCTTCCATAATATTGCACTAGTTTGATAAATTGTTTTTATTACTTTATTATTTTATGTCTATTGTTGTAATTGCTTTCTTATAAATGCAAATAATATGATATTATTATATTATTCATAAATTTTATAAATTAATATTCTCACATTTTCTGAACGCATTCTGTATCCTCCATTTTCACTCGAAAAACAACAAAAATATTTTTTTTATTTTTGTTTTACGGCTATCACTTAAATTTTTAATTCGACAAATTGTAAAATCAATGTAATACCTTTGGTTCGCTAATCCTAATCGTATGACAGCGAACTCGCCTAATTAAACGTTCGATCCAAGAATCATATGATAATTAGGTTATATTAAATAGCAATTAGGTTCTTCAGGGACATACCAGATATCTCGCATTGTTTTTAGACGCTGTACCGAAATGGTAAAGGCTACTACAATAGAGATCCTCGCATTCGCAGAATAGATATTGAATAAATTCTTCCTCTATTTATTATTATTATTATTATTATTATTATTATTATTACTAGGGGCTCCTGTTGAGTAATTATATTTCAAGTTGAAGTCAAATTTAAAGTTTTTAAAAAAACAGTAATTTACGTACTCACATTCGCTCAGCACTGATTTCGCACGATATAGCAGAAACTACTCGTGTTTAATAAAAAGTTTTTTGGTTAGTAAGTTTTATTTAGGACACATAAATACACGTCCCTCATATACTGCTTCGTTTCCGATATATTCCCTATAGTAAGTGGCATTTAGTGATAAAATTACTAAAACAAAAAAATTTTTCATTAAAGAGGTATGTACACCTACATAATACTTAATTTTAATAAAAACTATATTATTACTACAAATAACCAAAATTTAGTTAGCTTTAGTATTAACAGTTACTTAAAAAGATAAAACTGAAGAATTCAAGTGCTTTGTTTTTTTGTTTTATTTTTATACTTTTTATTTTAGATGAATTTGTTTTTTTGTTTTTTTTTGGCATATGTACATAGATTCATTTTCAAGTACATAATGTAAATTATAATCTGATTTGTTTGCTTTTGTTTATTATTTTCATAAGATCTCACTTATGCATAATGTATTTGCTGAATAATAAAATCATATGAGTACAAAATTTTCAACTGTTGTTTTATATACATCTTATATATTATATTAGAAGTTCGTTAAGGAGTAGGATAATCGAAGTAAAATGAAAAGGTGTCTACTGCGCAGGTCCCTAAATGCTTGTCAATTATAATTATAGATTATTATAATTATTATTATTATTATTATTATTATTATTATTATTATTATTATTATTATTATTATTATTATTTTTATTATTATTATTATTATTATTATTATTATTATTATTATTATTATTATTGTTATTATTAAAATTTAATAAATTAACATAACTATTTAACATATATTCTACACAAGTCATTTACAAATCATACTTCAACATCTACCGCCTAAAAATAGGTTTTAAAAATTTTTTTATTTATTTTAGTAATTATTCAGAATAAAATAAATTATACTATAATATTTTGTTCATCACTGTATCAATAACACATAAATATGTATCTAGCCACCTTATATACAATATTCTTTAATTTTCTCAACTCTTTCAGCTTTATTTTGATATTTTTGAAAGTTGGTTTGTCAAAATACAAAACCAACTTAAGTAAAAATCAAAAGGATATACATGAGGAATACAAAATAATAAGAAAATGAAAAAAAAATTATTATTCTTGTTCCCACCATCAAATTTTTCCTCTCTCAATCATCGTTCTCTTCTTTTCAAACATTTAATTCTATTCTATCCTTTTCTATCTTCTTTTTAGAGCACAACAAAATAAAAAAAAAACAGATTTTGTTTAAAAAAAAATTTATTTATTTTTTTTTTCTTTTTGGCTTGACACAATCATTTGATTTCAATCTAATAAAACATGCAATTCAATTTAACATTTAGGTCAAATTTTAATCTGTTTTATTTTGTATTTTGCACAAAAAGAAAAATAATAATAATAAACATAGTAAATAATAAACTATTTTTTTTTGCTTATATATTATTTACTAAACTTTTATTTTTTATTTATTTTTCTTTTTATTTTTATTTTCTCAATATCTTTTGAATAAGATGTGCAGTCATTGTAAAACTTATACCAAATATAGAAATGACTAAATAAAATCATGTTTTAACAAAATGTTACAATATATTATGTAGAATATGTACATGTACTTATATCTGAAATAAAAAATAAAACAAAAATTGAATTGGCGACAACACTCTTATTCCATATACAAATTTATAATAATATTAGAGATTTGTAAAAAAAATTCCATAGAAAATAAAACCCAAAATATAAGAAACCTTCAATCAGTCTTTTCACAATATTCCAAACTAAATAACTAAGCAAGTTTACCAAACTAACTAACAAGCTACATACTTTGAAGTTCCTGAGCTCCAATAACCAACTAAGTAAATTTAGCTACACAATACAATACAATACAAATACAACTATTATTACTATTATTACTATTAAATCATTACTATTTCATACATCATAGAGGTTTCACAAAGGTTATTACACCCTAGTCTACCTTAACGACTTCCATTTCTTGTAAGATCCGAGTATTATGACTATAACAATATGAATGGCATTTTTTAATTATTACTTACTAGCACAACAAACTACATACATTGAAATTCCCGAGCAATAATTCAATATTAGCCTCTACTATCTTCGGTCTCAAATATAGTATCTACATTTACAAATCTGTATGATTTTTTTCATATTCACTGATCCTTTATCTTTCACCTGAATATGTGATTTACCTCAAACCTTTTTCGAGTATTTTGATTCCAATTTTTCTTTTAATATGGCTTGATAATATATCTGTGCGGTGACAGAACCCGCGTTTTATTGTCGAACATTTAATCAACACAACAGTACAAAACCGAACACTAGTTATTCGACTTTATGATATTTTGTTGGAATTTCAAATTTATTCTCAATAAAGACAAGGTAATAAAGAACTGGTAGTTGATCTAAGGAAATTTTTTACTTTGATCAAATTTGTAAAGTATTTAAATCTTTTAAAGTCACTAAAAAATTGGAATTGAAGACTGCATTAAACAAAAAATTATATATCGTAACACAGTCCACGAAGCCATGTAGGAATTGCGATGTTTTATTGAATAAAATCATCCGTTTGTCAAAGAAAAACACTATAAAATATAATATGGAGTGCAGTTGTGATTGGCTAAAGCAGTGTGATCAAGCTCTTATCTCGTAATACCGAGTCATAACTGTACTGTACTGGTTTTGAAGCCAATAGAGATTAATAAAAGCAAGTGAACATGCTCTTGTTATTTTTGACAGAAAATTTCTTCTTCGCATTAATGGTCTTCTGTATCAGGTGAAGAATTTGAAGTAAAAGTTTTAACACCAAATTTTATCAGCTTTTTAAGGTCATGGACCCAGCGAAAAACAAATCAAAATAAAACACTTTCACTGGCAAAATAATTTAGAATGATTGAATGAAAATGTTCCGGCTTTACGTCAAATCTCTCAAATGTCAAAAGTGACCTAGCATAAAACAAATCAAAATAAGACAATTTCACTACCTAAACCATTTAGAGCGAATGGTTGAAAATGTTCTTGCTTTACGTCAAATATCTCAAATGTGAAAAGACCTAACAATTTGTTCATAGAAATTCAGGAATTATAAAATTGTTACGTAATTTCAAAATGTTAAGTTATAATTTCACAATATTGTTAATAGTTTTGTCATCATTTTGTTAGAAGTTTTGTCATTTCTAAAAATTAGGTCTTTTGTCATTGACAATACTACTAACATAAAAAAAATAGTTTAGAAATTTTGACATTAAGACATTTGACATTTTAATTTAGGAGATTTGACGTAGAACCAAATACTCTAGATAAAAAAACATCTAATCCAAGCCCTATAGGCTATATACACATCGGCAAGGGTGAAATATACCGCATCATAGTTGGGAAGATGAAGTATCAACACTACAAAAATATTGAACTTGGCTCTCCAACGTATCGCCAAATGAGATTATTCGCTTTATAAATTTAAATTAATCAATTTCTAAAGACTAAGAGACTTATAAACTGTTCTCAGAGAGAATTAAAAATATTATATTCCGTGAAAAGATTTTGCATAATCGAAAATTAGAATAAGTTGGAAGGTTAGAAGTATATACAACAAACTCACAATTAAATTCGAAATTAACTTTTGCTTCTAGCAACTGAGATTCCTAGGTTAACAAACCACGTAACATTTTATTGCGATATAAACAAAATTGGTGCTATAAGACTTCTATATGACTCCCGATAAGCACTAAATGTGTTATAATAATGTTTTTATAGAAATAATGTGGTTAATATTGCTATAAGAATGTTCGGGAGTTGTTATAATGAGATTTTCAAGAAGTGTATTTTAAAGATGTAATTTAAAAATATAACTTTGCAATGTATTTTTTTGAAGTATTATTATAATAAATGTCAAGAAATTTCTTTCCAAGCCAAATTTTGCATTTTGGTTACAATAATTATAAATATTAATACAATAATTATTCTTAATCATAAAATGTTATTTATTAGTAATATATTTTTATATTATAAATCCTTTATATATACCAATATACAAATATTTAATTAATATATTATGTCCCTTTCTCATGCAATAAATATAACTAATGGTGGATTTCCTCTTCATAGACGAACGTCCGGACAATTTTATTTTACACTATAATTGAAACACAAATACCATTAAAGAAAATTTTATGATTTCCTCTCAATGCGCGAAGGACTGACATTTGTTATGTAGTCAAAAAAGGTTGACGTTTGAAAAATTGTTTACATGCGTTGATATTATTTTTATTAAAAAAATTTAAAATTTTGTTTAGAGTAATAATGGATAATAACATTGTAATATTCGAAAAAATAAAATATAGCGCTTTTTTTTTTTTTTTCTTTATTTCAATCATATTAATTTAATATAAAATTTCATTAACTTAAAGCTAAATTGTAAGTTGTAGATCTTAGCCTAGGCTGTCTGATCTTAAAATTTAAAAAAAATTAAAGTGCAAATAAAAGTTAATATACAAAGAAAAGCTATGGAACTGTCAATAATATGAAATAAAATAAATTACATTATAGGAAAACTTAAAAAATAAGATAAACTTCAATGCTTAAATTTATAAAACGAAAAAAAAAAAAAAAATAAAAAAGAAAACAAAAAAGTACTAATTCTATTATAAAAATTATATATAAAGACGATTTAAAACTACTTATGAAATTAACTTTAACATTTTTACTGCAATTACTACTATCAAACATTATTAATTTTTTATTATTGTTGTTGTAATAAAACAAAATATTCTTATATTCAATTATTTTTGTTTATTTATAATTTATTTTTACTTTTTTCCATTTATTTATTTTTGTTTTTTTATTTTTACGCTTTGCTTTTATCTTAAAATATAAATAATTTGTTAAACAAAATAATCTTATATTAAAAAGCAAAACACTAAAAAAATTACACATCATGTATTTTTCTTAAAAAAACATTTGAAATTCTATATGTGAATGTGTTCATACATAAATCGAGATAGCAATAAATATTTATCAAATACATATATATCTATCCTTTTCCTTTACTTCATCCTTCAGCCAAAAGTTAACTAAAAAATTGGATGAAGAAAATTGCCCGGAGAGGATTTTTTGTGTATGTGTTGGTAAAATAAAATTTTTTGATTGGTTAAAAAATTTGTCCGGACGTTCGTTCATTAAGAGGAAATCCACCTTCAATAAAATTATTATTTTGGAATAAAAAATAATATCTACCTATATCTCACTCTTGCATAACATAAATTATGTCAAATGAATTCCATTTCAAAATAAAAGCATATACACTAATACATAAATGTACATTAATCCTATAAAATATTACAGCAATTGCTCCAGTGACTTGTAGAAATTTCCATTTTAGTGTTATAATGCATTTATAACGTTTTGCATCAACAATTGTGCAGCACTTAAATTAACACTAATACTTCTGTAAGAGTGTTTATAATAGTATTATAAGAGTGTGCAAGAGAGTTATAGCAATAAAATTGTTACGTGGAATATAGTGTATATAGTCTTATCAAATAGAAACAATTTTTATCCAAAATTTTCATTTTGAATTAAAGAAGCACTTTAAAAAAAAACATTATTCTATTATAATTTCTAATCTATTAGGTTGTAGAGATATTTCTACACCAATAAATACTCACAATCCTTTTCTTAAATTCATTAAAAAAAAATATATTTTGTCGAATAAAAATTGTACTGGCAATACTTTAAATACTGAAATCTATTCTTTAGTTCACTCACATTTTTATTATTAAATCTGAACCCAAAATTCCCTTTTTTATTTTTGCATTATAATTCAATATTAAAATATTTCCCACATTTAATTGATAAAAATTTCACACAGCCATTTTTATTTCATTTTAATTTCCTAGGGAAAATAACACAACGTCAATCTAATTTGATTTTTATTTTTTTTTTTATTTTATTTAGAGTTACTAAAATAATAATAAAAATACCATTCAAATTCTAAACTTAAATACAAAAAAAAAAGTTTTGAAGGAGTTTAAAGAATATTATTTAAAAACAAAAAAAAAAGTATAGGTATATGTACAATGTACATACCTATGAATTTCTTTAATTTTTTAAATTCACTTCTATATCAGCACTACAACTCCCACCAACCATCATCCTTTTCTAAAATCAGCATTAAATCAGTCTACTCTATTCAATGTGATGTAATTGTTGTTGTTGTTTTTTTTATTTTCATTTTTTTTTTATACTTAATTTATAAATGATATCCTTGACGAGTTCCCCAGACATGACAACAAGAAGAAAAATATAAATAAAATACAAATAACAAATAAATGAATGAAAACCTTGACAGCTATTAACGTCAGGAAATTGTATCAGACTTACTTTTATACTATACTACTATACCAATACCATACACTTGACTATTCCATGTTGTGTATACATAGGTATGTTTAACACAAAAAAAAACAAAAAAAAAAAGAAGTAAAAAATACATAACAATGTAATAATAATAACAGTAATAATAAAAATATAATAATAATAATAAAATGAAAGTACCTATGAACGACATTTGTATTTAAAGACGAAGTCACTAGTTTTATTCCATATAATTCAAATGGATTAAGTCTATTTTGCTATTTTTCTTCTTTTTATTATTTTGTGTTCTTTCTGTTCAAATTATTTTTTAGGAAATTGTGAATTAATAGGAAGACTGAACTCAAAATTATGATTAGTTTGAAATTTTTCATTCATCATTGGATTATTTGAAAATTTGGTTAATCATTATGTACTTACCTATAATACACCAAATGAATTGCAATATAATGAAAGTAAGGGAAACAAAATCTCATACTATTTTAAGAAAAAATGTAGCATCGTGGGATTTTTAAATTCACCATTATTTTTATTTTTTAGATGATCTTCGTCACAGCTATCCGTTTCCTAATTTTCTTTTGTACACCAATTTAGCAAGTATCTCTTTCCGTATTATTGTGCTGACGCGATTTTGTTATCTCTCCTGTTGCGATCTCACTTTTTCTGCTTATGCTTCTTGCGTACTACATTTTGAGTATTGCATACATTTAAAATTTTGTTACTTTCTATAAAATGATCTTTAACAGTTTTCGATGCAATTTACTCTATTGCTTTTATAAGAACATTTTAATGCTTTATTGGTTTGTGAAATATTCTATCTTCACATTCTGACATATATTGAATCATAATGAGTTTTAAAGTTTAATATGCTTTCACGTGGGTGCTAGAGTTGTGTTCAATATCACATTTTTGTCTTTGCACTATGCTTTTAGGGCTTCATAAAAATGTTTTCACCTAAGTCCTAAGTTAGGTACTCAAGTGACATATTATTTACTAAATCAAATTGTGGACTATTAGTTTAAATCGGACTGGAGGTTGTAAAATGACTATTAAATTAGGGGGTATAACATGTATACATACATTTATTTGTTTTGTATATTAAAATATTTCCAACTCGCTTTAAGATCGTTTTATGAACTGTTTTATTTAAAAATAGAAAATAATCTTCATCATCATCACTGTCCCGTAACCCTATCCGTGGGGCATAGTGCGGACGATAATTTATTCCCAATTCTATTATCTCGGTGTTCCGCTCGATACCACCACATGAAATATCCTGCACCCCTAAATCCGATGTGCGGTTTACTATAAACGAGGCTGAAGGAAACTTCACTGTGATTTGATTGCGATTACCTCTCCCGGCCTACCATTGCCATTTTCTAAGATATAAGGGTGATAAAACCATAACTACAAGCCTAAGAGGCCCGCCCGTGTAAGATCAGATTCATCTTCTTACAAACAGCTCATTGTGAGTATAGACGTCCAACGAGCAGATGTAGATGCTTTGTACATGTTTACGAAAAAGATACATAAATTCAAAATGTGAAAGTGGCTCAATCACCGATCTTCCGCCGGCTTCCACAGGCTCCGGTCAATGATCTTCCGCCTTTGGTTGTTACATCCGCCGTTGTCCAACTAGGGATTGAAACCCAATCGTTAGTAAGAGTTGCTAAGCTTAACAGCGGTCACCACATGAAGTAAAAAAAACAAGATGAGAGAGTAGAGAGTAAGACAAATGAGGTGGGAGAGGATAACTGACGTAAGCTGGATACAAAGACCATAAAACGCATCATTTCCTCCGTAGACCCCCAGATTATAATTTTACAGAGTACAATATGTTAACTTAAATCTAGTATCTAATTGTATATAACAAGAGTGTATATACATATGTAAGTAACCGGTGGTCCACGTTAGTCACTTTCACATATTATTATCGACCAGCAATGGTATCTTACAAAGTGACTAATGCATTGCGACATGTCCCTACAAGGGAGATGATACAACTTACAAAAAGATCAATACAGAGGTATTATAAAAATAATCCAAAGATATTTATTCTTAAAATAAGCTACTGCCAAACGCTGCAAAAATATTATGGAACAAAAATTGTTTATAGAAAAGTCAGAAACACCTTCACTTTTGAGTCATCACCGAATGAATTTTGATCTAAAAAAAAACAAAAAAAAATCAATTCAAATCGATAAATACTACTGGATTAATTACTACTGATTACATTGATACTACTGCAAAAACCACCACTGCTCTGTCTGCATAAGTCTACAATATTTATTTAATAATATCATCATTTCCAATTTGTACCGGAAAATGTCTGAATACCTAAACACTTATAATACTATTCGTTTAGCTTATTCCAATTTTATAGTCATAAAGTATAATTTAGCCGTTCCATTATAAAACTCTACTAGAGTTAATAATTTATTTTCAAGCGAGTTTTCTTGTCTCAACTGTCAAGAAAAAATAAGGATTGACCAAAATAAAAATACATTTTTTTTTATTTGCAAATGCTTGATTTATATTTTTTTGGTATTTTTTTCTCATTTTTGCTATTTTTTTCTATTTTTTACTATTTTTTTTTCTATTTGTATTCATTGTTCAGGTACAAAAAATACTTTCAACTCGTGTAAATTTTCTTAGAAATTTAAAATTAAAAAAGCAAAAAAAAAAAAAATAAGGAAAATTCAATTGAAATTAAATAAATTGTATTGCTATTATCAAGAATATAGCAAAAATGTTGTACATGGAGGAGAAGAAAAATTGCTGTCATAACTGTTGAATATGAAAAATTTCCGTAATTAAAAAAAAAAATAAATAAAAGATTTTGCAAAGATAGAATAATGAAATGAGTAAAAAAATTTAATTGGATTTTCTTTATTTTTTTATTTCATTTTTGATACAATTTGTAAGGAAAATATTTTTCAATTTATATCCACAATTGCACATAATAATTTTTTTTTAAACATATTATAGTTTAAATAAAAATGAAACTAAATCTATAATAATTAAAAAATTACTTTAAGGTAAACTAACTTATAGTTCAGTAGCAATTCGGGTTAACGCACCTAGATTAGATATTACATTAAATTCTTAAATGTGATTAGTCCCAATGTTATTATGGGCATTAGAAATATTGTAATATCCCACCATTTAATCTATTTTATACCCCACATAACATTTTATTATTATAAAAACAAAATTAGCACTAAAATACTCCTATATGACTCCTGATAAGCACTAAAGGTGTTAAAATGATGTTTTTATGGGAATAATGTGATTAACATATTACTATAAGAATGTTCTTATATCAATTGCTGGTGTTGTTATAATGGGATTTTCAGCAAGTGCTACAGCAATGTTGTTATAAGTCTAAAAGTGCGTAATCTTACAACAAAAATTAATGTGAATTGTTATAAGAATATAGAATTGTTAGAAAAGCAGTAGTAGTATTATTATTTTACTGTATTCCTATAATGCTACTAATAATAACTTACTGTAGCTTTTAAATAAATATTTTTAATAAATATTTTGCGACGTCATTATTTTTTACAAATATGGCATTCAAGGTATTGAAATTCAAAATATTATTGAGACATTCAAAACAAATAATTCCATCCTATAACAACGCATTTATAAAATATCTATGTTTGCAGAATATAAAAACTACCAGTGCATCCAAAACTAAATTTCCTACTGTTGAGATAACACTGACTAATAATCTGCTATTGAAATGAATGTATAATTTTAAATATATAAATATATTTCCATTTTTCAATAAAGGTTTTAAATTAATATAAGCAGGGTACAAGATTATAAACACTGAATTGTATTTAATAGCAAAATATTAATAATCTCCTAGAGCAGGCGTATGTAAACGTAACAATTTGTACTAATAGAATCCTCCTCCCTTGACTGCTTGTAGACTGTCACGGTGCTTGTAAAAATAGTCCCATGTGAGCTTATATTTTTTTATGAATTCCATAAAACTATTTAGAATACAACAACATTTTTTTCAAAAATTATTTTTAATGCTTAACTTTGAATACCACTAAAAAAATATTAAGAAAATATGTAAAACTTTTAGAATTAATTCATTTGATGTTTTTTTTTTTGCTTTTGCTTTTGGCAGTACTGCATCGGCTTATAAAAATAAATCAAAGACAACAAATATGGTGTCTAGACTATCTAAAACTAATATTTAAAAATTTTATACAATATAATTAAAATTTCATTGCTTTTGATTAAAACATTTTTTTTCTTTTTTTTAAATTCAGCTAAAGTTGAAAGTTAAGTTCTGTCATTGACGTTAACGTTAGTTTTCTTCTAAAAACTAAAACAGAATAAAATAAAAGTTAAAAACAATTTTTACTACTTTAATTAACAAACAGATTATAACAACTAATTTCTAAGTGTTTATATTTAGTTTTCGAAAACTTTCTTTTTTTTTTTTGTTTTTGTCTAAAGTCACCTACTCCTACTAGTTTTGTGATTGCATATAAAATTGCCTAGATGTAGTTGAAATTATATTAAACTATTGAAAACAATTTGTCTTTTTTTTCTATTTTTGTTTTTTTTTTTTTTTCAAGTTTTTAAAAGCCGTCATGCAATTAAAGTTTTTTGATTTTATATTATTATACTTTTAATACTATTTTGCCATTTGCCTTTAATTAGCAATTATAAAAAAAAAAAAGAAGGGAAAAGAAAAACAATATGGTATATTTAATGTCCTTGATCCTTTTTATGATGATGACGTTCATATCATAAAAAACTTTGTCTGTTTTGTTGAAACTACGGATTAATTTGAAATTAAAACGTGTGATACATTTAATTAACTTTTAAAATCTTACTTTACGAACTGTTATTATATTCATCAGTAGTTGATTAATGTTAAACGGTTACTTAAATATAGAAAAAGGAAAAAAAGAAAAATAAATAAGTTAAAAACTTCAGTGATAGTTTGTAATTTAAGCACTTGTGGTAATTTAAATTGTTTATAATTATAAATTTATGATTAAAAAATAATACAAAACTTATGATTTCTTCAGTTCTATTATTTTGAATAATAATTGTGTGTCGAATTACTATCGTAACACTGATGAAAAATTAATAAAGTCAATTGGTTTTATTTCATTGTCTTAATTCAAAAAATTGTATGTAAGTGCTCACTATGCGAATAAACATTTTTTAAAATATGATATCGACTAGGAATGGTTTGTAATAGAAATATTAGTATTAGTTTTTTAGCTAAGCTATTGTACGAGACTGCCAATGTGACAAATTCGATAGAATGTTATTTGAGAACTTCTAAATTTCATTAAATTGTTTTAAGCTTACAAACGAAAAGTTTATTGCATCAAACAGAATAATTCTTTGTTTTAGGCATCCAAAATGAGTCCTTTTTTTGTTTTTTTAAATTCATTTTTTAGTAAAAAATACTATTTAAAAGTCTTAAATCTATTTACCTTCAAATTACATAAAACAAAAATAGTTTAATATGATTATTACCCAATATAAAAAAAAATGTATTTATAAACAAAAATTTACCAATGTCATAAAAATGTATACTTACTTGCTGGGCTCTACAGACCTTAAAGGTCCTGGGCCTGGCGCAAAATTTAAACTACAAAGTTCAAAATACAAAATCAAAATAAAATAAAAATTTATGAATTTTCAATAGTCCAAATACAAATTTCATAATTCGTTATACTTTACAAAATTTATCAACATTTTTTTAAAAAAAAACTCAAATCGTTTCTGACTTCCACTGGTAGCTGATTAAATAATTGAACACCTTTATGAAATAAATTTGTTTTGTGTATTACTCCTACAAAACAATAATAACCTGAACAAACCTGTCTATCTCAAGCTGTATTATCACTTATTTCTCCAACATATCGAAGTAAATTTCCCAAATAGTCTGGTAGCATATTATTTTTTATTTTAAATATAAAGACCAAAATATTGAAATTGAGTTTTTGGCGTACTGACATTCTATTTTAATTGTCGCAGCATGTAATTTCGGTTAGTTTTTCTACTAGATATTTAGATGACTTGCATCGCATTTGTTTTGTAAAATTTGTATCTTAACCTTTTCACATTCACTATATAGAAATAACACTGATAAAAAGTAGTCCAAATGCGGTAAAATCGTATTACACATGATTTTTGATCTGTGTGACTTGACAGCGAATTCTTCCGCTATAAACCTACTTATTTAGAAATTTTATTAATTATGAAATCAGCGTGTTTGTTTAATTTTAGCTTATCATCTATTTGTACTCCTAGATATTTCGTGACGTTTACTCTTTCAATGGTTCCCACACTAAAATTTAAAGTAGGATCACTGCCGGTACAATTATTCATGATCATTATAAATTTAGTTTTGCTTAAAATTAATTTCAATTTATTTATTCAGAGCTAATCAAAAATAAGGTCAGATCTGCATTGATTTTACGGCATCGATCCTGCATATTACGACTTACTATTTATTACTTTACTTAATACTTTGCAATCTTGTATACACAATTTAATATCGATTATGTGCAGTAAAAAACTTAGGTATTTATTATGTATTTCGATAACGATTACGATTTGATCGAACAAAATGTCAAAATGCAAAATTGCCATTATGTATTTCGATATCGTTCAGAAATTGTCGACGAAATCGATAAAGTTTATCGATGTAAAATTTTATCACGAAAGAGACATCGAAAGAGAGATTTTGTACAAATTATTTAAATGTTGAGTTGAAAGAATAAAATAAAAGTGTGACGCTTGGACAACTGGTGTTTTGTTTTGTATTTGTGATATTTGTGATGGAATAAAAATAAATTTAAAAGTTGAAATGTTAGTAGGTATTTTACTTTATTCTTTTCATAATTATTTTGTATTGAAATAAATTTTAATAGGAATGAAAGGCCAGTTACAAATAAACTGCAATATGAAAATTTAGTGTACATATACATATAAAACTTCCTTAAACACAACAGAAAAAGTTAGCTGCCGATATGAAAATCATTACCTAAGCTAAAAATCATTTCCTTTGTAGAAACCGAACAAAATCTTAATACGCTGTGCAATTTAATTATATTTGGAATAGAAGTGTTACTTATTGGCTATTTAAATTTTTACCTTAACTTTTCTAATAAATCCAATTTTATTTCTAATAAAAGCAATGCTGTTTAACAGGAAATTTTGATCAAAACTGTAAATAAAATTACGTTTTATAACTCATCAAATTACAATAATGATGAACGATTCGATCAAAATCGATCGAAATACATAAAAGGCACCTTAGTGCTTCTAATATTGCACAGTCGTAAGAAGAACCTTTGTGTTAGTTGTTAAGTTAAATCATATAAAAATTTATCATAAAAATACTGCTTATTGAATAATACTGCTTGTTAAATTAATGTTTTTAATGAATTTATATTACATTTCCAACAGGTTAAATTATAATTAACTTTTAAGCTTGAGCTAAAGCTGCTGTCAGCTTTGGATATTGTGATAAATATCAAATTTCGAATACACTTTACAATACCAACAAATTTATTAGAGTACTTTTAGATGAACGAAACAACCTGTCAATAATCATAAATATAAAATTCCAAGCCCTTTTGTTTGTGACCGTGTAGGTTGGATTAATGGATTGGAAAAATGATATTCCTTCATCTAATCGACTTGCAGGTGACGTATTAAATAAAGGTATGCAGTGCGAACAACAATATAATATTAAAAACTTGGCTACGTTTGTTTCATCAAATGAGAAATTGTTAGCACGATATGAAGGGATTATTTACAATAAATTTTTTTTTGTGATTGTAGCGAAAGAGGGTGGTTTTTTCGTTTTGGTTGCGCCAGGTAGAACTGGTAAAACATTTTTGATATTGCTTATCCACGCAAAATTTAAGGCACATGGTAAAATCGCATCAGGACTTACTTCATTTAAGCATCGCTTCAGCTTTGTTAGATGGTTGAAGAGTAGCCTATTCGGCTCTCATGCTCCCATTAAACATACAGACAAATGAAAACGCAGTATGTAATATCAAAAAACATTCGAACATGGTCAAAAGACTAAAAAAATGTCAAATTATTATCTGGTATGAATGCTCATATGATCATATGCATAATGGCTCATAAATATTCACTAGAAGCATTATACTGAAGCAAAAAAGATTTAAATGACAACGAAAGATTTTTTGGTATTGCTCTAATTTTATTATCTGGTAATTTCAGCGTTCAACGTATGCGGATAAAATCAATTCATGTTTAAAATAATTTTCGCGTTTTGCATATTAATACAAATATGGGTGTTAAACTTCAAATCGATTTATCTGCTGAAGTATTTTCAAAACAATTGCAAGGAAATAAATAATTGATAAAATTGCCAGCAAATTTCTGCAACATTTTTGAATCGAGAAATACATTAATAGAAAGGGGATTTCCCAATATAAGCAACAATTATCGTAAACATCAATGGCTTAGAGAAAATGTTTCATTAATCATATCCAACGATGTGCCTTTTCAGTTCAAGCGAACACAGTTTCCCATACGTTTGGTATAAGCGATAACTATCAATAAATCGCAAACACAAACAATGAACATATTATGCAAATTGGATCTAGAAAGTCTGTGTTTTTCTCATTCTCGTTGTCGAGTTGGAAAACCATCACATGCTTTCGTTCATGCATATGATGGTGTTACCAACAATATTGTTCATAATTTAGCGATAAGATGAAAAAAATAAATATTTTTAAATATAAAAATAATTATATTTATTTGTTATTCAAGTCTTATGCTAAATCAGAATCTTCGAGTCAGTATTTTGGGTATTGGGATATCGAGTCAGTATTTTGGGTATTCGAGTCAGTATTTTAAGTTTTGGGTATGGACGAGCCAGTAGTCCATACCCAAAACTTATTCAATCATCGTCTTTTATCTGAATATAATTTTTCATTTGCGGCTTTTTTCGGACTCTTGGGAATTTCTGAGACATCTAGATACTCTTTAAGATTCTATTCGAAGCATTTTTTATAACAATATCGAACATATCAATTGACAATGCAGATTTTCTATTGATAATTTCGGATCGAAATTGACAATTGCAAATTAAAATTGACAACTCTTGATTTTCATTGAAAATTTTGGTTCGGAAATATTAACTACATTTATTGACAATTTGAACTTGCATTTTACAATTTCAGAATGCATTAATTTTTAATACGAGTTACAATTAACAATGTTGAATTACAATTGACAATTCAGAATTATAATTTAAAATTCTGAATTTAAATTGACAATTTTGGATTAGGACTGTCAATCCTAAATTACAATTAACAATAATTATGGATCATTATTTTTAATTATAATTAATTTGGAAAAAAATAAGTGAAATCGAAACATACTTCTAACTAAATCGTTCTTTTTTTAGTTTCATAAATTCAGTTGGTGGACTTTACGGCAGAAAAATATTGAAAATAAAAGCCGTTACCAAAACTATTTAATATTTAAAAATATTTCTTTCTCTAAAAAATAATAACTTTTTTGACTACAATTTCACACTTTTTCCTTTTTTTCTTATTTACTGTTAGGTATTCAAACTCTACAAAATAAACATTACTTTTCAGTGAAGTCAATTCAATATTGATAATTTTATTTTGAATATAACTTTAGAAGTAAATTTAGTCTAGACTTAATTAAATTCAAAATTTTAATAAAATTTCTGAATCAAAATTCTATTTTAATTCAAACTCTTAATTTTATTAAAAATCCTTTGAATAAAAACTATAACATCATAATACACTGCTCATAATTTCTTTTTTAAATTACTTTTATTAAAATGTTACCTATATATAAATAAATATATACATATATATATATATATATATATAGAATTTCTCAATTAATTATACAACTTTTAATTAAACCATACTATGGGGAAAAAAATTAACAACAATATGATTTTATTGAAAGTAACCACAAGCATAACAAAAAAAAACAAATCATACAGACAAATTCAAGGGCAAAAATCCTTTCTTATGAAAATAACAAAAAATATGAATGTATAAATATATATTATATGTATATTAAGTACATAATATATCTACAATTTATACTGAAATCTTTCAAATAAATTTGCCATCAACTAGTCTAATCAAAGCACTGTTCCCAGTCGCATTATGTTAATTATGTCCTTCTTTACATTCATTAACAAAATAACTAATTCGTGGAAAACAAAAACAAACAAAAAAAAATCCAATTATTCTGGGTGATAATTAAGTGTCAAAAAGTTGATTACTTCTGAAATCACAATTAAAAATATCCTGGATAGCAAATACAAAACAAAAAAAAATAAGAACAATAAAAATAAAATATGTTTTCATTTACATAAAATTAAACAGTATACATTATGATGTTAGGCATATCCTTGAATAAAATAAATATGGGTTAGATGTATGCAAAAAAAAAAAAAATTTATCAATTCTATAGTGTTGTTATTCATATCATTTCATTTTGACATTGCATTGTAAAATTTCAAAGCCCCAACACACCATAAAAGAAATTAATTTTCTGTATTGAACTATCTTTTCTTCATTTCAAAATCAAAATTAATTTATTTTTAACAAAAGATGAGTAATTTAGATGAAATGAATTTATTGTAACTTTCTAAGGATATAAAATTTCTGTTAATATTATTAAATTTTTGTAAGCCTCTTTAAACAATTACAATTTCTTTGCATTAATTATTATAAGATAAGTCAATGTAAAATATTTTAAATAAAAACAATTTAAGGACACCAGATATATTATAATTAATTAGAGCAATTATATTTGCATCTATAGTATTAGGTATTTAATATGACCTAATTGAAATTAAGGATACATAAACTGACAAAAAAATGTTCCAAGTCTTGGATTCATGTTTAAACTTTGATTAATGTATAAAAAAATCAATTTTTGTCTATATTCTAAAATGATAATTTTAATTCTCTAAATCAAGCGTACTTCTAAGAATAACATGCAGTCATAATAGTCATAATATTACCATTTGTTAATATTACCTAAATGATAAATAGTTAAGAGTTTTGGTTATCACTAAAAATAAAATGGAACTATGCTATTATGAAGGCGAAGTACTCTACAAAATAGATATAGTTTTCCACATTTAAATTAGTTGATATACCATAAAAATTCTATTGAAAAGCTTAGTATGTGATTGTGTATTCCAAATCTCTACAGTTAGTAAATACAGTTAGGGTGTTCATCCCATAGACTTGAAATTAACTTAAAAAAAAAATATTGTAAATTTAAATTGTGATTTTTTTTAAATTAATAGAACTAGACTAAACTATTGAAATTAAATATAAATTAAGCTTAAATCCATAATTTTGCTTTATTTAAAAAAATATTTTTTGGCATTTATTGTTAACAAATCATTACCCTCATAAACGCATCAAATATAATGAATCGAATTAGTTAAATTTTGAACTTTATCATGGAATTGAGTATATATTGAGTATCAAATACGATGAGTTATATTGACTTTTGAAACATCAGTTGTTGTTGGTTAATTTATATATAACAATGATTTCAAATATCTTTTTGCAAAAAATATATTAAAGTTATATTCGAGGCAAATTCATTAATTGACTTTTTCTTTTAATTGTTTAGATCATAGTATGACACGTAACACCACCATGATGAAATCAAATGTCTTCAACATCAATATCAACGATCTCAAGTAAATTTAGAAGTAAATAAAAATTTAATATGGATTAGTACCGATCGCTATTTACAGTATATTTCCACTCGCTACATTTGAAAAAAAACTTAAGACCACTTTGGAATATCTCAAATTTTACAAAACCGCACATTTTTTTTAGGATTTTAACCATTACTAACCCTGTAGATTATTTTCACTCTTTATCTAAACTGTTTGTTAGCATAACAATTTAACCAGAATTTTTGGTTAAAAGTGGGTCTACTTGCAATTGATTTTCCGTTCAATCACAAACCTTGCAGTCACAAACAATAATCGTAAGGCTTGATATATTGAATAATTATACAAATTTGTATCTGCATCAACACTTTCGCTTAAACAACCAATATCATCTTAAAGTACATTTTAATCATTTTGTACCTTTTACATTTATATTTCGATTTTTAGGTTGCTCAGGTGAGCGATTATGCATACAATAAATAAATTTCATGCAGTGTCTTTATCAGATCAAAATGTGGATTGAGAAATAAGCTAAGTATTTCTAGATCACTATTACCTGGTATTAGTCAAGCAAAAATGATCATGCCAACATGGTTGTACAAGAAAACGAAAATCCAGTAGATGCTCATCATGAAAATTGACATCCGGTTTTTATAATCTAAGTTAATCTACACGGCAAAAATTCGTTGGGGTAAAATTTTATTCCGCTAGAGGTTTAATAGTCTTTGAATTCGATTCTTGCCTTTGATGAATTCATAAAATTTTCAATTTCCAATTAAATGCTCAAATCTATAATATTTTAGCTAAAAAATTATACCATCGATTACTGAAACTGATTTTTATTCTACTCAGAAAACTCTCACTAGTTTTGAAATATTAAGGCAAAATAAAGAAAATTTTAATTTAAAATTTTGCTTAAATTTTAAAATTGCCTCACTTTTTTAACACATATACAAAATAAACTATAATATATTTAGATTTTTCTAAAACAAAAAACAAAGTAAACTAAAAAATATCTTTTATACTAAATTTATTATTAATTAATTAATTAATGGTGTATTACACCGCAATATCCTTGAGCATTATATAATCCTAAAGTTTTCATCAATCATTTTGCATTTAAAAGACTTTAATTCGTCCAAAATATACAACCATTTAAATTACCTTTCATTATTTAATATACAACACTATCAACCCTATATATGTATAATATAACACGTATGTATATTTGAACAACATTAAATTAAAAATTTTGTTTTTATTTTTTTTGCTTTTTTATTTAGAAAATTCAAATATTTTCAACAATAGCATAATCCAAGAAATATATCTATAATTTTCACCATCTTACACTATAACTCATAGATATATACATAATAATATATATTTATATACAATAGAATATAATTAAATCACAATAAATAAAAATATTTTTGTAAAGAAAATTTTATATAGAATAAAAACGGATTTGTTTATAAATAAATATAAGTGGATGAATGTACAAATCCATTATACAGTACTTTTGAATATATTTCGAACTGATGGTTATATTTTAAATTAAATTATTGTGAATATGTTTAAAATTAATTTTTTCAGTTGTACTATTAGAATTTTTCATTTTTGTCAGATTTGAAATTATAGTCATATCTTAATCCAAATGAATAGTTTGATATTGTGTCGTTGGTTCATGAAACAAAACTAACAGGAGAGCAACACAAAACAGGCAAATCCAATCACAAAATTGAAAACAGTAATTTTTTACTACCATTTTTTATTTCTCTTTGAATTTATAATACAATAGCGAAAGTTCTGAAATAATATTTTTTTTTACATAATTAAAGAAAATTTAATTTGCTTAAAAAAATTTTTCGAAAGACTATACGGCGATCAGTGCTTCAGAAGTTATAAACTGTTTTGTTACTACACATTATTTTTATTTGTAATAAATTTTTTTTATTTTCATTTATTTGTAACACACGAACTTTTATTTTATTCATAAAAAAAACCCAATTTCATTTAGTAGGTAGGTATACGCATCATATCATGTGTATGGTTTTTTTTTATAATTTACTTTACTTTTTATACTTGATTTGTTTTTTTCTAATGAACATGAAAAATTGAAACTGAATTTTTTCTATGTGTTAGAAGAATGAACCAAAAATTTTTAAACTATTTCAATTTGCTCATACGTATATCATTTATCATTTCACTCTGCCTATTATGCTAATTACTATGAAAACATTGTTGCGAAATTCTTAACTAAAATTTAGCTGCCATTTAAAAGAGCCATAAAATGTTTTTAACAGGTCAGAAATATGTACAAAAATATAGTTTTCTAAATTTCAAATATTTTTTCAAACTTATTATAACTTCTTTTTTCTAAATATAAAACCTAGAATTCTAATAATTTTCTACTCTACTGTATCGACACACACTGTATATGTATGCCTGTGTATACCAACATGCTTATGTGAATATTTCTTGTTATTGTTCTTAATAAAAGAATATTATCCTTATTGCATAAATCCTTCTGCATTCAATACACATGATATAATAATAATAATAACAATAATAATAATAATAATAACAACAACAATAACATTAACAAAAATATGTAGTAAATATACATACATACATATGGAATAAAAACTTCGAAATAATATTGCTGCTGATGATCCTACTTGTGCTGCTGCTAATGCTGCTTATGCTGTTTCTTTTCCTGCACACACCAAAATCCATAGTAAAAATAATATAAAGAAGAAAGATGTACTCTGTTGCAGAGAAAATCAAGATGAATTGATGTTGAGTGCTTGCTATAATTTGTTTTCTTTTCTGTTTTTTTGTTTTTTAGAGATCCTTGTGGTGCAATTGCCAAATAATTGGATTTCAACAAAACAAAAATAAACAAAAATAAAAAACAAACTACAATATACTGCATAAAGAATATTAGATTTTCTTTTCTTTTTTGTTGTAGTTGTTCTTATTAAGTGTGTGTTAGTGTGTGTGTAGTATGTATATTTCTAAAATAAGTTTCGTTCAAAAAAGGATATATGAACTATGAATATATGTGTGTGTAGATGTATGAATGTTTTTTTTTTCAGTTATTAAATAGGATGTTGTATACGTTGTACATCATTTTAAAGAAAATAGATTAATAATTTTTTGTTACTTTTTTTTTTGTTTTTGTTTTTGAAAAAACTTTGTAATAATTTGATTTTAGTGTATTTTATGTGACTATTATAAGAAAATGGTACAAAGTTTTTTAGAAATTCAAAATATTTAAAAAAAAAAAAAATTAAAAAAATATAATAAAAAATAAAATAAAATTAAGAGAATGTCAAGAGTTATTTATATTTGAATTTTAACTGAATAAATTTTTTGTATGAGTATACATGAACTTTAGTATTCATAAATTTTATGATGTGGTTTGTTGATACTTTGAAATTTAAAATTGTTTTTATTAAGTTTTTATTAAGATTTTTTTGCCGTTTTTCTGAATTAAAACAAAAATAAGAAATTTAATTGAATCCCAATTGAACGAATATAATTTAAATACATTTGAAAAGTTTATTTATTATCATTTGTAATATTGTAATTGTCATCTTACTAATTTTTTATTATTAGAATATTTATCTAGGATGATGGTGAAGAAGAGATATAACTCCAGTACTCGGTTTGAATTATTAACTAGGAAGTTGCATACGTTGGACGTTATCTTAGAAAAAACTAAAAAGGAATAGGATAACGTCCGACGAAGATAAATACCTCCAATCAGCCAAAACATAAATTGTGCAGGAGGACAAAAAAACTTTATAATATTTTCAATTTACCGATTTCGCAATAACTTTCTTCTACGAAATGATGTAGTTTAGTTTTCTTTAGCATTTAAACAATATTTTCGAAAATTATTTCACTACTGAGCAAAATAAAACACATAGGAGGTATTCTCATTTTTACGAAGTGATGTTAAGAGGTATTTCATAAGAATTCAAATCGATGAAATAAAAATCCTTAAGTTATTTTTATGAGTATTTTGTTATAAAATACTTAATAAATTATTATTAAACATATTAATTAATATAATACATTTAGTCTTACATTTTACAATGAATTAAAAAATATAGAATCAAAAGTTACACAACCTTTCATAAGTAATTTTCAGGTGAATTAATTAATTAAGAAACTTATAGACTAATAATTAAAAATATTGTTTATTTAAAAAAAATAATAAAATATATAGGAACAAAAATTGCACAGTCCTTCAATTCAATTCATAGGCATATTACTTAGTATTAAAGACTTATAGGACAATTATTTAAAAAAATAGTAAATATTTTATTTTTCCAGGTATGGTAATTGATCATAAAAATGCCGGCATTTCTCTGGAATAACAAGTTTTAGTTGTTGCAGATGAGTCCATTTTTGAAATGTTATTGGAATTCTATTTTGGTTAAGTGGAGGGAATTCAAAATTTGCATTTAAAGCTTTCGGTCTTATGGGAAGGATCTACCAATCATCATTATAATTTATTTTAATTTTAATTTCTCCATTTTCATATTGTAGTACCCTTAAATTTGTGACGGTTGGATGTCCAGCCCTTTTCCCTGGGCTGATATTATTATACACCATGTCCTTCGTATAGTCTTTGAAAAAATCGTATCTTACAGGAATAGCTTCATAAGGAAAAATATTCTTCTTGGCTTCCTTACAAAAGCGAAAATAGTCTGACGGTAAATAAATATCAAGATTTTTTATTTTTCGTTCAATACAACTGTGAACCGAATCGCAATCATTTTGAGTATGTCCTTTTTCAAGTATTTTATGAGTTATCAACACCTGATGTTTCGCAGAAAAGTGATGCAAGCCATTCGACATAGTAATATTTCGGTGTTGATAGGTGCAATGGTGCATCCATCAGAATAAATTATGATAGGTACAGGATTCTGTAAGCAATATTTCTCCATAAAATCGACGAGGCAAGAAACAAAGGTTGATGCTACAAGTTCCGCGTCCACTTCTGTGAACCAATAACATGTCCCATTTCGAGACTTATGATCATAAATATTAAAATTGTGGCAAGATTATTTTGTTTTGTAGTACACAGAGCTGTCTTGGACAATATGGACAAATTTTTACGGCTTGTAAATCAATAGTTAACACAATGCACAAACCCGTATTTGCCATTTCCTTATCTATTTGCATCTCACTCCTGGCTCTATTTTTGGCTGTCTGTTGATCATTATATATTTGAATTTCTAAGAATTTCTAATTTAAAGTTTCCTATTTTCCTTTTCTAAATTATATTCATTCTATGCATAATCTTTTTAAACAAATACCGATTGAATATTTGCTTCAAAATATTTTTTACCAATCAAAATCATCAAACTTTCATGAGCATTTGTTACCACTGACAATTATCGAACAAAAATTGCTGTAAGAAAGTATTTTTGGGGCGAAACTGATACGAGGAATTTTTATTACTTAAAAATAACACATTTGGAGATTTGCTGGCATAAACACAATGCTTTTAAACGATGCAGAATCAAAAATTCTATCGAATGACATCAAAATGTCATTTAGTGAAAAAGTGATGATTGGAGGAATTTATCTTCGTCGGACGATAAGCGAATCACATCTCAAAAAATATCGCCGGGTTGGATACTTAAGTTTTCAATATGCAAAAGAATGAAATGAGTGAAATGCGACTTTTAAAGTTCAAGCTTTAAAACGAATATTTACTATATTTTTAATCTGTATTGAAATGTCTCACAGAAGTAGTAATCAAGAGCAGAAAAAGCTCATTAGCTTTAGGAATAATTAGTTTTTCTAAACATCTACCAAGACGCATATTTAACAACAATGTATGAAATGAATTCACTAAGTATTAAAAAAAAATTTTTTTTGGTCAATGTTCATACAACATTGGACACTTAAACATAAAAATATAAAATTTTAGTACAATAAATAAAATTAATAAAATATTTTTAGTTTTTGGATAAAAATTTATGAAAAATATGCTTACTTTCGTTTTATTATGCAAATTTATTAGATATACCTACATATATTGAAAATTTAACATAAAAACATTAAATTAAAACTTAACAGCCTTTCTTGCTTATACAATAAAAAATTAACGAAAATTAAAAAATATCAGCTACGTATTTCAGTCTAATTTAAAAATCGCATTATAAAACTGAATGCCCTGATTTGGCATATAATGAAACATGGATTCTATTTCAATGTTCTTCATTTTCTCAGATTGTATGGTATTAAATTTCCTTGAACTTTGGGCAATCCTTTTTGTTTTTTTTACAAGTATTTTTATGGTTCTTACTAAATACTATAGTTTTTTCAGCATGTTCCTTGTCTTCTTGTCTGAAAGTGATATGAAAAAGATCCTCACTGCTATACAAAATTTCTTTGGCTGAACTGTATTTTACGACAGAAAATGTTAAACTTTCAGTAGCTGCTTTATAATTATTGCAGTTCTTACTTGAACATTGTATAACTTTAAGTTTAACTTTCTCATAATTTAGTGATTTTAATTGTTGCAGTAAAGATACTGGATTGTAATTATATATATTTTTGAAGTAGCGATTTAAAACCGAGTGTACGGCATCTACTTCCTGAATCCTGGAAAGCGCAGGCTCAGAAAACTTTTGAATTACTGTTTTTATACAAAAAATTTTTTCAAGATATTTTTGCAACGCTAGCGATATTATTTTATTTTTGTTTTTCATGCCGAATACCGGACAAAATAGTTTGTAACAGTTTTATTAACACACTAGCCAAATCGTTTCCACTTCGTCCGCTTTGACTTTTGTACCAAATTCCACGATATGTTTTATTATAAATATTGCAGCGAGCTGTTAAATTATACGTATTCAACTTTCTCTTGTAATAAAAATTACCAATAGGCAACATGAAAACTTTTTGCAGATCATAACAAATAAGAGCTACCTACATTTTTATTTTGTTAACAATATTCTTTATCCATGTCCTTGCGTAATTTTATTTTTTCATTAAAAGATTCATGTAAACTAAATTAAATAAAATGCGCATTACTTTTCAATATAAGAATATTGAACACTTAAGCACAATCGTGTCTTGATCTAATAACACATTAGACAAACTAGCATAAAAAGAATTTCAGAAATTTTTTGTGAATATGCAAAAAAAAATGCGATTTGAACACTTAAGCACTAAAACTATAAAACCTATATAATTTTTCGTATTAAATTGAACAATGTCGACAATGCCGTATCTCAAAAAGTATTGAACTTAGAACAAATCGGACAAAAGATTTGAAAAGCGCTCGCAAAATTTATGTAGAATACATCAAAAAGTCAAAAAATATCATAATGTATTATATTGAACACTTAAGCATTAACCCGGCAATATGCTAAACTATTAAACTGCATATTGTTAGATTGCTTAATAATTTAAAATATTCGATCTTATGAAAATTAAGAAGCAAATTAAAAAAATTTCTTTTGTTTGATTTTGAATCCTTATATCTTCGTCGTCGTCTTTCTTAGTTCAACTAAAGTATTGTTGTTTCCTTGTTGTTAATTTCCCCGCTTCTTGTTAGTTAACATCAAAAAATCCATTCATATTTTCTGTATTCAGCCCGAAGAACACATTGATGACATCTCTTACAAATGTTTCAAATGCATTCCATTCTACATACATGTTGGTTCCAGTTTGAACTCCTGGGTCGGATCGATTTTGAAATATCTTAGATTCTGATTTTGACAAGTGAAATGTCTTAATTTATGCACGGTATTTTTTCTGATAACTATTATTCTGTCTGCATGTAAGCCTAGCCGCGCACGATTAACTTTCTAATTTCATAGCTACAAAATTGCGCCATTGAAAAATTTCATTTGAATATAGAGTCCGCGCACTAAGTAACTTTATAAATGCAATTTTTGATTAGTTTCGAAATGAATTTCATAAATGTAGCATGTATTTGTGCTCTAATTTTAAGAAGAAAAAAATTACGTCGTCGAAGTAGATCTTGGGTTCATCCAGTCTTCTGAGTGGAAAATTTACAAATTTTATTCTTTTAAAAGACCATCCTGATAAGTTTTTCAATTGCTTTACAATGAGCGAAATAAGTTGCAATAAATTATTGACTATATAGTTGGATCTAAAATTACATATCAGAATACTGCAATGCGCCTGGTCGTACCACCAGCAGAAAGTTTGGCCTGTAACATTATGAGGTAAGGATTATTAAAACAAATTATAATTAAATTAAGAAGTTTATTGATTTTAGTTTATAAAAAGTTAATAACGAAAAAAGAGAAGAAAATCCTGAATCATTGTCTTCCCATGATTCTCTTGCTGTTGATGATAATGAGTATTTGGTAGCTGAACTGATCTTGAGCGTACTTGATCATCATGAAAGTTATAGCACGTGTCTAATTTAATGAGATGAGCTAGTATTGGCATTGTTAGTAAATTTATTTTCTGAAATATTTGACACTTCCATATTTTTTGATAAATAAACACGTTTCATTACAATCTCGGTCTTAGTTAGGTATTTCTGATCTTCATCAAATTGCTGAAAAGAGGAAACAGTAACAGAAGCAAATATTTGTCTTCACCTAATTCCTTGTTTTCTTCCTTTTTTCACGCAACATGTTTAACAAAGTTTCTTCGTAATTTGGTTTAGATGGCGTTCTATTACGTGTATATGAGCTTCTTGAAGGCGTTTATTCAATGTTCGTTATTTGTTCATGTTCAAGTTCTACAACATTGTACTTAATGTAACATTATACATATTCAGCAAATTACTCGATGTCGTTCTCGTATCGATCGAATTTATAATAAATAATAGTTGATCGGAATACATGTATTTACAGCTTTACTTAGCTTCAAATCCTGAAGGAAAATTTTTTTCGGCATGTACTCTCTTCTTAAAAATATTCTTAAATTCCTACATTTTTCTTGCAATTCCTTACCTGTGAATTAAAAACATATTTTTGTACGAGTATGTGTTAAAAATTTTAAACCATATTAAATTTTTGATCTTTGATATGTAATGGTAATTTTGCTTTGCAGGTATTTGGAATATCTCCTTGATGAAACCCATATACGGGAAATTGTCAAAGATACATATCAATCGTTTTTAGAGTGTTTGTTACATTAATTATAGAGTGTATGGAAAAAAGAAAGTTGAAGGTTTTTATAAGCGGACCCAATTTTACATAATATAAGCCAAACATAATTATAAGGACATATCAGAACATATATTACGGCCGTATCCATTAAATACATTAAAGAATTGATTCCCGAATAAATTTGGACCTAGTAATGGCTCTAATTGATAACGGTTAAATTTTTGTTTCCGTTTCACAACGTATCTTTAATTATAGTCTATCGGGATTCGAAGGGTGGTATAATGTACTTTCGGAATGTACTTTGGGCAACAATTCGAGAATATATCACAGACCACTCGATGCACATTATTCACAATTATGTAAAAGTATATGATGAAGTACGTTTCATTAGGTGTCAAAGAGTACATGATGAAGCAAGATACATTGAACAAAAATAATAGTTAAATAATATATCCATCTATTGGAACAAGAAGTGGCGTTAAAATTAGAATGATGGCGTTAAAATTAGAAGCTACTTTTCGAAATACTTTATTTCTTCTGAAGGATCCCAATATGATAGAATTTTAATTATAATTTGGAATTTCACAATTACTTTTTTTATAAAAGTTTTTACTAAATAAATAAAATTATTTTTTATTTTTCCTGAAATTTTATCCCGATTTGCAACAAATTTTTGGCATATTTCAAGCGATAATTTGTTTTTCTTTAAAATTTTGTCGGATATACCTCACTTGTAATAATAAAAATCGCTATTGTCAGGAACTAAGCTGTCAGGAAATAGCGTAGTTTTATTTTTATTTAAGTTGTTACCAGATTATACTGTCAATTATTATTTTGACAAAGGATGCTAGACCATTTCAAAAGACCAATACCGCATTTTTTTCTTCATCAGAAATCGAACCAGGGATCTTTCGATAGGACCTAATACGCCACCAAACGAGTGATTTTTTAAATCAAATTTAATTTCACTCCATGTTGTCTTGTTATTTTCTATTTCTTTATGAACTGATCTGGGAAATGTTTTTCGAGGTTTAACTACTCCTCTTTTGCCTCTTATAAATCTAAAATTCTTATTTGTTATTTTATTAAATAAAAGATAGAACTAGATAGAACTACATAGATACACAAATTATTCACACACCAATATAAACTACAATAAAAAAAAACGAGAAACAAAACTCAAAACAAAACACAAAAGAAAAGAGTATATTTTAAGAATTCAAAAATACAAAAAAAAAAACAACAACAAAAACAGAATTTTTCAAATAAAAATATTAAAATTGTTTACTGAAGCATTAAATTGAATAAGAATTTATGGAGTCTCATATTGAATATTACATGCATCAAAAATTTCTCAAAACAATATTTACGAAAATAAATTTTCTTTAGTGTTGAATCCTTTTTGTTTTCCTCTTTTTTTTCTTTTATTTTTTTTTTTATTTTTATTCTTATTTACATGAAACGAAATGTTAAGTTGAAAATGTATTTCACAGTGTTTTTCTTTTATTTTGAAAAAATCCTTTTTATCAAGTTATATTTCCATTTCCAATGCTTCATTGAAGTTCAAAATTTTTCTATCGAATACAATTGGATGAAAAATTTGGTTTTGTTGTTTTTGTTTTTGTTTTTTAGGCTTATAATTTGAAATTATTATAGATTTGGAATTATAATCTTAATTTCAAGGTTTAACATTTAATTTGACGTTTTTAATTTAGTTGACTAAGTGTTGACTAAAATTTGCACTTTACAATTATTAAAAAATTCTAAATTGAAAATCGATTGTACTAGAGTTTCTTAAAATTCGGTCTTTTTTAGATTCCTCGAATCCGAATTCTTAAAATTGAGATCCTTCGAATCCGATTCCGATTTCGATTCTGAGTAAAAAATCATAATTTTAATTTACAAAAAAATATATAGTTTATTGAAGAGAATTCAGTTATCAGACAAAGCTGACATATTTCAGGGCATTCCCGTTTATATATGACCATCAATTTACAACCATCACCGGTGAACGAAACTTTAACAGTTTTAAAGTTTATTTCAAAACTTTTTAGATATAACCAAAGGAACTAAGTTAGATGATGAATATGATCCAAACAATCTAACTAGACCAAAATTAAATTGTACTTTCTTGTCATCATCGTGTAAATTGATGTTTATGTATACCTATTCATACGAATGCTAGTCCCTTCGTCCAATGTGAGTATCACAACCGTTTATTTTGCTTTAGTTTATCTAGAAACAGATATCATCATTTCTTTTTTTGCTTCTCAAAATTACTTTGGACAAGCATCATGATGCCGGATTCATTCTTAGATAAGTATAACCACATTGAAGAATTGATTCCCGAATAAATTTGGACCTAGTAATGGCTCTAATTGATATTCCATCAGAAACTGCTAGTACAGAACTCCTAACGATATCCCTTAACGATCTCTTCGTTGTTGTACTGTAATCTAATAGTTTAAAGTTAAAGTGGGACTAAAATAATTGAGAATTCTAAAATGTCTAGACAATTTTCGTCAGCACGACTAAGTTTTATCTTTTTTCATATTTGATCATTTGTCCAGTTCTCACTTTTAATTACCAACATTTCTAACGGATGGATTATTTAATTGTATTTTTTCTTAAAATCTAGACTATTTGTTGTAATAGTAAATTTCGGGGAATCGGGATTTGGCGAATTTCAGAAACGGATCCCGGTTCCGAATCCCAGGGGAAAGATTCGCCGAATCCGATTACGAGTTATTCGGTATGAGAAGCTCTAGATTGTACTAACTTGTATATACATTTTAGAGCAGGTTAAAAAAATGTGTATGAAATTTTCTACGCTTAAGAATCTTCAAGACATTAGTATATTTGTACTTTCACACATTTGTTACGTTAATATAAATTCAGGTAATTGCATTTGTCTGCAAAATTCAAATTGGGGAATTCCCACTTACTTTGATCAAGGCATTCTTTGTGTTGCGTACAATTTTTTACAATGGTATACAAAAAAAAATTTCATATATAACATTATGCGCAAATTAACTACGGCCCTTAAAATTTATTTTTCTGTGGATTTTTTTTCTTTTGTTAAAGTATTTCGGAAAATAATCGCTTCGGAAAATTTTCATTATTGTAAAATTATAGTAAAATTTTGAGGTATTTGGTTAATATACATTTACCTAATATATCAACATATATAACGGTTTTTATACAAAAATATCAAAACAACAAGGATACTTTCAAATGTCCTTTTCGTCCTTAAAGGATAAGATGCGTCACTAAAGACATATAGTTTTATAAAGCCAGGAATTCCAGCTATTCTTGGTATATGGTCTTCCTCAAAATCCCCCAATGTGGTTTTTGAAACTTCAAATATTTTTGATTCATGTAAGTAACCCATATTTCCATTTCTGATCTCTTCAGCTGCTTGTATAAATTTTTTGGTGTAATACTGGTGAATTTTTTTTTTAACATTAACATTATCAAGACATCTAGACATATATGATATTTATTTTTAAAGGTTTATTTTCAAAATAGCATGTTGGCCCACTTTACGCGACTGGTTCACATTAGCCAACTTAACTTTATACATTACATATGCCTATTACGTAAACTAAATAATGTCCTTTACCAACCTAAAAATACTAATAATGATAAACGTGGTATATGAAAAACGGCCTGTGAATAGAAAAGTTTGTTTAATAACTATAGCTCTATTCTTAGGGTCCGTATGAATTTAAGCAACATATTTGAATCTTTTTAAATGTCCTTGACACATGCAAACATAAATAATACACAATATTTTTTAACACATCATAATATCAAATAAAAACCACTCACCATTTTGTATACAAAAATTTGAACATAAATTAACAGTTAAAATAACAATTTTGACTTTTTAAGAACATTTTCATCGTAAATTTAAATTTATTTAAAAATATAAAACAAAATTTTATTAATCTAAAAGTCTTTTAGCACTAACTAAGGATTTTCTTTTTTATTATCATTTAAATTTAACCTCATTAACATAGACAGTATGTTGCAAAGAAACTAAGTACAGAGGAAGACAAGAAAACAATTTTAATTTTATTACAATGTGAAAAATTAAATAAATTATTTGTGAATCCCTGGGGAGGAGAAAACACTACAATAACTTTTTTTTATTAAACATTATTAAAAAAAAAAAACAAAAAAAACCCTAAAAAATGACACCCTCTTAATACAATAACCGCGTAATGGTAATGAGTTAGTGATGTTCTACTAAATTTTGGATACTAAAAATAAAAATGTTTAGTAAGTAAAGTCGGGAAAATAATAACACAGTGCATATACTACAAGTTTATATAATAAAAATATTATTGCAGAAAATTTTAGAATACATCTATAATATGAAATTAAACCGTTAATAGTTACAATGTATGTTTGTTCAATGGATTTGGGACATTTAATCGAAAGATTTATTTGCAAATGACTCGAAAAATTCCTTTCACAAAGAAACTTGTTTCAAAAACTACGAATTTAAAAACGAAATAAATTTTGTTATTTAAATTAAAGAATTAAAATAACGAATCGCAGAAACAGTTTAAATTGAAAGGGATATTTGGCAAAAATGAATTTAGTAAAAGGGATATTTAACACAACTATGTTTTAAGATTTAGAATAATTTTTCTGTTACAAAAATATAAAATTCTAAAATAAAAATAATACTCGATTTCCAAAATTAACTAGATAATACGGTTTTAGAGCAAAAGTACTTAAGTCACTAATCCAATGTACAAAACCTTAAGTCAAGCCAAATACATTTTCCCAAATAGAGCTTACAGTTAAGTTAGAAAATTCTAACGTGTTATAAAGCAATTTTTGAAGTAACTTTACTTCAATGTGAATGTAGATGCAACCAAATGAAAATTTGTCTGAAGCCATAGACTCTAAACAGATCGGTAAAAAAAGCTTTTCTAAATTTCAACAAATAGGTTTGCAAAAACTAAAACTTCCAAAGTATATTTTGCGATTTGTTTCGTTAGTACAAATAAACGATTTTGCTATCAGGATTTTTGTAATCTGAAATTTTGTAAAAATTGAAAGTTTGAAAAATAGTCTTGAACGAAAAAAGAGTTTACAAAATAGAATTTGATAATTAAAACTAGACTATTTTTTCGACTTTTAACAATTTGTTTAACTCTTAACAATTAGTAATATAAATTATAATTTTTACAATATGTATACTAACAGTACATTTCATAATAAACTCTATTAACACTACATGATATAACTTGTTTGTACTTACTAACATTACTGAATAATAATAACTACTAGTATTCATGCACTCCTAGAAATTGGAGAAAATTTGATAAAAAATCGTACTCACATTTCGTTATCAATTGTTTTCCATCATTGCAATTTAATGTGGGCACTATATTTTTCATTGATTTATCTTAAACAATAACTTCATATGTAATAATAATTTATTTAAAAAAAAAAAAAATTAAATTTAAATCAATGGTGATTGCAGCAATTTGATAAATTAAAATTTTTGTATGTTAAGATGCTTTATACATGGAGTGAAATTTTAATTAGAAATTTCTAATTGAAAATTAAAAAGATTTGAAAAAATATTTAACTTCGCCACGTCTCCTTTTAAACATCTATCATTCAAAAGAATAACAATGAAAATCGGTTTTCGAAAATGGTTTAAATATTTGGACCGTACAATTTTTTTAAATTTACAGATTAAATATATTTATTGTACAAATATGTTGCAAGCTTTACCCCTAACAGACATTTGATATTCTTGCCTTGCATACATTAAAACTGCCAGTATTATCTACTCCACTCTATCTACTATTTGCTGGTATTTGTGTTCATTTTTGAAACTAAATTTTGTGTTATTTTAGAACAACTGCATTCAATAAAAATATATTATTAAGGACATGAAATTATTTTTTTTAAAACTGCCACAAAATCCCAAACTGCACACTTTCTTTAGTTCATCTAAAAATGTATTAATCAATACGTAATTATCGTTATTAACTGCTGCACAATTAATAACAAAAAAATCATATTTATTTTCACTTTTTCAATAATTTTCTACATCTTTTATTGTGTGTATAAAATAATTGTAATCGATAATTATTGATACTAACACGACAATTTTCTCAAATGTTATATTCTTTAATTAAACGTTTAATAATTCATCTATTGGGATTACACTATATTTACAAAAGATAGATTAATTTCCCTTTGCTTTATAACTTTTATTAAATAACGATTTTAATATTGCATTCAGTTCACAATAATTATTTATCTCTCTTTGACACGCAGTATCTTTGTCACCCTAATTTACTCCAATAAATATTAACAAAAATAATCATAGACAAACCTTGACCTAATTAAAATATTTTCTTTTATATACCATCATAATTATTATTCTATGCAATTCTAATTACGATATCATTTCTATCATGGGTATTATTTTACTTTTTAATGAGCATTTTCATGGATGATAAATTACAAAGGATGAAATTTTATTGGTATTGGTCTTTTACAATCTAAACTCGTTTTCATTTTCTGTGTCGTACTTAATAAAATAATTAAATTTTCCGCATAACATAGAAATTTACTTTGTACTTAATTTTCATAAAATCACATAATAAAAGCAAATAAAAAACCATTTTTTACTAAAATACATAAAAAAAAATTTAATACACAATATATGAATGCGTATATGCTCGGGTATACGTCATAGTAGACATATATATATAATTTAATTTCACATATCATACATGTAGATATGTGAAATTAAATTATATATATTGCAGATAGAAGATATTATGCAAATATTTTTTATAATTACAACAATTTTTTTTTTCATTTTTTTCACATTTCTTATTTGTATTTTTTAAACCGTTTACGTTTATTGGAAAAATGTTATAACTGTAGTTTTTTGCAAAAAAAAAATAAATAAAATTGAAATAAAAAATTTATTAACTTTTGTAGTTTTTTTTTATTGTTGTTATAATCTTTATTAGTACTTCTACAGGAAAATTAGAAAATAAATTTTAGGTGAAAATTATAAAGAAAGCAAAAACTAATTAATTTTCTTCAGCTTGTAGGATGAGTTTCGCCCTATGCCCCACGGATGGGGTTGCAGGACACTTATGATGTAGGATGAGTCAACCCAGAATTGCCTGAAACTGATATCATCTGTCAGATAGCATTAATGATTAGTAAGTAACTTGTTTCTGATTAATTCTAGGTTATACACTGTAATGCTAATGGATATGCAGAAATGTACTTAAATAGTTTTACTTACCTCTTTACTTCCATAATTATACTTACTTCTTTACTTCCATAGTAGTTTTAATTAAGTTGAACACAACAATTTGTGCTACATAAATGTATTTCTTATTGTAAAGGGAATAAAGTATAGATACTATTAAGATTATTAAAACTAAATAGAAGCAAATTAAATAAATATTAAAATTAGGTATCTATAATTATAATTGACAAGCATTTAAGGACTTGCGCAGTAGGCACCTTTTCATTTTATTTCGTTTCTCTTTAATGAACTCATAATATATAAATAAGTTGTATATAAAACAATAATGCGCACACAGTTGAAATTTTTTTACTCATATGATTTTATTATTCAGCAAATACATTATGCATATGTGAGATCTTATTAAAATAATAAACAAAAGCAAACAAATCAATTATTATAATTACATACTTGCAAATGAATATATGTACATATGCCAAATAAAAACAAAAAACAAATTCATCTCAAGTAAAAAATATAAAAACAACAAAAATCAGTTGAATTGTACCTATGACTGGCAAATTCATCTTTATATAATAGGGTTACAGCATCTATATTTATAATTGACGAGCAATTAAGGACCTCATTTTATTTCGCTTTTTCTTAATGTACTCTTAATATGTAAATAAGTTGTATATACGACCGAAATGCGCATACGGGTAAAAAAAAATTCTATTTGGTTTTATAATATTCAAACTTTTAAATAAAATATAGCCATTTTGTGTCATTCAACATCTTATTATTTTTATACATAATTAAAAAAAAATGTATTCTATTAAATTGTCTCAAATTATTGTTTTCTATATTTTGGTCATTTGTAGTAATCATTGGTTAAAAATATGTATATGATGTATATACATCTTTTAATTACAAAAATATTTTATTTTTAGTGATTTTATCCATTAAATGCCATTTAGTACAGGAATATATCGAAACGAAACAGTATATGTGGAACGTGTATTTATGTGTCCTAAATAAAACTTACTAATCTCTAAATTTTTATGAAAACATGAGTAGTTTCTACTATAACGTGAGAAGTGTATGTCAGTACGTAAATTGCTGTTGTGTTAAAAACTTTAAATTTGGTTTCAACTTAAATTATAGTTACTCAGCAGGGGCCCCTAGTATTTATTTAATTTAATACTAGATTTTACTTTCTTCGCTTTCAGCAATTGGTATCGAATATTATACTTTTTATAACAACCCTCTGGTTTTTTCTTTGTATATGAAACTGGTATTTTTGTTCATTTTATTTTGTACACTAATCAAATTATTTTGAACACTCTCACATCGGATTGTTAATAAAACAGTTACAATTTGTTTACTCACCCTTAAGACCTGCATCTTGTTGTTTCACTGTTCTGTTGTTTTCGTAAAGTGAATTTGAGATTTTCTCGATGAATGTTAGATCTTTCTTTCTAAGTGTAGGGTAAAAATTTTGGTTGGTTCTTGTAAGCGGAGTAACATTTGAAGCTGTTTCGATGATTTCCTCTGCAAAGTATACAATAATGTATCACTTGAGTTTGCTACAAAGAACTATCTTACAAAGAACTATCAAATCATTATATGTACATTTTAGATGCACTGGCACTGATATAGCAATATTGTTTGATATATACAATATACATACATATATATATATATATATATATGTAGTTCCCATAATATCGGGGATAACTGCTTTTCAAAAACAAATTACTTATTAGTATTAATACTAATACAAATTAGTATTAAATAATATTTTTGGTCTAATCAAACTAATCGTAAGCTTTGATTTCTGCTTTCTTCTTCAGTCTATTTGTTATAAGGCCAAAAAAGTTGAAAATTTGAAACTTTAAATTAAAACATTAAAAAATATAAGTAAAATAACTTTTTGATTAAGTCCAGCCAACGAAGTAGGTACTGTAAATATGAAAATCAAGTGTAACAAAATTATTTTTATGCTTTGTTCTACAATTCTGTACTTCATAAGTTCAATTTGGTCAACACAAAAGTAATAAGATCAATACAAAAATATACATTTAAAATAAGATTGAAGCCAATTTGTTTTAATTGAAAGATAATTTAATTTTATGAGATTTTGACTACGACTAGCTCTGAGGAAACGCATTCGATCAGACCAATTTTGGATCACTTTTTCGAGTAATTCAGGTTTTTTTCCATCATTAACAAGGGTTATATTGGCTTCGAAAGCCTCTATTGTTTCTGGCTTATCAGCATAAGCCAAAGACTAGACATAACCCCAAACAAAATATTACAGTGGCATTATGGTTGATCTTGAAAATTAATTAATTAGATAATTTCTAAAAATAGTTTTAGCACCAAATCTTTCTTTCACTAAATCAATCCGTTCGGTAACAGTATCAAGTAGTAATAAAACAAAATACTTCCGAGTCGATAGATACCATTCAAATTTTGAAAGGAAAAATCATTGATGATCGATCAGTAACGAACACCATTCACTGTAACATTGGTACCAGCATCGTTTTTAAAGAAAAAATATGGACCGATAATTTGGCCTCCAACGTGTAAATATGTTGCATTTTTCACGATGCAATGAAACCTGCAGAATATTTTGAGGATTGTTTTCGCTTCATATAAGGCAATTTTGCTTGTTTACGTGGCGCATTCAATGAAAACTGAGCTTCATCACTAAACACAATTTTTCGATACAAACTTTAAGCTGTTCTTGGGCCCAATCGGCAAATAAACAACGTTTATTATGGCCAAGGTACTCTTTCGTTCTTAGCACGATTGAATCATGTATGGCTGTAGACCAAGATCTATTACGCAAAATTTTCCATGTAGTTCAACTTGTTGTAAACGTCAACGAATACACAAATTTGGATCTTCACCAACACGAGGTCTTATTGTACTGATTTTTTCTTCTGTACGTAAAGTTCTTCATTGTTGTTGTTGACTATCATGGACGATTATGTGAACCATCAACTACACGAAGTGCTCTATAAGTTTAGCGTATAGAACATTGATTTCAAAAATAAATTTCAACAGTTTGTAAACGTTTTAGCCGCGTGAATCTTTCCATGGTTAAATATTTTCTATTTCAATTTAAAATTTTATTATTATAAGTCCATAGCATAATCTTGTTTTGTTATTATTGAAGCTCAGTCATTCGTTTTGAATCTAATCCTTTTAAAAGTCACTTCACTTCGATTTTCATTCTACAATTTAATATAATTAAAATTTTAAAATAACAAAAACCAAATTAATTGAGTTAAAACCTTTTGATTTTTAACGTGTTACCAAATGAATGAGTGTATTATTGTCTATATTTTGTTAACTCTTATAATGTTTATTTGAGAAAATTCTTCTAATATATTAAACACTTACCTACATAATGTCCTTTTTTTTCTTTTGTTATTTAATTTTGTTTTGATTTTTCAACAGAGCCATTCCTCATATACATATGAATATTTAATTTATGTTTTTGTTTTTTTTATAGCTCATTTTCTATGGAATCCACGGACATTAAAGTAAATTACAAAACAAAATGGAATTTATGGAATGTGACCTAAAATTTACATACATTGTGCACTAGGTACACACACATTCATCTAAAATAAGAATTTAAATGTGACATACATTATTATAATGTATATAATGTACATATATATACACAAAATAGTCAGTAGGTATGTAAAATTTTGTCATCAAAAAACATTAATCTGGTAACTTCAGTAGAATAAAATTCATTATTAGAATGAATAGAGGCACCCATAAATGTGATCTTATCAAAAAAAAAAAACGATATATATACATATATAACTTTGCATACACATATAAAAGCAAAACATTTGTAAGGTGGTTTTAATAAACCACAAAATAAAAGTGAAGTCCGGGACGAGGAAATAAATAAAAAGAAAGAATCATTCCATTACTCAGTCTAGAATACATAAAATTTCGTTGCATTATATCTACCTAAATCTTATACTAAGTATATATAATACTTTAAATTATTATTCACATCCTGATGTATCATTTTAATATACTTATGGATATTTAGAAAGGGCGAGATAGATATAAATTATTTTATTTTTTTACCAAAAGCATCAGCATTTAGTCAAGCACATTTTTTATTAGGTCCTCTTAATATCATTATACATTATGTATGAAATTCATATTAACAGTAAAGTCTCGATAATTTTTTATATTGTACACACTACAGTGAAATATTAAAGTAAAAATTATTTATTAAAAATTTGTCAGTAATGAAAATTAAACCTCTTAACCTATTCTCAATAACAAGTCTAATTCAAGATAAGTCGAACATTATCTGACGTTATGTAGCATTATAATTTCTGGTCTTAACAGTTCTAATATTATCAACTTGTATAAAATTTTGATAAAATACTAACTTAGAACTTCTCCCCAATTTTAAGTACATAAAATGAACTCAGGTGTAGAACCCCAGTGTTCTCGGGCCAACTGCTGACTTGCCCCGGAATAGCAGTGTTTATTTTGGCAATATTTCGACGCTCAATGAAAATACTGCGTCGAATTTAGTACAAAAGCACTTTGATGAAATATTGGGATGGCTAAATAAATGGAAAATCAGAGCAAATGAAGCAAAGTCACAACACATAACATTCTCCTTGAGCCGAGGGACTTGTTATCCTGTTTTTCTAAACAACAACATAAATATCACAATCCAATAGTGTTAAATATCATAGTAGGTACCTGGATCGACGCCTAACCTGGCAAATACACATATTTACAAAAGAATATATTTAAACTAGAGAACTCATATTTATTAATTATAATTAAAGTTACAGCCAAATTTACCGTTTTTAACAAAACAGAGATTTAAATTAGTGATATTTTTCACTGTCAACGAATAGGTTTAAAACAAAAACAATAATAATTTTGTCTACAAATTGTGTACTACGATACACATTACATTGTCTATACCTAAGTACCTATGCTACCTATGCTATGCACTCTCTTAAAATTTGCGTAAATATGATGGTGGTACTGGTGTAGGTGTGGTTGTGGTGATTTATTTTCTCTCATTTTTGGTGAATAAATTGAATAATTTTGAGGTGAAATGTTGGTAACTAAATCTATTATAATGTATGATTCAAGAAAATGTACTGGCTGATTGGCAGTAAATCTCATATGAATCTAGAAAACAAAATATCAATATATAATATACTTAAGCCTGTTTGGACATATGGCATTCAATTTTTGGGAACAGCGAAAAGTCCAATATTGAAATCATTCAGCGATTACAGAATAAAGCATTAAGATTAATAGTTGATGCGAATAATTTAATTTATAGAGATTTAACAATTGAGATGGTTCACAAAGTAATTCAGTACTATAATAGGAATCATCGAGACAGACTAGATAATCACCCAAGTATAATGGCAAGTATGCCAAGGACAAGAGGCATAACACACATTAGGCTGCAACGTATAACGCCAGCCAACCTATAATAAAGAAATTGAACTCACTTGAGGTAAATTTTACGCGTTCTTTCTGCCAATAATAATTCTAATAATTTATATTCGATTATTGTATAATTTAAAATATACAGATTGCGAATAAAATAAAAATAAAATTAAATCTTATACCTAAAGTTTTTTACCAAAATGGTTTATATTTCCTTATTTAACTATAAAAAAAACGATATTGTTTAATGAAACGGAAATAGTATTCCTAAAATATTTTGAATAACCAACTTTGAATTCCTTAAGCATTTTCTACCGGTAGTAAATTCCCAGTGAACATACCTGTTTTTGAATTCGTTTGTCAGATTTTGGCTGAATAGTGTTGACATTTCTTGGCTGTGAACCTTATAAATTATAGAATTTTTTATATTTGTCAAACACAGAAAATTTTAACATACCTGTATTTTAATTGACCTTAGTTCGAAACCTATGTTCTAAACTTAGAAAGCTATAAATTTTCCAGAACTGATTTCTAATATAATGTATGCAAAAATAATTAAATATACATCTCGGTTTTTCTTATATTTTAATTAGTAAACATACATCTTGATGCTTTCGTTTCATCGTAATTAATTAATTAACTCTAAATATTAAATTAATTTGACTTTTCAGCAGTAACAAATTTTAAAAATAATAATTATATAAAAAAAAATTGTCTAACTTTCTGAAATTCTAATTTTTAATAGTTTTAAATATCGAGAAAGTATTGTACTTAAACCTAATATCATGTTAAATATATTTTTACTTATTTACTTAAATGTTGCACTTTTTAATTTTTGGCTCAGTAAAATGAATGAGGGTTTTTAAAAATTTAATATTTTAGAATTTACTTATCATAGTCTACAATCAGAGACAAGTATCATATATGAGTATGCATGATGAATTGGTTTAGTTTGCTTTAAAAGAATATTGAGGTTAGTTATTTTAATCAACTGATTATAAATAATTTACAATTTATTTTTAATTGTATGAAAAGAGATTGGTTACACTTTTTTTCGTAACTTTATTGAATATAAAACAGGTCTTACATAACAAAAAACAAAAACCACAATTGATTTCCGAAATTATTTTCAAAATTTTAATGTTAAAAATCGATTGCATTTGTATTGCAATAATATTATTTCTATGAAATGATTGTAAGACTAAAGAACCCTATTTATTAATTATAATTCAAGTTAAAGCCAAATTTAACGTTTTTAACAGAACAGGGGTTAAAATAGACTGATATTTTTCACTATCAACCAGTAAACTGTTTTAATAAGAAGCTATGGTTTGGTATGGTTTGATGCCTTACCTTTTCTACCTTTTCCCTATATTAAATCAAAATAATTTTGTTTTTTTTAGAAACTATTTTTCAAATGAGAAGTCCACCGCTAACTTCTACTAATCAGGTTTTATTTTTAGGTCCACCATTTCAGCAAAAGGGAGCAGCCAGAAAGCAGCTGTTGAAATCCTTAATGCTAAACTCGTTGTATATTATACTTGAGAATTTTAATAATTAAATTATATTATTTTTTGTAAACTGTTTGAATTAAATAGTAAATAAATAAATAAATAAAGGAGAGCTTTATTTTTGTAGAAATTTAAATTTTCTTTAATTACATATATACCTATAAAAATAAAAATAATAATGTTGCATTACGCAAAATAAAAAACTTTTGGAATTTATTGAAAAATTATTAGAATTTAATTCACACATTGGCAAAACAAAAAACATGAATATTAAAAAAAAAAACAAAAACAATTTTGTTTACAACTTACTTACGATACACATTACATTGTAATTAAGTACCAGCCTATCTCCCTATCTTTACCTAATAACCTACCTAAATTTAATGATGAACATAAAACTCATGTGCTATGCTATGCACTATTGCATCCTCTTGAAATTTGTAAATAGGATGGTGTAGATGCGGTCGTGGTGGGTGATGGTGATTTAGGTAAGCTGCGTTTTTTTCTTTTTTATTTTAATTTTCATATACAGCAATCTTAAAAAAGGTATAGTAGTTTTTACTTGTTTTAACTAATGGAAATATTTTGTTAATACACCGCTAGATTTTACTCTTAAAGACAATACTATTTACTTAGTAACTCATATTATTCTAAAAAAATTATTTTTCTCCACCTAAAATTTTATTGTAAAATCTAAATCACTATCATGAAATAAATAAGATACAAAAAAAAATCAGCGAAAATAAATCTTTCTTCATTAAAATAAATCTATATGAACAAAGCACACATACATACATGTTTTTTCCATCAATGTACCATTGAATCAAAGATTAGAAATTTGTAAATAACTTTAAACAAAAAATGTTATTTATAAAAAAAATATTTAATAGAAAGAAGATTTTTGTTTTATTTACATTTACCGGTGCATTTACAAAGTCGGTCAATTGATAATATAACCAAAGAATATTTATTAATTATTATTTTATTAAATATTAGCGGACCCGGTGCGCTTTGCTACACCCAGTTGAAAAAAAATTTCGTATTACTTGCAGCACAGTGATACCTGTAGAAAATAAAATTTAGTTGTGAAATCAAAAATCGGGTAAATTAATTCTAATGTTCTTTATTAAAACAAATACATAATAATAACTTTTTATTTTGAATTTTAAATGATTACAAAGTTTGAACTCTTAAAATATGTTACTATTCTAGTGCAATGCTCTTTGGTAAACAATATTTTTTGTTTTTGTTTTGTGTACAAATATAAATAACGTAAAATTGTCCATGTGAGAAACAGGCATGTTTAAGATTTAACCCACATACTTGTAGTGATTCCCCTTGCGTTTAAATTGAAATGGCATATCTGAAGGAATGATTGGTATTCATAGAATTAATGCAATTTCTCCTTTGTATTTGGCAGTTAATATAGATGCTTCGATGATATTATTCATTAATTTTTTCACTACTAATCTTGTGCCATTACATAACAGTGGTTGATTTAAATTGCGTAACATAATTATGGGCATACCAATTTTTAATTGCAGAATATGTGGTAGAGTTCCTGGTAAATCGAGTGAATTTAAAAAATGAAATTGGGTAATTCACAACTTCATCCGGATTATTTGATGTAATATGAATCAAAAGCCAAAAAAAAAATAATATAAGCTGATTCAAAAATAAAATAATTTTTTTGTTTTTTCATATTCACAAAAAAAAAACAAACATTTCAATTTTTGCTTAACCCTTTAATAGCGTGGTAGAATATTGCTGCTGTAATAGCGTGTGGGTCCATTCGACGAGTATTATTAATTTCCATTAAAAACACCACTGAAATATGTTTCATAAAGTTTTTATTTTATAATCCATATTTATTAAATTTATTTAACATAATTTAATTCAATTTTTAATTAAAAAATACAAAAATTAACGCTTATACAGTATACATTAAAAAAATTTCAGTCCAAATTCAATATTAAAAAAATTAAAAACAAAATGTTGTGAAAAAAAATATTAAAAACAAAAAAATCACAAAATTATATAAAATTCTTAGGTGCCTATTACACATCATTCTTTTCATTAATCTTTTCGTCAATATATTGACAATATATTGATGAAAAGAATGATGACCGATTACACATCAATCTTTTTATCCAAATTTTGATATTTTGCAAGGACATACTGTGGAAGTGTTCTGAATATTATATCAATTGTTTTTTTGCAATAATTACTATAATTATTAAAATTAATATAAAAATTATTCTTTTTAGAATTATATTAGAAATTAATATTATAACCTTATCTGAATATTCCCAAAACATAATATCTGAACATTCCCCAAAAAGCCATTTTTTTTAACTCCGCTGATTTTGACAGCATGATTGATGAGAATAGAACCACCATCAATCATTTCTCATCAATCAACGTACAACGTACAATATATAGACCACTGATTGACAATTGATTGATGTGTAATAGGAGCCTTAAAATACATATCTTAACTTAAATTATTTCAATATTTACAAAGGAACTAATACAATCACATTTTTTTTGGGGTTATTAAATTCGTTCGTTTTTTTTTTTATTTATTCACAGCACGTTTTACAAATTATTTTTGAGCAAGTTAAGCAAATTGGAATTTTACATTTACTGCACAGATGGTCTCTTCCCGGGAATACAGTAAGCACATCTCTTTCTTTTGTTCCTTTCTAATTTATTTTGGTCGTCGGATTCAGAAGTGAAAGGTTTTTTCAAAACTTCAAAAATATTTTGCAAAATTTGGAAAGGCAATCTTTAATTCACCATCTTTTCTCGGAGCTATGATTCACAGAGACCTTTTGCCAATCCTTTTAGAAAATTCAATCTAGTAATATTCGAAAACCGAAGTTGGATTTATAACAAAGTCATTTAGAACGCTCATACCTAACAGTCTGTATAAAACATTGCCATACTCCAACGACGGGTTTTGCTATTGCATGAATAAATGGAGCATATTTGATCCACCCCACCTTTGGTATTATTGTAATGCATAATTATCTCCGGCTTCCCTGTTTCAATATCAATATCTGAAGAATGATGTATGGATCTTCATTATCGGAATCATTCTTATCTGACTGAGTAAGCTGATCTTGTTGCGTACTAGATATAGAATTTTTAAAACTTTCAATTTCGTTGTCTATTTCACAATTTTCGTGAAGTAGATTTCGTCATTAACTATATCTTCCGCGTCACCATCATATACATTTAGTCTCCCCCTACCACGTATCAAATTCGAAAGGAAATAAACATCATTTAAGTTGGTAACGTAAGTTTCCGAATTTCAAATTGTTATTAATATTTTTGTACACTTTAAATTTATTTGAAAATGTGTGTTTATTATTTTGAAAAGTATTATTTAAAATTATATCAATCTTATTGTATTTATATGTATTTCGATTTGAAACTCCATCATTATTTTAAATTGAGATGGTTTTGTTTTGTGTTTAAGCCTAATCTATAAAAAATATGAAATAATATAAATTTTTATAAATACTAAATTAAATATAAATGTAATTTTTTTATAATATTAGTTATTGTAATATTTAATATAATTATATTTTTAAATAACTCACTTAATTTTAAAACACAAGCAAAGTTTTACGTTTACCTCCATTCGATAGCAAAAAACCATTTGAATAAAATATGTTAAAAAATATTCAAAAGTAGTAAAACATGGTACGAATATTTAAATTCGGATTCGTATATACGATTTGCGAGTTGTCAAACTTATTTTTACTCGAATTTCGTATTACATAGTACCAATCTTTCGAATACGAAATTCGTTTTACGAAAATCGGAATACGCGGTAGGGGCCCTGTACTTTGTCCAACTTTACTTATATTCATTTTTACTATACTTCTAAAAAACAAATAAATTTTAAAACTAAAATAATTTACGGTTAAACTAAAATAAAACGTTGTGGGTCAATTTATAAATTAAAAAACATTACTTTTTATTGATAATAGAAATACGCCTTTATCAATCTGCATTTGTGTGACGACTGAATGAAGGTACTCAAAATTTGAGAGAGATTTTATTAAAAAAAGTTGAGAAAAATTAAAATAAAATTTATATGTGGGTCCATTGGATGCACAACGCTGTTATAGTACGTTTTCAAGCTCATGTTTATGGATAAACAACTAGCTCAAAAACCAGTCAAATGTCAAGTGTTCACAAGCTTTTTTGGAAAACCACCAGCTGTTTATTGTTTATATAAAACTATACTACTGCTTATATAAAATTTTTTTTTGTATTATCTTTGAGTAGAACTTAAGCTGTTATAATTGGTCATACGATAAATGAATAAAATAAAACAAAATATGAAGGATTTAAAAAAAATGATAATATCAGAGAAACAAATAAAATAATTCACATTTTAGTTTATTACCATACCCACTTTACTAACTTCAACATTTAGTTCTGATAATCTTTCAAAAACGAAATACAAAAATATTCAATTTACAATTATATAAAAAAAATATTTATTATCTCTTTTTCCATTTGAATTTTTTACTTATATATAAAGCCTTATTATTTATACATTTTTAATATATAAAACTGATTAAATTAAGTGAATTAAAAATAAAAATGCATCTTTTACAATATCCTTTGTTTTAATTCTTCTGTTAACTTTCCATGTAAGTCTTCTAATTTCTCAATCACTTCTATAACTCCATAGAATTTTTCTTCACTTTTTTCTATTAAAGTTATACAAGATTTTCCAATTAATCGTGCTGATGATAATTGAGAATTTATACTTGATTTTTCGTTTTTTTGATGATCATTAATTGAAGAAAACCTAATTTCACACAAATTCACATAATTTCATCTTTTCTTGGTATTTTGATTTCTTTTTCTTTTTGTTTTTGTTTTTTTTTGACAAATGACAAAATGAATTTATGACAAAAAAATCAAGGGTCATGCAAAAAAAAATTTAAAATCGACAAAAAATCGAAATTTCATGGATGGGTTACATGTTTTTGAAGTGGTTTATGATATAAACACCTCGCTACTTGTTTATGATTTTCAGCAAATTTTTTATGGGAAAACCACTACGTAAACAACCAGTTTATCATAAACAACATGTTTATCCATAAGCATGAGCTTGAAAACGTACTATTAAAAGCTTAATGTTTTATCCGTCACAGACCACACCCACACTTGCATCAAATTGAAACAAGAGCAACTAATTGTTTTTTTTTTTAATTTTACTTCATATTTGGTAATGTTATTTTAATCTTTGCATTTTCGATCATTTTTGGTGAATAGATTGAATAATTTTGAGGTGAAATATTGAGAACCAACTCAATTATTATTATAAGATGACAAATACATGTTTTATACTCTTAAAACTAATCTTATTTTCGATGCTTATTGAATAACTTTGCTTTTTTTCAGTCATCATTTAAGGTTCGTTATTTCAGTCCATATAGATATTTTTTCGTCCCTCCAAAAATTCCAATTTTTCTACATTTAAATAATAATAAAAAAAAAATTTTAAATTTAACTGAAAAACCCAATCAAAATTATTGACTATTACTTATCTTCTCGTGTAATCCTTAATTTAATTTGATAACTTTTATTTACTGCAACATATTAAAATAATGTGAAAAAATAAATACAAAAAATGAAATAATAATTTCAGACAAAACAAAAAATGAAAAATAATGGACTCAAAATAATCTAGATTTAAATACAGTAAAATAAAACACACACGTATACTCAAAATAAGATTGACTTAAAATAGACAATATATGTATGTACATATTGTATCCATATAAGCAAGTACAAAAATAATCAAAACCACATCGCATATTTTCTGCTCGCTTTTAAAAATTATTATAACAAATGAGGTATTCTGACTGGTTATTTTAAAGCAGCAAAAAAAAAAAAAAAAAAAATCAACGTAAAAATCAAGTCAAAAGTTTTTAAAATATGAGCATACATTAGACTCAGTTATACTTGAATTAAAAAAAATAAAATAATGGAATAGAAGAGGAGAAATATACCTTTGATATATTCATCCACTATATATGTATATGAATCCGAAATTTGAATATCAAAATACAAAATATTTTGTATCTTATCTTATCCTTTGGTATATACGAGTACGACACAGGTTGAAGAGCGGAGCAAAGTTCTGAATAACATAAAAATTAGGGTTGATTCTTAACATATTTGAAGAGGTATTTTTTTTTTTTTTTTTTAATGTTGCTTTTATTTTTTTGTTTTTGCGACATCATGTAATTTTTTTTTTATAAAAGACAAATGTTTGAAATTTTTGTTTTAATGTGAAATTCCCAAAAGTGATATTTAAGTAATGTTATCGCGTCTAACATTCCTTAAATTTGAAATAATAAAATTACATATGTATGTATGTATTTGCATTGCATTATTATGTACACATGCCTGTATTCTAAACATATGTATATAAGTAGATATAAATAATATGATATGCGTTGTATGCGAAAATGTAAAAAAAAAAATCGTAATGTGGAAACATTGTTTTTTCCATTTAACGGAAAGTTGTTATTTTTTTGTTTTTGTTTTTTATTTGTTTCTAAAATTTATTTTTATTTAGTTTTTTTTTTTCTTTTGTTTTAGTTATTATTTTTCACAAAACACAGTTATTTTTATTCTACCAATATCACTACAAAAAAATAACACTTCTATAATATCATACTGTAGAAAAATGTTATTGTATTGTTTACTCTTTCAAACTGAAACCAGGAAGAAAAATAAAAATTTATATACCAAAACACTTTTACTACATCATATACGATGGATGATTCTGAAATTAGAAATTGTCCAGAGATTTTAAAAATCATAAATAATTATAATTTCAAAATTTGTTTTGTAAACAAAATAAACTTGTATAATATCTGGGTCCTTAGTAAATTGTGATCGTTCTTACAGGATTTGGCACGTGTCCTGATGAAAGCAACTATGAAATATAATTATTAAATATAGTGGGTAGGCGAAAATCATTCGGATGCAAATGAAAAGTATTGAAATATTAAATTGTGGAAATTCTTGGACAAATTAAGCAATTATGCTATCATAATAAATAACTATAATTTGTATGTAATGACAACTATTTACAAAACATTTTTAAAGTTTTGGAATATAATTCACAAATTTTAGATTATGCTTCCTTAACAACTTTAGGTTGCTTTGACCGTGGTCGTGCTATTCATCTAATTAGGTTCATTCATAATTACTCATGAACATCAACGCATGCATATAATTTGAGCTCTCTCTCTCTCTCTCCGTATATGCACTATGAAAATTCAAAAATGGCTTAAAACAGATTACGGGGATTCGTTGCTCGGTCTTCAAAGGTTGGAGTCATATGTTATCTAATGTATTTCCACATTTAGCATACAATTTATAGGAATTTAAGGAAAAGGCTAGATAACCTAAATCATTGCAACAACTACCGAGGTATCACTTTCTTTCTAGCATTATTCTACCCATTACTCTACTCGAAAGGATTAAAAGCAGAATAAAATCTACGAGCTCAAAAGAAACCAAGCAGGTTTTCGCAGTGGTCATTCGCGTATGCATTACATCAACACATTACGAATAATTCTTGAACAATCCAGTGAATTTAAAGCACCGTTAAGTCTCATGTTTTTGATTTTGAGAAAGTCTTTGATAGAGTATACCGTGAGTATATTAGGGAATCGCTTAGTAGGAGAGGCATTCCAGAAAAAATTATTGCGATAATTAAAGAATCCTATAAAAATGCAAGATGTTGCGCCTTACATCGAGGAGAGCTGACAAAATTATTCGAGGTGTGTATTTTATCACCCATTTTTTTTAGTAGTAGTGGATCACATAATGACTATTACTGCGGGTGTAAACGAAAGCAATAGTATCCAATGGCGTCATCCAATGTATTTATTGCCCCATACGAATGAAGGTTTGAACGAAAGCTGTATGACACTGAAAAACGTGCGAGCCTAAAAGTCAATTCAGCTAAAACTAAAATCATGCGCACAACTCATACATTACAACATCCGATCCTCCATGAAGAAACACGAATCGAAGACGTGAGTATGTTCAATTACCTGTGCAGCACCGTGCCGTCATATAGAGAGGCCGATTCGGATATTTAAACCCACATCAGCGAAGCCCGTACTACTTTCGCGGTGCTCTCAAAAATATGGCAGGCAAGCGACATACCTCGGCGAACAAAAATAAAAATAATCAACACTAGTGTAAAATCTGTTCTCTTGTACGCTTGCGAAACACAGAACGTTTCAGTAAACATCAGCAGGAAACCCCAAGTGTACATCAACAGATGTCTCCAGTGCATCCTAAACATTCGCTGGCCATAAACGAAACAAAAACAAATAGACATGGAAATCTGACATAGGAAACGTGGTTGGATCGGACATACACTAATGAAACCTGACAGCAACATCGCAAAACAATGTTTCGAATGGAATCCTCAGGGTAAATGTCACGTCGGAAGGCCGAGAAAAATATGGATAATTACTGTCTTAGCAGACCCAAAGAACGCTGCCACAATTGAAGAGGTTAGCCGCAGATAGGAGACGATGGAAATTTTTTATTTCCACCTTATGCCTCACAGATGGAGTTACAGGACATTGATGATGATGATGATCTTTATTTTTTAACGCCGTACAAATCTAATTCATATCTTTCTTCCCATCTAATTTTATTCTATTCAATCACTACCAAGCGGTATATAAGTAGCATCTTATCTTAGCATCCCACCCCCGAAACCTAATTTACAGATTTTGAAAGTTCCGGACCAGGCGCAATATTGTTCTTCAGTGACTGCGATTACGAGCAGATATTTCCAATTGCAAATACGAGTTTTTTTCACATCCGTCAATAATTTATTATCTCCACAACGAAGAGACACGTTCACCAGGGTTTGGATTCGAAGAGTTTTTAACTGCAGCATTTCCTTCCATTTACTCTACATGGCTCAGTTTGAGTTTGTTTTTTTGGCTAAGCTGATATAATTCGGCTTCATAATTTCTCCTCCAAGCCATAAATGCAAATAAGAAATTTTCTTTTGAAAATACCAAATCAATACTCACTTGTTTTTGGTAATGTCACCGGTTTAGAACCATATATTAGTTCCTGAAGAATGAGCGTTTTGTACAGTTGTGACTTAGTATTTCCCTTGTATCTTCAAATTAAACTAAACTAGCAACGGTTTTTAAGAGCAATTTTTCGTCTTATTTCAACATCGATACTATTTATTAGTTCAAAATTAGATAAACTCCTGGACTACCTCAAAGTTATATATGCGAGCCGAGAGTAATTTTGCATTTTATTTCATGTTGCGAGGACTATATGTTTATTTGTCGACATAATATAATTGGTTTTTTTTTTGTTATTTAAATGAGATGAGTACTAAATTAAATGAGATATGAATCCTCTAAACTTGTAAAACAATATGGGTTAAAGTGAAGGGATCAGTTTTATATAAGCAACAGTAATCCGAGATATTGAGGCTCAAAGATGAACCTTATTATATATAGTTAGTTATTAGTCAAGTCGAGATAACGTACCAACTGATAAGTTCTACTATAGAAACACGAAACACTCTTGCATTTAAATCTAATAATGTATCTACCTTTTTATGATTACATAAAACCACGTTCTCCATTTCCCAAAATAATACAGTTATGCATTAAAAAAATAATTCTTTTTGCTCTCAACATTTCATTATTCCATAAAAGAATAATGTTTTTATTCACACACATCCTTCCTTCTATTGTGCATTCAATCACTTATTTAGGGCGTTTCCGAAACTTTCGCATTTGCACTTGATACTCGCACTAAACCTGTCAAATCGCACTAAATTTTTTTTTTATTTTCAGTTTTAATAAATTTAATTTTGCGATATTTAGTGTATTTGAGAGTACGCTAAAATTTTGACAACAAATCAAGTGCAAGTGAGAGAGGTTCGGAAACGCCCTTAAGCAAGCCACTCTTATTAACTGATCAAAATATGCGAGACATTTTTACATTTTGTTTTTTTGTTAAATAGTTCGAATTTTAATAATTATTTAGTTAGTTCGTTTATTTCCAAAACTTTGTTTGTACATTTATAATGACACAGTCTGCTTATATTTGAGTTAGAGCTTTGATTATCTATCTACGATTTTTGTTTTTTTCCTCTATTTTTTTTTACATTACATTTTTTGTTGTCTTATTTACAATTTATTTTAATTGATAAAAAGAAAAATGGTGGATAAATTCATAACAACAATAATAAAAATAAAATAAAAATAAAATTAAAATTTCTTGGAAATACTCATTTACATTTTCATGATGCTGTATTTAATATCAGCTTAAATTCATTTAAAAATCAATTTAAAATATGATTGATTGATTTTAAAAAAACAAAGAAATTTAATAATATTCTGGGTCCGACAAAACCTAGTAGGTTGATGGACACATCATAAAATTCTATAAAATAAATAAATAATTTAAAATATTCACAATTCTGTAATGATGTTATAAAACAATTTAATCATAATATATTATAGTTATCTATTATAATATAGTCAATATATTCAAACAGCTAATTGGATGCGTCCGTGCGTCCAACCTTCAATATTAAAATAAATTTTAAATTATTTATTTGAAATAATATTAAACATCAATTATTTGTTTTGATGTTGTTGCTGTTGTAACAGTAAAATTACAGAATACAATAATTGTAAAATATTATTGTGCGAAAATAACGAGAAGTAGTTTTTCAACAGACTTTTCACACTAATTTTTTCCTATTAAGCTTTCCCCTATATCTTGAGTAACAAATTGTGTATGTAAAATTGTGGCAAAACATGCATTTGCTATTATTAACACTGTCGAACAAAAATTCAGAACTCTGTAAATTTTGATTATTATGACAGTATATGGTGGTGGTACATCGATGACAATGTCCACGATATCACAGTGAAAGGTGAATAAATTGATGGTGTATACAGAAATAATTTCATTTCATCTATAATTAATGAATAAAAAGGATATTTTTATACTTTTTTGTTAATTTTTTTTATTTAAATTTACTGATTTTAGTTCTGTTTTTGTTTTTTTGTTTTTTATTTTGAATATGACATTTTATTTTTGTTACTTTCTATTTGTGTTGTATTCTGTCTCTTTCTTATTGTTTATCTAATTAAGTAAAACATTTTTGTTTTGTTTTTTTGTTGTTTTCTATGTTGTTCTTATTTTTAGGATACGATAAGATAAGCTCATTACACTGGTACTCAGTTTTTATGTTACTACCATTGCTTTGCTATACAACACAACTTTTGTGTTGTTCTTTGTGCCTTGTTGGTTTGCTATACAAAAACTTGGCGTATATTTTGCCTTAAAAAAAATATATGAAAAAATAAGAAATACAGAACAAAATGAGAAGAAAGATTAAAATGTGAAGAGATAGTGGAAGAGAGAGAGAGAGAGAGAGGGCATTATAAAGGAAAAACAAAACGAATAAAAAATACAAAGGACATCGCTGATATCGTGAATTTTGACCCTTGGATTTTATTGTCAGTCATAGAAAGGGAAACAACAAAATTATATACGTATACATATTTTGAAGGACATATAAGGGAGCATCCGAATAAAAAGAAGAAAAAGAAAACAATGAGATTAAAAAAATAATATAATATTTGTATATTATATATATGTATCTACATTATATATTCATATTTTCATTTTATACTGTAATAACAGTAAAAAATGTATTTTTTTTTGTACCATTAGGATACATAAACATTACATGGTATACCAGGTTATTGCACCTTCCTAATGGGAATGATTTTTATATAATATGGGAATATAAGTGAACACAAGTGAATATTATACAAAAATTTAGTGTGTGTGTTTTGTACATAACTTTTTCATTCTTTTTTTTTTTTAATTTTAGAAAATTTTGTTTTTTTTTTTTTTTATTTTAATTTTCTTTGAATTTTTTAAAAGGAGTTATTTAGGATTTATTATGAAATATGCACAATGATATTCAAAATGTATGTATGTGTGTGTGTGCATAATATATAAAGTAATTTAATTAAATGTGCCGGGGTTATGCCAATCAAAGCTAAATTGGATTATACATGATTATATTACACAAATTTATTCAAATTTTTTATTTATTATATATATACGTATATATGTATATATAGAGCAAATAAGAATAAATTGCAATTGTTAGAAGAAATATTGTTAAAATAGCAGTTTATCTTGATCTTGAATCTCCATATTAAAGTCCTATAATAGCAATTTAAATTTCCACTTATAGAATTTTTAAATTTTTAAGAAAATTTTTCTTAATCTGAATTTTAAACACTGAGAATATTGGAGATATTTTGTAACTCCCAAGGTCATAACTCTTTTAGGGAAATTTTAGAAAGGATCTTGAGAGAGTTAGATTCAAAACCAGCATATTACCTTATTTCTAGAATATGTCGTAACACACTATAGTCGAAACAACATTTAACACCAAGTTTACTCAAAAAAATTTTTAAAAAATTATTTTAAAAAATTATTTACATAAAATAAAATAAAATAAAGATAAAATCTATAAACCTTTTTTAACAACAAACAAAATCCAATGAAACGAATAACATTTGCATACGCAGCGATTTTAACTGGTAAGATACAAAATATTTTCAAAAATTAGTGTATACAAACAATAATAAACTAAAAAAACATATTAGGCAACACTAAGGACAAAATAGAAAATCACAAAAAATTCGAAATATATATAATCAGTTGTGACGATTGTAATTTAAAATATATGGGACAAACCAAACGTTCCATTTTAACCAGCTATAAAGAACGCACAGCTCATATCAAATACAATAGACCAACAAAATCAGCAGTTGCTCAACATGCACTAGACTTTGAACATTTTAATATGAAACCCGACAATTTGATACTATTGAAAACTGTCAATAACCGAAGAGAACTAGACGCATGGGAGAGTTTATTCATTAACATAGACACCGATACAATTACATCACCACTTTTCAAAATTTTATAATTTTTTGTTTCACATTTTGATTGAGTAATTTTTACATTGAGAACATTTTTTAAATATTAGAAATAAAAATATTAAATTAAATAAATAGTCATAAATTATACAGCAGCTGATGATGGTATAAAAATTATATCCCTTCGAAGATTGTTATTTCGTAAAAGGCACACCAAGCAAATCATCATCAAATAAATGTTAAAATATGCTCCAGACCGTTATCTTTCTAGAATATATAACTGAATATACCTAATAGATTAACAGATATAACGTTCATGAAAACAACAAGGATACATTAAAATGTCCTTTTCGTCGTTAAAGGATAAGATGCGCCACTAAAGCTATATATTTTTGGAAAGCTAACAATTTTAGCTATCCTTAGGTCTTTAGGTCCTATCCTTGGAACATGGTCATTAGGTCCTACGTCGATACAACATCTCCCTCAGAATCTCTAATTTAGTTTCAGATTTATATCAGAATTATTTAAGTTGTGTACTCTAAAAACTAAAGCAATAAATGCCTTAAATAAGCCTAAATAGATATTAACTTTAAAAAAAATGTCGTCAAAACCATAAGTTTTTATTCTGGTGATATCCCAAATGATCTGATTGAATTCTTCAATGGTGCAAGTTGGCTCTAAAGTATTTTTATTTATTTTATTTATTAATTCAATTCAAATCTCAAGTGAGCCAAATCGCTCGTAGAGATTAAATAATGTATTCAAAAATTATAATTAAATAGTAAATGTAATAACAAGTAATAATTCAGTGTGAAATAAAAATTAAGCGCAAAGTAACTTCAACAACCAACAATTAATAATTAAAATTAGGAATTGAAAGAATTCAGCAAATGAAAAAAAATGAATATTAAACCATGAAATAACAAAATATAAAACTAATGTCATAAACGTAAATTGACTATAGAAATTAAAATTCTTTTAGTTTACATTTAATTTGACCTAAATTGTTCAAATTTTTTAAGTTGAGTCGGCCACTCATTGTAATTTTTAAATCCAGTATTATAAATTGTGCTCAATTTATTATATCTAATTTGAGACGAGAGACAAATCTGATATTTGGGGCACTTCTTGTACTATAGGCATGGTGTCCATTATTTAGCGATAATTTCATGTTGGTTGACCTTATTATTTAGTATTTGATAAATGTGCATATTGAGTTTGCTGTTTTATGAGGAGATTGAGAATTTGATGCTTAATATGTATATTTCTGGTAAATGTTCCAGGATGGTATCCATATAAGTTTTTTAATGCTTTATTTTATAAATGTATACAATTGTTATACAAATTTTTGAAATGTATACAATTGTTTGTTGTATGTTTGCTTCCCCAGCATATTTGTATAGCATAGGTTGTTGTACTATGGAGCTGAAGAAAAGACTTCGTTTCATATTGACTGGTATTCTATTCTTAATAATTTTAAAAACCGTTGCAATCTTTCTTCTGCCCTTTGTTATTTGATTATTTTGATATTGAAATGCCACTTTAGATTAGTATCTATTATAACACCCAGATGTTTGTACTTATCAACTGCTTCCAGAAAATTTCCGTTGAACTTTATTATAATTTTATCTTTACTTTTTTTCCAAATATTATTAATTTTGTTGTACTTATATTGATTATAAGACTGTGCATGTTCATATCAAGATTTGCTGCATCTTCCAGTTCTTTGTATGTGGGTTCAATATATACCATCGCAAAATCATCAGCATAAACACAAATATTTTACCACATAATTTAAGATCTAAATGTCCAGAAACATAACATGAGAAGAAGATTGGCCCCAAGGAGGTCCCTTAAATCACTCCTTATTTTGTGCTATTTGAATTACTTTTTAAACCATCACATTCAGTATATTGAGAATATTGAGGTATATTAGATGAGTAACTTCTGAACCAATTATGCTCTTTCTCTTTTATTCCAAATTAATAAAGTATTTTTAAAAGTTATTTCTATCGACGGAGTCAAAAGCATTTTCAAATCAAATAAATATTTTACTGTTGTAAATATTTTATTGTCTATACGTGATTGGAACTCAGATACTACATCAAAAATAGCTGTTTGTGCATTTGACTTTCTTTTGAATCCATATTGGCTTGACTGCTGTTAATCAAATTCTGTTCTTCTATGTAGGTTGTAAGCTGTCTATTCACATACATTTCAATGGCGGTATCTAGACGATCAGTTATTCAGTCAGTTTTCACTGTCAGTTAAAACTGAGAAGTATCTACACGTTCAGTTTTGAATGAAAATATTACAGATGGCAAAAACTGAGAATTGTCATTTATGCCACAAGTGGAAGTGAAACTGAAATAAGAATAAAAAGTAATTTTTGAAAATGCAGCATTTTCTATTTGTTTGGTTCGTTTTAAGGAAGAATATTTATATTATTAAATGCTTTAATTCAAATGTAAAATTCAAATGTTGCTTCTCTAATACGCTTTTTTTTCTGCGCTTGTATTTATGCTGTATATTTTGAAATTAAGATTAGAACAGTTGGCCATGAAATTCGGAACGATTGAAATCGAAAACTGACGACAAGTATTTCAACTTTTTTTTATTCTTTTCAAACAACAACAAATACATGAATTCTGTGAAAGCTGACAGTGTTCACTGACCGTCTAGACACCGCCAATGATTTTACCCAACGAAGAGGATATTAAATTATGATTTCTCAAAATTTCTGAATAAAGCATTAATTTGGAATGAATAAATTCAAACATTAAGCGGTAAATACAATTGCGACCACCGACCATCGACTACCAACGAAATTCGCTTCGTTCAACTATTTTTCGTCAAATGAAACACAATTGTATCGAAAGGAAAAATTAACCTACACAAACAAAACAAAATATCAATTAATTTAAAATATATAAATTACTTTCCCGTAAAACCTTTCCGAAGAAGATTTTCTCGAAGTACCTATAAAAATTGCAAACTTTGAAACTCATATAAAAATATTTAAAATACCTAAATCTTTAAATTTTGTAGGACTACAAATACATCAAATACTCAGTTGTTTTTTTATTTTACTTAAGTATCAATTACTTACGATCTCGCATCCACAAAATTATCCAAAAATCTCAAGAGCTCAATATCTCCACTTTTTCCTGTCATCATCGGCTCCACTTCCAGATGGTAGTTTTAGGTTTCTTTTTATTTATTTATTTTAGTTTAGCTTCATTACAGCAAACTTCATTACAATTATTAGTTTTTTTTTTACAATACAACATAAAACATTAAATTTACAAATTAAAATTATATCTAACTTAGAACTAGTTATTAATAGGAATAAATTGCACACATATTTTAATTACTACAGATTACTTATATAATTTAAGTTTTTGAGTCTGTTTCGAAAGTGTGAGGTCAATATAGTTTATGTGTTTATTACCAATTAGTAACATTCTATGAATTGGCTCATATTTGCCATAATTGGTCCTATAGAAACTTAATGTAAAGAAGTTTGTATTTCGTAGGCGATTATTTGAATAAATGTTGATGTTATTCAAAATCTGTGAAGAAGCAATGTTTCCTTTAATAATTTCTGTAAGAAAAATAACATCCGCCACTTCTCGTCTTAATTTCAAAGTTTTCAAATAAATTAAGTTTAACCTATGTTCATATGGAGGTAAAATTAATGGATTTGGCCATTGGAAGTTACACAAAGCAAATCTTTAAAAAAAATTTTGCACTACTTCAATCCTATAATGCATGTTTATACGGGTAGAAAAGTGGTAGAAATCTACCAAAAATTATGGGTGAGGGAACATTTCGGTAATGGTTAAGAAAATCTACCAAAACTTTAAATTTCTGGTAGCTTTTTGACGTTAAAATTTTTTTTCTGGGAATATGTCAGTGTCAAAATAGTTTTCTTATTTTTTATTCACAAAAAATAAGGAAATTATTGTTGACAACGTAATTTTCGGATCGAATATCAATCAAATAAAAAAATATAAATTATACAAATAATAATAATGTTAAATTGACACTAAAATAATAATAAAAATTTATTTATTTATTTATATGCCAATAATTTCAATTGCGGCCATCTTGATATTTCAATAATCTGACAGCGACACTGGCAGAAATCTACCAGTTTTTTTTTACGTATAAACATGAAGGTAGATTTCTGCCTCGTATAAGCACGGGCATTGATATGAACATCGTAGAAAGGTGATCAAACTTGAATAGCATACTCCAAATTTGGTCTAACGAGACTAGAATATAAAGACAAAGACTTTGAGTCCTTTTACATGATTGTATCTCTTAAAATTTTCCACCTTTTTTTTACAATTTTCCACGAAAAATAAATGTAATACATATAGGAAAATGCATCAGCATCATCCATCATAAAATTTACTTTTCATATTATCTTACCTGTAGAAATTAAGTTGATAGCAATTACTCGCCATTTTTCCTCCTTAATGTCAACTTTTCTATAATTTGGGTCTTGCAAATTGTACAAGATTGAGTTTAACCTCACCTGCTCGATTAAATTTTCTTCGAAACTCATTATCTACTTATCTTACAAATTAATAACCTAAACTAATTTTTTTAGTATATTAATTTAATAATAAGTTCAAATCTTATTATTAGCACTAATATTAGTTATTATTAAGTTATTCGTTATTATTAAATTATTATTTATATTATAGAACTTATTTTAACTTTTTTTTTTAGATATAACGATATAACCTAAACTTTAGAAAAAAACAAAACAATTATTTATTATTCTAATTTTAGATTTGTTTTCATTTTTTAATGTTTAAAAAGGTTATCAGCAATGTCAAGTCCGACTACAGGCGAAAAAAATAGAAAATAGCCTTATTTCGACAACAACGAAATTGTGGTTGAGCAATTGTAGTTGTAATTATGAGAATATACATAAGAGCATATGTATTTTAATTTTTTCGTCGGTAGACTCAATTGTGTTTACCGCTTTAAATGGAATTAGATAATTATAAAATAAATTTGACAATAAAAAAAAATCTCAATAATCGATGAGATTTGAGTAGTAATCGGATATAATAGGTATATTTTATTAGATTTAGATTAGATTAGATTTATAATTCATTCATTTTCTTAAATATGTAACTTACAAGCTAGATCAAATTAAAACTGATGAATATTAGCAAAACATAACTGTTTCGAAAAATAATTACAATAACCAGTTCCACTTACTTGCAATTTATTCAAAAAATTTCAAGATACTGAACTAATGTTGCGCATCGTTTTCATTACACGTATTCACATAAAATCATAATAGCTATCACAATTCCTGTCAAATTCATTGATCAAATCCAAAAAAAACCCGTTCAGTATTTTTTCGTTAACATTTATCGTTTGGCAAAACTATACATAATAATTCTGATCGTTTGTAAAAAAAAAAAAAACACTCTGAATAAATGTAAAATTTTATTTTATTTTTTCATTCTTTAACTAAATTTAATTATAATTTATTGTCTAAAACCCGTATGTATCTGAAATATTAATAAAGATAAAAACAAAAATCGATTAAACTTGAAAGAAAATTCATAGACATCTCATCTAGATCTAATTTAAGAAACAAGACACGAAATATACATAAGCCATTACATTGCCAAAAAAAAACAAAAACAAAAATAAAAATTCAAACAATCAAGAGACCTTGAAGAATTTTTGTTTTATTTTTTGTTTTGAGTTTTTTACTCTTTGGTTTTTTACTCTAAATCACAATTCTTCCATCACCATCACCACCACCAACACCACCATAACAAACCATAACTGAATGAAAGAAAAGAAATATTTTTTTTTTTTGTTTTTTTTTTTTGCTTCAGTTAGTCAGAAATCAGAAGAAAAACACAATTTTTATTTTTCTGAATTGATATCCTGATCCATAGATGGGTTGATTCTTTGTTCTGTAATTGGAAATATTTTTGAAAAACGTTGAAAATGATGATTTTGAACCTTTCAAAAGTCAGTCAACGTCAACTAATGAAAAGTAGAAAACAGAAAAATTACAAAAAAAAAAAAAAAAAAAAAATTAAAAATAATTTAAGAGTCTAAGGCATTGATTTTTTAAAGGCATTAAATTTCATTAAATTTTTTTTTTTTTTAAATCATTTCAAATAATTTTAAATTGAACAAATAGAATTTCTTTAAAGTATCTGAATACAAATTTATGATAGAGTATGAGTTTAGATTGAACTTAATGAATTTAAGAATCTATGAGAAGTTATATTTCAGCATCAGAAAATAAAAGTTAGTTCTAAAAGTGTTGGCGTGTTTTTTGTTCTTAGATATGTCAAATTTTATCTACAGTGTTGGCGTTGTTCATTTTTTGCGTGACAGAAAGCATTACCTCCACCTTTTTGTTAGTCCTCTGGTTTATTTTGATATACCAATTTAGCAAGTTTACTTCCATGTATCAAATGTGATATCGTCATTCTCCTTAGTTACAAATTTGTTTTAATTTTTGCACCATAATTATTGTAAACACAATGTTAAAGAAAATGTTAAAACTATAAACTAACTCTTTTTTGGCTTGTTTCGATTATACTACGTCTTAAATATTACATTATGTTTATAATTTCATCATTTGTTATATTATAGATTCCGCAAATTTACAGGACAGTATTTGCAGACGATATGACTCAAATATGACCACGATAACATCGCAGACTTAAGCAATAGAGTACCTTGAAAAAGGGGCTGGACAAGATAAGAAAATGGACACAGGATTGAAAAAGTTATGCTGAATGAGGAAATATCGGTTCACATTACTGACGCACTCAAGCATAAATTACTACTTAGCATGTACATAAATAACAAAGGTCCCAAAGAAAAATAAAGTCAAACAGATCCCGAAAACATAAACAGTGAAATATCTTGGATTACACCTTGTACAAAGCAATCAAAAACCAGTACAAAGCAACCAAAAATAAGACATATTTATTGGTTAATAGGAAGATAGTTGAAACTAAGTTAATATTCCAAACACCCAAGCATGCAATAGTATAATTAAGCTCATATAGACTTATGGCAGCCAGATTTGGGACGGCGCTATTAAATCTAAATTGATAATTATACAGCGCCATCAAAAAAAATTAGAATCTCAAAAACATATTCCACTGAGATTCAAATGCATATTTACACAGAGAACCGAAAATAAAACCCATTACTGAAGTCATTAGGAATTATGTTATCAAATACGAAAACAGATTAATTCGACGTAGTAATGTAAAGACGATTGAGCTTTTAAACAGATTAATTGAAAAAAGAATTCGGAAAAAGTTTAAGCCTCCAAGATCTAGTGGTATAAAATAAAAATATAGGAGGACACAAATATTTATTCCTGTAAACCGATAAAGGTTTTGTTTTTTAAGTACAGTTTTAATCTTGAAGTGATTTATCATCCAAATTGTTTTTAGTAGTTAATGGATGACATAATGACTACTACTGTATACTGTATGACTACTACTGCAAAACGGTATCATCAGTGACATTCTTTCAAATGTATCAGCCACTTAGATTACACCGATGATGTGTGTTTATTGTCAAATACAAATGGACACTTTAAATGATATGTATCAAAACGTTGTACGACACTGGAAAAGTGCGAACTCAAAAATCAATACAGCCAAAACCAAAATCATGCGCACAACTTGCATATCCGATGTCAATCTGGTCATCTATAAAGAACGCGAATCGATTTACCTGGGTAGTATCATGTCAACAGATTTAGATTTGAATATTGAAGCCCGTATTAGCAAAGGCTGTACTGTTTTCGGAATATTTTCAAAAATATGGTAGACAAACACTATATATCTGCACACTAAAATAAGAATCTTTAATTCAAGTAAAAGTCGAATCGGTTAAAGAAGCCATAGCAACAAGAAGCTCAAAATACTTTGCGAGATTGGAAATACATCCCAACGATCTCGCATCATAACTACAGTGTACAGACCAACAGACCAAGAGTGCGAAGGCTGAAAAGGTTTCATCCGATAGATCTAAGCAGCAGATTTATAAATAATCAAACCAGAAATGCCCACTAGCTTGACCAGAAATATAAAACTTCGAAGATAAGCCAATGGGCTCACTCACCACCTGTTACAAAAAGAAGCCAAAACAAATTACTTAATATCGTCTAATAGTGACATACTATTATTAGATAAAAATAAGATAGATTGTAAAGTTAAATAAATAAAAAAAAAAAAAAAAATCAAGTAAAATCTGTTCTCATGTAAGCCTGCGAAACATTGAAAGCCGCAGTAAACATCACCAGCAAATTTCAAAGCACATCAATAGATGCCTCCGGCGCATTCTAAACATTCGTTGACCCTAAACCATATATACTACGTGACACTTTTTTGTTGTAGTTTATAGTAATATTGATCTGGTTTTCTAAATTGTTGGCTTCACATTCTGCAATCATGGGTGTTACGTAGTTTTATTTTATTATATTTTCAAGTTACAGAAATTTGTTCGTTATGTTTGTTTCTCTAAATGGCTTTGCGTAATATACATTCAAAAATCTTGATACTTTACTTTACCTGTTGCGTCAGCTAGACTTTTAAATTTTTGTTTGCTGTGAATTTAAATCTGAAATACTTGAAACCATTATATTTGCTCAATAAGTTGTTTATTTTGTCTATCTGGGAAAAAAGCTTTTCCAAATTATTTTTATTCTTCCCTAAAATAATAGCGTACTTGCAATTAAAGTCGAATTCGTTTGACTAATAAATTTTATTTTAAATATATTAATTTAAATATAATATATCCTTATACTGGTTTCATGATTAATCGTGACATATTAGAAATTAATAAATATTAAAACTCTAGGTATTTATGCTTCACTAATTTTATTAAATATCTATAGTTTTCTGAATTAGATTTCATTATATTAGAAGATGGATGTTGGTGTGTAATAACCGAAATCGATTAAGATATTTAATAAAATTAATGAAACATACCTAGAGTTTTAATCTTTTTTAATTTTAATAATGTTTCACCTAGAAATGAATACAAAATTTTATAGATACAAAAATGAATCCAAAAAATTTCAACCCAATATACAATATACATTATACCTATTTGACATTGTGTGGATTATAATGTATTAGTGATTAAGGTTTTTCCAATTCGGATATTCGGATACCCGATTATATTATTCGGCTTATCCGACCAAATTTAACTATTCGATAACCCGGATAATTTTCATTTAATATCCGAAAACCCATATATTTTTTTTATTATATTGTCTTTTTTTTTGTTATAAACGAAATTTCGTTTTTTTGTTCAACGTTTTTTTTCAATTTATCAAATTTTTTAATTTTAAATTTTTTTTTACGGGATACTTACAGGTATTTTTACATAAAATATAAATTACTTCTTTACATTAGAAACACAATAGGTACATTGTGTTTTTTTTTAATTAAATAATTTACAAATTAAATTTGGGTTTTAGTTCGGCAGCCTAAAGTTTTTTAAAAATTTTAAATACTGATGCCAGAGTACCGATCCGTAATAAAGGATCCTGTAATTAAAACTTTAAATGGGCAACAACAACTTTCAGAGAAGAATAAATCAATTTTAAAAGAAGTGTTAGATAATATCCTAACACCCCTAGAAACTGCAGTAAAGGCATTGTTGTTAGGAATTGAACGCTTAGATAAGCTTAAAACTTATTTAACTAAAAATTTATCGAAACAAATAAAACAAATGAATGGATAAACGTAGAAGTTGAATTCTAATGCCCATGTTTATACGAGGCAGAAATCTGTCGCAGTTCTGCCGCAGAAATCTACCATCATGTTGTAAAAAAAAACTGGTAGATATATGCCATTTTCGCGGTCAAATTATTGAAATTTCAAGATGGCCGAAATTGAAATTATTGGCAAAGAAATAAATAAATAAATTTTTATTATTATTCTAGTGTCAATTCAACATTATTATTATTTGTATAATTTATATTTTCTTATTTGATTAATATTCGATCCGAAAATTATTTTATCAACAACAATTTCCTTATTTTTTGTGAATAAAAAATAATAAAAATATTTGACACTGACATATTCCCAGAAAAAGATTTAAATGTCAAAAATCTATCAGAAATTTTAAATTTTGCCTACCCCTTACCAAAATATCCCTTCACCTGTAAATTTTGGTAGATTTCTACCATTTTCGACCCGTATAAGCATGCATAATGACATTATTCATCTTCTTAGAAACAGAAATTATTCCACATTCCACTAAATATTTTGATTATGCTTCAAAAGCTGCCGCCATTGCTTTGGCAGTAGAAATTTTTAAAACGATTCATGTATCTGGGTTATGACAATAACAATAGTGAGCATAATGAGGTGGAGGAAGTAGTTGACGAACTCGCAAATGAAAGTGTGTTTGAAAGTAAAAGCACTGCAAATTGGAAGTGCCAATTTCTTCAATACCCATGTCGAAGAGTAGAGCAACGTAATTAATACTAATTAATACTGAAAAAAGATTTCATGATTTTAACAAAAACCAAAAACCGTCCGTACCGTACACCGTAACCGTACACCGTCCTGGATAATTTAAACATTTAATGCACTTCTTACAATAAAACCAACATCTACTACAACAGAGTTCGTTTTTTTCCAATTGCAGGCCTGATAAGGACCAAAATTAGAGCTCGCTTGAATTTCGTTAACGTTAAATGCAATTATTTTTTTAAAATAAGCATTTTTGAAAATAAAATAAATTTACATTACATAAATTTTATTGTTATTTTATAAACTATTAATGTAAATAATTAAAAAAAACTTAAATTAAACTAAATATATCCGAATATTTTGAATTTTCTGTATTCGATATCCGAATATTCATTAATAACGAATAATTGCAAACCCTATTAGTGATACAAAAAATTAAATTAAATTATTAATGAAGACACTAAATTTAATTAACAAAACAAATCTAATATTAAGAGGCTGATGATTAGTCAAATCTACATTCATTGCTATCAAAACAAAAACCATAAAGTGGAAACGAAATAAGGAAACTTCTCAGAAAAGAATATAAGAAGTCAAACTATTTATTTTGAATTCAACCAAAATTCAAAAACCTATACAATAATCTGATAATATATACCTACTTCTACTTCTAACATAATGTTATCTACCTTTTGAAGCAGAACAGAACATACAACAAGAAATCAGGATTAAATTTTAATTACTTTTAACTTTCAATTTGAGATAGATTTCAATATGAGTATAAGTATTTCTATTTTTGTCTCAAAAGTTTTAATTCTTAGTTTTCATAAAAAAAAAATTTTTTCCAAAGTTCATGATCACAATTTTCATTGCATTTTCTCTATTCTACAATTTAAATATGCAAATCCAACAATAAATTTTTAATTTACATTTTTAAATTATAATCTTATTAAAGTAGAATTCAATTAAAACAAATAAAAAATGAATAAAAAAAAAATTTAAAAAACATTAAAATCTAAAGTCATTCAACTAAAGAACTTTGATTACCACTTAAATTATGAAATATATATTTGTAATTCTTATGATGAACATTGTCTGGAGATGTCTAGAAATCTGACACAAGTCGTCATATCTATGATTTTCTTTTTTATTTTATTTTCGTATATTCAAAGAATTACAGAAAACTTTATGATAATAATCCTCTTTTAAGTTAGTAATAAGTTGAAAATGAAAATGAAAAAAAAAAAAAATAGATAAACTAGGATTTAATTTTGAATGGTTTTTTTTTTTTGTATTTGGAAATAATAAAAAAATAACAAGCTGTACTACATTTTTTTATAGATTTTCAACTAATATATAATTTTACTTTGTAACAAATTTTTTTAGCCCGAATAACATTTTTTTAGCTTCTGATGATGTTATTCATTGAGTTTATTATTAACTAATTATTTTAGATTATTGAAATTAAATGAGGTCCAATTGGCCGGTTTAATATGAGTCACATCAAATGATATTCTTTGATACTGTACCTCACCTCGTTGAAATTAAATCACAATACGGCCACCATACTATTCAATTGATTGTTTAATATCGATACACTAACCAAAATTCATGGGCAAATGAATAAAGGTAGAAAAGTTGGAACAGTATATTTTGATCTATAAAAAGCGTTCAATTGTTTGGATAGAAATATCCTCTTTAGAATATTGTTTGAGCACGAAGTGAAAGGAAATGAGCTCAACTGGTTATGATGATATTTGTCAGACTGATTGTAATATGCTGAATGTGAAGATATAAAAACTGGAACTAAGAATAATGTATTTGGAGTCATCCAGGGTAGCTCTCTTGTTTCAACGCTATTTATGATTTATATATAAGTATAGTCTACTAAACCTTACACTACATGGTAAGCCGTTCATGTTTGCTGATGACCTGGCCATTGTTTATTCAGAATCGTCTTGTGAAAAACTTAATAAATCACCTAATGAAGATATTGAAGTTATACAATAATGCAAAACTAATAATTCCAGAGGAACACATGTTTATTTATATAAGCTATAAGTTTGTGTATTTAGAAATATACATATATATAAGAGTTACAAACAAAATAAACAGTATATTTTTCTGAAATTCAATTACACATATACGAAATAAATCAAAATAATAAAATGAATAAGTAAAAAAAAATCATTTTTATTATTAATGACTGCGGTGTTTTTGATTCTTTGCATTACATATTTTTTTTATATCAGGCTCAATGTTAGAAAGCTGAATTCTTATGTCTAGTGTAGCATTCAGTCGGTTTCTGTACTTCGATTTTGTTGCTGCATATAATGAAAATAAAGCCTCGCACAAATATGCAGTTGTGAAAACAAGCAAAACATGAATAGCTAGTTTGGACAAGTTGGAATACTCTTCTGTTAAACTTACCTAAATTCATTTAATTGAAGTTCATTGTATATTTGTTTTAAACTAGAGTCAGTAATTAAATCAATTAGGTTTTCATAATTACTTGCGCTAAATTTACCCACTGGCTTATTTGTTACTACAAAAGGATTTTTAATCCAAGAGTTATCTTCAGGCGAATTTAGAAAATATTGTAATAGGCTCGACTGTAAGTTATGCAAATGTTCTAAAATTTCTTTGGAGCCTTTATCATTTACTTTACAATTTATTTCAATTAAAAACTCTTCTAATGTGGGAAAACAATCAAAATTATTTTGTTCAACTTCAGAAATCCAGTAGTTTAATTTTTTATTAAAAGATGCAATCTTATCTTGTACGTCAAAAATTGTAATATTTCTTCCTTGTAATGATATGTTAATTTCATTGCACTTAGTAAAAATATCTGCTAAATACGCAACAATTATTAACCATGAAGGAGTGGTTAATAAGTCAATAAAATTCTTTGCCAAATTGTTCGACGAGAAGAAAACTAATAATTCACTTTGAAGTTCAAAAAGTCTCACCAATGCTTTTCCTCTGGTCAACCACCTAGCTTCGGTATGTAATAAAAGTGTTCTGTGGTCGTTACCCATTTCATCGCATAAAATTTTAAATAATCTCGATTGAAGTGGTCGTGATTTTACAAAATTGATTATTTTTACAGCTTCATCCAAAATATTTTTTAAATAAGGCGACATTGGTTTGGCTACTAATGCTTGTCTATGCAAAACGCAGTGGCTTTTTGTGGCTACACCATGGCTTGTGCACCATCTGTACAAATATCAGTGCATTTCTTCCATTCGATTTCGTGTTTTGTAATCTAATTGTTAATACAATTAAATATATCTTCTTCAGTCGTTTTTTCTTATAGATATTCGCACATTAGTAAATCTTCTTCAATACTATTATTATGTACATACCGCACGAATACTAATAAAACAACGAGGCCGGCAATGTCTGTTGATTCATCCGTTTGCAATACATATTCACTAGAAAGTTTAAGTCGATTAATTAATTGTGTCTCTATATCAGTAGAAGATATTTAATGCGGCGCGAAACAGTATTATTGGATAATTGTAGTGCATCAATTTTTTTTAGCGGATTCTTCATTTAACATACAGGATACAATGTCTTTTTCACAAGGTTTAATAAGCGTCTCTCAAATTTCTCATACAATTGTATACCATTACTTCACCATTACGGGCAATGCGGTAACTCACGCGAAAAGATGCCTCTGTTGCATTTTCATTTTCAGTTTTCACAAGTCTTATCATTTGAGGTTGAATATTTTCCAGTAACTCAAGTTGTCTTTTAAAGAAATTTATACCTTTTTATTTATACTCAGCGGGGTTTGTTTCGAAATGTCTGCGAAGTTTAGCTGGAGCCATTGAGCTGTTTGATAGGATTTTCCTACATAAAACACATAATGCGTTAGGAACTTCTGTATTTTCAGTACACGTAAAACCAAAATTTAAGTAACTATCATTATATTTTCTTTTTGAAGCAGTCTTAGATAACACCGGCTTAGTATTATCACACTTGTTTGTTTCTTGTGCTTGAGAAGAAGTACTTGCACCTTCTTGTCTTAACTTTCCCGTCATTAACCAAGAATCCATCTAATCCAGCTAGTTTTAAAATTATATTTAAATTATATTATTGAACAACACCATAGGGATAATAGAAACAAAAACTGTAAATAAAAGCATATATAATAAAATTTGATATATATTGTAACAAAAAGATTACTTACCTAGATTTATAGAAATTTTTGATTCACTTTTTGTTTGTGCTTTAAAAATAATTAATTTTGAACTTTCTTGTTTAAATATATAAAATAACTGAAAGCTGAAGCAAAATTTTACACATAGAACTGCTAAAACTGCTTTTGTTGATGTTAAAGAATGAATAAAATGATAAATAAAAATTATTTTTTCTAACGAGATTAATTTGTTTTTTACACGGAACACTTGATTATCTTCTGTCTAAAAAACAAATTATCGTCTTGTGTTCCGCGGAACATAGTTTGGGAACCGCGGAAATAATGGATGGATAAACACAGGTTAACTGTAAACGTGAATAAAAGCCAAATTTATGAAATTTTAAAACAAGCCATTGGAATATGATATACTATTTACTGTTTACAAACTGTCAGTTAGAAATGGTTACGTGCTACAAGCATTTGCGAGTAAATATAGATCAGCGTCTAGTATGGGATCAACAAATTTATGAAGAACTGAAGAAAGCAAGCAAAATTGATTGATGATCAGTAAAAGCGTCCCATCTAAAATCAAAAGATCTTTTTACTTTAGTATGTTTCATTCAACCATTACTTATAGCATAAAAATTTGGGGAAATTTGTATGATACAAACTGTGATTTCAGCAATTTGTAATTTCAATTTTATGCAATTTCTAATTTCAGAAATTGATTATTATAAATTGCATAAAATAAAGCATATTAAGAGCCTGTTTGGACTCAGAAAGCAAACAACACCAACAGAAAAAATATAACATATTGCCTCTAAATTTAATAATAAAAAGTAACTTAGCAACGCAAGTGTATTTAATGGTCACCGAAAATATCAATACTAAAATAGTGACATAGTTACTCCACAAGAAATGCTGATACAATTCGTACTACGTCATCGAACACCAGACTCAACAACCATGGAACAGTTTACAATACATAAAAAATACAATAAAGAAATCACAGGTCGTTAATCAATTTAAAAGAAAAGTGAAGGAATACTTCTATATTCAAATTTGTTAAATTAGTCAACAATTCAAATGTTACAGTTACAAATTGTGTATTAAATTTTTTGCGCTTAGTTTAGTTAAGTTTAAGGTATAATATATTTTATTTTGTTTAAGAGGATTTTGAATCAATTGATAAATGATGTATTTGGTATATAGTAATAGGTTTTTAGATTTAGTCTTTTAGTCTAACGAAGTATAAATCTAGTTGGTAAGTTTATAATATATCGCACTGATTATACAGATTGAGATTGAGATAGATTAAGTAATTATTAATATTGAAGCACACTCTGTTAGGGACTTTATAAGCTCATTTGAGTTAATAAATTAAATAAATTAAATATACGTCACCTCAAATGCTTTTTCTTCGATACTGTACCTTACTTCGTTGAAATTAAATGGCAATAATGTATATAATAAAAAAGCATACTGTCCAATAGATTGGTTTAATATGCGTCAAGTCAAATGACTTTCCTGGTAGAGATATAATTAATATTTACAATATATAAAATGTATTTTGGGTATTCATTACAGAACAATATGTTGTAAATCTTTAAACATTTGAACAGCCCAGTTGTTTTGCCGCAGCCTTTTTGTCAATTTGATATTTTTTCTTAAATTTTTAATATGAAAATAATTTCGTGTGTAACATAAAAAATTGTCAAAACATTTTATGGCTGGTTTAAGCTAGAGGATTGATGATATACAATTTGTGGGGCAGCTTCAAATCTCGGAACAATTTTTTCGTAGCAATTATAGTAAATGATATATGATATGATTATGAAAAAATTTAAATAATTTTTAAAATTTGTGGTTTTTCTAACCCATAGAAAAAAGTTCAGACTCAAATCCATTAAAGTAAAGTAAATTATTAAAAAAACACCATACACATAATATGGTGCGTACCTACTTACATATTAAATGAAATTGATTTATTTTATGATAAAAACAAAAATGCATGTATGAAAGAAATGAAAATAAAAAAATTTAGTACACAAAGTAAAGAGATGTGTATTGTGTGGTGATAAAATAGCTCATAACTTGTGAAGCACTGATCGCTGTATAGCCTTTCGAGAATTTTTTTTTTTGAAGGAAATTACATTTTTTTTAATAATTATGTGAAAAAAAAAAATTATTTTAAGAGTTTCGCTATTGAATTATAAATTTGAAAAGAAATAAAAAATGGTAGTAAAAAATTATTTTTTTTCAATTTTGTGAAATGGTTTACTTGTTTTTCGCTGCTCTCCTGTTAGTTTTTTTTCATGAACACGTACGATACAATCTCAAACTATTTATTTGTATTATATATAGATATAAATAGTTGTCATTATAATCACATTGCATCCTGCAACTTTTAATAAAAGTAAAAATAACAAAAACAAAACAACAATAAAAAAATATAATAGGTGTATGACAAAGGAGTAACTGAATAAGAAAAAGCCATTTAATGATGATGATATTAGCTAATTACAATCTGTTAATGTGTTTTGATCGAATATTGAAAATTGTTACTGTTAGATAGAGATTCATGTATAATTACAGAGGTACATTTTTATCATCTTTTTATTGACCACAGCTTTCATGCATAGGAGTCTCACTTGAATCTATTGCGGAAAAATCTTCAAAGGCCTCTGAAAAATTGTGTCTATTCTGTCTATTCTGAAAACATATTCTTTTGAACTGAATCATATCCTGTTTCTCATATTCCTCATATCCTATAAAGGTCACAATTTTTCATTTGCACCTTAAATAGTGTTTCAACTTGTTAATAGTGAAACATATAAATAATGAACATTTTATTTTAATAAATTCAGATGTAGGTGGACATAATTCGAAATTGTAAATTGCAGACAATTAAAAATTACTTGGTATAACCGAATTTAAAATAGATAAAATGCATTAAAAATAATAATATGTACGTTGGAGAAGTACCAAATCGTCTATAGAAATTTCTTCCCACATCTCTTACATAATAATATTGTACATAATATTTTTAAAAACAATTTTTTTTTTTATTAAAACACTCTCTTTTTTCATAAACTAAAAATATAACAAAGGATTTAATAATTTTTTGTCAGGTTCTTTTATTGTAAAAAAAACAACTTAAACAAAAACAAAAAAGTAGATTTCCACTTTTTGGTTCATCAATTTTGTTTTTATTTTTTTTTCTGTTATAGTATTAACAGTCCACAATTCACAACACATATAAATACAAAATTTAGTTTTCTGACATCACTTAAAAACACTTAAAAAAATATTGTTCAATAAAATAATAATAATAAAAAAAAAAATTGTTTCAGATCTAAAAAAACGATTTAAAATATAATGAATTTAAAAAAAAAAAAAAAAAAAAAAAAAAACAATTTTTAATTTTATTTTCTCATCTGTTGCAAATTTTGTTCTTCACTCAATACAAAGAATTTCAATTATCATTCCGGATTTTCAAAAATGAACAGAAAAAAACAAAACAACAAAGTAACAAGAGCAAAATATCGTTATGGAATTTTAAACAGTGACGTAGCATATTTTCACAAAAACGTTCTTGAAAATCTAAAATACCATCTATCATTATTTCATTATGTATTTTATGTAGTACAATATAGAAATTTGAGTATTGGGTACCTACTGTCTATATTATTATCATAGAATATTAATAAACAATTTTTAAGGACTGAGTATGGAATAAAAAAAAAACAAAAAAAAAATAAAAAATATATTATTATATTTTTTTTATACATGGCAAATCATTTTATAGAATACAAAAAAAAAATTATTGTATATTTGATAGTCTATTGTCATTTATTATGTCAAAATTTGACAGGTTCTTGACACTTTATATTGATGTTTTTATTATAATAAAAGAAAAAAAAATTCATTTTTTTTTTTTGCTTTTCATTTAAAACGGTAATATTTTATTAAAATAGAAAATTATATGGAAAATTATGATTATGAATTTAAATTTTTTTTTATTTTATTCAAAATTGAAAATTTAATAAACAAAAAAATTGAAATTTATTAAACTGATAATGTGGTAACATTTTCGACTTAAAGTTTAACATTTATATATTAAGTAAAAGCTTGTTTTATTTTTATTCAATTTTGTAAGTAGTTCAAATCAATATACATAATCAATAAACAATAAATAATTTATTTATTTATTTTATTTAGTATATAAATTATACATAAGATGATTATAGTATTTTTGTTATAAAAATGTAATAATTCAATTCAGTTGAATATCTAATAATAATTTCGATTTTCTTGAAGCATCTATACATTTTAAGGACTTATTATTATTATTATTATTTATATGATAGGCCTTAATTTCATTATAAAATTTTTCTTATTTACATTATTAAAAGCTTGTACTAATGTATTTACATCTATAACTTAGAATTTACTTAGACTAAACGGATTTTCCCTTTTTGTTGACGGGGAGTCCTGTGTATGCGTGGCCTCTTGAGTTCTATTGTACCTATTTGCTAATCTGAGCTTTTATATATATATATATAATTTTCTGCATCTGGATGTTTGTAAGTCCGACGGAATACTCCAACACATATACAAATTGCAATATATATACAAATTGCTTTGGTTCTCTTTTTTTAACCCCTGTCTACCATGCTGAACCTTTGCAGGAAAAAATACCATTGCATGAAATATATTTTTTTGAATTTAATGTTAGTCTTCTCCGCAAATAATAAGGAAAAATAAGAAAAAAAAATAATAATATAAATAAAACAAACAATTTTTTTGATTTATAATAAGAAGGACTAATAGAAATTTTATCAATAGTTTAATATGGTAAAATAACATAAAGGCAAACAGTATTTAACACAAAACAAAACATAATGCACTCAATGGTTATTCTTATTACTTAAAATTATACACAATATGCATATGTGTCTACATATTTTTTTTTTGTTTTTTTTTTGTTGTTTTTATGATAATGATCATAGCATCATAATTTTGCCATACCGTATGCATAGCCTGTATAGTACTATAGGCATATATATATACTCTAGCCAGAAATGTGATGCGATGATGAGTTAAAATTGTTATTTATTTTTATTTTTTTTGTTTATTGTTTTTTTTTAATATAGATATATATATAGATATATAAATTTATGATCGTATATAATATTTAGAATATAATATTTAGACCCAGCATTAATTGGAAGCTATCGTCCAATAAGCTTACTCAATTCCTTAGGAAAAATTTTTGAAAAAATTATAAAAACTCGGTTAGTAAATTTCTTGCTGGACAAGAATATTCTGCCGAACGAACAATTCGGATTTAGAAATAAACATTCCAGCACACATCAAGTTTGTAGAATCAAAAATATCGTTAGAAGTAATCTAAATAACAAAAAATCAGTGGGCTTGATTACACTTGATGTCGAAAAAGCATTCGACTCAGTATGGCATCAAGGTCTCATTCACAAAATGATTAATTACGAATTTCCAGTTTACCTTGTTAAGCTAATTCAAAGTTTTCTTCACGATCGTTTTTTTTTCAGTTAAAATCGGACTGACACAGTCCAACAAAATAAATATCACAGCAGGAGTACCACAAGGTTCATCACTTTCTCCCATTCTATATAACCTTTTCATAGCAGATTTACCGAGCCCTCAAAATTGCTGTACAAGTTTATATGCGGATGATACCGCCTTATTATCATCTTCCAAATGTCCAAACGAAATAATAAATAATCTTGAAAATGGTTTCAAAATAATTCAAGAATTTTATTACAAATGGAAAATCAAAATCAATGGCGAAAAAACGAAATCGATTTTCTTCACAAAAAGAAGGAAATCTTGTTTCTTGCCTAACAGAAACTTATTATTAAATAATACCGAAATAATATGGGAAAGAGAGGATATTAAATATCTCGGTATACATTTGGACAAAAAATTTCTTTTCAAAACACATATAACTAAAACCGTTAGTAAAATCGATTTATACATAAAAATGTTATACCCAATTATTAATAAAAAATCCAGCTTGACGGTAGAAAACAAACTATTAATATTTAAAGCAATTTTTCGCAGCATTCTTTTGTACCGTTTTCTCGTATGGAAAAATGCTGCTAAAACAAACTTAAATCTGCTACAAAGAAAGCAAAATGCGATTTTAAAATTAATCTTGGGTAAACCTTTTTACTTTTCTATAAATAGATTGAATAACATAGCAAATGTTAACACTGTTTTCGAACAAATAGATAGAAGATATTCCCTGCCTTTCTAGAAAGTTGTCTAAATTCAGAAAATCCGCTAGTAAGAGCGATTGTAGATTAAGCTTTTAGTAATAAATTTTTATGTTTAAGTTAGTTTTTAAGTTTTAGGTTAAAAAAAAATTGATCAAAAAGGTTTTGCTTGCCATTTTCCCTTAAAAAAAATATATTATAAATAGAATAGTGTGTAAATACAGTAGTCATAGGTGTAAATACATTAGTATAAGCTCTTAATAAGATAATTGAATAATTCAACTGTATAATTTAATTAAGGCATAATAAAGAAATAATAATAAAAATAAGAAGGACTAATAGAAATTTTATCAATAGTTTAATATGGTATAATAACCAAAAGGCAAACAGCATTTAACACAGAAAAAAACATAATGCACTTAAAGGTTATTCTTAATACTTAAAATTATGTGTCTACATATTTTTTTTTTGTTTTTTTTTTTGTTGTTATGACAATGATCATAGCATCACAGTTTTGCTACCGTATGCATAGCCTGCATAGTAGTACTATAGGTATATATACTCTAGTCAGAAATGTGATGCGATGAAGAGTTAAAATTGTTATTTATTTTTATTTTTCTTGTATATTTTTTTTTTTTTTAAATATATATATCTATATAATATATACATTTATGATCGTATATAATATTTAGTATATATTATGGGGTTAGGTTTTTGGTTCTGCTGATTTACACATAAAAACAATAAAAACCTATACATTTTTAAAGAAATTAAATGAAATTTTGTACATTTATTTTGTATTTCTTATTTTTGTAAATTTATAATTTTTAGGTATGCTTGTTTTCTTCAAGTGTGTAGAAATGTATGTTGTAGAGAGTGATGAATTTTTTTTAATATAGTAGGTAGCAGTGACGGGGCGTGGAATTTTCAACTGGGGAAGCACAATAAAAGGAAACATTAGTTTGCTTTGGCTTTCCTTTTCTATTGACATTTTTGCTAAATTCGACAGTTAAAACTGTTCACATCTATTTCTCAAAGTAGTTTTAATTCTTTTTAGGCAGAAAAACGATCGCTCAACTGAAATAGTTGTTATAGAGAAGTGTTATTATCAATTAACAAAGCTTAGACTATTCATTAAAAGAGCTGTGTAATTCTGTTTCAATTAAAAATAATAATATTTCGCAAATACTGTTTTTGTTATTAAAATTTTAATCTGAAAATATAACTTTAATTAAGTTCTGATTTTAAGAAAGCAATGTAAAAAAAGTGTGAATATGAATTTGCCATATTAATGTTGGAAAATACAACGTATACGAATTATAAAATTTTCTATCAGATATATTCTAATTATATCAGGTAGATTTGGAATGAATATCAGCAACTCAATCAATTTTTTTTCCTTTTGATTTTTTTTATTGTCGCTTCTCTTATTATTTTGTTGCTGTTGCTAAATAGAGATAGTGTGTGTTGAGTGTATGTATATTGTAATTTTTAAATGAGGAGAATGATATTTAATTTGTCATTATATTTTTATGCTATGTATAATTATTATTATAGCTATATTGGTTGGTAAGAGAAGAATGATTTTTAATAGGCATTATTTTCAAATACTTTAAATTTGTGGTTGTTGAATATCTCGAATATCTCTTGTTGTCTTGTATGATTGAAAGAATAATAGAAAATAATGATGTTTATATAGGCATTATTTTCTAAACATACATAATGCAGTTAATATCTGTGCATATAATTTTTGCTTGAAATTTTTTTTTTCATTCGATTTGAATTTTTGTAGTTAAGTAATTTTTATATTAAATTAAATATATATTTTATATTCAGTTGTAAAAAATAATAAATAATATTTTATTTGGGGAAGCACTCATTCAACTCAATATATGGACGCTTCGTGCCTGGTAGGTAGGTATATATAGGTATTGGTTAAACCATATTGATTGTTGTTCTTCTTTTTAATGTATGTTATAAATAATAACTATGTATGAATTTTAACATGAACAGTTCGATAATAAATTTTTTGAAATGAAATGAAATTTTAAATAACCCATCAATGGTTCACAAGTTATGAACAGTTTTGTAAATATCTATTTATTTGCAGTAAATTTTTTTATTTTAATTTTTCCAACACAAGTTTTTATTTAATTCTTCAAAATAAATATTATGTGTACCTACAATATTATTGTTTTTTTATGTTTACAATTTTATTTATTTTTGTTTTTAAAATTGTTTTCGTTCAAAGTTGTGACTCATTATAAATTATTATTTGTTCGCTATAAACTTTGACGCTAAATTTACGCAGCGAATGTTATTGAATGTTAACAGGATTAACTGCGATAAATTTTCAATGTTGGCAAAAAGGATGTCGCCAAAATGATCGAGTAAATGACCCTTAGGGAATAGAAAATTTTGCACCTTACTACAAATATTCTGTTTATATGGTAAAAGCGTTATAATTCAGACATAAAGGTATGATAAATTAGTAAACAAATACGTATTTTTCTTAAACTTGAAATGAAAACTCTAATGAAGGAAAGAAATGCTAGAATTTATTTTGCTTTTATGGCGGGTTACAAAGCTAGTTTTAATATAATTTTGTAAAGGGAAAATGGCAAGCAAAACCTTTTTAACAACTTATAATTTGATAAAAATATTGTTTTTTACTAGATAAGTTAAGTGATTAAAAGTCACAGGAGAATAATGAAGGGATGAATTGTGATGTTTGTCATATTTTGTTTGTTTGTAGAATAAATGATATAAAAAAATTCAATTTTTGCCATGTTTCCATTCACTAATAAATAATTAGGTGTTTTAATTTTTATATTTGATTGCAAACATCGATATTTCGGACATACTCTACCTTATTCAGTGATTGTATACACAACTAACACAATAAATAAAATATCAATTAAAATAAAAATCCAATTAATAAATTAAAAATCAACGATATAATTTAAAACATCCTTCTTGCTTTACTCAGGATAAGAAGTTTGGTCAATTTAGATGTAGATGTAGACGTAGTGTTATCAAACTAACGTAAACTATAGAAAATAACATAGACGTAAAAGATAACATGTTAATTTTAATAATTTAGTATATTTGACAAAAATATGCTTACGCTAAAAATTTTCGGCTCTCACGAGGTATGAACTTGGGATCAGTTGATCGCGATATTTATATGTTGAGTACATCTTAATTGAATTAATTGTTTTAGTAAGTACTAGTGAATTCCCTGTGCAATTGCACAGAAGTAGTTCTTTCACACACAATTTTATATAGAAAAAAAATATTTGTTTTTGCATAGGTAATTTTTATTGTTTTCGGAATCGCTTGATTCTTGAATATTTATTTATATATTTCTTGTTTAGATCAAACAGATTACAATTAGGTCTTAAACTAAAAAACTTAAACTTAAATTAAAATGGGTACTAGGGGTCAAATAAATTGTAAATCAAACAACAAATGTAATGCAAAATAAAACTCGCAGCTGTTAAGATACTAATAATCTAAACTCTAACTTAAGTATAAGAAGACTCTGTCATTATAAATTATGTATTAAAAATTTTTGGAAATAAACGAACTATCATTAACTTAGACAGACTAATATAGTGTGATGGTTATGTTATCCACTATGTTATCTAATAGTAGAATAGTAATTTCGAGTTCGAATCCCGCTTATGTAATGAATGCATGTAGGTACACACAAAGTTTTTCAATTATTCTTTGAAATTAATTTGGAATACATGTTCGTTGTCATTTAAAATAAAATGGAACTTTGCTATTATGAAGGCAAGTTTTATTTCACAATAGATGTAGTTTTCCACACTAATATTGACTGCTATGCTATACAAAAAATTAAAAAATTGATAAGTAGACAATGTTATTGTCTATGCCATTGTCTTGTAGGTATTATTGTAAATACCAAGCCGTTTAAGCAGTTACGATGTTAATCGTCCAGTCTCGAAATTATAAAAATAAACAATCTAATCATTTGAATGTGCTTGTAAGCTATTATAGTAATTTATTTATCCCATATTTTTTTACTTCTTTAGTGAGCCAATTTATTTATACTTTTGTACTACCTATGTGCAACAGAGCGTTAATAATTCATTTTTTTTTTTTTTTTTTTTTTATGTTGCAAAATAAAATATTTATTTATTTATTTATTTATTTATTCGTCTACAAAGTGAGATCTTACAGACTAGCAACAAAACAATACAAAAAAAAACTATATATAAAAATAAGAAAAAAGCAAAGAAAGAGTACTTAAAATTATTCAAAAATATAATTTACACTATATAACGCAAGATCTTTAAATAGAGTTCTACTTAATAAAAAAAACATCAATCACCTTGAAACCGGTTCATTTCTACTATAATTTGTTCTATGAAATTGAGTATTCAACAAGTTCTGCGATCTAAGTAGTCTCGGTGGTATAGCTAAACCGAAACTCTGTAATAAATTTGATAAACAACTTACATCTTGCATCATATGAGGGTCTTCCTGTTGTGAGTTGAAATCTTCTCAGGGCAAAACGAGTAAAATTTATTTGAATTTTTTCAATTCTTAATACGTGGATATTGCAATAAGGATTCCAAATAATTACACCGTATTCTAAAATTGGTGTTACCAGAGATACATATAACGCTTTAAGCGTATATGGATCTCTAAAGTCGATAGAGTTTCGCTTAATAAAACCCAGCATTTTATTAGCCTTTGCGATTGATTATGTAATCTACATGATCTTTGAAAGAAAATTTTTGATTGAAATAAACCCCCAGATCTTTTATATTATTCTATCTATTTAAAATGTTGCAATTTATAGAATAGTCAAATGTTATGGGTGATAATTTTCTAAAATACGACCATGGTACACTTGCTATAGTTTAGGTCTAAACCATTAATTAGAAACCAGTCATAAAATGTATTCAAGTCATCTTGCATTGCTGTACAATCATGTAAAGATGATATTTTTGAGAAAATTTTCGCATCATCTGCAAAAAATGAGATATGAGCAAATTTTAGTAATATATCACTTATAAAAAGAATGAATAGCGTATGTCCCAAATGAGATCCCTGCGGTACTTCCGATTCTACAGGAAAATTGTATGAGGAAAAATTGCTGATCTTTACATATTGCACTCTGTTTCTTAGATATGATTCAAACCAGGAAAGAATATTAGAGTCAAATCCTAAGCTCTCCGTTTTTGAAATCATAAGTGAGTGGTCTAATCTATCGAATGCTTTTACAAAATCAGTATACACTACATCCACCTGATTACCTAATTCCATGTGATTTAACGTATAGTTTACAGAAGAAGCAAGATGTGTAGTGGTAGATCTTTTTGTAGTAAAACCGTATTGATTATCCGGAATTTTATTTTTAATTAGAAATTTTAATCTATCATTAATCAATGCTTCAAATATTTTTGGACAACAAGATAGTTTAGATATCGGTCTATAATTTTTTATATTAATTATTGGGCCGGATTTGTGAATTGGTGTGATGCTGGATAATTTCCAGCAGTCGAGAAAATCACCACTGTTGAGAGACAGTAGTTAAATATTATTGTTAACGGAACGGCTAAAGCATGACAATTTTTCCCTAAAATAGGTTGTATGCCATCGGGGTCACTGCTTTTGTTCCCATCGAGTTTACTAAGAGCTACTAAAATTTCGTCTTTCTCAAGCATTATATTACCTAAGTCAAAAATTGGAGTAACATTAGCAAAACTACTCCTTACATTGGCTTGTTGAGGTGTAACAAAATTTGACCTAAAAAAATCGCAAATAGAGAGCAACTTGTAGACAGATCATTTGAAGCTTTATTTTCGAATTTCATGTGTCGAGGAAAACCACTTACATTCCTCTTTTTGTTTATTACTGACCAAAAACTATTGCTATCATTTCTTACTTTACACTCCAAGGACCACATATAATTACGATAAAGGAAGCGGTTTAAAAACTCAAATTCCCTTCGTAATCTTTCAAAATGTTTCTTGTCTGCAAGAAGATCTGTTTTTCGGTATATTTTATGAGCTTTATTTCTAGCATTTTTTAGTCTTAACAAATTACGGTTGAACCATTTCGGATGATTTGACAATACAGTTTTTTTTTCGGAACAAACATTTCTATCGAATTGTTTATCACATTAATAAAGGCATTATATTTATCGAGTAGGCCCACCCGTTCCAAGATGATGTCCCAGCTTACACTTTCCAAATTTAATGAATTGTAATTAACATTATTATAATTATATTGAAAATTGTTAGAAGTTATATTCTTGCAAAAGTTTACAATTTTAATTTCAATTTCTAGTGCAATGTGATGCATATCGCTACTTAAAATTGGACAATTATTTTCATAAATATTAAATAATAAATCGTTACTCAAAAATACTAAATCTAATAGTCTACACAAAAAGTTTTGATATTTATTTATTTGAACCAAATCTAAACTTAAAAGTTGATCAATGACGATATGAGCTGACGTTGAGGATAAATTAAACGGAACCATAAGATTTTCGTCTTCCATCCATTTCCAACTGATATCTGGCAGACTAAAGTCTCTTAAGATGCACACATGGTTTTGATCATTGTGAATAGAAATTTCATCTATGTTATTAACATATTTAAGGTAAACATTCGATAGACTGTTAGACGGTATGTAACTAACAGTCACAATTAAAGTTTGGGTTGTTTCGTCTTCACCAAATATGTGATATATTATATTTTTAAATATTTGACAACCCTATGATTGAATGCCGTAAAATTGTATATTAATTATTACTTTTAATTTTGGATTTGTGGAATTTGTAACTTTTTTTTTATTTCGTTTTATATGTATTACAATTAGCAAAAAAGTTTTACACCACTAATATTGATTCTTAGTTACTTAACTAAATATCTTAAAACTATATTTAATTTATTTAGTTTTGGTCGGATGAAATTAATATTACTAATCTGTTGGGATATTTTGAGTTGAACATTCATTTTCTATTTTATTCGCTAAATTTTGGAAAAATTTAACAAAACCAAAATGTATTTGTTGTAATTTTTTTTTTAAAACTTATACTATTTAAAATCTAATTTACACCTACTCTAATCCTAACTTATTTAACTTTAATCTAAGCTTAACTACTTAATCTAAATCTAAACTTAATCTAACTTAATCTAGAGTTACTAACCGTATCTGGTTTTAATTAAATTACGAAGTATTTAGCCACCAATAATTATTTCTTAATCTGGAATTTGTAAATATTTTAAATGATTTAAGTACTCACCACCGTTTTGCATATTTTTAGGCCTTAAACCTTATTTTAGCCAAATTTTAATATTTTTTGTGGTATAATTTACTATTCAACTATTCTTACTTTTAACCTCCCCACGTTGTCGATCTTGTGTATTATATATAAGACTAGAGGCCCCTGTTGTGTAATTATATTTCAAGTTTAAGTCAAATTTAAAGTTTTTAAAAAAACAGTAATTTACGTACTGACATAGACTTCGCACGACATAACAGAAACCACTCGTATTTAATAAAAAGCTTTGTGGTTAGTAAGTTTTATTTAGGACACATATAAATACACGTCCCTCATATACTGCTTCGTTTCCGATATATTCCCTATAGTAAGTGGCATTTAGTGGATAAAATTACTAAAAATAAAAAATTTTGTCATTAAAGAGGTACGTATATATACCTACATAATACATAATTTTAATAAAAACTATATTATTACTACAAATAACCAAAATTTAAAAACAGTTAATTAAAAAAATAAAAATGAAGAATTCAAGTGATTTGTTTTTTTGTTGTTTTTTATTTTTAATTCAGATGAATTTGTTTTTTTGTTTTTTTTTTTGGCATATGTACATAGATTCATTAGCAAGTCCATATGTAAATTATAATAACTGATTTGTTTGCTTTTGTTTATTATTTTAATACGATCTCACATATGCATAATGTATTTGCTGAATAATAAAATCATATGAGTACAAAATGTTCAACTGTGTGCGCATTTTTGTTTTATATATAATCTTATATATTATATATATTAGAAGTTCATTAAGGAGTAGGAGAATCGAAATAAAATGAAAAGGTGACTACTGCGCAGGACCTAAAATGCTTGTCAATTATAATTATAGATGTTTTAATAAATAAAATTAGTTAAAATGTTTTCAGTTTGACTTTGTGATGCAAAATACTGTTAAACAAAAACAATATAAATTAATTTAAGTCGTTATAAATCATAATCTTTCAAATTCATCGAATTTTCAACTTAAACACATTACATGTGATTATAAACAAACATAACTAACATAAAAAATTATTTCAGTGATAAATATTTTTTTTTAATATATCGAAGTACACTCTCTCTTAGTACTTTTTATTTAGGACCAAAAAATTCATTTAATTTTTATTTTATTAATAATTTAAAAAAAAAAAAAAAAAAAAACAATTTATTTTTATTTTTTTTTTATTTTTTATTGAATTCCATCATCATCTCAATATAAAGGGAAAAATATAATTTATATAAAATATAAAAAATAATAGTATGGCGAGTAAAGAAAGTACGTTGATACGATAAGCCCAGTCATTTGGAAATTTTATTATAATATTATTTACTTCAATTTATTTACTATCATTAGTTACACGGGGAATATTTTTCGTCCCATTAGGATAATAAATATACGTAAAAAAGTTAAGTTTTTGTTTTATTTATTATTTTTTTTTATACTAGAAATTTTTATAATTTAAAATATATAATATAGATATAATAAAAATAAAAATAAAGAATAACGGTAAGTTTTAAAATTTTTTTTTTTTGCTTTCATTTTGTTGCAAAGGCTTTCAAGTTCTTTTTAAAAATTCATACGGCGACAAAGTTTCTAACTTTTTATATATGACTATATACCTATATTATACTCATACCTTACTATACTTTTAAAATTTATAACATAAATTTAGTAAATTACAACAACTACCTATATATACACTAATGCTATTCTATATTTAATGGTACTATATTATAATATACTGTCTATAAATACATACGATCTTCTGAATGTGTGCATGCATCTAACCAAAAACGTCCTTTCGTTTTTGTTTAATTTTTTTTTTTTCTTTTTAAGTTTTCATCTCTAAGGAATTTTCAAGATTAAAAAGCTAGAATTGTGTAGTTAGAAGGGACATAAGAATAATAAAAGAAACAAGAACAAAAAGTAATAAGAAAAAAAAATAATAGTAAAAATAACGGAATTGGTATGTCGTACATAAATAAGCGGTTCGTTTCATCTTTCAAATAATTTCTGTTATATATTTTATGTAAATACGTATAAGTATAATGTTGTTATATATATATAATATATATATACAAAAATAGTTACAATTTTCTTTTAGTAAATGTCGTCGTTTTTGTATCCTTTTGTGTAAAAAAAATGTATGTATACATTATAGGTAAATATATATGAATTTTTCATTTTCTTCTGTTACTTCTGTGGTTAAACACAGGGGTATGTGTGTGTATATTCGATTGTAAAATACCTAGAGTAAAAGTTTAAAATTTAAGATTGAAAGAACCAAGGGTGGTAAAGATAACAAAATTTTATTTTTTCTTTCATTTTTTCATCAGGGATTAAACAATCTTGGTATATATATAGAGAGGTAAAGAGTAGATTCGGTGAAAAAGAAGATGAAAGTTCCCATTATATATTTTTATCGAACGTTAGTCTCCAGCGAAATATGAAAACATTTTTTTTGTTTTTATTTTTTAAACTTTAGAAATCCAAACCAGTTTTTAAGTTTTTTTGTTTTTTTTTTTATTTTTATTTTTTAGGTTTTGTTTATATTTTTTTGTGCAATCGTTTTAACAGGTCTTTAATTGAAGAAATTTGAAAACAATCAGTTTTGTATATCATGCAGTACATAGTTTTTTTTTTGTAATCAGAACTCTTTCCAATCAAATAAAAAATAACTTTAACCAATAATTTTTTAAAATACCGTGGTCTTCTCTTTTATTGATTTTTAAACTGCACTTTATTTTAGTCAAGATTTTTTTTAATTTAAATTTTTTTTTTGTATCAATGGTTTTTAATTGTGTGACTGTAAAAGATCTATAAAAAGAAGAAGAAAAATAAAGTTTTCGATTATTTAGTGGAAAAAAATATATTTTTAACCCATTTATGTGCAAAGGTGCAAATGTGCAAAACCTAAGTTGTAAAACCCAAGTTGTTTAAAATTATGTCATAAAATGAATCCATTGCAATTCACAGATTGAGCAAAATAATTGTGTAACCCACATTTTAATTGTAAAATGATTGTGTAACCCTGATTTTTAATTTCCAGACTCAAACTACAAAGTAATACAAAGTAAATATAATATGTAGCGTTTTTTTTACGTACCCAAAAATTTTTATATATTATTTCCTTTTCCGAAATATAGAAATTTATGTTCGAAGGACATCAAGAGCACCATTCGCACTTTTCATAGTTTGTGTGGGAATGAAATTCACTGAAGCCCACCTATCTTTTTTCTGTTATCCAAGCTATGTTTGATCGACTAATAATTTTGTTTTATATTTCCCGTGAAGAAAATAGTCAAATCAATAGTTTTCGCGTGGGAAAATTATTTAGATATATTCATTTTGTTCAGTGGGATATTATTGATATGATAATTTCTGTTAAGGAAACAATTATCGTAGAATTTTCCATTTTAGGCTGGTCACTACCTCTTGGTGTTATTATTTGCAAATATTATGAATTTCAAAATATTTCCATATTTTGTTCACTAGGATTACCCTACTTTTACGGTTATTGCCTCAATTGTGTATTTTAATTCTGCTTAAAATAAAAAAAAATTGCAACTACAACCTACACGATCGGTGGCGCAGTAGGTAGAGAACCTACCGAAAGGTCCCGGGTTCGATTTCCGATGAAGCAAAAAAAAAAATACTGCATTGGTTTTTCGAGCTGGTCTAGTACCCTTTGTCATTGGGATATAATATATTACAAAGATAATTGAGAGTTAATCTGGTAACAAATTAAATAAAATTAAACTATTCTATTTAAGAAGGCTTAGTTCCTGACAATAGTAGTAGTTTTCCACATTTAATGAGTAGATAAGTCAGTAATTTGTTAAAATAAATACTCGAATTATTGTAGATTTTGTAGTGTAAAATTGCAGTACCGTACTTAATTAAGCACGAAAAGGTGATTCTACTCTTCTCTTGAGTAGTGTGTAAAAAAATGTTTCATTCAAACATAAAGTTATGTGCGATTGTGGTACCAAATTAACCCTTAAAATAGTAATTGTTACAGCTATAAAAAGCACCAGCAGACTCTAACTCCACTTCAGAAGGTATATGAGATGATTCCCTAGATTAAAACTGAATTTTTCAGATTAATACACACACACAGACTTTATACATGATGTTATTAATATCAGTTTTAAATTTGTACTATAATCTAGCAAAAATATAAATTCACTACTATCGATGTACTTTGTCAGAGCACACTAAAACTCTGTTAATAAATATGCATATGACACCAGCGTGTATATATGAATATACATAATGAAAGTAACCGGTGCTCCACATTAGTCATTTTCACACATTATCCGTTGGTCGATGGCATATGTAGTAAAATAATCAATGTGTTGCACCGGGTACCTTCAATAAATTTCATTGACAATATTAAAAAAAAATCTCAAATAATAAAGGCTTGAAGGCTTGAGGACATTTTCCTTTTATTATTTTCAACAACTAATTATATGGAAATACATATATGGAAATCAGTCGGAAATTTAATATATAGACAACATTTTATTACATTCAAATTCATCTATCTTACGTTCCTGTTTACAATTCTTAGCCATGTTCATATTTTGTCTCTGTACTTTAAAAATAGTATGTACTGATCATTACGAATCATCATACTTAGCCGTACCTTACTTATTTACTTAGGTGACAAACATACTATGTAGATCCTACGCCTAACTCATCAACGTCCTCCATTTTTATCAGACACTTCTCTACAATTGAAAATACGAAATTGTTTTATGTCAGCTGATATTTCATCTCTCCAACGAAGGTTTAATCTGCCACGACTTCTTATACCTTCAGGTTTCATCAATGTCCATCAACCCCATCCTTGAGCTATGCCTTGAGCGGATATCCTTCGGGCTTGGATTTGAAGATTCTCTTAGCTGAAGCATTTTCATCTATCGCTCTAGGTGTTTGCGTCACTGTAGTCTTTTGAATATAATTTTAATGACAATGTCCACTTCACTACACAGCGTCGTCATTACACAGCTCATATTCTTCTCCAAACCTCATCGTCGTTTTCACGTTATCCTTTTTTCCCATAATTTATCGCAAATGCGAGCTACTTTGAACATTCCTCTCAGGCAAATATTTTAATACGGTCTCTTCTAGTGACAGCTGCACAGCTCATATCAGTATTATAGAATTTAATTTCATGATTTTTATTAGAAGCACAACATTTCATATTGAATATTACAGATCAGACCGTTGCTTTTATTTTTTCTGATATTTTCTTATTTCACATTTCTCCTGTTACTTGAAGCCATTTCATCTATCTGTAATTTATACAATTCGAACATCTTCTGCAGTATTATTATTATTTTAACCACAGAATACAATTTGATGTTATATTGACAGTTCAACTGTAATTTAATTTAAAATAAAAATTAATTGAAAATATCCTTCTTATTAACTATACACCACACTCTTAATATTATTGTTTTGATGATGATGACATGTAAACAGCGAATATTCTCCAAAACATCAATTTTGTCAATTAATACTACAATATAATTTTTTACTACAATTTATTTTTTTTATTTTACAATTTTCTATTATTCTCATTTCATTAATAAAAGCAAAGAAATAAAAACTGAAACAACTAAAACTCAATTTTTGAAAGTTAAATTCTCTCTATTGTCCTCTCAATATTATATATCCATCTTTAAATTTCACCGTTATATGAAACTGTTACTTAAAACTGAAACAATGTTAAGCTAAGTAAAAATCTCATGGGTTATTTCCTTCCGTTTTTATTGGAAACTTCCTTTTCCTTATGCATACTTTGCATTTCGATACGTTTTATAGACCTATATATAGATAATGTTGTATATTATTTATGTACTGTGGAGGAAATTCAAATAGGTATCTACCACAATAATAATATAAATTTAATTCAAATAAAAGCAATTACTTTTTTTAAAAACAGAGGGCACTTTAACGCGATAAATTTATATTTTTAATTGATCTTATATTATTGACATAATATTATTATAATATTAATATATTAATGTTATAATTTCAGTTAATAATAAATTATAATGTATATATTTAAATTATGAATTTGAGCACAAAAAATTATTGTTATTAAATAATTTTACGAGAAGTAAGTAAAATGTCAGATACAATGGTGATATAACTCCTACATCTTTGTTTCATTGTAAATAAATAAATAGAATTTTTATTTATTTAAATGTAAAATCCGATAGAAATTTTAATAATTTCTAAATAAATTCATAATTTTATTAATTAGTAACATAATAGATTTTACGTTAAAATTTTGGTCGATTTTTATAACTCACAGATGTATTAGTAACACCTTTTAATAAATTATAAAATCAAACAAAGCAAAAATCTTATAAAGCATAAGTAGTCTAACACTACTAAATACCTACTGATGATGAGTTCAAGTAGTCTTGTGACGAATAAAATTGGTACTGTAAATAGAGTTTCATTAATTATAGTACTAATAATAGTAGAAATAATAGTAGTAGTATATTAATAATAGTAGAATCGATCTCAATTGATTTATTTACACACCCACCAATGCTAAAATTTACCTTATTATCAACAATGATACTAACAAAAATTAAAACAAAAATTCAAACATTAAAAATAGAACATAATTTGATTTAAAAACACAAATTAATTTTATTTATTTGAATATATCTACAATGTTGCTATAGGTACTTATAAACATAATCGTTTTTTTAAACAAACGAAAAAAAAAATATAATCCACAATATCCCACAAATAATTTATACCGATAGTCTAAGTGTATTGCGAGCTATAAAATATATGAACAATAAATCGTAAACTACCTAAGACATACGAAGTAAGTTAATAACAAATCAATGAAAAATTTAGTTAGTATGGATACCAGGTCACGTTGGAATATCAGGAAACGAGACAGCCGATTATTTATAGGGAATCAAGTTTCTAAAAATAATTTTTTTCATTATATTTTTTTTGTTATTTTTGTATTTTTCATTTTTTTTATTTTTTACATTGTTTCGGAAATACCTTGTTTAGCTAAATAAATACCTAAATAATAAATAAATCGTTGAATTTCAAAATAATAATAATAAACACAAAAATTTTTACTGACTTATACACATTTTTGTTGATTATTTTCTTAGGGTATATGAAAGACTAATTCTAAACTTACTTCCATAGGTACCAAATGGACAATATTTTAAAGTTTTATATTTTATATAGATAATAATTTTTAACAATTGACATTTTTTATATTTGATAATTTTTTTTATATTACGTTATTATACGTGTAAATTTCTAATTCAATTTCTAATTTCAATATGAATATCTGTTACAATTATTAGATGTAGTCATCTCAATAGTCACACTCCATTAATGTTAGTAGATTCACTCGTTCATCAGTCAAAATTTTAGATTCAAAAAGGTGATCGAAGACCACCGCTGAAAAATTAGTTTAGTGAAAAGGAAGAATGAACAAAATCTAAAATCGTCATCTTGACTCATGTGGAATGGTAGTTCATTAACCATTATTCAATTTACTTTTGTTCTATAAGTTATTATCGACACACTCTGAAATATATAAATTTGATAAACTTATTTTTTTTATATGCTGACATTTTAATAATATAAATTTTTTACTCTAATTATTTTGCCACCACTGTCCAAGTGTAAATAAATAAAAGAAAAAAATTAAACTATCCATGCTGATAGAATTTTCTTTGGTGAAAAAAATATCCATCTTATAAAAATAAAAATCGAAAAACAAAAAGGAATAGACAAAAAAAGGTATTGAAAGGATAACAATAACTTTAGGTTAGCTAAGTAACTTTTATTAATAATTAAAAAAAAAAAAAATACAAAAACAAAGTCTACACAAAAAAAAAAACATAAAACTTTGAAAAAAAAAAAACTTTGTTCATATGAATTTATAAGTTTCAATTTTTATTACACTGTTAACTCATTAACCTTTCTGCCTTGATTGTTTTTAAAGATTTTTTCTATTCTGTTATATTGTATTTATGTTTTTATATTCTTTTTTTTAGTTTAATTGTTTCTGTGTTTTTTTTTATTTCAAGTTAAAGAAATAACAGTTCATAGTACAAATACACCTCCAAAATAACTAAAAAAAAACCGTTAAGAGTTCTTCATATTTATGTTGATAACTTGGTATGAATTCTAAAATTTTCTAACATCATTAGTTTATTACTTTAATGCAATAAAATAGGATACAATATAACTAAATAGTAACGGTGAGTATAATCAGTATATAACTGCACTACAGCATAAGCAATTTATATTTATTCTTACTTTAATTTAATTTTTTTTTTTTGTTTCATTTTATATTTTTTTATACTGTTTGTTTTTTTTACCTTTACCGAACTAAGTTAATATAGGTTAATCTTCTTTTTTCTTATTTCTCTCTATCTTTGTTTTTCATTCTCTCTCTACCTTTTGTTTTTTTATTTTTTGTATATGAAATATTTTATTCTTTTCTTATTTCGCGATTATCTATCGCTTATGTTTTATTTTTTTTTTTTATTTTTCTTTATTAGTTCATTTTTTGTTCTTATCTTGTTCGGGAAAAAAAATGAATTAAGAAAGTTACTTTATATTATAATGGAAACTATTTAGTTTAGTTTTTTATTTCTTTTTTCAATAGTGATGCTATAAAGTGAATTTAAAGTGAATATTAAATTATTAGAAGAAAAAAAAAATTAAAACAAAGGTTTATATTAATTATTGTTAATTAGAGACAAAAAAAAATAGTATAGAAATTTATTCTATTAAAAATTATAAATTTAATTTAATTTAATTTTTTAATTACGGCGTTTAGTATAATAAAACTGTTTCGTAAGATCTTTCTTTTTTCCCGGTAGGAAATTTGAAAATATAATTGTGAGAAATAACTAATTAACAACTATAGCTGTTCTTTTCATCCGGTTCAAGGTCCAGGTCAATCGTTTAATATGAAAATATAATAACAACAAAAACCCACATATTTATCTGATTTTTATGCAGGTCTCAAATATTTAGTAATGCTACTTGTCACGAGTGGCGCTCGCATAGTTTTGTAATAGAAATTTTTGATAATTCAATTAACAAGTTTTCCAACTTAAAAAAATTATTCAGATCATTAACCTACATCGTTCTTTTCAATTTGATAAAACCTAGACCTTGAACCAAATCAAAAGAACACAGCTTATATTGACATTAGCAATACCGCTAAAGGTACATATAGTTGTGTGAATATAGTTGTGTGAATAACTAATCCCCAATTTCTCTTTTATTCACTATTGTAATTTATTGAGCCGATTGAATAGAGCTGAACTTACCGACCTAAATAGTGTAGTTGTTATGTCATCTGACTACTAATCAGAAGGTTCCAAACTCGAATTCCAATGAGGGAATGGATGTTAAATTAAATTTTATTTTCATTATTCTTAAAATAATGAAATTTTAGAAAGTTTGTTGACAGTATGAGAGTTGAGAATATACCAATAGGGCAATAGGTATTAACATAAATAAATTGAGACCATGGAATTATTTACGAAGGTTTAATTTCTTATGATAGCAGTGTATCGTATCATATTTAATTAGTTAATGTATTAGAAAATATCAAAAACAATATACTCATTGACATAAATTTCTTGTTCAACTTGGTGTAATTTAATTACAAATACATACATAATGTACGAAAAGATATTCTACTTACGTTACTGACAATAGCTGCAAAAACAAAAACTTAAATGTACCATAAATATACTAGGGGCCCCTGTTGAGTACGTATATTTCAAGTTGAAGTCAAATTTAAAGTTTAAAAAAAAACAGTAATTTACGTACTGACATAGACTTCGCACGATATAGCAGAAACCACTCGTGTTTAATAAAAAGTTTTGTGGTTAGTAAGTTTTATTTAGGACACATAAATACACGTCCCTCATATACTGCTTCGTTTCCGATATATTCCCTATAGTAAGTGGCATTTAGTGGATAAAATTACTAATAATAAAAAATTTTGTCATTAAAGAGGTATATACACCTACATAATAAATAATTTTAATAAAAACTATATTATTACTACAAATAACCAAAATTTAGAAACAGTTACTTAAAAAGATAAAAATGAAGAATTGAAGTGATTTGTTTTTTTGTTGTTTTTATATTTTTTATTTTAGATGTATGTATTTGTTTTTTATTTGACATATGTACAATGTACATTATATTCACTGCAAGCAATTATAATAAGTAACTTATTTGTTTGTTTCTGTTTTTTATTTTGATAAGAACTCACTATACATAATGTATTTGCTAAATAATAAAATCATATGATTAAAAAATTTTCAACTGTGTGCGCATCATTGTTTTATATACAACTTATTTATTATATTAGAAGTTCATTAAAGAGAAGCGAAATAAAATGAAAAGGTGTCTACTGCGCAGGTCCTTAAATGCTTGTCAATTATAGATAATATACCTACTAGTTCAATTATTACTCATGCATAAAATCAGAAGAAAATAAATCAAAACAAATAATAAGTTTATCACTAATTCTGATATTTACAGCTTCAATACAAGGACAGCTGCAAATCATTTAAGATTTTTTTCTAACACATAACATGGGTGGCTTAGATCCAATGTTTAGCTCAGCTATAATTTGTATAACCAGTTATCAGCAAGCTACAACGACTTACAAAATTATAAGATTAAAAAAATGATTACAGATGAACTGCAAAACAGTATAATAAACTAATTTGTAAAAATAAATATACGCTATGATCTATGATAAATTTTAATCTATTTTTTATATTCAGCAAACTTGATGTATAAGTTAACATAGTCAACAAATACTGAGTTCATATCGTTTGTTCGTAGTGTACAGATCTTTCTTTTACGCCGGTTTAAATTAAGTTCATTTAGTGAATCTATAATTTAATAATAAAGTTTATTGAACTTTGATTCCTAGCTGTGGCAAAAGTTAATGTTAAATATTTGTTTAACATTTTTCAACTAATAACACAATTATTATAATAATAATAACATTTTAAAGTAAAGCTTTGTCACTTGATTATAATAATAACATTTTTAAATATTACTGGATTTTTTAACATTTTTGTTATCTTTAAATGAAATAAAAATAACATTTTAAAAAAAAGCTTTGTCACCAGATAAGGTGATTTATAACATTTTTATTTTCTTTTAATAAATTATAAACATTTTAAATATTACCTGTTGTAATAGTTTTCGCGCATTAAATATTGAACTCAAATAATAATATAAATTCAACATAATATAAAAAATAGCTTTAACTTTATTTGTAATAAAAATCGTATATACTATAACAATTAAATAATGTTTTATAAATGCGCGTGTTCATGTGCAAATTTGGATCTTAAGTCTGGAACAATACAATGCAATGGCTGTTGCCAAAAACGCTTCCACGGGGTTTGTGTGGGATTGGAAAGGAACTGGCATATCTCGAGATTGGTAGACTATTTTGTTTCTGAAAATTGCCTTAAACTCCATAAAATCCTACAAGATCTCAAATCGGATCAATTAAAGGATTTTGAAATGTTAAGCGACCAACAAAATAATTTTATAGAAAAAGCCTGAAAAGCAATTGATCGGAACACGAAAATATTTTCTATTGTATGTCAACGAATAGATTTGGGAAATCTTACTAATAATAAGATCAACGTATTAGCTGGGGTGGCATTGTGTAATTTGAAACGTCATTTTGTTTCGACCATTTTTATTTTGTTTCAATCTTTTCAAAAATGGTACGATATATTTTAGTATTATGTAAGGTTGAAACGCTACTTTTTTTTACGTTGGATACGACCAAATTTTGGCGATAGAAAAATAGTTGACGCTTTTAGGCAAATTTTAAAAAAAATAATAAATTAATAAATGATTTTTATTGCAATATTTATTTTAGAAACGCACAGAAATAAAACTTCCAATAAAATGAAAAATTAAGTAAATTTATAATAGTTTTCTTACAAGAAAAAAAATTTTCAAAATAAAAAAAAAAGATGTTGGTATTATTATTAGCTTCTTTTACTTGTATCTAGTTGCAATTTCTTTTAGTTCCATTTTTTTTTTTCAATATTATTTTCTAGCAGTAATTGTTTCACTGTTTTTTCGAGCGTTTCAAATTACGTAATGTCATCCGAATTTTGTTTCGACCGAAATGTTTGAAAACATTTTTCAAAGTTACATAATGCCACCCCTGATCAATTAAACGATAAAATTCAACTTCATATAAACAGTGCTATGGAGAAATTTCAAAAATCGATGAAACATAATATAAAGGTACTAATCGATCCTTTGGAGTACAATGTCAGCGATCTAAAAAATAGCCTAAAGGACAATATAAATACATTCAACAGCATTTCATTAGCTATTAAATCTATAAAAATGTCTGTTAACCAACTTAATGGTATTAAAACGGGTGATTTTGAAATTAATGAGCCAGATGTAGATGATCAAATTGTTCATCAATTGAAAACATTTCTTCATTCAGAGTTTATAAATATATGAGAACGTCTGGATAATATTAATTTAAACTTAGAGAACAAAAATAAAATGAACAAAAATCTTGTGCCACAGGAAAAAACGCTATTTGATGAGATAAGTGTTGTGGATGCAATTATTGCAAATAATCAACCAGAAATGCATCGAAATTCGAATCAAACTGAGAGATTATTAACTGAAAAATATATTGCTTCCACTTCAAAAGTAAAAATAAGTTTACCAAATTAATAGTCCCAAACTTGAATTAAATACTTTACTTACGTCTCCTCATCCAGATATTATTATGTTTAGCATGTAAATTAAAGGTAATATTATCAAATTAAATTAAATATTTTATTGTAATAGTAAATTTTATTTGTAAATTTCATAAATATCAATTTTAACCGTTAGAAAACCACACATTTAAATTTTTTGTTTGTAAATAATAGAAAATTGTAAATATAATTCAATTGGATTTAGTAATGTAAAGTAACCGTATGGTTAAAGTTTGGTCAATAAAGTTATAAAACTAAAAAATAATATTTTAATTATTTTAACTTATATATTTTTTGTAAATTCTTTTTTCATTTTGTTAAAATCAATTCATTTTTATAATATTTATTTAATAGACAAATGCAAACATGTTTTTTTCATTGATTATTTCTAATTTCAAATTTTCTTTTCTTTTTTTACGTTTTAAATTTTTCTATGGTGCACTTAATTTTATTATATTATATTATTACCTGAATTTTTAATATATTTTATTATTTTATACTTGATAAAATGCTTATTTTTTTTTTGTTTTTACAAATATACACTCTGCAAAAGAGAATAATAAATTAAATAAATTAAAATATCACTATTTTAAAGAAAAGGCGAATTTGAGAGCTAAACATAAAAGCCGTGCTATAATAGAGTGAGATCTTGTTCAGTAATTAACATTTCACTGAACTTGAATATATTTTCGTTAATTTTTTTCTTTTAAATATGCAATCGAGTTCAATCAAATTGCTGGTATCTAGAAATCATTCATTAAGCTTGAATACGATCAAATATTTATGTTTGTTTCGAGATGTAAAACAATCTACCGCGAATACATTTGTTCAATAAAATTGAACAGTTGAGACTAAAATTTAGAAATTTAGAGTAAATAATAGCCAGTTCAAATTGATCAAAAAGTCCTAATGTTTTCAGTTTTTATTCTTAGAGAAGGACTTCAACGATGAAATTGAAAAAAACTTGCAATGTAGAATAAATTGATTTTATATTTTTTGAATCAGATTTTACTAATTTTATAATAATCCTGTCAAAATATAAATCGGTACAGAATTTAGCACTACACTATTATCGAATATTCAAATTGTTCATATCGACAGCGCTTGATCCATAGATTTGAAAACTATATAGTAACTATGTACAAATTGCAAAATTTGCAATGTACAATCAATTGGTTCTGTATTTTTGTCACAAATAATATAAGTTTAGGTATTTTATTAGGATTTCGTATACTGAAGTCCGTATTGTATTCCGCGGTCTGCAAATTTAATTATATATTTGAAATTTTTACAATTATGTATGCTGAACGGTAAATAATTTGAAAATTGTGACAGAATTTGTAATTCGGAAGTATTAGAATGGTTCGGAAGTGCATTATTAAGCATACAATTGTTGTATTTAGAATACTAGGAGAAGTAGAAAATGTAATATAAGTATAAATAGTTGTTTTTTCAATTTTTTTTTCTTTTATGAAAAATATTTTTTTTATTTAGGAATAAAAAAGCGCTTCAAAAGAATAATATATTTTATTATTTTTAATATTATAGCATAATATGTATGTATATTTAAAACGATACATATATAATTTTAGTTTCTTTAGAGAATTTTAAATTTTTTCTAATGTAACAAAAAATTACTATTAAATTTTAATTTGTATATATATACATACTACATATATAATTAAGAAAGTTATAACTTTTACTTTTAATTTATGTATGCATATTGTATATATACATTATGTCATAATACATTATCTATTAAAAAATTTATCACTTTTTACAAAATAAATAAAAAAAAAACTCAAACTGTGAACGTCGCCTTTTTTATTTAAAATAAAAATGTTTGAAATGTATATGAAAAAAAATCTTCCGAAACATCTGATTTTAATTTCTGTACAGACTTTGCAGTCGAATGGATTTCAGCATACCGATTTTTTCGTATTCGGATCGGAATGTTTTTTTGGAAATATTCTGCTTCGGACTTCAGCATAACCACCTAAGAAAATGATAACTAAATTTTACAAATTTCATCCTGTCAAAATCAAAATAGGTGCAAAATTCGACACTAAACTCAAAATGATCATAAATTTAAAAAAAACATTATTTCTTCTAAAAATTCAAATTTTTTCATATAATTTTTCAATACTTTTTCTTAAATTCTTAAATTTTTTTTTGTTTATTTTTGTTTTATTATTTTTTCAATATTATCTCATAAAATTTCCGTACGCATAAATTTTCACCTTAAAATTATTTTGTATCGTTTCTGTGAACATTATATTTGAACAGTTGCTGGTAAAATGATTTTGCTTCATATATATATTATGTATAGTTTTTTTTTTTTTTTTTATTTTTCTTTTTTTTTTTTTTGTTCTTTTGAAAAACCATATATGAAATTAAATATAAAAGGAAAAACGAATAAAAAAATAAAGCAGAAAATAAAAAAAAAAAAAAACAAAAATAAGAACCAATATAATAATTTCAAACCATATGACGCCTTCTTTAATAATGTTCGTACGTTATTGTACCACCCTATACTGATTTGTGTATCCTTTTTTGTATTTTGTTTTTTTTTTGTATTATGTTAACATTTTTTTTTTGTCTTGTTGTTGTTACTTTTCCAGAAGAAAAACCGACCCTAAAAATATTTTTCTATTGTTCTTTGTTTTTGTTTTTTTTTTATAAACCGTTCACATACCGTTATTTTGTTACAAATTTATAATGTTCTTGGTGATATTGGGGGTGAGTATAAGTCACACAAATAACCACAAAAACCGCATCAAATATTTATAATAGTAGAGAAAAAAAAATAACAAACAAAAAAATATATATAAAAAAGAAAGCAGCACGTACGCGACCCAAACGAAACAATTTAGGTGAAAATTTCAATAAAATTCGAAACAACAATAACAAAAATAAAAACAAAAATTAAAAAAAGAAATTTTTTTTTTCCTTCCCATATTTTGGTAAAAAACTGTTAAATTCAATAATATGTAAAACAGTTGAAAATGTTCGTAAAATTTAATATTTTCACACATTATTATCGTTCGGTAAAATAAAAATACAAAAAACTAATAAACAAAATCTAACACCACACACATATGCATAATATACAATTTCTTATTGTTTTATTTTTTTTATTATTATTTTTTTTTTTACATTTTTTTTTTTTCTCATATTGATATTATTCACAAACTATACAGACACATAATAACACTGGCATCCGTACTATTTTTATATCAATATTCATACATAAATAAATTCTGGTGTATATTTTAAAATTCAGAGGAACACATAATAATATCGTTCCGGGAATTACCCCTAAACACTACAATTTTATTAGATATATATTTGCAATCACATTCAAAACACTCTTGATAACTCTACATCATAGATTATAATAATTAAAATAACAAAATGCATTTTGTAAGAATTGAAAGCGGTCTTCAATTGAATACTAATTGAAAGAGTATTCCTGAGTGAGAGACTGGAAGTTTACAATATTTTATTTCATTTATTATTATTGTCATGATTTTATAATGGCTAATAAATTCAGAATTTTTTTAAAGCTTTTGCTTATTTATATTTACTGGCCCCTGCCTAATATTATTTAGGAAGGTTGAATAGTTTTTTTTTGTATTATTTAACTTATTATTGAAGTCGAAAATGGCCACGAAAACTTTTCAAGAGGCTACTTTTGTTTAATTTGGAATATTATTCATAGATACAATATTAAAGAACTAAAAAATATATTACTGAGTTCGATGAAAATTAAAAAAAATTGTCAAAACACAAATTTGGTAATTTGAACATAATATCTACAATTCAAGATCTATTATTGGAATAAAATGGTGTTGCCGAATATTTGACAAGGCTTAAAAAATCGATTGGAAACTCTACTGAATTGGGTTATAACTGTCGTGAAGGTAATAAAGAAAATATAGCACACAACACTATAATCTAAAAAAATATATTATATCATCGTTTATATGATTAGTTAAAACAATATTAGCTGGGTTCTTTTATTCCAATTCTCAGTGTAGGTCATATTTTAATATGAAATTACAATAATAACTCAAAGCCCAGATATTTATCTGGTTTTTATACAAGTCTCAAACATTTACTAATTACATTCAACACGAAAGTTGCTTGCCTAGTTTTTCAATATAAATTTTTGATAATTCAATTAACAGGTTAGTCAAACTTAAAAAAATTATTCATATCATTAATCTACATCGGTCTTTTGAATTTAATAAAACCTAGACCTTGAACAGTAGGAAAAGGAGCACAGCTATTACTATAAAAAATAGATTATTGTAGAAAAAGAAAAGTGTTTTTTTTTTATTATACAGAGTAAAGTAGTTTTTCTACTTTTAACTAAATATTTCAGCCGTTGAGAAGAACTAGATGATAAAAGTAATTAACTGGAAAACAAGTTTTTATAAAAACAAATTAAGTTAACAAACACTAGCATCATTACCAACTACTTTGAAGTACTTTAAGTATGACACAGTGGTTAGTAATAGAATACTAATGTTTGTTGACGCATACATTTATTTTGTCATCCAGTCTTGCCCAGCATATATACGATATCATATCTTAATGCAAATAGATAGTTTAAGATTGTGACGTTGGTTCATGAAACAAAACTAACAGCAGAGCAGCGGAAAACAAGCAAACCAATTCACAAAATTGAAAAAAATTATTTTTTACTAAACATTTTTATTTCTTTTCAAATTTATAATTCGAAAGTCCTAAAATGATTCTATAATATAATTAACGAAAATTTAATTCCCTTCACAAAAAAATCCTCAAAAGCCTATACGGCGATCAGTACTTCAGAAGTTATGTGTTGTTTTGTAACTACACGTCTTTTTGTTTTATACTAAATTTCTTTATTTTCATTTATTTTTAATATACGAATTTTTATTATATTCATAAAAAAAAACAAATTTCATTTAGTAAATAGGTACGCTTCATATTATGTACATAGGTATATGGTTTTTTTATAATTTACTTTTATTTTGTACTTGATTTGTTTTTGTTTTTTTCTACTGAATATTTTTCTATGTGTTATATGAGAAGAATTAGCTACATATTTTTAAACTATTATTCAATTTGATCATAATCATATCATATATTATTTATTATAAATTATTTAATTGAAAGGTAACTAAATAATTTCAAATAAACCCAGGAATGTAGGATTAAATAAAACAGTGAACAGTTTTTTCAAAATTTACAAAATTGTCAACATGTCAGTAAATTTAAATAGCAATGACTTACAAAAATAAATAATTTTTTTTAGCCACACTTCAAAAAACTTTAAATTATCAAAACAGAAAACATTTTTTATTTGATTTTCTTATTGTTTATTCTATTGTTTTTGTATTTCTTTACATGTATTTATATTGTTTTTGACGTTCTAAGGGCACAGAGTTCAAACCGATAATGAACCGTTGAAAAAATTGGAATGATAATTTTTACACACACATATGAAGATTCAATTGAAATTGATGACATAATTTAAACGCTGACAGCTGGTTTTTACAACAGATTTTGTTGACTGCAATTGCAATTCAATCTAAACACATCCAATTACCGCGTATTTTATTATTTAGTCTTTATTCTCTATGATAATTCTATTATTTTTTTATGAAAGAGAGTTGGTTTAGATGAGTCAAAATATAATTTTTTTACACACCGTCGATGTTACGGCTAAATAAATAATGTAATACGTATACTTCTACCTATAGGTTAATCGTAGGACTAATTAAATTTCTATACAACGAACAAGCACATTGAATTTTAATCTGCAGTATCGGGCAGGTTAAAAAATACCAGTTTTAGATTTTTTTTGACAGGGGTCTATTTTTAAATTTAATCTGCAATTCTGAGGGTTGAGGTTAAAAAAATCTGCTGGAAAAAAATTTCCAAAAAATATCCACTAACCTACAGTTCCGGAAATATTGAAGCAATGTGTTTTACAAAATTTATTTTTAAAAATATTGTACTAGCGGTACTTTTTAGGCGGTCATTATGCTTATCATGTTCGAATAAGAAACTGATGTTTTTTGTGAAAAATGTTTATTAATTATCTCGGAAAAAATCCCTGAATTTTTTTTGGTTTTATTATTTTTATCTTATACATAATTTCAATTTATTGCTTCAGTTTGAACGCATTGCTATCATCAGAGCTGTAGTAAACATTTGTTTAGACATTAATTTTCTAACCCGTTTTGTTAACCCCCTGAAACACAAATTAAATTTACCTCTGTGATAAACAACTTGTTTTCTAAGATACTCTAACAAATACCCCTTAAAAGATTTTTAGTTGCCACCCTGTACGATCTTAAATTTTGGATTGAATAAAAAAATTATATTAAATTACAAAAAAAATGGACAAATTTAGTTTTTTTATTTATTTAATACGAAAAAGTAGTTTATCAAATTTGCTTACGCGTTGAAACTAAAAAAACCGAATGTGTTTTCAATACAGAGGCCCAATTGATATTTTAAAATAATACAAGAGTTTTAATGCGGAACTAGTACAGTACAATATTAAAATCAAAACCTATATTAAATATTTGTGACTATGCATTAAATATAATATAATACAAATTTTACATTAAATTGCTCTAAAACAACCTTCATACACAATATATATAAATGTCATGGTCTGCTCTGAAATTGTAATATTCTGTCATTTATATTATAAGTGTACATTATCCGTCAATAATACACAAAGCGACAGACCAATTTTTAAATTTTCAAATTACTATAATAGCTACTCTTTCTTTTATTGTGATGTGTAATAATTTCTTTAAAATAAAAAATAAAAAAACAAAAAAAAAAAATATCTTATTGAAAAAAAAAAACAAAGCAAATAACAAAAAAAAAACAGAACAAAATATTACACACCAACTCGTCATAGCTCATAATGTATTTTATGAACGCGCGAAGGATATCAAACAATACAATATAAAATATTCGTACACAACCCAGCATGATTTTGCCCTGAAGTTCTAATGTGAAAACTTTTCAATGCTATTTTAATTAAAAATCCTTTACATTTTTTTCTTTCTGTTTTTGTTTTTTTTTGTTTTTTTAACAAAACATAACAAGAATAACAAAGAAAGAAAAATACAAAAAAAAAAAAAAAACAGAAACGCTTATTGAAAAAGAAAACAAAAAATAAAAATAAAGAAAACTTTTTTTTTTTACCCTCCTGCTACAAACATTGGAAAAGTTTTACTTCTTATTCTATACCTCAATTCAATTCGCTACCTACCACCCCCTACTACCCCCTACGGAAAATGTACTATTTTTTCTACACGTTTTTAATTTTTTTTCTTCTTATTGTTTTTGTTTGTTGTTGTTGTTTTTTTTTTGTTTAATAATATATGTTTACAATAAGATAGTACTACTGATTTGAGTTGGAAGTGGGGTGTAAAGCGGGTTGTTGAATTAAAAAACAAAGGTAGGAAAAAAAACTTTAATTTTCTCACATAATTTACAAAAATAGTTGTGTATACATAATATAACATAAATTATATATTATGCTTGCATTATATTTACATAAATCGCACCCCAGCGAAAATACAATGATATAAACTTAATATTTTTATTTTTATAAATTATACTCAATCTAAATAATTATTTTTATATCAAATTTTCAAAGCATACGTTTTTTATGATTGTTTTGGTCTTATCAGAGCTAGATTTTAGTTGGTGGATAGCTATAGTTATGTTTGTGTAACTTGAAAGAGATTTACTTGTATTACTTCAGTCAGATAGCTTTATCGATCAGCAGCTCCAAATTTACAATAAATTCGACATTTATTAGGGACTTGTTGGATAGACTAAATAGAGATTTAATATGTCTCTTTATGGCTATTAAAAGTAGTAAATATTTACTACAAAACTTGAATTGTGAAGGTTTTTTTATTTGAATTGGTTAATACAATAACAGATTACATACATATTTACCTTTTTCAATTCATTTTCATTTCATTTATTTACTCAAATGAGCTCAATTGCTCATACAAAGTGTTTTTAGTTTTTACAATCTATAATTATAATTGACAAGCATTTAGGGACTTGCGCAGTAGACACCTTTTCATTTTATTCCGATTCTCCTACTCCTTAATGAACTTCTAATATATATAATATATAAGATTGTATATAAAACAAAAATGCGCACACAGTTGAACATTTTGTACTCATATGATTTTATGATTCAGCAAATACATTATGCATATGTGAGAACTTATTAAAATAACAAACAAAAGCAAACAAATCAGTTATTATAATTTACATTATGTACTTGCAAATGAATCTATGTACATATGCAAAAAAAAAAACAAAAAACAAAATTCATCTAAAATAAAAAATATAAAAACAACAAAAAAACAAATCACTTCAATTCTTCATTTTTATCTTTTTAAGTAACTGTTTCTAAATTTTGGTTATTTGTAGTAATAATATAGTTTTTATTAAAATTATGTATTATGTAGGTATATATATACGTACCTCTTTAATGACAAATTTTTTTATTTTTAGTAATTTTATCACTAAATGCCACTTACTATAGGAATATATCGGAAACGAAGCAGTATGTGAGGGACGTGTATTTATGTGTCCAAAATAAAACTTACTAACCACAAAACTTTTTATTAAACACGAGTGGTTTCTACTATATCGTGTGAAGTCTATGTCAGTACGTAAATTACTGTTTTTTTTAAAACTTTAAATTTGACTTCAACTTGAAATATAATTACTCAACAGGGGCCCCTAGTTTTACTTATAACTAATTAAATTTTAATTCAGTGCAATTTTAATTTTAAAATAAGAAATTTTTTTGTTTTTTTATAGAAGGTATTTAAATTTGATTTTTTCATATTTATATTAAGTATTATTATTATTATTTTAACTGATCAAAATAATCACTATTTTTATTTGTGAATTTAGATATTTTAGTAGTTTCTTTGATCGCAACTTTTAATTCATTGTAATACGTTTTGTATGCTGTATGGTATAAATATTCAAATTTTAAATTTGTTCCGATTAATCAATTTCTCGTTCAATTACACTTAATAAAGGTCATCGTCATCAGCAGAATTTTTTAACCCCTTCAGTTTAAGGCATAGAGCAAAAATCAACTACCTTCAATGCCACCTACATACAGCTTACCTCTTGAACTGCTGTAATGTGTTTTCTTTGATATTTACTTCAATTAAGTCTGTACCAGTTTTTTTGATTTTCCACATCGTAAATAATTAATTTAAAAGAAAACTTATTTTTCTATTTATTCTTAGAAAAATAAAATATTTTTAATTGTTGCAATATTTTCGCGGGGGTGCGATCACAGGTAAATAAATAGAAAATCTGTAAAAAGAATGTTTATTGTTTGTAATAGACATTCATAACGACTGTATATATACGTTGCTGTCTTGGAATGAGGTGTTATAATGAACCACAGGATTGTTAAAATCACATTTTCTTTATTTTATTTTCATATTTAATTTCATGTACGTAGCTAGCTATTCTCTCTCTTGCTTACAATAAGTTTTTCAGACATAATTTAAAATTTAAATAAATGATATAATGATACATGTGTAATGTGTATATCATTATGTTATCTTGATCACAAAAAATTAAATAAATTACAATGAAAATAATTTGAGAAAATGAAATTAAAATTTTATGTATAAATTTTAAAGGCATCAAAAATTGACCGAATATATTTTGAGTAAAAAAAAATATTAAAGAATTGCTTGAGAGATTGTATGGCAACATATTGATTCATGCGAGCAAACTATAACCAAAATAGACATATTTAATCTAAAAGTGTCCATTTGTTACTTACCCACATACCAAAAATAAAGAATTGAAATCTTATTTGTGAAAATCTAAACAAAATTTAAGTGTTAAATTTATTTGATAACAAACAAAGATGAATATTCCAGACAATAACTCTACCGCTGCCCAGACAGGAACGTACTCTGAAGTTTAGAAATTAGAACCAACATCGCTTAATTTTACTAAATAGAAAATAAATTTAGATAATTTAGTAAAGTTGTTAAATGACTGTCTCATATGTGAATGCAGTATGACAGTTCGTTTGACAATTAACCGTTTCGTAAGTTCTATTTAAGCAAACAGAAAACATCATTGAGGATTCTGAGAGAGATGATGTACCCGCATAGGACCTATAATGACTATATTCCAAACAATACCTGGTGTTGCTCAATTTTCTAAAATATATATCTTTAATGGCGTATGTTATCCGTAAAGGACGAAAAGGACATTTGAAAGTATTCTTGTCGTTTTGATGTTTTTGTATATAAACCGTTATATCTGTTGATCTATATTAGATATATATGTATATATTCAGGTTTTTATCTAGCTTTTTTTTTTTTTTTTATGTGGATTGGTTGGAATCTTCATAGACACAATGAGTCTCGTAGCTTCCATTGTATGCCAGATTTTTACTGACTAAATCACACCCCTCCCATTAAAACTAGTCCGACGGACTAACCATTAATTTATTTCTATTGTTATTTTCTTAAAGAAAAGTCTATCGTATTAAATCTAGTGGCTTAGTTGTTTTAAGCCTTCTGATATAATTTTCATTATCTAGCAGTTGAGTGGCCTCAGCGTTAACATGACCCTCCAGACGAGCTATATGCTTTGTTGCATATCTTTTTATTTCATTTTCTATGCATGGAATTTATAGATCTCTGTGCAAGTCACTGTTGCAAAAATACCAAAAGGGGCATTTACCATGTTGCGCACAACTTTATTTTGGAATTTTTGTATACAAAGTACATGTGTTTGTTTGGCACATCCCCATATTTGTATGCCGTACAACCATATCGGTTTGATTATCTGATTATATAACAAAATCTTGTTATGTATAGGTAATTTAGAATTTCGACCTAAGAGCCAGACATTTCTCTATATTTATTTTCAAGCTTAAATTTTTTCTTTTGGACGTGCTCTTTCCATCTAAGTTTGACATCTAATGCCATTCCTAGGTATTTAGCATTGTTTTCTTGGGGTATATTGACCCCATTCAGATTTACCAATGGTTGATTTTCTAATTTTTTATTTGTAAAATTTACATGTACTGATTTTAGGTCATTGAGTTTAATTTTCCATTTCTTTGTCCAGAGGTATAGCTTGTCGCTTGCTCTTTGCAATTTATTTGTAGTCTCGTCAATATTTGATTCTATTGCCATCAACGCAGTATCGTCAGCGAATGTAGCTACAGTTATATTTTCTATCTCGTACTTAAATCATTGGTGTAGAGCAATTACAGTATGGGACCCAGAATACTACCTTGAAGCACACCCGTTTTAATATCTCTAATATGTAGTGATAAGGTTTTTATCTAGTGAGATAAGTGTCTGGAGCATATTTTACCATTTACTTGATGACGATAAGTGCTGCCGTTATGATTTATTGTAGCTTAAATTAGAAAATTTTTATAAAAAAAAAAACTTTTTTTAAAAATCAAATATTTTAACATTTTACCATAAAATCCTCCCAAATGTTTATATACTATTGGAAAGGTCTTTTGTTTTCTATAACTCATATATACATACTTTATCTTTATATCGTAGAATTTAGAAGATATAAGCATTTATTAAATTTCTATATAAAACTAAGAATGTGCCTTTTACAAAGTAACTTCACTTCTGAAGTAAATGTTACACTTAGCTTATGACCAAATCACTGTAGGTACCTCAAGCATAATTAATGTTGCCGACTTTGAAAATATATGCTAAATAGTGCATTTTGCATTTTAAGTACAAAAGGGTTTAATTGTCTTACTCTAAATAAAAAGCTCAATATATATATCTGTGGTAATAATACAAAACCGCCTAAGTTGAAATTTTAAACTTTTCAGTATGACCTTTTTAAAATTATTCTGGGACATAAAAAGTTCAGTGTAGGTGTAATTCAGTTTTATTGAATTTAAAGTATTAAATATATAGTTTTTTTTTTCTTTTTTAATTCATATATTTCTGATTTAGTTTATAATGATACATTGATGTTTATACTTATAGACTATGAATAATTCACAATTTCTTTTTTTTATTTATATATAATTTATATAATTTCAGATTGATATAAAAATTCGGTGACCTAAGGCTTAGGTCCTAAGTTTTCGCTATCTGGTCTTATTGTTATGAATTTTACAGCATAATAATATCATACTTGTAAAATTCTTATATGTTTATAAAAAATAATGTTAAGTTAATGAGTAAAAAAAAGAAAAATTAAACCAAAAAAAATTTAAAAAATAAATAAAATACAGAGTGATCAAAGAAATGAATGCAAATTCTTAAAATCCTCAATATTTATGATAGATTAAGTAATTCTTTAATTTTATTTTTGAAGATACAAATATTTTCAATAACTCGATATAGATTTTAAGACAGTTATATACGCAATTATTTCTTTGCTTTTCTGTTTTAAAGAATGTTAAATAAAAATTAGTTTTGTTGGGTGTATTGTGGTTGTGTATGTCAATATTCCTATTTAAAATGGAATTATGCTTTATTTTGTTATTTATTATCTTGAATGCAACCATGTATAGTTCTTGCTTATATATATCATGGAAACTGATATATTTTCCAGAATAAAGCATATCAGTGGGGTGCAATGTAACGTAATTATGTATGATTTTAATGGCTTTTTTCATAAGAAGATCAATTTTGTTCAGATAGATTTGTGGAGCTCTGGTCCAAATAGGATTAACGTAGATTACATTTGAAATAATATATGACGAATAAATGATGTATAGTATATTAGAATTGAAAAATCTTTTCAACCGTGTTAATAAGAAAACAAATGGTGCTATTTTTTTGACAATGTAGTTAATATGCTCATCCCATCTTAATTTTTCATCTAGTATCAACCCAAGATATTTGTAACTTTTAACTACTTCAATATATGTATTATTGTACATGAATGTGGTATTGATAAATTTTTTATTGTCAAAAAGCAAGATTTTGGTTTTATCGACATTCATTAGCCATTTGTCAATAACTTTTAAGTCATCGGATATTGCAGAAGAAAGGTGGTTGTCACTACTCTCGGAATATTTTATGACAGCATCATCAGCATAAAGCTGAATAGATCCCAGTAGTGGAAGGCGTGCTAAATCGTCTATATAAATTTTAAATAAATCAGGTCCTAAAATTCAGCCTTGAGGAGCTCCTTTTTTTATCTCCATTCAATCGCTCTTATTGCTCCCATTACGAACACATTGCATTCTGTTGGTTAAGTATGATTCGAAAAACATTTTTTGGCTACTATTAAAGTTAAAGCTGGAAAGCTTACTTAATAACACCTTAGGATCTACACAGTCAATGGCCTTTCTTAGATCAATAAAAACACAACCAGTGTATTTTCCTTCATCCATACTTTTGGTGATTAAATCTGTTAGTGTTAGGCAAGCTGCCATAGTATTTGAATATTGCTCTAAACCATATTGATCTGGATGAAGTATGTTATTACTTTTTAGGAAGCTAGTTAACCTATTTTTTGTTATAGTTTCAAATATTTTAGAGAATACTGGGAGTACAGAAATTGGTTTGTAACTAAATGGATCAGTGCTATCACCTGATTTGTAGATTGGTGTAACGAGAGCCATTTTTAAATAGTCTGGAAAATAACATGAAAGATATGTTTATAAATTTCGATAAGATAGAAGCAAGTTTATTTGAAATTTTTTTTACAAATTTCGTTGAAATTTCGTCACATCCCGTAGCAGCTGGGGATTTTAATGAGTTAATCGCCAGAATGATCTCATCTGAATTTGTAGGAGATAAATGAAAACTTGAGAAGGTGTTTCGCGAGAAATTTCTGAAAATAGTTAAAAATTAAAAAAAAAATAAATAAACTGCTAAAATATAAGAGTAATGTGAACCTGTAAGCGCTAATTAATTTTTGGGTAAAATAAAATAACAAAATAAATTTGGATAATAGTAGAATTGAACGATTGTAGAAAAGTGATAAACCAGAGCAAAAATTTAATATAACCGCTAAACCTAATATAAATTGTTATAATTTTTATATTATATTTGGCATATTATGTACATGCCAAAACTGATTATATTATATCGAATTAAGCTTGTTCCAGTTATTATAATATCATGTTCAATATACAGTCTAGCTGATTTAGGCGAATAAATTAATGAAATTGAACTCGAGTTTTTTGTGGAACATAGATTGTTGCACATAAAATGCGATGGTATTAATATCTCATTTTTGGCTTATGTCGACTTAAGTGGTTTTATATTATTGCCACAGATATATATATCTATCTAATAGATGAACAGATATAACAGTTTATATACAAAAATATCAAAACAAAAAGGATACTTTCAAATGTCCTTTTAAATATATATAATTTTGGAAAGCTAGTAACACCAGATATCCTTGGAATATAGTCATTAGGTTCTACGCGGATACACTATCTCTCTCAGAAGAGCCACATCGTTCTATATAGTTTTTCAGGATAAATCAACCTCTAAAAAAAAATATTTTTGCAATTTCAACTCTTTTTTCGATTAAACTCTTTTTAAAAATGAGGTTATTTAAACATGTTTAAAAATTCTTTTATTATTTTTCTTTTCATTGTTTAAAATTTTTCATATTCACGACCGCAAAAATTTACTTAGATACATTTTGTTTTTTTTTAAAGGGATTTTAACCTTCAAAATTTTATGAGGGTATAATTAAATTTTTATTTGAAAATTTTTATTTTTATTTTTTATTTTTTATTTATTTTTTTTTTATATCAAATTAATAAAAATTTAATGATCCTTAATTAAAATCTTTATACACACACACACACATCTTTTATTAAATTTTATTTATTGTCAATACACAAAAATTACATTATATTATATAACTTCTATGATTATATAATGTACTGTACATAATATATACATATTATATAGGTATATAAATAAAAATTGAAACTTAAAAATCTGCTGTTACCACATATTTCTTAAAATTGGCATAATTTTTAATTTTTAAGTTCCATTTAAAAAGTTTAATATAAAGAAATGATATTTTCATTCACATGTACATGTTCGTATGCATATAGGATAGTATATAAACGCACACTATGTATAGCATATTACATACAAAATATTCGTATGTTTAGTTAATAAATGGTAAAAGAAAATAGCTTTCTTTCCTTTTTGGTTTGAATAATGTTACAAATGTGGAAATTATCAAATATAAAAAGTACGAAAAATGAACAAAAACCAAAAAAAAAAAACAAAAACTAAAAAAGGATAACGAAGGAGCTTATACATTCCAGTGCGCGTTAACAAGGTTCATTGTTTTCTTTTTTATTTTATTTTACAATTTTTTTTTTTTTTTTTTTTGGATGATAATGGTGCATACACGTACATTTATAATACTTCGGTACGATATTTTTTCAAAACAAACAAAAAAAAAATATTATGTGATTTCCCAAAACAATTTTAAACATATGTGAATTTATGTGCGGCTGCCTGTTGCCTTTTATTATTTCTCTGAATAAAAAAAAAAAAAACAAAATAAAAAAAAAAATAAAAAATAATAAAAAAATAAAATCTGTTCATACAAAATTTCTGGGTTTTTAAGAAATTTTCATCCCAAATCTAGGTGTTACATTTTGTTATGATTTTACTATAGTAAGGGCAGTCACCTTCAAATAGATCACACCCCATCTATAAGTTCAAATTCCATGATATTTTTAAGAAATGATTTTGTTTTTTTTTTTTGTATCATAGAGATAAGTCAGGATCGCATTGACAATTTATTTGTCTAAGCTGTATACTGTACAAACTACATATTATAAATGTTGAAAATAGTCGAGTATTGACATTAACTGACATTATGGTAATATAACATGTTAATACATCGATGGCTGATAATGTATCGCCAAGAAACATCCCCGTTTTCATTCTGAATGGCAACTGATATACCGTGATCGTTAGTGATACCGAAATTTACATTACACGTTGGTTAAATGAAAATTTTAATTATTGTAAAAATCACTGGTAATCATGGTGGAATCAATTGTTGAAAATATAGTCAAATATTATTTTCAACAATTATGCAAATTTTGCTCTAACGGTAAAATTGTTTTTTATATAAAAAAATTAAACCCACATATAATTTATATTAATTTATTTTTAACCTTAAATCTATGATAATATTTGTAGAATGCAGGATTTTTTGTTACTCTCACTGAGCTAATTAAAAAATTATTATGCGACAGTATGAAGGTTAGTGTATTGCTTCCGAAATGTAAAATATTTGCAATAAAAACCTATTAAGTGTAGGTAGGTTCGTATATTCAAGTTTTTCATTATTTTTTAATCTATAACAACTGATGAGTGTTGTATATATAATTCCAAGTCTATCGGATGAACAGCCTAACTGCTTTTACCCAGAGAATTGCGATGCACAAAAAGCTTACACTTAGTTTTATTTAATAATTAAATATTTCAGTTGTGTAGATGTAATTACACCTGAGCTCTGTGGAAATTATAATAAAACTATAATGAAATGTAAATATATTGAAAATGAATCTTAAATCTTAATCTTATTCGAAGCTATCATAATTTTTTATGTCAAAATTAAATTTATGATTGTGAGGTGTTCTATAAACTTCTATAATGGTATTAAAATTATGGTATCAGTTCTCAAATATTGCACTTTATTAATTCATGAATTTCATATTGAATTTGACTTACCATATTCTTGTCCATCAGTATTATCAGAAATATTTACAACTACTGTAATTATGGTAATATTTATTTATTAATTTATTTCAAATTTAGATCAAGCAGTTTCAATTAAATTCATCCTTACCATGTTTTTTGTGGATGGGTCTTATGAAAGATTTTTTCCACATTAAAGGAAAAATACCAGATTTGAACAGAATAGATAGGAACTCCATCCGAGCCGCCAAATGCATTATTATTAAGATTTGATAAGTATTTCTATACATGGATTTTACTAATCTGGCAATTTATGAAAGTTGTTTTGGAATAATCATCCAAACGGTCAAAAATGGCTGTCATTAGGTACAACAAAATAACGGAAAACTCAGATATAGTCTTCGCAAAGCTACTTGATTAAGCATTACTTACTTACTTACTTGTTGGGCGCTACAGACCTTGAAGGTCCTGGGCCTGGCGCAAAATTGTCCTCCACTGATTTCGGTCACGAGCGGAATCTCTCCAGTTGGTGATTTGTAGTTTTTTCATATCTGCCGATACTTCATCTCTCCAACGAAGGTGTGGTCTCCCTCGACGACGCGTTCCCTGGGGTTTGGATTCGAAGAGTTTCCTAGCCGGAGCATTTTCATCCATACGCTCTACATGGCCTAGCCAATGAAGCCGTCTTATTCTGACTTTTTTAGCTAGGTCCATGTCGTTGTACAGCTGGTATAGTTCGGCATTGTATCTTCTTCTCCAAACCCCTTCGTCAGACACAGAACCATAAATGCGACGAAGAATTTTTCTCTCAAAGATACCAAGTGCATGCTCGCTTGCTTTTGGTAATGTCCACGATTCAGAACCATATAGCAGCTCCGGAAGGATGAGCGTTTTGTATAATTGCGCCTTCGTATTTTGGGATAGGAGCTTTGAACCCAGTTGTTTCGACAAACCGAAGTAGCAACGGTTTGCAAGGGTAATTCTTCGCCTTACTTCAACATCGATGTTATTGATGGAGTTGATGTTGGTTCCAAGGTAGATAAACTCCTGAACTACCTCAAAATTATATGAGCCGACAGTGATGTTGTGTCCTATATGATGTTGTGAGGACATTTTATTTGTCGACAGCATATATTTTGTTTTGTTCTCATTTATGAGAAGACCCGCTTTACCTGCTTCCTCTTCAATCTGTGTAAAGGCTTCGATGACTGCTCGTCGTGATGTTCCGATAATATCGACGTCATCAGCGAAACCCAGGAGCTGCACGGATTTGTAAAATATAGTGCCCTGCGTGTTCACACCGGAACGTCGCACTATATGCTCCAACACCAGATTAAAGAAATTACATGACAGCACTTGATTAAGCATTACATTTCATAAATGTCGAAAATTTACCACTTTTTCGTTTTGAGTTGGAAACGTTTTAGGATTTGTGATGATACTGATGATACTTTACTAATATAGTCATTGTACAACGTTTATGTTTTAAACTTACCATATTGAAATTTAAAACGGACATAATTTTCGATACTATTGAAGTATTGACGCAATTTTAAGTATATTAACACCATGCTTTGTTTTTTCATATTTCTTAGTTCTTTAAGATAACCATTAAACCAAGCACCGGGCAAGTATTAATGTGTTTGTTTTTACTTAATGGAACATATTGGCTAAACCCGTTATCAATAATTTCGTAAAATTTTATAATCATCGTTTCTAAATCACCATTTCCTTCAAAAGTTGATAGATCGGAAATTTTGTGATTGAAAATAGTTATTAAGACCATCACTATTCGTATGGTTAAAATTGTAGCGGTAGAAATAATATTTTCCAAGATTTTGAGAGCATTGATAATATATATTAATGCACGTTGACTGGCAATGTATTGCCCGAACATCTCCGTTTTCATTCTTAAGTATACAACTGACATATATGCCGAGATCGTGATCAGTGATACCGAAATTTTCATTGCACTTGATTCAATGAAAAATCTAACTATTGTAAAAGTCATTGGTAATAATGGTGGGATGGGTAATCACCTGGGTATTAAAATAAGAATAATTACTGTTAAATGTTGATATATTGTATCTGAAGGAAGGAAAATTTTGTGTATCACTGATGATCACGGTAACTAAAATGTTAATTCATTTTTTAATACAATAACGAAAATTAGGTATTAAGAAAAAAAATATATATATAAAAAATAAGTTGTTTTAGCTGTTGTTTTGGTTTGTGTTATTAAAGAGAAAATTAACCAAAACTATTAATTTTTAATTTTTAATTTTTAATTTTTAATTTTTAATTTTTAATTTTTAATTTTTAATTTTTAATTTTTAATTTTTAATTTTTAATTTTTAAATCTTAATTTTTAGTTTTTAATTTTTAATTTTTCCGTATAAGTTTTTATGTAAATTTTTTTTACATTTCCAATTCTGACGTTGTATTTTTAATATTTAAAGTAAATAGAAAGCTTTGATTTAAAACAGAATTATACGCAATTCGCTAAAATATTAACTACTGAAAATTGTTAACTTATTTATTTATTTTATTAGCGGGCAAATAAATCTGCATCAAAAAATTTATCTGATCTGTGCAATGTATTCAAGCCATCAAATTACGGTGTAACAGGTATTCTAAATCTATTTTGTACTTTTCTTTAAAATTATTAATTTGTTAAATAAAAAAACACCAAATAATAAATCGAATACAAATTGATGATCAAATTGTCATTTAAAGTAACCGCAGAAGTGATAATGGTATAATACAAATAAATAGTTTAAACTGTAAGCCTTTCAACCTATACTGAACCAATAATACACTAACTTTACTAATCTTTACTAATTAAAATACTAAGTATTAATAACTGTTCAAAAAAAATTGTTTAAGCAATCAGGATGATGCAGCTTATTTCATTAATTTGACAACACATACAAATATACAGATCTGCACTTAAACTACACTACTATTTCATTTTGGTCTTAACTCATTTTTTCAAACGACTCAAATTAATGTGGTAATGCAAGTACTATTCTTAGTTAAAATTTTTTTAATTTTAGATTTAATTAAAAATTTTAATTAATTAAATTTGTATAGCATTACTTTAACTAAGCATTAAAACAATAATTTCAAGTAGATACATATACATAGTAATCCTATGATATGTAATTAATCTGAAAAGTGTAGAATAAATCAGATTTTCCTCAACATTACACCGTCAACAGAAAATTATTAAAAAAGATTTATTCAAAAACCAAAATTAATTTTATTTTATTTTAAATAACCTAAATCCGACCTAGGTTAATCATATTGTATATTTATAAAATGTAACCAAATGTTATTTCTTATTTCTTCAGTAGTTCATTTTAATTTATTTTATTTTTTATAATTTTATATATAGAAAATTCTAAAGTCGTCATATATACGAACACGTAACATTTTCTTTTTCATAAAGAAAAATTTTGCACCTCATTGCCATAAGAAAATTTTTATACGACAAGACATGAGCTATATGAAAAATTGGTTATAAGCGCAATGAACTTTTTTTTCTTTTTTTGCTATCATATAAATTTACTAACAAAACAAATCCACCATCACCACTATAACCACCCACTGGACTACATACATAATAATATAATCATGTATGCAAATGAAAAAAAAAATAATATTTCGTTATTATTTACTATATATTTACCAATGAGTGAACTTGGATTTAATTTTTCACCTTATAGTATTACTGGTATTACTATTTAGTTACATAGAATATATTTCTATATCTTAGTATATATAGCTAGTTTAGTTGGATAACTAACTACTGGTTTTTGTATACTGTTTTATGAATATATGATGATAGTAAATAAATTGTTTTTGTGTTATTTAAGTCGTTAGCACTTAAAAGCTGTAATAAATGTCATATTATATAATATATATATATATATATATATGTAGTATATAATATATATATAATATATGTAATTTTAAATGAAAAAGAAGAAGCGACACATTAAAAGAAATTATAAAGGAAAACTTATGGTTAATAACACAAAATTTGCTTCTAGCTATCATTTACACACTATATGTTACCCTATCACGATTATGGAAGTACAAAATAGAGTAAAGTATGTAGTTTTATTTTTTTTTATCATCTTGTTAGTTTTTTTTTGTTTAGTGGGATAGTTATGAAACGTGAATTTAAAAAAAAAAAAAACAACAACAATGTTCAAAGTTTTTACGAAAATTTTTGTTTATTTTTCAACTTTTTTATATAAGTGTAGTTAGCTACACAACACATAATGATAAAGGAATTAGATATACCCTATATATGAAATCAACATTTACATAATATATTATATAATTATGTATATTTGAATTGAATGAATGAGTTTTAAGGAGTTAAAATGAAAATCCTAAAGGCATAATATAAAATATAAAAAAAAAAAGCTTTCTATATAATATGGTGATGTCTTATCTGATTATATTAACACAGAATTAGTGGTTTCATAAAAATTATATTTTATACCATAATAATATACATATTATCTACATAATATAACATAATATATTTTTTAAAAATTTTCACAAGATACTCGCACGTAAATACTTATAAACAAAGAACAACCTTCAAGGTAATGAGCATGAAAGTGGAAATTTTTCAATTCTTATTGTTGTTATTTTATTTTTTTTGTTTAATTGAAAGAAAAGGATTTGATTCCCACAATAAAGTCATTTTATTATAAAAAAAAAAAACAAAAATTTAAATTAATATTATTTAGTGTGTTGTTACTCAAGTCAAATAAATATTAATTATAAAATTGAAAATTATAATAATAAATATAAATTATATTGTTAATTTAATAATATTTAAATACCAATGAAAATAAAAACGAAACAAAAACAAAACCAATTGAAAAAAAAACTTTGTAAAAGCAATTTTTTAAATACCCCACCTAACCTTGAAATGGAAATATGCAGTGAATCAATACATCTATAATTGCAAAATAAGCTAATTCAAATTTATTCAGAAACATGTGGTGTCGCAGTAGGTATAGCGTACTTGCTTTTCAATCAGAGAATAGTCTCAGTTACGATTCCCGCAAGAACTTGCAAAATAAAAAAAAATTGATCAGGTTCATCTACCCAGTATTCTGCCCCACTAACAATAAATCGCCCCCTCACCCAATGTAATATTCACAGCAATACCCGCTTTAATATCTTCCAAAACCAAAGCCCAATAGAACTCCTTCGCAATCCAACATTTATGTACTAATATAATCAAAATATATGCTTACTTGTATGAAGTAAAAATTTGTTATTTTTATTTGAATTAGAATTAATCCATTAATAATCATAATGTAAGGCCATATTCCAAGTTGTAGCTAAACTTAAAATCAATAACTTAAAATAATAATATTGCCATTTTTCAAAAAGTGGCTTACTCCTGATTTCGCTTTGTACATATCAACTTTGGTTTTATTACAACTGCAAAATAATTAAAATTTTGTGAAGCTTGATTTTGGTAAAAATTTTGTTGTTCGAATTGTAAACATAAAAAAAATGAGTTTATCAGTTATTACAGAAAGTGCAAACAAAATACAAATTAAAATTAAAATAAAATTTAAAATAAGTAAAAAAAAAACATTTAAAACACATTATTGTCAAAAAAGAAAAAAATGTATATATATAAATGTATGCACATATTTTTGTAATTTTCATGGTAAATAAAGAAATGATCTTTTAACGACCTACCTGAAAAGTTAAAGATTATTGACTGTATTTTTGATTTCAAAAACCAAATTATGGAGTATTTATTTTCACAGTAAGAGATGCATAATAGCAAAAATATTATAACATACTAAAAATTAAACTTGTAAATCAAAGAAAATAAAAAAAAATAAAAATAGAAGTAGGAAAAAAGAAAAAAAAATTTATTTAAAAAAATCTTATTTACTAAAAATCTTAATTTATTTTTTTTTTTTGCTTTTCTTATTTTTATTATTATAAGCAAACAATTATCATATAACTCTATACGACCAGACAGCGTTAAGCTAGGTCTTAATTTTAATCTATTAATTATTACCCGTTACTTCCATATTGTAAAACGTTTTTTTCTAAAATGCATCATATTCCATATTGTACACAAAAAAAACCTTACAATCTAGTCTATTCCATATTGTTAAATATAAGTTTTAAATGCGCAAAAAAAGCAGAGCACGCATCGAAAAATTTTTCGATGCTTTTTATAAACTTTGGGTATACATTTTTTCGTTTGACTGGATATTGGGATATAATAACCCTTGCAAAAAAATTTTTTTTTTGTTTCTTAACTTGTCTTTAGTACAATGGCTCTTAAGCTCGATACAAACAAGAGGTCCGGCGTCCGAAGTGTCGGGATCGAAGACTATGATTTTTTTTTTGTCATCAGTGCAATGGCCCTTAAATGTGATGAAGACAATTGGTCCGGGGTCCAAGGAATTGGGGCTGAAACTCTATATCACCTGTTTAAATTGTACTTTAATCTGTTTAATTTTTTTTTAATCAGTATTATGAATTGACGAATTTAAAAAGGACGCTATACATATTATGATTTTGATTATATGAATATGATTATCAATGCCTCTATAATCTTGTGAAAGGGATTTTATTTGTATGGAAAAACGAATATTTACGAAGATTTTCATTACAAATAAAATCTTTTTTTAACGAAGCAAAAAATAATTTCGAGGCTTTTTAAATATAGAGCCATTGCGATTATGAATTTAAAAAAAAGAACAACACAAAATTTTGTTCTGGTGCATGGTTCTATTAAGTATTAAAATTTCTAATGATGCCAAAATAAAAATACAGATCACAAGAACTGAGAAATAATTGGATTGAAATGGAATATATATCATAGAAAAATAATGACTATAGTTACTATATTAAATTTTTCCACAAGTCGTACCAATAGTCGGCAGTAAAATAAATATATTTTAATAAAGTAACAAAACTGCAAACACAGAAATGATTTTATTTTACAGATATATATATATATAATTTTAAATGGTTAATTCAACAGTAATAAGAATTTTATTTATCACTGTTGAATTAACTATTTAAATTTTTATATCTGTAAAATAAATATTTATATTCAGTAAAAACTAATCTTAATAATATACTATCACTGTATATTATTATATTACACTGTACAATTTTTAAATAATACTCTTTAATAAATATATGGTAGTCCTTAAAAGGGCAGTTTGTTTTATGAAGTCTGTTCTTTCCTATTGTAAAATTTTATGGTTTTTTGAAACGAATGAATTTGGATTTTTTTCTTTTAATTTATAATGTGTCTTGTTTTTTTGTTTAAGTTTTAATAATTTTTAACTTTCTATTACTACTTGTTTCTATTGCTACAGATTTTCTTTTTATTCTTGCGTTTTTTTTTTCTGATTGAACTCTTCTTTATTTAATATCTCGGTAAGCCATGTAGAATTTTTTCTTAATAAAACTAAAATTAAAAATTCTAGCATATGTTTTCGATGATTTAGACATACTCCGTCAGAAAACCAGCTATTCAATTTTTCATAATTTGTTGTTTCTTGTATGCAAATATCAACTATTTTGTTTTTAATTTACGAAGTACAAGAATTTATATATTTTGATTATATGAATATGATTATCAATGCCTCTGTAATCTTGTGAAAGGGATTTTATTTGTATGGAAAAACGAATATTTACGAAGATTTTCCATACAAATAAAATCTTTTTTTAACGAAGCAAAAATTAATTTCGAGGCTTTTTAAATATAGAGCCATTGCGATCAATATTATTAATTGATATAATCAATATAATCAAAAATTATCAAATTGAAGAGTATTTTAAAAAAAATAAATAATAATCCAAACTTAAGTTAGAGTTGATTAGGTTACTATCTGTTCTAAAATAATTCCGAAACGAATTCGAAGATGTAACTAGCTGGTTTTCAATTTCTGTTTTTTGTATTTCTGGTCATATAGTAATATAGAAAGAAATGAGAGTGCCAATGACAATGAACCTAGCTAAGTTTCAAGCTTACGAATCATTAGAAGAAATACTTCCTTTCCCGAAGGAAGCCGTCAAGGAATATATTCATTCATATTATTTAAACAACAAAAAAAAACTAAAGGCGGCAACTACAGTTTTGTTACCAGTGTAACATCAAAAGAAACATATTCCTTGTATAACAGAAATAAAACAAAACAGCTGCCAACAGGTAAAGATCTAATACTATGATTAGATCCACAATGCTAAACATTCTGTTCAACTCTTCTTTTCGCAACTGCAATGAAAAAGTTGATACAAAAACCTTAGAACATTTTTTCCAACGTCAGCTGGAACCAGATTCTTGATATTATGTGACTTCTTCTCTAAAAATATACGATTTATTGCGGGAATCAAAATTAATGGGCTAATTGACTTCTTAAATTGCACTGAATGACTCTAATACTGACATTTTAGGCGAGAAATCTCTTAAAACCAACAACAACTACAAATGAGTCATTCGATTTGTGTTATCAAAAAGACATAATTAAGTGCTAATTGGCTAGTAGAAATACGTGAATTTCTAAAAACTCCTCGTAGCTATTCCTAAAAACAATTTTATTGAAATTTTTTCAAATAGCTTCTTGTTTTGTTAATTAAAAATAATTATTATTAATTTACAAATTTTCATTGTGTAATTTTTCAAGATTGCCGCCCTGAAGAAGATTTAAATAAAATTGAAACGGTCACATTAGATTAAAAATTTTGTATTAATAAAATTATCATTAGAAAGTAATTTATTATTATTTATTATCTATTTTTACATTATTTAATATCTATATTAGCTAAATTTAACTTAAATAAAATCATATAGGACCATATTATCAATACTTATGTGCATTCAGTACATAAGAATAAATTTTTGTACTCTGGTACACCTAAATAAAACAAAAATCTTCAAAACAAAGACAAATCTTCACACACTGGCATACCTTTAATTTTGAAGTATATGACAGCTTGAATTGAATATGTCAAAATACTGAATAGGCATTAATTGTGCACGTGAAGGAAAAAAAAAAGTTTTATTTACAAATTATATTCGTAGTTTAAAAAATCTTTTGAAAAAAACATTTAAATAATTATTTATATTTATTTATAAAATACTATATAATTAACATCATGTTACATGTGCATCAAACTGAATGTAATGCAACTGATTTAGTTTGTAAAGTTTTAATAAAATTAGATGGTGACTCATTATTAAAATACAATTTTGATTTATGGATCAATGAGGATTTTTTGTTATTTAATTGGAATAATATTAATAGAAGGTAAATAGAACTTCAAATAAACTTCATATTTTCAGTATAATTTAATTTTTTTTTTTTTACCAGGATAACATCAAATAGTAAATTTGATTATAAAGATGTACAAAATTTGGTTATAAATATTGACAAAAATAATACAACTTTGTTCTTTGAAATACCATGTCTGCCAGACTATACAAAAGAAAATAAAGAAATTCTAAATAATAAACCTCCAATTAAAAAAGCTGGAAAAAGTTTTGATATTTTAAAATTAAGAAGAATAACACAAAACTGTATTTTAAAGGTTGAAGGAATAGAAAAACCAATTAATTTTACATATGGTTATGGTTTCAATGGACACTTTAATGAAGATACTAGTTTAGTAAAGGTAATTAATTATTGATATGAAATGTTTCAAAACAAAACAGAATTTTCATTAGCATATAATTTAATTATAGTCCGAATTAAAACAAATTTGCCGAATAAGAGATCCGTCTCATAAGAGCGCAATAGAAAGATTTCATAAGAGAGAAGTTGACGAAGCAAAAGATTTTTCACAAGAACAATACAAATTGAATTTCATTGAATTGCAAGTACCTGAAGGTTTGGAAAATCCTATGAATTATACATTTACTTTTAATGGTAATTTTATAATGAAAGAAATTAAATAATACATATATTTACTAATTTAATTGATTTTTCAGACATAAATCTAAATTCAAAAGAAGAGTATACATTGCAAAGAATCTGTTCAAAAGCATCAGTATCATATGATTCAAGTAATTGCCAAAGAATTAATAATGAATTAGTAGGTATTTTATTGGCTATATGTTACGATATTAGGTAATTTAAAAAAACAAAATTAAAATATGATTTCGAATTCTATTTTGGATTTTAACAAATTACAGAACAAATGGTGGTGAAATAAATTGTGAAAGTGGATGGACTAGATCAATACTATCACCAGTTTTAAGTTATTTTGAACCAACAATAAATCTTGAAAGTGCAATTGAAATTTTTCTACGTAGATCATTAATATATCCAATATATCGTAATTATGATTTAAGCCGGTTGTGTGTTGAAGATACTATTCAAGCTTTACAAAAAAGTCAGAAATGGATTATTAAACAGTTAATTACAACATACTATTCATTTTTAGAATGCGATGATAGTAGACAACTGTTAAATAAATATTTTATTGAAGATTATATTTTATATGTTAGTAGTGGTGTTACAGTTGATGAATTAAAATTTTTGTCAAAAAATGTTAAAAATTCTTTATCGAGAATATCAAAAAAAAATATACGTTTAAAATTACTTGAGATTGAAACAGATCTTTTAAAAGAACTTATATCAGATATTCATTTAGGAAACTCAAATGATTCCGATGATTACAGTGACAACACATCTGATGATGACGATGATGATGATGATGATGATAGTGATGATGAAACATCCTCTTCAGAAAGTAATGATGAGAATAATGAAACAACTAAAGAATCAAATAATATTATGAATAATTTATAATTTTGTTATTTTTTTTTATTTTTGCGATTTTCAATTATTAGTTTTTATACGTTGTGTATCTACACGTACATAATATAATATACATATATTTAATATTTAAGAACGAATTGAAAAATTTATGTTATGTACAAAATAATATATTTTTAATCTTATGAATATTTTTACTTTTATATATTTGAGAAATTTATGTATATTGAAGAATAAAACAAAAAATTATTTTAAAATGATTTTTAATTATGTATACTTAAACCACTAATTAGATTTTTATCTCGGTACTTACATTTACATACATGCTCTGTTATTATTCACATTTTTTTAATTGAAGATAAAGTTTAATAACATTAGTAAATTATATAGATTAGATACGGACGATACTAAAAATTATTACAATAAAACGTTGCATAAGTAAATTGAAAAAATTTCTTTAAAATTATTGAAATTAAATTGAAATTTGGTGTTCCGAAATTTTAGTCAACTCCAAATTTTTTTTTTTATGAATGAAAAGTTGAAAGAAAAACCATAGTCAAATTGGAGGAAGTAGTAACAATGAGTTGAAATTGCAATCAACTTGAAAGAAAGAATTATGTACATAGTACATAATATGCCTTGGAATAGGGTTAATTACAATTTATGCATTACTGCATTATTTAATATAAACCCACACCAGCACCTTACATTCATACATATTTATCTCACTTCATTCAAGCTCCAGGTATTTGTTAGAATTGTGATTTTTCTGTATTTCTCATCAAACAGATTATTTTTAATTATTTTGTGAGATTATTCGTAATTTTTCAACCAATTTTTAGAATTGTTAATAAGTCAGCGACTAATTTTACTCTTTTCAGGAGAGAGAATATGGGTTTAAAAAAGATTTTCAAAGTCAAAATAGGAGATGTATAGTTAGTCCTACACCTGCCATTAAAATTATATGGTCAATGTACCTAAATAAAAATTACGTGCTATAAAATAATTTTATATAAATAGCACCATCATTATTATTTAATTGCCATTCTCTTTTAGTTATTAATAATATTTTAATGAATTTGTATAAAAGTTCTTATTTTCAGTATTTGTACATTATTTGTTGTGCATGTAGGACCAAAAAAAAAGCAAAAACAAAAATGCCTAAAGGTTAAATAAAAAACGAATAATATTAAAAATTAATTTCTACGCTCATATTTAAATTGGAATCAATCAATAAAATTTGCAATAATTTTACAAAAATAGTTAAACTTTTATTTACAATTTATTATTAATGAAAAAAAAATAAAAGTTAATTAAATTTATTATTTACTTAGCTTCCCATAATAATATTGCATACATTTTATATAATTTAAAGGATTTTTCATTCACCATCGCCTTTATTTTTGTATAATAACCACTACAGTACCATCTAAAAGTTATGATACGTTAATTTAAATATTTTGATTTAAATTAATTAAACTAAAGTCTATACATTTATTATGATTCTCTGCGATTCAAAGCCATTTACATATTATACAATTACATATTATTGTATATGTAGGTTGGGGTTCTATATGATTTAATTACATTATGTATTAAGTATAATTAAGAATTATTAATAAAATATACAGCAATTTTTGTTAGTATGCGACTTGCAGTGATTGTGTATCCAATTTGCATTTTATTGTTAGCTAACAACTAAATTGGACGTTAACATAGTTATCAGCAAGCATAGGCACAGAAAAGTAAACAGATTCTTAATATAACAGTTATTAAAAACTTTTGGGTGAACTTTATTTTATCTGTACACTATTCAATACATACATCTTGACCTACTCTATTTTTGCTAAATCCTTTACAATTATAAACATTTGCGCTCTGATCAAACTAACATGTTAATCTAATATTCTGATGAATATATTGGAGCATGAAATTACATACGAGTATATAAAACGGTTATGCATTTGCTGATGTGAAGAATATGGATTCGAATGTCAATTTTCTCGAGATATAGAGAGCGCCTGCCTTTCAATCCGGATTCGATTCCCGATGAAGAAAAAAAATAAATGCTTCATTGGTTTTTCGAGCTGGTCTAGTACCTTTGTCATTCGGATATAATAAATGACAAAAAATAATTGAGAGTTAATCTGGTAACAAATTAAATAAAATGAAACTACTTTATTTAAGAAGGCTTTAGTTCCTGACAATAGTAGTAGTTTTCCACATTTTTAATTAGTAGATAAGCCAGTAATTTGTTAAAATAAATACTCAAATTATTGTAGATATTGGTAGTGTAAAATTGCAGTACTGTACTTAATTAAGCACGAAAAGGTGATTCTACCTAAGTTACTGTCAAGATCATAAAAAAAAAAAAAAAAAAAATATACTCTTAACATCTTGAAATTATTTTCTAAAAGTTAAGGGTATATGTATGTACCTTTATTTTGGTATTTGCTAGAAATAAATTAAAAGTATAGCACTGTTCATTGTGTTCGTTTCAATTTGAAATTTAAATTTCTGTATTCAGTGCATACACGGTGCAGGGCTAGACTGCGTTGCGCTCAGAAAAAGGGAAAATCCTTAATAGACTATTATTCAGAAAATTAAAAAATATTTTTAAAAAAATTGTATTTAGCAAAGCTGATTTGATTTACACTGCAAATATTAAATGTTCATTAGTATAAGGTCTCTTGATGATAATCTTATGAGTATATAGGTTGTCCGTTTTGACCTAAAAACTCTGTAACAAAAAAATCTAAAACTTAAAATGCATTCAAACAATTACTAATAATAAAAAAACAATGTAAGCGAATTTATACCAAAATCTTAAGTTTGCCCAGCTATTACTCAAAAACGGTAAGTTATATGCTTGCCGTTTGTTATATGAACATTAAAACATCTCAAAAATTTTTTTTTAAGAATACTTTCTTCATGAAGATATCTTCGGAGCTGCATTAAATATTATTTAGACATTGTTATTTTGTCAAATTCAATTTTTTTTAAATAATATAGCACTTGTTTGGGTGATTTTTTGCCCCATGCAATAATGCAAGGGATGAATCACTTCTTAAAGGCATTTCAAGTAGCTACGAACACTATGTAACACTACGTATATGTTTCACCAATAAGTCATTAAAAAACCAGACCCTCTCGGAGCAATATTAAGCAAATTATAACCGTTTAAAGTTTTTATAAAAAAAAAAATCTGAAAAAGTAAATTTTGATGCAAAATTCGACCCTATCTCTATGTTCTTAAGTCGTTAGTCTTGTAAGACTAAATCTTTAATATGCAAGTCAAAATTTTATAAGGTAAAGATTGACAGAATTGAAGCAATACAAAAACACTTTCTTAGATTCACTTTACACCACTTATCATGATATATAATCCTATTATCTTACCACCATATGAGCAAAGACTAAAATTAATTGATTTGTGTATCTTGAATTATAAACGGGAGTTTTCTGATATTATTTTCATTACAGAGACTAGTCGAACGTTCCATGCTCATGCGCGGATTAATTGATCATTTAAATAAATTTTATCACCAAATTATATTTTAACTTATCTAAACCAACTCTCTTTCATAAAAGAAATAATAGAATTATCATAGAGAATAAAGAGATAATAAAATGCGCGGTAATTGAATGTGTTTAGATTGAATTGCGATATTGTAGTTAACAAAATCTGTTGTAAAGGTTAGCTTTCAGCGTTTAGATTATGTCATCAATTGTAATTGCATCTTCATAATATGTGTGTTTAAATATTATCATTCCAATTTTTTTATCATCCTACATTCCTGCATTTATTTGAAATCATTTAATTAGTTACCCGTCAATTAAAATAATTTCACATCATAAATTTAATAAATGACAAAATGTCTGATAATAATTTTTTTTATTTTGCTTTGTTCTCAGTTGTTTTGGTCCAACCGATTTGCCGATTTGATATTTTTTCTGAAATTTTTAATATGAGAATAATTTTGTGTGTAACATAAACAGTTTTCTGATCATCGAAACATTTTGTGGCTGTTTTAAGTAAGTGGATGAGATGAGCTACAATTATTAAGGCAGCTAAATTTTAGTTGAAAATTTCACAACAATTTTTTCGTAGTATTAGCGTAGAAGCAGAGCGAAATGATAATATGTGGTATGATTATGATAAAATTGAAATGCATATAGTTTAAAAATTTATGGTTAATTTATTTTTCTAACACATAAAAAAAAAATTTAGTTTCGATTTTGAATGTTCATTCGAAAAAAACACAAATCAAGTATTACAGTAAAGTAAATTACAAAAAAAACCATACACATAATACTTACCTTACCTACCTATCTATCTACTAAATTACATTTCAAATAAAAATAAAAGTTCGTGTATTAAAAATAAATTAAAATGAAAAACTTCACTGGAAAAAAACAGGAAATGTGGGGACAAAATACCTCGTAACTTCTGAAGCATAGATTGCCGTATAGTCTTGCGAGGATTTTCTTGAAGGAAATTAAATTTTCTTTAATTAGCTATGCGAAAAAAAAATTATTTTAGGACTTTCGCTATTAAATTATAAAGTAAAAAAAAAATAACTAATAATAATAAAAAATTATTTTTTTTTTAAATTTTGTGAATAGGTTTGAGTTTTCTTCGCTGCTGCTCTCCTATTAGTTTCGTTGTTTCAAGAACCAACGACACAATATCAAATCTCTCAATCTCTATTTGCATTAAGATATGATGATTGTAAAGGGAAGTGTAAAATCAATTTTCATTTTCAGTAATATCATTATTAAAAATCTACAGCGGCAAATACACATTGACCTTATTACACGATCAAAACATTCCCAAAAACAAAGATATTTATACAACCTCTTCTATTTTTCTATTCTTTTTTTGTTTTGTTGTTTTATTATGACTTGCCCCGTTGTTTGTCTGAATCTCATTGCCGGTTGTAGGCAGACGATGCTCAACTCTTTTTTTTTTTTTTTTTTTTAAGTTAAGCCAAACACTAGGTTTCAAACGATACCTTTATACACGAATATATATCTTGGACTAATTGAGGATTGTAGAAAGAAAAATATCCCTTTAATCAGTAGAAACAATTCGAATAAATTTATTAATATTACTCTTGAACTTTTGTAGATTGTACTTAGGTATATTTTTGCATTGGGGAAAAACGTTTGTTGGAATATGGTTCCACATTCGAGAAAATTTGACTACAAACGAATTCTCATAGCCAGTTTTGAGCCACCTTGGAATTTGCCTCTCTTGTTCCTCAGCGGAAATGTTTGAGAGGTGGCATTAGTGTTTTTATTTCACTGAACAAGTGTCTAAACCTACAAGATATCTATAAAATAGGGAAAGTGCTCCAACAACAAGACGATTTTCAATTGGTATAAGGGAGGATGTCACATTAGGGTTGTCAATAAGACGAATGGCACGTTTTTGAACTTTGTCAAGAAAATTTAGTGCGGTTCGTGATGCACCGGCCCATATATGTGAATTGTATTCCAACTTCGGTCGTATGTATGATTTATAGATATTTAGCATGTCCTGGGGAAAAAAGTACGTTTTGCAGCGACTCAAAAAACCCAAACATCTCGCGGCATTTTTAGCAATGTCATTCCATATCATTTTATTGTTGACCTTCATGCCCAGGATATTCAAGTGTTCGGTTCGCTGAATACGCACACCCCCGAATAATAGGGTAGGGTTAAATGGGGTAGTTTTGCGCGAGACTAGACAGCTTTGAGTTTTGGTGGTGTTGAACTCAACTCTATTACTTTTCCCCCAGTTGAAAATAATGGCTAAGTCATGGTTGAGCGTGCTGACCATGATGTTACGTTTAGTATCAGTAACTGGTATTGTAGCATGTGATTTTCGAAGAAAATCGAAGGATGCTACTAGGGTGCTGTAGCGTGCAAAACTATGGATAGGATTGAAAGTTGATTGAAGAAGATCATTGATAAATATCAAAAAGAGAGTAGGTGAGAGAACTGATCCTTGAGGAACATCAGCGTTAATATGATTTTTGTCGGATATGAATCCGTCAAATATGACACGAATCGAACGATTCGAGAGGAAATTTCCAATCCATTTTATGAAAACAGAATCCAGGCCTATAGCTTGGCATTTGAACTCTACATCAGTGGTTGTGGTCCTATAGCTGATATTAACCGCTCTATTGCTAAATTGAATGATGATCTTGAGGCTGTTGCTTTCTGGTCTCTAAGTAATGGTCTTCGATTAAATCCGTCAAAACCCCAGGTTATGTTAATTTATGTTCGTAATATTGATACAACTAATCTCCCTAATATGAAATTAAATGATTATGTGGTAAAATTTGTAAGAAAGCTAGAAGCTTGGGTGTTGTAAATTCAATAAAACTCTAACCTGGAATGATCACATTAACTTTATTTCTAGAAATGTTTTTTGTAAGTTACAAAAACTCTGGAAGTTCTCTTACAATTTTAACGAGTGGGTAAAAAAGAAACTAGTTATGTCTTTAATCGTTCCACATTTAACTTATTGTCAGGTGGTTTATGCTGGAATGAGTATGGGTATGGATGAGTTTTCCAGGCTCAAGGTTATTTTCAATGTTTGCTTTCGATTTGTAACTAACCGTCGTAGATTCGATAGCATCAGAGATGTTTCTAAAGTTTTGCTTGACTGTACTTTCGAAAACTATCTAAACTATAAGTACATTTGTTTAATGAAAAAAATCCAATCTAAAAATACGCCGGTATATCTTTTTAAGAAAATAACCCCTGGACGATCATTAAGAAGTGCGAATTTAACTATTCCTAGACACTCTGGTAGATTAAGACATCTATCCTTTTTTGTAAGGACTGTCGGGTTGTGGAATTCTTTGCCGAGCGTAGTCAGGTGTGAGTTCTCTATTTCTAAATTCCATGATCTTTGTTGGGTATATTTTAAGGATAACGTGTAGTCAATAATTAAGAAGAATAAAAATTTTGTAGAATAATGTTTGTTAGTTGTGTGACGTCTGAAAGATAGTTTTTTTTTGTGGAGGAGACTTTGTTTTTTTTTTTTTTTGGACTTTTGTCCAAACTTATTACTTTATCTCTGTATCTTATCGTTTTAAATTTAATTTGTTCTTGTTTTTTCTATTTTTTTATATTATTTTTTTTTTTTTTTTCTTTTGCTTTATAAATTTTCTATTATAATTTTCTTTTCTTTATAAATTTATTTTCTTTAGGTTAAGGTTTAATTTAATTTAATTTAATTTAAGAATTATGAACTTGCTACACATTATACTTTATATACTCCTATAGAGACTTACCGTCTCATGTATATGTACGAAATAAAATTAATAAATAAATAAATAAATAAAAAAATTAAAGTGTATGTAGCTAATTGATTATTCAATTTTAATTTTAGTTTTAATTTTCAATTTTAATTTTATTTGTAATAAATATGTAATAATTTTGTTTTGTAAACTGTTTGTGTACAGCAGATCTAATAAATAAATAAATAAAAAGCAAACAGAAAATTGAATTTTTAACTTAATTGAGACAGACAATGTCCGTTATAGTCGATACGAAACAGTCTGTATATTAAATTTTAATTTTTTTTTTCTAATAACTTCTCTTTTTAGTATTTACTGTGTAATAGATGGTAATAGCTAATTTAAAAAAATATAAAAGTTATTTTATATAACAATAGTGTTCTACAGATTTAAAACTGCTCTTACATGTTACAATATACAAACACAACATAAAAATAATTTTGTCCAATACTATACTATTACAATTTAAAAGGATACAATAAAAAAATAATTAAATTTCTATTTATATGTTATGTATTTTATTGTACACTATATTGTAAATTGAATAGAATGGAGCTAACGACCAATAACAATTATAATTTCTAAAACAATACCCCAAATAACATAGTAAGTAAACCCTATTAGTTTTCAATTATTGAAATTTTATTAAAGTTCGTTTGATTATGTTTGTTGTTGTTTTTTTTTTTTTTTTTTTTTTTATAACGACACAAGCCAAAAATTATGCTGTATTGTTTCTCTATATCGAACAACACTCTTATTATTATAATTTGATAATATTTCATGTAAAACTTAACTAACTTATGAATATTTTATTTTATTTAATTCTGTTTTTTTATTTTTTTTTTTATTTATTAAGTGATCGCATTTAAATAATATTATATGTTATGTGTATATGTTGTTGATTTAAATATACACATAAATCTATGTACAGGACTCATATATTTATATACATTTTATTATTCGTATCTCTATAATCACTTAATCAATAAAATAGTTTCACACATTTAAAATGAATTTAAATTATTATCCTCCTCTCAATCAGCAGAGAATGCAAAATGAATTTTTCTTTTATATAATAATTTTAATATTCATAACATAATATCCTATATTATATACATACCAGGCACGAAGCGTCCATATACTGAGTTGAATGAGTGCTTCCCCAAATAAAATATTATTTATTATTTCTTACAGCTTAATATAAAATTTATATTTAATTTAATATAAAAATTACTTAACTACAAAAATTCAAATAGAATGAAAAAAAAAATTTCAAGCTAAAATTATATGCATAGATATTAAGTATATTATGTATGTTTAGAAAATAATGCCTATATAAACATCATTATTTTCTATTATTCTTTCAGTCATACAAGCCAACAAAAGATATTCAACAACCACAAATTTGAAATATTTGAAAATAATGCCTATTAAAAATCATTATTTTCTTACCGAAATATACTGACAAATTAAATATTATTCTCCTCATTTACAATATACATACACTCAAACACACTACCTCTACTTAGTTTCCTAGCAACAGAAATAAAATAATAAATAAAGCGACAATATATATAATTAGAATATATCTGATAGAAAATAGATTATCTAGGGAAACAACAACAAAATATCGCATGACACAAAATGAATTTACAAATAAAAAAAGTAGCAAGGAATGAATTAATTTTAAGTGCATTATTGTGGTTGTTGACTTAAATGAGAATTAGTATTTATATAAATAATGTATGTAGTTTTGGGTTTTTTTTAGAGAGTAGTATTGATATGTGTTAAGTAATTCTGTAGTTTTTTGTTATTAATTGCTACATTGTTTATTTTCAGCCATAATTTTGTTTTATGCAGTTTTGTAACAATGTAACAAATGTAAAAATTTGAAACATTTTTTTTTTTATTTTTTATAAATAATTAAAATAGATAATTGTGATTGTGTTATTGAAAGCTTAAGCAAAAATCATTTTCGGTTAGAAGTTTTGAGGAAAAATTATTAATTGTCAAAGATGGTAAACCAGTGATTGGTCAACAACAACAACAATAAAACGATGTAATCAGTATTTTTCAGTAAAATATTTTAATTCGTATACGTGGTATTTTGCAACATAATTACAGAAAATTCATATTCTCACTTTTTTACATTGCTTTCTTAAAGTTAGAGCTTAAATTAAAGTTATATTTTCAGATGAAAATTTTAATAACAAAAACAGTATTTTCGAAATATTAACATTCTTAATTGAAACTGGATTAAAGAATTCTTTTAATATATATTCCCAACTTTGTAAATTTATAATAACACTTGATAATAACTACTTTAGTTGAGCGATCGTTTTTCTGCCTAAACAGAATTAAAACTATTTTGAGAAGTGGATGTGAACAATTTTGACTGTCGAAATTAGCGAAAATTTCAATAGAAAAAGAAAAGCCAAAGCAAACTGATGTTTCCTTTTATAGTGCTTCCCCAGTTGAAAATTCCACGCCCCGTCACTGATACATACATATATTTTTTAGAATTTCATGTTTTATATTTTAGTATAAAATCTTTAGTAAAATAATATAATAATGTACTAATAGTAATAATAACTATAATTTAGTTTGTACTTGTAAATATATATATATATATATATATATATATATATATATATATATTATAAATTATATCAAAAAATAGTATAATAAAGATTGTGTTTAGATTTTTTTTCAAAATAATTCACTTTGTTGTTGTAATTGTATATATACAGGATGATTCAAATGACACGATAACGAAGACATTATGGTATACAATTTGAATTTTATATGAAACTATTTTAAGATTCAATTACATTCACTTGGATTGAATAATATTCACTGGTTCACATTTGAAAATGGAGTTTCAAAATCAATTAGAGTAGTGATGTTCTGTTGATGGTCGCTCAATTTACAACAATGTTAAAAAATTGATGGTAAATTGTATGGAGCCAGATCGATTCTTTATTCAATAATTGATGAAATGTTGACAATTTTTATTTAGGTTTTTGATATTTTTTCTAACATCAGCATATAAGATACATCATATTGAATGATTATGTACATACATTATAATACACACGTTGATATTTAAACATCACACAGGATCCATACAGGATACAAAAAATTTCTATTTCTAATATTAGTGATATTATTGAAAAGTTTTTTTTTTGTTTAAATGGAATACAAAACTTAAAACGTTTATTATTATTGCAAAATTTATAAGTGCATCACATACAATATTTGTAGATATATAATATATGGTATATACATAGATAGATGTACATATTGTGAGTCTAAATTCGTTTATATAAATATGAGTATAAATTTAATATGAAAATAATGAATGTTATTATTAGGACAGTTGCAATCAAAAGATAAGGTTATGTAGTATTTTATAATAGATGTTAACATTTTTTGTCATTGTACATCCATCAGTAGGATGATTTCGAAAATATAAATTTTTATTATTAACAGATGTAGTCTAATGGATGTTTGAAAAGTCTAATGATATTTGAATTTTCAAGATTAATACTAAATGGATCGACATTTTCTGAATTTGTTATAGAGTTTCGCTGTTATCATCGGTCTCAAAGGCTTCCATTAGCTGGAAAATATCACAAAAGCTTCGAAACAAATTTAGTAATAACTGAAAATGCCAAAATGTAGCAGAAAAAAACCAGAATGATTAAATATATGGGCTTGTAGAATCTTATATGCATTTTTTTTGTTAATTTGCAATTCACACAACACGTTAAACCGCTCACAGTGCTGCACTAACAGCTATAGTTCCAAAAGATAAATCCAAAAACGAAAGCTTAAGAAAATATATCCTTTTACAGTACAGGTTTTCTAATTTAAGTACAGGGTGCTTAAAACTTTTGTAGTATGGCTTTTATTTATTTATGTTTAATACAAATGTGGAACAATAAAAAATGTACAAAAGAAATCAAACTAAATATAATTTTCAACTTAATCTAATTCTAGATCTTCAATGAATATTAGAAAATTATAAATTTATGCTAGCTCCATCTAAAATATTTTCTATTGTATAAATAAGATATGCTGTATCTTTAATTGGGCTGTGTCTTTAATGTAACATCAATGAGATTTTTTTGTTTATTTATTAACATAAACATTCTATTAACAAGTTCATATTTGCCATATAATTAGTATGATGAAATGAAATGGCTCTATTCTAACCCTATCGAAGCCCCACCGATTCATCTATACCTGATGACGACGACAGGAATAATAGCAATAAGTCTGCATCTAACAAATATATTCAGAACTAATTCGTGTACTCCAAAAGTATGATACGCTTTCGATAGCATTATCCGACCACTGCTTGCCAAGAAATAATTTTTAGAAACGTGTAATAAAACTTTCGACAAAGGGTCATGGTATACTGACGGCTCAATAAAATAAATGGAGTATATGGAAAAAGCCTTAAGGTTAAGATACATAATATTCATTCAAGCCTAGACTCTACAAACACAGTTTTCCAAGCCGAAATACATGCTATAGAATTCAGTGTGCGAGAGAATTAAAGAAGAAATTATAAAAAACGAAAAATCCACATTCTCTCGGACAGCAAAGCAACTACAGTAGCTATTAATTCATATACTATTACAATAAAGTAAGTAGGGCATTATTTAGAAATACTTAAAACCCTGACAAAAACAAATAATGCCACAATAATAAGAGTATTAGGACATTCTAGCATAGCAGGAAACGAAGCTGCAGATTATCTAGCAAAAAAGACATCGGGATACGCACTTTATAGGGCTAAGTTTGATCTGCAGGATTGTCTGAGGTCAGTGAAAATACAATTAAAAGCCTGGGTAGAGCAAAAAGCTGAAGATTTCTCGGTCAGTGTTCCTAGAAATCGTCAAGGAAAAATGATCATGCCTATAAGGCGCTCAATCAAGAAAACCAAAATCTTCTAGGTCTCAAAAGGAATCAGGTACGTATCTCGCAGAGATAATAACAGGCCACTGCCTAATAAAGAAACAACTTGTGCAGAATATGTGAAATAGAGGAAAAATTAATTGAACATCTGCTCTGTAAATGCGAATGGCTCAGTCGTAACAGACTTCCCACTTACGAACAGCATTTCCTGAGCAATGGGAGCTTATCACAAAATCTGGTGGGACAGACACTAGTTATTATAATAACTAATAAGCACGAGTTATATATGGGACAGATTTCCTCCCGGTAAATTCAAAATCTAATCTAATCTAATTTAGCAAATGACATCAAGCACAAATCATCAAGACACATCATGATTCTAAAGAAATTGCGATTTCGAACTATATAACAAAAACAATTGATTGCCGCAGAAACTTCACTATATTAATTTCTAAACGAGAAGAAGTAGAAGGAGTAATAAGATACTAATTCTACTGAAGCTTCGGTATGGTATACTGATGGATCAAAAATCGGGGAGAATTCATGTGTTGGTGTATTTGAACCAAAAGGTAGTATACAATAAAATAAAAGTCGGTCAAAGGTGCCACAAAGGTGCCATCATATACGTAATTTCAGATAGCCATTGTTGTTTTTTGTTCATAGTATTGTACATTACTATAGTGATGTAAAATATCATTATTTCTATTTAAAATATTTTATGTATTTCATTTATTTTATTGCAACTGTACCTACATGTATATATAACATATATATATATGCATATACAACACATAATATTTCTTTATATTTTATATTATGTATTTATTATAATTTTAACTGATTTTAGAGATAAATTCAATTTAACGATATGAATATGAATTTTATTAAGTTCTTTTCAAATTTCGAACATATCATTTGGGAATAAAATTCGCAACAACACATAATACATACACTTTAAAACACACTCACTATTAATTCTATTTAAAATAATATATTATATATTATTTTGTACGATGAATTTATATCAAACAAAACAAAAAGGATGTGTGAAGTATACAAATACACTTGTGTATACAATTTACAAAATGTATTGCAATTTATATATTAGATATATATGGGTGCACGTCCAGGACATTTTTAGTAAGTATTATTCATATGAATTATGTTTATATATATATATATATATTTATTTATATGAATATGCAAATGTATTATTATATCAGTTGTATAATGTGAATACAATTTTGGTTTTTCATTTTATCCAGTAATTTTGAATACCCATTTTGAAAATTGAAAATTAACCACATTAATATTTGAATAAATTGCTTTAATAATACATTATTATATGAATATAATAATATATTTCCATATATATATATATAAATATACTATTAATATGTAAAGACATATATGTAAACAATTTTAATGTATAAACCATTAGCATAGTTTTCGGTGCTTGGTGGGCTCTTAAATTAGATTTTCATTGTTCGTAAAAAGTAATAAAAAATAAAAAAAATGAAAACAAACAAAAATAACATATTATACAATACAGGCAAACAAACATAAATGAATAATAAATATAATAAAATTTTGGAAAATATGTTTAAAGTAGTTTATTTGTCAAATTTATTAGATATAATGAAAGAAAATATTATTAAAATTTTAATAAAAGTAGTTAAATTTTATATTTGAATATCCATAATGGAGTGAAATATATATTTTTTTACACGGTGTAAATTTTAATTTTAATCAAAATAATTATAAATTTTGATTTTTCGTTTATAATTATAAAAAAAATGTTTTTATTTATTAAATTTATTTCGTCATGTACCTAATTTTTTTTGATCTACTAAATTTGTAAAAGCAATTATAAATATTTTATTAAATCAGTGGCGTCGCTCTATTGTTAGATTGTTTAAAATTTGCTATAATTATGCCTCTGGTATATTCATTATAATTACAGTGATTATGGGATTTTGCGGAAATTCACAACGTGCAGTATGTGTTTTTTTGTAAACTGCGTTAACTGCAAAAGCATAGTGTTCGTATAAACGAATAGGGTTCGTAAAAACGCAGTATTGGCAATGTGCTCGAAAAGGAAAATTAAAATTTAAACCTGCAGAGTTTTTGACACAATTATGCAGTAATAATTGCAAAATTTAAAATTAATGTCAGATTGTGAAACAAATGGTCTGATATTGAAAAATTATTTACATAGTACATTAAAAAATAATAAAAAATTAATTAATCATTAAAAACTTATCAATTTTTTTCATTAATTTTTAATAAAAATAAGCAAAATTAATTATTAGGAATAATATTGAATGTCATTTTTGAGTTGATAATTGAGTTCTTACACGATGTGGAACTTTTATTAAACTTCAAAAGTCAATTCAACAGTCTGCGCAATATTGCAAAGTAGGTGCACTTTTTTTTGCAGTTTCAAATTAAAAACTGTAGTGCAGTATGCATTTCCAAAAAAGCCCAATATATGTCCTCGGAAAATGCTATTTTGTTGCGCTAATGTTAATTTTCGAAGCAGACGATATATATATCTGAAAATATTTTTATCTTTTGCGAGATATATAGCATCGTATATAAATAGAAAATGAGAGGAACATTACTCTTCCTGTAAGCCTCTTCCGCAGCCCAAGTATCTCCAAGATGTTATATGGAGAGACAAATACAGTTAATTAACAGAAAACAAAAAATTAATATACAAAAACTGTATTCAAACCATACTAACGTATCAGATTGAGACAACCTCGAACATACCTATCTAAATCTAACAGAATATGCGAACAATAGAAATGCGAACTCTTAGACAAATTCGTGAATACACATTAAGAGAAAAGAAACGTATAGCATCGAAATCAAGGACGCAAGTGAAATTCAAGATATTGTCCATTGGAGTCGAAATAGACGACGAAACTGGAGAGACCACGTAAAAAGAATGGCAAAAGGTCGACTGACGAAGGTTGTAATGAATGATAAAATCAATATCAGACTTCTACCAAGAAGACCTCCCAAAAAATGGTATGAATGCTGGATATTGGAATGCATTGAAAAAACAATCACTAAATGCCTAATTAAAGAAGAAGATCAAATATATACTTTAACTATAACTTTATTCAAAATTATAATTAAAATTTAATTCTTAGAGTTAGCATTCGAGAGTATAATTTAAATTATTTGAAATTTAAATTAAAACAAATTTTGAATAATGGTTTAAGTATGTATTATTTAAATATTGGTTATATATAATTTAATAGATTGTAGTACATACATATATATATATATATATCAAATGTTAAAAATATGAAGAGAGAAATTTATTTTTAGAAATTGTGTCGAAGATTAATGAGTTGTTTACAGTACATGCATAGAAATACATAGAGTATATACTACATATGAATATTAATTTGGAATAAGTGAGAATTTATTCATAATAGCAAAGCAATTAACTTTCGTGGGTGGTTAATATTTTATTATAGTAAAATTTTATTTAGTGTTATAGTATTGAGGGTTTTTTTTCTATTTTTTTTTTTTATTAATTTAAATTAATTTTATTTTTAATAGAAAACTTATTTGTATTATTATACTGTAAGTGACAATGGTCAAAAATTTATGAAATATTTTGTAAATTAATATGAATGAATATAGGTCGAACTTCATATATGCCTCATTTGTATAATTATATATTTATTATTTTTTAATATATTACTGTTATATATACGTTTATATTAACTTACTATATAGAGTGTTTGTATCAACTGACAATTAATAATTATTATGTTATGTGTAATAATGCTTGAAAATTAAATTCAAGGTATTTTCAGACAAGTGAGAGGATATGACGGAGCTGATTATTCCTTATTACAAAATATGTATCCTGCCAAAGATATGGTATTGAACTTTTAAACTAAGATTTGAGCAAATATTTTTGATAATCAGATTTGTTTTTAGTGGTTTATTAAATTTAGTAATTAACAGCCGAATATATCATTTAATTAATAAATCGTTTTTTGTTGATTGAAAAAGTATACGTTAAAAGTATCTGAAACATTTTACAACCGATTTTCATTATTATTTTTTTAAATGTCATATATTTAGAAGGAGACGTAGCGAGATAATTCAATTTAAAATTTCAGCACTTGGATTAGTATATACGTACATCTTGATATATAGAAACAATTTTAATTTATCAAATTGCCGTAATCACTAATGTACAATTTCTTTTTTTTTCTGCCAGAATTGCATTTAAATTTATTTTTTCCTTTAAATAAATAAATTATATATGTGGTTGTTGTCTAAGATAAATCAATAAAAAAAATTATTTAGTACTTTTTTATTAACAATTTATCAATAAAAATAAATTGAAATGATGGAAACCATTTATAATGATTGGGAGAATATAAGGGCTAAATTATAAATACTATAAATTAACTGAATTAACTTTAAAAGTAAAATGCTATGGAAATTTTAATAATTTCTGATTAAATTTATAATTACATAAATTTTTTTATAGTTATAATACATTTTACGGTGAAATTTTGGTCGAGTCTTATAACTCACAGATGTACTAATGACATCTTATAATAAGTTATAAAATCAATAAAAATAAAAATTAGGAGTTGTGTAGATAGTCTAACACTATAAATACCTACTGATGAGTTCTAGTAGTGTTATGATGAACGAAACAATTCCTAAAAATAATTCGTTTATCAAAATCACTTTTTCATTTAGCTTTTCTTTCTTTTGATCAGAAATATAGTTCAATATAGGGATTATAAGTAGGAATTATTATAGAAAGTAAGTACAGAAGAATTTAGCTCCCCACCAAGAATGTTTTTGAATTGGCATTGGCCATTAGAGATAGACATCTAACCCGCTTATTGAATTGTGATTGAAATATTGAATAAAAGATTGTTTGTATCTTCAATCGATTTCACCGCGATTTAATAAATAATAGTATTTAATGTTACATAACAGTGTATGTAATGTTACTTATTGAATACAGTTTGAATGAATGTATTTTAAAATGTTGGTTTATAATAGTTTACCATGTCACATTCTCTTATTCTACATACTTTTGAAATATAAAGAGATAAATTCACTATTGCGTTACACACAGAACTGACGACAGATATTATACAAAAAATATTGCGCATATAATGGCAACGGGCAATTGTAGTTAATATTAGCACTTTCCTCCCTTTGTAATTGCCCTTATATTCTTCCCATTCGTAGGAATTTATATCAAACTTCTTCGAATTTCGAATATTTTAATTTTAATTTAGCAAATATCGTAATTTTGAAAGCCTTAAAACTTTATTCATCAGTTCGAGTGCTTAATCTAGATTAGTCGAAAGCACACTGGTGAATGAAGTATAAGTCAATTTGCAAAACATTTCAAATTTTCCAATAACAGAAGAAGATAATTCTGATTTTGTAACAAACTCTAAAATATTCTTTATTCAGTATCTCGTAATGTATAAAAATTATTCCAATTAATTATTTTTGGAAAAATACTTGCGAATTTCTAAATTTTCTAATTGGAATTTGATATTTTGAGTTTTTTAATAATTTAATTTAGCCGAAATAGATTTTATTATCATCTGACTTTTGACGAATATTATACGTCTTCAATCATTTCACTGAACACGATGTAGGTAATGCTTTCATCATTCTGTCGTTTTATAATGCAGGTCTTCTGATGATATCGTACAGCAATATTAAAATATTAAATCGAATCCTAACTAAATAACTACTATAAAACCTTTTAGTGAGATTTAAAGATGGCCCACATTCAATATAGTAAAAGGGTTTTGAATTTTGGTTGTGCATTTATGTAGGTAGTGGTTTATTTATTGATATCACTAAAGTGTTTGATACAGTGAGTCATGATTTACTATTAACTAAAATTTATAATGCGGGCTTTAGAGATTTTTTTTTGGAATTGGTTCGTAGTCATATCTTAATAATAGGAAGCAACGAGTCAAATTGAATGGAAAGTTCAGTGACCTTCTTAGTATCAAGGTTGGTGTACCCCAAGGTTCAGTATTAGGTCCTGTTCTGTTTCTTATTTTTATTAATTCATTATTGCAACAACAGTTCAAGGGTTTTGCGGATGACACTGCTTTTTCATACAACAATAATAATCTACTTGACTTATTTTGCGATTTAAATTTTGACTTGGACCTAATTCGAAAATGGTTTTATATTCATAAATTGGTTATAAGTAATAAAACTAAAATTATGCAATTTAGGCTTAATAATTGTCTCCTCGAGAATTTTAGTATTTGGTATCATTCTCCTGATTGTCCTAAATTTCATTTATTTCCTATACAGTCTCTAAACTCTTTTGTCCTATCTTCGCCTTGTAGTATTTCTTGTTTTAACATTGAAAGTGTTGGTACTTGGGTGTTTTACTTGATAATAAACTGAATTGATCTGCACATACTTACTATTTAAATAATTATTTTAAAAATATTTTTCGAAACATTTACCACTTGAATCTGTTGTTCTTTAAAAGTTATGCTAATGGTGTATTTTGCTCTATTCAGTACTAAACTGCAATATGGAATTAGTTGCTGGGGTGGTTCTTACTTTAATAAAATTCAACCCCTTTTCATTGCTCAAAAACACTGTATAAAGATAATTTAAATAGACTAGTTAGGCTAAGAAAATAGACTAATTAGGCCCAGTTTTCCTTTATTTAAAAAGTTGGATATTCTACCACTTAGACATTTATATCTGTTTAAAACGTTGAAAATTGTTTTCAATAGGTCGGGTTATCTTGCTCACCAATTTCTAGCTAGATATCATCTTAGAATTAATAGTTTATACCTTGTAAATGTTCCAAGAGCCCGTATCTCTCATTTTTGCCACTTTTATGATTATATAGCTCCAAAATTTTTTAATATGTTACCTTATTCTTTAAGATCGGACAGATCACCTGTTTCATTTTGTAAAAATCTTCGAATTTGGCTTTTTCAACTGAATCACCTTCAAATTGAATCTGTTTTTAATACGATTTAGTTCTAACTTCAATTTAGTTTTTTTCTAACTATAATTTTTTTAATTTTCTTTCAGTCTTCTAGTTATTTATTTACTTTTTATTCTTGTTATAATTTTGTATTTAATTCTGCTTACTCTCGTTTATTATTTAAATTTTGCTTTAAATTTTATTTTATTTTAAATTTTACTTTTTCATTATATAATTTTAATTTTAAGCTATTTTAGTTTTTCCATATTTAGCTTTAGTTTTCTACTTTACTATGTATGTACCCAACAATATTTTATACTTTTATGCCTGTATTTTTGCTTGCAGTTTCATTTATCACATATTCTAATGAATATCCGAATGATCCTATATTTATTCTTATTATTTTTTATTTAGTAAATGTATATTTTTAAGTATTGTGTTTTACTATAATACGAATAAATGAATTAAAAATCTAATCTAATCTAATCTAAATCTATGTACAGCTGAACAAAATAAATTAAATTAAATTAAACTGTAAAACAGAAAAATTAATGGTTTGTCATATTTGACTATAGTTTTAGTTTTGAATTGAGTGATAGTTTGAAGTTGCTGGTAAGTTATAGTTCTACAGTATTTTAGAGGTTGACAACTAGGGAAAGCCCAGTCTAAAAAAAAAAAATATCATGAAGTAAAAATTTAATTATTTTTTGTGCTTTATTATAAATTATTATAGATTATTCTTTATTGTAATTTAAATTAGTTGGATACTAATTTATATACAGTAGAAATATTTTTAATTATATTATGTATAACCAAAAAATTTCTATATAAAATTTGGTATAAAGTTCAATAAAATTTGTTATTAAAATTTAAAATTTTAAAAATATTACAAGAATGGAAGTCAATTTTTATTTATATACAAATTGAATTTAAGTAATTAAATTAAATTTAATTTAAACAAATAAAATACAATTTTTAGAAAGTATATTAGTTTAAAGAATAATTATATTACTAAATTATTTTATTTTCTATATATTTATATTGCATTTTTGTATAGGTACTGTTTAGGTATTTTACTTATAATTTTTTTTTTTTTTATTTATTATTTAAAATAGAAAATTATTATTTAAATTAATATTAATAATAAATATTCAAGAATTTATTAAATTATTCATATTTCATATCAAATATTCATATATATATATACATATATATACATATATATACATACATATATATAATTAATATCACAAATCATAGCCACAGAATTGCATCCGGTTCCAAACAAGTAAGGAAACTTTAATTTAAAATATTATAATCGACATCCTTAATTTAAACCAATACCAAAATATAATGTAGGTTAAAAGGAAACTATATATAGTCCTATATAATATGTATGTATATATATATATATATATATGAGAATAAAATATAATTAAGTTAACATTATATTAAAATTTATCAATTTAATCTCTGTACAACACAGTATACCTAGATAAATTTAATAAATAATAATAACATCATTTAATTTTTGTAGTTGTAATATTTATAATAATTACTGAATAAAATAAAATTTCAATCAAAAATTTATTACATTTGAATTTAATAAGAAAATTTGCTATGTTGTATTTTTCTAAGTTATTCAAATAAATATTAAAAATATAAATTAATATCTAATTTAAATATATTTCAATAAATTCGATTTAAAATATCGAAATGAAATTTTATTTAAATATTTTTGTATAATATTTAACTTAAACTCAAAAGAAAACCGCACATTAAATTGTTTATTTTCCTTACATGCAGTTGGTAATTATCGAAACAATTTTGCAACCCTTTTTTTTTCTCAAAATGAATTTTTTTTTTACTTTATTTATTGATAATAATTATACATAAGGTGTTTCATCGTCTGATTGGAAATTGTTGAAACATTATTCATAAAAATTTAAAATTAACAATTTAAAAAAAAATCAGCTTTAACGTAATAAAAATTATTTATAAAATATGGGCAAGGAGCGATAAAGAAAAAGCTGACACTTTTGCAGATCATCTCGCTGAAATATTTAAGCCCAATGAAATGAAGACACTGTTATTGATCTAAATGAAATAAATAACCATGAAGACGTAAATATTCCCTTAATAAGTCGAAAAGATAGAATTAAGGAAATCAAAAACCTAAAGTTAAATAAAGCCCAAGTATTTGATTTAATAACTTCAAATGTGCTGAAAAATATACCCAACAAAGCTCTCACACTCTTGGTATATATAATGAATGCCTGTATTAAGCTTAAACACGTATATCTAGTATATGGAAAGTTGCAGAGATAATAATGATCCAAAAACCAAGAAAGCCTGCTAACGACACCAAATCCTACAGACCGATATCCTTGCTCTCCACAATATCAAAGTTGTTTGAAAAATTACTATTCAGAAGGAGGATTCAACCCCTCATAGAAAACAGGAATATAATACCTAATCACCAATTTGGGTTTAGGCAAAAACACTCAACAATAGATCAAGTACATCGAATAACAGACATTATAGAAAGGGCACTGGAAAATAAACAAATTTATTCTTCAGTATTTTTAGATGTAGCTCAAGCTTTTGATAAAGTTTGGCATGAAGGACTCATCAAAAAGCTAAGTTGTTTGCTCCCTAAAAATTATGTTGAATTATTTTCATCATATCTCTCAAATATAGTTTTTCGAGTTAAAAATGAGAATGAATACTCCTCTCTAAGAGATATAAAAGCTGGAGTACCGCAAGATAGTATACTGGGTCCAATTTTATATTTGTTTTACACCTGTAATATACCCGAAGTAGAAAATATAAAAATAGCAACTTTTGCAGATTACAGTTGGTTCTACTATAGAAGAAGCTACAAACAAACTGATGCAAAAAGCTAATGACAAAATTTCCAACTGGTGAAAAAAATGGAAAATTAAATTAAATGAAGCCAAATCTAGTCATGTAAGCATCACCTATAAAAACATAGTAACTCCTCTCTCAGTTAAAATTAATGATGTCGTGATTTCATACGAGAATAAAGCTATAAATATCTTGGCATAACCTTGGATGCAAAACTGAAATGGAAAGAGTATGGAAAATCAAAAACTAAGAACTCCAGTTCAAATATATTGGCTGATTGGGCGGAATTCTACGGTCTCGACCTATAACAAAGTTTTGATGTATAATTAAATATTGAAGCCAGTCTGGTCATACGGTATTCAAATATGGGGATGTGCTAAACAAATCCATATTCAAACTATCCAAACGTTCCAAAATAAAGTACTGCACAACATAGTTAACGCTCCATGGTATGTTCGCAATGCCAATATTCTGAAGATCTGAAGTTCTCATCTATAAAAGACGAAAAAATGAAATGCGCTGCACGGCATAAAACTCGTCTGATTCAAGATGTCAATACCGAAGCTTCTAGCTTAATTGACAATCAAAACTTTGTTAAGCGACTAAAACGAACAAGACCACTTGAGTTGGGTTAAAATCTTTTATCTATTAAAACCTTATTGGATTTTGGTAGATCAAAGGTGTCTTAGTTTCTTTGAGTTAAATGTAAATTAATGGTTAGTCTATAAGACTAGTTTTAATGTTGCAATAATGATAGGAGTTTTTAGTGGGTTAAAGTCCCACAGTCCTTCAAACTGCCTTCCCCGGTAATAGGTGTAGTCTCTGAAGGCTCTTTCGATGATTTACTACTGAAAAAAATAAAAAAAAAAAATAAAAAAGAAACATAAGAAAATGACGCAATTAAGGTTTTTCTTAAAATCATGCAATTCAGTTACTTAAAATACTTAAGAAAACTTAGTGATAACACATCCCCTAGCCCTGATTATGTTCCTGACATTATTTTAAAAGAATGCTCAAAGTCTTTATACGTAACACTGTCCAAAATCTTTAATCTATCGATCTCTAATGAAATTGTTCGTTCTTTATGGAAAAAAGCCTTCATTAGACCAGTTCAAAAGAAAATTGAGCAAAATGATGTTAGCAACTATCGACCTATTGCTAAATTATCCTATATTCTCAAACTTTTTCAACTAATTGTTTTTGATGAGCTTTATCACCATTGCACTTGCTTCTTAATTCCAAACCAACACTGTTTTGTTAAACATAAGTCCACAGTGACTAATTTAGTTGAATCTACTTCTATATTTCTCAATAATATGGAAAAGGGCTTTCAAACCGATGTCATCTACACAGATTTTATTAAAGCTTTTGCCACATAGTGTAATCCTATTTAAATTATTAAAATTAGGATTTCCGAAATCATTTGTAAATTAGATTGAATCCTACCTCATTACTAGAACACTATATGTTATTTAGATCTTCAATATACAATTTAGATCTTCTATATGATCGCCATTTGAAGCATATTCCGGTGTTCCTCCAGGTAGCCACTTAAATCCCCTATTATTTATAATATCGACAAATGATGCTACATCAGTAATTAAAAATATTATAGTTCAGATATATGCTGATGACATGAAAATGTTCAACAAAATTTCTTCATCAAATGATTCATCGTCTTACTCCCAACTGACCTTGATAAATTCTTTATTTGGTGTATGAATAATAATCTTCTTTTGAATGTAAAAAAATGTGCAGGGTAGACTTATCATGGCACGCCTATGATTTCTCAAATAAGTTTTTCCTTAACGGACAAACACTAGAAGTTGTTAATTCATTTAGGTGTCATTTTTGATGATAAGCTCACATTTCAATTACATTATAGTAATATCATCAATAAAGCTAATTCAATGCTAGGTTTTATAAAACGTTGGTCTGAGGATGTCAAAGATCTATATATATCTTCAAATCCTTTTGTACATGTCTTGTTAGGCCCGAATTATAAAATATGCTAGTCAGGTGTGGTCTCCATATTATGAAATTCACATACATAGGATTGAGACAATCCAAAAAAAATTCTCAAGATTTGTACTACGTCATCTTCCGTGGTCTGACTCCTTAATTTTGCCACCATATGAACATAGACTAAACTTAATTCTTCTTGCTGCTACTCTGAAGAGAAGACGCAAAATTGCCGATGTCATCTTCATCACTGAAATAGTTAAAGGAAATATTAACTCCTTTTATATTTCAAACCTAGCCCAGATTAATACTACTAGTCGCTTCCGCTCTGCTAACTATTTATCCTTACATTTCATCGAACCAATTATGGAATGAACGAACCTATCCATAGAATGATGATTATGGGTAACAAATACAAAAATCGTATTGATTTCTCTCTCTCCAAAGACACCCTAAAGAAGCTTTTATATTCCTCTTAGTTAATTCTGATCTCATCTCTCTATCTTCAATATTCATTCTTATAGTTGCTAAATTTTTTCTTTAAGGCTGGGTTAAACAGAATTGAAACCTCAAACCTCATGTAAAAATTTGTTTAAATATTAGTGTATTAGTGTAGTAAATTTGAAAGCTATAAAGTTTCTTTTAATTTTGACACTATCTGGATGATCAGGGGTGGAAGCATGGTTGGCGTTTCAAAGATTTGGTTTAGCTAATTGTAAAAAATTATAGAACGGAAAGTTGTTTCGCTTTTTTTAAGGTATTTTTGGTAGCATGGAACATCAGATACGCTTTTTCTTAGCGTTTGTTACGCGATTAATTTAGCGATAGTGAAAGAGTTAACGCTGAAAATTTTAAAAGTGAATATAAAGGTAAGTTCAAGTTTATATAAATTATTTATCTTAACATAAGTTGTCTTAACAAAATTAAAGTAGTTTTTAGTAATAATAATTTAATTTTTTAGCGTTTTATTGAATATAATAAATATTTCTTTGAAAATTTTAGAATTTTTGGAAATATGATATTTTTTACCGATAGTTCTTCGGATGAAGCAAATATTAATATTGAAAAAAATTAGCGATATTTTATTTTTTACTTGTACAATTTTTAATGTAAGAATAAAGTACCGTCTCATGAAACCATTATATTTTTCTATGTTAGTAAATTCCATTGTAAATTTTTTAGGTTTCAGAAAATTTTTAGATTAAATAAAGATGCCTTCAAAATGGTGTTATACAGTTCAACATTTAGTCCCAATGTAAGAAATTTTGGTATTCCACCAATATTACAACTTGCTGCAACATTAAACCTATTGGCTAGTGGTGGCTACTAAGTTAATGTTGGCAGTAATAATTTAATAGGGACAACACAAACAACCATATCTAAAGTATTTAGAAATACTTTAAAAATACTAGAAAATAGTTTGTGTTCTTATTGGATTCGGATAAAACAGCAAAATTTTCATGAAACCCGGAAATATTTTTTTGAAAAATATAAAATTCCGGGAGTCATAGGCATTGTGGATGGAACTCATATTCCAATTTTAAAACCTTCCACTATAATGAGCATGTATTTTTCAATAGAAAAAGTTTTCATAGCTTAAATGCCATGACAGTAAGTCTTGCATTAAACAATGCACTAAATCTTAGTGTAATTTTTGTATTTTTGGTCATATTATTTAATTTTTTTTACATTTATTCAAGGTTTGTTATCACTTGTATGAAATATTGGCAATTAATGCAAGGTATGATGGAGCTGCCGATGACTCACCAGTGTGGAATGATAATGCAGTTCAAGTCTATATGCAAAGAAAATTTGAAGAGGAAAATTTTAGGATTTTAGGTAAATGTAATATTGAAATAACAGTTATCTTTTATTAATCTGTACGTTTGTTAAGGTGATAGTGGGTATCCGTTACCGGTTATGAATTGCTAAGCTTTTACGAGATAATTTTAAAGACAATTTGTAAATTGTTTTTAAATACATAAATAAAATCTTATATTTAATAATGGTTGTTTGAAAATAATATTTGTTAAAAAAATATAAAAAATATTTATATTCAAAATAAAAAAAATATTTAAATTCAAAATATTTTGAAAATGTACGTAAACATAGTTAACTGTCATTTGTCACCTGTCACCTGCAACCTGTCACCTGTCATCTGTCATCTGTCATCTGTCATCTGTCATCTGTCATCTGTCATCTGTCATCTGTCATCTGTCATCTGTCATCTGTCATCTGTCATCTGTCATCTGTCATCTGTCATCTGTCATCTGTCATCTGTCATCTGTCATCTGTCATCTGTCATCTGTCATCTGTCATCTGTCATCTGTCATCTGTCATCTGTCATCTGTCATCTGTCATCTGTCATCTGTCATCTGTCATCTGTCATCTGTCATCTGTCATCTGTCATCTGTCATCTGTCATCTGTCATCTGTCATCTGTCACCTGTCATCTGCCATCTGTCATCTGCCATCTGTCATATTTCGCCGAACTTCCACTTCCAGTGTTTCGTATATTTATAAATGGGCTATTTGCTAGGTTGGTTAGAGCTCTTCATAACAACTAAAATCTCTTGGTTCGATTCTCCAATAAGCCATTTAATTTTTCTTATTTTTTTTAATTAAAAAAAATTAATTATAAAAAAAAATTAAAAAAAAATGTTTCGTATGTTTATTAAGGCTTTTTGATAAGCAAATGCAAATGGCCCATTGGCTCTGCTAGTTAGTAGTTCAGAGCCCGTGGTTAGTTATAAGTAGGGTTAGATTTAAGTTCGATTCAGTAATGGGCCATTTATTTTTTTTTAGTTTTTTTTTGTAATTTCTTTCTAAGAAGAGAAGGAGCCGTTATTTTAAAATTTAAAAAAAAGTTTCTTAACTAAATCGAGGGTGCTCTATCGATTGGTGGTATTTTCAACTTCCGGAAAGAACCCCAAAATGGTTTTTTAAGATAAAAAATCACCAAAATTGGCTTAAATCGAGATTTTCAAATGAGAAGGGGTAGTTTTTTATACAAATTCGGATTCTACGACAAAAAATAAGAAAATTATGTTAAATGATTTTTTTTTGTATTCTCATTCTTTTTCTCTAAAATTAATAACCATAAAACAAAAATGCTCAATATTTTCCTTTGGTAAACTAAAATTAATAATAATTATTTTTAATATATAAATTTGTTTTTTATGTTATTATATTTTTTATCTCAGTTTTGGGTTCCTACAAAGTTTAAACAAAAAAAAAAAAACAAAAACAAATATTAAAAAAAAAAAAAAAAGTATATTACAAAAGTTTCTTATGTTTTGATGTAGAATACGAATTTGCATAAAAAAGTACCCCTTCTCATTTGTAAATCTCGATTTCGGCCAATTTCGGCGATTTTTGTTCTTAAAACAGCGATTTGCGGTCCATTCCGGAAGTTGAAATTATTACCAATCGATAGAGAACCCTCAATTTAATTAACAAACTTTTTTTTAAATCATAAAATAATGGCTCGTTCCCCTTCTAAAAACCTGATACGCATGCTCTGGAACCCGGTATATGCAGGGTTTTCCAATAAGAGTGATATTATTTCTTTTAAAAAAAAAATTCACTTATTGTTAAGGAAATTCAAATGTTTTTTAATTAATGTGAAGTACAATCGATACAATTAAGATTAGCAATTGTATTGTTAGAATTTCTATAACTCTTGATTTCGATTCTATAACTTGTATCAAAATATTATAAAAACATCTGTGAGTTATAAGAAAAAATCAAATATAAATTTTTTGAAATTTGTTTAGTTAATAATGATTTTTATATTTGGCTGAGCAATATTTATTTTTTGCTCTTAAAATTCGTGTAGAGGCCGTTTACTACTGAACACTGTTGAACATAATATCTAGGAAAAACTTATAACACTGTACTCCGTCCATTGTGGTATTAATATTATCATAAAGTTTTCTTTCTCGTATTGGATTATTATTGAACGTAGAAAACGAAAATAGATCATTACAGAAAGGTTATGGACCTCAATCGACAATATCGTCAGGCCTCAGACGACATTGAAAATACTTAGTTAAATTAGAATTCTCAAAAAGTTAAAGAAGACGTCGTAATTAACGTAAAACCTGTTGTCGATTTTTGTGGAATCAACTCAGTTGGGAAAACATGGAAAACTGTTGTTCACATGGAAGACTTAAAGATCATCTATGGAAATCTAAGCGTTTATTCCGCTCAGATGAACCTTGTATAGTGTATGTTTACATTATATAAAGTAATTTTACAACTAAAATGTTTTGTCACAACCTTGAGGATGATAATATATGTTAATATATTTTTGTATAACTTACTCATATATAAAACCATACACAATTATTATGAATAAGACGTTTACACACACGCATAATGCAATACATTAATCTCATAAATGATTTATACCAGTGTTTACAGTTAATAAACTACATTGCAACGATCATATGACACAAAATTCATTAGCAAAACAAAATCAGCTACGCAGGACCAGGTGTACGTGTTCAGTTACGTATGAAGGACAAGGTATTATTAAAATAAATTGCTCCATTTGTATTGTAGGTATTTTTTATTTTGCAACAAAATTAATTTGCAATAATTGGAAACGAAATTAAAACCCATGAAAACTAAATTTTAAAATGTGTGTTCATAAATGTCAATAGATTATTGTAGTGTGAACGTTATAAACTAAAATCATATGATTATAAGTCAGCCATGTATAATGCAATAATTGTCATGCATTTATGAAAAAACCTACAGACTACTATTGGCTCAACATGCACACCTATGTAAAAGCTAGATAGTTTTCTTCTCCAATTCATTAATCCAAAACGTATTAATAATTTATGTCAGTTCTATGGCATTTGAAGGTCTACACTACCCAAAAAACAAATCAATAAAATCTAATGAAATATAAAAAAAAGATTTGCAAATTTCGCAAAACATTTTGAAATTTTTATAATATAAATTTTGAAGACAATGGACTTACTACAAAAACAAAAAAAAAAACTATAATTCAGTCGTTAAAACAATTCTTAAGATTATTTCCGCCCATTAACTTGTACAATTCCTTTGGTATTCTTTGTAAAAAAAAAAAAACTCAAAAAAGAAAGAAAATAACAAAATGTTTTTTAATTATTAAAATATGCATAATTTTGTAAATAAAATAATATAAAAAAAAAAATATTTTCTGGATTATTTGTTAGTTTTAGTTTTAGAAATTAAGAAAGAAAATTCAGTTTATTTTAATTTTCCTGTTATATTTTCTTTTTGCTTTTTTTTGTGGTTTCTATTTTTGTGCAAAGAAATCCAAAAAAAAAAGATCTAAAATTTGAATTGGAAACTTAATCATTGCACTCTACTGGCACCATAATATAATATTTTAGTTTCAAAAATGAATATTTCAAAACAATAAAAACAAATAAAATTTAACCCTGTAAAAATTTTCATAATATAAAAAACGTGCAAAATATTTTTAATCATTCTTTTTATTATGAGATATGCCACGTAACATTTTATTGTTATAAAAACAAAATGAGTGCTATAAGACTCTTATATGACTCCCGATAAACACTAAAAGTGTTATAATGATATTTTTATGGGAATAATGTAATTAATATTGCTTAATATTAATAATATTCTTATAACAATTGCGGGAGTTGTTATAATGGGATTTTTAAAGTGCTACAATGTTGTTATAAGTCTAAAAATATTCCTATATCAAGAGTTAAATTGTTTTCATAAAAATAGAATTGCTAGAATAGCAGTAGTATAGTGTTATTATTTTATTCTAGTCCTATAATGTCTTTAACAAACTTACTGTAAATAAATATTTAGAATAAACATTTTGCGAAGGCAATTATTTCCTAAAAAACATAGTAAAAAAAAATTTATTTTAAATAAACAATAACTGAAAAGCGCTATTTTGCATTAGTTTCGCAAAAGTATTATTTTTGAATAATTATTTAAATCTCAAATTTTATGTTATCCATTGATTAACGTACATTATTTAACATTTTAACGATGCAATTTTAAAATATATCTTATTCTATTTATTTAAAAATTCGTTATTTTTGAAGGCAATGTATTTTTTCGATGTATTATTATAATAAATGTCATTGAAATTTCTTTACTAGCCATATTTTGCATTTTGGTCACTATAATTATAATTATTAATATCTACAATTATTCTTAACTGCAAAATATTATTTAATTAGTAAAACATTTTTTATATTATAAATCATTTACATACAAATATAAAAATATTTAATTAATATTTATCTCTCTTTCTCATTTAATATACATAAACTCCATAAAATTATTATATTAAAGTAAAAAATAATACCTATCTCACTCTCGCATAACATAAGTTATTTAAAAAAAAAAATTTATTTCAAAACAAAAATATACACACCAATACATATGTATACTAATCCTATAACAATGTTACAAAAGTTAACAACAGCACTTTTGCTCCGGTGTCTGTTAGGATTCTTCAATTTATTGCTAGAACGTATTTATATAACATTTTGCAACTATTGCGGAGCACTCAAATTAACACTAATATTGATATAAGAGTGTTTATATTACTGTCATAAGAGTGCGCAAGAGTCTTATAGCAATAAAATTGTTCCTTGGGATGATACTTCAGGATCAAAATAATATCAAATAATATAGTTTCAATAACTTATTCGAATAAAGTTCCATTAAAAAATAATTTCTATTTTTAGAAAAAATTAAAATTACAGAAATGAACCCATATTTAGAGTATATAAATGATATTTTTCTCGAACTTTCATCACCTCATCTGTGTTTCACACCTCTATATAGCTATGTAAACCTATTACTTAATGAAGAAAAATATAAAGTTTTCAATCGCAAATGGTTTAATAAAACTGACCGCAATGCTAGTACTGAACCATAAGCTATTCCTTTAATACTATCAGTATGTTAGGCTAGATATCAGTACGATGGCATACGTTATCACGGAAAACTGCCTTATAAACATTATATGTTCATGTAGACCTGTAGACTACAATACAGCTAATATGATTTATTTATTTATTTTATTTATTTATCTATAAAACAAATCTCAGAAAAAGCTAAATAGCTTGTACAGAGTTTATTAGCTAGAGTTTACTTTAGTAAAAGAGAAAATCAAATATACTGAACCATAAATTGTCACTTAACTACTATCAGTAGGTTAGATTAGGTATCAGTACGATGGTAGAGGTTGTCACAGAACACTAGCAAGTATGTCAGAAGGCTTAAGCTCCATTTAAAGTGTGCAAAGACCAAAAAAGAGGACGAGACAAGACTCCATTTTCTTTACACCTGTGCAGCCTTCATTCACAAAAATACAGTCCATCTACGAGTCTACTTTCCAAACTGAATGTGTGATCTTGCAATTATCAAAATGAAGTGTCTCCATCACATTGTATAAACCTATATTAGGATAAAAATTAATATGAATTATTCATTAATTCATTCTGTTCTGTCTTATAAGTGATAATGGCACTGTTATTTGGAGTATTGCTAATACTAGAAAATTACAACTTTCTCAAAATAAAATAATAAAAATTCTTTTAAATTTACCATCATTATATTAGTACATATGAACTATATTTAAATAGAAAAGTTTTGCCATCCAAAAAGAAATCTATCAATTCCAACAACAACAAGACCATCACAATGGCAATATCACAACAGTAGGGAGATTTACACACAGTTTTAGTACTAAGTATAGAAATGATTTTCATATTGGTTTAGGTCGAAGCTTAGTCTCCTCTTAAAGAATTTCTGTAATGGGCTCAAGATTGTATAACCAATTACTATGTGATATAAAAAATACTAGGGAATCCATTGTGCAATTGCACAGAAGCAATTCTTTCAATTACGATTTTATATAAAAAGAAATATTTGTTTTGGTATATTGGAAATGTTTTCTGAATCGCTTGGTTCTTGAAAACATATATAATGAAATTAAAGTATAATACCTAGTACTTTATGACGAAATTAATACTAATTTCAATATAACTTAACACAATAAAATCCTATTACTCTTAACGTAGTAGATCGATGTATTTTAATTCGTATATAGTCAAAAACGTTTGAAGTCACAATTCTGTTAAAGTCAACAATTTGTTTCAAAGAAAATAATAAACTTCATAAGTTCATACAATCGATGTCGTTTATAAGTCCTATTAAAATATAACGCCAATTTTTTCAATATAACAAAAAAATAAGTCAAAATTTAATTATTTTATTAAAAACCTGATTTATTAGATTGTCTTTATTACAAATATGTATATGTTGTGATTAAATAAGAGAATTGCTATTTATGAATAAAATAAAATTTCAAATTGTTATACGAAAGATATTTTATTGAATTTGATTTTGTTTATAAAGATGCCATTTTTTTTTACTACGGCTATAGTCACAAAACGGTTATAGTCAGAAATATTGCTGAAATTTAGCGAATGACTATAACCGTGTTTTAGTGTATATAATTTTTTTGAATAATAGCAGAAGCAAATGAATTAACATTTATTATATAATTTTTGAAGAGTATGATCTGATCTGATTTTTGTTTTAATTTTTTGTTTTTGTTTTTGTACTTTTTTCTATAAGTTTGTGTGTCTATTTAAAATGACAGAATTTTTATGAAACCTTTTTAAAAAATGTCCATGATTGAAATTTATTTTAGAGTATCGATGTCGCTCAACTTGGAAATAACCGTAATTTATTTTGTGTAACTATTTGTTTTGTTTAAATTACGAAACGAAATGTTTAAATTACGTCGTTCATCTTGTGTATTATATATAAGACTAGGGGCCCCTGTTGAGTAATTATATTTCAAGTTGAAATCAAATTTAAGTTTTTAAAAAAACGGTAATTTACGTACTGACGATATAGACTTCGCACGATATAGCAGAAACCACTCGCGTTTAATAAAAAGTTTTGTGGTTAGTAAGTTTTATTTAGGACACATAAATACACGTCCCCTCATATACTGCTTCGTTTCCGATATATTCCCTATAGTAAGTGGATAAAATTACTAAAAATAAAAAGTTTTGTTATTAAAGAGGTACGTATATATATACCTACATACTACATAATTTTAATAAAAACTATATTATTACTACAAATAACCAAAATTTAGAAACAGTTACTTAAAAAGATAAAAATGAAGAATTCAAGTGATTTGTTTTTTTGTTTCTTTTTATTTTTTATTTTAGATGAATTTGTTTTTTTGTTTTTTTTTTTGGCATATGTACATAGATTCATTTGCAAGTACATAATGTAAATTATAATAAGTGATTTGTTTGCTTTTGTTTATTATTTTAATAAGATCTCACTTATGCATAATGTATTTGCTGAATAATAACATCATATGAGTACAAAATTTTCAACTGTGTGCGCATTTTTGTTTTATATACACATCTTATATATTATATCAAAAGTTCATTAAGGAGTGTGAGAATCAAAATAAAATGAAAAGGTGTCTACTGCGCAGGTCCAGGTCCTAAATGCTTGTCAATTATAATTATAGATAACAAACTTTAGGACATTTAAAAATTAATTAAAGACACATTTACTATCACCATGTTACTTGAATCAAATGATTCAGTAGTATTATATAAATAATACTTAATAAGATTTTTTGTATATAAAGTTAATAATATAATTTAGATTTAAGATTTGTATAATATTATATCAGATGAAATTATATTTTTATTATAATTTGCCAGAATCATTAACTTCCTATAATGCCAAATAGGTGGGGGCAAAATCGTTTATAAAACAAATTATATTTTGCGGTGTGACATATTTTTGGTATAAGCTTTGGCAGTCATCGTATCTACCCATCTACCTATATCATCTCAGTTATTGGAACTTTAAATATCTAATAGAATTAAATGAACTACCAGAGTACCAGTAAGCTTCTTTTAATATATTTCCATCAGATGAAAGACTTCTAAGCTTCTATTAATTCATTGATTGCGTCAACACTTAATATTTACATAATGTTGAGCGTACTAAAACCTACTTACCCTTTAAACACAAAATAAGTCATTATTACATTTGCTATTTCCAATGAAAAAAATATTTTGGGTGTCATACATTTTCAGACTATGTATAACGAAAATTGAGGGTCAATAAATGTAGGTGGTGAATGCGCTGACTATAGAAACAAAGTTTTTAACATTTATATAGTCTTGATTAGAGTCACACAGAATCGAAAAAAATGTATTTGTAAAATTTCTAAATTTGGCCCTTTAAGTGTAACAATTTGTTTAAATCTTTCATTTTAGAAGTTAACCACTAATTTAAAAATTGGGGACTCAAAATTTTACAAAATCGTATTGATTGATCCGTAAATTATGATCAAATATTTTCTCAACGAATTTCATCTATTTTAACACGATTTTGTTCAAGGACTTTAATTTGACTTGTATTTTTGGAATGGTTTGTTACACGTAATACTTACTATTAACATATTCAACCAAACTAATATTCAATATTATTATTCTAAATCGTAAAAAAAAAATCGGTCAAGTTATAAAAAATGTATCAACGAATTCTGAAAAGTATCTCGTTCTAAATTAAGCTGATATCATGAACGTAATATGAAATAGTATTATACCATATCTTAAAAATACAATTATGTACATACATGTGGATTACAATTAGAAAATATAGAAGAGGACAAGAAGGACATCTAACTTTTCCACCAACTTAAAATAATAAAGAACAAAAAAATGAACAAAAAAAAAATTTTCAACTTTTAATATTTAGAAAGACAAAATATTAATTTTGTTGGGTGGATTTTCTTGTTTTTGGTTATGTAAATATGTTTTTTTTTGTTACTTGTTTCTTATTATTTTGTTTATTGTGCAAAATTATGCAATGTGCATAGATCCATTTTCTACAGTTTTATTTTATTTTTTTTATTTTATTTTGTTTTCCTTTGTTTCTTATTTATCGTAATAAAAACTTGCAAAATTTAAGAAGAGTAGTTTTAAGGAGTGTTTAGTTGCAGAAATTTTTTGTTTACAAATTTTTACTGTTTCGTTTTTTTTGTTATTTTTTTTATTTTAATATTTTTATGTGTTGCTTGTTTTTTATTTTTTTGGGTTTTGTTAAATACTTGCGACAAATTTCAATCATACATATTACAAAAATTGTTCAAACAGTTTTCGTTTATAATATCAAAGTTTTAAATTTATTTAGAAAATGTTAAGACTTTATTTTTTTATTTATGGCGAGTATTAATGTAATTTGTGTTTTTATTTAGAATGATAGAGCTTTAAATTCAAATAAAACACATTTAAATTAAGATTGAAGACAATGTTTTTTAATTGAAAGATAATTTTGTGACATTGTCCACCACCATTAACTCTGACGAACCGATCGATCATACCAATTTTGGACCACTTTTTGAGTAATTTAGGCCTTATTTCATCAATAACACGGGTTATGTTGACTTCCAGATAATCTATTGTTTCTGGTTTATCAGCACAGACTTGACATAACCACAAAGAAAATAGTCTAGTGACGATCTCGGAGGCCAAATAATTAAATAAAATAAATCGTTTGTTATGATAGCAGTATGAGGTGTAACACCATCTTGTTGGAAGCAAAATACTTTCGGGTCGATAACATTCAAATTTTGAAACAAAAAATCATTGATCGTCGATCTGCATAGAATAAACAAATTTGGATCTTCATCAACACTAGCTTTCACAGCACCGATACTTTCGTCTGTACGTACATTTCTATGTTTTGTTGTTGTTGTTGACCTTCAACATCGTTTTTAAAAAAATATGGACCGATGGACCTTCAACGTTTTCTGAATTCAGTAAAAGCGGCTGAAGTTCTTGAGAATTCTTTTCGCTCTATATATTCCAATTTTGCTGGCTTACATAGCCGTTCAACTGAAATCCGCTTCATCGCTAAACACAGTTTTTTGATAAAAAAAAAGTACCTATACAAATAAAGTATTTAAGTGAAATTTGAACTAATCTAGGACTCAATCAGCAAACAAACGACATGATTATTGTGGTCAGTGGGCTTTAGTTCTTAAGCTATAGTTGATTCTTGTATGTGGATAGACAATTTCCATGTGGTGGTTGCACATATAGTCCAATTTGTTGTGAACGTCAACGAATAAACAAATTTGGATTTTCATCAACAATAGGTCTTACAGCACCGATATTTTCTTTTGTATACGTAAATTTTCTTGTCTTATTGTGTTTGTTGCATCGAGTAGAGCAAATGTTTTCCAGAATTTATCGATATAGCTCGGCAAATAATCTGCTCTGGTGGACGATTATGTAAACCATAAATTTCACGAAGCGTTCTATAGTTTCGTTCTAGTTCTAGTAATATTCATTCGAGTTTGCCGAATATAACACTGATTTTGAAAATAAATTTGTAAACGTTGTTGCGGCGTGCGTTGCAGTCTTTCCATGATAGCTTGTCAGTAATTACTGAAATGAAATAAAAATTTGGCTTCAATATTAAATCAAATATGTTAAAACAATTGAAAGCTCAATCATTCTAAAAAAAAGCCGTTATAATATAATATATATAGGTAAGGATATTGTTGGAAAATATCCTTTGTAATACAAATCAAATATTGCAAAATTTCTTGAAATTAACTGATTTATAATAGATGCGGTTTTATCCGATTCACAAAGTATGTGCTGATTCTGTTAAAGATCGGTGATAACAAAAATTAGATTTCAGAAGAGATAATATTATAATAGACCAATAATCAAGAATAATCGAACCTAATATAATATCTGGATATTTTAAAAAATTCGACATGTTTTCATTGGTGCAATCGTATCTACACTGCAATTGTTTATACACTTTCCCTTTTTATTTTATTCTAAATATTGATATTGTTTTATACCGACATTTTAAAGCATATAACTTACGTATTAAAATCCTAGTTTATATATGAAGCCCAGTCCAGGTGTTAAAATCATACCCTAACATTTTTGAGTTAATTTTTTCTCATAGGTATATGAATTATATCGATTGATTGATGATAGTGTAGATGTAGGTTATGCCGGTATGTTTATGGTGTAGCTTATAATAAAATAATTAGATATCTGCTTTGTTCTGTTGTTCAATCAATAAGAAGACGATATCACTTTTTATTTTTATTATTTTTGATTTCTTAATTCAACTACCTTGGCTACTTAAGTTAAAACTAATTTAGTGTGACCGACTTTATGTACCTTAAGCCACTACATAGACTCTGTTTTTTGTTATTTTAATGATTTCTAAGTCTTCTTTTATTTGTTATCTTAAAATAAAATAATTTGGTAAATTATATTTGCTTTAAGTAAATCAATTTCAGATAACAAAGTAGTTTAAATAATAATAACTTAATAGGTATAACGGGACCAGTCAGAATTTATAGAAAAATATTGATATTATAAATTTTGTTGTTGTTCGAATTTCTCTTGGGCATAGGAGATATTATACAATTGTTAGATTTGTGATAAAGCTAATTTTTTTTTAAAAATTACTGTTCCTTATCTATTTATAGTACTGTTAGGACATCCATCAAATATGTGCCTGAAGAGAGGAGCTTCTACTCTCCCGATATTAAAATCAAGATTATCACATCCTTGGATTGAATTTTTTTGTGATTTTATTCAGAAATATTGTGAGCAGATATTATTTTATATTATTATTATTTATTTCAAATATAATTTACATAATGTAATACTTATAATTAATAAACAAAAACAAATTAACTAGTGATTTTAAGAAATTACTAAAAAACAAGATAAAAATTTAATTACTAAAATGACTACTCAAAATATTCATAAATAAAATTGATAAATTCTTTAAATTCATTAAATAAAGGCATCAAAGTATGCAAAGAGAAAAAAAATAAGTTAAGATCATTCGGTTGCTACAAAGAATCAAGAGTTGAATGACCTGATATACAATTTCATAATGCTGTTTATAGAAAACAAAATTAAATTTAAAGTATCATAAATTTGCCAGAAACTAAAAAATAATGAAACAAATAATTTAATTAAAAAACAGAAAATTACTAAAAAATTATAAAACATGCTAGCATGAAATTAAAAGTTTGAGAGAAATTAAACATTTTGTTAGATTAATCATGAATCAAAAATTAAAAGCTACATCTAGATTACAATTAATTAGCCCGGACTTATAATAAGGAACAAAGTTAAGTTATAAATAATTCAATTCGAGAATTATCAAATTGAAATAACCAATTTTTAAGTTTTTTTGAAAAGGATGAAAAACAACGTTCTACTCTTAAACTTTCTGGAAGGCTGTTAAAAATTCTAAGAGCTAAAGTAGTATAGAAGTGTTGAAAGTGAGCAGTACGGGCTCTAGGTATCAAAACTAAATTCCTGTTATTGATTCTAAGATTATAGTTTATACACTACACGTTGATTTAAATAGCCAGACCTAATAAAAAACAATTTCAATGACTTATAGAAATATAAATGACGAAGAGGTAAAATTCCAAGCTTATAAAACAAAGGAAAACTAGGGGTAAGGCGATTTTTCCTGAGTATAATCCTTACAACATGTTTTTGCGAAACCAGAAGTGGTTAAAGTTTATTGAAGTAAGAACCGCCCCAGCAAATGATCCCATATTGCAGTTTTGAGTTGAAAAGAGCAAAGTAAACCATTTTCAAGACTCCAAAGGAACAGTATAGACTTAGATGGTAGATATACCTTGTAACTTTAGTACAATAATTTTTCAACTTACTTGAATGATTAGACCAGTTTAATCTATTATCTAGAACAATACCCAGATATTTAAAAGAATCAACAACTTCAAGCTCAAAGCATACTTTATCACAAGCCAATGAATCATTATAAGAAGAAATACTAGTATCATTATAGTTAAGAGAAAATTTGCAGCAACTAGGAGAGTGATAAAAAACTTTACAATCGTGTGGAATATTACCAGTTAAGCTGAATAACATGTACTTAGTTTTATGACTAGCAACAAGCTTATGACAATAAAACCATTTTCTAATCAGATCTAAATCATTATTTAAATCTATTATAACATTCAGTAAACTATTACTATTGTAAGAAAAAGCGGTATCATCCGCAAACGCAGTCAACTTATCTTTAAAATTTTGCTGAAACAAAGAATTTATAAAAATGAGAAATAGAATAGGACCAAGAACCGAGCCTTGAGGAACGCCTACTTTGATATTGTTAGAAGAACTTTTGGTGCCATTTATTCTAACTAATTGACTCCTGTTATTGAGAAAGGATTCAAACCAATTTAAAACGAAACCTCTAAAACCTGCATTATAAAGCTTTTTTAACAACAAATCATGACAAACGGTATCAAACGCTTTCGTAATATCAATAAACAAAGCAGCACTTGACTTATTGTTATTTAGCCCAATATAAATTTCCGAACAAAGCTTTAGTAGGGCATCTTCAGTAGATTTCTTTTTCCTAAAACCAAACTGATTATTACTAAGGAAGTTAGTAAAATCCAGAAAATTTATAATTCGCACTTTCATAGCTTTCTCAAAAATTTTTGAAATTGGAGATAGAAGAAAAATGGGCCTGTAATTGTTCGGATCAAGAGGAGTACCTTTTTTAAAAAGAGGAATAACAACTGCAGTTTTTAATTGGTCAGGGAAAATACCTTTGAATACACTTAAATTAAAAATAAAGCATAAGACATCAACAATGAATAAAGATATTTTTTTAAGAATATTATTAGAAACTTAGAAACTATTTGAAAAACATCAGATTTCGAGTTAGAATTTTTGAGGCTCATAATAATTCTATGAATTTCAAGTGATGAAAAGGCTCAAAGAAAAAGCTTTGCCTTTGATAAACTTCATTATAAAGCTCCGAAGATACAAGTGAAATATTTCTAGCATTACCATGTGTGTTCAAAGTCATTTCCTCGGCAATACCTGTAAAAAAATCGTTGAAATGATTACCAACAATTACAGGATCCTTAACTAAATTTCCATTAACCTCTAAAGAAATAGTCGATGACGTAGTGGTATCTTTGTTCAAGATAGAATTTATGATTTTCCATTCAGCTTTCGTATCACCTCTATTATTATTTAACCGTGAAATGTAATAATTATTTTTTTTTTGATAGGACTCTTCTGAAGTTTACCAAATTTGTTAAATTAATTATATAAAAGGGATCAATATTTATTCAACGTGTTAAATTAGATTACAAAAAAAAAATTGTAACAGTTTTAAGTGCATTAAAACATAACGTTTACATCCGGTAAAAATCAATCAAGTTTTCTTTAATCTAAAATCGTTAAAGATTAAAAATCACATTCTAGTTTTAGATGAGACGTAGACACGAGACAGAATCATTTTGATATCATTTTTTATGAAATCTATACTTTATACACCTATTCTTCCTATACTCTGTCCTTCTTTAAATGTCTAAGCAAAAATTTGACTTTGATTTAATTTTCATTTCTATTAAGTTCCTAAGTATTTAATTTGCAAAGAGATTTTCCATTAATATCCTATGATTCTTCATTTTCAACCCCTCTGTTTGTATTTAATTTTTTTTTTTTTTTTTGGTTTTTATTTTGTTGAATTTTCATGAAAATGAGGAAGAAAAAACTTTTATTTCTCTTAAAACAAAACGAAATAAAATTCAAAAAAAAAAATTAGAAAAATTTAAACAAAAATAAAAGAAAAACTATTTTATGACCAAGATGACTAACTTTATTATGTGCTAACAAGACGTTTTTTGTTACACATCTTATTTTTTGTCATCTCTTCTCCACCACACATATATATATATATACATATATATTATTTATTGTAATATAATATTATGTATTTATGTGAATATTTGAATTTTATTTAGAATTGCATTTACAGCTAAAATTCTTTAACTAAAAAATGAACAATGATAACAGTACAATATTATATTAGTATACTTATATATATATATATATTTATTATGTGCATGCATTTATATTATATTCATCTATTTAAATGATATTTTTTAATGAATGTGCTACACTCTTGAGGTTTTTCATGCTTATGTCATCGTCATTTATTTCCATGTAATTTTGGTGTTTGGTTCTTGTCTTCGTTGTATGTCCTAGAAAATTATATTATAAGGAATGTTTAAATTTTTTTTTTTTTTCTTTTTGTTTAATATTTATGTTTTTTTTTTTTTGTTTTCTGATTATGTATGTGTGGATAAAAAATTTTGGTAATACAATTTAATATAAAATAGTAAATTAAAGAAGAAAAAAGCAAAACAAAAAAAAAACACTTAAATACACTGAAATAATTTTATTTTGTAATATTTTTAAAGTATTTTTTATTGCAGTATTTTGCAACTGGTATTTTGATTGAATGACACCAACATAATTCGGTCTATGAGAGTTAACGTGCTATATAAAATTAGAAGAAGTAGATGGATTCTAAATTATTATACAAGCGGTATAAAAATTTTATAAACTGATTTATTAAATTTTTTTTAAACTTGAAAGAAACTTTTAGCTGACGATGGAGTTTTGAAATGTTTAGCAAAAACGGAGAAAGATAAATACATAATTTAACAACCCATGTCGTGAAAATGAGTCACGGATACACTGTCAAATTAATTGCCGATCATGAGACAATGTAAACAATTTTGATGTTTAAGATCATACGTCAATGTGTTGGTGATGTTTTCGATACATTGATGATGTCACGGTATAATAATTTTGAACGATAATTAATAAGATATACAATCAATTTGGAAATACAAAGACATTTTCAGTTTGAATTTGATAATCATAAAAAACACATTTCCCATATTGAAGAAGAAAGTACTAAATTTATTTTACAAAAAAAATTACTTTCAACAATTACGGGATATCGTTTGCCATTTTAGATCTTATTGATCATATTATCACATATATTTTATTATTCTTCTAACAAAAGTTCTGATGCATGAAAAAAAATGAAAGAGGTGAATTTGAAATAGATGATTTTATCTCATTTATTAGTAGGTACAGTTGAATCTAAAGTAACAGCTTTTGCGTCAGAGCTCATTTGTAAAATTGGTCCAAATTTACCATTTTTGCTAAGCGGAAAGCTTTTTCTTAATATTATTGATTTAGAAGAAACATTAAAGACTGATCTCAGGTATGAGGCGATAGTAATTAAACTATATATGAATAAATTAAATTTTAACTGATTTCTAAGATAAGGAGTCTTCTGTAAAAGAATATCTCAAATGTGAAAAGCAATTAAAACTAATTTGTGAACAAAATTACTTTATAATGATAAGTTAATAAAATTGCATAATGAAGAAATCAATTAAAAATAACTACTAAAGTAACTAACTTTATTTTGGTAAATTATTGTTTATAAATAAATAAATTTTTAATATATTGTGTAATAATAAATTTAAAATTTTTTAAATAAGAACCGATTTGCCTTTGCTAAGTCGAGTTGTAATCCAGTGCTGTCGTTTTACTTTTTGAAGCTAACATCAAAATTGTTTCCAAATTGCGTCAAATCCATAGTAAAATTGATACAAATTTTAAAATAATATTACACTAATTTTGTTTTATGTAATTTGAAGGTAAATAGATTTAACACTTTGAAATAGTACTTTTTTACTAATAAAATGAATTAAAAAAAAAAAATCTCTCGTAATATTAAAAATTAGTTCGCAATAATATCAAAAAGGTTGTGCAACCTTCTATTATTATTTAGATATGCAAATATTTATAACTATGTTATATATATAATACACGAGTAAATGATTTATTTTCTATGGAAATTATTTTCAATATATGTATAGCTATAGCTACATAAAAGAAAACTGGTGAACTTTCGTAATTAATTATTGTTTTTAGTTTTTTAGCTTTGTTTTGTTTTTTATTTTTTTTTGTTTTTATTTTGTATTGCAATTATGTACATACTATAATATACACAATTTTTTTTTTATAACAATATCTAATACATACGTGAATATATTTATTTTTTTTTTGGATTTGATAAATTATTTAATTTATTCAAATTTTAATTTAAAAAAGAAGAAAAAAAAATTCCTATTGAATTGACAGTGGGAGAATTTATCAATTTCTATTAAATTTTATTAGAAATAAAAAAAATAATTTAAAATTAGAAATTTTGCAAATTATTATGAACCTTAGCAGAACACCGATAGCAACATTATTTAGTACCTAAATACTATGTAACTATATATTGTTTAAAATATATAGATTATCATCGTTAGTACTCTAAAGGTATTTATTTATTTTATTTATTTGTTTTATTTTATTTCAAAATTCAATATATCTAATTAGATATGTAACTATCTCATAGAAGACTTTAATAATGAACAATAAGCAAATAAGTAAATCAAAGCAGTTGCAAAAAACTTCTAATAAGTAGATTAAAAACAATACGAATAACAAAATATTAATTATAAAAATACAGACTAAAATAATAAACCAAAATTTAAAAATATAATAACAAAATGTTAATCATATAAATTAAAGATAAAACAAAAGAGAAAATTTAAATATAGATTAGAAAAATTTTAAAAATTATAAATCCTAATTTATTTTATAACATTTTTATTTTGAGTTGATCTTAGACATGTGATAATGTAGGTATAATGTATAGTTATTTCAAAATGATTCAGTTAATTATGATTCAGTCATTAATTCGGTTTAAAAGCTTAGCCCAGGTATGTTTGTAGAATATTCATATTGTACAGTTTTTTTTTTCTATCAAGGTGGAATCAGTTTTTATTTCTAGTGTTAATATTGTGTACAACGCCGTAACTAGCTTTTCCAATGTCCTGTGCAATAGTTTTTTTAGGGTCACTATGGTTTTTTGGGAAAAAGTAAGTTATAATACAATTATGATATAAAAATGTCTAAGATAACTTTTTTGAAAAACATTAATTATGGAAAAAATATCATCACACAATATATACAAAAATTTAATTATATTTATTTAATTGGATTTTTCTGGCCTTAATTTCAGCAAATTCATTAATTATGTCATCAAATGATACATCTTTAACTATATTGTATTCAATAGATATTATGGCAAGATTGAATAACCTATCTTGTCCGATAGCTGATTTTAAATAACTTTTTATTAATTTTAATTCGCTAAAGATTCCCTCACATGAAGCAATTGATACTGGAAGAGTAAGAAATAGTAGCAGAGAAATATTAATATTTGTATAAGACTTTATTAATTTAAAGTCAAGTGGACCTTGTAAAATTTCAAGTGATGTTGCAGTTTTTAAATTGTCTACTAGTTCATTTAAAACTTTGAATTTCGCATGCGAGCTCGTACATATTTAAATCTTTGCCTAACTTAATGCAAAATCAGCAGCCGCTTTTTTTAAAACTACAACGCTATCTTTTTCTAAAGATGAACCATATAGAAAACTAAAATATTTATAAATATTTCTAAGTTGTTTAAAACGCCAATCTAATTGAGACAACAGCTTGTCAAACACATTTTACATTTGCATTTTAAGCAAACTTTCGGACATCATGATATTTCCTTCATTCGGTGTCGCATCAATTTCCATTTTTTTTTAACTATTCTCTTCCGCTATTCAACTTGTAAATCCATAGTTTTACCCAAATTATTTCTTTTTCAAAATCTTGTTCGAAACCTGTTTCTCGCAGTCTCTGTAAAGTACAACAATTAGTTTTATTGCATGGTCTATTAATACATCTTTTCGTTATAATGCTTTATTTGTTCGCTCAGTGCATTGGATAATTTTATTTCATATAGAAAGATTGCAGATAAACTTATAATCAATTAGTCAGATTAAACTTTTTACATTTGATATAGTTTCTGGATTTGATACAGTTGAACCATTTACAATCGGTTCCAATGCTGTTTTTACATCGAATAAATGTAAATTGATCAATAAAACTAAATTTAATTATCTATTACGTATTTGATATACATGAATTATAAAACAAAATGTATTATTTAAATAAAGAAAAATAAAGAAAAAAAAAAAAATTTAACTATTTCATTGTATTGGCCTTTGATGACCCACCTTGTATCTGATAAATTTTAATAAGTGTTAATTTTAAATATTTCATTAAAATTTCCTATCGTGCTGTCGCTGATGAGAAAAAAGTTAAATAATTTTTGTACAGTACCAAAAAAATGATCATTTTAGGTGTTGTAGACGCAGCATGAAAACTAGCTATATTAAGACCAAACAAGTCAGCCGAACAAGGCACAAAAATGTTTGGCCAAATTATTGATTTAAAAAATATGTGATATAATTTATATAGATCAGAAAAAGCAAGAGACCTAAAACGCTAACCTGTGGAACCTCAATACTAATATCCTCCAACAAGCTTTCGGTCTTACTAACATAGACATATTTATTTCTACCATGAAGATGATTCCTCTTACATCAGTCTTATCAAGTTTGTTTAGTGGAATTGAATGATTTACACAGTCGAAAGCTTTATATAGATCCAGAAAGATGTCCGAAACAATATTACTAGATTGATTATCTAGTTTGTCTTTAAATGAAATCTAACAATTCGGTGACAGCACTATTAGAGCAACTACAGTAGCATTAGAGCTACTGCGAAAACCATACTGACAAGCAGATTAGATATTGTGTTTCTTAAGAAAGGAAAAAGTATGTGAGTAAGTTACCTTTTCAAAAATATTGTTCAAGACTGGAAGTATAGAAATTGGTCGATAATTATAACATAACTTTCCTCCTTTATAGCTATGAATTACTTTGGCTGTTTTTAGTTGTCCAGAATAAACCACTTTCGACACGTAGGTTGACACAGAGAGCCAATAAATGACATAACACTGCAGAATATTTATTTTACAGTTAATGCAGATATTTGATCATATCCCGTGCTTTTCTTTGTGTCAAGATTATTTAAGTTCAGTCAAACATTAGGGTTAAAACTATACCCTTTATACACGAATGCACAGTTTAAACTAATTTATTTAATTTATTATTTACTTGAATTGATCAAGTAAAATTAATGAAAATCTTTAAATAACTTTTTGTCTATTTACCATGTCAGCCTATAAGATCTTTTCTATACTACCATGCTTGAATATAGTAATTTTGAACTATCCTGCTTAATTTTACATTATTTAAGCAAAACTAAAATCTTTGCTGGCTTTAAACAATCCGTCATTTCATTTTTTTTCATTCATTTTTTATTTTTATTTTTTTTTTTTCTGTAAAATTAATTTATATTTTTTCTGGAAAATTATTCTGGAATATTTTAAAAGCTTGTAAAATACTACTTTTTTTCAAAATAAAAAAAAAAAGTACTGTTATTAAAATATTAAAATAAAAAAAAAAAAAATTAATTCACTAAACTCCTATAAATAAATAAAACTTTACGCTCTATTTATTTCTTGTCATATCATTGGTGTTTTCAAAAATATTCCTCCAAGAAATTTTCTTTATAATATAATAAAAAATAAAAAAAAAAATTAAACCCTATTGAATAATACTAAAATGATATAAAAGGACATAAATCAAAATGTCGGAAGTTATTGAAAGAAAAAAAAAACGAAATTTTCAAAACGAATAATTTTAAATTTAGTAGAAAATTCAAAAAAGTAATTCTGGAAGATTATATGGTAATAATTTTTTTTGTACTATTTTTAAATTCGGAAACTAGTCTAGCCTACAAAAATATACAAATGCAGCGATTTTGTTATACTTTATTAACATCTAAGCAAATTTTTTAGTTTTTATGTTATTTTTATTGCACAATTTTTAATAATTTTTATTACCATTATAGGGCGTTTTTATAGAGCAGATAAACCGGGCCATACGATCCGAGCATTGTCAGACCGTACTTAGAACACTCTTATTTAGTAAATGACCAACACAGAGCTAAAGCTGTCATAATTCATGCCATAACTATGAATTTGTTTTAGTGATTCATATTTGTTATTATGTTATTTACATTCACTTTAGCCATCATAAAAATAAATTAATTAACAAAAACCAAAATACTATTTTTTTTAAATTGATAAACGCCAATAATTCAACAATTTTTAATAAATTTTAAAGACTTATATATTAACAGACAGTAACTTATGTAATATCATAATACAGTAATATCATGTTCGGGAATTTTATAACGTGCATAGAGATCACGCTCTGAGCGCACTCTGATTTTGTATCTGTAAACCTACTTAGTAAACGATCAGTAATGGTACAATGTATATATAAGTCTACAAAGACGTAGACATTTTGTATCTGTAAATATACAATTACTTTGTAAATGATCTGTAAAATTACATTAGCGATAAGTTTATATAAACGGAAACATTTTGTATCTGTAAGAATACATCTACAATGTATATAAACGGTAAAATTACAACCGTAATCATGAGTTTATATTTACAATTCATTCTGTAACAGTATATATACATTTACATTGTATACAGTAAGCGATTTGTAAATTTGTGACTATGAGTTATACAAAATGTTTCTTGATGGGTGATTGAAAAAAATAACACAATTTTTACTTTCCGAGTTACAAAATGAATACATTTTTTCGTTTTGATAGATCGTGTTCTGCTCCGATTTACTTTATGAAAAGCGCCCACTATGCGTACAGATTTTGAAATAATTTGTCTATAAATTATAATATTAAAAATGTAGGGAGTAAATATATGGTAAATATGGTAAAAATAATAAAGGTTAGGTTGAAAATGACGGTTGAGATGATTGTTTAAAAGAAAACAAATGTAAATGTGGTCATGAGTTATGTAAATGTGGTCATGAGTTATGTAAATGTGGTCATGAGTTACTGTATATAAGGATGCCAATCGGAGATGAACGTATCGCAGCTTTTATGTGCTGTTGTGGCAATGAAGAAATATCTATTTTAATACGTGTTGTATAGAGGCTACTTTTACTCAAATGACAGATAATTTAATGAAAATTGGTTGTGTAATTGCCCTGTAATCAAATCGTTAAGTAACTAAGCACGGAACAAATAAGAGTTTGTTTTTTTTAATCATTTTAATTAATCAAAGGTTAAATGTGTAATTAGTTCTTCAATATTCAGTGACAATTTAAATAATTTGGGTTGTTTAACCCTTTTACTACCAAATTATAATGCAATAAAAGTATTTTTACTCTTCATTAGTTTCTTATACAATAATAAACACTATTGGTGCTTCGATCATACCTTGTCCTTTATAATGTACGTAGGTAGTAAAATGGCCAAAGACAACATTTTTTTTTATTTTAATTCATTTATTTAACTTTATCTTTATTTTATTTATTATTAAATCTATATTATTTAAATCATAATGATAGTATACCAATATTAGATGATATTAAGTAATTTGTTTTGGCTTTATTTTTTTTATAAGTGGTTGGCTTAATTTTTTTACAAGTTGAATAGTTTTGATCAATCTAGTGACGATTCGTCGTTAAACTATTAATAAATCTTCTGCTTAGGTCTGTCAGATGATATATTTTCAGTCTTGGCACATATTGGGCTATATACTTTGTATAGTGATTTACAGGATTATAGACCATTTACAGGTATTTCCAATTTGGCAAAGTATTTTGAAGTTTTTGTTGCTATGACTTCTTTAAACGATTCTATACTTCTAAGTCATTTCTAATTTTTTCATCTTTCTGATGAACAATGGTGCATTTACTACTGATCGCAGCACTTTGAATTGAAACCTTTCCAGTATTTTAATGTTGGAGTTCTACACCCCACGATTCTATACCATAATACGAATTCAAGACGGCCTCATATAAGTAGCAGGATCTTGCGCTACATTAATAGCTTCGAATATCGTCTTATTAACCAATACAGACTGTTAAACTTCAATCTAAGTTGCTTTGTCTAATTTAAATATTTATCCAAATGCATTCCAAGGTACTTTTCAGAGTTTGCATGTGTTAACGATAGGGTAAAATTAAATACACTTACTTATTTTTTATCTTGTAAATCCTATTGGAGCATCACAGTGCAGACAAAAGAAAACATTGGTTATTATTTAAACAATGTGAATTATTTTTCAAAGTTTAATCAAATATCTGTCAGAAGAACTCTAAAACGTGATGTAAGAATAATGAACTTTATAGTTGTTAGGATAGTCATAGAATTTACCCTAAGTTTCAAATATATTGTAATAATTAGATTATAATTTTTTTTAATTCAACTTAAAAATTTGTTAATACATTGTTTGCTAATACACTCTGTATCAAATTATCTGTCAATTTACATTAAACAATAGTGATTATGAAATTTTTATTCTTGTTATTTGTCAATCAATATATTTCAGAAATTCATCATGTAAATTAATATATTTTGCAATAATAAAACTTTATACTTATATTCTGTATAATTAATTTGGTCCTAGCCAATAACAAAATTTTGAAAAACAACAATCTTTCATCCAAAAATGATTGATATCCGAAAATAACTAATTTTGGGGTTAACTAAAACTATAACATCGTTGTAAAATATTACTAACAAGATGAACCCAAAACTTTATTATTAAGTAGCTCTGTAAAAAATTGTAATATTAAAAAGAAAATTATTACACTATGTTGCAAAAGCCAAAATTAATTTAGAATAGGCATTAGTGAATTAAATCAATCTGTCTTTGTCCAACCTTTCTGTTCAGCGCAAATTTTTACGCTTTACGCTAAGTGCTTTTTCATGGTTTGACCATTTTCAACTTCCTTCTTATGAAAAGAGATTGCTTTTGATAGATCTGAAATCTCCCCAACAACGTCGATTGGTATCTGACATTATGTTTATCCACCAAATTGTTGCTGGGAATATTCTGGCTTCTAAAATTAGCGATTTAATAACTTTTAGAGAGAATACGCGTAATTTACGTTCCGTTGATCTGTATTAAATTGCTAAACAAGGCTAATATGATAAGCAATACTAAATTGCTAACCATAGTACTGACTACGCAAAATTTGAGGCTGTGTCTAGTATGTCACGTGAATTCTAATTCGAGAACAGCTTATTTTGATTCTAACCTTAGTAATAGCAACTTAAAAATGAAGCTGTATAATCGATAAATAATTATTGTAATTGATATTTGGTCTTTTTTTGCTTTCTTTTTGTATTTGAATTTATCTTTTTAACATTCTGCTAATAACAGCATGTTAGCTATTTATTTTTATTTCTTACTAACATTAGGTCATTGAATGATGATCCAACCGCTTAACAACATTATGCTAGCTTTTATCTATATAATAGACATCTGATTAGCTTGCTCTAAACAATATGTGATAGTATTAAGAAATCTATACCCTGTATTTTTGTTCATAATAATTTGTCAAAAATCTGACTTTAGGACAATCATTAAATTTAATAATACTCCTGTATGCCCTTTGATTTATAATAAAAAAATAAAATCTCTATATGCACTGCAAGCTCATTTAGTAAAATTTATTAAAAAATCCCTCAATAAATTAGATTAAAGTGACAAATTCATTTTTAGAGTTGTTTCATTCATCATACTTGAACTCATCAGTAGGTAGGTATTTAGAGTGTTAGACTACCTATACAATTCTTGAGTCCTGATTTGCATTTTGATTAATTTTATAACTTATAATATATGTTATTAATATATCTGTGAGTTATAAACATCAACCAAAATAGTTACATCCAAATTGTTTAATATTATCTGAAAAGTGAAATTAAGCATTTAAAAAAAAGTGAAACTAAGAATATTGAGAACTCGTAAAACTAAAAGCTGCACTTAATTAAAACAAAGTGCATTATTCTATATGACCTAACAAAAATTATCTTGAAAATATTAAAAAATGTATTAAAGGATATTAAAAACGCAATATCGTTTCGATTATATTCATTAAATTTATTTATTTAAAAATAAAATTATTTTTTTTTTTTGCCAAAAACTTCTAAAGTAACAACAGCTAATAAAAAATTTACATAAAAACTTTTTAAATTTATGAAAAAAAAAAAAACAACTGAAACGAAATGAAATGAATTTAAGCAAATCGTTAAAAAAATGTTTTTGAAAAGTTGTGAACAAAAAAGAGAAAACAAAAATAAAAAACAAAAAAAAAAAAATTCTTTGTGTCAAAATTTGTTGTACACAATTCAAAGAATAAATTGAATATAACACAACAACAAAAACAACAACAACTACAAAAAAAAATTTTTATATGACATTCACAATAACTGTAAATAATAAAAGAAAATAGAGGGCATAAAAAATGAAACAAATGAACATGATTTAACTTATATATCGCATATATGTACAATTATATGGGTGAAAGGATAACAATACTTGCACAATAAAATTTCACTTTTACTTTTTGATAAATTCAGACACATTTGCACATCATTGATATCAACTTTTCACTTTTCACATTTTATTTATTTTTTTTTTTTTTTCACTTTAAATTATTTTTCTTTTGTATTTTCGCGTTTTTATTTTATTAGAAACTTTTTAGTTAAAAGTTACCATTGTTGTTTATTATATCAAAAAAAAAATAAGAAAAAAAACAATCAAAAATACAATCAAAAAGAATTTTATTTTTGACTGGAAAATAGCAGTTAAAGTTTATTTCAATATAGATTTTAAAGTCAAATTAAATTTTTGTCGCTAATATAAGTCAGTGAGAAAATGATGATAATTTTTTTTGTTGAAATAATTCTATTGATGACATGCACAATACACAAAAATATTAAATTCAACATTATTATTTATTTGTATATGTATATATTATATAAATCAATAATTTTATTTTTATAATGTCAACTTTTTATAATGTAAAAATTATTTTTTTGTTAATTTCTGTAAATTAATTAAAATTTTGAAAAATAATTGAATTACACAATAACTGCTTTAATACTGAATGAGAATGGGCTGGAAAAGTATATAAAATTATAATATCTAATTATTTAGTTTTATTAATTTCTTAAAAATATTTCAAAACGTTAGGAATTTAAAAAAAAAATTTAAATTATTTTGAAAAAGATATTAAATTAAATAAAAAATCTAATTTAACTGTTGAAAACAAATTATATTATCTAATATTTAAATCTATAAGGGGTTTCACCTTATGAATGAGTGCTGCCAAAACTAATTTGAATTTATTTAAAAAAAAAAACAAAATGCTGTTCTTAAATTAATTCTAAATAAATGTTTTTACTTATTCAATAGCAGCTTGCACTTATCACCAATCACTTAGCACTATTTTCGAAAAAATATACAAAAAAACAGCACTATTGCCTTTCATGAAAGCTGTTACAATTCCGAAAATCTGCCTATAAGAACAATAGTATATTAAGATTTAGTATTAAGATTATTTTAATAAATTAACTTTGGTTAAGTTTTTAGTTAGGTTTAAATTAAGTTTTATATTAGCAAAACAATAATTAATGCAGTCTTTTGTACTTAGCATTTTTTACTTTAAAAATATAATTTGGTTCTAAATGTTTAAGTCAGGTTAGTCTAAATAAGTTCAAATCAAAGGTGTAAATATCTTATATATTAATACGCTTAAACGTCTGTTAAACTTTTCACAAAGCCTTTACAACACGAAGCTTTTTTCAACTAGATTAGACAACTTTATTATAACTATTAAGAATTACGATAGTCTGAAAAATTTTATTTAAAGACATAAACCACAAAACGATAAAACCAAATAAAACAAAAAACAAATTAAAATTAACCTAAAAACAATTCACCTATTGAGCAATAGCATTGACTATATCTGATTACATGAATTAATTTAAAAAAAAAACAAAGTAGCAAAGACAAGAACCGAATTATGAGAATATTATTAATATATCGATTTATAAATAATTAAAATAGTTTTGCTAAAATATTGCGATATTGCGATTTTACAGCAAAAAAACTTACCGGTAAAACAAATAGTATATTTAGAAAATATATTTTTTACCTCACCCATACCATGTTCACAAATTTCATAAATTGAAATTTATTTATTTTATTAACAAATAATTCAAAAGTATAAATTCAAATGCGCAGTAGCATTGAGTAAATATTACATTTTACATGGAGAATCATAAACTGAAATTTACGATCTACTAAGAACAAAAAAAACGAAATATGTTATGACATTATTATCAAGTTCCAATTCAATACACGGCAAATTTAGTACACATAAAAATTAAAAAAATTTTAAAAAGAACTTTACCCCTAACTATAATAGTCATAAGGCGTCATATGATGTCATATGATACTTCGTTAAATGGCCTATATGATTCGATATGATTTAACAAAGTCGTAACCAATCATAATCTTTACTATAATAGTCGTACCTAATCATACCAAAACGTCAAAACCAAAATTTAAAAGAAGTGAAATAAGAATATAAATTCTATAAATAAATGTTTTGTTTTTTTATTTTGAGTTTTGAAATAGTTAGGGCTATTATGATAATAAAAAAAAACACAAAAAAGTATCTATGGCTATTTTAATGTGTTTTTAATGTGGGTGTGGTATGTATTTAGTTTAAATGCATTTAATTTCATATTTCATACTGCCAGCGACATCTCTGTTCGCCACATTTTGTTCAAATGTACGTCTCTATTAATATTACTTGTTAGGAAGCGTTTAGACATCAGATTTTGTTTCATGAAGGTTTTGTTTTACATATTTTTATTACATTTACAAATTTTATTGCAATTACATCAAATTTTATTTCAAAAGTTTTAATTACATATCTGAAAGATAAACAAATACAGTTGCAAAGTATACTGTATTTCTTCATGCAAAATCCACTTTCTAAACTTGCAAAATACGAAGATACGAATATGCGTTACGAGTACTAATAATAAATACTTATAAACAAATATAAATATACTGTGTAATTTCAGAACATTTATGAAATATAAATATTTAAATAGTACATCAATTATTCTAAGTATTATACAAAAATAAAAATAATTTGCGAAATACAAAAATGCGTGTCGAGCACTATTATTTAAAAAAAAAAAAATTATGATATTCTATAACAAAATCGGATGTCAAACTTTAATGAACATCATCTATACGTTATAAATACAATTCGAAACGCTGCCTTTTATAAAAGATTTCTTCAAAACTATTAGCGGTGAAAATTAATTTATAATAAATAAATAAATACCTAAATAAAAAATATAAAAAAAATAGTTATAGATACATCAAACAATATTGTAAATTACTAGCTATTCCCGGCGTAACAATCGCCGGTCTAGCATTAGCATTATAAATGAAGCAATTTATTTTATTTATTTATTTTCTTTATTTTCATAAAAAAAATCAATGTTTTACAATTATAGTTTTAAGTTTTTCAATTTAACTTATTTATTATGTAATAAAAAAATGTGTAAAACATTGATTTTTTTTGAGAAAATAAAGAAAATAAATAAAATAAATTGTTTCATTTAAAATGCTAATGCCAGACCGGCGAATGTTATGCCGGGAATAGCTAGTAATTAATATAATCTTTTATACTTACCATTTTTTACTTTAAAAATATAATTTTGTTCTAAATGTTTAAGTCAGGTTAGTCTAAATAAGCTCAAATCAAAGGTGTAAATATTCTAGTATAATAATATAAGCTCTTAAAATATAGAATGAAAACTAAACATATTGTACAATAATACATTAAGGCAATAAAAATAAAATAAAAAATTAATAATTTTAACATAACAATTTTGAACAAAAAACGTGTTTTTACTCATAATGCTTAGTATGAGTCCATTACATGCTTCTTACAGAGACCAAACCGCTTAGAAAACATCTTATACCAAATTTTGGTTATTTGTACAAAAAACAAGAGAACAACCCATCAAACCATTTCTGAATTCATAGTAGGTATAGGATTTGGAAATAAATTCTCAAATTAAAAATACGGTAATAATATTGTTATTTATACATAAATGTATGTAAATATATAAATTTGTAAGTATACATGCCTAGTAAATATATACTAGGTTAGTTGAAGCGACTATTTCAGTTTCAGTTCTAGAAAACAAATTAGCCCTTAATTGTCTCTTTTTGATACCCCAACTCCATTGACCTATTCGGAGTATTCAAGGCTTCCTCTATATGAAAAAGTCTATATAACACACGGATCACTGTACTTGCAAATCCAGAACATTTAGACCACTTAAATCAAACCTATTGATTGTCATACCACGGAATTAAATTTCCCTCATTATGCTTAGTCGTTAAACCACTTTGAATATTATCCAGAGATATTAAATAAATTTTTGAAATTCCATAATAGTTTCATTAAAAATAAAATATTAGTAAATGAAAGTAAAATAAGAACAAAACTGATAACATGTTAACGGACAAAAAAAAATAATTTTTTTAAAAAAACGAAGTCCAGCGAAATTTATTAATAAAAAATACCACTTTTATGCTTTCACTTGTACACTCTTGGTGAAATTTAATAAACATTTTTAAAAAATTAAAGACTCTTGTTAATTGCCATGATTATGGCCGAAAGGTCGAAACACGTGTCGGAATAAAATAATTTTGTGAAATTAACAAAAGTCTTTAATTTAAAAAAAAAAAATATCATATTTGAAAATATCTTAGTTCTAATTCAAATTATTGTTATATACATATTAGTATATCTATCTACCTCTTCCTGTCTTCAATCGGTAAAAACTGATTTTCTTATAAAAAGGTGAATAATTCTTTTTTCCATCATCTTTAAAAATTAAATTTGTTTTCTTTAAATATTTAATCTGTCAATTGAAAAAAGTACAAATATCTGAACCATTTCACAACGGATTTTCATTTTTATTCTTTTAAATGATAGATATTTAAAAGGAAACGTAGCGAAACTAAATATTTTTTCAAATTGATTTTAATTTTCAATTAGAAATGTCAATTTAAAATTTCACCCCATGTGTAATTAGTATACACATAATATATCCTAACGGTTGTTGTCTAAGATAGTTCAATAAAACAAAATATAAATTGTTTCAATTCTATATAATTTTTTTTTATTGGTTTATTTTAGACAACGACCGCATATATGTAATAATTTATATAAATAAGAGGAATAAATTGAAATGATAGAAAATAATTCATAATGATTGTAGATAATGTAAATGTAATGATAATGTAGTGTAAAATTGCAGTACCGTACTTAATTAAGCACGAAAAGGTGATTCTACCTAAGTTACTGTAGAGTGTTAAAAAAAAAAAAGAAATTTAGTACAATTTTATATCAGGATGGTGAAAACTAGTAACCTTTAATTTAATTTGCAAATGAAATTCTTTTCTACTTAAACTTTAAAAATTTATAGCATCGCATTTGGCATTTCCCGAAATACATTTATTTTTAATCATACTCATTATTAAATAATATTTTTTTGGATAAATCAAACAGAAAATAACAATTTATTTCTTTTAACTAAAAACTATCAATAATAAATTCAGATAAAAATAATGATAATATATTTTTAATTATATCGGAAATATTTAATTCCATTCCAATAATTTAAAACAAAATAAATAAATTTAAAAAAAAAGTTAGTGTTTTTATAGAAAATTGTGTATTACAAAAAAAAAAATTATATTATATTGTTCAGTTTGAAAAAAAATATATAAGATAAAATTTTTTTAGTTTTTCATTGTCATTTTGTTCACTAATTCTGGGATTCTATGGACAAAACAAACAAACAAAAAAAAAAAACAATTATTGTCCAATTTTCAATAATAAATCACATGGTTTTATTCTATAATAACCAATTTATAAAACTAGAAAACAAAAAGTGAAAATATATTTTTTTTTCGTTTTTTATAGATAACTAAATTATTGAAAGTATAAAAATCTACAAAATAGAGTAAAAATAATACAAATTGGATGGTTCTCAGTTATAACACCGTTTTTTTAATGTAATCCTTTTATTTGTAAAACGTTTATTAACCCATTTTCGCCGGTTACCAGTTCCAGTTGTGACATTGCTATGAAATTTTGTGGGTTGACTAATGTAGTAGGAAATAGGTACAATGGAAGCGGTACTATAATTTATAACGATACTATTCCCGATAAACAAAATGTGTCGTAGAACGATGAAGGAACACAATGTGTTCCTAATTGTTTACCCAGCAGAAGAGAAAAATAATAAAACTACAACAAACATCAACATAATTTTTAAATCCTAGCAATAGCAAATTAGCAAATAGCTTGGTAACTATGACGACCGAATGCCATAAAGTGCATAAAGTTTAATAGTATGTATTCGGTTGACAAACTAGTTTTTGATTGCGTTAGTTTGCAATTGTTTCTTTTCTTGTAAGTACTAAGCTAAGTGTGTAAATAAAAACAAATAATTAAAAAATAAAATTATTCTTATAATTTTTAAAATAAATAAATAAAAATTGTAAATTGGATTGCAATAAAAGTTTAAAATACCAGGTATGTTGCCAAGATTAATGTAACTTTTTAAATGATTTTAGTTCTAAGTTGAAACTGTTTTTATTGTGTTTCCAAGTAGATAATAAAAACTAATTGAAATAATACTGTTAGCAAAAATGTGGAGTAAAAGAATAAGTTGTACCAACTTTTTTTTGCAGTGTCCCTAAAGTGTTTCTGTTGTGTCCGTATTCTTACTCTTACAACTTTACTTATTTTATCGACTTTTCTTTGCAGTGTACGTGAAGTGTTTCTACTGTGTTTTGATTCTTAGAAAATCGGAGTTTGAATCAAGTTTTGTAGAAAAAATTCAAGATTTGTTAAAATTAAAATTTGAAGCAATATTTATAAATTAGTAAAAATCAATTTAAAAAAAAACAAAATAGTTTAAAACTTTCAGCATCCAAATTATGAAACAGTATTACATTAAAAGATCAAAATCTGAAATTACTACAATATCTACAGAATTGAGTTCAGCAACAGCTATTAAATCTTCGGAACTAGAGGTACGAAAGACTAAAACAAAAAAGGCAAAAAATATTATTGTATAGTAAAAAAATTAAATTATTATATAAATTATTTAAATTAAATAATTAAAACAATTAATACGTTAAAAGTTATTATTTCTACTTTTTCCATCTTTTTATCATCTATTCTAGCTGGAAATACAAAAATCATGCAGTTGGCACAAGAATTGAATTTTGTTTAATTTTTGGAAAATATTATAAGAGCATATGAGATGTGTCGACATTTAATCGACTAAATTTGCAGTAAATAGGAACACATGTGTATAATTGCGACCGTTTGTACCATTTTTATCCCTACTTGTGTCGTGAACGTGTTCCATGGGCACGGAACACATTCGCGACTTTTTAGGAACACTTTCGTCAAAATTGTTTACCGGGATTAAAACTTAGTGTAATCCTAGTTTTGTTGTGTAAACAAAATTAAGGCATTGTCGTCGGGCTTCGTGTCAATTTATATTTAAATGAGAGTGAGCAGAATGAAGGCATCAAAGTGAAGGCATCGTCTTAAAAAAATTTCTATTTCGATGCCAATGCCTTGGTATGGCTGATTGTGACAGAAGAATTTTTTTTTCGTTATTGGTTATACTTTTGTTGTGTTTTGTATTTTTGTTGTGTTTCGTATTAAATTCAGAAAATTCAAATGACAAATGAGTTTTGAATTTTTCCTTATTTTTATGAATTACAAATATTTTTATTTTAATTTTATTATTAATAATGTTATTTTCACTTTTAAAATAAAGAAACAAATAATATTTATTTATATGAACACCTTTTTTTCAATAAAAAAAGATGCCTTCATTCTGTTTCAATGGATCAATGGATCGGTGACAATGCCAGATAACAATGCTTTGATTCTGCTTACAGCATTAAGATAATTAAGTAGTTGATTAATTAAATAGCTGTAATTGAGTAAGTATTACTAACTGTATGTTTAAATTTATGAGTACTAAGAAGGGTAGTAGATGCTTATTTTAGTTTAATACAAGAACTCAATAGAGCAAGTTTAACACTAGATCCCACGTAACATTTTATTGTTATAAAAACAAAATTAGTGCTACAAAACTTTTATATGACTCCCGATAAGCACTAAAGGTGTTATAATGATGTTTTTATGGAAATAATGTGATTAATATTGCTACTAGAATGTTCTTATAGCAATTGCGGGAGTTGTTATTATGGGATTTTCCGCAAGCGATACAGCAATGTTTTTATAAATCTAAAAGTGCGTAATCCTATATTAAGAGTTAAAGTGTTGTTATAAGAATAGAATTGCTAGAATAGCAGTAGTGGTGTTATTATTTTATTCTATTCCTATAATGTTACTAATAAACTTACTGTAGCTTTTAGATAAATATTTTGCGACGTCGATTATTTTCTAAAAACTAGGTAAATTTTTTTTAAATAAACAAAAACTGAAAAGTTTTATTTTGCATTCTTTTCGTAAAAATATCATTTTTACTTAAAAGAATAATTATTTAAATATCAAATTTGATGTTATGCATTAATTAACATACATTATTAAATATTTTAAAGATGCAATTTAAAAATATATTTTCGTTTATTTATTTAAAAATTGGTTATTTTTGGAGGGCATTGTATTTTTTCGAATTATTTTTATAATAAATGTCAATGAAATTTCATTCCCAGCCAAATTTTGCATTTTGGTCACAATGATTATAAATATTAGTACAATTATTTTTGACCGAAAAATATTATTTATTAGTAAGATTTTTTTATATTATTAACTAATATCTATCTCCTTTTCTCAGGAAATAAATATAAACTCCATAAAATTATTATTTGAAAATAAAAAATAATACCTTTCTCACTCTAGCATAACATAAATTATTTCAAATGAATATTATTTCAAAATAAAAACATATACACTAATCCATGTATATTAATCCTATAACAATATTACAGCACTTGCTCCGGTGCCTTATAGGATTCTCCATTTTAGTGCTATAACGTGCTTATAACCTTTCGCAGCAATTGCGGAGCACTCAAATTAACACTAATACTGAGTAATACTCAAATTATTATATACTAATACTCAAATTAACACTAATAAGAGTGCTTATAATTGTGTTATAAGAGTGCGCAAGAGTCTTATAGCAATAAAATTGTTACGTGGGATTCAACATATAGTATAACCGGCGTATATTATCATATTTTGAATAAAATTCTATCATATTTTAACATTTAATGTCAATTCCAATTCGTATCCTAAATTAGCTTTTCTTGCAATTTCCATTTTAATGTATTTAAAGCCTAGTTATTTTTTTATAAAACATCGATTTGCAAACATACGATTATTTTAAATCCGAATAACGAATCGAAGATTTTAGCAAGGATTCGTTCGAATCTGAATCCCCATGATTCGTTCCATAAACTCAACAAATATATAATATAATTTTATTTTTATGGGAAGTTCTATGTAGACGCAATTTCTTCAGATGTACTTCCCCGTTTGTCATTCTAGAATTGCAGCTCTACGTTCTTGATGAACCCCACTAGTGCTTTGATGTCAGTTTCAGAATTAGACGATGTGTATTACTAAAAATATTTATGTCTTTTGCATCGCAATAGCGTTGTAAACAAATATAATATGAGAGGGGGATTCCTATTCGTCTAACGAGAATTTGCACCTTTACCAATCGTGAACAAATGTTTACTAAATATAATTTATTTGACGAATAATTCAACAGAATTGAAAAAGTTAGAATTTCCTTCTAATTCTAGTTAGTATAGTCTTCCGTGTCTCTTATTTTGGGGTTTGCTAAAATTTGGATTGCTCAAAATGAGCTTCGGTACTTGGATGTTACTCCAGTTTATTATTCTAGTTTCTAGTATATTTCATCGTTTTACTGTGCACTGGAGGGCTAAAAAAATATCTTAACAAAAAGATTAAAATAAAAATAACATAAAGCGAAGTAGATAATCGAAAGATATTCATGTAAACAATTTAAAGCTTGTTAATGTTTGCTTTCGTCTGTTTGAGTAGTCGAAAATCAAATAAAAATTAATGATTTTCATTATGACATATCGATCATAATAAATTTGATCGGTTTACAAAGCAGAATTTATTCGAACTCAAAAATATTTTTCTTCTAAATACGGAAAGCTCTCGGGAAATAAAATGCATGTTAAATGTTTTAAGGTAGGTACATGTCAACATTTGTAATTTTCCAGCAGAAATAAAGTATTTATTTGTAATGCCTGGAGTACTAAGGTTAATACTTTAGAAAATCAGTTTAACATCTAATTGAAAATGTATTATTTTTATAAATTAAAGCAAATTTTCAATATGTATCATTCTTGCTCTATACGGTTTTATTAAACCAGATCTTTATTAGCCGTAGTGTATATAAAGTTTTTGTAATTATTGTATATAACAATATTATTTAAAAACGAAATTATTATTTTTATATAAGTCTGATATATTAATTTTTTTTTTCTGTGATGATATTAAAAACGAATCGTTTATCCTGGATAAAAAAAAAAATAATAATAACAAGAACAAAAAAAAATATACTAAATCGTCAAAGAAATATGATACTATGATAAAATTGAAACATCTCAAATAAATAAATTGACACAAAAACAAACCCAAACAATCAATTTATAAAAATTAATAGATTTTAAAGTGTCTAACTCCTATCTACCATTCCCCTTTTTCAGACAATTTTTAGTTTTTACAATCTAAATTGTTTATGTTTTTGTATACCTACATTCAATCTAAATTAAATAGTTCAAAAAAGTATTAAACATGAAAAAATATTCGAAAAATACGTGATATCGGTTTATAGTTTTTATTTGAAAATATCAACATACAAGATTTTTCAATCTCAAAACAAACAATCACAGCTACATTTAAAATTAAAAAACAAAAATTGCAATTTTTTTTTGTTTTTCTTTAAAAAACATCTTTAATTCTGGCGGGACTATCTTTAAGTACAGTATGAGAAAACTTCGTATCAATTCTAGAATAAGTGAAGGTTTTTATATGAAATAAAAAAATACACGAGTGGGAATCCGTATACGTTCACAAACATTTCTTATCTTTCAATTTAGGATACTGTCACACTAATGTACAAAACATACGTATTATAATAAAAATTTGAAAAAAATAATAGTAAAATGAAGGTGGAACACTATAATAATTTATAATTTTTTTTTTTTAATTTAATAATAATTTTTATTGGATTTTCTATTTGAGGGTTAAAATGATAAAATTTGGTGAAATTTGAACACTATAATAATTTATAATTTTTTTGTTTTAATTTAATAATAATTTTTATTGGATTTTCTATTTGAGGGTTAAAATGATAAAATTTGGTGAAATTTGAACTGTTTATTTTGAAGGACACTATTTTCAGTTTTTATTCTTTTAAAACAACTGAGTAAATTTTTTCAATTTCAAAATTTTATTTAGTTGTAAGTTCTGCCAAAAATTTTGCAATATCACTCACCTTTAAGCCCTCGGTTTTGGTTTGATCAAGTAAGTCATGCTAAGACGGACCTGATTAGTATTTAGATGTGTAGCTTTACTTTTAATAAATAAATAATAATTAACTAAGCCCCTATATATAGATCAACATTGACCAAAATTTAAATCGAATTACTTGGGCATATTAATCAAACATTCATTGTTAAAACTCAACCCAAAACCCAAGATTTTGACCCAAAATTCATACTCAATCGCAGATTCAATCATAAAAACAATGTTGATGATATAAATTTCTTACGGCTGAAAAATAACCTGTAGATGACCTTTATATATATTTTTATTCAATTGATTTAACACATTGGGTCACCAAAACAAAATTTTAATTTCAAAAATACAAAACAATCCTGATGAAAGTCAATTGTTTTTTTTTTTTTTCAATTTACAAAACAAACAATGAAAATATTTCATAATTTTATTTGATAATTTACCTGAACTCTGATGATATCAACTATTTTTATGTAAGAATTCATTGAGATTTTTTTTTTTTATATAGTACTTCAATGTCACATAAGGACATTAACATCATTCCTGCATGTGTTTACAATATTACTATTATTGTCCTTCATTTCAAAAATTGAACAAAGGCAAAAAAAAGTAAACAAATTAAAATTTATAAGGAACAAAAGAAGGACACAATATACTGCACCTATATATATATATATTTCTATATAATATTATGTATTAAAAAAACAGATTTCAATTCATTCCAAAGGATTATTGTTTACCAAAAAAAAAATATAATATAAAAAATATAAAAAATGTAAAGTCGAAACAGTCGAAACAATAAAATTGAATTTTATCCATAAATTTTTTTGTAAAAAATTAATGCCCTCTGCAGATTTCTTTATTTGTTAATATTTTTTTTTTACTTTTTTGTTTTTTTTTTTGTTGGAAAATTTCAATAAAGTTGAACAACACAAAACAGGCTAAAAACAAATAAACATTATGAAAATGAGAAAAATAACCATTTTTTTATAGCTAGGAAAATTTTTCCCCGTCTTTTTAACTATATTCGATCATCTATTTTTGTATTGTGTACCTTTATACAATAATTGTATGTGCTTGTGTAAGTTGACATTATTTACACAATCAAAATGAAAACTGAAAATTGTTGCTTGTAGCAATATGAAAGAAATTATGAAATATTTTAGTCCGGTAGGTACAGAATCATTATTTAGGCGTTTTATGTGTAATAAATAAAATTCGTTAAAATTGTAACATCATCACGGTTTGTGATATTAAATTTCCAGATATTATTTGGATTTTTTTATCATGTTTGGTATTGATAATTACAACTTTTTGTAATTAGATCAACCAACTGAACTGTTCAGAATGATTTTAGAGTTCCAGATTCATTCATTAGTCAGAACAAAGTTTTGAACCTTAATCATTCTGTGCCTATATCCACATACCTGCATGTGTTTTTCATATTGAATTGGAGCCTTAACATTTCATATTATCTTATAATGTTTTAAACTTTAAGCGTTCTATTCCATTATATCCACATATACCTGGTTGTGCTTTTCATTTTGAATTTTTAGCAAAAATGTGTACTGGCTTACTATAAACATAATGTTCAGTGTACACACTAAAGCTAATATATTATTATATGCTATTAAGCACAATCCAATAAAACAAGTAGGAATATTTTCTACGTTTTAATTAGAACACTATAATTAAAACGGTGAAAAATCAAAAAATTTGAATAGTATAGGTGCTAAAAATTGAAGAAATCTCAAACTCAACTAATGCTACTTAAGAGCAGTTAGACTGAAATTAAATCTAGATTTAATTTACAATAATTATTATTATTATGAAGCATATGTCACTACAAATCAAATATTAACAGTTTATTAAATTGATTGACCCAATGAATTGTCATAAAATGTTCAAAATATTCTTTGATAGTCAATTTACACTATATTTATCTTAAATTTTTTCCTATTTAAAAAAAAAAAAAATACAATTAAAAATAAAATAATATGAGCTTGCGGAAATATTCTTGTCACAATTTACCTTCTATAATGTAAATGTGACATATCGAATAGCCATTTTTATTTTTAAATAACTGTATATTATTATCACAAAAATAAAATTTGTAAGTTGACTACAATAATTGCTGTTGGGGCTGCCAAATTTTTTAATATTTATTTATAATTTTTTATTTTTTTCTTTTTTTTTTAATTTTTTGTCTTGTTTAAACAATATATAGGAGAAATGTACAAATAACTGTCTCGGTAATGTCAGATTATATTCATACCTATATTCGTCCTTTACTTCTATCATTTATATTGATTACTACTTCAGCTATACATACAGGAATAATACTGGTTTAATAAAAAAAAAAAAAGAAAAGTAAAAAATAACAAAAAAATCAATTTTTATTGAATGAATGCCGAAACTCTAACTAAAAGAATTTTTAAAGTCCACAAACAGGTTCCATTTTTAGTAACATCAGTTATAGTGACAAAAGAGAATATAAAACAAATGTAGTTTATATAAGTATATTTGTTTAAATGTAGATACATAAACACATATGCAAAAAAAAAAAAAACAAAAACAACAAAAAAATATAATAACATTTTACTGTTGTTCATTGTTATTTTAATTTGCATATTTGGTTACCGAAACGCGACTGAATTGATAATAAATCCTCAATTGAATACCAATTTAATTTGATTATTCTGATATCCCGGTATACATAATATAGTCATATATATATATATATATATATTATGCATGTATATTATATTAATGTATAGGTATAATATAACGCATTTTAAACTCAATATTGAATATGATTTTATTTTTTTTATTTTCTTTTCTTTTTTTTTCAATTTCAAAGTTGATTATATTCTTAGGGCATTTTTGAAACAACAAAAAAAAAAAATAAATAAATAAAAAATATAAAATAAATTTATAATTTATTTTTTAGAACATTTTATATGTCTATCTGTTATATTTTTTGGAAATTGGAAGATTTTTAACAAAATTGTCTTATATTATTTGATTTTGTTCAATCAATTGTTGAAGAACTTGGATAAATTGTTTTGAACTTGGATTATTGATTATGTAATTGTATTGCTTAACATTTAAAAATGTCAATAGTATTTTCTTTCTTTTTGATGGAGCAGAATTCAAATAAATTTTAATTAATATCTTATTAATCTATCTATATACATATATATAAAAATCAATGTATGTGTGGTTGTCCTTTATGCATTACCACACCCTTCATCCGATTGCCATGAAAATTTGAGAAGTTGTTAAGTACACTCGCGCGAAAGGTTTCTTCGGTTAGCTGCTATTCAACTCCTAGTACTCATCAGAAATATATCAAAAACCAACAGTTTTACAGATCTAAAATTGTATTAGTATGTATGTACTTCCTCAAAGTAAACAAATATGTCTTTTACCGTTTTTCAAAATTCAGAATCGTTTGATTAGTTCCCGTTAAACTTCTAGCCCTAGTCACGAATATTTTAAAAACCAAAAGTGTTATAGATCTGAAAATTTGAACTTAGGTACTCTCTCAAAATTAAATAAACATGTGTTTTCGAAAATTTAGCTTGGTTCAGATAAATGCCATACAACATCAAGCGTAGTTCAAAAAATTTACATTTATTACAAATTTTTTACTATATTCAAAAAATATTTTATATATATTATTATAATATTTTTTAGCATTTTTTTTACTATATTCAAAAAATTATAATTTTTTTATTTGTTAAAATTCGTTGTTGTTTTTCATTTTATTAAATACTAGTTAAATACCCGTTACTACGTAACTTTTTGCTACCGTTATATATAGTGAAAAATCAAAATTAGAGCATTCTAGGTTGTACTACATTATAAATTATCAAAATCAAAAATTCCCCTATCAACAATATTTTAGTAATATTTGATACTTTAGTTAAATTAGTAGATTAGCAGACAGACTATATAATTGGATTGATATAGATTGAAATATTTAATCAACTAATATTTCATTAAAAACTATATTTCTAACAGTTCTTCTTTTCAGTTACAATTTTCAAATGATTTCTATTCCCAGTGCGCGAAATCCCGACATATAGTTGTCCATGTGAAAAACCTGGTGTATCAAGTAAACCTTATTGAGAGTTTGACCTTGCGCTTTGTTGATGGTCATTGCAAAGGCAGCTTGGACTACTGTTGTTTTTATTTTAAAATACAAAAGGCTACAATATCAAAATATCAATAGATAGATATAGGATATATTCATATATTACATAGGTACATTTATTATTTATCTATACTGTTTATTTTTTTTTTAAATAAAAAACACTAAAATATTAAAAATAAAGTAAACTTATAAAGCTATTGTTTTTTATTTACAAATAAAAAACCGCTAAAATTAGGTACCGTTTGGACATCAAGATCTAGTTTGTACTATTGAAAGTTTGACTGTCCTGTAAACGTTGTTCCACAAATTTTGACATCCGACTTTGTTTAATGAAAAAAATAGAATATTATCCTATTATAATCAAACACTAGTGGCCCCTGTTGAGTAATTATATTTCAAGTTGAAGTTAAATTTAAAGTTTTTAAAAAAACAGTAATTTACGTACTGACATAGACTTCGCACGATATAGTAGAAACCACTCGTGTTTAATAAAAAGTTTTGTGGTTAGTAAGTTTTATTTAGGACACATAAATACACATCCCTCATATACTGCTTCGTTTCCGATATATTCTCTATAGTAAGTGTCATTTAGTGGATGCTTGTCAATTATAATTATAGATTTATGAAACAAATTAGTTTCCAGCAACTAATTTTTTCCTTTAAATCGAAGTCGACTCTTGTCATTTGTTGAAATTTTTGTTTAATGTTTGTTGTATTTGATTATTTTGGTTGTTATTGATTGTTATAAATAATAGTATTGATAATAACAATTTTTTCAACTTTTTCTTAAATGTATTTTTGCATTTTTTTTTTCATTTTGTTGTATTTTTTATTTTATTTGTTTATAATTTTAAATTTCTATATTTAAAATCATTGTTTTTATTTGAGCTAAATAAACCTTAAATAAATAAATAAATATTTCAATTTTTTTTCATTATACAAGAATATATTCAATAGCTTTCAAATTATTATTCTAAATATTTTTAATCCATTTTGTTTTAGAAGGGGAGGAAAGAGAAAGAATTAACTGCTCATTCGACATTTATTTGTTTTTTTTTTGTTGTTATCTTTTCTTTCTCTTTCGTTTGGGTTAAAGAAATGTATCCATAAAACAAAAACAATTTCTCTTTAAGAAAAACAATTCTCAGTAGATTGAAATAAAAAGGGGAAAGATTGGGAATGTTAAGCCGCATACGCATCTACTATCAGAGGATATCTATTAATAAGAAAGTGCACTGGAATAAAATTTTATAATTTGTCAATTTTTGGTTACCATTCTAGTCGATTTCCAAAATTGTACGAAATAGATAGTAGTAAGATTTTAATTTGTGAGAGAGAGATAAAAATTTAAAACACAAAGTGGTAAAAAATTATCGAACGACTTTTTTTGTCTCAAAGAAATATTGTTGTATTTATTCTTAGTTATCAAAATTTAAGGATGGGTTACACTTAAAAATGCATAGCAATAAAAAACCTTATTTATTCAAATTTGAAATATTCACATTATTAATATTCAAATAAGAAATAACATATGTTTTTGAAACCAATATTATGTTATGTAGGTACCTGTAAAAAATCAATCATTCAAAATTTCCTTACTCTCATACCCTAATAAATTTAATACGTTAATTTTAAAAAAATTTCGAACACAAAATTTCAGAGGACCATACACATGAAAAATCTCTTTTCCCGTGGGCTGGACTATTTAAAATTACATTGCAAAAATTAAGTGGTTTTTTAATTGATTTTTTTCGAACTCTTTCTTTCTCACAACTGATTACATAACAAACACAATAGTTCTTTGCTTCTTTAACTAATGAGGTTTTTTTGTAAATGGAGTAGTAAAAATATCTTAACTTCTCCACCCCAGTCCATATCTTCTTATTAATGAATATTCTTCCCTACTATGATGTATTAAGAAGAAAAACAACAAAAGAAAATAACAAAAAATGTATACAGTATATTCCGTTTCATTTAAATCAATTTGAGTAAAGTTTGATTTTTTTTCTCCTATATTAAAGGCATTCTTGATAAGGTGTAAGAAAGAAAGAAAAAAATCTCTTCCAATTTGATTGCAAATTCTCTTCTTCATTTATGTTAAAAACAAAATGTATGCATGAAACAGAAAAAATATTTTTCTTTAAAACAAAAAATTATAACTGTACATGCTGACACCGGCGAACAATTATATATAGATTATACATATATATTTTTTGCAAGTAAAAATTAGTAAAATATTAAAAAAAATTAATACAAATATAAAAAAAAAACTAATTAATAAATTATTTAGTTTGCGAACATCGTCGACAGTTATGCCCCAAACGGAATCCGATTGGACGTTAACCTACATTTTCAGAAAAACACGAGCAAGGAGAAGCAAGATTAGGAATTTTTTGAATACAAACTACTCAAATCGTCCTTCTCAAACTAACGATAGTATAGAATAAATTTGAAGTTGATAAAGTACGCACTGCTCAAGTTCATTCAAATAAAACAATTGACCAATGGAGAGCAAGACTGGAATTTTATTTATTAAGAATGCTGATTTAAATGCTGCTGCGTTCCATTACGATGCTGAATATGATTGTTATCTTCATCGAAGTGCCGTTATTGCATTGGAATTCAAAAATGAAACTCCAAGAATATGCTACGCAAATTTCCAATGTTGCATTTAATACCCGAACCATTATCAACGGTTTTAGGAGTTGTATAGCACTTACCCGAACCAGTAAGAATTTTTGGAAAACATATTTTTGTTTAATTTTGAGAGAGTATCTTTTTCAAGGCTGTAATGCTTTTGGTCATTCGCTTTTTAAAATATTCTTGGAGAGTGCTGGAAGTTATACAGCAGCTATCCGAACTAGGATAGCATAGCAAAGTCACCAGATAAATTAAGATATAGAAGATAAGTAAATATTAAAAGTAAAAAGGATAAAGCATTTAAAACAGGAACAGTTAGTTCTAAATAAAATTTATTTAATACTACTAGTTTTTACATCGTTAGATATTTAAGTTTTTAGGTTTTAGGATTCATTTTTAATTATTTCAGTCTATATTGCGTAATTATTATATTAGCCATTTATATAAATTTGTATAGAAATAAACAAACACATTTAAAACTAACTGAATGAATTTCAGAGCTAGTTATAGATTTTCCCAAATAATTTATAAATTAATTGAGAATGTTTCAAAAGAAGAAAATCATTAACATTTACACAAAAACCTTTGTCATTATCATCAATGTCCTGCAACCCCATTCATGGGGCATAGGGCGGAAACCAAAAAAACCTCAAAACCCCTCTGGTTATGAATTATTATTAATTCAAATATTCAGAAATATTAAATGACAATTTAAATTTCAAATGAAAAAAAAACAAACAAACACAATTAAATCATCACTCTTTTGTCAGTGGTTTCGATCTATTTATACAAATTTAAAATATTTCATAAGTCAATAAAATTTATTATTGACAATTCATCCTTTAATTAAATTTTTCTCATATTTACTTTTTAATACATTGAATTTTTCGTTACTTTATTTTTCGCGGAATTCAAATCGATGGAATATTGAATTTGTTGTATTATAGGAAATTCCGTCATTACATATACTGTATTTACATATTTTGTATATTTGATTCATATACGCTTGTATATATAATATGATTGTATATTCCAATATATTGGTAAGATTTTGTAGTTGTTATAATATCCTAATATCTATACACATACTAAAATAAAAAAGATTTAAAATCATGAAATTTGTTGGCTTCCTAAACTGAATTTTCATATAAAAATCGAAAAATAAAAAAGTGGGAAATTGATGTTGAATGTATGTAAGTAAGAACGAAAAAAAAAAAAAAAATAAACAAAAAAATTAAAACAAAAAATTGAAAATTGAAAATTATTATTAAAAAAAAAAAACACAACAACAACAACAAATTCTTTCCGTCTTTCCTTTTTTACCTTTTTTTTGTTATTACCATTCGTTACTTACTTTCGGATTTAATAACGATTTTAGAATGTTGACAAACCACCTTTGTTATACATCTATATACATAAAATCATATCGTATCGTAAAAAAATACAGGTTCCGAGATTTTTTACCTATATTTTGACTTATATGTTAAAGGATATAAATATATTGTAAAATATACAAAAGAAATCCAGGATATTAAATATTATTTAAAGTGTAAAATTGAAAAAGCAAATCTTATTGAAAAATTTAATAACAAAAAAAATAAAAAAAAAAAACAAAATTGAAAAATAAAATAACAATCAAATGACATCTTTATGATACACGTCGTTACTTAATAAAAATTGCTTATTTAAAAATGAAAAATCAATGAAATTTTTATTAAATATTTTTTAAATTTGCTTTAATTTTGAATAATTTTTTCTCGATTATATTTTCGGTGTATTAAGGTAAAATGTTTGCTTTAATTAATTCAGGTTGACTACGAAATACTGTACCACAAAATTCTATATATGAAATAGTGTTTTATAAAAGGTTGTAAATACAAAAGACTGTATTAAAAAAAATATCAAAGAGACAGTTAATGTGTTCTTTATAAAATTAATTAAAACCATGTGTTCTATTTAATAATTTCGTTATTTTATTTAATTCCCTTTATAGGTCAACAACTTAATTCTGACCTAAAACTTATCTTTTTATTTTAATACTACGTACTATTATATATGTAATTTTCTGCATTTATCTGGATGTTTGTGAGTCCGACGGAATACTACAACACATATACAAATTGCAATATGTGTACAAATTACTTTGGTACTCTTTTTTTAACCCCTGTCTACCATGCTGAACCTTTGCAGGAAAAAATACCATTGCATGAAATATATTTTTTTAATTTAATGCTAGTCTTCTTCGCAAATAATAAGGAAAAATTTTTTATTTTAACAATAATAATATAAATAAAACAAACAATTTTTTTGATTTATAATAATAAAGACTAATAGAAATTTTATCAATAAGTTTAATATGGTATAATAACCAAAAGCCAAACAGCATTTAACACAAAAAAAATATAATGCACTTAAAGGTTATTCTTATTACTTAAAATTATACACAATATGCATATGTGTCTACAAATTTTTTTTTGTTTTTTGATTGTTTTTTGTTGTTATGATAATGATTATAGCATCATAGTTTTGCTACCGTATGCATAGCCTGTATAGTACTATAGGTATATATACTCTAGCCAGAAATGTGATGCGATAAAGAGTTAAAATTGTTATTTATTTTTATTTTTTTGTTTATTGTTTTTTTATATATATATATATATATATATATATCTATATGATATATAAATTTATGATCTTATAATATTTGGTATGTATTATGGGGTATGTATTATTTTGGTTCTGCTGATTTACACATAAAAACAATAACAACCTATACATTTTTAAAGAAATTAAATGAAATTTTGTACTATTATTTTTTATTTCTTAGCCTTGTAAATTTATAATTGTTATGTATGTTTTCTTCAAGTGTAGGGAAATGTATGTTGTAGAGAGGGATGAATTTTTTTTTAATATAGTAGTTAGGTATATATAGGTATCGGTTAAACCATATTTATTGTTGTTCTTCTTTTTAATGTATGTTATAAATAATAATTATGTTTAAATTTTAACATGAACAGTTCGATGAGTTTTTTGAAATGAAATGAAATTTAAATAACCCATCAATGGTTCACAAGTTATGAACAGTTTTGTAAATATCTATTTATTTGCAGTATATTTTTTAATTTTAGTTTTTATTTTATTCCTCAAAATAAATATTATGTGTACCTACAATATTATTGTTTTTTTATATTTACAATTTATTTTTGTTTTTAAAATTGTTTTCGTTTAAAGTTGTGGCTCATTATCAAATATTATTTGTTAGCTATAAACTTTGACGCTAAACTTACGCAGCGAATGTTATTGAATGTTAACAGGATTAATTGCGATAAATTTTCAATGTTGGCAAAAAGGATGTCGCCAAAGTGATCGAGTAAATGACCCTTAGGGAATAGAAAACATTTGCACTTTAATACAAATATTCTGTTGATATGGTAATTAAAAGCGTTATAATACAAAAATAAAGGTATGATAAATTAGTAAGCAAATACATATTTTTCTTAAATTTGAAATGAAATCTCTAATGAACAAAAGAAATGCTAGAATTTATTTTGCTTCCGTCATTTATGACGGGTTACAAAGCTAGTATGTGTATATTACTGTAATTCAGTATTACCAGGTTTTCTTAATATTAATACCAATAACATATAATACATAATTAACAGTTTCTATTTTGTGATAAAGAAATAGGTTGTTTCATTGTTAGATCCACATCAAAAGTTTTATCGATTAACCAGCAGTTCAATTTTTAAGTCTGATTTCGTTTCTAGAATTATTATCTTGTTTTTTTTTTTCTATTATTTCCAAAGCTATTTCCACACTATACAAATAAATCTCCCTCTAAATATCTGTGGTCATAAGCAATAACCACTTAAGTCGACTTAAGATGAAAACTAATTTTCAAGCATTTGCTTATGTTGAATACTACATGTCAACAAAATTAGCTATTTCTATCGTTATTTGAGCCACAGTTAAAATGAAAAAACATAACCACTCTTATTTCGTATAATAGAATTGCTCTGCATATACCTATAATAGCTAAAAAATATAATATAATAAATAGCCTATAAATTCAACTAAAAAAAACAGCAGTCATGCTCTTTGACAGATGTTTCAGTAAAAACCTATTTAAAAAAAACTTTTTTGAATATACCTTATTAAGCTGCAAAATCTTGTATAAATATAAGCTTTCATTGCAAACTGAAGATTTTTAGAGTTTATAGTTCAAAGTTTTATCAGAAATCAAATCAAAGCTTACAATTGAATGTACGTACTATGATTTCATACTTAAGCGATTATTGCTTGTGTCCACTGGTACATTAAACTTGTCTAATGTTATTGGTTCCGACTTTAGATTGAAACGAATTCGTCTGATTTTTTAATTTTAAGCCAATTTAATTATTTATTCTCAAATCATGTCATATTCATTGCAAAGCACTGTTGTTTGATAGAAAGTCAGTCATAAAAACTACACTGTATATGAAAAAATCTGGTGAGATTATGATAAAAAATCATTTTATTATTTCAAATGCTTTTCATCTACAGTGTTTTGTAATACAGACTTTTTATACTACTATACATAGAGTCTTTCGTCAAACATTATTTTGTGCTCGGGATTTTATAGTCAATTATTTCGTACCCAACTCCCATTTCTTTTTAATGGTACTTTTATTAAATTTTTTATTGAAGAGTTGCAACCGACTTTGTACTACTATCTTAGCTGACAATCTAAATGATCTGCAACATCTGGTTGATGAATTTAACTTGTACAGTATGGTTTAAGAAGGATTTTTACATGTGCCGATTTACCGTCTCGGTCGATTTTGATAGCTAAATAACCATTCAGAATCAACCGTCGCTCCGATTTTCCGTAGCTGTGTTCACACATACAAATGCAATGTATTGTAAATATAATTATTTTTATTTTGAATATATTTTTTTAATTTGTGAAATATTTCAATATATGCGTGACTGAAATCAGTCGCATGTGGAAATTGTTCTGCAAAAACCATCCCAGAAAAAAGCGACCATGATATCAAATTGGCACATGTCGAAATCTTCCTTTACGGTCTAAACATTAACATCGAAAAACAAAAACTATGATAGTAAGCAGAAAAAACAATTTTACTAACATCGACAGCATATAAGAAATGATAAGGAAAGTACTCTTAGTTCGTAATATAAATTTCAAATACCCGATTGTGTTATTTGAAGTGCTCTGTTTGGTCAGTACACGGTGTAGAAGATTTAACTTTAAAAATTAAAATATTAAATAAATTTAAAGATTTTTGAACATATCTTACGTAGACAGAATCAAAACCTTCGAGGTTCTGAAAATGATATAAAATAATAGAGAGCTCTCCAAGTCACCAAATGTCGAAAGACAAGTTATTTTTGCAATATAATAAGAAAAGACAAGAACGAACTGCTTCAAATAATTATCGTAAGCGAAAAAACAACAGAAAACGGCTGATAAATGCCTGAACTAAGAACAATTGAGCAATTAGTCTATACAACCAGTTGCTGTGAGCAATTTTTCAGCACAGTAATAAATTTATTTATTTATTTTATTTATTTATTTATTCATTAATGTGTTCATATACATGAGACGATAAATCTCTACAACTGTATACAAAGAATATAAATAGTTACTTACATATAAATTTAAAGAAAAACGAAAACAAAAAAAGATAAAAAGCAAGATCTAAATAATTTTTTATGACATGTAAAACCAAAATTAAGTTGTAAAGCGCTCAAGATGGTCCACTTGCAGTACATTTAATGAACAAATAACGAGCAAATACCAAAGAGGTAAAACTTGAAAAATTAAAACAAAACGATTTTATGTGTAGCATCAAAAATCATCTATCAAGAGTACTCCAATCTCGATGGAGTAGAGATAGTACAACTGTTCATAGTGTAGCTATATGCAGTATGTAAAATATGAAAATATAAAAAGTATATTGCGGGTGTTTGGGAGGTTTTACCCCATCGTTTTAAATGTTTTTGGTAAAATATAAATATTTAGGTATTCGTTTTAAATAGTTAGGTATAATATTTTTTACAGAATATTTGGGTCAATAATTTTTTTCCACGATTTATTTTGCTATAAATTTATTGGATATTTTTTTGTGTATTTTTTTGTAGATTTTTATTTCTGGATTTCGATTTGTGGATTTGTTCACTAACCCTCTTTGACTTTTATTATATATGATAAATAAAATATTCTCCAAATAAAAACTATAACCATTGAATTTTAACAAAAAAATTTGATGTCAAATAATTCAAAATAGTTTTCAAATGTTTTGTTTTTATTAATACAGGAAATACAATATTCCAGTTATCAGGTTAGGTATAATCAATTTACTGTAAAACCTAAGTTTCTAACAATTTTAGTGTGCTTTTTCGATAAATAAAATTATTCGCTTTATAGATTCTATACAGACAAGTTTTATAAATTTTATTAATTTATTGATTTTCCTTCCATTGATGATTTAACCAAGTTCTAGGCAAAAAAAAATATAAAAAAATCATTATCAAAGATTCAATAAATCGCTGGAGCTGCCATGTAAAGTAGGTACAATTCAGCTTTAATTTTATTTTAAAAATTAACTGCCATAGCCACTTTCACATATACACCTAAACCTATACACTCAGGGAAAAATCCTATAAAATTAAAATTATTTCTTATTAATTCAATTGAATATACAGTCAATGGGATATACAGTTTTAAAATAACAATTTGAATCTTATTAAATCAATAGTTGAAATGTACCATTATTTTAATAGTACTGTCTTGTAAATATTTTAGTCCATCACATTATAATTTAATAGTATATCCTATTATAATAATGGTTTCACTAATAATAATTTAATAAATCTAATAGTATACACACTGTTATTTTAATAGTATTGTCCTATAAATATTATAATGCATCACATTTTAATTTAATAGTATATCCTATTATAATAATAGTTTTAATAATATTAATTTAATAAATTTAATAGTATGCATACTATCATTGTAATAGCATTGTGATTGTCGAAGTGGTATACTTTTTTTTATAATAGGAGCATCACATTAAATTAATATTAAATACATATCATTACTTTTATAGTTTTATACTTCATATTAATTTAATGAAGTAAATTCTATTTTTTTCAGTACCTATATATGTTACGTAAGGTTAAAGCAGTCCAAAATAAATGAAACAATATTTATTATTTATTAAATCATTTTATTCCATAAACATTATATATTTTACTTGTACTTTTTAACAGACTTGTTTGTACTTTATCATAAAAATAGATATATAGCTTAAATGTATCAAAATCACTTATAACAATAATAACTAACTAATATTAAACATATAAATAGGTATATTAAAATTAGATTTAACAAAAAGAAAAAATTATTTTAAGATTAATTATTTATAACAATTACAACACAGGTTTGAAAATGCTTGTTAAAATAATTATCATGCCCCTGTTTGTATAAAATATAAGGCCCAGTTTTGTGTAAAACTATTTCTTCGATTTGTTAAAGTGTACGAACTATAAAAGTAAAGCGAACTTTTTGAATATCCAACTTTGTTAAATATAGAAACTTTTCCTATAAATTTATTCTCAAAATATTATTTTTTGATACACTTAGATTCGGACAATTCAATGTTTTTGTTTAAATGAAGCATTATTTCTTTATTATAGTTGATTTAGCAAAAATTGTTGATTACTATTTAATTATAATTGTTAAGCACTATTATTTGAATAACGTTTATTTTTATTTTTAATGTCCACTCAAATATAGTATTTAGTTTATTAACTTTTAACTTTAATTTAGTAAACATTTTTTATTGAAATTAAATTTATTTTTTAAACTATATTATAACATTGAACTTAAGCACTATTAAAGTTTATTTTTGTTTTTAAATTTCTACTTATTCTTTTGTTTCAATTATTTCTAATTTATTCTTATCTTTATTTTTAAATTTCCTTTTAATACTTTAATTTTTCGATTTATTTATTTAATGTTTTAACTTTTTCTACTCCTTCAATGCAATCAAGTCAAGTTCAAACAGGTGATATTATCTCTTTAAACAGATTTTTACTTTGGAACAAATATTACATTACTTGGTCCTATATGGGTTATTTTTACTGCGTTTCTTGAATGATGTCCGAATGGTATCGTTGATTTTATGGTATATACTATTAAATATTTTGTCATTTTTAAAAAAAGCGCGGCAAATACAGGATACAGTAACAGTACTATAGTTTAAAACCATAAAAACAATAGTATGCGTACAATATTTAATAGTACATGTGGTTAACAATACCATTAAATTAATTCTGGCAATGTTATTAAAAATTAACTATTTTGTAATATCGATATAATAGTATAATTCAATGAGTAGAACAGTTTTAAATTTATAGTATTTCTAATTACATTAATTGAGGTCTACTATTAATATAATAATAGTATGCCTCTTATTAAATCAAAACTAGAAAACATATTGTTTTAAACAGAAAACTATTGTTCTTATAGTAAAAGCCTATTGGTACCCGTCCTATTGAATTAATAACTGTACTATTAAACATTTAATAGTATGTTTTTCCCTAAGTGTACCTATCGATCATTTTTAATTCCCAGATTATTTATTTTCTTTCTAACGCAAGTTTAAAAATTTAAAACAGTAAAATTTGTAGATTAGATAATAATAAACAAAATAATTTATCCATCTATAAACTGATAGTAACAAAAAGTATCCATGACCACAAAATATCCTTTAGATATTAAAAAAAACCCCTCCTTTGAATATTCCAATAATTTTTTTTTTATTAAATTATCATAACACTCTGATAATCTTTATCTACTCTTATTGCTTACAATTATTGCCCTTCAAACTAAAAATTAAATTCTATCTTTCTATTTTGTATATTTTCAAACAATTTTTTTTATTTTTTTTTTTTCAGATTTGTGAATGATAACTTTTTTATCTTTCAATTGCCTCAATCTTGTTATCCCTTTTTGTTTTTAACTGACAATTTCAATTTAATTATGATAAAATGATTAAAATACCTTATACCTGGAATATTTCTTTTTGATTTGATATTTAAAGGTTTCTCTTTTCAATGGACCGTATTTCAACTATATTTACTTCAAATGTCCATTATATCCCTTTTTCTAAAAAAAAAAGGATAATTTTTAACATGAATTGTCTACTCTATTCTGTTTACATATACACATTGAATATTCAAAATCTCAATTTAATTCCATTTTTTTGCAAGTTATCTGATATCCTATTAATTCTACTCGATTCTTATTCAAAATCTTTCTTTTTGAATTTTTATTGTTTTTCCTTTTTGAAAATCAATTTAAAAAACAAAAAATATAATCAATAGGCGTTTTCTTTGGTTGGCTGTGAAAGGATTTAAAAAAAAAAAAAAAAAAAAAATTCTTTGTTATGTTATGTTCATTTGAATAGATGTCGCTATTAATGTGATTTGAAAAGTTCTCTGATCTCTACATGATGGTGATATATGCTCTTTGATATTGCATAAATTTGTTACAGTTAAGGTCTGATAACTGGCTTATATTCTGTGTTCTAGCTAAGAAAATTATGGTGTAGAAAATGGTGGGAATTTATGTATGTAACATATTCAAGGTGGTTTAGAACTATGTTACTATATGCTTTGGTACTGGTTTAATAAAACTAAATTAACACTCATTTTTATATAATTTTAGAATAACTTGGGAACGGAGGTTTATAAATGTATTTACATAAACACAAGTAATTTTTTAATGACAATCAAAAAAGGGTTCTATCAAAACTACATCTATATATATATGAATGCATTTACATAAATTTTCATCATTGAAGAACTATAAAGTAATTGAAAATGTAAAAACATTATTAAATTCATTGAATATATCGAATATCTGTAATGAGGTTTAACAAATAGCTATCTGCACAAAACCTGATAGACTTGCCTTCACAGAGTTCGTAAAAATATGATAAACATTTTTATACATAATTTCAATATAATTTATTTTTGTCACTGTCCTTCAGACTATAGTGCCTGGCTAGCATAGGCCATTATTTTATATTTTTGATACTTTGTTTCAGTTTCTTGTAATTAGTTTTTTAACAAAGTAATTGATTAGTCTATTGTTCTATTCTACTTAGTGTCACTTACTTCACTTATTTGATTTGTCTGGAAACGAACTTTTATCTCCCAGGGGATATGAACCCGTACACCCTGCATCGTTAGTCATTGTTTTTTTCTGCCATTCACACAGATTTCACTACAGAGTGATATTATGTCAATAAATATTCAATATTGTATAATAAAAAATATTGTTTTATTATTTTATAGATCTAATTCTATAGAACACTCATCATATCAGTAGTGATGTATTGTTCAAATGGATGCAAAAATCAAGATAATTAAATGCGAATTTTGAAGAATAAAATTTTCGTTAATGGTTCAGTCTTTCTATAAATTGTGTGATATCAAATCTATTTTCTCAAACTAACTTCAGGAAATATTAATTCATGCTTTTAATGGAATTGAACTCACAACTGTCGTGTATGTAATTAAATAAACAAAAATCAGAACACAGCATTATCCAAAAAATACTTAAACTACAAAACGAAACAATTGTGATATTGGACCATATTACAAAAATAATAAATTGCAGCAAGAACATAACTGTACTAATAATTGAAAGATTAATGTTAGAACAAAGACTTAACGTGAAACGTGGCATGCCATGGCATAGATATGACATAGGCATGGTTTAACATAGAACACAATCCAATTAATAAATATGTATACAAGATTTGGTAAGTTCAAACACAGTATGACTCAGATTCTACTTACACAAAGAAGCGATGCCACAGCTCGAATAAGTGATAAATATTTTACAGGATACAAATCTACTGATTCGAAATCATTATCGCAATAATATGCTCATAGGTGGAACATCTAAAAGGGGGAAATACACTAAATCCGAAAATGTTGGATCTACATATGATGGCAGTCTCAATTAAAATAGATCAAATAGACACATCTGGTATGAAATATGCAGCTGGTATTAAAACCTACTGTAATCCATATTAATAATCTAACCCCAACCAATAAGACTTTAGAATTTGAAATTGAAAAACATTTTGATGGTGAGTCCTCACAGGAGTCATTTTGTGCCAAAAACGATATAAATTTATGTTCGGAATGTAATGGAATATAAAATCAAGTTTCTTCTTCTGTAAAAATAATATAACTTAATTCAACTAATAAATCATTAGAAAAAGCACTGGTAATAACAGAGATAAACATTTATTTTCTATCTTAATTGGTGACCTCTGTATGTAATGCATAAAATTTAATTCACATTTTTCTTCCTTCAGAAAAGTTGATTTTTTGTTGTTGACATCCGTTTGATCTCCGTCTATATACTCCTCAGTTGTCTCAAATTACGCTGTACCAACTAAGTTATAATTTACAATAACTTAAGCCAAATTTCAGACTTTAACTCCAACATAAATATCTACATATATATAGTATAAGTATATATATATACATAGATATGTGAACCATATAGTTATACATTATGATATTCTAGTGTGGTGTAAAATGAACATGAATATTATAAATGGTCTTCAAAAGTACACCTTTAAAAACTACTAGCTAGTACCTATATACAACAGAGACTTTATATTCATCAGCACATATTCGTTGTTATTTTATTGTGATTGCATACAAAAATTTCTTTATTTTTCTGTAGCACGAGCTCTATACTGACTGTTTTACAATTGAAATAAATATATATGTATTTATCTATCCAAAAATGTATAAATATATATTGTATATTATGTATTTGCATGATAAAATGTACTATATAAAAATTTAAGAAGCAATTTTCTTTACTGTCAAATAAAATTAACTTTAAAATGGTGTATTCTGTCGGCTTTAGAAATTTTCTTTTTATTTGATTTTAATTTTTATACAGAATGGTTAGAAAAGTAAATTATTTCACGTAGATATATATATATAATTAAATAGATATATAATGTACATGTATATACATTAAGTGAATGGTAAAAATTTGCGAATTATAAAATAGAGAAGAAATAAATATTATTCGAATACCAGACCAAAATAATTTAATAAAATTGATATTTTATAGATTTTATAGAAAAGTTCAATTCACTTAAAAAAAAAATAAAAAAACCAATAAATATTGTTTAGAAAAATTAAAGTAAATAAAATTAAATTAACTATTATGGAATAGAGGAGTGAGTTAGACATTATAGGTCAGATTAATGCTTAGAGCGAACATCGTATCAGACGTCTGTTACTTGACGAAAATTGGCTGCAATTGAATGTGGAATATATTATCATTCAGTAGGGGAAAAATGTTCGTAAAATAAAGTAAACCCAGATACATGTTAGTAGAATCATAACTGAATTAAAAACCACAACTAATTATATATTATTGCTAGTAATAAATTATACATAAATCAAAATACTCTTAAAAACTAGGTAAAATAGTAAGTAACAAAAGTTGTAAGTTAGTCTCAGCCATAATTGGCGCATTATAGTGATTGGCAGCTTATATTGAAGACAATCTATAAATCATGCACACGATCCAAGTTGGAACACAATTTTCATATAAATGAGCCGGGGCATCACGAACCGAATTAAATTTTCTAGACAAAGTTGTTTACAAACCTACTGCCATTCTTCTTTTTGACAACCGTAATGTGACATCCTCACGTATAATCATCCCCCTGTAAATCATCGTATTTTTGGAGAATTTACCCTATTTTATAGATATCTGGTAGGTTTGCGTACTTGTTCAGACAAAAAGCCCTATAGTAGTACCCATTGAACATTTCCGCGAAGGAACAAGAGATACATCAAGTACCCACCCCTACTCAGTGCAAACTCTTAGGTGGCTTAAAACTTGGCATGTAAATTCGTTTGTAGTTAAATATTCTCGAATGTAGAACCATATTCCAACAAACGTGTTTCCCAAGTGCAAAAATATATATACCTGAAAGTCCAACGATTCTGAGACTATTCGGATTGTATTTTTCGACTAAATAATTTCAAATTTCAGGATGTGTTATCCAAAAGGATTTGGTGAATCTGCAAGATATATATGCAAACCATCAGATAATGACTATAAGTCAATATGTTTAGGACGATAGGAATTGGAATAATGCGGTTAAGTACGGTTATATTATATGAAGTATTCCAGGAAAAGTGAAGCTTAAAACAGATTATATTCGATTAAAATGCCAGTAAAATAATATGGGAATCACCATTTTGACTGGACATTACTTTTTGGATCATACTTACCTTTGTAACATAAAGATTTTTCGCTAGGGATGCAGGAAATTCTTCAGATAAGTTTAATGAAATCTAAAGAAGAATTGAATTTTGTTATTATTTTATCATAACGTCGCTTGAATCTGTATATTTAAGGTTAAGTGTGTTCCCGAGATCAGTTTAATTTTGTAGGCGAACAGTCATTTAAATGCCTGACAGTATGAGCAGAATTTGTCCTGGAAAAATATTGACTTGGCATTTATAGATTTTCAATTCCAGTTCAATTTTTTTTTACACCAAGAAACGAAATTGTTCATATTATTTTGTAAGTTTAAGAAATCCGATGTGGAAAATAGAAACATCAAGGTTGGCAAAGCTAAGAAGCTTGGAAAAATATATCACTTTAGAAGCATTAATTGTAGATATCATAAATCACGCAATGTTACGTTACATCTGAAGATGCAGGGCTTTTGCCCCAAAGTCCTTCAGTTTTAAAAAAAGTGAATACTTCCGATAAGAGATGTGTAATGCTAAAGTCAATTAAGGCTATGAGGGTTCTTAACAAAAGTGAAAATATGTTAAATCAAAATCTAAGTTACTTAAATGGTTTTTGTTTTATATTTAATCTGTTGGTGTATGCATCAAATTATTTTTAATAAATTATATATAAAAACTTTGGTCAGGTGCGTGTTTTTTTTTATGGAAATTTTTTTTAAACTCTTTACTTTGACTTATTTCGAACATCATTATAGTAGTTTATATGTACTATAGCGAAATACAGTTATATAATTTTTCCTTCGATCATGCGACTTTGAAAACAATTTTTTGCGTATAGGGTCGAAATTGTCGATACCAACATTCACGGGTTGATTACTTATACCAATATCCTTTACATTTCACTTTATATTCTTTAGCTTATCATTATTAGACTCCAATTCTCGTTTTTAAGTTAAATATTGTTCTTTATCTATAGCGGTACTTATTAATAACCTCTTCCTTTATCGACCTCTTAACCTGAGTGGTTAGATGTATTTAATATGAATCGTTCTCTGCCGTCATAGGTATGTATACTGTGAAGTTTCTATTAATAACTTTTAGATTTAAATAGAATTTGGTGTAATTTTCCAGTGCTCCAGAGAACTGAATTTCTTTTCTATACACCATTTGTGACAACCCTTGACTACTTCTGGGGCACACTGAATGTATTTTAATTTAAAAATTATTGAAATTCTGATAATAAAATAATTTTTGCATTCTATTTCGAACCAGAATATTCACAATTTATTATTTAATTTTCCATTTTTTTGTTATACAAACAACTCTAGTACAAATCTATTTTGAATGCATGTCTCACTCTTTTACCCATTTCAGAAATTTAACATATTTTTTGTTTGTTATAAAACTCTTTAAATTACTCTATAATCCTCTCACTTCTATTAATATTAGTTCTTTATTCTTATTCTAAACACATTTTATACATACAAAGCGTTACTTTTTAATATTTTAGTAACAAAAAACTTCTTTCTAAGTAAAAAAAAAACAAAATGTTACAAGTCTAAAGGTAAAAAAAAAAAAAAAAAATTGAAATAACAAAAAACCTCATTACACGAACATATTTTTGTCTAACACGAAAACTTACACGAATCTTAAGATTTTTATATTTTTTTTTTTGTAATTGTTGTTTTTATTTTTTCATGAAAAGCTAAGAATTTACAAACATCAACTATCAAAATTTACTTTATAAGTAAATGTGGAATTACTTCACAAAAATAAAAAATAATAAAAAAACAAGCATAGAACTCGAACTCGCATAATGCTTTGTGTAATATTCTGACATAATATAAAAAGAACAGAACAATTTGAGCTTTTCATATGCACATGTAAATGTATACGTATTCAATATGCATACATAAAATATATACACACATAGAGATTGATAGTCGTATTCATAAAGAAAAATAAAGAATACAAAAAAGATAAAGTAACATACGGTAAAATCAAAGATATATATGTGTAACACATTATATTATTTATGCACGTACTTTAAATAGGGTTGCCAAATAGAGCTGTTTTCAAGGACGAGTGGTTTAAGAGTGTATAAAGTACGAATGCAAATGATTTTTTATTTTATATTGTGGTTAATTTTATTTTTTAAAGTCAAGTCTAAACCAGTGAGAATTACTAAAAAAAATGTTTAAATTAAAAATTGGAAGTGGAGTATATTCGCTTCATTTACGAAATTCATATTAAAATAATCCGGCAATTTGAACTCGGTAAAATGGCCCAAATTAGTTTAGAAATATAATCTTATTTTTTATATAAATACAAGTAATTACAATAACTTATCCACTGCTTACTGAAGATGACAACTTCTACGTTGTCGAAACATGTCAATTTTTAATTTAATTTTAATTTTTAAATTTCAAAAAGAAAAACGTCCCCATAGACGGAAAATAATAAAAAAAAGACAAAATATTTCCTATTTAAAATATAAAAAAACATTTTTTTATTTGTGGCGTGGAAAAATAAAATACTAAAATGTATTCAAAAAATGTTGACTTTGTTATAATCTTTAAAAAATATTTTTATTTAAAATTTTGCATAAAAAATTTAGTTTTACGTTTTCTAGATATTAAACATAGATGCGAAAATAGTCAGACTGTAAGACATTATGAACAAAATAAAATAATTTTTCATCGGAAGCTTCATTCAAGTAATAGATATTTTTTCATTGGAATTACTTCTGAAACATCAACCACCAAAGAAATCAAAACAAGTGTCTCGCAGTGTTCATTTTTTTCTCCTATATTTATAATATTTTCATCTCAGATCTACCAAAGCCACCAAATTGTGGAATTAGGACTTTATACAAATGGTACTGCAATATGATGGTCCACGTCAAAATGTTCAAACAAATATAACCACACATAAATGGTCAAACGATAATAACCAATCTGGAACAGGTTTTTCACATATAAAGCCGCCTTTTATCCCAAGTTGAAAGTCTAAATTAACGGTGAGAAACCAAAAACGATTTTCTTCGCCAGAAGAACAATATCATGTTTTCTACCTAACAGAAATCTAAATATAAATAACTCTGAAATAATATATCCTACTTCGGCCTTCACTTAGGTAAAAAACTACTTTTTAAAACAAACATGATGCAAATAATCTGCAACAAGATAAACTTTTACATTAGATTGCTATATCCACTAATAAACTGGAAATCTAACCTTCAAATCTAACCTTCATATAGAACATAAACTACTTATTTACTTGTTGGGCGCTACAGAACTTGAAGGTCCTGGTCCTGACTCAAAATTGTCCTCCACTGACTTTGGTCACGAGCGAAATCTCTCCAGTTGTATTCGCATACGCTATACATATCCTAGTCAATGAAGACGTCTTATTTTGAGTTTTTTTTGGCTAGGTCCATGTCGTTGAACCGCTGGTATAGTTCGACATTGTACCTTCTTCTCCAAACCCCTTTATCAGACATAGGACCGAAACAGGATAGACTATAATAAATTACTACTGTTCAAATAAATTTTTCTCAGCGCGCTCACATACGGTTACTGCGTCTGGACAGATGCCACCAAGATCAATTGAATAATTCTGTAAAGGAAAAAAAATGCAAATTAAAATGATAGAAAATCTTGTCATATTTTGCGTTTCAATATCCATTTGGTAGACTTCGAATTAGATTTTATATCTTATAATTCAACCTAAGCTATAAACGACAATACTAATTTGAAAGCTGTAATTAAATTTAATCCTAGTTATCTTTAGAAACTTTCTCTCTTATTTTGAAGAGGTACAAAAAAATTACTGTGGGCTTACTTCCTTTTGCAGGTAATTAATGGAGCAGCAAACTCAAATATGTACGTTTATTTTACTTGTGCGGTATAAATTATGCTGAATCAAGAGGAAATTTTTATTAAAACATTTTTATTAATAAAATTTATTAAGCCCAACTTATTGGTGTATTGCAAGAGTAGTTAAATTATGAGGAATGATTCTGTATGTTATTCGGCATTCGTTTACTTCAATCATGGCGTAGTGGCAATTTTGTATAAAATATTTGTAATTATTTTTAGTTGAATATATTTACTGTCAAATACAAATTAAAAATATTTAAAATATTAGAATTAGAAATTTTATACGACAGTGTATTAGTGGGAACTGAATTCTTGATATTAATTCGACAGATTATTCAAGGTTTTCCAATCAACGTGTAACACTATTAGATTCATTACAATCATGAAGAAATAAAATAATATTATATTTAAAAAGTACAGTGAGAAACAAAATTAGCTGATGTTGAATAATAATTATCAAGAGGGTGTTGAGTACCTCTTGCAATGTGTTCAGATGCTCTTTGTTAGTACAAACATTTTTTTCTACATTCTAGTTCATTCCTGTGTGAAGTCAAAAAAATTATATAAATTAATTGAAATCATAATTTAAGTTATTTTCGTAGTATTAGTATGATCATCTGTTGGTGTCATAGTTCAGGTTGACATATTATCAGGTTGATATACATTCTGATTTGTCTTGCACAACTTTTTACCATACTTTAAATCCAATTTTTTTTATCATATGATTTCGACTTAATTTGATCATCTGGGTTTTTGGTTTACATCTTGTTTTCTTATTGTACAAAACTGCGTCTGGTATTCTTTTTGGCTACATGTATCATTTATCATATATCATTAATATTTTCATCACATACATTTTAGTTTATCTAAGAGTTCAGTAGTATGTCTCATAATTATATTAGAGACTTCCTGTGTTGTAAAAGATTAGTAAATTATGACACCTTCATTGATTAGACCACATTGATTTAAAGGATTAACTAAAATGCTCGAGTTTCGAATATATAATTATTCTAGGGCTTAGTTCGAATTAGATGAAATCTACTTAAAAGTATTTACAAAGAATATATTCACAATAGGCGTTTCGCTTATCCGCGCGGATAAAAAATTACAAAATCCTAGCATTTCTTTCAAATTTAATTAATTTAACATGGCATATTCGGAGTATTTTTAAATAAATATTACAGAGTATTACAACTGTGGAAGAACTCATTCACAGAGAAGAGTATGCCAACATTATATTACAGTGATGAATTTGGTGATAGCTTAACATCCAGTAGTGGATTAGCTCAAAAAATACAGAATATAATTGAAATCTGATAGATTGGTAAAATGTTCTTAAAACAATTTACATATTCTTTTAAAATATTGCATAATATTTTTTGTTACAAAATGATGTCGAAAACACAATCACCACGAATGACGAATTTTTTGCTTTCAAATACATGACATCATCATGTAAATCGTGACGAATGATGAATGAAAATTTCGCGTTCAAAAAATAGATCTATTTCTATTTTACTCGTCGACGAATGCGAATGACATTCAGTAATACCAACATAAATTGGTTTTACTTGATGTCATTTGCTTGTTTTTGTTGTTGTCAGTTGAAAATATAAATAAATTATAGGTTACATAAAATTTACATTCGATACGTATTTTTATTTATATTCTTCATTTTGGTTTTAAATAAGAGTATTAAGACGGATGTGCTCAAACCTGAGTTGATTTGGATTAACAAACGATGTTATGTTAGTCTATTTCTTGCCGAAAATTTTATAAAATTGAACTCAAATAAAAATAACCAATAATACAAGTGTTATGTTGAAGAAGGTGAATACATGTGAATACCAAAATATTTTGAATGGCTAAATAAAATACATTTTTCCAGATCTTTACAATAAAGATAATAGAGAAATGTTTTTTAAAAGATGGCCAATATGAGACCTAATTTTATTTACCAAAGTAAAGTTAAAAAAATTGTACATAATTATATGAAAAAAATTATATCTTTAAATTTGTATGTATGTAGTATGTTTTTTTCACATATAATTGGAACAAAAGGACAAAAAAAAGAATTGAATCAGAAAAACTCTCGCATAATCGTACTAAAACAAGGAGCACAGGGACATATTACTGTTATTGGTAATTCTATTTATATTTCTAAATTAATTAACCAATTTGTTTTGTTTTGATTACAATAGGAAAAATCGGGAATAATGTTAAATGTGCCTGCTGAAAATTAGATTTAGTTGTTTTGTCATCAAAAATAAAAACACTTCCAACACATTTTATTTGTTTTCCATTTAATAATCAAATCATTAAAGATGCTTATAAAAGATTTATGGTAAAATATACTTTATTAAAATCAATTTACAATTACATATGTATATATAAATAATACAAAATTGTTTTTAGTGATACAATTGTAAATGGCAATATAATTAAATGTTTTTTTTTTTTTTTTTTTCCTGTTACTCCTCGTGGGAGCATATGGCATCAACTTGCCTCCTCCATTGTTCTCTATTGTACGCAATGGTCTTTATCTCCTCCCAAGTTCGTCCATATCTTATTACCTCAGAAGTCGCAGTCCGACGCCAGGTGTTGTTGGGTCTTCCTCGCCTTCTGCTCCCTTGGGGATTCCATTCTAGGGCCATTCTTGTTATATTATTTGATGGTTTTCTTAGAGTGTGTCCTATCCATCTCCATTTTCTGTGCTTAATTTGATGCATTATCGGTTCTTCACCTGTTATCTGCCATAAGTCCTTATTGCTGATGGTGTTTGGCCAGAATATTCTGCATATTCTTCTTTGGCATTTGTTCACAAATACTTGAAGTTTTTGACTGATGTTATTTGTCGTCATCCAAGTTTCACTGCCATACATAAGTGTTGACATTACACATGCTTTGAATATTCTAATCTTTGTTTTCTAGTTATTTGGCCATTCTTCCATATTGGACTTAGTTCACCGAACGCAGCTCTGGACTTACGTAATCTGTTGTTGACATCTGCTTCTGTACCTCCGTTTGTTGTTAGAATGTTACCTAGGTAAGAGAAGCTTTCCACTTATTCGACTGTTTGACCTTCTATGGTTATGGCATTCGTGTTGGTGTTATTTATCCTCATGGCCTTGGTTTTATCTATGTTTATTTCTAGCCCAACTCTGCTCGCTGCTTGCTGAAGTAGGTCTGCTTTATGTTGAATGTCGCAGAATCTATGCGCTAGCAGACATATATCATCCGCATAGTCAAGGTCCTCAAGTGTCCTTGAGAGATCCCACCTTATACCTCTTCTGGAAGAACCCGTTTCTTTCATTATTTCATCTATTACCAGCGTGAATAGAAGTGGTGACAGTGGACATCCTTGCCTTACTCCAGAATTTGTGGTGATAATTAAATGTATTAAAAAACTATTCATTCATCCGGACAAATTACATTTAAAAATAATCATGTTATTATTAGTCGATAATAAAGATAGACTTTATGCATCGCAAACTTTAAATGATTGTAAGGAATCTACAATAGATAATAGATCCATTGGTTTGGTATCAGTTCGAACGGTTTTTATGAAGCAACTACTATTTTAAAACCAGAGCTTTAAAGTATTTGAATTAATTATAATTACTAAATAGTATAAGCTTTTTAAAATAATAATAAGATTTAAATTTATATAAGAAAGTTCGAATTGATTAATATATTTTTTTTTAGCTTTTGAATTCAATTTTAAATTTTTATTATTTAGTAATGAAATAAATAATAAATAATTTGTATCAACAATTGCCTTTTCTATTTCTCTCCTAAATATTTTATTCTTTTTATTTATTATTTGAAAAAGAACAGTAGGAAACTAAGCGACAAAGTATAATAATAAGCGTGTACCAAACAGCACAATTATTATAACTTAAAATCTTGTAAGATAATAATATATCCAACATCAACAAGAAGAACAACAATAATTATCATAAATAAATATGAGTTATTTAGATTTATGGAATAAAAGTTGAGTTTCCTTTCACTAATCATTTGTATTTATTTTGCAAATATCGATATTTCGGAAGCAACTTACTTCCTTCATCAGTGCTTTGCGACTAATTAATATTTACACTAATACTTACATATAATTATATAATTTGAACCCTTAGTAATATGCTCATTTTGTTAACAATAGTAATTCCTTAATAGTGCTACCTTACATAGGACAATCCAAGAGGTTAATTACAGTTAGATTCCAGGAACATATGAGGGAAGCACAATTGGCGAGGAAAAGAAACTACACGAATTTTAGGTCAGCTGTAGCTCAACATATAGTTGAAAAAGAACATCATATAAATAGTTTATATATAAATAGTATTATATATAATAGTTTAAAATTAATAAAAGAGGTAAAAAAAAATAATAAACTAGATATGTATGAAAGTCTGGCAATATCTAGAGAATCTGTTAACAATAGACTTAATAATGATGTAGGTAGTGGATTCTCACCATTATTTAGATTACTTTAAAATTAAAAATCAGGTTCAGGTAGAATTAAGATCATAAATACTAGAATAAGGGTTATTACGTAAGACTTGTTTAATGTTTAAATTCAATAAATAATAATTATACAAAAAAAAAAAAAAAAAAAAAAAAACACTGTAGATTAGGTAGCACTATTAAGGAATTACTATTGTTAACAAAATGAGCATATTACTAAGGGTTCAAATTATATAATTATATGTAAGTATTAGTGTAAATATTAATTAGTCGCAAAGCACTGATGAAGGAAGTAAGTTGCTTCCGAAATATCGATATTTGCAAAATAAATACAAATGATTAGTGAAAGCAAACTCGACTTATCACTAAAAACAAATCTGATTATCAAAACAAATGAGTTATTTATTCTTATTTTTAAAAAATAAATATCAATCTGAATAATAACAACAATTTATTTATTTTATTTCTTAAAATAATATCAATTTGAAATAATAACAACCATTTATTTATTCTGTTTTTGCTTTATTTGAAGTATGTCAAAGAAGCAAATTGTTCGTCGCGAATATTCTTCGTGTTTGTGTCTCTAATGGCGAATTTTGGTCATTCGTCGTGATTGTGTTTTCAGCGTGACATATAGAAATTTTTTTTAATTAAAATTATGGCAACTCTTAACTTTTTTCACATTATAGTACTATTTATTATAAATGGCAGTAACAATATAAAGTTTACATATTAGATTTCTTATTTGTAACTACATACACATATATATATATATATATATATATATATATATATATAATATAGCGTACAATGATCCTTGTTAGAAGTGGAAAATATAACTTCAGGTGAATAAAGATATGTCGTGTTTATATGATAAAATATATTAAGGTTAGTATTCTAGTCTTCTGGCATTCCGCTCTTATTTTATTGTTATTCTTGAATGTTTGTTTTTTCTATTTTTTTTATTTTAGTTTTCTGCATTTAATCATCTTCTGTCCAACAAAAGACAAAAAACAAAAAAAAAAATTTATTTTTAAAAAACCTGAATTTTCTAAGGATTTTTTTTTATGCAAGAGACGCAGGCAGTCACAATGTCCTTAGAGAGATATTATGTGATTTTCTTTAGAGATTTTATATAGTTTTTTTTTTTTTTTTTTTTAATACTTATAACTTTGATATTCTTTTTCCAATTATATAATATAGAATTGTAGATCTTAGTACTCTGTACTTTAAAAAACAAATTATTATCTTTGCATTATCTTTTTTTTACATTATAATGTTTTTTGTTTTTTTTTCTTTTCATTATTTTAAACATGAAGTTAAAATGACAGCCATATGCATTGTATTACTATAGTAAACTAATTCTTATCGTTTTTATTCAGTCAATTTATTTTAGAGTGTCTTCTTATGGACTATATAGTTCTTTGATTGAGGTAACAAAGCAGAATATAATATTTATATGTAGTTATAATAATTATGGTGCAATGTATATACAGTTTACAATTTTTGTATTCTAAAAGTAGATTTATTGGGATTTGTTATTTTCTTGTGAGTGTAATATGATATCAATTAAGTATTGTGAATGTTTTTAAATTATCTTTTTTAGAATTTTATTTCAAAAATTTAACGAATATATTTAAAGAGTGATATGTACTGAATTACAAAAAAATGTATGCGAACGTATAATTTTAAAAATTAGTCAGTTACAATTTATTTATTTAATCAGTTTTTGAGAATTATTGTTTAGAGATATAAAAATAGAATATAATATACAGTAGTATTACAACAACTGAGCGTGAATTGTTTGTAAAAATGAATGTAACTGGAGTCGGAAATGTAAAATAAAAAGCAAGTAAAACTTTATATATTAAATATAGTACTTACTTATGACACAGTGCATATCTGCATGCTGGTATTATTTTCGTAGATGATTTAATCGAAAACTACTTATTGAAAATGGAAAAATAGGGCATGTTTAGATATTCGGTTTTTCACAGTTTAAAAAAATTTTCAATTCAAAAGCTCACAATTTATCAAATAAAATATTGTTTTCCATTTTTTTAATTCTTAAATTTATTTGTTTGTATATTTTCTATATACTGTTCACTTACTGTTCTATGTTTAAATTTTATTTAATTCCTATAAATTACTAGCCAAGCCAATAATTGTTTTAATGATTATCTAGGTGCCGTTACTTGAATTAAAACATATTTCTAAATGTTTCTGAGCATTTGTTAGTTCCAAGCAAAAATCTGATTGTCTAATTTCATATCCTACAAAAACATAACTTATTCTGACTACTAACTCACTGCTGAACTCTTCAAACAATTTGTTTTCTGTTCCTATATTAATATTTTGTTTGAACCTGAATCAGATTTTGAATTCTCCAGAAGAGACATTTTAAATTCTCCAGAAATTCCAGTTCTTTCTCAATATCTAGAATAAAGGGCTATTTCAATAAATTAAATAATAATTCTCTACATAAAAGGCATAACATCTTAAGCCAAAAAATGAATTGTTCAGGAGAAACATTTTATTCTAAAATTTTAGATATTAAACTTATTTTCGAAATCGAAGATATTTTTGATTAAAATTATGGTTAATACTTGCCAAATGAATAAGTTACCATAAAAACATAAGATGTTATGTGTTGTTTCGGTATTATAATATTATGCACCTTATGTCGAAATAAGATGATTTGACACAAATTTTTGTACTTGTATGTCTTGCAACAAAAATTTTATGTCGACATAAGTTAGTTTACATTGTGTAAAGTCTTATGCAATTGCAGTTAAAATATTATTCTATAGCTCTTACAATATAATATTTCAGGAATTCAAATATTCAGTTATTTTTTTCATAATAAAAATATAATATTAAATATAACAAAAAATAACATAAAAATAAATTTAAATTCAAATTAACATTTTTTACTTCATAATTTTATAAAATCTACATTTTTATTTCAGTCTGCGTAACATTTTCAGTACCTATAATAAAATAAAATATCTAAATTAAAAAATTAAACTAGGTACATATTTGATCAAAAATTAGGAAAAATAACAGACTTTTTTATTCTTCTTCATCGGATGAATCTACAAGATCGGGACGAATATCACGAATTTGTTGGCAGACCTTTATAAAATATGTGTACTTAAGATGCGATAGCGTTTTGAAAATTTTTACAAAAACAATATAAAATTAATTTAGAAGAACATCTTAAATATACTTAAGATCATAAAGCTTTTGCATTTGACTTAAGAACAAACATAAGATGAAACATGACCCCCTTCAAAATTCGTTACAAAAGAGATATGGGGACCGGACCCAGATAGAAAGTAGACATATACTTTTAGGGAATCAAAAATCATTTCATCTCATTTTTTGCTTAAGTCGACTTAAGATGTTATGCCTTTTGGATAGAGAATTTATCGCTGGGTTCAGCTAATTTGCCAAAACATATATCTACTAAAAAATTGCTCTGAGTCTCTGGTATTAACTTTACCATTCATCTTAATGGAAATATTTGTACTATATTGGAAAAGCTATTCGTAAGACCTATCCATTAAAAAGATTCCAAATATCTAATTTTAAATGATCGACTAATTGTGAAATTATCTTGTATTCCGAAATTATTTGAATTATTCAAATTCAAACTGGTGTTGTAATAATTCTTTAGTAACTAAATCAGCATGGATTTATGAAAAAAGTTTACTGTAACCAATTTAGTAGAAATCTCTTCTTTCATCAGTTCAATGGAATTGGGTACTCAAACGGATGTCATTTACGCAGACCTGAGTGAATAATTCTATTTTGGCTTTGCACAATTTATAATTAATTGGATTCGCCCGTACTCAATATTGTGTACTATTTAGGTTGAGTATCTCTGATCGATTTTTAGCTAACTATATAGTGTACCTTGAGGTAGTCATTTGCATCCTTTATTATTTGTTATAGCAATTAACAAGGTAACTGTAATAATATTAATAATAATAGTTGCATTTCATTTTATGCTGATGAGATGAACATTTTTAAAACAATAAAATCAACTAGAGTGCTATAACTCTACTTCAAGAAGATCTAAACTTATTTTTGGACCTTTTAAAGGATATAAAAAAGTGATTCTCTTTAAGGGCTTAGGCGAATTTTTTTTATGAAAAACTTTCATTTAAACACCATTATAATGTTAGCAGCATCAAAGCCAATTCTTTACGAGGTGTCTGTCATACTATTTTTTATTATATATATATATATATTTTTTTTTAATTTCATTACAACTATCTTAATAATTTTATTATACATAAATAATACAAGATATCAAGTATAAATTTTGATTTGAATGAAGACTTGTGAAAGAGAGAAAATCCCATTATTTCTTCTTCTAGAAACTTAATTTATTTAGCTAGTTTTTATGAAAATCTGCTACTTAGTTCCAGCGGCGTGAATCTTTTTAGTCTGCGTGTCTGCCGAGTAATTACAAAATGTGAATAAGCGCAGTAGCATCACCAGCAAAAGTAACTGCAATAATTTTATGTGATATTGGGAGATCGACTGTGTAAATGACATAAAGCACTAGTCCCAAAAGACTTCCCTGTGGTACACCTGATTGTATTTGTCTAATATCTGTAATATCGCTGTTGTACTTTACTACAAATTTTCGATTACTAAAGTATGATTTAAAAAATTTATAACAATGGCGAGGCAGCAGCTTTTTCAATTTAAATAATAGCCCTTCGTACCAAACTTTATCGAAGGTCTGCGTGATGTCGAGAAATGCTGCAGAACAATATTTTTTACATTCAAATGTTTCATTTATATGCTGCACTATTCTGTGAATTTGTTGTTTAGCTTTTGCTGGAATCGGAATTGATAGCTTGGTATATAGTTCGGCTATTATATCATTCAATCTTCTTACAAACAATTTCTCAAAAATTTTCGACATAATTGGCGGCAAGCTAATCGATCTATATGATTTAACATCTGTGGGCTCTTTACCTTATTTGAGCAGCATTATTTTTTGCACTATTTTCTATTTTTCTGAGAAATAACATAGTCTTAATATTGTATTAAATAAGTGCGTGAAATGCTTTATTGTCTTGTTTGGCATTTCTTTTATCATTCTTGTTGTTAACTCGTCGTGGCTTGGTGATTTTTTAACTGCTAGCTGTGTTCTAATTGTATTCTGAACTTCAGTAATATTAAATTTTTAATATTAGACCTAGTTGATATGGTGTATCAAGGAACTGGATGATGTTGTTATCTTCAGCATCTGAGACTACCGAGGCATATGCCTCGAAAGTATTTTCCAAATAGATTTTATTAAAATAGATATATTAAAATGTTAATATCATAATATCAACGGTATTACGTCATGCCTGTCTGTAAGTAGTATAAGATAAATGCATAGATTTATATTGATTAATTGTGTAAAAATCTTCTTTTAAATATTAAAACCAGTCTGGACCGGAAATATTTAAACTCTTCAAAATAATCAATATCATAAGTAACATAGTAAATGTTTCCTTATACCTCCTTATAAAAACTTTCATTTAAACACCATTATAATGTTATCAGCAAGAAAGCCTATTCTTTACTAGGTTTCATAAAATGATAGTCCAAAGATTTTGATGACCCATATATCATTAAAGCCTAATATACTTGCCTTGTACATACAAATCTGGAATATACAAGTTCAACTTTATCGTAATTTTTACATATCGATAGCCTTAAAACAATCCATAAAAAATTTCTTAGTTAGTGGTCTTAACCTCTTCTTTTCCCTCCTTATACGGTTAAAGCTATTACAATTAAATACGTTGTAATCGCGCGAGAACTGTTTCTGATATTGTATTTTTAATGCAAATTTTAAATGGGAAAATTGGTTCACATGCGGAAATCAATTCAAAAGCTAATAAGCAGCGACACCCATTTAAATGCAAGTTTTCGTGTTTCCGATCAGAAAATTTCTTTAATTTAGTATTTCGCCGAATTAATTACTGAAAATATGAACCAGTGTGGAGTGTGAAGATTTGTTGTTCAATAAATTTAAAATAAAAAAAATTTGTACTTGCAGCTACTACTTTTTATAATGTGATATAATATAATATACTATAATGCACTTTTAATAATATAAAATATGTATTTTAACTTTAATTATTTTTTTTTTGTAAATTTTAATATTTTTTATTTTCTTTTTTATTGACTTTATTAGATTAAGATATTTTAATATGTTTGAATTAAGCATAAATAATTAATTTAATTGTTTGTTTTCGATCAAATATTTGAATTTCTTGTATAGGTATTTGTATCTCCGTCTCCGTCTCCGTCACTGAAACTCTCAATCATGGAATTCTATCTGAACGCTAACGTGATTTTTCAACACTTCAAAAGCAATTCTCTGCGTGATTTTAAGATTAGAATATTTAGCGAACAGCCAGTCTTATACTTACAGCCAGTCTTATACTGATTAATGAAAATAATAGAAATTGTTTTCGAATGAATTCTATTTTATTAAAATTGCTGGCGTGAACATAATCAAATAAATTTGTTATCTACTAGAATCCCGAAATCCGTTAATGTTATCATGTTATCAATATTGTATAATTGTTTAAAATTAGTTGATCTCTTTCGCGTAAAACTAATGACCTTAAATTTCTAAATATTAAGTTATAACTTATTTGAGCAAAATTTTACACTATTCTTAAATAAAATACAATTTTGAATGATGAAGAAATCCAACATCACAATTATTTTTAATGGCTCGATAAATTTAATAAGTATCAGTAGGATCTGCACTCTCTATACTATTTTCAATTTTAGACTTCAATAAAAATTACTTAATAAACATCCATGTTACAAAATATAAAAAATATTTCTGCAAAAAGACCTGCAAGTGTCACTAAAAAATCAAATTGCATTTTAAAACAATCGAAAACTTAAAAAATTATCAAAATCTAAATCAAAATTACACAAATCGAAAACCAATTTTCAATTTGGCAACATTATTGCAAATTTTTACAATAATTAATTTTAAACTTACATGTTTTGTAAATATATTTAATACACACTTTAAACTAATGTCAGATCTATCAATATATATTCAGTATTAATTAAAAAATAATAAAAAAATTAAAAAATGTTTCAGGCTTACATATAAATATTTAAATTAATAAAAAATTAAACCTTCTGGTTATATTCTCTGGTTTTTTTTTTTTTTATATGCAAACAAAGCTTTAATATTAATTAAATATTGTGGAAATATTTTAGCAATACTATACAAAAAAAAAAACAAAACTATTTTTAATATCCAAAAATAATCTCTAAATGTAGTTGCACATACTAAAAAAATTTACCACATTTACCAAAAAAAAAAAAACAAAAAAAAAAAAACGAAAACACAAAAACCGTGCCAAATTTTTAATTATTCTCAAAATTTTATTAAAAACTAATTTGAAATTGTTATTAAATTGGTTTAATTATTTTCAATATTTACTTTATTAAAATAAAGTACCTACTCTAGTTTAATTTTTCATATATTTCAGGACATTTAATTAATAATGAATATTATTGTAAAATTGGTAGGTTTTATTGAAAATAAAGTAAATAAAAATATTTTGCAATTTTGAATAGGAGTTACACTGTGCTGCCGTCAAGTGATGTAAAAACAAAAAACTATAATTTTAAATATTAAAAAAAAAATTTGATATTGACTGTGGTGTACAAGTTTAAGTAGTGTACTCAATTTATTATAAATATAGTCAAATCTAAACAATTAAATCACTCGGGATTGATGATGTGCAGCGATAAAATAATTTAAATAAATTTCTAATATTATTTGTAATTATTTATGCATATTTTTGTTATATTGTTTTTTTTTTATTTAATTTCTTATTGAATTTAATGGGTTTTACCAAAATCTAAAAATAATCAAAAATTAAAAGTACAGACTTATTTTAAGTCTGCAAATTATTTTGATGTAAAAAATAATTTAAATCAAAATAAAAAATAATAGCTTGCATAGGTAAAAAAATGTATATCAAAATTAATATATCAGAAATTTTTGACAAAGAAAATACAGAAGGTCATAAGAAATTTGGGTATGGTTTTATTTATTTTATTTCTACAAACTGTACAAACATTGGGAATAGAAATTAAAATTAAAATATGTATAAATTTAAAATTAAATTCCAATCATGTGAACCTTTTTTAATAGAAAAATATTAACTTTTTTATCAGTTGAAATCAATAACGTGAGTATTTCCAAATAAGAATTTTGCCAACTATCTTGGTTTGATGTTGAGTTAACAGCTAAATGGAAGAGACATATTAAGAAAAAATTTAAAATTAGTACATATTGTAATATAATATCACACTAATCTTGCTGATGTGTATCACCTAACCAATGATATTCAGTGACAGATCAATATCGTGATATTAATAAATATTATTGCAATATACACGTAGTATTGGTATTACGAACAAAGGCATAATATTACAAATCAACACACATGTCGAGAAAAATCTATTAGATGTCTAAAATGCGGTGGTAACCATATTGCAAAAGAATGTACGTTAGAAAAACTTCAGTGCATTAATTGCATTAGAGCCAAAAATGATTTAAAACTAGACTTATATATAAATCATTCAATTTTCGACAAATCGTGTCCGTGTTTTATAAGGAAAATTAAGACAGAGCAACAAAAAAATTTTCTTATAAGGCTATATAACTGCGATATATTTAAACTAGGGGCCCCTGTTGAGTAATTATATTTCAAGTTGAAGTCAAATTTAAAGTTTTTAAAAAAACAGTAATTTACGTACTGACATAGACTTCGCACGATATAGCAGAAACCACTCGTGTTTAATAAAAAGTTTTGTGGTTAGTAAGTTTTATTTAGGACACATAAATATACGTCCCTCATATACTGCTTCGTTTCCCATATAATTTCCTATTGAATTTAATGGGTTTTAACCTAAGTGGCATTTAGTGATAAAATTACTAAAAATAAAAAGTTTTGTTATTAAAGAGGTACGTATATATGTATATACCCACATAATACATAATTTTAATAAAAACTATATTATTACTACAAATAACCAAAATTTAGAAAAAGTTACTTAAAAAGATAAAAATGAAGAATTCAAGTGTTGCAAATTTTTTGTTGTTTTTATATTTTTTATTCTAGATGAATTTGTTTTTTTGTTTTTTTTTGGCATATGTACATAGATTCATTTGCAAGTACATAATGTAAATAAAATAAGGAAAAAAAAAATTTTTTTTTAGAAATATTTGCCTTCAATTTAAGCGTACTAAAACTACAAAAATAAACTTTAGAATCGCAGCTTGATATAATGTTTTCATAGTAAGTTATGATTGTAATTACGAAAAAAGCAAATTAGCCGAAATTCTAGGAAGTCTTGAGATGAGATTAAGAGATTTGGTAAAAAGTTCGGCTAATTTGCTTTTTCCGTAATCACAATCATAACTTGCTATGAAAACATTATATCAAGCTGCGATTCTAAAGTTTATTTTTGTAGTTTTAGTACGCTTAAATTGAAGGCAAATATTTCTAAAAAAAAATTTTTTTTTCCTTATTTTATTTTCGACTTTTTAGTGAAAATATTTTTTTAATGAAAAATAATATATTTTCAAAGAACAACACATATAATCAAATGGCACTAAAATTCACTCTAACGCAATTTGGTTATTATTGCTCATACTTCAAATGTATAATTATATTTTATATTACTGTAACAAATTTTATAAAAATATGTGTATTTTTAAAAAATGTTTGGAGATTTTTGATTAGATACCTTTGACTTTTTTAATTTATGTATTAAAAAATTACGCACTTTATAAAAAGAAACCCTGTTAAATACAAAAAATATTTGACGTAAAATCGTAGATTTAAATCTGTGGAAAAGTCTGAAATGTAAACACTGATCCGACTTTATCTACGATAAAATTCGATTTTGTCCGAGGTGTATACGCTGCCTAAGCATAAATTGGCATATAAAAGTATAATATATACATGCATAAATCGAAATTGAACTTTTTTTACATGCGAGAAGAGTAATTTGTAACTGAGTGATAGATAACTGATACTTGATTGGTTCAAATTTTGTTTTCTTCCATAAATAATGTTTGCATTTTATTTTCAATTAAACTAAGCCATATGATTATGTATGTAACAAATGCAACCCCTATATGACACTTGTACGTACATTTGCATATACTTAGTCAGAGAAAGAGAAATAATAAAAGAAAGAGATTAATAAAAGAAACCAAATTAAAAACACAAAAAAATATAATGAAAATATAATTGAATAGTAATAGAAAATGATTGAAATATAATGATAATGATTTGGATTGCACACATTTATTTTGTATTGCTTTTTTGTTTTTTTTTGCTTCTTTACACCATAGAAATGTAAATAAATATAATGAATTTAAAGAGAAACCAAATTTTAACTTTATCAAATATCCATATTCCATTATATGTAGACACACATATGTAAATTTCACCTTAGTTGAATGCAAAGAATATCTATAATCTATATTAACAAGAATACGCACTCCCATTTTACGACAACCTATTTTTTAAGAAATATCAAACCGAGCAAAATATCATTAGTTAAAAGAGTTAAAATTTACATTTACTTATCGTATACCAAATTTATTATGAGAGAGAAAAGGTACAAAACAGATGTTTGCCTTTTGCTTTATACTGTAAAATAATTTTGCGTTCTCATTATTCTCCTTTGGATTTGCTTACGTTTCCTCCCATTATTTATATGAGGCAGGCTGGCAAAAAATGTTAGTTCTAATTTAGTTTGTTCCCTTATACGATGATTAATTCTGATCTTTTATAATTTTAATATTTTCGTTTTAAACATTATTATTTTCTTATATACCTATTAAAAATATTAAATTATAATTACATTACAATAATATAAAATATTATTAACATTTTTGTCAGTAATAATTTGGAGTTACAAACATTATTATTTTTTATTAATTAAATATTAAATTATAGTAAACCTAAATATTTATTATATTGGTATACGATTATAAAATAATACTGAGGACATCTATTTACAAATCACAGAATTTAAGGAATATGATAACGCTGTTTTAGTTAGGTCTCCTAAAAATCTTATGCATAGTTGACACAATTTAGAAAATAATATTGTTAAATATGTCAACGAAATTTTTGTCGAAATTTTTTTTCAAAATTATAAACTTTATTTATTTAATTTCAGCCAACTTTTTTTGTTACTCTCTTTTGTTTACTATATTTTTTCTTTTTCTTACACGTAAAATTCTTATTATATCTATTTCTGACAATGTTTATCAAATTTGCATATGAATTTGTGTGCAAACAAATGAATACATACATGAGTTCTTACTCTTTTTATGGATATACTTTGGTTAAATGGTTATTGAAATGGGTATTTTGTTGAATTGAAGCAAATTGAAACAAACATATAAAGTCCAAGGCAAGTTAATTAAGGCAAATATAATTATAATAACTGATTTGTTTACTTTTGTTTATTATTTTCATAAGATCTCACTTATGCATAATGTATTTGCTGAATAATAAAATCAAATGAGTACAAAATTTTCAACTGTGTGCGCATTTTTGTTTTATATACAATCTTATATATTATATTAGAAGTTCATTAAGGAGTAGGAGAATCGAAATAAAATAAAAAGGTGTCTACTGCGCAGGACCTTAAATGCTTGTCAATTATAATTATAGATATTCAAGGTATAACTGGAAATTTTGCTGCTCTTGAATATATGAATAATTTGAACAATTATGATTTAATAATTCTTAGTGAAACTCATTTAACGGATTAAATAGATGAAAATGAAATTTCATTAAATGGATATAGTATTTATAAGTGAAGTCGTATTCAAGACACACCGGTGGTTTGTTTGGTGGTACAAAGTTGTAATATATGTTAAAAATTCAATTAAAGTATCATCTGAAAAAACTTTTAAATATAAGAACAAATTATGGATCATGCAACTAAAAATAATTGTAAACAAAGAAACTTGGGTTTTTTCATTACTGTATAAGTCTCCGACTCAATTCAATGTAAATGAATTTGCTGAAATTTTTGAAATTTGGGTAGATGAAAATATTATTAGTACTAATAAAAATATTATTTGTGGAGATTTTAATATAAATTGGTTAAATGAAAGTAGTGATATGGTAACGGTAAAAAGAATAATAGAAACATATAGTCTGCGACAAATGGTAAATTTTCCAACAAGAAAAACTCAAAATTCAACAACATTAATTGATTATATTTTAAATGGGCTGACTGGGAAAGCAATAATATATCGGTAGAAAATAGATTTGATTGCACGATTTCAGATCACCAAGCAATAGGCATAAGTATCAACAATACTAATCTGAATAAATTTAAGTCAACTGAAATAAGCTTCGTTAAATAAATAAAGAAATGTTAGAAGAATTTTTAAGATCTGAAAATTTTCAAAATATAAGTTTAATATAGAAGATGTGAATATTTGTGCAAATTTATTTAAATTAATTATGGAAAAGGTTGAAATTTATTTAAAAAAAACAATTGTATTTAAACATACTGAGCAAGAGTAGTTCACTAATGAATTCTTAAGAATTCTTAAGAATAATAAAGTAGTAGTACATCAAAGAGCGTCCTTTATAAATGATACTTATACATGGGAAGTTTACAAGAATATTAGAAATGAGTACAAAATTGCCATAAATAAGACCAAGAGAATCAATTTATTGAAAATAAAATAAAAAGTCATGAAGTTGATAATAAAGCAATGTGGAAATCTATTAAAAAATATATTACAAAATCGGATGAAAATCAATCAATAGATCATGTTGTTATTGACAATATAGAAATCCAAGGGGCTGAAAATATTGCTAATAAATTTAATAAATTTTTCATTGAAAGTATTAATTAATGAAATCAGTAATACTATACCAAGTATGGAATATGAGAATCAAATAGAAGGACAAATAAATATTTTCTTATTTAGAGAAATTAATAAGGATGAATTATTAGAGGTTATTAAAAAAATGAATAAAAAAAAAGATTTAATGGGAATAACTTCAAATATAATTAGAGATTTCTTTAATATTTTTGGTGATGTGTTGTTTCATATTATCAACACATCAATGAGACATGGATTATTTTCCAGTACGTGGAAAGAAACGGTTGTACGACCAATTCCTAAAAGTTCTAAGCCAAAATTATCAAATGAATTTAGACCAATTTATGTATGTCACCGATGTACGAAAAGATATTGGAGAATGTAATTAATTCAAAAGTGCAACAATATTTAGAAGCGAAAAATATTATTTGCGATGAATAAAGTGGTTTTAGAGGTAAACATTCATGTGAATCAGCTCTAAATTTGGTATTATATGAATGGAAACTAGCAAAAGAAAATAATCTAGTATAATTGTAGCAGTTTTTTTAGACTTGAAAAGAGCATTCGAAACCGTAAGTAGAGATATATTAGTAAAAAAAATTGAAAAATATGGTTTCCAAGGAACTGAACTACAGTGTTTTAGAAGTTTTTTTGAATGCAGAACCCAAAAAACTTGTATTGATAGAAAATTTTCTAAAAGTGAATTTATTAATATGGGAGTGCCTCAAGGAACAATTTTAGGTGTAGCAAGTTTTTTGTTATATATAAATGATATTAAATCGAGTATAAAATTTGATAAAATCATTTTATTTGCGGATGATGCATTATTGTACATAACGGGAAGAAACATTGAAGATGGTTGTCTTAAAATAAACGAAGATCTAGCAAATTTGTCAATTTGGTTGCAAATGAATAAACTTAAACTAAATTTAGAAAAAACGAAATGTATGGTAGTAAATGATCGATCCAATAGTTTAGCCAATGTATATGTAGATAACATAAACCTCGAAAAAGTAAATGTCATTAAATATTTGGGTGTTATGATTGATGATAGATTAAATTTAGATAATCATGCAGATTATGTTAGTAACAAGATTGTAAGAAAAATTGGGTATTTAGGTAGAATAAGAAACAAACTTACCAATAAATGTGCGATAACTATGTATAATACAACAATTTTACCATATTTGTACTATATTGTGCATCGTTATTATTTCTATGTAATGAAGCAAAAAAATATCGACTATAGATACTTCAAAATCATGCTATGAGAATTATTTTGAAATGTTCAAGAAGGTCAAACATAAATTTAATGCTGTGAAAATTAAGATTTAAGATTAAGATTTAAAATTCATTTATTTTCTTAAATATAAAATTTTTTACAAACTACATTAAATTAAAATTGAATATTATCAAAACATAAAGCTCTTAAATCTAATAAACTAATATAATAAATTCAATAAAATTAATAAAAGTAAAAAAAACTATAGTTTATTAGAATAGTTAATAGGAACAAAAATAATAATATAAAATTCAATAAGAAATAATTTAGTAAAAATAACAAAACTTTATATATGTAAGAAAATAAGTAGGATCATTCGAATATATTCCAAAGAATACGTGTTGAATGAAACAAACATAAATGAAAAAAGAAATATAAATATAAATGTTATTGTTTTAGCGGGGTACTAAAATCATAAGTAATTACAAATTAAGATTAGACAAAATAATTAAAAAAAAAAAAAAAAAATAGAATTAAAAATAAAATTATAGAATTAAAAGTAAAATTAAAAATAGTGTAAACAATGTATCAAAAAATGTAAAGAAAAAAGGAATAACAAATAAAAAATGTATGAAAAGCTTAATATTGAAGTAAAAAAATTTAAAAGTATACTATAAGTTCAAGCAAAATTAAAGAATATAATATAATTGAAGTATGAAGAGAAAACCACATTTAATTATAATACATACACAAAACAGTTATTTAATACAAGTTTCCACCATTAAATAGTGATTCAATTTGAGAGTGATCGAACTGAAATAACCAGATTTTCAACTGTCTAAGAAATGAGTAGAAATTACGTTCACTTCTGATGTGAATTGGTAGTCTATTAAAAATTCGGGGTGCCATATTAACAAAGCAATGCGTAAATTGTGTTGTTCTGGCCATTGGAACAGCAACATAATTCAAATAATTAATACGTAGGTTGTAAGTTGGCGTTAACCTTTGATCGAGGTAACCAGATCTAATGAAAAAAATTTTCATAGTTTTGTAGATATAGAGATGTCTGAGTGGCAAAATACAGACTCTTTTGAAAAGTGGGAAACTAGATGATAGACGATTAACATTAAGCATGGTTCTTAAGTAATGTTTTTGTGCTAGGAGAAGTGGACGAATTCTGTTATTGTAAGAACCACCCTAGCAAGCTAGACCATAATTCAACTTGGAATTGAAAAAGGCGTAGTAAAATATATTTAAAATTTCCAACGTACTACATTTTCTCAAATGGTAGCCGTAACGAACAATTTTATTTAAATATTTTTTTAAATTATGAGTATGTTCAGACCAATTTAATTTATTATCCAATATAATTCCTAGGTATTTGAAAGAGCTAACATTTTCAATATAAAAACAACCATTATCGCAGAGGACAGAATCAAAGTATGACATGTTTGAGGTTGGAGAAACAAATAAAGGAAAACGTTTACAAACCGGCGAGTGATAAGATAAATCGCTAATTTCATTACTATTACAAGAAGTTTTGAAAAACATTAACTTAGTCTTAGGGCTTATAGTTAAATGATGAACAAAAAACCAGTTCCTAATAAGCTGCAAATCGTAGTTAATTTTAATTACAACATCCATCAAATTAGAGCCACTATAAGAAAAAGCAGTGTCATCTGCAAAAGCAGTCGACAGCCCATTATAATTTTGATTTAAGAGAGAGTTAATATAAATAAGAAATAATATCGGCCCCAACACTGAACCTTGGGAACACCTTTGTTAATGAAAATCATTTCACTAACTTTAGATTCAACTCTGACTTTTTGCTTTCTATCTCTTAGATACGACTCGAACCATTTGAGAATAAAGCCTCGGAAACCAGCATTATACATTTTCTTCAATAGTAAATTGAAATGGATGTCTATTAGACAAAGATTAAACTTTAATACATTGATTTTCATATATAAGATGAAACATAATATGCTTCCTGATTATTTATCGAGACTTTTAAATTATGTGGGTGAATCAAATAATCATAATCGAAGATCAGCACATTTATTCAGACTTCCGCTCTTTAGAAGAAACAACAGCCAAAATAACTTATTCCACAATGGTCTTCATCTGTTTTAATTCTTTGCCTGAGGTTATTCATAATGTTGATAATATTAATGTTTTTAAGAATAGTATACATTATAAAGTTATATAATTCATAATGAATTTTAGTTAATTTTGAATTGTTTTTCTTTTATTTTTATTATTTTTGATTTTGTAAATAGTATTTCACTGAAAAAAGACATAGGAATGGTTGTCGCTTTTTTATACAATTTTTCCTATTTTTATGACAACAAGCGGTATAGTGGACATTTTTAACAATTATTCCTATATTTTTTTTTGTAAATTATCACCCGTTTTTAGAACAATAACTATATTTTTTTTTATAATAACTCCCAATTTTATAGTAGTTTTTCTTATTTTTTTAATAACATTTCATAAAAGTATACGACTTTATTGGAAAACATACAAAAAATATAGGAATTAGACCCAGAAAATTTAGAATAGTTCTGAAAAATTGTTAAAAAATATTGAAAATATACTAATAAAATAATAGTTATTGTTTTAGTTGTAGAATGTTTCTTACAAAATTACGAATATTCATTTAAAAAATGAGAAAAACTGATCACAAATATTAGAAACATTACTAAAATTATAGTAATGTTTGCTAAAAAATAGGAAAATTGAGTGAAAAAAACGAGAAAAACTGATCATAAACATGGGAAACGTTACTATAATTATAGCCATGTTTCCTAAAAAATTGGAATATTGACTGAAAAAAATATGAAAAATTCCTATAATTTCAGGAAGTTTTATTATACTTTAAGACATTATTGCTCTCATATTTATAGGAACTTTTCAATAAGAACGTACTAAAATATTATTTTCAAGAAAAAAAATTTATTTTATAATTTTTTTAGTTATTTAATTTTTATTTATTTAAATATACTAATGAACTAATAATATAAATGATTCAATATTTTATATAATTATTTATAATTTTTTCTTTAACATAATTCTTCTTTTCACTTCTAACATGTTGATGTAACTTTCAAATATTTGTATTTAATTTTTTTTACATCTAAGTTATTTATTATATTATATTAAAAACAACTACGAAAATTTTGTGCGACAAAATCAGATGTGGATGGAGAGTTTTTTTTCATGAAATATCTTCTCAGTAAATTTCTTTATGTGCTCTTCCACAAGATAGTTAAGCTATAATTATTCAAATTATAAAATTATATTTTTTAAGCAACTAGTTTATTTATACTTACAACAATAAACATAAAAAATGATTGTTGGACTTCGGTTTTGCTTAATTTATAACGATTTCTCTTCGCACTTTCTGGCTTTTCCTGTACAGTTTTGTATACCAATGAAGCTAAGAAAAATGGAAGAACAGCAAAACCCGCAAGTGGTTCTTCTTATAATCTTATATACAAATACAGCAAGTATGGACAAAAAAACATTTCTTTGATCCGAATAAGTTGATTCAACCTACAGAATAATAAAGTGGATAAAATTTTAAATAAAATTTCTTATAAACTTGTGTTAATATTGCAGAGTTTCCCTGATTAAAATTTAGAAACCTATGAATATAATTTTTTTAAATTGCTTACCCTTGAAAATCATCCACAAGTTCGATTCAATTAATTTAAAAAAAAAATCACTTACTTCATGACAAATCAATAACTATAAAATGTACTTTACAAATAAAACGACGCCCAGCCTATAAGGCTACGTGAAACTAAATTTCCTGCAACAAATTTCTTATTTATTATATTTTTAACATTATTTGTCCAAAATATAAGACCTATTACAATATTTATTAGAAATTCTACTTTTGAGAGAAAAATTTTCCTTATTATGATAAATAACTTCTTTTAATATTTTGAGAAAAAATAGCAGTTTAGCTCAGATATTCTACAAATAGTTTGTAGTAGATTTTCTTATATAAAATATAATAGTTATTATAACTGTTTTTACATTTTCATAAAAAAGTATGAGATATTGCTATTTATTTTGTAAAAATTCCTATAATTTATTAGGAATTTATCTAACATATTTGCATTTTATGTTTTGAAAATATCTCAATAAAATAATAAGTTATCTAAATGAAATTGGAGATATCACAATAAAAAAACGTAAAGAATCCTATATAAATAACCACTACTATTATTTTTATAACAAAATTATTGTAAATTTTCCTATTAACTTGGTATTATTTTTTTGTAAAATTTATTATTTAAACTGGAATAAGTACAAGATACAATAACAAAATTTATTATTTTTTTAGTGAAATACCCAACAGATATAAGGAAATTTACCAAGCGATAAAATTGTTAATGGCTTTGTAAACCTTACCAAAAAAATAGATAATTATCTAAAAATAATAAGAACTTGACTCAAAAAAATTTACAAAAAAATCGGTTCTTATAAAAATAGGAAAATTTATAAACCATTTTTTTTCAGTGTTATACTAATAAATTTAATAAAAAAAAAAAAAAAAAAAGCACGGTAATGTTGTTCATCAGAGCAGTCTGGTGGCAAGTACTTCAATATTTTTTTTAATTTTTAGTACCTATACTAAGAAACAGTTAAATTTGACATATTTTAAACATTAAACAAACATTGTTTTAAAAGAATATATTTTGTTTTATTATCAAATCAAATTAAAATGGATAAAATTAAATGGAAGAGACAAGTTTTAAATACAATTAAAAAAAATTATTATTTTATTTTTTTTTATTTTAATTTTTTATTTTACTTATACCATATGTTACTATACTAGTACATTCATTATACCAGTTATTATATCATATGAAATATGAATACTACCTTTGTGTCTGTCATACTACTTTTTATTATATGGCATAGAGAATATTAAAATATTGATATCAATCGGTATTACGGTAATGTCTGTCTATAAGTAGTATAAGATAAATACATAAATTTATATTGATTAATTGTGTAGAAATCTTCTTTTAAATATTAAAGTCAGTCTGGACCGGTCATATTTAAACTCTGCAAAATAATCAATATCATAATAGTAACATAGTAAATGCCTCCTTATACTAAATAAATAAAATACTCAATGTTTAACATTAAATTGAAAATGATGATATTTATGTAGTGCTCTAAAGATCTCAGATATAAAAAATTTAATAACTAATATAATATTTTAATATTGAAGATTTTAGTTTGATTGACAGTGTAAAAAATTTGTCAAAAATTATAAAATGAGCCGGATTACTAAACTGTTTAGGTAAGTTAATATATCTTTTATCTGTCAAGAAATTAGACAATGTTAAATATAGATTTAAATGTATCTTGTTTTTTTAAAGCCAAAATTAATGGTTAATTTCTAAAAATTAGTGTTCAAAATAGCAGTTTAATCGAATAGTTTTTCAACGTGTTTGTTATTGTAATATGAAGCAGTCCAACAGTTTTTTGCTTTGTAGATATTTAAAAAAAAAAACATAAAATATAACTGCCCTAGTATCTATATATTAATATTTTAAAGTTTAAAAACCTACAGATCCGATATTAGTTAGAAATTATGATATTGAGGAAGAAATGAAATAATTTAGAGCATTATTTTATAAAAAAAAACTTTAAATAATTCACACTTTAAAACAAAACATGAAAACAAAAAAATAAATAACTAACAAAATGCTAACAATAACATCATGACAATTTGATAATAATTTCTTAAATCTTATTTAACTTACAAAACACCATTATCATTTCTATACATTTCTATTTATAAGTATATATACATATATATAATTTTTTTATTAAGATATTTATATAAATATAATTTTTTTCTTCCTTAAATTATATATTTAATAACTGTAAAATAAATTTATCTACAAATCTATAAATAGATATTATCTCTTTTAATCTAAATCTATTCGATAGGAGCTCATTTATTTGTAAAAGAATAGAAAAAATAAAATATATACGTTTGGAGATTGAAGAGAAGAACTGAAATGATAACTTTTTATTCTTTCTATTTTCATTTTCATCTTTTCGTTATATTTACCTAATTTTCTGCTGGTCTAACTTCTTTTATTGAGAAATTCAAAATACCATAAAATTGGTATTATGACCGATTAACCACTTCTCATTACCGTTATACAAAAACTAAATGATATTCTACTGTTATATTTTTGTTTTTTTTTTTCGTTTGTTCTATCTGAAGAATCAGATAATCAAAACAAAAAACAAAAAAATATAAAAACAAAAATAGTAAAAAGTTTTAAAAGTAAAAGGGGAAATCAACTCAATAAAATGTCAAAAAAATAAAAAAATGTACAAAAATATAAAAAAAAGCAATATAAAAAATGTAAAGACAATAGAAAAAAAAAATTTCAAATCAAAATTTCGAAATTTGAAATAGTAATAATGAAAAGTAAAGAAGAAGAGAATGGAATCAATAGATGAACTAGAAGAAAATAAGAAATAAAAATTTAATGGCGAGAAAATAGTATTGTACAGCAGAACAATGGGAAACTGAATAAAATTGGATTATTAAAAATTGAAGTTAATTGTTCTTTTAAAATATCATTATTAGGATACTAGCTATCTATATTTTTTTTATTTTTTTTTTTAGGCATTGTATATCTTGTGATTCCCGTATTAATTATAGTATAGTGATATTTTAAATATTACCTATAGTATATAGTTATGTCAGAAATCTAATAGATGGTTGGTGTCTCTAATCTATTATAGACAGCACAGTAGCCGTTATAATATAAACCGTTCATTATATCCGGCTGTGCTGTGGACGAACAGAAATGATTGAAAGACATCATCATAAGATTAAAACACTCTCTCATGGATCATTAAAGTACATAGAACAAACTATATAAGTGTCTAATAAGTAAAATCTTAAAATTGTTATTAGATAAAAATAATAATAAAACTAATAATAAAAATGCGTAAATAAAATAAATAAAACAATTATAATTAATTTAAGGAATAAAATATATGTGAAACTAAACAATAAGAAAAGTTTTAATACTTTAACTGCAGATGTATGGGGTGTGAGGTGAAACATGATTTGAATGTACTGAACTAGAATATTAAATCTCGGATAGTTTTTTTTTTATAGGTTATTTTCTTACAATTTATTTTTAGATTGCATTGAACAGAACCAAATTTTGAAAGATAATGTTTGAACAACATACGTACTAAGATGATATTTCACGTTAAGCAATTTCCATCATTTAGGAAATGGTGTTGTCAAAAAGCTAAGTGTACTCGTATAGTTCAATAAAATTTTACTCTACCTCAAATATTTTTCACAAATTGTTTTCGTTTAAGCCGATTCTATGTATATTCTTTTTGAAAAGGCAATGGTAAATTATTACACCTACAATGATACGCATCTGATTCATGTTGAGGAATCCCGCAGAGTAGGTATGACTCTGTAAAAGCTACACCCATGCTATTCTGCTATGGCACATTAATGTGAGTATGAAATTTATTTACAATCTAATAAAATTGCTGTTTAAAACTACTGTGCACTTTAAAACTCAGCCAAATAAAATTCTTAAAAGTACTTTTATAATGTGATATAATCACAAAAGGTAATAACGATAGTAGAATGAACCAAATAAAAACTCAAAAGATGGTATGGCTAAGAACATTATACTGTCTGCATTATGTAATTATGATATTAGGTTTTGTGCGTAAAAACTAAAACACATGAACCTAAATACATCGTAAGGACAACTAACTGTAACAAATTATCTGGTTAAAAAATGTGATATCCAAAGAGTCAGTATATTCATATCATAGTTACCATACATTGAAGGAATATTGAGCAAATCAAAAATTTACAACTGGAAAGGCAAGTTATACGCCTATACGCAGAAAAATATATTAGAAAATCTTACCACTGTTAATATAAATCAAATTATTGCGAAAATTTCATGATTAAAGCCACGATTGATCAATTACAAATATATGATTTGTTTACTCAATAATCTGATATCTAAATTATTACAGGTATTTAAAAACAAATTTTATAACAACGCCATGTTTTTTTTTATAAATTAAAAACAAAATCTTGAAAAATTCCTCCATGGTCTTCCAAACGAAAATCCAATTTTATTTTTAAAAATTAATTCGTTTACAGATTTCTTGTATAAATAAACCAACAATTTTATAAGTAAAATTTAAAAAAAAAAAAAATAATAATTTAAAAAAATAAAACATTAAAAGAAAATTTCATAAATTTTTATATTACTTTTTTTTTTTATTTATTTTTTTATTTCTTAGGACGATTTTCTTCAATTTTCAATATTTTACATTTTTAATATTTGAAAAATCTTATACATAATTTTTTTTTTTTTTTTTTTTATGGTTCAATTTAAATTTCATCTTAAGATTACTTTTCATTCTTTTCACTTAATCTATAAATTTTATTGATAGAAAAGTTTATTTATATCCACATTATCTGATATAAGAAATATTTGTATATGGAGGGGTATTATGAAATTGTTTTTTTTGTATAAATTTTTGTTTTTATTTTAATTAGGACGCGTAATGTAAGTTTGTAGACTGAATATACATATACAATATGCATACATACAATAATGATACACTTAATGTATAAATTCAAGAAAATTATCTGCAAGAAATATGGTTGTCATTAATTGCGACTAAGCAAAGTTGATAATAGCCAGGATAAACCAGGAGAGCCCATATCTTTCAATTAAGTTAAGTTAAGGAGTTTATTGGTTTGTTTAATATATTTAGAAATTATGTTATTATTTATTCTGAACAAGTATATATAACGGAATGGGTAATGAAGCACCATCTCAAGATCCCAAAGATAAAATGGCAAAGACAACAACTTCCAAAAATTCAAAATCCCCAATGCAGATATTTCCCTTATCAAACAGCGGTTGGGGAAAACAAATATTTTTTTCCAGCCCTCGAAAAAGGAGAATTTAATTTTTTGTATTCATCAGAAGCTACATAGAATTGAACTACGGAAATCTTGTTTCATGGGATTCTGTCCTTGGGGATTTTGTTTTTGGCAATTTTGTGAATTTTATCGTTTGAAATTTTATCTTACTTCAGATATTTTTTTTTGGATTTTAACCGGATCTCATATATACCAGCGACAATTAAATTACCTTAAAGAGTATGGTTTCTATTGGATGTTATTACATGCACATTCTCTTGAACCTCGATACATTGGCTATCAATATATCACTAATGAACATTTCCATTTTTGCTCTCAATTACTTCGATACTTGTACAAATTTGAATATTATGCATATAAAATTTTAGCACAATGGGTGGCGCATTAGGTAGAGCATCTGCCTTTCAACCGTAAGGTCCCAGGTTCGATTCCCGAGGAAAGTAAAAAAATGCCTTCTGGATTTTTCAACCTGGCCCAGTAGCCTTTATCATTAGGATAAAATAAATAGTTGCGAGTTTTGGTTATCATTAAAAATAAAATGGAGCTATGCTATTATGAAAAGTGAAGTCCTTTACAGTATAGATATAGTTTTCCATATTTAAATTAGTAGATATACCATAAAAATTCTACAGAAAAAGTCATTGTATGTAATTGTATGTATTCCAAATCTCTGTGAAAACGTTGTTAGGGTGTTCATCCAATAGGCTTGGAACTATATACAAAAAAAATATATAAAATATACCTGGGCGCGAAAATGGGGATAATTACTGGTGATATTTTGTACTTGGAAGAAGGAAAATTTGTTAATCATTGGTCAACTTGGCAACCAAAGGGTAAAGGAATTTGTTGTTATTTACTATTAATTTCCAACACAACTTGACTTCCATTAAGAAGAGTAGCATTTGCTGTTACAATATTATGACTAATAGGCTTACATTTTTTTAACTACCTTAAAGTTGTATTAGTCTATTTGAACTAAATCTCGTGCAAGACAGAAATTTTAAAAAATCGTCTTTATTTTTTTTTTTCTGCCTGCCTCTTCTCTTGCATTAATATAGCGACGGGAATTTAATTTAAAAAACAAAAACAAAAATGCAAAAAAAATAAAAAAAAATGTATTTTCTTTATTATTGTTGATTAAATTTTTCTGTTCTTAACGAAACTACATTTCGATGGTATATACAAAGTTTATTAGTATTAAAACACAGTAATAACAAAAAAAAAAAAAAACAACAAAAATGAAAATGCAAAATAAAAACGAAAATAAAATTAAAAAGATAATCTACTGAAATTAGAAATAGATACAAAAAATCCTTCATGAAATTGATTTTTTTTACTTCTCTAAGTATTTTTGATAGGATGGATAACGACGAACATTCCTTTTGAACATTTCCAATTTTCTTTTATTATTCTTATTTTTTTTTTCGTTCCATGTTAAAAAAAAAAAAAAAAAAGTTGACCTTATAAGATGTTTTTATAATATAAATGATAGAGATGTTAATAACCGATGTCAATCTGGCGATCATTCTAAATTTCAAGGACTGTTATTGTAAATTTCAAAGAAATTCAATAAAAAAAAAAATATCTGTGAATTCATTATTCAATTTTTGTTTTCATTTTATTTAAAAATATTTATTTATATAAAACTTTATTATAAACAGCAGAATCCAAGAATTACAATAGAAATTTATGTAGATAGATATTGTATCTATAGATATTTCTTATTTACCTGTGTATCACATGGATTTTAAGATATAATTAAGAAAATTTATTAAATAAGTTCGTAAAGAGAGGGGGACAAATAAAAAATAAATTTTTCAATTTAATTTTTTTTGTTTTTTTTATTTTAAATTATTTTTCTAATTTCGTTTATAAACGAGCATAAAACTGATGATGGATTAAATGAATGAATGAATTATAAATAAAAATAAAAACAAAAGCAAGAATAAAAAAAAACAATAATACAGGCCGAAATGTATAGATTTTTACAGTTATACTGAATTTAAATTATTTTTTTAATAAGATAAAAGAAAATTTTATAGTAAATATAAGAGGGTCAACTCTGTGTACTTTTGGGTATTACAATTTACCTGAAAAACTTAAGAAATATGATGATTTTCAAGGTAATATAGGATTAAGTATGTTAGGGAAAAGAAAACATTTTTTTTATTATTTGCCCAAAATTGTTCATACTTTTTCTGCGTATTTCCCCTAAATAATTACTATTTTTATGTTCTGTTATATTTCATTGCTGATTAGTTATTATTAATAATATCAATTGATTTTGATTATATGTATGATTATTATTTGTTTTTGTTTTTTTTTAAATTAAACTTTTATATGTGCATTTAATATACAAACTTAAAACTATCTTAGCCTAGAAAAAGTTGAAGAAACACGGCTTTAATGGAACTAGTTACTATCAACATTTAAATCAACTATAAATTTTTATGTTAATTCCAATTGCTTAATAATTTATTTTTTGTACATTCATAATTATTATTTACTTACATACTACTTTCTTATATGTATAATATATTGTAAAAATAAGGCTGCAAAAATCAATATTATGTCATATTATTTTAAATAAAATCTAACCTATACCTAGCTAACCTAACTTAACCTAAAAATAAACCCTATCTGAACTAACCTAAACTAATTCTTAAACCTAGAATGTACATGTTTAATACCTATTACTAATTGAATGTGTTTTCTAACCACCAATATGCTCTTTTAATGTTTTTGTCTCTGTCTGGTATGTACATATAAAATTGAAGATTAGTTCCGTTACTGTTGCCCAGTTCATACTTTATCGGTTTACATGTGGCCCGTCTACTATAGAGATATAGTATGGGGACATGATTTTGGTTTCGGATAAAACAATTTTGAGAATGGAAACCAAGAAATATAAAATGCTAAGGTGCTATGAATCCTGTGCGCAAAGTTTTTTTTTATGTATTCCTCATTGTGGTAAAATATGTGAGATATTAATAATATCAATTGATTATTGATTGATTTTGATTATATTATGATTATTTGTTAGTATGATCAATGTATTAAAATTAAAAAAAAATTGCATACTTATAGGGATTTCAAAATGTTTTCTTAAAACGTACAGTGAAATCTTTTTGCAGTTCTCTTCCGACCTTTGGTAGCATCTTTTGGATAACTCAAGTGTATTGAGGTTTTAATTTTTATACCTCAAAAGATGTGATAGAGTCGTTAGAGATAATATTTTTTATACTTCTACACAGATTGGCTGTAGAGGAACATTGTGAGGCATAAATAATAGACATTTTCATATATGCAAAACTGCGAAACCATAAATAATGCTAACGCAATTAGTTTTTGACAGTTGTTTCAAAACTGCTGCTATTCTTAATTTGCATAATTGTGTTTATGAACAGAAAATATGGCGGCAAGAAAAAAAGTTTTATTAAGTATTATTTAAGTCTATTAATGAAAAGTGTGAATGAGAAAAAACTAAAAAGTAAATTAAAAAAAAAAAGTAGCTTGAAATTAAAAAAAATGATTTTATTATGTAAAAATGCAAGACGAATTCCCAAAAATTTAAATTACCTAATGAGATAATTCTAATGTGACAGACATTCATATATAAATTAGAATTTGAATTGAAATTGAATAATTTGACATTTCCCTGGTTTGTGTCTTGGAATTAGGCCCCTCGAAATGTTTCTAATTTACAAAAAATTAATTTTACATAATCACACGCATTAAAGCAAAAATTGATGACGAAAATTGTCAATCGCCCAAAATTTATCTTATTAAAATATATGAGATAGAGTGGGCATGGACGATTAAAAATTGTGTATTGGCCTTTCTTTTATTACCTACTTAAATTTTTTTTATTATCTTTTTGTATTCATACTATTATCATGACCATTGAAATATATTTTTTAATAAAAATATATTTTAATATGGATTCTCTCTCATAATTTGGTCGATAAAAAATTCGCCTAATACAAAACTTCCATTTCCCGAACATAATTTTGAATAATATTTATTCACGATAACTTATGAGCCTTATTCTTATCTTACTACCCATTATTTATACAATATTCTACAATTTTTTGACTTACCTTCGTATCTTCAATGAATAAAACACGATTTATTAATAATAATCCTTGTAGATTAACTTTGAAATTAAAGATTTTTTAACTATTTTATAATGAAATTGAAAAAAAAAGAAACAAAAAAATAAAAAATAAAATAAAATGGAGAATGAAAATAAGGAAATAAAAAGTAAATTTAATTGAAATATTTTCAAATTTCAATCGACCAATAAAAATAAAATAATGTAAATGTTTAAAGCGATTTTTTTTTTTTTTGTTAAATTGAATTTAATTTGAATGTTTTTTGTTTTTGTTTTTGCGAAGTATGATTTAGCAAAGCTAAAATTAAATTAAATTAAAAATTTTAATCTTCATGATATTAAAAAAGAAATAATTTAATTATTTTTAAATATATTTTTTAGGTAGGATACCTATTTTTAGAATAACGCAAAAAAAACTTTTTAGGCTCCCTTAGATTATTTATAATTACAAAATTATATGTTTGCGAGTTTGTTTATTAAATTTTCATAATTCTACATTTTAAATATTCTAGGAAAAAGATAAAAAAAAATATGTTGTTTGTTTTTTAGTAAGTTTTATACCGTTTCTGCGATAACTTTGTTACACTAAGCTCTTTTAATTTTAATTTAAAATATTATTCCATTTTTAATAATTTTTTTTTAAATATTACAATTCGAACTCAAACATTGAAAATTGAAATGAATTTGTGTAGAAATGGTACAAATTTGTTTGAGTACATTCACACTTCTATTCCAGACATTTACATCATATTATATGTATTAGGCAAATCTGGCGCAGATTATACCAACCAGAAATAAAAACTTAACTTAAGAGTTTGGAATATTTTTGCCATCACATCTTTCTTTTTACCAAAAATATTTTTGATTAAGCTAAACGAAGCTATATCCAATACTGCAACAACAGTTTTAGAATTACTCTTCAAAGGGCCATATTCTGTACTCAATTAAGTTATACGTAAACCTGCAATATATGACCTGTTTACTGTAACACATATAATTGAAAAAGACACTGGGGATGTGGTTAATGTTTATTATGGGTTAGTGAGCAAATTAACAAACCAAAATCCATAAAATTGTGCAAATTAACTCTGAAAAAAAAGATGCCCTCTTTTTTGTATCCAACAGTGAATATGCATAAAAATAATTTAGGTAAATATTTTGGAAAAATATTTTATCTTAATACTAAAAATAAATACCTAAATATTTATATTTTACCTAAAGTATCTAAAATGATGTGGGCTACCGCCCAAGTCGAGATTTCAATACGTCGCTGTTGAAAAGTCAGAAATTTGAGAAAAAAATTACTAACCGGACTCGTTTATTGATTTAGGATTTTTACTCGCCCGATCACCTTATTTGATATTGTGAAATTTAATACTGTATTTAAATATAACATGAGCTTTTTTTACCGTTATTTAATTATTTATTTAATATATTTAATTGAAATTATTTCAATTAATTTGTGTTACCAAAATGATATTATTTAATTTTAGATTTTGTTTTATAAGTATATCGCTTGTAATACTAAAAAATTCGTAGATACCCGCGTAACAATTTTATTGCTATAAGACTCTTGCGCACTTTTACAACACTATTATAAACACTCTTATAGCAGTATTAGTGTTAATTTGAGTGCTCCGCAATTGCTGCGAAAGGTTATAAATACGTTATAGCACTAAAATGGAGAATCCTATAAGGCACCGGAGCAAGTGCTGTAATATTGTTATAGGATTAGTATACATGTATTAGTGTATGTGTTTTTATTTTGAAATAATATTTATTTGAAATAATTTATGTTATGCGAGAGTGAGACAGATATTATTTTTTATTTTCAAATAATAATTTTATGTTTATATTTATTTCATGAGAAAGGGAGATAGATATTAGTTAATAATATAAAAAATGTCTTACTAATAAATAATATTTTTCGTTAAAAATAATTGTATTAATATTTATAATTATTGTGACCAAAATGCAAAATTTGGCTGGGAATGAAATTTCATTGACATTTATTATAAAAATAATTCGAAAAAATACAATGCCCTCCAAAAATAACCAATTTTTAAATAAATAAACGAAAATATATTTTTAAATTGCATCTTTAAAATATTTAATAATGTATGTTAATTAATGCATAACATCAAATTTAATATTTAAATAATTATTCTTTAAAGTAAAAATGTTTGCAAAAAGAATGCAAAATAAAACTTTTCAGTTTTTGTTTATTTAAAAAAAATTTACCTCGTTTGTAGAAAATAATGGCTGTCGCAAAATATTTATATAAAAGCTACAGTAAGTTTATTAGGAACATTATAGGACAGTAAAATAATAACACCACTATTGCTATTCCAGCAATTCTATTCTTATAACAACACTTTAACTCTTAATATAGGATTACGCACTTTTAGATTTATAAAGACATTGCTGTATCACTGTATCACTATAACAACTCCGCATCAATTGCTATAAGAACATTCTTATAGCAATATTAATCACATTATTCCCATAAAAACATCATTATAACACCTTTAGTGCTTATCGGGAATCATATAGAAGTCTTGTAGCACTAATTTTGTTTTTATAACAATAAAATGTTACGTGGGTATTTTCTAAAATAATCAGGTGTATCTGATGTTTGCATTGCAACATTAAATGAAAATACATAACTTATGTATTTTTGGATCTGCTTTATTCGAGAACTATACCTAAGGCTGGGTTAAAGAGATTTTTTTTAGCAAACTGAAATACGGGACATCCTAATTTTTTGTCCGATTTGGATTAAACTTTGGATATAAGTTCTTTATTGAGATACCGACGTAACTGCGTGGCTTGATTTTTAAATTTTGGAATTTGAAGAGCTTAAAAGATCCATTGCGTCCTTAATTTTTGTGTTTTTTTAGTTGTTTTTGCAAACTGAAGCACGGGGCATTTACATTTTTTGCCCGATTTGGATGAAATTTTGCGGGTAACTTTTTAAAATATATACCGAGGTAACTAAGTGGCCTGATTTTTGAAAATTGTCCTAGATTTCGATAATTTTTTAGTTAAATGTTGTTTTATAAAATGTGTTGTAACTCAAATTTCCTTAACATTTCAACTTTTGTTTTGTTTTATTAAAAAGTTCTATATTATTTTCATTATTATATTTAGTAAAAATATTTTTATAATTTATTTTTAAAATAATAATTATAAAATATTTTTTAAAACCATTCAAACGAAATTACCACCAACCAAATTACCAACCAACCAAATTAATAAAAAATTATAAAATATGCAGTTTACCTACACTTCAAAAATTTAGTTTTAAGAAATTTCGCTACAGAGCTTTGGCAGTTACGTAGTTAGAATCTTCTTTTTACAGCGAATTCTACCACCAACACAAATTTTTTCTGATAAACACAAATGAATGAACATTTGGTTGTATACACCATACTAATTCAAATGTTATTATCATTGTATTTATTATTTTACCAAAGAAATATTTAAAGATGTTTTATGATATTTTACTGATCAAGATATTTTTACAAACACATTTACAAAAAAAAACCCCATTAGTTAAAGAAGCAAAGAACTATTGTAAATATTTTCTTATGTAAGAAGTTGTGAGAAAGAAAGAGTGCGATATAAACCATTTAAAAAACCACTTCATTTTTGCAATGTAATTTTAAATAGCCCAATGAACTAATAATACATATTATATTGTTAATAATATAATACATTTAGGTACCTTACCTATTATGGATATTCTTTGGTTTTATGTTCAAAATGCAATTTATTAGGGTTTGAAAAAAAAATAAATTTTATGCATGTGTTCACTTATTTGAAGTAGTATGTATAAATTTTAACAGTACATAAATATAATAACGTTATTATAAAAAACGTTATTTTTGAAATTCTGTAATTTTTAAATATATTTTTGAATATGTTCACCTTAGGTATGTTAGCAAGAATTTTTATCTATTAAAATTCGTTCCTAAACACTTTTGAAGAGGAAATAAGTGATAGCGAAAATATCTTTTTAACTGAAGCTGATTTAGTAAAGTTGAATTTTCTTTAGTCAACTTTTTCCTATATTATAGGAACAATTGCGAAAAAACTACATTACTAACGACTTTACTAATTTTAATAAAGTATATAAAAATCTAATTTTGATGTATTTTAGGCCATATTTTTAGTTAATAATTACCTAATGATGAAAATTACTGAAAGTAATTTTCAATACAACCACATCGGTTCTAACTAATGTAGTCAACGCTGGGTGGCACAGTAGGTAGAGCGCCTGCCTTTCAACCGAAAGGTCCCAGGTTCGATTCCCGACGAAGGCAAAAAAAAAAAAAAAAAAAAATTCTGGATTTTTCGACCTGGTCCTGTACCCTTTATCATTGGGATAAAATAAATGATAAATAGTTGAGAGTTTGGGTTATCACTAATAAAAAAAATGGAACTATGCTATTATGAAGGCGAAGTACTCTACAGTAGATATAGTTTTCCACATTTAAATTAGTAGATATACCATAAAAATTCTACAGAAAAAAGCTACTGTATGTAATTGTGTATTCCAAATCTCTGTGTAAAAACAGTTAGGGTGTTCATCCCATAGACTTGGAATTATATAAAAAAAAAAAAAAAAATATAATAATTAATAAGAATATACCGGGTGTTCCAGAGCATGCATATCAGCTTTTTTAAAGCGGAAGAAGCCGTTATTTCAAAATTTAAAAAAAAGTTTCTTAACTAAATCGAGGGTGCTCTATCGATTGGTGGTATTTTCAACTTCCGGAAAGAACCGCAAATCGGTTTCTTAAGATCAAAAATCGCTGAAATTGGCCGAAATGATAAATGGAAAGGGGTACTTCTTAATGCAAATTCAGATTCTACGACAAAAAATCAGACAGAATCCGAATTTGTAAAAAAAAGTGTCCCTTCTCATTTTAAAATCTCGATTTAAGCCAATTTCGGCGAATTTTTGTCTTAAAAAACCGGCTTGCGGTTCTTTCCGAAAGTTGAAAATATCACCAATCGATAGAGCACCCTCGATTTAGTTAAGAAACTTTTTTTTAAATTTTAAAATAACGGCTCCTTCTCCTCTTAGAAAGAAATTACAAAAAAAAACTAAAAAAAAATAAATGGCCCATTACCGAATCGAACTTAAATCTAACCCTACTTATAACTAACCACGGGCTCTGAACTACTAACTAGCAGAGCCAATGGGCCATTTGCATTTGCTTATCAAAAAGCCTTAATAAACATACAAAACATTTTTTTTTATTTTTTTTTATAATTAATTTTTTTTAATTAAAAAAAAATAAGAAAAATTAAATGGATTATTGGAGAATCGAACCAAGAGATTTTAGTTGTTATGAAGAGCTCTAACCAACCTAGCAAATAGCCCATTTATAAATATACGAAACACTGGAAGTGGAAGTTCGGCCAAATATGACAGATGACAGGTGACAGGTGACAGATGACAGATGACAGATGACAGATGACAGATGACAGATGACAGATGACAGATGACAGGTGACAGGTGACAGATGACAGGTGACAGGTGACAGATGACAGATGACAGATGACAGATGACAGATGACAGATGACAGGTGACAGGTGACAGATGACAGATGACAGATGACAGATGACAGATGACAGATGACAGATGACAGATGACAGATGACAGATGACAGATGACAGATGACAGATGACAGATGACAGATGACAGATGACAGATGATAGATGACAGATGACAGATGACAGATGACAGATGACAGATGACAGATGACAGATGACAGTTGACAGGTAACTACGTTTACGTATATTTTCAAAATATTTTTTTTAATTTGAATATAAATATTTTTTATATTTTTTTAACAAATATTATTATCAAACAACCATTATGAAATATAAGATTTTATTTATGTATTTAAAAACAATTTGCAAATTGTCTTTAATATTATCTCGTAATGGCTTAACAATTCGTAAACGGTAATGGTAACCGATACCCACTATCACCTTAACAAACGTACAGATTAATAAAAGATAACTGTTATTTCAATATTATATTTACCTAAAATCCTTAAATTTTCTCTTCAAATTTTCTTTGCAAATAGACTGCACTATCACATTATCACTATGAACTGCACTATCATTCCACACTGGTGAGTCATCATCATACTTTGCATTAATTGCCAATATTTCATACAAGTGATTACAAACCTTGAATAAATGAAAATAAAATTAAATAATATGACCAAAAATACAAAAATTACACTAGGATTTAATGCAAGACTTACTATCATGGCATTTAAGCTATGAAAACATTTTCTATTGAAAAATACATGCTCATTATAGTGGAAGGTTTTAATTGGAATATGAGTTCCATCCACAATGCCTATGACTCCCGGAATTTTATATTTGTCAAAAAAATATTTCTGGGTTTCATGAAAATTTTGCTGTTTTATCCGAATCCAATGAGAACACAAACTATTTTCTAGTATTTTTAAAGTAATTCTAAATACTTTAGATATGGTTGTTTGTGTTATCCCTATTAAATTATTACTGCCAACATTAATTTAGTAGCCACCACTAGGTTTAATGTTGCAGCAAGTTGTAATATTGGCGGAATACCAAAATTTCTTACATTGGGACTGAATGTTGAAATATCTAACACCATTTTGAAGGCATCTTTATTTAATCTAAAAATTTTCTGAAACCTAAAAAATTTACAATGGAATTTACTAACATAGAAAAATATAATGGTTTCATGAGACGGTACTTTATTCTTACATTAAAAATTGTACAAGTAAAAAATAAAATATCGCCTCATTAAACGAACTATAAATTTTCTTAATCCTTTCTTGGTAGTTCAAAAATATGACTGCTGTCTCTTAGCATACGCCTTTTTATAATATTTGTTTCAATATTAATATTTTGTTCATCCGAAGAAAAATTTCGTATTTCCAAAAATTTTAAAATTTTCAAAGAAATATTTATTCTATTCAATAAAACCCTAAAAAAATTAAATTATTATTACTAAAACCTACTTTAATTTTGTTAAGACAACTTATGTTAAGATAAATAATTAATATAAGCTTGAACTTACCTTTATATTCACTTTTAAAATTTTCAGCGTTAACTCTTTCACTATCGCTAAATTAATCGCGTAACAAACGCTAAAAAAAAGCGTATCTGCTGTTCCATGTTTTTTTGATTTTATTTATTTATTTAGTTTAGCTCAAACTTCATTACAATAATTATAATTTTTTTTTGTTTTTTTTTTGTTTTTACAATACAACATAACACATTCAATTTACAAATTAAAATTGTATCTAACTTAGAACTAATTAAAATACATTGAAATAAATCGCACACATATTTTAATTACTACAGATTTCTCATATAATTTAAGTTTTTGAGTCTGTTTCGAAAGTGTGAAGTCAGTATAGTTTATGTGTTTATTACCAATTAGTAACATTCTATGAATTAGCTGATATTTGCCATAATTTATCCTATAGAAACTTAATGTAAAGAAGTTTGTATTTCGTAGGCGATTATTTGAATTAATGTTGATGTTATTCAAAATCTGCGGAGAACCAATGTTTCCTTTAATGAAGTTAGTAAGAAAAATAACATCCGCCACTTCTCGTCTTAATTTCAAAGTTTTCAAATGAATTAAATTCAATATATGCTCATATGGAGGTAAAATTAATGGATTTGACCATTGTAAATTACGCAAAGCAAATCTTAAAAAAATTTTCCTGTTAATATGAACATCATAGGCTACCAAAAATACCTCAAAAAAAGCGAAACAAAAAAAATAAAGGGAAACAACTTTCCGTGTTACCATTTTTTACAATTAGCGAAACAAAATTTTTGAAACGCCAACCGTGCTTCCACCCCTGATCATCCAGATAGTGTAAAAATTAAAAGAAGCTTTATAGCTTTCAAATTTACATGCACTAATATTTAAACAAATTTTTACATGAAGCTTTCAATTGTGTTTAACCCAGCCTTAAACACTACTAAATAGTATTTTCTGAAATGTAGACTATTGATAATACTAATTTAATACTACGGGGCATTGCCTTACGAAATAGAAATAGTTTTATAGTAGTATAACAGTTTTAATAAATAGTTAAAGAGACTATTGGTGTTTTTGCAATTATTATAATTATTACTGTTATTATTATTTGATAATATTTAATATCTTACCACCACAATTGTTTTAATGACCATCTCATTTTTTGTATTTTAATGACTTTTAATTTTTTGTTATTAACGACACTTCTCACAAGTCACAGCCTATTATAATAAATTAAAAAGCCTTAATATCAGTATGATGGGAGAAATTGTAACGAGAGTCTATGTAAATGGTGAGCGTGCTTAAGAACGTTTTGAATACCCTGATTAGGTTTTTGAAGAGCTTATAGAGATAAAGAAGCAAATTAAACTATTCTGTATCTTCTGTGTACCTTCTTTCGTATTTTCAAGTTTACTAATCCACTTTGGGTATAATGAATCTTTCAGAAATCTTCAGTTAATGTTCAGAATAAAAATTTAGGAATGGAAAAAATATTAAAAAATAAATGTACAAGAAAATCATAATGAAAATTTTATTATTTAATTTGTAGATTTATTTTCATAAAAATGTGATGTTATGAGCTAAATATGTGAGTTTAAAATTAATGCTAGATTACGAATTACCAAAATGAATTTACAGAGAATTAAAAAACGAATGAAAGGAGAAACTATAATTAAAAATTGAACCAATTATTTATTTCTAACTTATATTTATCATTTATTAATGCCATTTACTCAATATATTTTTTTAACGCTTGCATTTATTTCAAATTTCTAATTTTTTGAAATGTGTTTTTTTTTTGTTTTTCATTGCACGGGTAATACTTTTTATTAGAATACTAGCTTTGTAACCCGTCATAAATGACGAAAGCAAAATAAATCCTAGTTTCTTTTTTTCTTTCATTAGATTCTTTATTCCGAAATTACAGTACTTATGTTTATATCACTTTTTAATTTTCTAAAACACATAAAAGAAATATTTTTTTTTGTAGTCAAAACTTTGCCAATTTTTTAATTTTTTTTATTTTTCGTAGGCTGGTGGGGATCTTCAGAAAGATACAATGAGCCCCGTAGCTTGACACTGTATGTAGGATTCTTACCTACTAAACCACACCCTTCCTTAAAAAATTAATTTTTTTTTAGTGAAGTGAGTTACGCACACAATAATGACAAAAATAAAAGGTATAAGCAATAAAGTAGTATAATGTATAATATTATACCATACAAATATGCTGATACACATGTATATTATTTTAATAAATAAGAATGTATAATTTTAAGTAATAAGAATAACCTTTGAGTGAATTATGTTTTTTTTTGTGTTAAATGCTGTTTGCCTTTTGGTTATTATACCATATTAAACTATTTATTAAATTTCTATTAGTCCTTATTATTATAAATCAAAAAAATTGTTTGTTTTATTTATATTATTATTCTTTTTTCTTATTTTTCCTTATTATTTGCGAAGAAGACTAACATTAAAAAAATATATTTCATGCAATGGTATTTTTGCCTGCAAAGGTTCAGCATGGTAGACAGGGTTTAAAAAAAAGCACCAAAGCAATTTGTATATATATGCATTTGTATACATATGCAATTTGTGTATGTGTTGGAGCGTTCCGTTGAACTTACAAACATCCAGATAAATGCAGAATAATATATATATATAATTATTTTAAATGTTAAAAATTTAATTAATTCAAAAAATCAAAATTTTATATCAAAATTTTTCTATACATATTATTATTGTTAATAATAAAAATTATGTCGCAAGTGTCCTTTAAAGCAATTCGTAAAATATATTATTTTTTTTTTTTTGTTTTTGTTAAATTATCTTACAAATTATCACCTTCTTAAATTATTTATATTTTGTCTTCAATTTTAAATATTAAATAAAAATGATTCCCTGTACTCTTCATTTGGTCGAACGTTTTTTATTCATATTTCTATCTATATAGATAAAAAAAAAGGACTAAATATTATGACAAAATCCCAATATGGGGTTTGTGTATATAAATATACACTTATACTCATATTATATTATGTAAGCTTGTGCTATTGTCAATTTATATTAGCTAATATTTTTATCGTCTCTTCTTTCATTCATTACTGCAAAAGGTCTTATGATATGCGACCATCATAACTTTTTTTTTTGTTTTTTTTTTTGTTTTTAGAGGCTCTTCATTGCGCACAATTTTCTTTTTATTTATTCTTATTTACTGTCTTGTTTTTTTTGTCTTTTTTTTTTTTCTTTAATGTAAGAATTTGTACATCTGTTACATTATTTTTGTTGACCATATCGATACGTAATAATGTACTGCTGGGCTATATAACTGAAGAATCCAAATATACATCAATTCAAATAAAATAAATGTATGACGACCTGCTTGTTTTAAAGATAGAATTTTTATAAAATTTATTATAGAAGATGATGAGAGTAAATAAATAAAAACAAAAATTGGGTAGTAATGTGAAGGATTATAGACTGCTAATTATAGGGGGTGATATCACATTTAAAATTAAAAGTTAAAATATTTTTTAAGAAGAATTTTAAATTATAAAAAAGTTAAGATCTTGGTATAGATATATCAATTGTGAAAAAAATTGAGATTGTGATTGAATGTAGATGGGATTAAATTGAATTTATTAACTTTTAATAATAACGGTTGTTCATTAGAAGTAAGGTACATATTTTGAATTTGACATGGCGGCAAATTGCTTAACAAATTAAATAAAATGAAACTATTCTATTTACGAAGGCTTAGTTCCTGACAATAGCAATAGTTTTCCACATTTTAACCCAGTAATTTGTTAAATAAATACTCGAAATATTGTAGATATTGTAGTGTAAAATTCCAGTACCGTACTAAATTAAGCACGAAAAGGTTATTCTACCTAAGTTAATGTCAAGAGTGTAAAAAACAAAAAACAAATAAGTTTATAAATTTCAATAGTTTTCACTATCTACGGATTTAATTAACTACAATTAACTTCAATTATGTTAGAAAAATTATTATTTCGGAAAAATAAAAAAACAAAAAAAAAATGCATATGAATATAGATAAAATTTAATACGATAAGTAGCGCAATAGGTAGAGTGCCTGTCTTTCAACTGAAAGGTCCCAAGTTTGATTCCCGATGAATACAAATAATTCTTTAGAGGTTTTTCGACCTGGTTCAAGTATCTTTGTCATTGGGATAAATGAAATGACAAAAAAAAACGAGGGTATGATTTGGTGACAACCTAAATAAAATGGAACCACGCTATTTCAGAAGGCTTAATTCCTGACAATAGTAGTAGTTTTCCACATTTAATGAGTTGATAAGTCAGTAATTTGATAAATAAATGCTCGAAATATTGTAGTATAAACTTGCAGTACCGTACTTAATTAAGCACGAAAAGGTGATTCTACCTAAGTTACTATAGTCAAGAAAAAAAATTTTTAGCAATATTATTACATAGTTAATATTAATATTAATAATATTATTATATTTAAAATGAATCTTGCTGTTTGGTACAATTCGTATAGATTCTCATTACGTAAACATTAGAAACACTTTTATCATTTGTCATTAATAATATACATTGCTCTAATATAAATTGACTAGGGGTCCTTGTTCAGTAATTATAATTCAAGTTTAAGCCAAATTTAAAGTTTTGAAAAGAATAGTAATTTACGTACTGACATAGACTTCCAAAGATATAGTAGAAACCACTCGTGCTTAATAAAAACTTTTGTGGTTAGTAAGCTTTACTTAGGACATATAAATACAAGTCCCTCATATACTGCTTCGTTTCCGATATATTCCCTATAGTAAGTGGCATTTAGTGATAAAATTACTAAAAATAAAAAATTTTGTCATTAAAGAGAAGCGAAATAAAGTGAAAAGGTGTCTACTGCGCAGGTCCTTAAATGCTTGTCAATTATAATTATAGATACCTCAATATTACAAATGAGTTAAATTTTTTAAGTTTTGTTAGTATTACCACAATACCACAATTGTTATCATTTATTGAAACTCAAATATTATTTGACTTTTAGGTGTGGAACAAAGCCTTTATAACAAATTTTAATTTTGAGTTGAGCTCTTTAATTATTTACGCCGACATATTTATTTATTTGTTCAATGTTTTTCTTCAGTTTTTTTTTTAGGTTGGTCAACTTTTTTTTGTCTCATAACAAGTATTTTTACTTTAACCATCATATTTTCTTTTACTCTGATCAGACTACCAATGGATGACTTCCGAAATGCAATATAAAAAGTTTTAATACCATTTAAATATAGCTCTAATCCTCTACTACATTCAAAAGCTTTTACAATCACTTCATTGTAAAATATATAATAAATCATTTGCTACATTTTGGAATGCCATTTTGATAATGTAAATAAATACACATGTACATTTTGACATTTGAATTATAATTTTGTGTTTTTGCAATACAAATCGGTAATAATATAACTTTTTGTTTATCTTTCATTGTTTATCTTTCATAAATTTTCTTTTGATTTATTTGTCGTGACATTAAAATTAATATCGAAAAAAAAATTAAGATCTTCATCGGTCAGCACATATTGTCGGCGGAAAAATATATTTTATTAATATAAATTTGGCGATGAAATTACATTTTCCTACCGAAAATAAATGTTAACCTATAATTTAATTAATTCTGGTAGCTTCATCTATGACATGTATATAAAATTGTCGTTTAAATTTTTTAGCTTACATTATGGTCTGATTTAGAGACTGCCAGAAGGTCAAGAGCTTTTGATATACATTTTGGAAGATATTACATTGTAAATTTTACAGTTTCATTGCATTTTGATAGTCATGGAATATTAGTTTGTAAAAATTTTCATTAATCTCCAGCATTTTTGGTAATTAATAGAGTGTGGCTAGTTGTTTCCCATTTTGCTGCAATATAGTATTTACGATTATACTAAGTTATTCGAGTTATCTTATATAATAAAACGTAACAATCCTGCTGCCACCGTGCCGTAGCAACCGTTGCTACAACAAAATAAAATAACAAAAACAAAATAGCAAACAAAAGAAAACGTAAAGTAAACAACAATTTTTCTTCTCTGTTGAGTTTGTTAATGTACCTAGACCCATCTCTTTATAAAAAAAAAAAAAACAAAAAAAAAAAAAATACTTAGTGTGTATTGTACCGTGTATGCATAATGAAAAAACTTCTAATTGTGACACTTATATCTAGATGTGTATACTCTAGAATTGATTTTGAAATTATGTAGGATTACATTACCAATGAAATGAAATTATAATAAAAAAAAAAGTAAAAGAAATTAATAAAAACGTAAAATCAAAAGAAAAAAAAACTGTATTTTATTTTTACTTCATATAAAGAAGTTGTTATTCTAAATAAAATGTATGTGATATATATTTTATTATTTTTCAGTTTTCAGTCAGGTCAAAATATAGCTAATGATATTTAATATGAATATCGTAAACTATGTGCACATGTATATTAATAAATATATGTATATATGTAGTTTATTTAATAATAATAAGTTGTTGTTATTGTAAATGCTGTATGAAATTTTGAATAGTATGGATAATAATTTTGGGTTCCAATTTTATTTTTTTAAAGATTTTCAATCAAAATAATTATGTTATGATACTTCGTTTCGTTTATAGTTCATTCTAGAATAAAAAAAAGGCTAATATAACTAACTGGCAATAGAATAAAATTTATTTGAATTTTTTCTTTACTAATAACTAAATTTTTATGCTATGAACTTTTTCCCTCAATCTATACTCTTTGGTGGAAAGCTCATAATTCTAGGTGAAGATTTCCGCTAAACATTAACCATCTTACACTATAAAAGTTAACCCACAATGTTAAATCTATAGATCTATTATTTAGCTGTGTTAGATGGTGATCTAACGAATGACCAAAGCTTGCCAAATCTAGATAATCGTCTTGAGACGGGCTTTACAACTAGTCAAAAATATTCTGACAAACAAATTCACATCAAAGTTTAACATTTTAAGCTTAATTATTTTAATCATTTCATGGACCATAATTTATATTTCTGAACATAACAAAAAAAAAATTAAACAAAATTATTTTACTGAAGTATGTTTAATTTTTCCACTGCTTCATTTTTTTCAGTTTAATTTTAGTAATAGTTAAAATTTTCAGATCGCTATAAATGTCTAACATATAAAAATATTTTTTCATTGTTCCATTTTTACGTTATCATTTTACTGATTTGCCATAATTGCAATTATCACAAGTCGACTATGAGAGACTTTGTTTCCATTTCCCTAGTAATATTTCTACCCAATGAATGTACTTTTAATTCTAAAAAAATCAAAACTTCAATTCTCCAAATGTATGTTACAAACGTTTAATAAATAAATGTAATACCTATACTTATCTGTGTATAGATACGTACATGGTTTAAGAAATCAAAATCTAAAAATTTTAGATAATATTTTGTTTTTTCATAAATATCCATTTAATATGAAGATCAAAAAAAAGAAAAAAGAACCAAAATAGGCCAATCAATACCGTTTTGAAGCATCTGTAGACAATATGTTGAAGTATTAAAAAAAAATTTTCCGTCAGTTTTTCCAATTTATTTTTGTTTTGATTTCTTGTTTCTTTTTGTTATTTATTTTTTTATTTGATTTTTCTTCTTTATTTATTTATTTTTATTTCGTTTTTGTTTTTGCTAATTTTTTTTTATTTAATTCGATGATTCTCGAATTTTTTATGTTTGAAACAAATGTTATTTCTGAAAAGCAATAAATATACTGGTCCGTAGTCTTTCATATCATAAACGAATTTCATTCATTTTCTTTTATTGTAGCTCTAGTTTTCTTTTTAATTTTTCCAATACCATAAAATGAATACAACTTCAATGCTTACGAGTATATGAGGAATTATATACCCCATCTGTAATGTAAAAAAAAAATATTATGAAAAGGCTTGATAGGTTATTTACTATTTATAAGAATAATTTTGTAAGAGTTTGATGTCAAATTTTAATTAAATTATTATTGTACTTAAATTTAAAATAATTTTTTAAGTTATTCTAAAGTTGGATTCAAGCCAAGAATATTTTAATGTTTACTGCAGCATAGATTTTTTTTAATTGCATTGTGTAAGAATATTATATATTAAAATAAAAAAACCGTTATAAATTTAAAAATAAATGTTGTTAATAAATTGTAATGTAACAAATCAGAAAATTAAAATTAAAACATATTTATTAAAGATAACTTAGATAAGTGTAGTATATAAATAAGTTTAGTATATTCTAGCATAACGTTAAACAAATATTTTTAATGTTTCATGTTCAATCTCCATAAATTCAAAATAAATGATTAACTTCATATTAAAAGAAAATTCATACTGGTTGATGTTCTGTACAAGTAAATAACATCAAAAAGTGAATTGCTTTGATCCCATCCTCACATTGACTTAATTTTATTAATTATAATCTTAGTTTATTATATATAGACTAGGGGCCCCTGTTGAGTAATTATAATTCAAGTTAAAGCCAAATTTAAAGTTTTTAAAAGAACAGGGATATGCATGAACTGAAATAGACTTCTTATTACAAAGCAGAAAACACTCATGTTTTAATGAAAAGCTTTGAAATTAGTTTTCGTTAAAAAACATAAATACCTTACTTCTAATTTTCTGTTTAGTTTCTACCTATTTCTTAATGTATTTGGTGAATAATAAAACCATATGATTAAAAAATTTTCAACTGTGTGCGCATTATTGTTTTATTTACAACTTACTTATTATATATTAAGAGTTGACAATGGAGAAGAGAGATAAAATGACAAGGTGTCTACTGCGCAGGTCCTTAAATGCTTGTCAATTATAATTATAGATATATTAATTGTATATTATGTATATATAGATATATTAATGACAATATCGAATTAAATATTGAATAGAAAACTCTTTTGATGTGGTGTATGTATGTAAATTGTAGGAAGCTCCGTCGAATGTATTTTCGATTATTTGTTTCCGTTTCAGTTTCACCACTTTGAAAGTTTTCACATCTATGGTACTAAAAGGACCATATTTATAACATATTTATTTTACATATACTACCTTTCAAACTCTATTATATTCTATTTCTTTTATATCTATCTAATACTATTTATATAAATTGCTTTCAAAAAGCCTGCCTGAATTGGTTTACACATAATATAATATATTAGAGTAGAATACGCATTCTCTGAGTATTCATCTTATATATATATATATACAATTACCTTTTTACGATTACATACTCTGATTATGTATGTTTGCATTGTACGTATCCCATTTGGACATACATACTCATTTTATTTTATTGAATTTTGTGTGGATCAAAATATTATTTTATGTTTGCATTTTGATGAAACAATTTTAATCGGTTATTAGCCTAGTTGGTTAAGGCGTCATGTTGATATCGAAAATTTTGTGTAAGTTCAATATTTTTTTTTCTTGTTATTATATTATAAAATTTATAATATTAATTTTTAAAAACAAGAAAAAATATTTTTTTTTGATAAAAAAAAGTAATTTTTAATTATTATTCTCTTCTTAATTATTTTAATAAAACAGGAAATCGTTTCGAAAAAAATCCAAGCATACAAATTATGTATACAATATACATGTATATATATTATGTACTTCATTTTAAGTATGTATGTATGAAATAAAATTAGTTAGTCCGGATTTTACATCATAGTTTAAGAACAATTGTATTTTTCCTGCCGTAAGCTAAATTCGGGTTTCAATAATATGACACGGGGGTTTCGGGGCGATAGCCCCTTACAAAAACATAAAAAATAGATTAATATTTAAATTTTGCAACTTAATAACAATAAAACGAAACTTCCCTTAAAATTAAACTGTATCACTGTGTAATCATTGTACGCAATGTTTAAAAATAAATCAAATTTTTAGCAACATATGCAACACTTAGCAAGATTAGAAAAATTTTAGCAAAAATTGAAAAAAAATTCAAATTTTAATTTTTCGCGAAAATTAAAATCTGAATTTTTGTCTGAATTTTGATTTTATGAATATAGTAAGTAAACCAAATATCATAGTTATAGTCGCGTATTTATAATTGGTTTTATCTATCATTGCCGCAGTGACAGCCGTTTTTTTTTTTTGTGATTTTAGGTTTTTTGTGACTCAGGATAAAAATAAAGAAAAGTTTTAGTTGTTTTAAGCAGTTTTAAGATTTTTTAAGGTTTATTTAATTTTTGTTATGTTTAAGTTTTAATTAAATTCTCGAATTTTGTTTTTTAAAATGCAGCCGTTTTTTTAAATTATTTAAGTGATCACGTTACAGAATACCAACAGTTTTTAGTGTGATCTTTGATTAACGCAAGAGTGACTATCGCTTATCACAATACAGGGGTGGAAGCACGTACCTATTTTGTGTAACAAAATTTTATTACGGAAATAAAACTACCACCCCAGAATTCATTTATTTTTTTTTTATATTATTCCAAGTCTATGAGATGAACACCCTAACTGCTTTTACACAGATATTTGAAATACACAATCACAAACAATAGCTTTTTGTGTAATTTTTGAGCTGTAATCTTTTTCTTTTTCTGAATTTTTGTGGTATAGACTAATTTAAATGTTGAAAACTATATCTATTGTAGAGTACTTCGCCTTCATAATAGCATAGTTCCATTTTTTGATTAGTGATAACCCAAACTCTCAACTATTTATCATTTTTATTTTATCCCTATAATAAAGGGTACTGGACCAGGTCGAAAAATCCAGAAACATTTTTTGCCTTCGTCGCAAATCGAAACTGGAACCTTTCGGTTGAAAGGCATGCATTCTAACTTGCATTCTTCTTCAAACTGGCTTTGCACAAAAAAGTGTTCTACTCTTGATCATTCTAGAGCGTTCTAGAACAGTTCATTGAACAAACCTAATAATTGAAAGTATTGATGTAGCAAAAATACATATACATATTATGTATATTTATAATGTTATATTGTTAAATTAAAAAAAAAATTAAAATCAGTAATTTTTGTGTTAAAAGTTTGTTATTATTATTTATTAGAACTTTAAGTTGTAGTAAATAATAATAAACAATAATTTTTTTAATTGGAAAGTGGTACATATTTTGCTTGAATTCTTACAAAAATTTTGAATTAACGGCATTGGTTTTTGTTCTATACGGTTTTCAGTCGAATTTTTGTCCTTTTCTTAAAACGTTTTCTCCCAAATAGGTTTCAGGTATCGAAATTTTCGCACTCCTAAATTATTTACAAAAATTTTTATAAAATAATCAAATTGGTCTGAGTAGCCTTACTACAGGAGGATGCTTTGTCGGCACCACGATGCAGAAGCCGCTAAGGCACCGCAGATCTCTAGTTAGTTTATAATTTTGTTTATTTTTTTTTTCTATTCTTCTTTTTTTTCATCGTGGCATTTTGCGAAGGAAGTTTTTTTTATTTCAATTTTAAGTCCCAGTTAGGGTGCTTATCCCATCGTTTTAGCCACAATTAGAAAAGAAAATATTTAGAAGATTTATTATTGATAATATTTTAAATATTGTGTAATATCGACAATTATTGTAAGTTTTGAATTAAGCTATTATGTTAATCCCTTAATTAAGTTTAAACACACTTCACTAATGTTTTACTAATTAATACTTTTATTTTAACTCACCAGCATCTATTGGGTTATCTATTTAAATTTTTTGATTTATAGATATTTTTCTCCCACTTACGAACAAAAACAAATCCAAATGTTGATAAGAGTTGCTAGAAACATACACATTACGCAACATTTTTTGTACGAATTTGTAAATGTGTTCAAGCCAATGCCACTATATCTTCAAGCCAAGTTACACGATGGTTTTTCCGGAATATATCGAATTACGTTTTTTTTTTAAACTTTTGTTTTTGTTGTGTGTATAAATTTTTTTAATAAAAATAAAATTTGAGAAAAATACAACTAACACAAACAAGAATATTCTGAAAAATTTAATACCAAAAATTAAATACAAACGCCATCAAAGGTTTTGCTCAGATAAAAAAAAAATAAACAACAACATTTTACATGCTATTTTAATTTCGTCTCAAAAATTTTACTGTATTATGTAGTTTATATTTCAGTTTTCATTAGAACTTTATAGAAGTAGGTTCTATGTCGGATAATAACTTTTTTTTTTAAATTGAAAGTTATGAATTAAAATGTGTCTTTTTGGAAATTTGACCAATTTAGATAAAAATATTGAATATTTTTTTAAAACTAACACTATATCATAATTACAGACTATTCATATAGTAAAATAAAATGAGATTTCATTTTTAAAGTTGCTCACCCAGAGGCCAGGCTAGAAGATATAGACGCATTGTTCAAGCCAATATAAAACATCAGTATATTGTGTTAATTGATTCTCTCATTTTTCTCAATGTTGATAAGAGTTGCGAGAAACATAAAAATTAGCCAACCATTTAAAAAATGTACTTAACTGTGTTAACATTTTGTAAACGAATTTGTAAATGTGTTCAAGCCCACATAAAAAATCAGATTAGATTTTGTTAGTTAATTCTCTCATTTTTCTCAATGTTGCAAGAATTTTATAGAATCAAAATTTTGCAATGATTATGTTAATGAGACCAAAATCCAGAACCTCAAACCCTTAACATTTAAGGTTCTTTTAAAGTTCATGATTTTTTAAGCATCAAATATCCAAATCAACAATATTCCAGCAAATTTAATTTATCATATAATTTGTAGAATCTCAGAATTGATCACCATCCATTTTATTTTCTATTTTTAAGGGGGCTAATTTTGTTTCGATAAAAATATATACATATAAAAAAAATTATTTTTACGTATTATTTTACTTTAATTAATATTTTGATCGATTTCGATTATTAAACCATCATCAGAAAATTTCAATCTGAATCAAAAAATTTTCAGCTACAGCCAACTGCATATCCCATCAAATTTAATAATCCCCTTAAGTTAAAAAGCTTTACCGTTTTGAGTAGTTACTAATAACTGACGTCAAAATGAAGTCACTACAAACAACATAAAATACTGCTTACAACATATTAATTCGAAAATCATATTTATTGATTTAATTTCAATATAATATCCTAAGGTTGAACATACCAAACTGAGTTTTGATTCATTTCTATTTTATATTATATACCTACCTACATTATGATTTGATTGATTTAATAAAATTGGAAATTAAATGTTGTATTTTAGTTTGATTTTTGGTTTTAGTTTTTTTTTTCAGTTTATATTTATTATTAATCTTACACATATGATTCGCATTAATTTACAAATCATCATCATTATCCAATGTTGTCATTTAAATTCAGAAACTAATTTAAATAAATGTCAAATTTTTGAAAATTATTTCCAACATTTTGTATTTACAATACTATCATGAAAATCAATTGACAAATAAAATGATAATAAAAACAAAAATGGAAAATTAACAGTAAAAAAAAAAGAAAAAAATATCATCCATAGCATATTATCTAAATTCCTTCGAAAATATTCCAAAAATAAAATTATTTTAGGTAGTATGCCAGTTTTTTTCAACTAAACAAAGAGGACTAAGCCAAATGAGATAATCAAAATATAATATAATATATTAATTCTTGTGATTTTCATCTCAATGACCGAACTTAAAAGCATAATAAACTTCTTAATACTAATCTTTGAAAATTCATATTATCTGAAACATAAAATTTCAAATGAAAATTTTCAAAGATTTCCAAAGAAAAACATTAGAAAAAGAAAAAGAAAAAAAACTAATCAATTCAAAGCCTCGGTGATCGACATTATATTATGTGTAAGAAAAGTAAAAATTACAGATAATTCAGACAATTTTTGGAATTAGAAAGTTAGAATAAAAATATTTTGTTATACCTAGTAAGTTAAAGTTGGAATTTTACTTTAAGGTAATATCAATTTAATGGACAGTAGATAGTCAAAAAACTTTGGTTCTTATGTCTCAATATTAATTAATATTGATTAGGTAGGTTGTTGTTATTAAAGATTTTTTTTTTGCTGAATAATATTTTGAATCTCCAATCAATGTGCAGTTGTTTTATTTTTAAAGCTTCGAATTGAATTATTTTTGTTTTTTTAACATTAAATCATTATTTTTGTATTTGTTTTAAGATGTTTCACCAATTTTTGTGTATTATTTGGTATGTACATGGGTGGTTGAAATATTAATATTAATTTTTTGAATTTATGTAAAATTAATAAATACTGTTAAAAGTTGGTGTGTTGAGGTTGAGTAATTAAAATCATTCTCATCATACATATTATATCAATATTAAACTTAGTTTAAATAGAAAATTTAATCTAAAAAACATTTTGTGGTAATCAATTTGTGATCATAGTTTTTTTTTATTACTTACGTTTAATTACAATCTATCATATCATGTAGAATATCCTCTTGTAGATATTCGGTAAATTAACAATGAATATAATTTTGAATAGAGTATTGGCTTGTGAGCGTACATTTCAAGAAATATATTCTTAGGATATATTTCAGTTAACAACATTAAGTGGTAGAACTAGAACACTGTTAAGTAACGTCTTAAGTGGGAAATACATGTGCAGAATTCTCATGCATCGCTGCATGCAGATATGCATGCAAACTGCGTAGCAGACACATGTGCATATTTTATCTGTCAAAAATTGTTTGGTTTTGAAATAATGTAGATAATTGCCACCAATTAGATATAGACATACAATTTGTTTGTATAGTAATAAAATACAAAATAAAATAATTTTTGAAAAATTTTAAAGTTATAAGTTATTAAAAGTGTTTAATAAAAGTTTTAATTTAATAATTTTTGAAAAAATTGTAATCACATATTTTGTTATCTGTCACTATTATGATGGTAACAAAATATAATTATATGAATAAATTAATGCTAGTTTGTTGTTTTTTTTTTTTTTTTTTAAATGTGTTTTATTTTTATTCATTTTCTTTTATGCTTATAGATATTTGTACAAAAAAACACTTAAACCAAATTATTCTATTTCTTGTTTTCATCCTTAATGCCCTACTAAGAAAGGTACTCTCAGATTTTAAATTTCTTAAGTTTATTAATTTATTTAATCAGCTGTTAGCTATCTATTATTATTTTATTTAATCGTACTTTGTACATTTTTTTCTTTTTATTATTCAATTGGAAAAAATTTTTTTTTTTATCAAAAAACCAATTTATATTTTGTATTTTGTTTTTATTTAAACCTACACTACTTGTTCTAACGTACCAGCTAATTATATCTAACTTACCCTATCCTAATCTATCTTATATTTACCCTGACCCTTATTCTAACCTAGCAGCTACTTTGCTTATAACTACCCTAATTTACCTTATATTTATCCTAACTATTCTTATATACTATGTTTTATAATTTTTTCTGTTCTTCTATTCTTTCCACCAATACTTATCAATGTTTATTAAATCTCTATTCGTTACATACCTATCGTACCTAAATATTTCACTATTATCTTCGAATTTAAGATTTGGTTGGTATTCTATTTTTTTGTCAATTTAAACTATAATTTAAACTGGCAATTTGTCTTCATTTTGTATATACTTATTTTTATCCAGGTAAATCCATCCTTCTGGAGGTATATAACCGGAGCTCATTGTCTTCTCAATGTATCTATCATCTGGATATATTGAGTGAGCAATCAGACTATTTTCTGTTACCGACTCTACCCTAGAATAATGTTTTCTTATTAGATTAATTATGAATTGGTTGATTTTTTTTATCTTGCTAACCTCATAGAGCGTTTTGTTCGATATATAGTGTTTGTAGTCTGTTTCCGGTTTTCTGAATTTACCTGTGCAATGCATTATACACTTTCTCTCAAATTTTCTCAATAACTCCATACACGATGGACTTATATTATACCATATTGGGCAAGCATATGTAAGAATAGGTTTTATCAATGCTTCGTACCCTATGATTTTTACTTTGTTATTTATTCCTTTTGCATAGAAAAGCTTCTTGAAGGCCCAAAAGGCTTTCCTAGCTTTTTCTAATTGGATGGAAATATGTTTTTTATAGTTTAAATTATGTGTTAAATTTACTCCCAAATATCTTACACATTTTTGGTTCGTAATTTTTATCTAGTTTTTATGTGGAAGTTTCGCCAGTTTTTTCTAACATCAGTGTTAGCTTTATCTAGACTTGTTCTGAATAATATAACTTCACACTTCCTATAATTGATACTTAGTTTCCAAGTATTAACATAGCTTTGTGCTTCATTATAATTTTTTTGTAGCTGTACTTGCATTTTTTATACATATTTATTTACATTATAAATAATAAGATCATCCGCAAAGGCCAAGCTCTTTGTTAGAGACTGGGTTTGATTAAATTTATTTAATAGATCAGCAATATATAAATTAAAGAGCAAAGGTGCATTTACAGTCTCTTGCTGTAATCCATTAGTTATTTTAAATATCGTTTTAGAATATGTTTGTCCATCTACTATGATAAATTTTTTGTCTTCTAACATGTTTTTTATCATTTTTATTACCTGCGTTGGAAAGTTATATCTTAAAAGTTTGAAAATGAGACCATCAATCCATACCGAATTGAAAACTTCTTTCAAGTCTATAAGGCATGCTCCTAAACGTTCTTTTTTGTTAATTGCCCAGCATATATCTGACGTTAGTTTATTTACTGCATGTACTGCTGAATGTTTTGCCCTAAATCCGAACTGGTTTTCTGGCATAATTCTTTTTTCTTTAACAAATTTTGTAATATGTTTTGATATTATAATTTCTTATACTTTACTTATGTTTGGTAATAAATTTATTGGTCTAAAATTTTTTGGATCGTTATGGTCTTTTCCTGGTTTTGGTATTGGTACTATCTTTGCTATTTTCCACGCTCTTGGAAAGTAACTGAGTATATTGTTGAAAATTATACAATAGATTGATACTATACTATTTGGAAGGTGTTTCAAAACTATGTTTGGAATTTTATCCATACCTGCCGAACATTTGTTGGTTAATGATTTGAAAATTTCTTTTAATTCTATTAGCGTAACGAAATAATTATTAAATGTTTGAGCTGTTGTTAAATTATTTGCTTTCCATGTATCACTAAACTAAATTATTTTTGTATTTGCCTCCTTTTCCCTTTTTATTTGTCTATTAAATTCTATGATTGTTTGTTGTATCCTATTATCATTTTGAAGTAAAGAGTTCGTATTTACTTGGTTATGTGACTGTTCTATATAATGTCCTATAATATCTTAAAATATCTGTTTGATTTCTAATAATATATCTGTATTGTTCATCCTTTTCTAAATGTCTTATGTTAATCCTCACTCTCTCCATCAAGTACTTTTGATTTTCTTCGATCTTGAGCTTGTCGATATTTTTATTTGTTTTTTTTATCATGTTTTTGCTGTTAGAGGGATGAATTTTTTTTAAAATGTTCTCCCAGTATTTGTTCTTTTGAATGTTTAGGTTTTGTTTGATGAGTGTATTAATATTTTTCAAAAGTGATTTTAATCTAATTGTTCTATTACTTAATTGTTGATTGTTTCTATATGCATTTTTTATGGCTGTTAATAATGTACTTTTATAATTTTGAAGTTTCTTTATTTTGTAATTGATAAATTTATCTATAGTGGGTTCCTTAAATTTGGGACTACAAGACTCTATTGTCCTATTTATAACTTTTTCTAGCTCTTCTACTTTATTTTCTATCTCGATATATTCTAAGTTTCTATTGTTAGGGATAAATAAGTTATCATTAGTTGAAACGCTATTTATTTTTTCATCTAAAATCTTTTGAAATTTTTTCCAATTGCTCATTTTATAATTTAATTTATTTTCGTTACTTTTTTCTGTTATTCTTAGCCTATTATTCTCCAATATTAGTTTTATTTCTAATGCTTTATGGTCACTATCATATGTAATAGTTTTCAGTTTATTGCTATTGTTACTTAGGTTCAGTCTAAAATCAATAATTACTAAATCTAAATAAGAATTTGACCTCGGAAACGTTGGCTCTGCAGTTCCATATAATTTGGTCTTATATTGTAAATCATTCTTTTCTAACCAGTTTTGAAGCATGATGCCTCTTGTATTGTTTAATGCTAGTTTGTTGTGCATATATTTTGTCATATCTAAATATTTTAAAAATTGATGATGAATATTGCAACAAAAAAGAAAGAAAATCTGAACTATGGACTAGGGAAATTTTCATTCATTTCAAATAAATTGGTTTTTTTTCCATTAACTAATTTAAAATAATTTTTTACAAAATTGGTTATAACCTATTTACCACAAAAAACAATAATAAATATGTAAATATTTAATAATTTTTATGACGCTTGTCATTATTTTTTTATTAGTATGAGTAAAATGACAATTTTTACAATACTTCGTGTTGGTAGCTCTGCCGCTGCGCATAAATAATATAAATAAAGATATTTTGCATCAAAACGCACTGCGTGCAGAATTACATATAATTGGTTCCATACAAAACCATACATTCTAATTTATTTTTGCTGCGATGCATGCATAGTTCTGCACATGTATTTCAGGCATTATTGCTCTGTGTTGCCTATCTGGTTGTCTCAGTTATTTTTTTCATCACTAGATTTGGGTTCTTACATAACATGGCCTAATATCTGGTTGAAGCAGTTATTTCCTCTTTCACAGATTTTACTATTGTAGTCATATGAAAATTTATTTATTTATTTATTTCTATACAAATGTACATAAGATGGCTAGTCTTGTAATTATACCCTGAAATACTTTAAATTGAGTCTTAAAACTTAAAAGCTTATATAAAATTATTATAGACTAGTGATTAATAAATTTTATTTATAACTAATAAGAAATTAATTAAATTTACTTTGGCTTAACATAAATCGTTGTACTGCATAGAATTTTTATACGGCTGTATATTGATACGTCGATTCCAAAAGCTTTGTCAAAAATTCTCTATTTTGAACAGTGTTTGAAATGTTATAAGATTTAATGATTTTAAGAGTAATAAAAAAACTGATATCCTAACAAGAAAATCTTTTAAAAATCGGTTCATATGACTTATGGCCAGTTCAAATCACTGTCAGAATTAGTGCGATGTGGACTAACAAAACATTTCCAGAGTAAAACGGTCAATATTGAACAAAGATTATTCAAAACATCATAGTATGTGTAGTTGTAAATATATTTATGCATTCCTGTTACTTATGGTTACAAATATGTACATTCAAAATTTCTATCAGCTTTGGTGTACCTAATTGTTTAGGTGGACTAAATGGCAAACATATTAGGACAAAAGATCACGCACATTTATTTTTAAAATAAAATTTATTTATTTTTTTAATAAGTGCTAAAAGATTTATACAAATTATTTTATATCTATTTACTTTTAATAAATTGCAATACAAATCATAAAAATTTTAACTAACAACTTTTATTTAAAAACAATACCGTGCCGACTGACATAACAATTGAACACAAAAAACAAAAATAAGAAAAAATAAGAAAACAAAATTATTTTACACACGTTGTCAGTTTCTAAATTTTGAAAGCTTGGCGTACAGTACATCACACATTTCCTTTTTCAATTTTTTTGGCTACGATGTAGCATTAATGTCCAAATTGAAAACTGGCAATTTACATAACATGCGGAGGAACATACATTGATTTTTCTTTCCTTAAACTTGATTTAGTGGTCTAAATCTTTGTTGCAGTGATCACACACAGCTGCTTGTATGTCTTTACTGGATCTGACTTAGTTTGTTTGATAAGATTTATTGGACTCAACTTTGCAATACAATGTTACGTTGAGCATGACAGTTGCCTGTATATCTTCACTGGATCTAATACGGTTTGTACGGTATTTGACTTAATTTGTTTCATAAGATATATTGGACTCAACCTTGCAATACTATTTTACGGTGAGTATACACCGTTGCCTGTATATCTTCACTGGATCTAATACGGTTTGTCTTATAAGGTTTATTGGAATCAACCTTTGGCAAGAAAATTAAGATAATGATGCACTGCTTCTTGTATATCGAAATAATGCAGCCAGTCATTATTTTCTTGTATTGTTGGTATATTCTAACAAACAGAGGACGACACTATGACTTTAATATTTTTCTACCTCTGAAGCTGTTAAGTGTATTATTTTTTTTTTTGTAAATTTTTATAGAGTATTTACTATCGTGCGCAAATTTATTGACTGGAATCTTTGTAAAATTGATTTTATAAAAACTGTACTTGAAAATTGAATTTCAAACGGATGAAACGCTTGAAATTGATTAAAACAACAGGGTTCCTCTCGTTTGTAAAATACGTTCTAAATGAAAAATTTATTGTCAAATCGATTTAATGAGAATTGTAGGTACTTCAATTTAAAATAAATGAAACGCTTGAAGCATAAATTGATTAAAGCAACAGCAGAGCTTCCATCCTTCTAAGATACATTCAAAATAATAAAATCTATATGTGTTGTATACAGTTAAGTATTATAATATTAATATATATTACATTATCTGGCAACTCCCTAACTATAATATAATGTAACATACTGATGACAACGTCTGTCTGGCACTGAACGTCACTTAAAAAACATGCATATTAAATATAAAACAACTATATTTTATTATAAATACATATACATATAATATAGCCACACCGAGATATAACAATATGATAGCCGCATAATTGACTGTGATACAATTTAATGAATTACTAATGTTCGTCCGATAAAAAATCGTATACTCAATGAAGTATTGATTTCTATCATTTCAATTTATCGTGCACATTATGTTTTTTATATTGATCTTAAACTACGTATGTTGATCTTAAACTACGTATAATTAAAATAAAAATTAAATTCAAATCGGGGGTGTTGTTGCGGCAATTTAATAATACAAAATTTTTGTATGTTAAAATGATTTATACATGGTGTGAAACTTTAAATTAAAATTTCAAATTGAAAAAAAAAAAATTGCGAAAATATTTGCATTCGCCACGTTCCCTTTTTAATATCCATCGTTTTAAAGGATAATAATGAAAATCAGTTTTGAAATAGTTCAGATTTGTACCGTACTTTTTTTTTTAATTTACAGATCAAATATAAATGATAAGCAAATCTACATTAACTTGTTTTTTTTATATTTTTAGTATCTGCTAAGATCGATGGCAATGCAATTTTTTCTTTCATAAAAAAATATGCTAAAATTAGAATTCTTAATTTAACTAATACAAAACAGTTAAGTAAAATACATTAAAACGAGGGGCCCCTGCTGAGTAACTATAATTTAAGTCGAAGCCAAATTTAAAGTTTTTAACAGAATAGCAATTTACGTACTGACATACACTTCTCACGTTATAGTAGAAACCACTCATGTTTTCATAAAAATTTAGAGGTTAGTAAGTTTTATTTAGGAAACATAAATACTGCTCCCTCATATACTGTTTCGTTTCGACATATTCCTATACTAAGTGGCATTTAATGGATAAAATCACTAAAAATAAAATATTTTTGTAATTAAAGAGACATTATACATATTTTTAGGCACAACTATATGATTACTACAAATGCCCAAAAAATAGAAAACCATAATTTGAGACAGTTTTTTTAAAAAAATTAATAGAATAAATTTACTTTAATTATGTATAAAAATAATAATATGTTGAATGACACAAAATGGCTACATTTTATTTAAAAGTTTGAATATTATAAAACCAAATAGAAAATTTTTGACCCGTATGCGCATTTCGGTCGTATATACAACTTATTTACATATTAAGAGTACATTAAGAAGAAGCGAAATAAAATGAGGTCCTTAATTGCTTGTCAATTATAAATATAGATGCTATAACCCTATTATATATAGATGAATTTGCCAGTCATATGCACAATTCAACTGATTTTTTTTTGTTTTTGTTGTTTTTATATTTTTTATTTCAGATGAATTTGTTTTTTTTTGTTTTTATTTGACATTATGTATACAATGTACATTATGTTCACTGCAAGTAATTTTATAATAACTGATTTGTTTGTTTTTGTTTTTTTTTTAATAAGAACTCACATATGCATAATGTATTTACTGAATAATAAAACCATATGGGTAAAAAATTTTCAACTGCGTGTGCAATATTGTTTTTCATACAACTTATTTATATATTAGGAGTTCATTAAAGAGAAGCGAAACAAAATGAAAAGATGTCTACTGCGCAGGTCCTTAAATGTTTGTTAATTATAATTATAGATTAGTGAACAACGTTACGATCTCGTATTTTAAAATCATTCAATTTAATATTTATTATGATAAAAAAAAAATTACCTACCCAATATACCAATGTAATAATAATAATTATCCGAAGTAAGAATCAAACATGCGTTATAAATTGACTTCAATCAAGAAAGCAATAATTCTTAGAAGTGTATGCAAAAATAGAAAAAAAAAAATTTTGGTCAAAAAAAATAAATAAATAAAACAAAAAAAAAAGGTAAGTTTACAATTCCTTTTATTATTACCAATAATTTTTCTTCGATTTATTTGTGTAAAAATTGTATACAAAAATAACAATTGTAAAAAAAAAAAAAATATTTTTTCTATTTTTATTTTTATTTTTCTTTACTGAAATACTAATTTCATATTCGTTATTATTCATTGTGTATTCGAAGAACATACAATATCTACTTAAAAATTATATTTTTCCAAAGAAAATAAAAAAAAAAAAGAAAATTTTAAAATTCTAAAAGCTTATGTGGTGGTAATAATATTCTGTTAGAATTGATCAATAATAACAACAACAAAAAAAAAAAAAACAATAATAACAACAACAAAAGAAAGAAAAAAATTATTGTAAAATTGATGTGATTGCTTAAAAGAAAATTATAATATTAAAAAAATATTAGGAAACCGTGCGAGAATTTTCTCTCTTTATTTCAAACAATATCCTTAATAATATTTGCAATTTTTATAGTCCTTTTATTTTATTTGTTTTTTTTTTTTTCTTTTTGTTGTTTCGGTGTTGTGTTTGTTTTGTATATTCATTCAATTATTTTTCGAAATTGTTTTTCTTGTTTTTCAGCAATTCACGCGAGATGATTTTTTATTTTTTTTTTTATTTATTTGTTGTTTTGTTATTGTTGTTGTTTTTTTTTGTATTGTATGTTTGCTTAAAATATGAACTATATACGCTTAAAAATTTTCCTAATACTTTTTATATTATGTATGTTAAAAAAAAAATGAATGTTATTGTTGTTTTTTTTTTTTCATATTCATTCATCCGGTGTACGCTGTTTAACACACTTATATACATACATACATACATGTACATTCATATTATAAAATGAAAAACATATTATTTTGTTAAAGTTATTAATCATGAGCTTATTGATTTATACTTGAAGCTCTTTTGTTATTATTTTTGTTACTTTTAGTTTAAACCAACAATTCATCAGTTTCTAGATCCTCTTATCCCTTGCTATCTTTTAATTTCCTCCCCTTTCTTTCTATATATATAATATTCGTTCTATTAGACACATACTCTCTATATACTATACAGTTTTCTATTATTATTATATATTATTATTATTATTATTTTTTGTTTTGTTATGATGTGATAATGACTGAACGTCAAGTGTGATATGGTGGTACGTCCTCTATATTTATAGCTTACAAAAAAGAGAAATAGAAAAAAATAACAAAAATAAGAACAAATAAAAAAGAACATTTCACACTGACATCATGAAAATAAGAGGAAAATTGAATGATTTATTGAGTGTTTAGAATTTTAAATAATATGTACATATATGTATGTATGCATATAAATATATATTTTTTTGTATGATATTATAATATAATATAATATAAAAAATGGTATGAATAAAGCATATGTAAAAGGATGTATCAAGGAGGTTTCCCGTTATTTTTCATTTTTTTTTTTTTTTTAATATAATTATTTTTGTACTTAGATTATGGTTGTATTGCCGTATGGTTTATAATTCATTTCATTTACATAATTTAATTTAATTTTAATATATTTATATTGTATACCTTATTAGACCTTATAGACTCGATTATATTGAGGTATCAACGATTTAGAATATAAAGATGGGTAGATTTGATTTGATTTGATTTATTATTATTTTATTTACCATAATTAAAATTACATAAAATGTGAGCACTAGGTGTCGGGAATATTGGCTTGATTTGATTTGTGTAATGTATGTACAATAAAGCATTTAACTTTGTATTGCAATTAATAATGTAAGCTGTGTCTTCATCATCTATTGACTCTATTCGGGGTGAGTCTTAACCTAGTTTACAACTTTCCTCCATTCTGCTCTATTTTGTGTAACTGTCCTTCATCTGTTAACTCTAATTTTTTGACAGTTGTCCTCGATTTCATCCAGCCATCTTGATATTTACTTGGTTCTTTTTGACATCGTTTTTTCATTCATCCCCATCCCATATTCTGCCAATCTTAGTTTTTTAGTGTTAAATTGTTCTGTGTGCATCAATTACCACTTCTATCTCCTCGTTTGATTTTATTTAATATTCACCATCGTCATTTATTTTGGGACCAAATATTTTTCTCAGTATTTTTCTTTCGAATACTTTTAATATATTTTTGTCACTAGTTGTTGAGGCTTCTCAGCTGTAGTTTAAAACCAGTTGTATTGTAGTCTGTTGTTCTTAATTTTACTGTGCTCTTCAAAACTTTAGACCTAAAAACCTCTTGTATTCGTAAAAGCATTTTTGTGCTCCTTGGATTCCATTATTTTTACATGCATTCGATTTATAGTATTGATTAAAGAACCTAGATATATAAACATATTTACTATTTCAAATGTAGTATTATATTTTGAATGGATCGTGTTGTTTCTGTGTGCCCCATTCTCATAAGATTGGTTTTATTCTCGTTAATTTTAATCCTACAGTAGCAGCATTTTCTACAGTCTAGAGAAATATTTCTAATGTGGATACAATTGCAATCGCATCAGCATACGCGCTTATTATTGATGATCTTATGAATCAGTGACCGTATCTGTATAAAACTTTTATTGCGTGGTGAATCATAAGATTCAAAATTGTTGTTGATAGAGTATTATCTTGTCTGAGCTCTGTTTTATTTTGAATTCATCATTGTTATTTTGTTTTGTACAGCTACCTTGCAGTAATAATGTAAGTATACAGCATATTTCTGCACTATAGATTTTGTTTTTGTTCAGGAAGGTAGGTGGATCGTACTGATGCAATATTTGTCCATTTATAAGGTCTTGATTCAATAGTTTTGTGATATAATTATTGTTATTGATGAAGTTTGAAATAATTTGAGTTGTAGTGAATAATGCATCGGAAATGTATTGTTTCATAAAAATATATCTAATCTGAGCATGCTTAGTAAATACAAATATTTTTTCATTCATTGCTACCGAGAATGGCAAAAACTACCTTTTCAATTAATTAAACTATGATAATCAAATAATCAAAGTAAGATTAAGTTAAGTATTGGGTGAAGAAATTCTGAAACATATTGCAGTTTCATACGAAAATCTAAAAATGCAATGAAAATTTTTTTGTGTTCATCATCATCATTATTATCTTGTATAACACCATAAATGAGCCCTATGTGTCGAAGGTTTTCTCAAAACACTATTTATATTTGGGTTATGCAATTCAACCTAATGTCTTTTATTTTATATCCTAAAATAGTTTAATATCATATATATGTATAACATTTTCAAATTCGTTCAGTAGGTTTTTAGAATACAGATATTTATAACTGTATGAGAGAGATCTGTATGAGAGTCACATTTCTTTAATTGGAATTCAAACTAAAACTAGGGATTCTGAGGGAGTTGTTGTATCGGTGTAGGACCTAATGACGATATCTCAAGGATATCTGGAATTGCTAACTTTCCAGAAATATATATTTTTAGTGGCGCATCTTATTTTTTAAGGACGAAAAGGACATTTAAACTATCCTGGTAGTTTTTGTATAAAAACCGTTATATCTGTTGATCTATATTAGATATATTCAGTTTTTGATTAAGTAAGATAACGGTCTGGAGCATATTTTGACATTTATTTGATGATGATTGGTGCTGCCGTTATGTAGTACAAAGTAGAAAATTTTGGATTATTAGGTCCTACGTCGATACAATATCTCCCTCAGAAGAGCCCTAAATTTTTAAAATTTTCTTATTACAGAAAATAATAATAAATAACAGAATTAATAAAATGGATAAAAGTTATAGTTAGTGATAGTTAAATTTCTCTAATTAATAATCAAATAAGTAAAGGTTATAATAGCTGTGCTTTTTTTATACGATTCAAGGTCTAGGTTTTATTAAATTCAAAAAAACAATTTAGATTAATAATATGAATAATTTTTTTAAGTTTGCAAACCTGTAAATTGATATATCAAAAATTTCTATTGAAAAACTACGCAAACGCCACTCGTGATAAATATAATTACTAAATATTTGAGACCTGTATAATAACCAGATAAATATCTGGATTTTGAGTTGTTATGGTAATTTCATATTAAAGTATTGACCTAGACCGCGAACCGGATGAAAAGAATACAGCTAATACTATCTTAGTTCTATTTAAAAATTCATATAAGATAGATAAAGTAGTAAAATTAATACGGATTATTTATAGAAAATACAGTAAAATTAATACAGATCACATAGAAGAGTTCTATAAAAAATAATATATAGTTGATTGTCTAGAACTAACGAATTCAAAACAGTATATTTGATTTTTTTTTTTATACATAGCCAAAACACTAGATGGGGACCTTTTATACCGATTGGTACGTTTGGCTAGGGTGGGAAGGAAAATTAGGAAAGGAGGATGGTAAAAGGGAAGGAGGACAATTACGAACGAAGGTGTTAATTTACATCATGAATTTATTTAGGTCATAAATATAGAATATGTCCTGTTTTGGGAACACATAAGATGGAATTTGATTCCACATTCGGGATGTTGAGGTTATAAACAAATTTCCATAACTTGTCTTTTGCCATCTAGGGATTTCAATGGTGTTGGGATGAGCACATGCTACCCTTCGTGTTTCACGGGGGAAACGCTTAAGTGGAGATAATATAGATTTAATTATTTATAGATTACCAACATACTCAAGTCACTGTCGTGGGGGAATAATATACTCAATCGTGTTTCTATTCTACCATTTTTATTTTTAAATGGAAATTATTTTCAAAAATTTAAATAGCGGCAATAATAAGTTGCAGTAGATGGTCAGTATATTCTATTTATAATTTTTTTTTTTTTTTGTTCTGTTGTTAGTTAGTTATATATTCCACGAGTTATTATTATAAGTTTAATATTCAAAATAATATTAATATTCAATAATAAAAATTGAAGTGGTGTCATCGAACGAAACTTAACATAAATTTCACTCGCTTTCTCCTAACATGTTAATAAATTCATTCTTCATTCGTTAAAGAATTTTTATTATTAAATTGACATTCCAAATTTTATTTTGAAATAAGCAATTTTATCACGATTATTTAAAATACAATAATATATTAAAATTCTTATTTCTTTTTCTCTTCGTCCTCAAAAATATTTTCTCAGGAGTGTAAAATATTGTTGTTATATTGTTTTCAAAAGAAATTTTGTTTTTTTTTTATATTATTTATAACCGTTTGTTTTAAGAATATTTAATTTTAAATATTAATTCCTATATTTGCTATTATTAATGTACATATTATAATTTATTAATTTAACTTTAATTGTAATTATTATGTTCATATAAAGTTTTTAAACTTAGAATTGAAACAAAAATTATGCTACATACAAAATTATTACGAAATATACATGAATATTTTTTAATTTCGTCGTTTTTTTTTAAAAATAAAATAGTAATAATATTAATAATAATAATAATAAAAATAATAATAATAATAAAAATAATAATAATAATAATAATAATAATAATAATTATAATAATAATAATAATAATAACAATAATAATAATAATAACAATAATAATATATAATAATAATAATAATAAAAATAATAATAATAATAATGATAATGATAAAAAGAATAATAATAATAATAAATAATAATAATAATAATAATAATAATAATAATAATAATAATAATGAAAATAATAATAATAATAATAATAATAATAATAAAAATAATAATAATAATAATAATAAAAAAAAAAAAAATAATAATAATAAAATCAAGTTTTGTTAAATGAATAAAAGAAATTACCAGAATCTTATTGAATTAAATTTATATGGAATTTTTAACAGTAAATACATCCCATTCCAGAAGTAAATTTAAGTTACAATACAAAAGTGTATAGGTAGGTAACCGAAAGGAACCGAAGGAAATACCAAAATGAACAAAAACGAAATATTTTTTATGCAATTTATTATTGAAACTTCCATTGTCATCCTCACACTAAAAACACCCATTTACCAAACCTCCTACTCATACACTCTTCTCCACAATTATTTTGAAAATAAGTGAATCTGAAAGAAAAATAATATTTTCATTTATTTTTCGATTTTCTTTTATTATAACTTTGGTTTTCGTAATATAATATTAAATTTTCTATTCTTTAACAAAAAAAAAAAAAAGAATAAATAAAAAAAAAATGAAATTGAAAATTCGTTTTTTATGATTGAAAATGAAGGTTTAAGCTTTGTATTTAGAAATAAAAAAAAAAAAAATGGTGAGAAAACATTTTTTTTTTTTTTTTAAATAAAGCACGAAAAATTCTTAATGGATAAATTCTGTTTGAAAAAGATTGTCGCACAGAATTTAGAGTACTTCTTTTTTAAAAATGGCTCTTTTTTTCATTTTTATTTTCTTTCTTTGTTTATTTTGATGAGTATTCATTTCTTTCTTCTCTACTGCTGCAGCAAAATCAACAAAAGTATTATTCAATACATGTAAGAATCAGTTACTTTGAAATGAAATTAAAGTAAAATATTATCTTCGTTCGAAAACTGTATAGGTATGTATATATACAAAAAAAAAATTGCGTAATATTGCATTTTTTACATTTATTTTTTAAGGAAAATTCAATCATTAAAGATATCTAGGGTTGTAAAATAAGAATAAAAAAGAAACTATACTCTTGTAAAATTTAATTTTAAGTTGCTTTAGTTTTAAAGAGAAGTAAGTATTTTTTTTTTTTAAACTGTAAAATTTGGTTTAAATTGTATTTCAAACTGTAACAAGTTACTGTACAGTTAACTTGAACAATATTTAGTTAGGTTTTTCAATTAGCTTAAATTACATTTAGTAAAAAATTATAGGTTGTTAATATGAATTATCAAAATTTAATGGAACACCACCCTATCCCAGCACTCTTGCTTTTAAGCTATACCGCATTCTTGAAATTATCTATATTAGGGTATACTTACTATTAAAGTAGCAAAAAAGTTGGGTTGCTGTAACCAAATTTGATACAAATCACCAACATTCGGTTACAATAAATTACGACAACGATTTGTTACGAACGTAATATTCATTCTACAGACACGGATGGTTAATTGAACAAACCGAATTATATATATAAGTTAAGTAAGATCTATTTGGTTTATTTTATAAAAATTCAGTCTTTTACCACATCATTTTTTTTATCTGCTTTATAAAATTTAATGCAGAATGTTGAATTGTATGTTACTTACGTACCTATAGTCTTAGTTTTTAAGTAAAAATTGAATAAAAATATTAATAAATTTTAATAAATAATAATAATACTTATCTAGTTTATTCAGGCTATTAATAACAGCTTTTTACACTGCAATAGATAATTTGGTAAGTTGTTAATGATATCGAATACCCTATGGGTAATGTGGTACCTTTTAAGATATCATGTTACGTATGTTTCACTTCAAAAGACATATTTATAATTTACTTCTTATGAAACATTTTATTTAATCTGTAAAATGAAATAAAAATACGGTACAAATATCTGAACCATTTCAAAGCCGATTTTCATAGTATTCTTTTAAATGATAGATATTTAAAATGAGACGTAGCGAAATTAAATATTTGCTCAAAATTACTTTAATTTTAAATTTTAAATTTCAATTAAAAATTTCACTCCATGTATAAGTCAATTTAACTTAAGAAATTGTGTATAAGTCAATAAATCCATGTATAAGTCAACTTAACTTAAGAAATTGTGTATAAGTCAATAAATCCATGTATAAGTCAATTTAACCTACAAAAATTTCAATTTATCAAATTGCCACAAATCACCCATCGCCAGAACTAAATTTAAATTTAATCTTTGGGTTGTAAAATAAATTATTGCCAATGCGGTTGTTGTCTAAGATAAATCAATAAAAAAATAAAATATAGTACCAAGTATAAATTGAAATTATGAAAAATTTAAATCTTCATTATGGCTCAATAATACTACTAGTGCCAAAATGTCCATTGATATTTTTCTTTCATACATTCTACATACTGCCAATCCATAATACCTATCAGTAGCGGATGTATGGGATGTATGGGCTAGCTGAAATGTAACAAAAAACCAAAATATTTCCATCCGTTGGAAATTTGTAAAAATATGTTGTAATGTTTTTTTGTACATTGAACTTCCGAATCTTAATGGAGATTACAAGGTGAGCAGTGCCCAGCCTGATACCTATGTTAAAAACAAAAAAATTATGTATTCTCTCAACTCTCATTCTTTCATTCATAATTAACTATTCCATTATTATTGTTGTTGCTATAATTGTATTAGTTGATACTCTTTGCTGATAATTTCATAATATATTCATATTCAAAAACGTTATTACAAGAATATGAATAAATTATGAAGATGGATATTGAATAAAGAATTTGGTTTCTGTGAATGTACATACATAATATTTGGTAACTACGGTTTCCGACATCAAAACAAAATTAGTAGATATATGAGTAAGATATTCTGCGAATAAATATACGTACAACAACATTAGAATGACATTTATTTCTACTTTATTTACCTTGTTATTGCTTAATATTCTATGTTAGGGTTCAAAAATCATTAGGATGAATCATAAGCACTTTGAAAAGTATTACAAATTGTCTCTATGCATGTATCTCAGCATAATTCGTAGCTAAATCTATCTGCAGTTAAATCTTTTAAATAGTCGCTCAAAAGATAGATACAATCGTCTACATAGATACAATCACTGAATCCGGTATAAATGAAACCGTCCATCGGATTTTGGTGGTTATTCTTCAATTGCAAATTGTTGCTGTAAAATGCTATTTAAATTAATTAACATTTGAATTATTGTGTTGCATTAAATAGATATGTTGTAAAATGAGAAAGACGAAAATTCGTTGTCTGGTTGCAAAATTTTTACAACTCCTGTTGGGCTTAAATCTGTTTTTTTTTTATAAGTATCATTCCAAGTCTATAGCATGAAAACCCCAACTGGTTTTACACTGAGATTTTTATTGATTTTCCTTTAGAATTTTGTAACTATCTATTAATTTAAATGTGAAAAACTATATCTATTGTAGAGTATAACTCCTCCTTCATAAGAGTATAGTTCCATGTTATTTTTACTGTTAACCAAATTATATTTCAACTATTCTTTATCATTTATTTTATTCGAATAACGAATTCGAAAAACCCATGAATATTTATCAGGAATGGAACGTGGGACTTTTGGGTTGAAAATCAGCCGCTCTACCTATTGCGCCATCCAGCGTGTATTCTGAGTGAAAATCATGTATCATATCCCTTAATTCACGTGAAATGTCAACAAAATCTGCAACATTGTTATTACTTTCAATGCAAAATTTGAATAAATTTAATTTTCTGAATAATGAGTTAATTTTTTCCTTTTAGTTGGAGAATCCGCTGCAGCATCTTTCTCATCTTTATCATGCACATCATCTTCTTAACCGGTTAGAATATTGTGTATTGCAATGGCTAATTATTATGCGATTCCAAGAGCATTCAAGGGAAGCCGAACAAGAGGCAAGAATAAAAGGTACTACCAATTTTGGGTCGGCAATTGCTAAGCTAACCGGGTGTTCCACAGCTTGCGTATCGTCTTTTTATGAGGGAAAGGAGCGGTTGTTTTAAAATTTAAAAAAAAAATTCATTAACCAAATCGAAGGTGGTCTATCGATTGGTGATATTTTTAACTTCCGGAAAGGACCGGAAAAGGGTTTTTAAGCCCAAAAGTCATTGGATGAACTCGAGATTTTCAAATGGTTATTGTTTTTTGCAAATTCGGATTCTATGGCAAAAAATAAGAAAATTATGTTTAACAATTTTTTTTGTTTTCTAAAACCCACCATATTTTCCTTTGGTAAAAATTATTCATAATCATTTTTATAAATAATTTGTTTTTCATGTTATCATATTTTTTATCTCAGTTCTGGGTTCCTACAAAAAAAAAGAAAAAAAAATTTACTTCCCGTGCCCTAGGTGTAAAACTCACACGGATACGCCTAGGGTACACCCTCCCAACCCACAAACACCTTTACACCAGATCACCACCACCGACATGTATTCATTGTCCCGAAATCTTAACAATAAAACATATCCTTACAGAATGCCCATCCAATAATCCAATCACGTCCCAATACACCTTTACGCCATTAAAAGCCCTACAATTTTCAAATTCATCCCATATATCCCTAATTAAAGCACTCCTTACCCACCACAACATCTGGGAACAAATATAGCACGCCACCGTTCAGTCAATCCTCAATTCAAAACAAGTTAACCAATCAAAAACACCGTTACTGTAGAATAGAATCCACTGCACATCTAGGCTCAGTGGCCTGGATAAAAGCAGGAATAAAAAGAATATTTTTTTTTCTTTTTGTTTTTTTCTTCTTTTTTTGTTTTTGTTAATTAAAGTTTTTTATAATTGTATAAATTAATATTTGCTTTTAGTCTATTTTAGATTTACACTTACATGGAATTCTCTTAATTTACATTTGAAGCTCAAATGAAATGTATTTAGTTCATTTTTTTTATTTTTATTAAAATAGAGTTAGTAATGTAGTGTTAATTAGTACGTAAATTAGGCACTAAGTACAAATTGAAATTTAACCTTAATTTTTCTTATATTTATAGTTTATTCTTTTATTTAATTTTTCTGTAGTACATAAGCTAGATATAAGATCAGATAATGAATTGTAAGAAATTTAATTTTTTGTTAAAAAGGCCCACATCCCGAAAGGGAAAAGGACCTCAAGTGGACCTGCAGATTTATCTACAGGTCCACTGTTTAATTAAATTAAATTAAATTAAATTAAAATTTACTTTGCAAAAGTTTCTTATTTTTTGACGTAGAACCCGAATTTGCATAACAACGTACCCCTTCCCATTTGAAAACTTCGGTTTCGGGCCAATTCGGGCTTCATAAACTCTTTTTTGGACCTTTCCGGAAGTACAAAATTTCACCAATCGATACGCATGCTCTGGAACACCCCGTATAATTGATGAATATCATAAAACTGATAAACCCAATTTATGATAAATAAAGGAAAGGAGGTGCGTAAAATAAGCAAATTAGACACACACGATAGTTTACAATTTCGAGGGAACAGATTGAACAAGCATTTAGGAATATGATAGTCACTGCTATTACACTGATGTAGAGATACAAGTAAAATATGTAACTGTTAGGGATAAGGATATAAAAGTTAAAAAATAATTAAGAAAATTAGTTAATCGCAACCACTGATAATGGCATTATGTTGCTTCCGAAATATCGATATTTGCTATCAAATATGAAAAATTATTAGTGAACGGAAACCTGGCAACAATTAAATTAATTAATTAGTACACCATTACATAACTAGATTAGTTGTAGTAGTTTGAACTACTAAAAAGTTGAGTTGATTGGCTCGTGGCAGAGGAATTAAAAATTATGTACATGTATTGCATACATGTCATATATTGAATAAAACAAACAAAAACGAATAACAAAATCATCCGAGAATATTGCGACTTATTACACAAAAACAATAAGGACTATACAAAAATTTAGCAGCCAATTGTACTTGAAGTACATTTAAACTTTATTTAAATTTTATTAATCAATTCCGTAAATTTATTAGTCTTACAATATAAGAGGGTTCTACCAAAATATTAAAAATCGTTAAAACTTTACTTTAATTTAAAAAAAAAACTGATTCTATCGTACTTCTAAAATTTTATGAATCAAACTATGAAAAAATTTTAAATTATTTGTTGAATTTCTTTTAAAACCTACTCATTTTCTATTTATTCAGCAATCAAAATTTTGTGAAGAAAGAAAATAAAGTTGAATTTATTTAATTTAGAGCCACATTTTAATATTAGTATACTCCATCTTTAAATTCTATTAAAATCCCACCATACCACAATGGATTTAATTTTCTAGTTCTATTATTACTTTTTAACCATCTTTTTTTTCTATTTGATAGGATTAAATATAAAAATCTTCGGATTGTTTTTTCTTGCTGATTATCAATACATTGTTTTTGTGAATAGAACCGAAAAAGAAGAAGAAAAAAATAAAATAAAAAAATCTATCTTTATTATAGCCCGAAAATAAATGTAAGTGAAGATGAGATGAAAACAAAACTAATAATATGGACGAAATCAAATAATAAGATTTCGATTTCAATGAAAAGCTCTTAGGTCAATTGAATTTATTCGCGGATAAAAAACAAAATAAATAAAATAAGAAAGAAAAAGAAAGAAAATGTTGTTCTCTCTTTCTTAACTCTGTGTGAACTACAATTATTTGTTATATAGAAAGAAAAAAAAGCCATCGATTAAATTAGAAAAGAAACGCGTATTAATTTAAGCTTTGAAAAAAAAATGGTTTAAAAATAGAAAACAAAAATTTTGTAAAAACGTGATGGAATCGGTTTCAATTTAACGAATTTCCACAAAATCAAAGAAATTCTGTTGAAAAAAAAGTTTGAAGACTCTTTTTGATGTGTTATAAATAGAAAAAATTAAATTTGAATTTTATTTTTAAATTCTATTTCCGGAAATAAAAAATTACGGTTGTGTGTTTTGTAGATAGGGAGTTTTCCATAGAATTTTCCATATCCAAATATTTTTTGATTTGATTAAATTCATTAAAAATTGAATAAAAGAAAATAAATAGTCTAATCAACATCAAGCATCTACCTATTAAAAGATGGTATGAATGACGGATGGTAAAACAAGCAATTCATGCCTAATCCAAGAAGAATGAGACAATTTTTTATTTAAATTTTTCAATTAAAAGTCGCAGGCACTGGTAAAGAAAGTACACTGGTGAAGAAAGTATAATGGTAAAGGAAATATCCTGAATTACGGAATAAAAGTCGAGTTTCCTTTCCCGAATCATTTATATTTATTTTGCAAATATCGATATTTCGGAAACAACTCACTTCTTTCATTAGTGCTTGCGACTAATTATCTAAAAGTATCCTGGTAATGAAAGTACACCGCTGAAGTAAATAACAAAATCCCAGGAGAAGATAGTATTGTGGCAGAAATGCTTAAAAATGCAAATGAAATGTTTATCTCTAAGTAAATGTTTATCTCTAAATGTAGGAACTCTGTCAAGCAAATGAGAAAAATGTATCATTGTCCCTATCTACAAAAACAATAAACTTAATTGCGCCAATTATGTAGACAGATTACACTATAAACACGGCGCACCCGACTCTCTCCAATATTATAAATAATAGATTGAGACGTATAGCCGAAAATATCCTAATAGATTACCAAAATGAATTTAGATCAAATAGATCTAAAACAATTTTCAAGGTAACAATTTTATTGCTATAAGACTCTTGCGCATTCTTATAACACTATTATAAACACTATCATAAACACTATTATAGCAGTATTAGTGTTAATTTGATTGCTCCGCAATTGCTGCGAAAGGTTATAAATACGTTATAGCACTAAAATGGAGAATCCTATAAGGCATGGGAGCAAGTACTGTAATATTGTTATAGGATTAGTATACAGGGATTAGTGTATATGTTTTTATTTTGAAATGATATTCATTTGAAATAATTTATGTTATGCGAGAGTGAAAAAGATATTAATTTTTATTTTCAAATAATAATTTTATGGAGTTTATTTTTATTTCCTGAGAAAGAGAGATAGATATTAGTTAATAATATAAAAAATGTCTTACTAATAAAGAATATATTTCTGTCAAAAATAATTGTATTAATATTTATAATCATTGTGACCAAAATTTGGCTGTGATTGAAATTTCATTGACAATTATTATAAAAATAATTCGAAAAAATAGATTACCCTACAAAAATAACCAATTTTTAAATTAATAAAAGAAAATATATTTTTAAATTGCATCTTTAAAATATTTAATAATGTATGTTAATTAATGCATAACATCAAATTTGATATTTAAATAATTATTCTTTTAAATAAAAATGATATTTTTGCGAAAATATTTATCTAAAAGCTACAGTAAGTTTATTAGTAACATTATATGAATACAGTAAAATAATAACACCACTACTGCTATTACAGCAATTCTATTCTTATAACAACACTTTAAATCTTGATATAGGATTACGCACTTTTAGATTTATAAAGACATTGCTGTATCACTTGCGGAAAATCCCATTATAACAACTCCCGCAATTGCTATAAGAACACTCTTACATCAATATTAATCACATTATTCCGATAAAAACATCATTATAACACCTTTAGTGCTTATCGGGAGTCATATAGAAGTCTTGTAGGACTAATTTTGTTTTTATAACAATAAAATGTTACGTGGGCTACTATCGATTAAATATTTCTCTGAGACATAGCATAAAAAAATTCTACTAATTCAATAAAATTATCTACCTGCTAATTATTGATTCCCACCAGGCTTTCGGCACAATAAATGATATGGTTGAAACTATCTGTTATAGCATGGGAATCCTACGAAAATTGACAAATTATTCTAACACTCAGACACATAAAATGCAATGTAACAGTGAAAAACAAAATAAGGGTCAAATTAAAAACAAAAACAGGTGTCAGACAAGGTCTGATACTCTGTCAATAACAATTTTTAATCTTATGCTTCAGCACGCAGTAAATAAAATATAGACAAAGGAGGGCACATATTTATAGCATAATCCATTATAAGCACGTATGCTAACGATATTAAATTTTTATAATTAAAAAGTAGGCTTAAAAATCAACGAAGACAAAACAAAATATCTAAAAATGTCAAGAAATGAACAAATAAGAAATACTCAGAATATAACAATTGGAGAATACAACTTTGAAGGAGTTATACAACCTTTACATACCTCGGAGCAACAATAAGAAGTGATAATATTATGCAATGCTGTATTCATAATAGAATTCAGGCTGGAAATAGATGCTACTATGCAAACAGAAAGTTGTTTCAATCAAAATTAATATCAAGAAAGGCCAAAATGACGATATATAAAACTCTCATACGACCCATAGTGACGTATGGATGCTAGGTATGGACTGTGAACGTGGCCGAATAGAATAGCCTGCACATATTTGAAAGATAATTCTCCGAAAAATACTCGGGCCAAGCATCAGAAGCAACAGCGAGCTCAATAGTATGATTGATAGTGAGGACATTGTACGGTTTGCAAAGGCCCAAAAGCTAAGATGGGCTGACTACGTAAGTCGAATGCACGAAAGCCGAAAGCAAGCAGTGGTGCTGAATAGAAAGCCCAATAGCAGCCGTGGCAGAGGAAGACCAAGAAGCAGATGGGCAGACAACGTGAAAAACGATGCCCATACCCTACAAATACCAAATTGGAGACAAGCGGCCCAAGTTCGACCTTTTTGGAGGAGCATAGTGATAAAGGCCAAAGTTCACCTAGAGCTGTAGCGCTATAAGATGATGATGATGCTAACGATATTACAATTGTAGCCACATCTCTTAACGAATTAAAATAAATAATTCTGACTCTAGTAAAATAAGCGCTGAAGTTGGAAGTTCCGGAAATACTTATACCCACTACTGTTCTGAATTCAATAAAGTAAGCTTGTGAAGTTTTTATATTTTGAATATAACAGCATATTTTGATCTGTACAATTCCCAAACTAATTACTTATTACTATAATATTACTGTAATTTATTGTCTCTTAAATAATAATTCATGATTGGATCCTTTATCAAAAATAAATTGATATCTAAATCTTTTCATCAATTTTTAATAATTAATAATTTGTAGTAATTTCTATTTACAATCTATCGATCTACTACATACAAATAACCAGATATACGTAATGATTTTGTATTAATCAGAAAAAATCTCGAGAGAGATCTCTAATCAAACAAACGATTCGAATAAATTGTCTTTTAACTAAATTAAGTTTATACAATAATGTTTTCCTTTTATATTTATTTATTTTTTGTTTCATTTTTATTCTAGCTATCTATTTTCAATATTCCCTACTCCTTTATTTTATTTTTTTTATACAATTCTATATATCTCTTTTTCATCATTTTAAATTCGGTTGCAATTTAGAAGTTTCTAGTAATGAATTTTTAATTTTAGTTTTTTCTTTGCTTTTTTTTTTAAACTCATTTACCACATCATACCCTGAAAATAGTCTTTATGGTAACAATTTAGTGTAAATATTTTTTGATGACCAGAGCACTAAAAGCTTTTTTTTTTAGAGCGATTTTGTTATTTTTATGCTTGTTATTTTTGTTTTGTAATGAAGTCAAATAAATTCGAAAAAGTCTCCCATGCAACTTAACTAACCAAAGAATCAGCTGAACTGATATTAGATTTTGCTACGGGTACATAAATACATAGTACATAAATTTGTACAGTATCAATATTTTATCATCATGAAATTTCCTTTTAGAATTCTCGTCCTTCAAATTGTAATAAAATATATGTATACACACATAATATATAATAATATAATCAACAACACAAATTTTGAAAATTAAACTTTTATCAATTGGATTGAAGTAGAGAGAGAAGAATAGAAAAGTTCTATGAGATTTAGTCCTATATGACTTAATGCCATTATAAGTTTTACAAATATTAAATTGTTATAAATATTTTGGATTTGTATTAGAATTATAAAAATGTAATAATTGATATTAGTAAAGTATCTATAAGTTACATTTTTTTTGTTTTGTTTCCCAATGAAACATCACAACCTGTCTCTGAAGGAGACATTCAGTAGTTTGTTTGACATTTTTTTATGTGATATGTGTTGATTTTGCTCCATTCACCCTAATTCTCCCCTTTTTTAGCCATTGCTGAACTTTATTTATGCTGTGTTGCAGAATCTCTGTGAGGCCAGTATGGCCGTATTATCAGTGAAAGTGGCAATGGTTGTTTCATTTGTTGTTGGTAAGCCTGCAGTTTAAATGAGATATAAGACAGGATCTAAAGACGCTGCCCTATGGTACACCTGACATAATTTCATTATTTGGTGTTTTAACACCTTGACGCTTCACCAAAAAGTGTATTTCGATAAGATATGACCGCAGCAATAAATAGTAGTTCTGTGATAAAATTTTGTTAAGTTTGTACAGCAATCCTTCATGCCAGACTTTATCACATGTTTGACTAATGTCTAGAAAATACCGCTGAATAGTACGTTTTTCCTCTAGGCTTAACTTGATTAACATCTGCTATTCTATGTATTTGCTCGATAGTTGCATGTTCGTTTCTGAACCCGAATTGATGCTCTGGAACAATTTTGCTTTTTTCCAAAATCAGTGTTAATCTTTACAAGAATAGTCTTTCAAATAGATTTGATAAGCACTGTAGTAGGCTAGTCGGTCTGTAGGATGTAATTTCTTCACCTGGCTTGCCTAGTTTTGGTATAAGTATTATTTCAGCAATTTTCCACTGGGATGGAAAGTAGCCACATCTTAGAACAGCCTTCATAATATATATCAATATTTTATAACCTTCTTCCGGCAATTTTTTCAATATTTTTCCACTAATTAGATCATAACCTGGGGCTCTTTTTGTTTTGATATTATTTTTAATCATTGAGGTTATTTCATCCATAGTAAAATTCTTGGCTGTTAAATCCGTTTGAAGTGAAGTGGTGAGGAAATTATATATTTCTGAATCCACGTTTGTTCTTTCTGACGGAAATGGTTTAAATACTTGTTAAGGTGTTCTGCGAAAGCTTCTGTCTTTTCTTCATTACTACGTGCCCAATGCTGGTTATTAGTTCGTATTGGTGGATTGAACGGCTGTTTCAGTTTTTTTGTAGCTTTAGAAATCTTAGAACTAATTACAACAAAACGCAGAGCAAGGAAAAAATTGCACCAAACTAGAGCTTCACAAGATAAAATTAGGCTAAATAATCTCACGCAACAACTAAGAAGAATAATTAACGAAGCAAAAAACAAATCGATTAATATATATTTAGAAAAATTAGCAAATGATAAAAGTACTGATTAGTCTCTTCGGAAGACAGCTACAAATCTACAAAGACCTATTAAAAAAATTCCTCCAATTAAGAAGTTGGACGGAAAATGTGCTGATAAGAGATAACGGAGAAAAAGCTAATTATTTGCGGAACACCTAGAAAACACATTTCAAACAAACAAGGAAGAAGAAGGTGAAGATCTAAATTTAGAATCAGTTCAGAAAAGAAATTAAAAACAATACTAAATCTAAAAATGCCTCGGGATATGATTTGATAGGGGGCAGATTTTAAAGCTACCACCAGAAAAGGCAATAGTTAAAAAAACGAAACTTATAAATGCTGCATTCAGAACAAAATATGTGCCAAAATTGTGAAAACTGGCCGAAGATCCCAAAGTAGGAATACCACCGAATGAAGTATCATGGTATAAATCAATTTCACTGCTGTCTATAATGTCAAAACTGTTTGAAACAATTCATCTAAAAAGATTCAAATCTATTATGGAAAGAAATAATATAATCCCGTATCAGCAATTCGGTTTTAGAGAAAAACATGCTACAATAGACCAGGTACATAGAATAACAAACACTATTGAAAAAGCTCTAAAGAAGAAAAGAAGGTCTGTTCAGCAATCTTTTTGGATGGGACTCAGGCATTAGATAAGGTGTAGCATAAAGGGGTTGAATTGTAAAAGGAAAACAATTCTTCGAAAAAAACATTCAGAGAGATACTTCTACATGAAACAAGAAAGACATATTCCGATCTTAAATAAATCAATGCCGGAGTTCCTCAAGAAAGTGCGATACTTTGTCCGATACTGTACCTGCTGTACACTTGTGATTTTCCTGCACTAGAAAATAATTTAATTGCGACGTTTTCAGCTGATACAACAATTCTACTCACATCAAAGTCAAAAAAGAAGAATTACAAATCCGCTATAGAAAAATGTACAAGCCCACAGGTAAGAGTTTTACCTTCACAATACAAAACAAACTTTTGCTCTATAAACAACTACTGAATGGCATATCGCATATAAATTTTTGCATATCCATTCTTATATCATAATCTAAAATTAACAAAATGACAGCACATATGATAGAAAATGAATTTACAATGGCGATTTTCCGGTTTTTAAAATCAAAATTGCCATTTAAAAAAAAAATAACTGGGCATGACACACCCACGTGTAAGTATTGAAGGTTAATTACTAACAAAAAAAAAATTATATTTCTCCTACCAAACCATACTATTCTTCTTTTAAGCTGCATTTATAAAGATCATTAAAATGTATACCTATATACGTAATATTTGTGATAATCACAAAATCTTAAGATAAAGTTGTAGGCACTGTAAAAAGTTGTCTTAAAAGCTAGAAATTTTCAAAATGTGACGATATGAAACGTAGGTAAGTTACAACAGATTAATTTTATGTCATATTATCATATTTAGGTACTACTTACTCTATTGCAAAATAGTTCCGCCAAATATGTTGCTTTGTAATTGAAATCCGTTTCAGTATTGGGCTAATAATTTCCCATTTTTGCCATGAAGTCCGGAAGAGATAAAATGAGAGCTTTTATAGATAGTAATTCAATAAAACATTTTTTTATGTTGTTGGCAGTAGCTTAGGTAGAATTACCTTCGATTAAATTACATTTACTTTTGCTTACACATTTTACTATACTAGTTGATGTATGGATAGTATGAATAATTCAGCTGTTCACTACACACTACTTACTATTATCACCAAAAGCCAAGATACTTATGAAATATAAATAAAATTAGCGCAGTAGTTTCTGAGATAAGCATTTTCGTGTAAATTTCGGGACAGACATTGGCATCCCTAATGCTAGTGACTATTTAGAATCTAAAATGTGCTCAATTTCAAGTATATAGTTCATCGAGAAGCTAATCTAAAATTTATTTTAAAAATGTGTATCGCACAGAATTTATATGTACCGACAAGAATCAGAAAGTTAATAAAAACGTATTGAAAAACAACTGTTAGAAAACTATATATTTATGTAATAGATCTAATAGATGGTGTCTTTCAAAGATATATTTCTGCCGGTTACTGTTTCCGTTTACTGTGCACACACGGAAATGAAAGACACCGTTGTTAGATTAAAATTCAGTCTCAGATGGACCATTGAAGAGAATAGAATAACATCTGTAGTTGTATAACTAAAATCTTGAAACAGCTATAAAATACTAAGAATGATAAAATTAATAATAAAATCTGTGTAAATAAAATAAATAAAACATTTAAAATTAATTGAAAAATAAAGTTTGTGGGAAATTAAATAATTAGAGTTTTAATCATTATAATAACTATAAAAGTAATAAAAAATATTCCGGAGAAGAAATATTAACTATATAAACAACAAGTTTTTAATGTTGAGGTATCTTTCATAAAGCGTAGTTTAATAAAATTATTTTTAACATTCCATGGTGCTTTTACAATTGAATAAAATGTATAATTTGAACAGCAATCTCTTAACAATTTCAATATGTACTTATTTCCGAAAATAATTTCACTGATACAGCTCTATTACCCTACCAAGATGCTTAATCGAATTTAATAAAATATTAAATATCGTGAAATAAATTAATGCTTATTTATGCATTATTAAAAACGTTTACCATTATAGTCAATTAACATCAAATGAAGTATAAAATTAATAATTTCAATATTTTAATATTAATACGATATAATAAAATGTGGACTTATCGACTCTACACCATATTAAATCCTTTACTGTAAAACTTAAAATATACACAAACAACATAAAAAAGAAAATAAATTCTATAATAAATTTAAATTGTTGTATGGACCGGGACATCATTAACATCTTTAAATTCTAATAATAACTAAACATATCCATACATATTAAATTAAATGCATTCCTATTATTTATTGTACATACTTTCATTCTATGTATATATTCTTCTATCAATATTATTATATCTATAATTATATTATATTCAGTTAAAGTTAAAATTAAAGGAATACAAACAAGAATAATAAATTGTCGTTATACAAAATAATTTTATAATAATACATTCTTCTTCTCTATAAAATAATATATATTAGGCAATATTGTATTCATATTATATTAGAGATTCGGTTACATCTATCTCCCCTTTAAATAATAATAAACAAAAATAGAAAATTGAAACTCAATAATAGTTATTTGTTAACTATATAAAATATTCATTAGGAGTTATAAAAATTTAAAAGTTACTCGTAACATTTATCATCATTTCAAATAGTATTCAAACGTTTTCTAGTATTAAAATATTTTAAGTATACACGAAGAAGATTATTTATAGTTATCAAGATGTTGTGACTGCAGTATATTGTACAGGATTCATTACCGATACCAAACAGATACCTACTACTATAACAGAATATTAAAAATTTATTATTTACATTTATATTTAAATTAGTATGGAATGTAAACAAAAATGTTTTATTGATTTTAGGAGTGATAAGGATAAAAGAAGAGTGATTTAAAAAATAGAAATAAAAAAATATTTACATAATAATTACAATTGTCTAGGCTACATTATTTGTATTCAATTTTTTTAATAGAATTTAATGAAATTGTAATATAATTGGAAACTTTAAAATCTCGATTTCATCAACGGTATCAGATCAGTTAAATAAGTCATTTGTTATGAAAAGACTTAACAATTTTAATTCAATTTTTGTGATAAATTCTTGGAATGAACTAAGTTTACCTAAGGCACTTCAAATTCATCTTTAGTAATGTAATGAAAAACAAAAATCTGTTTTGCTTTCTTTTTTTGTTATTATAAACAATTCCATTCTTTTATAGGACTTTTTTATACTTATGAACTGACATATTTAGTGTACATGATTTTTCAATAAATTTTAATTAAAAATATCGTAAAATACTTCATAATTGACACCCATGAGAAAATTTCTACTTTGAGCAATAACATTTCTAAGAAATTATTAATACCGTAAACAATTTATAGTAATTTCGAATTACTATTTTCGAATTTATTTTTATAACATCGTCGGCTTATCGTAAATACCATGTATCTCATTTTTTTAATATTTTATATTTTTAACTGACATGTTTGTATTGGAATTTGGCATCTTTCCATTGACTTGTTCTACGAAAATATTATTATAACGGTAGTACACAACAAATGTAAACAAAAATAAAACCAAAAAGCATAATAACAAATTAATATTAGTCATTATTATGCCTGTCTTCAATTTTTGTTGGAATAGCAGCTGCCAATGCTGCACCTTTACCACGGTATTTAAAAGAAAATCTTTTAAGTATTTGCCCATTTTATCAAGCATTTGCAAGGATGAATTTGACTATTTTAATTTTATATAAATATTTCGCCCACATAAAGACCAGTGTGATACGTTTTGCAAATATAAAACTGGTAAGATTTCTGAAAATTAATACATTGAACATAATAAAAAGTCGGATTTGATTTAGCTTAAATGGAAAAGTCGACGGATAAAGAACGACCTCTAAATAATGAAGTTGATTCAAACACGATGGATATTCAAAAATGTGTTCAAGACTTGATGCTAGTGCCCTCTACTTCAAAAATTAAAATTATAATAAATAATTAATGGTTCATAATTATACAATCTATAATTTAAATGATCACAATTGCGTCAATTACTGGTGGAATGAATGTGTGAAAGTGAATTTAGGGCATTAAGTTTCATTTCTTGTCTTATAAAACATTTACACGACTATTTTACTCCGGATCGTAACATTGTAATCTTTTTTTATTGTTGTGGATATCAGAATAGAAATGCAATGATATTAAATGCTCTACTTCACTTTGCTGTTCAGAAAAACATTGTGATAGAGCAAAAGTATTTAGAAAAGGGTCACATAGAAATGGAGTGATACGCTGTTCACAGCATGACTGAACGAATGATAAAAAAAATTCAATTTATTTACCAAGCCAATATGTCAGCTTAACACACCAAGCACGAGGAAAACCTTTTCCAAAGCATTTTATTTAACACATGAGTTCTTTTTCGATTATAGCGATGTCGATTATATGAAGTATAAATCAATAAGATCAGGACGATAATCCCACGATAGAATCCAACAGTAACAGATCTCACGGCACTTAAATACAATCCAGATGGTACTATTTTTTTAAAATAAATTATGGAATGTCCCATTAAAAAAGCTGCATATTCAACAGCTAAAAATTACTAAGTCAAAATACAAACATTTACAGGAATTAAAATCAGTAATTCCTGAAGATAATTATTGTTTTTATGACAATTTACCAAAAGAAGACATATTGTAATAATATTTTAAGCATCTTTAAACAATTTTAATGTTCCTATATTGATACCGAGTTGAATTATTTATAATTTGTGTTAATTTATTTTTGGTTTTTGTTATTTGATTGAACTGTTATTTATATTATGTTAAATTAATTTATTTTTTGTTTTTCAATTTTATTTGAACATTAAAAAAATATTTTTGAAATACGTATCTTTACTACAAATTTTTTTAATACCACGTAAGTTAGATAAAACTTGTAATACTTTATATTATATAAAAAAATATTTTCCAAATAATGTATTACGTAATACATTAATAAGTTAGAAAAAATCGGGTTCTTACAATTGATGACTCATGAAATAATTAATTTTTTCTCTCTCCTGGAAATTCAAGAAAAATTAGATACGTGGTAATTACGATACACCGACGACAAATAATTTTTTTTTATTATTAGTCAATTTGAAAAAAATCTGCTAAAATATGTTAATTAAAAGCCCTCTGGAGTATTTGGTACCCTTCTGGACTAAATGGAACCATTTACCACTAATTATTGGTACTCTTAAAAAATTCAAAAACCAACTTTTGGAAAAAAATTGAAGCATCTAGCTACTGATTGTAGAATCCTTCTTGTTGTATTAGAATCAGAATTATCTGGAATTTAGCACATCCATCCCTTGTCATTGATGACACTACAAGACCCCCCATGTAATCAAAATTGTTTTTCCAAAATAATCTTAATGGCTTTCATATAGATACAATATCATTGATTGTGTTAGGTTACCTGCAGTTGAAAAAGAAAACATTATTGTCAAATTTGATTCTATTATTTATATAATAACTATCTAAAATAACCTTGATAATGCAACTATTAATTCAATCATCCTAGTCATCGACAGGAATGGCTACAATTCTGTTGAAAATCCACAAAATATGTTTGTAGTGTAAAAATTAGAATAAAAAAGAACTGTATATCAAGTCCATTACCCTACTTTTTTTTATTTTTTATTTTTTAACTTCATTTACATGCTGTATTAAGTATAAATGCAATAAACAAATATTTGGGATAGCATTTATTTATTTTGACTTGTAACAGCGTTTTTAATCGAAGAATATTGCACTTGTATGAATTTACGATATCATTATATTCTGTTGTTTTTTTTATTTACTACCTCTCTGATGTTTTATAAATCAAGGATATTGAATTTTTCATTTAAAATTTCTCCTCTGACCTCCAGGTGTCATTATATCCTATATCCTAAATTAACACGGGCTAAATTATTTGGATAAGCTTGAAATTTGGGCCTGTAGTTGGATAGATATATTTGGTTATCAATGTTTTGCTCATTTTCGAGTATGATTTATTTGTATTATGCTAATGTTATTTTTCGCTGAGTAATTCCAAAGCTGGATTCGATCTATCCAAAAAAGTTTTATTATGGCATTATAAATTAAGATCTTAACTTTTACAGGCTGGCTTTTATACAAAATATTATTATTAATTAATGACTATTTTTTGATGTAATTGCATGTCATCACTTTTCAAATCAAAAATGCTCTCAGCTCTATACTTTGTGTACATATATTGTAAAATTTAATTTTCTTTAGCTCTATACAGAGCAAGCAAAAACATTAAATTTCACCGAAAGTCAGACATAATTTTTTTTAAAATTACGATCAATCAGAATGAAAAATTTTTCTATGGCTATAAAAATTCTTTTAATTTATTTGTGGGAGGCCAAAAAATCCAAAATATTATAAAATATCATATCCCACATACAATTTTATTGTTTTAAAATTAAAATTAGTACTAAAAGACTCCCAATGGATACTAAAGGTGTTATGATGATGTTTTGTGGGGGAAAAATGCAATTAATATCGCATTCGATTAAAAATCATCTTATATCAATTGCAGGAGTTGTGATTACGGAATTTTCAGCAAGTGCTACAGTAATGTTTTTATAAGTCTAAAATTGCGTAACCCTATAACAGTTTAACTGTAAAATTTCTACAATAGCAGTATAGTATGGTTATTATTTTGGTTTTATTCCAACAGTAACACTAATATTGCTATATGATAACTTGTAGCATTACTATATAAAATAAAAAAGACAGCAAAATTATACTAATTATTTTGAATAAATAATAATTAATTATATTATTGATAATTATAATTAGTGATGGGTCATTATTAAAAAATTCTCGTTTTTCTTGAATCAGTGCTATTGTAATTGACAAAATGAATTACTTCAAAAATGAGGCATTTTAGAAATGACCCAATTTTAAGATTAAACTTCATAAAAAAACCCCATATTTCAAAAATTGGCGTATAGGTCATTTTGTTACAAAATCTTACAAAAATGGATTATGGGTCAATTTGGCACTGAATATCTCCGAAACGGTAAAAGATAAGCAAAAATTGGTTCATACCAAAAAAAGAGCATATCGCAAAACCTAAGAGTCTGTTTCTAAGTAAAAAAAATGTGACAGTGGTTTATGAAGCATTTCAAAACTCAGGCTTAAAATTGATGAAATATGTGCTATAATTTAAAGCTAAATATCATTTCTAACTTGCACATCAATTAATTAAAAATTTATTAAATTAATATGGATAATAACATATTAATTTTCAAACTGTTTATTTTAACTTTTTTATTTTACACTATTTTTTTCAATTTGATTAAATTTTTCTCGTAAGTCATTAACGTGATAAACAATAATGCATATCTATACAAGGCCGATTTTTTGACGTGTAATTCACTTCAATAATCTCGAACAATCCCATCCGTGGCCTAATCGGTTGGAGTACAGAAATGTGTTTCAATTACGATGTGGTATAAAGTATAAACTAAAAAAAATAGCAAAATATTATATATAAAATGTATAAGAAATAAAAAAAATTATTAATAATTAATACTTTATAATTAAAAATATTACCTATATCAATACTCATATATCTCATACAACACAATAAAAAATAAATATGTTTTGTTCATTTACGAGTATGATTTCTTTATATTATGCTGATGTTAGTTTACAATAAATAAATATTGGACAAACACTAATAATATTTACACAATTGTCAACAACTGACAAAAGTATGTGACATAACGTACCCAGTAATAATACGTCAGGTATCTTAACGTCAAAGATGGATAAAATCGCAGCGACAACCTGCAGAAAATATGACGGATTAGTGGTCTTCTACAGTTAGGCCAATCCCTACCCACGTAACATTTTATTGTTATAAAAACAAAATTAGTGCTACAAGACTTCTATATGACTCCCGATAAGCACTAAAGGTAATGTGATTAATATTGCTATAAGAGTGTTCTTATAGCAATTGCGGGAGTTGTTATAATGGGATTTTCCGCAAGTGATACAGCAATGTTTTTATAAATCTAAAAGTGCGTAATTCTATATCAAGAGTTTAATGTTTTCATAAGAATAGAATTTCTAGAATAGCAGTAGCGGTGTTATTATTTTACTGTATTCCTATAATGTTACTAATAAACTTACTGTAGCTTTTAGATAAATATTTTGCGACGTCCATTATTTTCTACAAACTAGGTAAATTTTTTTTAAATAAACAAAAACTGAAAAGTTTTATTTTGCATTCTTTTCGTAAAAATATCATTTTTACTTAAAAGAATAATTATTTAAATATCAAATTTGATGTTATGCATTAATTAGCATACATTATTAAATATTTTAAAGATGCAATTTAAAAATATATTTTCTTTTATTTATTTAAAAATTGGTTATTTTTGTAGGGCATCGTATTTTTTCGAATTATTTTTATAATAAATGTTAATGAAATTTCAATCACAGCCAAATTTTGGTCACAATACTTATAAATATTAATACAATTATTTTTGACCGAAACATATTCTTTATTAGTAAGACATTTTTTATATTATTAACTAATATCTATCTCTTTCTGAGGAAATAAAAATAAACTCCATAAAATTATTATTATCTCACTCTCGCATAACATAAATTATTTAAAATGAATATCATTTCAAAATAAAAACATATACACTAATACATGTATACATGTATACTAATATTACTAATCCTATAACAATAGTACAGCACCTGCTCTGGTGCCTTATAGGATTCTCCATTTTAGTACTATAACGTATTTATAACCTTTCGCAGCAATTGCTGAGCACTCAAAGTAACACTAATACTGCTATAAGAGTGTTTATAATAGTGTTATAAGAGTGCGCAAGAGTTTTATAGCGATAAAATTGTTACGTGGGTACTTAGGCAGTATAAACAAATTAAAAATGTAAATTAGACACTGCCTCGGAACTAGAAATGATGATACCATAGTATATCAGCTAGAATTCGAGTACGATGGAAAATGTCAGGTGGAAACCTTATGCTCCCAAGAGAAAAAAAAATCTCGAATAAAATAAAAATATTGTAAAACAAATATATTTCAAATCAAAAATTCTGAGTCTCAATAAAAATTGATACTAAACAAAATTCCAATAAATATTAAATATTTAATAAATAAAAATAGAAAATTTGATTGAATTAAATTTATATAGTAAAGCAAATCTCTACAAAATTATTATTTACCTAAAATTGCAAAAAATAGATGCGAATGCAATGCAAATAACAAAACAATATTAAAATTATTAAAAACTTGAACAGAAATTCAATAAAGTGGAAGTAGATTTTGTAACTTTGAAATTTTTAGAAAAAAAAAAAAAAATGTTCAGTGGTGAATTAATTTTTGGATCATCAGAAATAAATTAATTATTTTCTATTTTATATAATTTAATATTAAATTCCATTATTATAGAATTTATTGTAGAAATTGAAAAATGAATTTTGAAAAACTCATTCTTAAACATATTGAAAAAATGCTTGAAAATATATTTTTTTTTTTTAGATAAATTTTTCAAAGTTTAAGACTGTAAAATTTTTTATTTCAATTTTTCAGATCTCCATTTTTTTTTTTTGTTTTTTTTTTTTTTATTTCCTTGTTCAGGAAATTCCTAATGAGATTTTCATGATTTCAAGAAAAATTTAACTAAAAGAGGGAAATTTTTCACAGGTAAACAAATGCTAAAAACCATGGAAAAAAAAACCTCTGTCTGGAAGCCCATCAATCATTTTAATAGAATTTTTTTTTGTTCTTGTTATTGTATTGTAAATGTAAGGATGTTGTTACCTTACTCTAAAAACGCTTAACAGCAGAGCGTTGATGTTATTGTTTTTTTATACATATTGTTTTTTTTTTTTTTTTTATAGAATGGAAGGAGGTACTGCAAATAAAATTGTGTTCATGTATTGGAGATTTCTTCTTTATTTTTTATCCATACTGAATTATTTTGAATAAGAAACCTATTCGAATATTTAATTTCTTTAAAAAAGAATAAAAGAAATTTATTTTACAATCAGGATATATAATGTCTGAAATCATTTTTAGGCATATGTGGGTTTACTAAAAAAAAAAAAAAATAGAAAAAAAAACAAGAAAAAAACTTGCTTTTTAAAAAGAAAAATTAATGGAAATTCAGGAATCATCAAAATATTTTTAGGATCTTTTAAACTCGATTATACCTACTGTGAATAGCAAATCGAATGAGACACGCATAGTCTTTTTATTATTGTTTTCTATTTTTTTTTTTTTTCTTTATTCATCATGGATTCTTTATACGTTTTAGCACTCAATTTCCTTTTACAAAATTGAAAATGAGATATGATGATTCATGATAAAGAAAATTTATATTTTTTGAATGTATATTAAAAATTATGTGTTGTCAGGTTGAATCAAGGTCAGTGAAAATAATTATACAATAGATGAAAGAAACTATTGAAATTAAGATAATAATTTTAGAATTATTGCGCACCATACAATCCATGCAAAATTACTTATATTCTACCTATATTGGTGTAGGTATATCATATATGTATGAACTTCTATAGTCAAATAATTAATCATAATAAATTATTTTAGAACTTTATTTCCGGAATATAGTAGATGAACTTTTAGAATTATTGAAATTTTTAAATGATGCGACCATGATAAATATATATCAGTTAGTTTTGAATGAATTGAATATACATTGCATTGTGATTTCAATTGAAACAGACCTATTGTGTTTAACTAGAATAGTTTTGCAGTATAAGGATATACACTGGGGTCTTAGATGAAGTTAATTATCCAACTTAATTTTCTTTACCAAGTTGAGTATTAGAATCAAAAATATTACATATATACTACAACGTGGATTTTATCCGACTTTTTGGTAATTTACCAGAATTATAATTATTCTCTATTGGTTAAAAATTAATTTGGTTTTTGTTTGCAATAAAATTATTATTTTTTTTGTGTGAGGTTTACTTTTTGTTTAATTTTATAAGGATTTTTTTTTAATAAAATATCTACGATCATTTGAAATATTACTGTTGATATGCAATTTATAAGACAAAAATCAATGAAAATAAAAAAAAATAATACATAATAAATATAAATAAATTTATCCGATAACAAATAAATTAAATATTTTCTAGACTGAAAATCCTATTTATCTACTTACAAACAAAAAGACAAAGACAGAATATTAAATTTTCTAGACCAAAAATCCTATGTCGTAATAAAAGAGAATCAATGAACCATAATTTAAACAGAAATACATCATAAAAAAATATAATTTACAATTTCCAATAAATAAATATCATTTCCCGGCTTTAATATTCTACTGTCGGCAACTTTTGAATTTCATTATTAGGTAAATTAATTTCGATTGGTTATTAATAGTCATAAATAAATAATAATCTTTATTTCATATAGAAGTATATATCTGTGGCAACAAGTCATAACCGCGCTTATGTCTAAAAATTGATGTTTCGAATAAAATCAATTTTAAAGCTTAAAAATATTGTAACGGAACTGTACCAGATACTAGCTTTTTGAAATTGCTTAAATTATGTATGCATTTGAAATCACAAAAATTTTAGTCTATAAAAATCGCTTATGTTGTTAGTAAATAAAATTTTGTAAAAATCGTTTAAAATAAGCCATTTAAATTTATTTTTTTAGATATTCAAATTTATAAACTGGGACATTTTTATGGCTAAGTGTATGAATATATTTAAAATATACTTATTAAATTAATAAGCTATTCCGATTTTGACAAAAACATTTTTATATCATATTGACATAAGCGATTAAGTACCCTAATAAAAAACTTACTTATAGTCGCAAGAATCAAACCAAATTTTAATAGAAAATAATTTTGAAAATTCTGAACATCACGTTTATTTTATCTCGATATTTTCTTACATTGTCATAAGCGGTTATGATTTGTTGGCACAGATATATAATTTAACAAATTCATCCTAGTGTCTAAATCTAATTATAATTTTACATATTTGTAAAAAACTGAAAAAATAACTGGTTAGTTGTAAATAGGTAGCTAAGCATTTTTGTCTTGAATTATTTTCATCTTATTTTCATTTCAATTTTTTGTACAACAATACAACTTTCCCATCAGTTTAGAGAACAAATTTAACACCATAAAAAAAATACAAAAATAATGTCGAAATATTAGCTTAGCAAAACTATTTAACTATCTAAAAGATATGTCACGTTTTACTAAAAGATATTTCACGTTAGCAAATATATGTTAGGTATAAACTTCCAGCAAAAACACTCCCTTAGTGAGACATTTAATGAAAGCTTAAACAACTTAGTCAATGAGACAGCAGAAACTTTTGAATGCAGATTATCACAAAATTACAGAATACTGAATGTCTCAGATGGAATTAAAGCTGATAAAATGGCAGAGATTCAACCTGAACATCATTACTTTATAACAATAAACGACATTAAAAACAGTTTCAACAACCTTAGCTTTTACTTAGCTGGATAGGTATACCTGTACCTTTTGCATTTTACTTTGTGAATATTTTCGATGCAAATTGACTTAGAGACTTGAGTTTTTGTGAAAATTAATTTTTTATCAAAATTTATATTTTAAAACTTTTTTCAAGTAAAAAAAATAATTGGGGGTTGGGTAAATCAGCCATTTTTTTTTTTGTCTACGTGGTCAGTTGGAAAAGTACACCTATAATGCATTTTATATCACAGAAATTATGTATTACAATATTTTTTTGTTTTATATATACATTATTTTAAAACTAGCTTTGTAACCCGTCATAAATGACGGAAGCAAAATAAATCCTAGTTTCTTTTTTTCTTTCATTAGATTCTTTATTCCGAAATTACAGTACTTATGTTTATATCACATTTTATTTATTTTTATTTATGTTTATATTGGCCTAACACTAATCTTTTTTTTTTTTATATAACAGAAAAAGAAGTACCATACCAACAAATTTGTATAAAATGTTTGTATTTTTGTATGGTATACTCGTACTCACTTCCATTTAGTTATAATTTGTTAGTTGGGTTCCATTTAGTATAAATTATACCGTATTAGCGTTATTGTGGCCTCTGGGAGACCAAATTTAAAAATGGGATCTTATTTTCATATAAATTTTGTCTTTTGTATAGTGTATAGGGATCTTATTTTGCTATATGAATAAACTGTTATTATGGTATTGTGTTATTTTTAAAAAAATATTCAAAATTTTGTATCTAAATTGGTAAAATTTACAAAAAATACAAAAACATCTTCATCAATAATTTTCAATTTAAAAAAAACAATGTTTTATTATCCGGCGTAGAAGTAGAGTTAATTATCCTACTCTACTTCTATCAAGTTCTATTGATTGAACAATGAACCTGAACAGTGAAGTGAAAAGTGAACACTTAACACTGAAAATAAAATAATATTTTTATAATGGAGCATGCAGAACATACAGAATACAAATACAGCAAATAATAAAAAAAAACAAAAAAAAAACAAAAATAATTTTTTTTGAGTGAAGTGAGTTACGCACACAATAAGAACAAAAAAAAAGGTATAAGCAATAAAGTAGTATAATGTATAATATTATACAATACAAATATGCTGATACACATGTATATTATTGTGTATAATTTTAAGTAATAAGAATAACCTTTGAGTGAATTATGTTTTTTTTTTGTGTTAAATGCTGTTTGCCTTTTGGTTATTATATCATATTAAACTATTGATTAAATTTCTATTAGTCCTTATTATTATAAATCAAAAAAATTGTTTGTTTTATTTATATTATTATTATTATATATTATTTTTCCTTATTATTTGCGAAGAAGACTAACATTAAATTAAAAAAATATAGTTCATGCAATCAATTTTTCCTTCAAAGGTTCAGCATGGTAGACAGGGGTTAAAAAAAAGCACCAAAGCAATTTGCATATATATGCATTTGTACACATATGCAATTTGTATATGTGTTGGAGCGTTCCGTCGAACTTACAAACATCCAGATAAATGCAGAATAATATATATATAATTTTTCATTTAAATAAAGTTTATATAATAAATAACGGTACTTGGGTAACCAAAGGACAGTTCATCATCAAAATATGAAATAAGAATAGTTCGGTATACCTAATGATAACTTTGTTATAGAAATGAAATCAATTTTTCTGTACCTGCTAAAACATAAATCATCGTCTGGAAAGGTCGTCGTCAGTAGGTACAAGAAAGTAATAAAAATTCTAACGTTACTTAGGTATCCAGAAGATGTCTTATCATTCAAATATAAAATAAGAATAGTTCGGTACCTAACACTGCATATTAAAATATTATAAAAATGTATATTTTGTACCGTTTTTTCTCTAAACTTATTTTTTTTTAATATTTTTTTTTGTTTTTTTTTTTTGATTTTTTGTATTTTTTTAGTAAATATCCATGGAAAAAAAATTAATGAAAAAAACGGCACTTTTTTGGTAATTTAATGTATTCTGAATACTATCTTTCCAGCTGAAGTAAGGGCTTTGAATTATCAACTGAATAAAGGTTAAGAATAAAAAGTTTTCTGGTCCAGACGAAATACCCAACATAGTGTTAAAACAACTTCCAATTAATATAATAATGCATTCGGTCATCATACTTAACAATACGCTGAATAATTGCTATTTTCCAGATAGTTGAAAAAACGCCAGACTAGCCCAAATTCATTAGACCTGCCTACATTAAGTAAAGTTTTTAAATAAAATCAACTATCATGAAAACTCTTAACAAACATAATATCCTAGAAGAAAACCAATTCGGTTTTAGAGCAAGCCACTCTACAACCTATGCAACAAACAAAGATATCAGCTAGAACATCAATAGTTACAGCTGTGTTGGGAGATTATTTATTAAAATAAGCAATGCTTTATTTTATACATATAAATTTAAAATTATTGACAGCAAAATGGGTTGACATTGGCTTCTATAGATTTGCTTACGATTTTAGACAAGTTAAGAAAAAACAAATTAATTTTAGTATTAGATTATAATGACCTTTGTAGACTATATCACAAATTTGAATAAAGATAAATACAAGCAATATCTTTTATTTATTTATTTATTAGTACGAGAAGGCTTGGAATCATTTATTATTTCACTGTCTCTTCAATTTTGAGGCATTTTTGATAGTTCATTTGTTGGAAAATTGTTAAGAATTAATAAAATGTTCAAAAATTATTCAAATGTTCATTTTGTAAAGAATTCTGTCTATTATGAGTGACTCTAATGAAGTTTTAAAACTCTTGCGGCCCTAGTAATTTTTATTAAATACTTTTAAACCTAACTGTAAGCTATATACGAAGTAAATCAGAAATTTTCCAGGCTTTATTAAAGTTGAAAAGCTGCTATTCACATTTAATTCAAAGAGAAGTAACTTAACGAAAGATTTCTAACCTTGTTTGTAATTGAACGAAAAATTTCTAACTTTATTTAAATATGATTACTTCAATTCAAACGCCTTATAAAATAATAAACTAAATTATGATATCGATGCAGGCTTTTTATTAAATTATCATATGGTCGTAGAATAAAATAACGATTTGATTGTTTTGTAAAGAAGTCTGTGTATATTATAACTGACTCGAATGAACCTTTAAAACTCTAGTTTGCGGCCCTAGGAATTTTTATTAAATGCTTTTAAACCTAACTGTAAATTATATACGAAATAATTCAGAAATTTTCTAGGCTTTGTCAAATTCGAAAGTATCTTAACGAAAGATTTCCTAATAACTCTTATATCTTGTCTTCATACTTCTTTCAATCCATCATAAAAAATATTAAATGTAATCAAAACAATAGAAATAGCAATGCAAAAAAAAAAAAAAAAAAATTGATAATAAAGTAATAAAATTATATGCAAGTAAAATTATATTAAAAAGTATGAAACTAATTAAAATACACTTTTCATACACAAATTCGACCAGACAGCTTAGGCTAGGTCTTAAACATATATTTTTACTTTTTTAAATTAATTAGTATATAATAGTAATCTTAATCTAAACTATACTTTCTTTTATCTTTTCTATCTTTTTATTAAATCAAATATAAATATTATCTATACTTAAGATCATGTTACTATTAGATTTAATAATAGATTTAATTATAAAATTGAACTTTATCTTATAAATATTTGAATAAGATTATAATTATAACAAAATTTGTATTTTACTCGTTTGAAATAATAAAGAAAAAAAAAACCTGATTTTTAATTGAACGAAAAATTTTAACCAGGTTGTTAAATGTGATTACTTCAATTCAAACGCATTATTAAAATAAGAAAATCACTTATGATACCGATGCAGCCTCTGTATTTTAAATTATCAATATTAAAAATCGATGTTGAGTGCGAAACAATTTTATTTGATGAAAATATTATTTGCTTCTATTTACTTCAAAATTTTCATATCAAATTCTTTCACTTTGTTGACTTCCAATTTAAATCTAAACATTTTGTATTATACTTACATACTGCAGAACCTTAGCATTTCATATTTTGCGAATTAAGTTCCAAGCTAACAGAAACATGTCTTTATACTGAAGACCTATAAGGACTATGTACCTTTTTAAAACGATTTACAAATAACCATCCATTTTTGCTGTTCGGACAGCTTCACTGGACCTCTGAGAATCTTCTTTTTCTTCTTTAATTAAGCACTTAATGTCTTTTTTTTCAACATTTCTTATCCTCACTTTTTTGATGATAACTGTCAGCATTCATAACATCTTTTTGGAGGACTGATGTCCTTGTTGATATTTCATATTAATTTGAATCAATATTTCAAATGTGTGCTGGTCATTAGAGTGTTTTACCCATTATGATTATTTATTTATTCTTATATTATACAAAGATATTTACGAATCTCAAACTGCCTAAAATTTATTGAAGTTAATCTTCAGTATAGGTTTTCTAAATAGTCTGGCTTAGTGTGTTTAATTTTATTCAACAACTTTTGTTTACCTGAACTTTTATTTGAATTTGTTATTATATCCTATTAGGATTAAAAACAAAACCTATTTGTACCGGACAATTTCTATAATAATTTTAAAGAAAATTATTTCATTACTATAATAGTACATACAATATTAGACTTTTTTACTGTCCTTAATTATAATAAGGACTTTTTCTAAGCTTTATAATTTTTTTTTTCCAAAACACAAACAAATATCATTTCGCAAAACTCTCTCTCTTTCCACAATTGACCCAGGGTCATAATTTCTTTATACTGTAATGTTCTCATTATTGTTTGATGTGGTTGACAATTTGGAATTATAATTAGGAAGTATGAGCGTGAAATCAATTTAGGTATGATAATTATTGTTTGAGTAGGTGTGGGGGTGCCATTCCAGAAAACCAATTAGCACTTAATTGTGATTTTTTGATGTCACAACTCGATGGTAACCACACAGAACTATTTTTTTTTTGCTAAACATTTTTTTTGGGATCACTCTACAAAGGACACCACTACTAACACCACCTTGTGCAATTGAGTCTGATTATTAGAGCAACTCTTTCGATATTTCATTAATATACAAATTTAAGTCATTTTAATACTCGAATTTTAAGCTGTGCCCTATATCTCTAATAATCTATTTCTTTATAGTACCAAATAATTTTATTTACAGTCTGTACTTTACAGCAAAGTCATCAAATCATCTTATCAATGAGTGTGACATATATAAAAGATTATATTTGATTGTTATAAATGTTGTTTGTTACATTTCACCTTCAATTTTTCAAAAATTAATCTTTATTCTCAATATAGAAAATATTTACACAATTCATATTATAAAAAACGTGTAAACAGATTTTAAAATATTGCAATAACTAAATAACTTAATTTAATATCGTGTTTTTGAGAGTGTACACTTACGACTCATGACACATAAAATAAAAATGTTTACAAAACTTCAAAGTAAAAATCATAATCTCTCTGTTTTTTTTTTTTTTATATTATTATCTCAATAAAAACTATTTAATTCATTTATCAAAATAATCGTATATCTTTCAATATTTTAATCCTGTTTCCCTTGAAAGAAAAACCATAGAAAAATAAAAAAAAAAAATTAAAAAAAAAATTAATCCTAACAATATCGATTTTGTCTTTTCAAGTCCTATTCAAATTTCAAATAGATTTTTGTTCAAAAGTGCAGCAGTTGATATCCACCATTTTTAAAATCAAAATGAAAAACAATAACAACAAAACATTAAAAACATCAATAATAATAAATTATTATCATCTGTTGTCAAAGAAGATTTTTTTTTAAGAATAAAAGAAGGTCAAAACTAACAGAACTATTTTTGTAGAAAAGTAAAGGATAGAAACATTATGTTTGTTTGCAGTATATTCCTTCTTTATTTGACTCATTTGTTTTTGAATGGGTTTGTAATATGGAAAGAGTAAACTTTAATGGCTTTGCTGTATTCAAAATTTTATTGTAAAATCAGTGAATGTGAAAATTAAAACTATACCCCAAGCGGCTGAGATTAAACACCAACTAGCTATTCCCGGCGTAACATTCGCCGGTCTAGCATTGGCATTATAAATGAAACAATTTATTTAGAAAATAAATAAATAAAATAAATTGTTTTATTTATAATGCTAATGCTAGACCGGCTAATTTACAATATAGTTTGATCTACCTATAACTATTTTTTTATATTTCTTATTTAGGTATTTATTTATTATTTGAATTGTTTTTATAACGTATAAATGATGTTCATTAAAGTTTGACATCCGACTTTGTTATAGAATATCATAAATTTTTTTTTTTTAAATAATAGTGCTTGTGTCGCATTTTCGTATTTCGCAAGTTGAAAAAGTGAATTTTGCTAGAAAAGGTATTTATAAACTTCTAATTGTGTTATGCCAATATATTAAAAGATATACATTAAAAAATATAAAAAATGTGTATTAAATATTATTATTATTTATCAATACAAATACTTAGAATAATTGATTTACTATTTAAATATTTATATTTCACAAATGTTCTGAAATTACACAGTATATTTATATTTGTTTATAAGTATTTATTATTAGTATTCGTAACGCATATTCGTATCTTCGTATTTTGCAAGTTTAGAAAGTGGATTTTGCATGAAGAAATATAGCATACTTTGCAACTATATTTGTTTATCTTTGAGATATGTAATTAAAACTTTTGAAATAAAATTTGATGTAATTGCAATAATATTTGTAAATGTAATAAAAATAAGTAAAACAAAACTTTCATGAAACAAAATCTGATGTCTAAACGCTCCCTAACAAATACTATTAATAGAGACGTACATTTGAACAAAATGTGGCGATCAGAGATGTCGCTGGCAGTATAGATATGAAATTAAATGCATTTAAACTAAATACATACCACACCCACATTAAAAACACATTAAAATAGCCATAGATACGTTTTTTGTGTTTTTTTTTTGTTATCATAATAGCCCTAACTATTTCAAAACTCAAAATAAAAAAACAAAAACATTTATTTATAGAATTTATATTTTCATTTCACTTCTTTCAAATTTTGGTTTTGAAGTTTTGGTATGATTAGATATGACCATTATAGTGAAGGTTATGATTGGTTATGGCTTTGTTAAATCATATCGAATCATATAGGTCATTTAACGAAGTATCATATGACATCATATGACGCCTTAATTATGTGTGGTAAAGCCAATAATTATGGTTTTTCTCTTATTCTTCAGTTTCTATTGTTATCCCGTTAGGGTCTCTGATGTAGGTAAGGGTAGTCTGTGATTTTTCTTTTTAAATTTTTTTTCATTTTTATGTTTACTAAATTTGCCGTGTATTGAATTGGAACTTGATAATAATGTCATAACATATTTTGTTTTTATTGTTCTTAGCAGATCGTAAATTTCGGTTTATGATTCTCCATTTACAATATAATATTTACTCAATGCTATTGCGCATTTGAATTTATACTTTTGAATTATTTGTTAATAAAATAAATAAATTTCAATTTGTGGAATTTGTGAACATGGTCTGGGTGAGGTGAAAAATATATTTTCTAAATTTACTATTTGTTTTACCGGTAAGTTTTTTTGCTGTAATATCGTAATATTTTAACAAAGCTATTTTTATAAAATAATTATATTCTGATAATTCGGTTTTTGTCTTTTCTACTTTGTTTTTTTTTTTTTTAATTAATTCATATAATCAGATATAATCAATGCTATAGCTCAATAGGTGAATTGTTTTTAGGTTAATTTTAATTTGTTTTTGGTTTTATTTGGTTTTATCGTTTTGTGGTTTATGTCTTTAAATAAAATTTTTCGCGCTATCGTAATTCTTAATAGTTCTAATAAAGTTGTCTAATCTAGTTGAAAAAAGCTTCGTATTGTAAAAGCTTTGTGAAAAGTTTAACAGACGTTTAAGCGTATTAATATATAAGATTCCGAACTGTTTAGTAATCCTGTGACTTTTTAGTAACAGAGTTTCTTTTATCCGTTTATAAACCAATGCTAAATGGTTTAGAATCTGGTGATACGGGGTTGTGTACGTTACAGATAAGAAACGGTGTCTTACAAATGCTTCTAAAATGTAACTATAAAGTAACAATTGTTACTATAATGTGTTTTTAAAATACCTTTTATTCAGTGTAACAGTTTAGCATTTTTGTTATTAACACAGTTTATTATATTATTAATTTTTTGTAGAAGAATATGCAGATATTAATTGTAAAAATTGGTTTGCTACAAAAGTCAAAAACTTTAGACTTTAAAATATTTTAAAAAGTCAAAGCAAATGTTTTTTCTTAATTAATTATTTCTACTGCAAAAAATAGATTTTTCAAATTGTTTTCATAATCGAAATATTAAATTACTATTCGAAATTACTGGTCAGAAAGCGATCATGACAGTAGACAGGACTGTCACAAAAATACACACATTTTTTTTGTATTTGTTGTTGTAAGCTTTTGTAAGTTTTCTACTGAATCTTGCACTGTTTTATTAGTACTGTCTCTATATATGGGTGAAATCAAAAACTAAATATTGCGGAAGTGTTTAGAAATTCATCATACACACTATAAATATAAGCTATACTATTAAACACAGCCACAGTATTTATTTTTTGATTTCACCCTATTATATAAGCCACAACAGCAACTTGCTACAAAAACTTATAATGAAATATATCTGAAGCTGTTAGAATAGTATTCTTATTATTTTGACAATAATGAAAAACTAAAAAAAATACAGTTTTTTCCACCTGTCATGATCTTTTATCATATTATCTGTAACTGGTAACTAAACCATTTAACAATCAATAATATTCAGAACGAAATGTAAAGTACATACTTTGTGGCTCTATTAATTTAAAGCGAGACACTTAATTAATAAAAACAATAAATTTTTTATGTATAAAACTCATATTAAGTCCTATAATGAATTGACATTTTGAAATAAAATTAAAAAAAAAAAAATAACTCTTAAACATTATAACCTATGCGATATCTGAAGTGGCCAACAATCACTATGTGCTCTAACATGTTTTAAAGAATAAAATAGTTTTCAATGTCAATGTACACGTCAAAATTTAATCCTTCATTTTTATTTATTTTCTATTTTTCCAGTTATATATATATATATATATAATCTTATTTATGTGTATATATATTTTCTATCACAATCTCAATCCTCAAAAGAGTATTAAATAACTAAATCAAAATGTAATGTTTGCATGTAAATAAACTGAAGATGAGAAAAACTAGTAAAGAATTTTTTTTTTTTAAATAAAAAACAAATAACATACAAAACATGTCACATTTTATTAAACAAATTCAATGTGACATCATAAATCTCAAAGGATTGTTCCTTATTCATAATAGAAATCTAGCTAGAGACGACCCACACAATAATAAAATAAAGTACATTTGTACATATACCTATTATAGATTCATGTGTTATGATGATATTATCTAAATCAGCTTTTATTATTATAATGTAGGTATTCTAAAATTGATTATAACTTTTTTAATGGTTTGAAGAAAATTGTAATAATCGGCAATGCTGCATAAATTATTAAAATATTACCTGTACATTATAAATGTTGTAACCTATACCATGATATTGATTTTTTTTTATTTAATAATTTATTTATTTCAAAAGTGGATTCTACAGAGAAATCTGTATATATAAGTATAATATAAATATTCGCCGTTCTGTGGCCTAATCGGTTGAAGCACAGAAATGTGTTTCAATTACGATGTGGTAGTCACGGGTTCGATTCCGGCGGGGTTGGGGGGGGGGGGGGACGACTAAATAAACTAAAATAACTAAAAATTAATTTAATTATAACTAAAAAAAATAGTTTAATTATAACTAAAAAAAATAACACATAGTAACTTCAGGCATCTTAACGTCAAAGTTGGATAAAATCGCAGCGACAACTTTCAGAAAAATATGACGTCGTCTTACCACGTCGGCGCAGATAGAGTTATCAAAGTGGTCTTCTACAGTAGGTCAATCCGCTACTTAGACAGTACAAACTGATTAAAAATGAATATAGACATCGCCTCGGAAATACAAGTGAAATTAGCAACTAGAAATCGAGTACGATAGAAATGTCAAGTGGAAGCTCTATGCTCCCAGGAGGAGTACGGAAAAAAAGAATAAATAAATATTAGTTAGGAGTGTTAACTCCTATTCCGCTAAGAATATATGAACCTGTAACATAACAAACAACACATAACACAAATTTTTTGCTGTGGTGTATATATAGTGACTTACTTATCATTAATTTTCTATGAGTAAAAGAGTGAATTCCGATCATGTGAGATTTTAATTTGCACTTCTTTGGTTGGCAGATTACATGGGTTGACCACTCGTCTACCGGCTACCACAAATCGAATTTGTAATAAAAAAAAGTTTAATGTGATATAAATATCGCATTAAAATACTAAGAGGTGTCTTAAAAAAGCATACGGTAATGTTAAACTGTATTACCTTGTGTATTTGCCAACAAAAAGAAACTTAAATTAAGCCATCGTAGCCAAAATAGAAAATCAAAACAAAAAACAGTCGTACCATAATCAAAACTAACAGGAGAAATTTTTTCAATGGTGATCTATTCAACCGACGGGATACCTTGTGATAGGTGGTAATTTCAGACTAATTCAACTTAACATTAGTTTATAAATTTGCTTGCATTTTTTAGTATCTAAGCTATATTTATTGTAGTTATAAAATTGCAAGGATTTAAATAAAGACATAAGCTTAAAGTCCAATGAAAAAGACACGATACTGTCTTCCTTGATTGCCCACATAGAATATCGCAGAAAAAGTCCAATGAATGTGACATTTTACAATAATTTAAAAACAACTAGAAAAACGTTTTTAATTCAATGGTTTAGAACTGTCAAAATGAAATTTTGCAGTGCAATAACAACAAATTTTCTTATCGTACTGTGTCATACTATTTGCTATGGAATCGTTTAAACACATTTGTTCAAAATATAATTTGGCGTGTTGTTGACATACAATGTGGTGTCGTTTGCGGACTTCCGGCTTTATATAAAATATAAATCAAGTTCAAATTTATATGATTACAATATTGGTAAATTGTGTGTAACGCTGATGATACAATATTAAATTCAGATTATACCAACAATCTGTAATTTCTTTTGCTTAAAATCGTTAAGGTATTTAAGATTCGTTTTTCAAGCAGTCAAATTAAATCTATGATAAATTCGTTTTGAAATGTTGAGCTAGAATTAAAAATTGTATACATTGAGCAAGTGATGAACTTTTATTATATTGGTTTAACAGCCACTAGTATCTAACAAAATTAATGAAATCTGAATTCACAAAAACTGATGGTGTATCGTGATACTTCTAAAAAATATTCACAAGACATATTAAAATGACATATGGTGTAGAACCAGACGGACATAATACGAACAAAATTTAAAACATAACAGTGGTAATTGAAATACAAATACTGCGATAAACAGTCGGGTATACCTACAGCAAATTCGATCATAAGCAAAACGAAGATAAACATATTGAAGTCAACAAATTTAGAAAATTATTATTGAAGCGGTAGGTTATAAAATGACCGACGAACAAGTCGCTAAGGTAATAATGATAGAAAATTTTTAAATTAATATGCTATTAGGTATTGTTGAACTTCAGGTTTTACGTCCAATTATCATTAAAAAAATAACAGTATCTACTAGCTATGTATTTTAAATATTAAAATCCTTTGTTAAAATAACAGGATCTAATGAAGAAGACCACAACGATTTCTTATATTTTTTATTATATACTAGCAAAGTTACCCGACGTTGTCCGGGTCGACCACAAAATATAACGAATTTATTTCAATGAAGTTTGATTTATGAATCGAATTGAAAAAAATTGGTTTATCAAAAATATTCTAATATTTTTTGTCACTACGATAAGAAAATCAACAATACTACAACTTAAACTATACTTATATTAAAATTATTTCTTTGTAAACAATATTTCGGGGCTTTTTTAAAGAGTATAAATAAACACGTTCCTTGCTGTTGAGGTATTCTTGAAATAAAGATATGTTCGTCTTTTGCACAATCAATTGGAATTTGTACTTAAATGAAATGAGAATGCCAAATTCTTATTCTTAATCTACTATCGTAGTTTTGGCTTCTTCAAATTTCGTAGAAGCAATATTGGAGCTGCTACTTTTAATTCCAATTGATGAGGAGGAAAATGTGTCAAATCCAACGACTAAAGAAATTCTATTCGGTACTTAAGAGCTTCATTTTCATTGATAACTGTATCTATTTACTTGTATACATGGACCCCGGGAATACTCTGCAAAATTTTCTCATTAATAAAACGAATTGTCACATTTTTTGTAGCTAATTCCTAAAATTCGGAAACACTTTTTCAGTCAATTCTTCAATACTTGATAATAATTGTATTTATCTTTGCAAATTCAATTTTGACATTTAAGTATTCTGAAATTTGGCTTTCACCATCAAGCTGTCCAGGTATGTTTTATTAAGCAATTATTAATGTATTGATTGATTTCGATTATTACACCATCAACAGAAGACTTTTGTCACAGTGAAATGGACCTAGAGTATCGAATTTTTATTATTGTAGTTTTGTTTTACAGATGTGATCATCGGGAGGACTTATTTTTAATCTAATCTGTATTGAATTTAGAAATTATTTTAGTTATTAAAAGAAACTGAATTTCTAATCAGAATAACAGAAAATCAAATAACTATTAGTTTGGTTAAATTTTTCAGTTCAGCCTGGTGTCGCCCAAACAATTAAGAACACCTTTAATTTAAAAATCATATTAAAAGATTTGATCGCAGACATGAATTATAGCAGGCCAACTGCATTTTAAATAAATTTATTTTAGTGAACCTATTGTTGTTTTTTTGTTGTTATAACAATCGAAATTTTTCTATAACTTTGATTTTACAATTTACAGTTAAGTTCTTTTGTTAAAAAACAAAAATATTTTTTTTTTTTATTGTTTATTTTTGATTTATTTTTGTGTACGAGATTTTTTAAAATTTTTATTTTTTAGTAAAGGTGAAAATGGAAAAAAAAAACTAAAGAAGTATAATGTTAGGAAAATAGAAATCGAGAGAAATCATTCAACAATAAAATACAAGGTCGAATTTCTCTCAATAAATTCTGACGACAAGCATTAATTCAATAGCTAAAGGTAGGTAGGAAGTAAATAGGTATATGTACATCAGGTTTTTATAATGTTGGCAGATATTATTAGGTGAACCATAAGCCACATATATGTATCTATGCAGAACGCGGTACAAACTAACACATACAATATGGATATTTGACTATTATATTTTGTAATATAGATTGTATATATATAAAGTCAACACTGTTGACATTGTCGTTATGAATGATTGCTTTCAAGGATATATGAATACATTTTGAAAAGTAAAAAAAAAAAAAAAAAAATTAACAAAAATTGATCAGAAGTATAGGTTTAGTTCAACAAAATAAAAAACAAATGGTTTTTATTAAAGTCAATAATAGGATATTTTTCAAAATAGGATGTAAAATTACTTGTACTAATCGAAAAATTATATTTTGATAGTTTATACCCACGATTCCTAATTAATTTTTTCAAGTATAGAAATTTTGTTTAAAAATTTAATTTCTACAATATTACATCACTTGTGCAAATGTTGCATCACCTTGTTGTATTAGGTGGAAATAAACTTTTATAATATACGTCTTGTAAAATAGAATAATACTAGGGGCCCTGTTGATTATAATTCAAGTTGAAGCCAAATTTAAAGTTTTTAAAAAAACAGTAATTTACGTAGGTTCTGACATAGACTATTCACGATATAGAAGAAAGCATATCGTGTTTAATAAAAAGTATTGTGGTTAGTAAATTTTATTTTGGATACATAAATCCCTCATATACTGGTTCGTTTTCGATATATTTCCTATAGTAAGTGGCATTTAGTGATAAAATTACTAAAAATAAAAAATTTTTGTAATTAAAGAGGCATTATACATATTTTTAACCACAACTATATGATTACTACAAATGCCCAAAATATAGAAAACCATAATTTGAGAAAGTTACTTAAAAAGTTCATTAAACAGAAGCGAGATAAAATGAAAAGGTGTTTACTGCGCAGGTACTTAAATTCTTATCAATTATAATTATAGATGGACATTTCGTCTTAAAAATAAAATCAACTAAAACTTCTACATTCATTAAAATATTTACTCTATTAATAATATAATGGTGGATTCTATAAAAATATTTAAAAAAATTTGAATAATGATTCAGTTTGCATGCTTCAATGCATTTTATTAGCAGCACCTCAACAAAAATAACTGCCAATTGATCTTTTTTTTTTGTGTTTCTTATTGATTTTCAATACTAACATCAACAAGGTATTGAGTATATGTATATACATAACATATTATGTATATATAATTACTCAGTAAATGATGTGTATTAGTTATTAGTGAATCAAAATTCGTGTTAAAAATTAGAAAATTAAATAGAGTTAAATTCAAATTAGTCCTTGGATGAAAAGTGAACATAGCAGATGTATTTATATATATATAATATATTTCTGTCTAATTTATAAGATAATACAGATTAGACATCGATTAAGGAAAAAAAATAATTAAAATAGTATATTGTGAGGGGTAATATAACTATGAATATAATATAACCATTAATGTTTCAACAATGAAAAAAGGCAAATAAAAGTAATAAAGACAAAAGTAACTCAATATGATAAAGCAAAATTAACAAACAATGATAGAGATTGGTACATTTATAAGTGAACGTAGTAAAGCAAAAAACTCATATATTAGTAATAAAATACAAACTTGAGATCAAATTGTGTTGTGGAGTGGAGAAATATAAAAAAGGGGTGGAAGAAAGGTTGGCCTTTAAAACGCTAAAGAATAAGAAACCATTCTAAAGTAATTGTTTTTTTTTTTTTTTTTAATTTTCTTTTGTTTTTTTTTTATTTTGTTTAAACTTTGTAGGAACCCAAATCTGAGATAAAAAATATAATAACATGAAAAACAAATTTATTTATTAAAAATGATTATTATTAATTTTAGTTTACCAAAGGAAAATATTGAGCATTTTTGTTTTATGGTTATTAATTTTAGCGAAAAAAAATGAGAAAACAAAAAAAAATCATTTAACATAATTTTCTTATTTTTTGTCGTAGAATCCGAATTTGTAAAAAAAAGTACCCCTTCTCATTTGAAAATCTCGATTTAAGCCAATTTCGGGGAATTTTTGTCTTAAAAAACCGGCTTGCGGTCATTTCCGAAAGTTGAAAATACCACCAATCGATAGAGCACCCTCGATTTAGTTAAGAAACTTTTTTTTAAATTTTAAAATAACGGCTCCTTCTCCTCTTAGAAAGAAATTACAAAAAAAAACTAAAAAAAAATAAATGGCCCATTACCGAATCGAACTTAAATCTAACCCTACTTATAACTAACCACGGGCTCTGAACTACTAACTAGCAGAGCCAATGGGCCATTTGCATTTGCTTATCAAAAAGCCTTAATAAACATACGAAACATTTTTTTTTATTTTTTTTTATAATTAATTTTTTTAATTAAAAAAAAATAAGAAAAATTAAATGGATTATTGGAGAATCGAACCAAGAGATTTTAGTTGTTATGATGAGCTCTAACCAACCTAGCAAATAGCCCTTTTATAAATATACGAAACACTGGAAGGGAAGTTCGGCGAAATATGACAGTTGACAGTTGACAGATGACAGATGACAGATGACAGATGACAGATGACAGATGACAGATGACAGATGACAGATGACAGATGACAGATGACAGATGACAGATGACAGATGACAGATGACAGATGACAGATGACAGATGACAGATGACAGATGACAGATGACAGATGACAGATGACAGATGACAGATGACAGATGACAGATGACAGATGACAGATGACAGATGACAGATGACAGATGACAGATGACAGATGACAGATGACAGATGACAGATGACAGATGACAGATGACAGATGACAGATGACAGATGACAGATGACAGATGACAGATGACAGATGACAGGTGACAGATGACAGATGACAGATGACAGATGACAGATGACAGATGACAGATGACAGATGACAGATGACAGATGACAGTTGACAGATGACAGTTGACAGTAATAATAATGTGTTTAAATTTTGAAACTATTAAAATAAATCACCTTAAGAATACATTGAAGAAATGAATAATAAAAATAAACATTATTCTGTAAATAAAAATATTATAAGGGATAATTTTGATCTTATTGACAACCTTCTCTAAATTATAAATTGTTCTTTACAGAGCGGACTATTTCCAGAAATATGGAATGAAACAGTAGTTATAGGTACCAATAAAAAAAAGAAAGTACTAATATGGCTACTGAATTAAGACCGTTTAACAAAATTTGAATAGAAGCTAAAATAATGGAGATTAATGAATAATTTATTGCTGAGCTATTTAGAAAAGCGTAATTTAATACCTAAATTTCAATCAGGATTTAGAAAGACTCACTGTTGTGAGTCCTAATAATTACTAATTGGAAACTGACAACGTATGACAACAAGGTTATAGTGGCTGTTTTTTTGAACTTCAACCGAGCTTTTGAAACTGTTCATAGAAATATCTTATTAACAAAATTGAACAGTTACGGTATAAGAGACATCGAATTGAAGTGGTATCGTTCTTATTTATCAAATAGAAAGCAAAAGAAAAAAAAATAAAATGATACTTTATCTGTTAAATTGGCTACAAATATTACAGAATTAGGCTAGGAGGGTGATAGTTAAAGTAAACAGATACACATTAAGTAAATTTATGTTAAATGATTTAAAATCGCTAAGTATCAATTAAAGAACTTTAATGAATGTATTAATAATTGTCCACAAAATTAAAATTGGTAAATATCCAAATTGTTTATGGGATCGTCTAGTTTATGTATCTAATATTTATAATTATAACTTAAGAAATGTTAATTGTTTTAGATAAAATTTATTTTGAAATAAACTTTTATAATATACGTCTTGTAAAATAAAAAGATTCAACTCGTGAACACGATACATATAATAGGCTATTCGAAAAACACAGATTTTGTAGATCCAATCCGCGTATGTTCATTGTTATTGTCTTTGCGATTTATTGATGGTTTTCGCAAATCACAAACGTTTGGGAAACTATAATCGCTTGAACTGAAAAGGCTCATCGTTGGGTATCATTGGAATATGTTTCAATAAAACAAAATATTTTATCCTGTGAATTTTTCGTTTCAATATTGTAGCTTCAATTAGATTTCCCAAAATTTTTTAATAACAAATGTCATTCCATTGGCAGAGTCTTGGTGCATTAAAGATTCCGAAGTAAAATAATTGCTCTACAAATAAACATCATGAGTAGCAAGGGGTTTTCAGGTCTGTAAAACCTTTGCTTTTTGTAAGTTTGATAAGTGCTGAGAGTTGTATGGCAGCGATACAAACCACTCAGAATACCAGATATAAATCAAGGGAAACATCAATCCAACCTATGCCCAACCCAAATATGGTTACGATACGTCTAGTTATTTAAAAGTTACACGGTCACAAAAAAAAGGGGGTTAGAATTTTATATATAAATATCTTTTGGTAAGTTTTTATATTAATTTTTGAGGTGCAAAAGTAACACGAAAATTTTTATAAAAATACCTTCAGACTCATTCGATTTTTTATTTAAGTCTATTTTTTTATTTTTATTCCAAACTTAAATGATTTTTTTTTTATATATATTTCCAAGTCTGTGGGATGAACATCCGTTAACTTCTTTTACAGAGATTTGGAATACACAATCACATGCAATAGCTTTTTCTGTAGAATTTTTGTGATATAGACTAATTTTAAATGTGGCATCTACTGCAGAGTACTTCGCCTTCCAAATACCAAATGTAATTTTTATTTATTTTCTCCCAATGATAAAGGTTACTAGACGAGGTCGAAAAATCCAGAAAGCATTTTTTGCCTTCGTCGGGAACCGAGCCTGGAACCTTTTGGTCAAAAGGCAGGCGATACCAGTGTGTAAATTTACATTTAATTCAATATTAAATGATAACTTTATAGCCACGACGGGCATGAAAATAGGTAATAAAAATTAATGTCTTGCATTATAAAGTCAAATAGTTTAGAATGTGAACTTATCGCTAATCCAAATCCCTAATATCCGCTTCCTGATCTAATGATTAAATTTCTTACACATGCTTGCAACTTTGAAATATATGAAGGAGGCATAGGTATTTAACAATTTATTTTATAGCAATTATTAACCTATACCAATTAATTACTGTAGTAAAAACCTTTAAAAATTGTAAAGAAGGTCTTGAAATCATTACGGCTCTTCAACTTTGAATAAATCTATCAAAGAGAAAAATTAGCAAGATTAATACCAGCAGACAGCTTTGCTTGTCTTGTATTAATTAAATCCCAATAATTTTATTTTTCTTGGAATAAAGTTGTTATAAACTTAAAAACGACATCGACACGTTCTTAAAAATTTATAAAATTACTGAACTGACTAAAAGACCCTCAACACAAAAAAAAAAAAATTACATTTAAAAATCATCTTTAAATTGAAGTGAAATATGAAAAACAAATTTTAGGTTTTTTTTTTATTGTTTATTCTGTAATTCCATATACCACCTACCTTACCTACTTGACACTCAGGAATAGTTACTAAAAATATAAAAAATTAAAGACACCAAGGTAAAAGCAGCATATTGAATGAAAACTTAACAAGTGCGATATAATCCTGTTTTTAGATAAGACGCAAAGTTAAATAAAAAAGCAAGTATGTGTGGTAATAGTGTTGAGTATAAATACGTGATAGAAATATGTAGGTATGTGCACATTTCCAGTATCATGTATCAAAACAAAAAAACAATGTTAGAGAAAAAAAAACTCATATTTCAAGCAAATTTTCAAAGAATTGTGTGAAACACTGGTGTTGAGGTAAATCATGTATGGAATTTGTGTTTCTCGTAACACAATATGGAACAACCAAAGTGTTTCCGTGTTTCCGTTATGAAAAAATTACAACCAAGAATAATATTTTTTTAAGGATAAGTTTTATAGTAGAGCGAATTCACAGAGAATACAGCGAATAAATTTGACTAAATAATTTCAATAATATCTAATAAAAATTATCACTTCAATTTCCCGAATTGATTTGATTTAATATTTTAAATTATCACCAAGCAATTTAAATCATCTTTTCTATCGAGCAACGATTATATTTTCAGAATATCCCCATTACATCCGAAATCAATCATGAGTGAAAGTTAAAATAATGCACTGGACTAAAAATTTATTTTTAGAATTTGCGTTATTATAAGTAAACAGTGTTATTGTTGTTTGTAAAAGTTAGGAAAACAGGATGTGATAAGATTTGATCACTAAAACATATTATAAAATCTACGAGTGATCAGCCTGTGAAATAGGAAATGAACTAGCTTGTATTGAAGGAGATCGTTATTATAAAATAAATGGCCCAGGTTGTCATCATGTGACAGTGTGATAATTAGTTAGTTCACATGGGGTTTAGTGTTACGACAATGGTGAAAATATGTGACTGTCATATAACCTTCTATACTATCTTATAAAACGACCAAACAATAAAACACCTAAATTCAAAATAAACAAATGAATGAGTATATAATTTAAAATAATAAAATTTTGGAATTGATAAAATTTTGATATTGATGAAATTCTCTTGTATAATATTGATAAAGTGCTATTCTAGCTATTCTAGCTATTCTCGGCGTAACATTCGCCGGTCAAGCAATTATTAAAAATATTAATTTTCTCTTCATTCAAATATTGAACTCAAAACAAAGGAAATTATTTATTTTAAGATGTTTGCTATTATTCAAATGATCTCATTTGGTGCGTGTATTAGATAATATATAATTTTTCTTTATGGGTTTAGAGCTTGGATATGTTTTTCTATAAATGACTTATTTGAAAAATATGCTCGATTTAGTAAAATTAGTACTTTTTAATGTTTTTTATTTGTTAATCAGCTGAATTTTTTGAGGTAATATTTTTAAAAAACTTACCATTGAAATGTTTGGGTTCCTGTCACTGCTTTTTTAATTTTAATTCACCGAGGTGGAAAATTTAACACACATTATTAGTGTATTAGTAATATAAGATAGTGAAATCTTGCAACACATGAATGTAATGATTATATAACTTTCAGTAAATCATAAGGATTAGCCCAAACTATTTCATATTTTATTTAACTGGAATAAATTTCCCTAAAAATAACACTTTTATTGTAGAAATAATTTTTTGTATGTCCGAGAAAGTTTATAGACGGAAAGAACTAAGTCTTTTTAACAAGTATAAAATAATACGTGTAAGAAATAAATGATATTCGTTTAAAAGTGAATGTTCTCACAAAGGCCATAAACGATCTAAATTGAAGTAAGCAAATAAATTAATCGTGTATTAACCCATTAGTGTACAGAGCAAATGAAACGGTTAAATTTGTACCTTTACACAAAAATATACTGTTTTGGGACCCAAAATAATGAAAAATTCACCTTTGGTCAAATTGGCCTTCCCCAGCCAGTTTTAGGACCTGTTCCTTAAAAATAACAGTGTACATAACGAATACTAAAAATTTATTTTCATTAAAACTCAACACAAATTTTTATTCATTTTAAAGAAGAAAATTGTAACAAAATATTTATTTAAAATAACATTGATACAGTCTTCAATGTAATTATAAAACAAAAACATATTTCATCCTTCTAAAATCTAAGTAAAAAATATAAAAATTTAATTTTATAAAAGCTAATTGCATGAAGTCTATTCGTTCTATCACATTTTGTGCAAATAAAGTTGGCATTTTTATGGTAAACACCACATCGTCTTTGGTTGTTGGATATGATTGTATCTTATGATGTGACCAATTTCATCAAAACGTACATCTCTATTCGCTATTGGCAATCGTATTTGTCTTGAACCAGCTTCATACCACCGTAATAAAGAATTAGAAATTCTCTACGAAAACCAAGCAAAGATGTAAATTTTTTTTCTTTATATTTTAAATTTATCATTAAAAACCATGCATTGACATGGTTTTCATTTGACATAGATATATTAAACAAATATGAAAATATAGGCCACCCCCACCACTATTTTTTTTGACGTATCTTGGTGCTATATACTGCAACTTGTTGATCAATTATGTCCACATCACCCATTCCTTTATTATAATTTTCAAAAGAAGCCGTTTGTGTGACAGTAATTTTAATTTTTTTTTATTTCGACCACTTTCGGTATGTTGTTTCGTGTCCATTATCATAATTTCTTGCTATCATTACCCATCTATTGTCCTTCCATCTTATTATGAGGATACTAGTGACAGACGCTCTAGTCATACGACCCTCATTCCAATTGCTCTAAGTCCTAAATGGTCTATAGCACCTTCATGCTCATCATCACTCACACAGTTTGTATCCATTCCAGGTGACTCAATCGGCGGTAGTGCATAAATTGTATAAGTCTCATTTTCTTCTGTATCAAAGTTCTCTAAGAGATCTGCGATTTCACTTATTGTTAATGTAATTGAAAACAAAAACATAATATTTCCTTAATCGTATCCAAAACGACCAAAACTTGTATAGATAAGTATAAATATTGTGTTTGGACGAAAAATATAATATGTAAAAAAAATATATTTTAAATTTTTTACTGTTCCTTTTGTACACTGTTCCGTATAAAAAACACTTTGTTTTCAATCTATTTTTTTAGCGAAAAATATATAAGCTATAAAAAATATATTTAAATTACAAAATAATTTTTAATAAAGTTGGGTTTTGTTTTTATTTTTTTGTAGAAAAATTTAATAATATAGGTATTATTCACTTACTTCTTCGACATTTTTTTTTTTAATTAATTCCGCACAAAATCCCAGTTTTCAAATCAAATTCAACCGAACAACTAAGAAATACTCAATAAATATTTAAAAGAGATCAGTTATCCATGTTTCAGTGCGAAAAGAATATACATAAAGCTAACGGGATATAGTCGATAGACGGTATATAGTCGATTTGTTGGTGTTCTTTATAACAAACAGTATACACTAATGGGTTAACCCGAAAATCGAGAAAAAATGAGTTCCAACGTTTGGTTTTCGAAAATCGTTTAATCGAAATGGTTTGGAATAGATGTTTACGAGAATAAAACATCAATATTAATGATGTAATAATAAATAATTGCTACTAAATTCAGTTTACAAAAAATTATTGCAATTTAGATTGGCCTAGTACAGACAACAACCCGATAATCAACAATTTACATTCTTCGACTACTATGAGGTCACATTTTTCCAATGTTTCTGTTTGACGGGGATAAAATAAATTCCAATTCATTTAAAAACAATAAATTATTAAAATATAGTACAATTATTACCCGGCCAGAACAATGAGATTTAATTATTTTTAGTTAATATTAAAATCTTGTAATTCTGTTTTCAAAAAAACAATCCAAATTATCCTGCGGCATTTTGCGGCAAAATTTATTTTATCTGAATTAAAGAAAACAATAATTTATTCTTTTGTAAATCATTAAATAATAAATTCATTTTTTTTTTGTAACTTAACTTTTTATATTGTTTTTGTTATTTTTGCAGTACATTTATCCAAAAAAAAAAAATTAATTTAAATTCTAAACATGCCATTATCATTCTATACATTTAAAAATTTAATTGTAAATTCCTGAAAAATAAATACGCTTTCATCAAAATATTTTGGCTTAAAATTTATTATTTTATTTTATTTAACAAAAAATCAATTTTTATCTAAAATCAGATATTATAAAAATTAATAATTATTATCCTTAAAAAATGAAAAACAAAAGAAAAATGGATCCTTTAATTTTTTATCGATTTGCTTCGACATCAATGAACTGTCAAAAATAAACTGTGACAAGAGTATGAATAAAATAAAGAAAACAAATAAAAAATAAATGTTATACAGAGGGTTAAGATAACAATCTGCCAATATACATAACAATAGAACAGAGTACAATTATTGGAAATAAATCAAAACAAGAAATAAAAAAATACATTGTTTTTATTATAGGACTATGATCAGACTTTGATTAAATCTTATGTCTATGGTATCGGTTTAACTATCGCAACAGAATACCTACAAAAACACTTCAAAAAACTAATATTTAAAAATAAAATTGCCGTTAATTGACATAATAATGATTAATTTAACGAAAGATTAAAAAAAAAAAATGAATTTATGAACGAGCTTGCAACATTTTTCAATAGTCAATTTTTGGTATTCAAAATGATTGAGGGACAAATTGAATATAGGCTTAGAACGCCAATATAAGTACTATCAAAATAAGACAACTAGTATGCGTCGGTCTAAAAAAATGTATCAAGTGTATCTTGTTCTAATGTATCAAAAACTTGGGACTGTAATTATGATGTTGTAAAAAACAGAAAAAACAGATTGAATTCTTACAGGGTCTGTCTGAAGAACAAGCCAAGGAGAAAGTTAACCAATTAAATCACTATTTTGTGAGCACAGGAGAAAAACGAAAAATCTTGTGACAACATTTTTTTCTGCCAATCTAACACCAACAAAGCATTTGAATTTGAATTTGTGAATAATTACCAAATATTTAACATTATAAAGAAACTTAAAAACTCAAGTTCAATAGACCTTGCATGTCGTCTAATATGCTAAAAGCTTGCAATGAATTTTTGTGTGAATTAATCTCAATTTTAGTAAACAAATCACTTCGAGAAGGAATAGTACGAGAACATATAAAAATTGGCAGAATATAGTACCGATAGTTAAAACTGGTAATAAATCGAATTTAAACAGTTATTGGCCAATTTTCATTTCTACAGTGCTATCAAAAATAATTGAAAAAGTTGTAAACTCTCAAGTATGTACCTTTCTTGAATAAAATAATCTTCTATGTAAAAGTCAATATGGATTTAAAAAAAAAAACCAAATACAGAGACGGCACTAGTCGATATGGTTACACATGTCCAATATTTAAGAGATAGTAAAAAATTTGTATGTCTATTATCTATGAATCTAACTAAAGCCTTCGACACTGTTGATCACAAAATATTATTATAAAAATTGCAAAGTTTTGAAATAAAAGGAAATGCACTTAAATGGTTCAGGTCATATTTGAGTGGTCGTAAACAATTCAAACAAATTGGTTCTATAATAAGCAATAAAGAAAATATAAATTTTAGTGTACCGCATGGCAGAATCCTGATGGGACCATTATTGCTTACGTTATATATAGAGGCAATTCAAAAAATGGGATTGAGAGCAAAAATTTTCTTGTTTGAATGTTCTTTTGAAAATAATTTTATAATCACATACATTTATTTTATAAAAATAGCATTTTACATTGAAATTTTGGTCGATTTTTATAACTCACAGATGTACTATTGACATCATTTAATAAGTTATAAAATCAATCAAAATGAAAATAGGAGTTGTATAGGTAGTCTAACATTAAACATACCTACTGATGAGTTCTAATAGTGTTATGATGAACGAAACAATTTCCTAAAAATATTTTGTTTGTTAACACAAATAATAATAGAAAAATAATAAAAAAATGACATGCAAATTTTAATATTTCATATTTAAAAAAATTTATAATCCCGTAAATTTATTTTATGAAAATTTAAATTAACTCCACAAATGAATGAGTACTCAAAAGCTAACAATTAATTAAATGAAAACAAAAAAAAAATGGTCGTAAGTACATCAGCATCAAAACTTAACATCAGAATTTGTAACAATTTAAATATCTTGCGGTGTTTGGATAGACTCACGATTCAAATGAGATTATTAGATTAACTTTCATCAATTGCTGGTCTGTTTTGTACAGTGAATTATCTGTTGTCGAATTAAATAAAGAAAAGTATATACTAATGCACTGTTCAATAGTCATTTAAGCTATGGTATTAAATTATGGGGTTCAGCTTCGAATAAAATTATAAAGGAATGAAATGACTTGTAGTCATTGAAAACAGAGCAATAAAAAATATTTACAAACAATTTTAGCTATTTGACATATTCTGACTAATTTAACGAAGGATTAAATAAACAAATGAATGGATAAACTTATTAACGAATAAGGCATAAAAATAAATGAAGAAGAGAACCATAGTGAAAGAGTCTAAATTGAACGAATCAAATAATGAACGAATGAACTTATGACGGAATAAAAAAATAAAAAACTTCACCAGTGAATGAATTAACGAAAGAGTGGAAACAAAATTAACGAGCTAACGAATAAATAGATAGATAGATAAATGAATTAATTATTTAAGAAGTAAATAAAAAGACTAATAAACGAAAGGATAAATAAATGATTGAACCAATTCATACACAAATTAATTTGCAAATTAACAGATTAACGAATTTTTGAATTAGTAAATCATCGATGCTACGAATTAACGATTTGAAGAGTTGGCTAATTGATAAATTAACGAATAACTAACGAATCAATAAAGCGATTGACTCGGGCCTGGCCAACCCGCGGCTCAATAGCCGCATGCGGCTCATTAGGTGATAATTTGGGGCTCACAAAATAATTTATGAATATTTGTAAAATATTCCAAATATAAAAAAGGCTTTAAGTTTAGAACTATATTGTTAGTATGAATAAAACATGATATGTATTCATTTTTGTTTCTCCTAAAATATGCAAAATCGAAAATAGCTAGCTAATATTACTGGTGAAATAAGAAAATTAAAAATGTTGAAGTTGGAATAGATAGTGGACAGGCTTACACATTTCATTGCATTATACTTCAAGAAAGCTTATGTAGCCAAACATTAAAAATGGATCATGTAATGTCGTGGTTAAAACTATTAATGTTATTCGTAGTCGTGGACTATTACATCGTCAATTTCAAGATTATTTGGAAGAAATAAATTCACACTGCGGAGACGTTATTTATTTTTCTAATGTTCGTTGGCTAAGTAGAGGCCGATATTTAACAAAATTTTTATATCTGAAAAAAGAAATTAAGGTTTTTATGGTTACAAAACAAATCAGTTGAAGAATTGTCAGACGATAGTTGGTTGCTAGATTAATGTTTTCTTGTAGACGTGACTGGTCATCTCAGTGCCTTAAATTTAAGAGTCCAGGGTGAACCAAAGCTAGTTGCTGAAGCTTTTGGTGCAATTAAATATTTTATACTCAAATAACATTTATTAGAAAATCAATTAAGGAATGGCAATGCATCTCATTTTTCGGAATTAAATAATATTATTTTATCGGTAACATGATTTTGTTAAATACGCTGATTGTTTGAAGAAGTTGGAAGAATCTTTCGATTCAAGATTCAATGAAATTGCATCATATGATAAACATTTTGAAATACTTCTATCACCATTCAATGTTAATCCCTATCATCCAGCACAGAACGATTTGCTTTGCAAATGGAATTAATTAATCTTAAATGCAATCCCGAATTAAAAACTATCTTTCTTGAAACAGATGATAAAGTACAGTTTTATGCTTAATTTATTCAAAATTGCAATTATAAGAAAATTCGCTACGAAAATCATTAGTGTTTTTGGGCGTAACGTACTATGCGAATCTTTTTTCTCAAAAATTACGTTTATTAAAAACAAATATCGTGAATCAATTGTTATAAGAATTTGTACATTCAATTATGAATTGCCATATTCAAAATAGAAATTGATATGGACTATTTCTCCAAGCAATTGGAGAAACAAGTTTCTTATTAATGCATTTTTAATATTTGGAAAATTTCATTTACAAAATTTTTTTAGTAATTTTTTTTTTCGTGTCATCCAATTAAAGATTTTTTTTATCTTGGCTCATTATTTAGTGCGAGTTGGCCAGGTCTTTACTGATTAACGAATCATAAATTTATTAATTTTATAAGTCTAAGATTATGGAATGAACACCTTAACTTTCCAGTTCCAGTTTTAATCCAATTTGAGATTGTTTGAAATCCCATCTAATTTTTAATTCTTCATTTTTAGTGTTTTCTACTATGAACCTTCCCGATGAGCCTGAAAATAATATTATTCTGTACTGCAAACCAATTGTATTATAAAAATTGCAATAACAATAGACTAAACAGTACCTACTTTAAACCGTTCAAAAAATTAATCGAAACCATTAACTTCCAAACATTAACTTCGCAGAAACAACGGGTTAATTGAAATTAAACGGCACACTCAAAACCAATTAAAAATAGAAAAGTAAGAAATAAATAGTTCACACTTTTTATCCAGTTTTCACTATTTATCATGTTTTTTAATTTGTTATTTTTATGAAAACATTGTTTAAATCATTGGAGCAACTGAAATACATGGTCTTCCAGTATTATCAAATAAATGTGTAGTATTGTAGAATATTAAAACTTGTAAAATTATTAATTAATTTTAGCTATGAATGACACTTCAGTCGATAACTTTTTCAAAATAGTAATTTGTAAGTGTAAATATAGTAAGTGCAAAGTGTTAATATGCAGTAAAGTATCAACTTATAAACCAGTATAATTGATTTAAAACCAGAGCTTATTCAGATGATTAAAAATAATCGAAAATCTGTTATAATAATCTTTTATTACAATAAATTTACGTTTGTATCTGTATCTTAAAAATTGCGTAGTACGTCATGGAATCACCCACCAAAACAAAATGTCAGAAAAAAATTGAATTGTTATACCAATAAAGACTAGTTTTAATATCGAATTGACTTGTAAGCATTCAAAATCAGTTCAAATCTTATACACACCATCAACCACTGTGTATACCCTATAGTGATTTAATACAAAAAAAATATTTCCCTAGTTCCGCTTATTTCATATTACTCTTATTTCAGATTTGTATTTAAAATTCCTGGTATCCATATACATACACATTTTTGTACATTCACAACACTATTCGATGAATATTTAAATAACTATCATGATAGCATTAAATAATATTTAATATAAAATATTGAAAAAATCATTATTTTTATTATCCTTGTTTTTATATGTATTTCCTTTTATTGAATTTATTATTTTATTTACAATGTCCTTTGACTGGCTACATTAAAATCCTTTTACAAAAACAAAAATAAGATTAAAAAAAAAAACAAAAAATAAAATAAAAAATTTATAATTATTATTAAATGTTGCTATTATGGTATCCCAAATTAAATTACTCCTGTTTCATTGATAATACTGCTGCTACTGCTGCTGTTAGTACTACTACTACTACTATACTACTACTGTTGCATCTGCAGTATAATATGCGTATATTTGACATTTATAATTTATGTTATTTAAGTGTTCAATTTATGCACATTCATATACACATTTAAAGATTCTATACATGATTGTATTGTGTACATTTAGATAGATATTAATTTATCATGAAAATCAATTCTATAAATTGTTAATGTTTTATATGTACATATATATATATATAAGTATATATATATAATATATGAATATTTGATTAGCAATGAATAATTTATTTTAAAACCAAACATAATTATAAAAAATAAATAAAGTTTAAAGCTCATCAATCTTTTTAGTTAGGGAAAACAAAACAAAAACAAGAAAAAAAATCAAAGAATAAATGAAAATCTGTTATTATTTTTCGGTTTATTTTTTAAGGTTTTCCTTTAAAATTTGGCGAAAACATTTAAAACGGACTTCGATTTTATTTTGTTTTTTTTTTTTTGGTTTTCTATGTAAAAGTATTCTATATAATTTTGCATATAATATATATATATATACATATATATATTTAATTGGTTTTGAAGAGAGGGCAGGGATTGTTGTGTACTTCTGTGTAAATATTTACTTTACAAAAAGGATGTTTTTAAGGATTTGTTTATTTGTGTGAATTTATGTTATAAAATTGATTGTAAATTGTTAAAAAAATAAATGTTTTTTAATAATGTATGATAATTTGATTCTAATTTTTCTATGATTTATCAGTTGTGGACATTAGTAACAATAACAGATTTTTAACTATTTCTAGTACTACTAGGTTTTATAGTATACGTAGCTTTTTCGATTAGGATATTTTGGGGCTCGCTTAATTTCTATTTTTATTTCTAAAATGTTTTTTAACAATACACATTTTCACTTACATTAAATGGTGGGGTAAAATTAAAATTTTGTTTTGATAACGTTAATATTTTCTTTGTCGTCTTTGGCGTCGAGTCTTTGTTCTGCTTTTGTAAAACTACAGCTACTTGTGATATTGAGGTGTTGCATTGTTTCCATTTTTGTTGTAGTTGTCGTAATAATCGGTTCGTTTTTCATTCATTATAGTAACGTGATTTTTCTTTTTTTGCTTCTTGGACATCATACCGCGTTTTGAATTTCGATAATGTGTTTAGTTTCAATACAATTCTTGCAAAATACTATTTTCGTTTTGATGGTTTTGTGTGTTTTGTTTTAAATAATTATCCGGTATAGTAATAAATCTTCATTTGTGACTTCTAGATTCAAACTAATATTCAATACTTATACTCATCGGTTAATTTTAAATTTAAATATTTTTAATTTTTCATGACGATGTCATGTTTGTCTTAAACGATATTTTTTACCACAATGTCTACAATTGTTCATTGCTTCAACTTCATCATTTAGACCTATTTTATATGTTGATAATATACTATAGTTACCCACCATCACTACTATATTTGCCACTAATATCTGCACCAGTATTACTATTACTATTGTTATTGCCACCACTATGATTATGTCCTGTTCCACTATTTCCAATTAATATCTAAAATTTAGAGGGAGAAATACATACTTGGCCTATTGCCAAAATATTTGGCCAACCTTTAAACGTATCACAATAAAAAATGTTATATAAGCAATTACTATCTCTTAAAGTTCTGATTTTATCTCTCATATTAGATTTGTATTTTATGTATTTTGTATGGTTTCACTGCAAATTTGACTATCATTCTAATTATATTAATAGTGATGGTCTATGAGGATGCAATCATAAAATCAGACTTGATTAAGGTGTCATCAAAAAATCAACTATACAAAATTGGTTTATTCCAAAAATATTACTTTTTACTTATCTGGATGAAATTTATGGGTACAGATATGAACCACAATACACAAAACACAATACTTTTAGTTCATGTTATCTGATTGAGGTTTATGTACAAAAATATCATAATGAATTATTTAGACAAGCCAATACAGAATCTAATATCAAAATTGACTTTTTCTTGACAATCATCATTACAACGTAGCTAAATTGCTAATTGGAATACAATTACTATATTCATTATGCTTCAAAAACCATCACGAAGACGGCATTAAAAGCATATAAACATTAAATAAGAGTGGTGAAATAATGAAATTCTACATCAGGCTCCTTTTAGTGTTTTTAGTCACCACTTAATTTATTTTTTTAATTTTCAAATTATACAATTTAATATTCATAGCTTCTGCTTGTACCAATAGCAAGCTTATTTTGTTCATATAATTTCGAAATTTCTAAAAATAAATCTGTCAATTCCGAATTGTAAGCCCCTATAACAAGTAATATGCACTCTAAGCTCAAATGTTTAGTTGCAAATTGATGAAGATTTTTTGTGTATTTGTATGAATACATATACGCTAAAATTGAGCTCCTGTAATGCCTGGTTTTTTGTAAATATAATTTTTTATTAAGTATAACTATAATAAAAGTGACAAAATTACCTAGACAATCTTCAAATGATAAAACTAATATTTTGAATTAAATCAAAATTTTTCATATTCTATACCGAATTATGTTAAAATATTTAACCAAATTTCCCACACCTACATAGCATTTTTATAAGATTCACACTATTTTTTATTACTTTTTTATTTTAAATAAAATGATTTTTCCGCCATCAATTAGCCTTTTTTTTATCATTATTGTAAATTTAACAACAATCTATACTAATAAAGGATATACTTCCGTTTAACCAAAATACCACCCTTATTTTACACAAATCATTAACAAACAAAAAAAAAAAAAAATAAATAAAATAAACAAAATTAAGAACCACCAAATATGTGCGTCATTTAACATTCACTGAAAATGAAAAACAAATAATTTTCACAGAAAATCAAAGCCAAAGAAAATAAAAAAAAAAAAAAAGGATTTATTTCACATATGAAAAATAGATTTTGTCGTTTTGTTTTTTTTTTTTTTTTGCTGAATAAATTAAATGGCAACTCTTTAATACTAATCCTCCCTCGAAACTCAATTTAAAATATTAAGCTAATTTCAAAATAACAATATTGTATTTTAAAAAGGTTTGTAATGACTATTGTGGTAGCCGTATTATAATTTTTAAAAAAGAATAACCTTGGGCAAATTATTTCTCAATAAGTTGTTGTTGTTGTTATTGTTCTTTTGTTTATTGTTTTTATTTTTTATTTTAAATTACGATCATCAGTAAATTGGAACTTTTTATAAATATTTTGGATAAATTAATTCAATTACATTTTTGGTATTTTGGATTAAAACAGACATTTTAGAATTTAGGTCGAATAGGGATTATTTTGTAATTTATCAGATTATCTGGTCCAAAAATTGAAATAAAGATGTCGAATTCTTTTATTCTATTTATTTTACTAATTTATTTTTATTGAAATCGATTTAGTATATACACTTTATGAATTTTGTGCAATTGTGTAGATTTAATTTATTCAAAAAAAATTAATAATTTATAATATTATATAGATTTTTGTAATTCAATAGTAAATAACAATGTGGTAGTAGAGGTACATATATATATAATTTAAATCCAAGTTTACAGTAGTTTTTTTTTTATTATTTCGGTTTGAATAAATTGTAAGGTACAAGTCTGAAGTAAAAAATATTTTCTATCGAAATTTTATATTAAATAAATTATTTAGTTGTTACTTATCCAATGGGATAGAGCTTAATACGGTCTTATTCACAAATTATATTGATGTTTACAATCCCGTTCATAATTTCTCCAACAAATGTTATGGTATCAACATTGTGTTCAACCTTTCGGCTTGGATTTAAAGAGTTTTGTTATGGCATGGTTTTGTTGTACCGTGTACACGTTAAAACATTTTATTAGCTTTCATTATAGTGATTTCGTTCTAGTAATTTTTCAATAAATTTTGAATAAATTAACAAAGAAAGAAAATGCTTAGGTATATTTTGTACAAATCTTGAATCAAAAATCTATATGTTCTAAAGATATGCCATTTAAAATCGTATACAGCTAACTTAGATATCATCTGATCTTCTGCTCAATTAATGTAGTACCTTCGGCGGCTTCACTTATATTAATTAAAGCCTTAAACAATCCATCACGAGACAGAAAGAAAATTAAAAATATCAAACATAGTCTTAGTAGATATTTGATGATGTTTTGACAGTTTCAAGAACAATAAGACTACGAATTAAGGCTCGTGAACTTTTTCGTACAGTTTGAGTTCAGGAAGTCTTAGGAACTGCTCAGAGTAACATTAATAATAGAGAAATTATTATTATTATTTATTTATTTATCAAAAAGAGCTATTAGCTCATATACAGAGTGTATTATAATTTCATGAATTTCAACATTCAAAAATTCAATAACAAATTATTAGTAAAACAGTGCTATAAAAAAAAATAGAATCTAACAAAAATAAAAATAAGAACAAGAATAAAAACATAAACGTAAATAAAAACAAAATAATTAATTAATTTAGAATATTATCAATAATGCAAGAGAGCCAGCCGTAATATTGGCATAGGTTAAGTAATTATGAAAACAAGTAAACAATAAAAAGCTGAATATAAAAACAAAAGGAAAAAAAAAAATAAAAAAATAAAATAAGAAAAGAAAAAGATTAAATTTAAAAGAAAATTCTTTAATTCCATTTTTTATTCGATTCTTATGAGCTCTTTTAATTTCGTTTGGTAACTTGTTGTAGATGTTAATTGATGTCTCAAGAATTTCATTTAGTCCATAGAGTTTTATTATTGTATTTTCTGTATAAATTTGATTGGCTGTTCTAGTAATGTATGTGTGGATCATGTTATTATATTTTAGTATTACATATTTACATTAGATTTTATAGTATTATTTTGCATGTTGTATATATTTGCAACGCTTGCTTAATTTTTTTTATACAAATCTAGGGGTAATATTTCAAACTTTTTATGAATTTCAGATGTGGATTTACATTTTTCTAATCCGTATATATATTTTGATGGCAATTTGAATCCTTTGAGGAAAGCTCATATTTTTTTGAAATGTAGTACCCCATATAGCTATACCATATGTTATAGTTGTAAACTATAAGATATTGCTTTTTTAGTTTGATTAAGTATTCTGATTTGTACTAGTTTTAAAGCTCCAGCAGCACACGTCTGCTCTTTTTTCTATTTGTTTGGATTGATAATTCCATTTCAGCTCTGAATCTATTGTACACTCCGAGATATTTGAAAATCTCCACTACATTTACTTCAGTATTATTTATTTTTAAACTTTCAGTAAAGTTTAATGGTTTTTTTATTAACATATATTTTGTCTTTTTTATATTTACTGTAAGTTTATAACTTACCATCTACGTGTTAATTTTATGTAAGTCTTTATTTATATTAAGCGCAAGTTGTTCGTAATTCTTTTCTGCAGCAACTATTACCAAATCATCAGAATAAACAAATGATTTACTATATGATTCCAATTGAGAGAAATTGCTTATATAGCATGCAAAGAGTGTCAGTCCCAGTGAACTTAATTGTATTACTCCATAGTTCACATTCATAAATATATTTTTTAGTTGTTCACACTTTGTATGCTGCCTTCTATTACTTAAATAGTTTTTGAGCCAGTTATAGTCTTTTCCCACAATTCCACACTCAAAGAGAGTAAGTAATAAATTTTCTCTGTATCAAATGCCTTGCTTAAATCAAAGAATATTAGTTGCAATTTTTTTATTGTTACTCAGCAATATATAATATTGGTCATTTGCTCTTGCTCATCGATGCATTAATTACATCATATATGTTTTTGGCTAATTCTTCCATACAGGTTGTTATTTATAACTTTGGTCAAAGCCTGCTGCATTTTATATTAGATAAATTTTTTATGAATTTATTTGTTTCAAAAAGAGAAATGCTTTTTATTTTAAATTTAGTATTCGTTCTTAGTTTAGGGTAATAGTTTATTTGATTATGTTTTTGCGCTAATATTTTACCTACCTCAGCAGAATATTTATTAAATTAAATTTACTTTCGTTTTGATTTTTTGTATTAATTCTAATTATATTTTTTATATGTTTCCAAGTTTTTGGTGGATTACCATAATTGGTTTTATCAAAATTATTTTGATCGTAATTTAATCTTTTTTTTTCTTTTTATTGCTGTGTATTTATTCAGCCAGTACCTATATTTACTTCGATAATAAGTCTGATTACTCACTCAATATATCCAGATGATAGGTACATTGAGAAGACAATGATGTCCGGTTATATACCTCCAGAAGGATGTATTTACCTGGATAAAAATAACTATATTCAAAATGAAGATAATATACTATATATTTAGGAGAGCTACAGACAAAAAAATAGCATATGAACCAAATTTTAAATTCGAAGATAATAGTGAAATTTTTAGGTACGATAGGTATGTAACGAATAGAGATTTAATAAACATTGATAAGTATTGGTGGAAAGAATAGAAGAACAGAAAAATGAGTTAAAACAGGAAAATATAGTATATAAGTATAGTTTGGATAAATATAAGGTGAATTAGGGTAGTTATAAGCAAAGTAGCTGCTAGGTTAGAATAAGGGTCAGGGTAAATATAAGATAGATTAGGATAGATATAAGCTAGATATAATTAGCCGATAGGTTGGAATAAGTAGTGTAGGTTTAAAAAAAACAAATACAAAATAAAAATTGGTTTTTTGATCAAAAACATTTTTCTTTTCCAATTGCATAATAAAAAGAAAAAAATGTACAAAGTACGAATAAATAAAATAATAATATTATAATAGGTAGCTAACAGCTGATTAAATAAATTAATAAATTTAAGAAATTTTAAAGCTTAGAGTACGTTTCTTAGTCATTAAGGTTGAAAACAAGAAATAGAATCATTTTGGTAGAAGAAAAAAATGAATAAAAATAAAACACATTTCAAAAAAAAATTTTACTTCGAAGATATTCGTTATCATAGCCATTTATCAATTTTTTGTGCCAATATTTTTTTATATTATTTATTATAGTACCAGTCTGGCTTGTGTTTATTTTTTAACTTCAAAGTTTTTTTATATCTGGCATCACTAATTAATTCTTTAAGAAATAGAAGTTCCATCAGGATAGTTTTTTTAAATAATTTTGACAATAAATAAATTTTAGGCAGCGTTTACACATCAATATATGTATATTGACAGTATTTACTGATGAGAGAGAATATTGAAGAAATACTAATGTGTAAACACATATTGATATCAATATATATTGAAGAGGAAAATAAAATTTATCCTATTTTCTTCAATATTTATTGAGAGAGGCAAAATTAAATATGGCGAATAATGAAAAATTTAGCAACATTCATATGTAAATTATTTTATTTTACATTTGTTTTATATTCACAGGGTACTTGATTAAAAAAAATTTTATTTTTATATTAGTTTTGGTGAATATATAAGAAAAAACTGGCAAATAGTTCGATTGTTTAAAAACTGATGTGTAAACACAAATGTATCTCTCTTCAATCTAAAATCGTCAATAAATATTGAACAATACTGATATGTAAATGCTGCCTTAGGTATATAGCTAAGTCTTATAACAGTTTACAATAGCATGATTTAATATCCGTATTATTTTCAAATTATCCAATCGCAGTCTAACTTGAACTGAATCAATTAAAATATTACATTAATTAGCATGAATATTATTTACTTAACTTTATTTATAAAATTTTTCTTTTACATTGTATATCAAAAATGTTAACAAAAATATTCTTACAATCTACCATCAAAATTATTACATCATATTTCCAAAATATCTGGCCTCTTTCTTTAATATTGCAGAATAATTTAAGTAGTTGTGGTATCATTTTAACGTATAATTTAACTAGTACCTAACTTTTTTTTTCTGCTTTTTTTTTATGTTTGGTAAATTGGTTACTTAAAATGTTGTTTACGCAAAATTACTGAATTATTTATTAACATTTTGAATTCTTGACTCTGATATACATTATTTAAAATTTTATTTGATTTTAACGTTTTAACCTTTCTTAAAGTAAATTCTTTAAGTTATTATTTATACTTTATTACAAAAAAAAACCTAACCTTAGTTAACTTTAGGAAAATTTCATTCTAGCATAGAGAAACTGTGTAGGTATATAAAAACACAGTATTGTAATAATACGATTTCATTTCTATTTATTTTTAGTAACAAATCATTTGTAAAAAGTACATTTTTTACAAAAAAAATAATAATAAAAAAAAAATTTCCACACCATTTTTATATTCACACCCTAGTTAAAGTATAAAAATTCCTGTTCCTTTTACAAACAAAAAAAAAAAGTAAAACTAAAATAAAAAAAAAGAAATGGGAAAACTAAAAACAAATGAACTCTAACCTCAGTTGTAACAAGGAAATAATCAGAATCCGTATAATATACACTTGGTGGCGTCACAGTTAAAAGTTTAATGGTCATTTTTATGTCCTCAGCCTTCAAGATGTTTTTCTGATTTTATATGTATATTTTTTTATTATGTTTTATTTGTTTTCTGTAGTTGTTTTGTAGTCTTGTAAAAATGTTTGTAAAAGTAGTTGTAAAAGTTGATACGATGTCATTCTTTTTTTTTTTTTTTATTTCTTTAATTTTTAACAATTACTTAAGAAACAAAACCAAAGAAACAAACCTGATGATCAGCAGTATGTTGTTATATATATATATATATATATTGGGGTACAAAATTGATATTTAGATTTAGAAGAAAATTCAAAGTGAAATGAATATGGAGTATCAAGGAGAGAAAAATGAGGAAAATGAAGAAGAGAAAAAGAAAACACTGGGAAAATATGTAATTTATCCTGAACAAAAACAAAAAAAAAAAAAATAAATAAAAACAAAGAAAAAAAAAGAAACTGGGAAAAAACAAAGAACAGCAATAGGAAATTATTAAGTATAAAAAATTTCAACACATAATTTATTCACTGCCAGCAAAAATTAAATTTGAATTTTTCAACTTTTTGAATGCTAAAGGCTAAATTAATTTTTATTTGAATTTTTTGTTTTTTTTTTTTTTATATATAATTTTATTGAAATTAAACTTCAGTTCGTTTTTTTTTTTATTGACTGCTTCAAACAAAATTATTCTAAGAGTGATTTGAAATTTTAATACTAAATCATTCATTTCAGAAATTCCATAATAATCAGTTTCTATGACATAACTCTAACTGAGTATACCAATGAAGTATATCGGGAGTGTGATCACAAAATCAGGTATCCTTAATGACTCAGAGGACTAACTATACCATTTTAGTTTCAAAATGAGGATAGTAAACTTCAATACGAGATTTTTTATTTTATTTTGATTTAAAACAATTCATTTAGGATATTTTGTTGAAATGATTGAGAACAACTACCGCATTAAATTAGTGGAACTCTGTGCTGAATTTCTAGAAAAATTTAATTTTGAGATAACAAGCAACACAAGCAACAATATCAAAACACCTAGATTCTCTCTGTTACACGCTGAAATATTTAAGACTTGAATCTGAAAAGGGAAATTCCCCAGAAAACAAACAAAAGCGAATGGAGTTCGTTGAATTTTTCACAATTTCAGTCCCAAAATAAACCTATTTTGTTTATGAATGAAACGAATTTAAATATTCATATTGCATGAACACAAGACAGATCATTGAAGGAAACAAGATGCCCCACTATAGCAGCTGGTTCAAAAGGTGCTAATGTTCATGTAATAGGCTGCATAACCACAGTAGGATTTATTTATTATTAAGAAAGAAAATCCAAAAGAGTGGATGAAAACCTGTCTTCGTTAAGCAATGCTTAGACATGGTGAGCCAATTGTTATAGCAATTGAGAATGCACCTTGTCATAGTAAAATTGAAGAAGTTTTGCAGGAGCAGAAATTTCATGACAACCGAATACTCAGACTTGGTCCCTATAGTGCAATGTTTAACCCCATTGCAAATGTTTGGTCTGTGATAAAGAGAGCTCTCAAGAAAGTAGTCAAGTGTTTTTAACAGCAGAAACGAATTATCTGCCAAAAAACAGAGAGTAAGAGCCTTACGGAAGAAGGTCGCCATACACTTACACCAAAAACATGTATCAATTACATCGCAAGCATTCAAAGAAAATTCCCTGCAGCTCTTAGCTTAGAAAATATCCTATTTTAATAATTTTTATTTTAAAATATTTTGTATTAATATGAATTGTTAAAAAAATTCATATTGAAATTTACTATTCTCACATTAAAGTTTACTATTCTCGTATTGAAGTTAACTATTCCACTTTGAAGTTTACTCTTCTCATTTTGAAACTAAAATGGTATAGAAATAACAAACATGGGTAATCACAATCAGGTAATTTGCGGCTGTGCTGATATAGGGGACAGATTCTCAACCGGGTGTGATGATGAATGAAAGCTATTCACTTATATATTTGAATGGTATACTAAGAAAAAAAGAGAAGTAAATCAAAAATGCATAAAACAGGCTATAAACGCTCGTTTGTAATAGTCCAAGACCTTCAGAAATATGTTTCTCTACAATCAATATACAATTTGCAGAAATTTAATTAAAAAGTTCATACCTTCATTCTATAATTTTCAACTTATTTATCTCATATCTTTCTTTCTCTGTACTTGTTACCTTGTTTATCTTTCATCTTATCTTATCATGTTACCTATCCAAGCCAAGTGGTTCGTATACGTGCTAAAATGAAGAATATATCATCAATTTCTTATTTTTTGATGGAATTCGCATCAAAAACTATACCTTTTTTCATTTGAATTTCTCGATCTCGGTGAATTTCCGGTTTAAAAAATCCATTTCCGGTCTTTTCCGGAAGTTGGAAATATCACCAATCGATATGAAGCACCCCGGATTTACTTAATAATTTTTTTTTTTTTAAAATAGCTTCTTCCCTTTTTAAGAAATTATACGAAATTTTTTATTTTTTTTCTAATTATAATTTTACTAAGGGCTCCTGTTTTGTAATTATAATTTAAGTTGAAGCCAAATTTAAAATTTTTAACAGAACATAATAATAACATTATACAGAATAGTATAAAAATAATATGATGTTGAATGACACAAAATGGCTCTATTTTACTTAAAAAATTGAATATTATAAAACCAAATAGAAATTTGTTTAACCCGTATGCGCATTTCGGCCATATATACAACTTATTTACATATTAAGAGTTCATTAAGAAGAAGCGAGATAAAATGAGAAGGTGCTTACTGCGCATGTCCTTAAATGCATGGCTATTATAATTATAGATACTTTATTTTTGTTTTTGTTGTTTTTATATTTTTTTATTTTAGATGAACTTGTTTTTTTGTTTTTATTTGACGTATTATTTAAATAGGTTTATTGCAAGCAAAGAATTTCTAAACAATAAGAAGTCAAACTCTTAGGATATGTATTTTTGCTAACACATTCAAACATTTAAAAAAAAAATTGTTATAAATAGACGGTAATAAGAATTGTATGTTCACGAATGAAGTGAAATATAGGAAACAAACAATATAGGGTTTAGCGAAATTAATAAGGTAAAATTCAAATAGAATGTGTGTAAATAATAATTTTTTCGTATTAAAATGAAACTATTTATCGTGGTATCTATTAAAAGTTAAATTTTAACATAAAAAAAAATTTACTTTTTGTTGTCTTTGTTTAAAATTTCAATATAAAATCTTTAATTATTGTCCGAACTTTTTCTCTCACTATGTACTTAATAAATAATCCCGTATACAAAAATTTCATAAGCGTTTTCAAATCTTTTGTCAGCCCAATAAAAATTTGTATATAAAAATTTAGACTAGCATATGCTGTGTTCTCTTTCTTTCTAATTTATACGGCAACTTGTTTCAACTAATCAGGAAATATTTTGTTGTGGTTTATGTAAAAAATTGCATTAGGTTTACGTAAATGAAGAGTTTCCCTTCTTATATGAGTTGAATTCATTAAGGAGAAGCGAGATAAAATGAAAAGGTGTCTACTGCACAGGTCCCTAAATGCTTGTCAATTATAATTATAGATTTTCAATTTCAATTCTTTATTTATACAATTAAATTTTATTTTATTTTATTTTCAATTTTATTATTTTAATTTATACAATTAAATTCTATATTCTTATAATATTTATTTCTAATAAGTTAATTCAAAAATTCATTTACCCTTTCAATTACTTTGATTTTTGATTATGATGCTGTCGCTTCAGCTGCTGAAGCAAGAAGAAATTTAGCTAGTAAAATTATATATGACCATGTTTCTCCAGTATCATATTTTGTAACAACCAACATTATTTCGGGACGATAATCGATCCCTGAATTCTATAAATTAACTAATTAGCTCGACTATCGTTCAATAGATGATTTTAATAATGATATACCATTAATTAAATTAATATTTTGAAATATTATTTAATATTGTATATCAGTATATCAATAATTAACATTTGGTTTGCATACTTTAAGGATGACATATGAACGTATATGACTCGCATGCTTTGGAATACCCCTTAAAAAAATAGAACAATATTATTAACGGAAGCCAAATTAAGCTACAATAACCTACCCAAACAAGATTTTTGTGTAAAGATATTCTTTCCTAATGTTTGAGGTAGTATCTAAAAAAAAAAACTTTAAACTGGATTTCTCAGACTTTATATAGGCAAAAAAATATCGTTCTCTATGCGCAGTAAAATATGTACTAATGACTTAAAATGAAAGCAGAATTTGATGAAGCAATTGAATTATAGCTGGTTAGTTCATTTCCATTGCAAATTCAAATATCGTATTAAAAAATTAACACAGATTGCAAAGGTTAACCCATGTACAATTATTCGAAATTATAACATTCTAATTTTATTTACTTTATATAAATTAAATACTAATAAATTTTATTTAAATAAATACAAAGCAGCTGATTGAGAGGTTACAATCATTCTCATATTAGTTAAACTATTAATAATTAATATATAAATAATATTTTGACATAATAATATTTTATAAATTATGTGATTCTTCTAAAAATCTATTCATGATTTCTTTATATAAATATTTTCGTACGTAGGAAAGAATGCTTCGATATTAAGCCATACACATGAATCTGCAATTAATAGAACCAAATATTTTTATTTTTTTGGTTAGTCTTATATCATAATGGGTCCTAATGGTCTAAGTGTAGAGAGACCTACCTATCTAGTTAGTCTTAGTATTGCTTCTGTATCCTAATGTTACCATTATCTCTAACTTTATGTCTATAATGGAGTAAAATTTTTATATACATAGTGATATCTCCAGTACTACATTAAATTTCATTCAGTCCGATCATCTCAACGATTGTCCGAACACTGTTGTCAATTTTGTTCTTCTTTAACATCATTGTATTAATAAAGCTCTCTGCTTATTTTGTAAATATGTTTCAAATAGCATAGGAATAATATTATGTTCAGTTGAAATTAATATTTTACTACGTCTTCAGGGCAACATAGCTTATCCCTATATACTGTCAAAATCTCTAGATATAAAAAAATTGTAAAAATTCGTTTATTACCAAAATATTAGAAATGTAAAACTTAATATTTTCCCCCAAACATTAACATCTTTATTCGTAACTCGGAACAAATTAAAAACGAAAACGTTTATTCGTAATCATTTGTGTTGAAACTTTCAACTATAATTGAACATATTCTTCTTAATTTTATCCTAATATGCTGATTAGTAGCAAAATGTTGCGATAACATTTATAGTATACTTTTAATTGGCATACTATTTATAATTTTTATTTTGTTTTGTATAAAATTTATAATTTTTATTTATTACTATTCACAATATTCCGATGGTAATAAAAATAAAATGAAAACCAATTCCAAATGCCTGGCTTAAAGAAAAACAATAACAATTTTTTTTTTCAAAATCCGCTCGACGTTGCTATGTTTTTTTGTTTTAGCTGATAGAAAAAAGTAGAAACAATTTAACTGTTTTTTACGAGCATAATACGCTGATAATTATCAACAGCTGATAACCTGTTTACATTTTGCTGATACATGGTGCTGATAAAATAAGAAGCTGCATAATGCAAACTAGCGTCAATTAACTCAATCATCCGTTTAGCTATGTATAATGGATAAAAATTTGGTGTGTTAAAACAACTCTGTTTTAGTTTAGCACACAGCGAAACACATGCAATTAACCAATGCTCTACTTTACCATATAAATAAATGGTGTTTGTTCTAACAAAAGCGAATACATTGCGATAAAACAAACCTAAACTTTGATTTTGACAAAATTATGATAATGAACTTTATGGAAATTAAAACCCCTATTAATAAGGTAAATTGAAATTAACAGAGAAAAAAAATGTATTATAAACGTTACAACAAATAATGAAGTATTTTACAAAAAACAAAAAAAATGTCTATAACGAACGTAATAAAATTCAAAAAAACAAAAAAAACAAAGAAAAAACTCCTAGGAGTTTTTACAACAAAACTGTATTATTAAAAGAAAAACATTTTCTTTAAATAATTTTCACAATACATCTACTAGGATGTGGTTTTTTGTTTTTATTTTAACTGAAAAAACCTTTGAAAAAAATGTTGAGAAAATGAAAAAGAAAAAAAAAAAAAAAACAAATATAAAAAATAATATAAAGAAAATCACCTTTCATTACATTAAATTTTTATGGGTTTTATTAGAAAATGTTTTTTTTGTTTTTCTTAAATAATTTAAGACCCAGAAGGGTTTCTGCAATTTAACTATGATGAAATGTATTGTAGAAGTTATTATTATTTAAAAATGACTTTAAGGAAATTAAAATAATAATTAATTTTTTTTTATTTTTTTAATGTCGAAGACTTTAAAATATCATTTGAAAAAATTAATCTATCTTTGTATGAAAAACATTATTTTATAATAATTACATTGTACTTTTAGATATCGCACTCATATGAGTCGCAAATCTGTGTGCGAAATTAAATATTATTTTTTGTATTGACTATTTTGAAGCAGCATTTTTCCATAGCTCATAGCTTTAGTTTTTGAAATTCACCATGTTTGCCAATTCCAATTCAACTCATTTCATTTCAGTTGTAATATTTTTTTGTAACTAAAGATTACACTAAAGATTACACTAAAGAGTGCAAAATTGTACTACCATGTACATAATTTCAGAAAATTAAGCTAGGCTGTGTTTAAGTCCATTGGTGCTCTAATTTTTAAATCAAAGCTTATTTATAGCTTTAACAAAAGCTTAATGGGGGTAACAGAAAAAAACATAATTGCTATTATAATATTCTTCTGGACTTCAATGTGTCAATACTTCGTATCATAGCTTAACATTGCATACTCGAACGCCTACTAACAAAGAATTTCTTTTATTTGGAACATTATAGAAACAAATAACAAATAAAATGGTTGGCAAAGGGAATTGAGGTCTAAAAGCTTTTGCAACATTAAAATTAAAGGGTTAAATTAGGTAATTAAGGTAGAGTAGATTAATATAAACAGTCCAATACTAAAATTTGCAATTGGAATACGAAGTATTTAATATACCATGAAGATTAGAAACATATACTAGAAACCCCAATTTATTAATTATAATTCAAGTTAAACCCAAATTTAACGTTTTTAACAGAACAGGGACTTAAATATACTGATATTTTTCACTATCAATAAATAGGTATAGAAAAAAAATACAATAATTATTTTGTTTAGGTACAACTTACTACGATACACATTACATTATCTATACCTAAGTACCTACCTGTAAGTCTACATATATGAATAAATGTAGACTTATGGTGTATATTCTCTTCATGGACGAACGTCCGGACAATTTTATTTTATACTATAATTGAAACACAAATACCATTAAGGAAAATTTTATGATTTCCTCTCAATGCGCGAAGGACTTACATTTGTTATGTAGTAAGAAAAAGTTGACGTTTGAAAATATGTTTACATGCGTTGATATTTTTTTTATTCAAAAAATTTAAAATTTTGTTAAGAGTAATAACATAACATTGTAATATTCGAAAAAATAAAATATAGTGCTTTGCTTTTATCTTAAAATATAAATAATTTGTTAAAAACAAAATAATTTCATACTAAAATACAAAAAACAAAAAAAAAATTACACATCATGTCTTTTTCTCAAAAAACTTTTGAAATTCTATATATGAGTGCGTTCGTACATATAAATCGAGATAGAAATAAATATTTATCAAATGTAGGTTTGGTTGTGGTTTGGTGATTTATTTTCTCTCATTTTTGGTGAATAGATTGAATAATTTTGAGGTGAAATGTTGACAACTAACTCTATTATAATATATGATGATGATAGTACATACGAATTAAGGGTAAATTGGCTTGTTATATCAATAACAATTATAATGATAAAATATCAACTCATTTTTATGACGGTTTTACGTAAAAGTTGGGCTTTATTATGTTGGACTGGGTTTTACAGAAAAAATTTACAAAAAACATAAACTAATATTAAAATTTTTAACAACTAATTTCACAAAATTGAAATGTTACGTCAATAACTATCTCCAATTTGTTAATATGGCAAAACACCTTACTACGCATTGTTACTATCGTATTTTACAAATTTTATATTTTTGAACATGATAGCAGTAGGGGTTTAATGTGAGCGACATTTGGAAACAACATTTGAAGACTTTCACTATTATTTTCGTGCTATTTTTTATATGACCCTTTTTAGGCCAATAAATACTTTCATCTAGGTTAGGCAAAATAATATTCGGAAATAAAATAAATGCGTGCTGTAGTTCGACAGACAAGTGTTATTGGTTCATATTCTAATCCACATTTACGAATGAAATGTTAGGCTAATTTTTTATATCGTTCAACTTGTCAAATATAATCAAATTATGTGTTATCAAATAAGGACCAAATTTTTTCATAGATTAAGTATAGTTAACGTACAATGAGTTTACATGTTTTATCGTATACCGTTTTAGAAACTTACCACCTCCTGTATAATATTACGTACATAATGAAATAAATAAATAAATAAATAAATGTTTCAGTTTATTTCAATTAATACTATCCGGTTGTAATATTATTTTCTTCTATTTGAATTTCACTATAATTTATGTTAATATAGGCCTCAGTGTTTAGATAAATAAATATTTGAAAAATAGCTCTCATTCTCGATATAGTAATTGTTATATAATACGATGATGATTGTTATATAATATGATATAATATGATATTGATTTGTTTACATAATCTTTAGAGCCATCATAATGAATATATACTTATAATCATTATGAAATTACCTCTTTTCATTTCCTTTGAATAATTCGACTGAAAAACTTCACAAATGGCAAATATAAAAAGAGATAAGATTTACAATTTTCTACTTAGTAAACAGTAATATTTATGTATTATGCTATTGAGTGTCTCAGAACCAGAGTGGCCTAACCCACATAAAAAAAAAAAATATTTTTTTATTGTAATCGGTCGTGTAAGTCTCATAGAATTAGTGATTTTAATTTTAATTGTCAGAAAAAATAAATTGCATAGCTAAAAAACATTTTGGCTTTATACAGTTTTTAAATCATTAAAAAAACAAAGTGTGTTAGGCCACTTTGGCTCTAAAAAAATATAAATAATTTTTAAAGTCAATATAAATTCACTATTAAATTTATTTGAATTTAGTATTTTTGTAAGAGATAGAATTTCGGAAGAAATTAAATTAAAATTGAGTTAAAAAAAGTTAAACTACTCTTGAGTTTTTTGTTTATTTTTAATTTGTAATTTATAAGTTTAACTACTTATAAAATGACGGGTAACATGATTATTGTGATTGTGATTTTTAATACAAAAAAAAATGAAGGAAAAATGTGAATTTTAAAAGAAGAACATTTATTAAAAGCTGAAACTGCTCGAAAAATTATGAATTTTAAAGCTGAACAAGCAAAAATTGTCAACAATGATCTAACCATAATTGTTTTTGAGTTAACGAAAATGCTTCCTATACCAATCCTTACCACGAAAATTTACTATTACAAGCGACAATTATGGGCATACTACCTAGCTGTACATAATTTAGGTAAATAAGACAATATTTAAAATTTTATTAATATATTTTTTTTAATATTCAATTCTTTTATTGACAAAATTATATACCAATTAAAAAATATTTAATATTTTATAAAATTCACACATACCAAGTAAATATTTTTTTTTTTTTATATTTCAATACTCTAAAAAAATTAAGTTTTATTACTCTAAGTTATTAATTTTCTTTAACCGTGATGTAAACAAAACTTTAGTTATTAATATAGTTATTATATAGTACAAGCAACTAGCTATTAGTTTTAATAATATTTCTCATATTCCATCTTTAGGCAAAAATCGTGCTTCAATGTATGTATGGAGTGAACAATAACTTGAAGAGGTGCTGATAAAGTCGCTAGTTGTCTAAACGTAACATCATCCGCTATAATTATGTACTCTGACCAATGTGGCTGTCAACAAAAAAAAATATTAAAATGTCCTTATTTTGCCTGAAAATGATGTTAAGTGAAAATTATAGTATTCATAAATTGATCACAATTCACAAATTCCTTGTTTCCGACGATCATTCATCATCATTTGTTCTGTGATCAAGATTTTGGATTGATTAAAACAAATAAATATTTTAAACCCATATAGCCAATGATCGGATTACAGTAACTAAAACTGCGAGCAAAAAAGTGCAATTTGAAGTGGTTAAGATGAAGCCAGAATTTTATTTGATTCAAACCAATGATAAATTCAATAAGACATAGAACTAGAGTCGAAAACAAAAACTCCGTCAATAGGTTCAAAATTAAAATAATACGGAAAAAACAATCAAACTAAAAAATTTTTTAAATATTAAAATGGCTTGAAAGAAGATTTTTCCATTTTAAATTTTAAAAAAAAACAAGGATGGCCTACTTTCGATTCTCGAATCTGGAATGTTGGTATATCCAAATGGGAGGAAAATTTTAAAAGAAAATCAAAAAGAGTTGATGGAACTAATAAAATATCTTCCACCAATTCATTATGAATTTTACACAAATTTTCACAAACCGCTATTTGTTATTTTAATGTAAATGTCGTTTTTACGGAATCGGAAGAGGAGTAAAAAATTCAGCATTTGTTATTTTTTCATTTTGTAATCAGTTGGCTATATACATATCTTTATTTTAAACAATGACATTAAAAAAGTTAAAATATTGGCCTAAACCACAGAATTTTTTTTTTTTAATTTTCACCATTTATATTTAATGCTAAAGTGCTAAATAGCAATAACTGTGGTACATACTGAAAAAACTAAGAATAAAAACCTTTTGTTGAAAGTCAATACCCTAACAATGAAGAATTTATGAACATTGCATATATTTTTAAATTAATTTTTCACAATAAAATGTTGATGTGAGTTAGGCCCACTCTGGTTCTGAGACACTTACACTATAGTTCTTATCATCATGGTCAACCGAGAAAAATTAATCATTTTCTATCATCATAATTTCTTTTAAAGTGAACTTTAGATCAAAAGGAAGGCATTAAAAATAAAAAAAAAATATAGAAAGAATAATTTAAAAAAAAAAAATTTTCATATTATAAAAGTAATAACTAAGTTAATTGGATACTTATAGTTACTCTGTAAGATTAACAATTTCATTTATAATAGAATAGACCTCGGAAATTATTTTTTTTTTTTAATATTAAAATATTTAATTAGAAGTCAACTTTTAATCATTAGTTTTTCTATCTTTCTATCACTTTATATAAAAATTAAAAAAAAATAAATAAAATTTCATTACTATAATTTTTATAATCTGAAGAAATCTTATAACATCATCTCTCAAAACATTAACTTTCTAATTAAATTCCTTCTTCAAAACATCAAAAGGATTAATCCTTTAATCTTTTAATTAAAAAATATTTTCATATAAATTTATTGACTGGCATGCATATATCCCCAGCTAACCCAGTATATTTTGCTCTAATATTAACCCATAAATTCAAATTCTATACATTATAATTTAATTCTCATTAAATTATATATATATACATTTTTTGTTTCTACGAATCTTACAACACACCTATAATATCATATACACACCACATCCCTTCTTCTATCACATATCCTTTTAATTTATTCGTAAGCACTGTGATTTGTATACGATAAAATAAATAAAAATTAGGTACATAAAAAAACCTAACATCAAAATTTTTTCAAATCAAAATACAAAAAAATAATAATTACAACTACAAAGAAAATTAAAGGTCACGAATATTATTATAGTCACCATAGAATTTACACACCAGTCAAGGTCATTTATAAGAAAAATTAAATAGCAGAAAAAAAAATTAAATAAAAAAAATTACTTGACCTTTTATAAAACATTTTTTTTTTTTTTTTTCACCACGAAAAAATTAAAACAAAATTCTTGTTAAATTATTATGTTTACAATTAAATAATCCATATGTACTTATATTGTATATATGTACATTATATTCCTGTACGTATATAAATTTTCAAGGATAAAATTGTAGTTCAGTCAAAGAAATTGAGAAAAAAATAAAACTAATAACACACAAAACTAGTAAAAAAACTAAATTAACCAGAATGAGTGTAAAAATTATGATAGAAACAATTAAGTTGATCCAATCAACTTTGGGATATTTTAAGTTGGAATATAAAAAAATAGTTTTTTTTGGAATCGGATTGAGTTTAAGAGTACTTTGAAAGTATATGACTTTGATATGAAAGACATATAAGTTAAATACAGCTACCTCAATTTACGCCAAAAGAACAATAATGGGCGGCATGCCGGTAAACCAGATTTTCGACTGGAGTAAAGCAAATAGAATTGAGTTTAACACCTCCAAAACTAAAAGTTGTCTATAGTTACACAAAATGTAATGCCATTCGAACCTATTCTATAAATTTCAAGATGAAGGCTTACAGTGGCTACAAAAATAAAATATTCTAGGAATGCAAGTAAATCCAAATATGCTGTGGAGTGATCATATTTCCGATATATTGCGAAAAGCGCCACCAAATATTTTACTTTTTTGGTGTATAAGACATATTTTTCATATTTAAGTTCTATCTAATATCTATAAAGCCTACATTCTAGCCGATATGGAGTATAACTCACATCTATGGGTGAACGCCTCAAAGGTTACTCTAAGCTTTATTGACAGAGTACAAAAACGAGCCATTCGTCTCATAAATTAATTAAATTTCTCGCCAACACTTGCTCCCTTGGTCATCGTCATATTGTTGTATTGTTTATCTGCTGTAGGTTGATGCAAAGATTTGGTCCTTTCATGTTGAAAATCGTTGACTCTGATTTTTCAACCAAGATATTCTTCTTCATCCCGGGGGCCTCTTTTGCTTTAAATTTCGCCTTGGAGAATAATTTTAATTAGTTCACACTTCTCTAAATGCCATACTGCTTATATATTCCCGAATTGTCTGGATTTGATAATGCTTACGATTATCTTATTTTTCATTATCCACAACAATACTTCTCCATTTGGTTATTTTCTTCATTTAACTGATTTTCAGCATCCGTGGGTGGTATCACAATTGTTCAGAGCAGCTTCTGAAAGTGTTCAACCTTCATCCCATTACAAAAGTGTTGAGTACATAAAAGAATGTTCTTTTATTAGACAACGCTAACTGTTTGTTTCAAACTTATCGTTTCATTTTAATATTTTAATGTTGCCATCCAGTATTCTATACATTTTTTCGATGGTATTCTGGTTGTGCGATTTGATTTCATTGAATATTTGTTGCTTTCGGTGTTAATTAATTTTTGCTCATATTCTACAGTTTTTTTTAAATAAGTCTATTAAAAAACATCAATCTCATAAACGATAAAAGATTAGCAATTTCAAAAATAGCGTACAGAGCAGTCCTGATTCATTGAAACCTAATATCACTGCAGTAATTGAAAACTATACCACTATGGTAATTTTAGTACTATTCTGTAATAAAACTGAAAGAAATTATTGTCCAGCTCGTAAATTAAGGTTAGGGAAATCTCATAATCTAACACGTTCAAATATTTATAAATTTCTTTTACGGATCAAAATGGAATATAACTGTTTTTTTCTGAAGCCTTATCCACACCCAATTATATCGAAATTCTATAATAGATCCATTCAGTTCTTCACTAAAATCTTATAGACATCCAATGCATGTTTGAAATTGTACTGAGTAATGATAATTGGGTATTGATCCATACATAGAAAAGCATCTTAGTCAATTGATATTCACTATATTTGTAATAACGAATAAAAAAAGACACTATATATAAATCAGGTTTTTAATAGAATAATTCACTTTTGACTTATTTTTTTATTTTATTGAAAAAATTTGGCGTTATATTTTAATGTGACTATAAACGACATCGATTGTATGAACTTATGAAGTTTATTATTTTCTTTGAAACAAATTGTTGACTTTAACAGAATTGTGACTTCAAACGTTTTTGACTATATACGAATTAAAATACATCGATCTACTACGTTAAGAGTAATGGGATTTTATTGTGTTAAGTTGTATTGAAATTAGTATTAATTTCGTCATAAAGTACTAGGTATTATACTTTAATTTCATTATATATGTTTTCAAGAACCAAGCGATTCACAAAACAACTCCAATATACCAAAACAAATATTTCTTTTTATATAAAATCGTAATTGAAAGAATTGCTTCTGTGCAATTGCACAATGGATTCCCTAGTATTTTTTATATCACGTAGTAATTGGTTATACAATCTTGAGCCCATTACAGAAATTCTTTAAGAGAAAACTAAGCTTCGACCTAAACCAATATCAAAATCATTTCTCTACTTAGTGCTAAAACTGTGTGTAAATCTCCCTACTGTTGTGATATTGCCATTGTGATGGTCTTATTTTTGTTGGAATTGATAGATTTCTTTTTGATTGGCAAAACTTTTCTATTTAAATATAGTTCATATGTACTAATATAATGATGGTAAATTTAAAAGAATTTTTATTATTTTATTTTGAGAAAGTTGCAATTTTCTAGTATTAGCAATACTCCAAATAACAGTGCCATTATCACTTATAAGACAGAACAGAATGAATTAATGAATAATTCATATTAATTTTTATCCTAATATAGGTTTATACAATGTGATGGAGACACTTCATTTTGATAATTGCAAGATCACACATTCAGTTTGGAAAGTAGACTCGTAGATGGACTGTATTTTTGTGAATGAAGGCTGCACAGGTGTAAAGAAAATGGAGTCTTGTCTCGTCCTCTTTTTTGGTCTTTGCACACTTTAAATGGAGCTCAAGCCTTCTGACATACTTGCTAGTGTTCTGTGACAACCTCTACCATCGTACTGATACCTAATCTAACCTACTGATAGTAGTTAAGTGACAATTTATGGTTCAGTATATTTGATTTTCTCTTTTACTAAAGTAAACTCTAGCTAATAAACTCTGTACAAGCTATTTAGCTTTTTTTGAGATTTGTTTTATAGATAAATAAATAAAATAAATAAATAAATCATATTAGCTGTATTGTAGTCTACAGGTCTACATGAACATATAATGTTTATAAGGCAGTTTTCCGTGATAACATATGCCATCGTACTGATATCTAGCCTAACATACTGATAGTATTAAAGGAATAGCTTATGGTTCAGTACTAGCATTGCGGTCAGTTTTATTAAACCATTTGCGATTGAAAACTTTAATTTTTTCTTCATTAAGTAATAGGTTTACATAGCTATATAGAGGTGTGAAACACAGATGAGGTGATGAAAGTTCGAGAAAAATATCATTTATATACTCTAAATATGGGTTCATTTCTGTAATTATAATTTTTTCTAAAAATAGAAATTATTTTTTAATGGAACTTTATTCGAATAAGTTATTGAAACTATATTATTTGATATTATTTTGATCCTGAAGTATCATCCCACGGAACAATTTTATTGCTATAAGACTCTTGCGCACTCTTATGACAGTAATATAAACACTCTTATACCAGTGTTAATTTGAGTTTCGAAACGTTATATAAATACGTTCTAGCACTAAATTGGAGAATCCTAACAGGCACCGGAGCAAAAGTGCTGTAACATTGTGATAGGGTTAGTATACATATGTATTGGTGTTTATGTTTTTGGTTTGAAATGAATGTTTTTTTTTAAATAACTTATGTTATGCGAGAGTGAGATAGGTATTATTTTTTACTTTAATATAATAATTTTATGGAGTTTATATATATTAAATGAGAAAGAGAGATAAATATTAATTAAATATTTTTTAATAATTTGTATGTAAATGATTTATAATATAAAAAATGTCTTACTAATTAAATAATATTTTGCAGTTAAGAATAATTGTAGATATTAATAATTATAATTATTGTGACCAAAATGCAAAATATGGCTAGGAAAGAAATTTCAATGACATTTATTATAATAATACATCGAAAAAATACATTGCCTTCAAAAATAACGAATTTTTAAATAAATAAAATAAGATATATTTTAAAATTGCATCGTTAAAATGTTAAATAACGTTAATCAATGGATAACATAAAATTTGAGATTTAAATAATTATTCAAAAATAATACTTTTGCGGAAATAATGCAAAATAAAGCTTTTCAATTTTTGTTTATTTAAAATAAATTTTTTTTTACTATGTTTTTTAGGAAATAATTGCCTTCGCAAAATATTTATTCTAAATATTTATTTACAGTAAGTTTGTTAAAGACATTATAGGACTAGAATAAAATAATAACACTATACTACTGCTATTCTAGCAATTCTATTTTTATGAAAACAATTTAACTCTTGATATAGAAATATTTTTAGACTTATAACAACATTGTAGCACTTTAAAAATCCCATTATAACAACTCCCGCAATTGCTATAACAACATTCTTAATATTAAGCAATATTAATTACATTATTCCCATAAAAATATCATTATAACACTTTTAGTGTTTATCGGGAGTCATATAAGAGTCTTATAGCACTCATTTTGTTTTTATAACAATAAAATGTTACGTGGCATATCTCATAATAAAAAGAATGATTAAAAATATTTTGCACGTTTTTTATATTATGAAAATTTGTACTGGGTTAAATTTTATTTGTTTTTATTGTTTTGAAATATTCATTTTTGAAACTAAAATATTATATTATGGTGCCAGTAGAGTGCAATGATTAAGTTTCCAATTCAAATTTTAGATCTTTTTTTTTGGACTTCTTTGCACAAAAATAGAAACCACAAAAAAGAAGCAAAAAGAAAAAAATATAACAGGAAAATTAAAATAAACTGAATTTTCTTTCTTAATTTCTAAAATTAAAACGAACAAATAATCCGGAAAATATATTTTTTTTTATATTATTTTATTTACAAAATTATGCATATTTTAATAATTAAAAAACATTTTGTTTTTTTCTTTCTTTTTTGAGTTTTTTTTTTTTTTACAAAGAATACCAAAGGAATTGTACAAGTTAATGGGCGGAAATAATCTTTAGAATTGTTTTAACGACTGAATTATAGTTTTTTTTTTTTTGTTTTTGTAGAAAGTCCATTGTCTTCAAAATTTATATTATAAAAATTTCAAAATGTTTTGCGAATTTTGCAAATCTTTTTTTTATATTTCATTAGATTTTATTGATTTGTTTTTTGGGTACTGTAGACCTTCAAATGCCATAGAACTGACATAAATTATTAATACGTTTTGGATTAATGAATTGGAGAAGAAAACTATCTAGCTTTTACATAGGTGTGCATGTTGAGCCAATAGTAGTCTATAGGTTTTTTATAAACGCATATGACATGACAATTATTGCATTATACATGGCTGACTTATAATCATATGATTTTAGTTTATAACGGTCACACTACAATAATCTATTGACATTTATGAACACACATTTTAAAATTTAGTTTTCATGGGTTGTAATTTCGTTTCCAATTATTGCAAATTAATGTTGTTGCAAAATAAAAAATACCTACAATACAAATGGAGCAATTTATTTTGATAATACCTTGTCCTTCATACGTAACTGAAAACGTACACCTGGTCCTGCGTAGCTGATTTTGTTTTGCTAATGAATTTTGTGTCATATGATTGTTGCAATGTAGTTTATTAACTGTAAACACGGGTATAAATCATTTATGAGATTAATGTATTGCATTATGCGTTTGTGAAATAATTTGGACGGATTACAGTGTTATAAGCTTTTCCTAGATATTATATTCAAGAGTATTCAGTAGTAAACGGCTTCTACACGAATTTTAAGAGCAAAAAATTAATATTGCTCAGCCAAATATAAAAATCATTGTTAACTAAACAAATTTCAAAAAATTTATATTTGATTTTTTCTTATAACTCACAGATGTTTTTATAATATTTTGATACAAGTTATAGAATCGAAATCAAGAGTTATAGAAATTCTAACAATACAATAGCTAATCTTAATTGTATCGATTGTACTTCACATTAAATAAAAAACATTTGAATTTCCTTAACAATAAGTGCATTTTTTTTTTAAAAGAAATCATATCACTCTTATTGGAAAACTCTGCATATCTATTTATACCGGGTGTTCCAGAGCATGCGTATCAGGTTTTTAGGAGGGGAACGAGCCATTATCATTTTATTTTAACAAAAAGTTTGTTAATTAAATTGAGAGTTCTCTATCGATTGGAGATAATTTCAACTTCCGGAATAGACCGCAAATCGGTTTTTTAAGAACAAAAATCGCCGAAATTGGCCGAAATCGAGATTTACAAATGAGAAGGGTACATTTTTATGCAAATTCGTATTCTACGTAAAAAAATAGGAAACTTTTGTAATATAATTTTTTTTTTTTTTTCCTAATATTTGTTTTTGTTTTTTTTTTTGTTTAAACTTTGTAGGAACCCAAAACTGAGATAAAAAATATAATAACATGAAAAACAAATTTATATATTAAAAATAATTATTATTAATTTTAGTTTACCAAAGGAAAATATTGAGCATTTTTGTTGTATGGTTATTAATTTTAGAGAAAAAGAATGAGAAAACAAAAAAAAATCATTTAACATAATTTTCTTATTTTTTGTCGTAGAATCCGAATTTGTATAAAAAACTACCCCTTCTCATTTGAAAATCTCGATTTAAGCCAATTTTGGTGATTTTTTATCTTAAAAAACCATTTTGGGGTTCTTTCCGGAAGTTGAAAATACCACCAATCGAAAGAGCACCCTCGATTTAGTTAAGAAACTTTTTTTTAAATTTTAAAATAACGGCTCCTTCTCTTCTTAGAAAGAAATTACAAAAAAAAACTAAAAAAAAATAAATGGCCCATTACTGAATCGAACTTAAATCTAACCCTACTTATAACTAACCACGGGCTCTGAACTACTAACTAGCAGAGCCAATGGGCCATTTGCATTTGCTTATCAAAAAGCCTTAATAAACATACGAAACATTTTTTTTTAATTTTTTTTTATAATTAATTTTTTTTAATTAAAAAAAAATAAGAAAAATTAAATGGCTTATTGGAGAATCGAACCAAGAGATTTTAGTTGTTATGAAGAGCTCTAACCAACCTAGCAAATAGCCCAATTATAAATATACGAAACACTGGAAGTGGAAGTTCGGCGAAATATGACAGATGGCAGATGACAGGTGACAGATGACAGATGACAGATGACAGATGACAGATGACAGATGACAGATGACAGATGACAGATGACAGATGACAGATGACAGATGACAGATGACAGATGACAGATGACAGATGACAGATGACAGATGACAGATGACAGATGACAGATGACAGATGACAGATGACAGATGACAGATGACAGATGACAGATGACAGATGACAGATGACAGATGACAGATGACAGATGACAGATGACAGATGACAGATGACAGATGACAGATGACAGATGACAGATGACAGATGACAGATGACAGATGACAGATGACAGATGACAGATGACAGATGACAGATGACAGATGACAGATGACAGATGACAGATGACAGATGACAGACGACAGGTGACAGGTGACAGGTTGCAGGTGACAGGTGACAAATGACAGTTAACTATGTTTACGTACATTTTCAAAATATTTTGAATTTAAATATTTTTTTTATTTTGAATATAAATATTTTTTATATTTTTTTAACAAATATTATTTTCAAACAACCATTATTAAATATAAGATTTTATTTATGTATTTAAAAACAATTTACAAATTGTCTTTAAAATTATCTCGTAAAAGCTTAGCAATTCATAACCGGTAACGGATACCCACTATCACCTTAACAAACGTACAGATTAATAAAAGATAACTGTTATTTCAATATTACATTTACCTAAAATCCTAAAATTTTCCTCTTCAAATTTTCTTTGCATATAGACTTGAACTGCATTATCATTCCACACTGGTGAGTCATCGGCAGCTCCATCATACCTTGCATTAATTGCCAATATTTCATACAAGTGATAACAAACCTTGAATAAATGTAAAAAAAATTAAATAATATGACCAAAAATACAAAAATTACACTAAGATTTAGTGCATTGTTTAATGCAAGACTTACTGTCATGGCATTTAAGCTATGAAAACTTTTTCTATTGAAAAATACATGCTCATTATAGTGGAAGGTTTTAAAATTGGAATATGAGTTCCATCCACAATGCCTATGACTCCCGGAATTTTATATTTTTCAAAAAAATATTTCCGGGTTTCATGAAAATTTTGCTGTTTTATCCGAATTCAATGAGAACACAAACTATTTTCTAGTATTTTTAAAGTATTTCTAAATACTTTAGATATGGTTGTTTGTGATATCCCTATTAAATTATTACCGCCAACATTAACTTAGTAGCCACCACTAGCCAATAGGTTTAATGTTGCAGCAAGTTGTAATATTGGTGGAATACCAAAATTTCTTACATTGGGACTAAATGTTGAACTGTATAACACCATTTTGAAGGCATCTTTATTTAATCTAAAAATTTTCTGAAACCTAAAAAATTTACAATGGAATTTACTAACATAGAAAAATATAATGGTTTCATGAGATGGTACTTTATTCTTACATTAAAAATTGTACAAGTAAAAAATAAAATGTCGCCTCATTAAACGAACTATAAATTTTCTTAATCCTTTCTTGGTAGTTCAAAAATATTACTGCTGTCTCTTAGCATACGCCTTTTTATAATATTTGTTTCAAGATTAATATTTTCTTCATCCGAAGAACTATCGGTAAAAAATATCATATTTCCAAAAATTCTAAAATTTTCAAAGAAATATTTATTCTATTCAATAAAACCCTAAAAAAATTAAATTATTATTACTAAAAACTACTTTAATTTTGTTAAGACAACTTATGTTAAGATAAATAATTAATATAAGCTTGAACTTACCTTTATATTCACTTTTAAAATTTTCAGCGTTAACTCTTTCACTATCGCTAAATTAATCGCGTAACAAACGCTAAAAAAAAGCGTATCTGCTGTTCCATGTTTTTTTGATTTTATTTATTTATTTAGTTTAGCTCAAACTTCATTACAATAATTATTATTTTTTTTTGTTTTTTTTTTGTTTTTACAATACAACATAACACAAATTCAATTTACAAATTAAAATTATATCTAACTTAGAACTAGTTAAAATACATTGAAATAAATCGCACACATATTTTAATTACTACAGATTACTTATATAATTTAAGTTTTTGAGTCTGTTTCGAAAGTGTGAAGTCAATATAGTTTATGTGTTTATTACCAATTAGTAACATTCTATGAATTGGCTCATATTTGCCATAATTGGTCCTATGGAAACTTAATGTAAAGAAGTTTGTATTTCGTAGGCGATTATTAAACAAATTGTTGACTTTAACAGAATTGTGATTTCAAACGTTTTTGACTATATACGAATTAAAATACGTCGATATACTACGTTGAGAGTAATGGGATTTTATTGTGTTAAGTTATATTGAAATTAGTTTTAGTTTCGTCATAAAGTAAATAAATTCATTATAAGGTATAAATATTCAAGAATAAAACGATTCAGAAAACAACTACAATTATACCAAAACATTTATTTATTTTTATATAAAATCGTAAATGAAAGAACTGCTTCTGTGCAATTGCACAGGGGATTCACTAGTACTAACTAAAATATTCAAAATGAACATTAAAATTTTCATTAATTATACGCTGACTAATATTTTTCAATTTTTACTTGCACTACCCATATCCTAACCCATAATTTATTAAAAATAAAATTTTGTTAAAAAAATTTAACAAACCGAATTGAAATCAGGACCATCCAGGACACCAACATTCTCATTAAAATAATCTAAATGGATATTACAATCGAAAAATCTATTATTGTTATACGCTTCATATATCATTTTGTATACTCTTACATAAAAGAAAAATATTTTCAGGCCGTCAATAATGAGTCGTCCTTTTTGCTTTAACATTACTTTTCACATAATTTTTTTTTTTTATCCTTTTATAAAGAAACACTTTTTGATATTTTGTTTTTGTTTTTTGTTGATATTTTGCAGAGTTTTAAAATCAAATCAAGAAGAGAGGTCAAAGGATTTAAGCGTACAAAATAGCTTTAAAGTAAGTATGTACTTATAAATGAACAAAAAAAATAGGATAATGACAAGGATTTTTTGCTCATACATACACACACACTACTTAATAGAGACATTATATAACAAAACATACAAACACATGTAATACTTCTATTTTTTTTGTTTTTAATTTTCAAAAAGAAAATATTTTGACTTGTTATTCTACTGTTGTTATACTTTATTTTATACTGTTATATCAGTAATTCGAAAGGATAGCTATTTAAATTGAAATATAATAATATTAAAAATATAAGTTTGTATTGAATATGTGTGTACGAGTTATACGGAATAGAATCATTTAAATTTCCGACATGGTTTACATTTTGATTTGTGGTTTTTTTTCGAATAAAGTAAAATGGGTTCCGGGATAAGTTACTTAATTATTGGTTAATTAAGATATTTAAAAATTATATAAAGAAATTATTTACAATTGTAGGTACATAATATTTTGTTAGAGTATTTGATTGAATGGACATCATGAAATGAAGAAGAAGTACCTATTGTATTAATTTTTAGTACTTAAATACACTGTGCTGTAATTGATGACCATAACCAAAAACTAAAATAAATAAATTAAAAAAAAAAAAAAAAATTAAATCGAAAAAATGTAATATTTTATTTAAGTAAGAATAACTTGTCTTTTAAGGCACGCGATCAAGCACGCAATGTTTTTATTTAGAAATCTGGTCGATAAGAGAATTATCGATAAAATTACCTCAATGTACCTATCGTGATTCCTTTAATTTGTAATTGATTAAAATAAAATTATTTCATTTTAAATTTTATTTTTAAAGTTGAAAATTTTGTTATTGTTGTTATTGTTGTTGTTGTTGCATTATAATGATTAAAAGAAATTAAGTAAATATTGTCTAAGGGATAATATTCTAAGATTGAAATTAAATTCTTTAGGAAAATAATTAATTTATAAATAAAATTATATTATTCTAATTATATTAAAGTGGTTACTTAAAATAAATTATTGTATATTAGAAATAGAATTAATTAAAGGTTATTGAGTAACTTAAATTAGATATGAGAAGCAGTTCTAACAATTTTCAATAAAATTTTGGTAATGAATAGTAAAGATATATCACGGTAAATATATAGTTTTTAATTGTTGAAAATAAGCTACAATTTCATATTTCGTTGAATATAAAATTGTGAAGAAGGGTGCAAGTATATTAGACGAAATATCGTCGGCTGAGTTCTACAAGGCTCCAAAAGCTGTTTTCACTTTTTTTGATTTTGGAACAGATTTTTAGGTTTTGCGTGTCGCTCCTTCTTTTGGCCCGAACCATTTTTCGCTACCTTTTACCGTTTCAGAGATATTTAGTTCCGGATTGACCCATATCCACCTTTGAAATACTTTGTTAATTATAAAATGATCCATAGGTAAATTTTTTGGATATGGGTCATTTTTGTATGAATTTTGACGTCAAAATTGGCTTATTTCTGAAATGCCCCATATCCATATGCCTGACTGATAAATGATATCAAAAATTTGCTGGCTTATTTGCCAACAAACGATCAAAAATAAAATAATTGTGATTGAAAATGTACGCTTTTATTATGGGGGGAATAACCATTGATGTCAAAAACGTATGGTTAATCTCGTCATAACAGAACCGTACGTCTTCAATATATGTTATAAGTTAAGGTATACCTAGGTAAGGTATATAATAAATAATTTTAAGTTCTTTATTTTTTTAGTAATTGAATTTTTGTTTTTGTTTTAGATTATAGTACTGTTATAAGAGAATGTGATCTCAATGAAATAAACTGATTTTTAATTTTAGAATTTTTTAATACTATAAATATTTTTTAATATATAGTGGACAACGTTCTCTCTAAGCTGCGCAAATGCGCAATTGCGCACCGATTTTTTTTTAATTGCGCATTAGAAATTTTATTGTAAATATTAGTTATTTAAAATAATACTTCCTTAGTAGGCTGTGCAATTTGTTATCGATTTAAATAGTATAGCCAAATTAATCAGCAATATCGAGAAAACTGTACAGAAACCATTCTTAGAACAAAAGTTGGTAAAGATAACATTAAAATTTTAATAAATAATGTTGTTCTTGCCATTAAAATAAATTTTTCAATGAACTCAGTCCAAGAAATAAGAATAGCACAATTCTATTGCTTAATAGTGGATGAAAGTATTGATATTTCCGTTTACAAAATTTTAATTATTTATATAAAATACCGCTTTAATTTTAATTATAAAACTGTTTTTGATGGTATAATACAATTAAATGCATGTGACGGATAATCAATTGTGGAGTCCGTAAAATGTTTTTATAAATCTGGATATGCAAAAAATGGTAATGTTAGCATCCGATGGAGCTGCAGTAATGCTGGGAGTCTATATGGAGTAACAGCACTGTTAACATAAGAAATTGGTTACCTAATTTCACAATTTGTCACGCATTGTGTGGCACATAGAGAGGATTTGGGAATCGATCATGCCTGTAAGGGTATACTTCTTGTTTCCCGAGTAGAAACATTATTGCGAACAGTATATACCATGTTCCATTGTTCAGCTGTTAAAAAACATAGTTTTGAAGAAATGGCAAGTTTAATGGATTGTGAAGTTTTGATGTTCCGGCTTCTTAATCAATTACGCTGACTTTCTCGTAATTTTGAGATTATTTCGTTTCTTCGGAACAATGACATTTTAACAGAATATTGCAAAGAAAAGATTGATAGTTCCAATTCAGTTGATCCAATCTCAAGATATTGCTTAACAGATTTAGAAAATAATTTAAATCGTATATCATTGATTGGATAATAAGATAATAATGGATGAGTATAAGCATTTAAAATTTTTTTAAATAATTTCATAGCGCAATATATTTTTAAATAATATTTTTAAAAAAATTAGAGGGAACGTTGGCAGCCATACATTTATTTGTAAAGTTTAGTGATAAAACGACCTATATCCAGGGAAATTTGACCCACGTGCATGGACTAAAATCAACTTGTTCAAAAAAGTGAATATGGGTTGTTTTCGAATCGAATTCGAATCGAATCGATGCCTATAACTTATAAATTTAAAGGCGTAGACACTTGAAATTTTGTATTTAAAATAACAAAATAAGTATTAATTTATTGTGAAAGTTTTTTTTTTAAGTAACTTTAAACTTCAAAACACGTTTACTCGAAACCGAGTTGATGGCATATGAAGCCTTTGAGACTCAGCCGACGATATGCGTATCGACAGCGTTGTCAACACATAGACGTATGATCTTAAAAATAAAAAAAAAATTTGTTTACATTGTCTCATGGTCGGTAATTAATATGACAATGTATCCGCGACTCATTTTCACGACATGGGTTGTTAAATTATGTATCACAAAATTTGTTGATGCCCAGTATGGTTTGGTACAGTTGTGTTAAGTTTTTTTTATTAAGAAAACAATAAATAAAAAAGATGGAGGAAGAAAATGTTTTAAAATAGAAAAATAAGTATAAATTTTGATTCGTGTTTCAAAAATAAATTTAAAAATGTTTTTTTTTATTCTAATTTACTTTAATTTTAATCGGAAATGGACTCATGGAAGAAAGATGTTTTTATTAACCATAAGATTAAAGCACAAAGTAGATTGTTGAAAAAAAAAATAACTTTGAGTAATTTGCTTTGAATTTTTTTATTTAATTTTATCAATACTGAAGGCAGTACGTCTTTGTCGCCTTTTTGAAATATTTTATTATTTTACTTGCGTTTTATACTTTTATTTCTTTGCAAGAGTCCAAATAATGATTAAAACTTTGTCTTTTACAAAACGAGCTATTTCACAAATATATTCAGTTCAAATATTTTAAAAATTTATCCACAAAATAGATATCCACAAATACCTAAGCATAATATTTTGACATTTGATTTGACGTTTATTTTAGAGACAATGTGTTTTTAGAGTGATTGGAATTGTAAACAAAGCACATTATGTTGCCAACACAATGTTGCCAATTCAGAAAATTTAACATATTGTATTTGTATGTACATTGTATCCGTTGAAATTTTTTGGATATATTTCTGATGTCACCGTGTATGATAAGCATATCTAGGAGAGCGTGTCATATGCCTGTACTTCTTGCAATTTGCCTGTATGTCATTTGTCTGCATTTTACTTACCAGTTTTTCATTTGACTTGATATGTTGGATAGTGATATATGATAATAATATTATACATGTATATATATATTTTATATTATATTTATATATTTAATATTTAAGTATTCATATATGTATTGAATATAATGCGCAACAATCTGTGTTAGCACAGATTTTAGAGTTAGATTCAAAACCAAAGTTCTACATGTTTTTCCAGAATATTTGCTTAAATTATTTCTATGTGTATCCCTTGTTGGATACAAGCAAAATGGTTGAATTCAAAAACACTAAACGAATTAATGCCAGATTTTGGGTCTATCGAATCTTAGAGTTTTGTATTTGGTATTTTGTATTTGAGATTTCGTAATGTACATATAAATACTTACCAGCAATACAGCCAAATGACATACAGGCAAATGAAGTCCAGGCATGCGATAGTAACCCAATATTTAGTAAAATAATAAAAAAAAATAAAAATATTCGACTGTTTTCAATTGTACAAATTTTACTCTAACGCTAAAGAATACATTTTTCTAAAAACCATGCCACAGATGTTGTTTCATAGATCTTCTGAATAGCCACTAATAAAATTTTATTAACGCAGAAAATTCTCAAATCTAGCATGTTAAAAGAAGACAAGAGTTGAATAAAACTATAACTGACATACATTATTTACAATACAATTTCTTAGCTCTAAGATACTAACCTTCAATATGTTTTCATAACATTTGTAAGTAATTTGCATCAGCCTATTAAACTACCTTATAAAACTATACCGATCGTTATAAAACTAATTTTAAATTAATACGTATAATAAAGATTTCAAATATACAATTTGCTTCAACATATTTCAAAATCTTTAGTTATACCAAAAATCATCTACTAATAGATCAATTTATCGTTCTACAAAATAAATGTACCTTTGTTTAAGTTTTCAAAATCAAAAACGTTGAGATATACACGACACTTACAATGCTACGTAGAAATTATTTCCACTCTCAATTTATAAAATTTTATATTTTAATTTAGTCAGTTTAATTTACAATCACAAACGAGGCCAAGATAATTATGAAAGATACAACAGTGTCAATGCTAAAACATGAGATACTATATACAGAAATAATTTGAGATAAAAATTATATAAAGTGACAGGAAATGATGTATAAGGTAAACAAAAAGCGACTTTTGCAGAAATAGTAAAGAAAGATCCCTTTATTATTGTTAAACCGAAAAAAACACCAGATCGAAATGTCACAAAGACAGAAGTAAAACGTCAAGTGAACCCAGTAAACTTTGAGGTGAGTGGAGTTTCTGCGAACAGAAACGGAAATGTTGACGTGTATTGTAATACTAGTAAAGCTATCGAAAAGTTGAAAAATGTAGTAGAAAGTAAATTAGAGGAGAATTATGAAGGAAGTAGTTATTCCGAAGGAGAGAAAACCTAAATTGCTGATTGTAGGAATGTCTGACAATTATAATGAAGGAGAAATCATTGAAAGTTGAATATTAATGTAAAATAATGTAGTACACGAGATGAATTAAAATTTATACGAGATTATAAAACAAAGAAGAAGTTCAATTAATACAATTGTATTATAGAAGTTGATATTGAGGACTACAAACACTTGTTAGAGATGGAGAAAATCAGAATAGAATGGGATAGATGTAAAATATACACAAGCTATGATTCAAGGATGTGCCATAAATGTCTATCTTTTAATCATAAAATGGATAAATGTACGATAGAAGCAAAAGTATGTATTAAATGTATAAATTGCATTATAGCTATAATGATAAATTGAAATTAAACTTGAAGGTTGATCATGGAGTATTTGATAAAAAATGTCCTTCTTTAATAAGAAAACTAAAAGTTGAGAAAAAAAAAATATTTGCATCTAAATATAGCAACCACAAAATAAAAATTCAGATAGCTTCCTGAGTAGTATTTACTTGAATATCCAAGGTTTAACAAGTTATTTTACTGCGTTAGAGGAATTAGTTTATAAAAATAAATTTGATTTTTTGATTTTAAGTGAGACTGATATTACGTAGAATATTAGGGAAAGTTAATATAAACTATAAACTAATATGAATTTATGGATCTTAAATGTTAATATTAGATTAAGGAGATGCAGATGGAACTTAATAGGATTATACCGGTCAAATGAAATGGGATCGATTGAATTTATAAATAAACTTAAAGAATATTTTGAGTTGAACTTACATTTGAAAGCAAATAACCCAACAAATAATTTTCAATTTGTGCCCGTAAATGCGACCGCTCGCGTTTACTCAGTCTCCACACAAAAGTTCACCATATGTCGTCGCATTTCCGTATAAATTGTAGTTATGTGTCAGAAAATACAGCTACATGGGTCCGGGTTGACACATTCTGAATGCAAGAGTAGGTTTGAGTCAAGCACAACTAGTGCTCTTGTGACCGAATTTCGCAATATTTTGATGGATTATATGGACTCATGAGTTAGCAATGCGATGGACAAGAGTCCAGAAAATAGCATTCCATGCGTCAGTTTGAGTCAAGCACAACTAATGCCCTTGTTATCAAAATTCGAAATATTTTGAGACATTGCATGGACTCATGAGTTAGCAATGCAATGTATTAATGCGATGGACAAGAGTCCAGAAAATAGCATTGCATGCGTTTGCATTGGCGTATTCTGACCACAAGAGCAGGCTTGAGTTAAGCGTAACTAATTGTTTTGGGATTAAGATGCGCAAAAATTTTGAGAAATTACATATACTTATGGGTTAAGAATGCTCCACAGGTTCCAGTAGTTCCAGTAATTAGTTATAGTAATAATAAGTATTTGTTATTTCTTTACATAAGTTTGTATTTTTATTTTCTAGTTTAGTTTAACAACAAATAATTAATTCAATTTATATTAGCTTATTACTCTATTTGATTTCATTTACAGTTAATATAAATAAAAATAAAAAATAGTTATATATATCTCAATTAACGTTGAGTTTCCTTTCACTAACATTATATTTGTGTTTTATTGCCAATATCGATATTTTGGAAGTAACATATTTCCTTCACCAGGACTTTTGCGTCACTTTTAAGTTAGTCGCAAACACTGATGAAATATATATCTGAAATTATATTAGAAATTATATTGGTCAATTTTAATATTAGACATATTAAAAACACTTCTATCGAAATAATTTTGAATAAAGCGATTTCGAACGGGTAAATGGGTCCATGATCTCTGTCTCATGAGTAGGTACAATAGAATTTATGAACTAAAATTATTATCATTTTAGATTATAATTTTATTGTACTCATGGGACATTGCGAGTGGACCCATTTACCCGCGGCTATTTCCATCCATATTTATATTAAAATTATATTTACCCGTAAAATTTTTTAACTGCACTCACTGAACGAATAATTGTGACTATGCATGGATATGTACATTTCAATTCAATGCATATTTATTTTTACTCATATCTATTCTCGCTCGCACTTACATGTTTAATATTGTATCTCAGTTAGTTTGTTTATTCATCTCACTCGCACTTGTATGTTTAATATGCATTACATTAATAGTAAAATTAATATGCGGGAACAAAATTATAAAAATAAAAACAAAAAAGATTGAGAATGATGAAAAGGATTTAAGTAATTTACTCTTACAAGTTTTAAAATTCAATTTTAAACATTACGCATGTGGACGCATGAGACTAAAAAAAAATTGTGCGATTTTAAAAAAATATTGTACTCTTAAATTTCGGTCGCATACGGTCTCATGCGTCTCATCGGTCGCAAATTATTTGTTGGGTAATATTATTGCATGGGACTTTAATATTGATATCAGTGTTGAAGATAGTGGAAAGAGACGAATGAAGGAATTATTGGATGAATTTGGAGTTAGGCAAACAGTTACAGAATACACTAGAATAGCAAATATTAGTAAAATATTAATGGATTATGTTATAGTAGACTACGTTGCAAATGTTGAAGTGAAAGTGAATAGGAACTGGAATATATCGGATCACGAAACTATTTTGATCAAATTATTTATAAATAACACGCAGACCATAAATAAGAAAATAAACTATGTAAAACATGAAAAAGAAAAATTTTTAAATGAATTAAATAATAATGGTTTTACCATATCAAACGCTTTAGTGATGTCGATAAACACACTATTACAAAAATTGGAATTATTTAGGCCATTACATTTCGCACAGCACAATTTCAAAAGTGCGTCTTAAGTGGATTTTTTTTCCACAATTCAAATTGTACATCTCTGAAGAAATTTGCTTTATCAAGAAACTTCAGTATTCTATATTTCATAGCCTTTTCAAAAACTTTAGAAATGGATGACAATAAAGATTTAGTTCTGTAGTTGTTCGTATCAGTCGAATTACCCTTTTTGAAAATAGGAATAATTTTATATACCTATATCTGTTAAATCATTTGGAAAAAAGCCATTGTAAATATAGACACTAGTATTAAAAATATAACTTAGAAATGCGGCAAAATGATGCTGCCCAATAAAGAAATTTTGCGGCCCATTTAATGAGATTTGTTATCAGCAATCTCCTAGCGAAGCTTCTTAAGCCTTTTCTGATGGAAGTCTTACAAAAGAATACATTGAAACAGCATCTGATATAATTTGTCCTGAAAAAAAATATTAGTTTATGGCGGTATATTGTAGGAAGACGAATTGATGAGATGGCAGAAAATGTCGAATTCTGCGTAAAAAATCGTGGAAGTTCATTTCAATATTTTTCGACTTGCCTTGACGAACCGACCGATATTTCTTATAGCGCACAACTCACTATTTTTGTACATGGTGTAGACGCAGATTTAAATATAACTGAAGAACTCTTGGACTTGGTCACTTTGAAAGGAACTACAACAGCGGCGGATATTTTTCCAGCATTAGAGGAAAATTTAAATAAGTTGAGCTCACACTTTCTAAACTTAGTGGTATTACAACCCATCAATGAAAGATCATCGTTCTGGCCTAGTTAAACTTCTTTTGGATAAAATAGAACCCGAATTTGACATACATATTGAAAATTTGTGTGCCAAACAAATTAAAATGAAAAACGTAATGAATATTGTTGTTTCTACAATTAATTTTATAAAGGTCTCGGGCTCCTAACCATCGCCAATTTAAACAGTTTTAAAATTTAAAATAATTTGTTGGATCTTGAAGCGGAGTATGGTGATGTCATTTATTTTAGTGAAGTGCGCTGGTTAAGTAAGGCTAAGGTTTTTCGATCTCTTACCAGAAATTAATTTATTTATGGATATGAAAGGAAAACCTGTTGATGACGAAAGGTCATTAACGAAAGATGGACTGTTGATCTTGCTTTTTTAGTTGATATTACAAATCATCTTTCGTCTTTAAATTTTTATATTTTTAATTATTTTATTTTGTACTAACAACTATTTTGTACTCAAACTTATATACATTTTTTTTAATAAAAGAAATTGAATTTCCTGTGGCCCATTGATATATCCGAGTTCTAAAAATTACCCTAATACCCAAAAAGTGTGCACAGGACTAAATTAGAACATCCAAAACATTCAAATAAACGTTCTTGAGAAGATTACTAATAAGAGATTCATTAGTCACAGAATTAGATCTATCAAAGAAGAAGCTTTTGCTCTGGAAAGTTTTCCTAATCAAGTCATTCGAATAATTTTCGGTATATGAAGATAAGTTGTTTGATGATAATTGTCCAGATATCGTGACAAAAAATTTATTGAAAAAATTAGATAAAAATTTATGGTAATTGAATATGTTAGAATTGACCTTTAAAGAATAATATATGGAATTAATATAAAGATTTCGAATACAATATACTCCGACATCAAAATCATTAGTTATACGTACACTACAATTCAATTGAAATATTTTTTTTTCTCATATTATTTACGTCAGACTTAATGTGAAAATTTTCTCATTCATATTAATTATTAATATAAAAGTTATACTTTTGAATTGATTAACTTTATTTATAAAATTATATGACCTTAGAATGTATTTTAGTTTCCAAAGCATACTATTCTATGGTATAAGAGTATATTTTGTAATTTAGATTTCAATAATTCCAATTCAACTAAAAACTTGGCCATTATCATACTTATCACATCAAAATTTTTATTCAGAATCGAATACAAAAATTTAATTCTTCACTTAGAAACATTAAATTTCATCATAATCCTTTTTATACTTAAATTTTCAAAATAATAATGTTTAAAAAAGATTTTTCTTTGGAAAAATAGGAAAATAAAAATAAAAACCATGAACTATACTTGATATGGCAACTTTTAATTTTCGTCCTTGAAATAATTTAATCATCTCTATATAGCAGTGAAACTTTTATTTTTACTTAAATAGAAAAAAAAAAAAAATTACAAGTTCCACTTGAAACTTCTTAAATGATTTTTCTTGGAAATTGTATTTTCTTCTTCTTATAAATATATAATTTTTATGTATAATAATGTTTAATAGATATAATTAAAATACTGTTATTTTGTCAAGGATAAAATCAATCAAAGAAATTCTTCTTCAAAACCTTGTTTTTAATTTTATTTATCTTTTCAACCTAATTTTTTTAAGAATTAAAGGTAGATTGTACTTATATGACAAAAACAATTCAAAATTCATTTCAATAGAATAAATCTTAAAAAACAAAAACAGAAAAAAAAACACAACAAAACAACAAAAACAACAGAGAAACAACGTCAAGCAATTACATTCATCTATAAAACTAAATCATTTGGAATTCTGTCCTTGTCCACAATACATATACAAAATAACAAATAAAAAGGACAAATTCTTAAATTATGTACTTGAGAAGTTACACTTCAGTAATTACAAAAAATTACAGGTAAAAAACTAAAAAATAAGAAAAACAAAAAGTCAATTTTCGATAGAAATTGAAAATATCCAAACCTAAATTCTATAATACGTACAGATGACAATTTATTGCTAAATAAGATAAATAGGAAGACTGCCTATAGGATAGTTAGAACAATTTTTATTTTTTTTTATTTGAAAATGTTGCGGTGATTAATTTAGAATATTTGATACCAGCTAGACTGATATATTTTATTAAAAAAAAATAAATAGAATTTATCTTATATAGTACTAGGTCTAATTAAGAGCTTAAATAAGTACTAATAATTTATTTTCAATGTTTGCAAAGCAAATTAAAACATATTGTTAAAATTAGAAAATAATTAATTAATATAAATTATAAAAAAAGGAGACATAATGGAATGGAGAAAAAAATAATGGTATTATATTAGTTTAATATATTTGTAATAATAACTCCTTATTTCCATCAAAACTGAAAACTAGATAAAAAGCTAAGTACAATTTGTTCAAATTATTTAAAGTATTTCATAAGTCGGTGTCGTGAGAATTAACTTTGAATTGACTTTTAATCAAAATTGACTTAATTCAATCGTCGGTGTCGCGAGAATCAATTATTTGATTTTTTTTTTTCGATTTGTTTTACTTCCAAAAATCAACTGCATTTTGTTAGTTGACTTTTGGTTTCAAACATTTGGTGAATTTTTGATTTTTGATTTGAAATTATTAAAAAAATGGATAATTTGGATATAAGAGGTAAAAAATATTATAAAATATTTTCTGGAATTTTAATTTTATTTATTTATTTATTTTAACAGTTGATCCATTCTACAGATAAATATGTAGGCCAACTTTATAGGTCCTTTTCCCTTTCGAAATGTGAGCCTTTTTTATTTTTATTTGTTTTTTTTTTCTTTATTAAAAACAAATTTTTATACATATTATATATAGTTATACAATAAAATTTGCAATTATATAAAAAAAAAAAAAAATTTTTAAAATGTAAAATAATATTTGTTGCATAAGAAGATTAAAATTATTTTTTTTTTTCGAAATATTTGCCTTCAATTTAAACGTACTAAAACTACAAAAAAAAAAAAAACTTTAAAATTGCAGTTTGATATAACGTTTTCAAAGCAAGTGATGACTGTAATTACCGAAAAAACAAATTAGCCGAAATTTTTACCAAATCTCTTAATGAAATCATATCAAGACTTCATAGAATTTGGTCAGAGAGTTTATTTCACATCAAATAGCGCATTAAGAGTAATTGATCAGCCACCAAATACGACCGTAACATCATTTTTTAAACTGTGTGAGCCGGATCCTTTTGCAAGGACTTTGTTGTATCCTGAGATGCCTCAATATTATACATGGAATGCATCAAGGAAAGTTTTCTGCAGAAGAAAAATCGGACAGCCCGTCCCCGGATATGATGTGGTCAAGAGTGGTCAAGAGTAATGTGTCATTGTTTCAATGAATGATTAAGACCTTAGCCTGAGCTGTACGGTCGCATAGTTTATTAATAATTATGTATTGAAAGTTAATCAAAAATAATTAAAAATTTCAAAATAATAACAATTAGGAATCATCAAATTATCAAATTATTTATTTATATTTAAGCATTCCAAACATTTTTTTGTTTTATTTTTTTATTGTTCTGAAATCAATATTAATATGCAATAACAACTTAGGTCGATATAAACTTAAATTGTATAAAAAAAAGTCTCTATTATAATTCTTAAGTCATTTTACGCTTTTGTTGTATATGTAAATTGCTGTATTAATGACTTAAGCGATTATGTTTTCTTAAATATCTTGGAGTCTAATAGAGATTAATACTTCAATTTTTGTGTGTATATGAAAGGCAATAAGGCGAACATAATGGTGTTAATAACTCAATTCTTTCTTATCTCGACATATGCGGTCATTGATTTCGACCACAGATATTATTATATTTTAACCTTAAGCTATTATAAAATCAGTTATTTTTCTGTTTGTGTGTTCTGAACAAGGAAAGATAAAAATTGCACTTGTTTCTAGTATTATAATTATGTATGTCCCCATTGCGATTGAGTAGAAAAACTGTGTTTAATTAAATTGTTGATTATTTTAAAAGCAAAGAAATATAATTCACTTTTACAAATATTTTCGAAGCTAAAGTATCTTGGGGAATAAATTAAATTTGTGGGTTATCTGATAGGAAGATAATTAATAGTTTTTATAGCCTTTTTATGAATATAATATCAAGTTTATTTAAGAAGATTTGTGAAGTCCTACTCCACACTGGATTGAGATAAATTATGTTAGAAGAAATACAGGACGAATATAAATAGTATATAATGTGTTTTTATTGAAGAACTTCCTCAATCGATTTACATATGGAAAACATATGGAACAATCTTTTTAATAATGTGATCTATAATATGTTCTTGCCACTTAAGTTTACTATGAATAATCAATCCTAAATAATTAAATTTTTTTACTAATTCGATTTGATTATTTTTATAGGTGAAACCAGAGATAGTAATAATTTTGTTTTCTTAATATTTAGGGACATTTTATTTATATGGAGTCACTCCTCGATTTTATCTAACAATTCTTGCTCGCTATTTGAGGAATATTTAATAACAGCATCATCAGCGAAAAGTTTTAATTTTAATTTTAGCCTTGCCATACCATAAATAGTAAATCAATTATTCTAAGTATTATTTGTATTGATGAATAATAATAATATTTAATACACATTTTTTATATTTTTTAATGTATATCTTTCAATATATTGGCATAACACAATTAGAAGTTTGTAAATACCTTTTCTAGCAAAATTCACTTTTTCAACTTCCACTATTATTTAAAAAAAAAAATTTATGATATTCTATAACAAAGTCGGATGTCAAACTTTAATGAACATCATTTATACGTTATAAACACAATTCAAAAACGTATAAACGCTGCCTTGTATAAAGGTTTTTTAAAAGATTCACAATTCACACAAAAAGACCACCAAAGATTTAATACTATCAATATAAATTTTAAATAAAATCGGTCCAATAATTGATCTTTGAGGAACACCTATTTTGATATGCTGTGTTTTGCTATAGATATCATTACAGCGCGTTTGTTGTTTTCTATTAGATAAGTATGATTTGAAAAGATTTAATTGATTATGGTTAAGTTTTAGTTGACTTAGTTTTAAAATGAGTATATCGTGATCTACACAATCAAACGCTTTTTGCAAGTCTAAAATTAAACAAGCTGTGTATTTTCTATCTTCCATACTTTTTAATATAAAATCGGTTAGAGCTAAACAAGCAGCTGTATAGTGTTAGAGTTTTCCTCAAAACCGAGCAATATGGATACAATTACTATTTATGAAATAAGTTATTCTACTCATAATAATTGTTTCATATATTTTAAAAATCGAATTTAAAACTGATATTGGACGGTAGTTTGAAAAATATGTTTTATTGTAAGCTTTGTGTATAGGTGTAACAGTCGCAATCTTTAATGATTTTAATTTTATTTAAATATTTTAATATTATTTTAGAAGCTAACGAGGAATATAAATTATTGCCCTCAGACGAAAACGTATGGACAAATGGGAAAAAGTAAGTTTTTGATATAAAAATTAAACAAAAATAAAAAACTTTATGCTAATTTTACGTATGGAGTATGAACCGATCTAAAAAACAAAGTAAAAAAAAAATACTGATAAACAAAAAGTAAATTCGGTGTACGGGTAGTCTTGTAATTTTCTTATATTGAGTAAATTGGATGAAAAAATTTCGGAATGAGAATCGTTAAAAGTACTAAACAAAATATTCAGTAAATTTTTATTTTTGTGACCAATGAAGAGATTAATTAGTTTAAAAATATTTTTTAAAAAATGGTTGGGTAAATTTTTTTTTTTTGCTTGGAGAGTAAAATCCAATTTTTTGGGTGACTATTAATTGCAGTACTTAGTGTAAAGACTTCCATCTAAGTTACTGAACAAGAATATAAAACAAATTTAGAAATTAGGTTTTAGGAAAATACCAATGCTGAGAAATAACTTAGTAAAAACTTTTAATTACCTAGGATTAATTATTGACAATAAGATGAAATGGCGACAACATATTGCTTATGTAATTACAAAAATCACTCCTTACATTTTTGTTTTAAGAAGGCTGGGGAAATATATTAATAACAATATTCTATATACAATATACTCTTCATACAAATCTTCTAATATTATATACCTATAACAATTGCCGCATTTGTGTCTTTGGCGCCCTTAGGCAATATATATTAACGCGCCCCATAATTCGCAATAAAAATTAAAAAGTACAAATATACAACAAAAACTAATTATCTGTTGTTTTTGTTAATTTATTGATTTAATAAGAACTAAGAATGTCAGTGGAGTACGCATTAATTAAGTAAAATTTTGCTTTTCATCAGAACAATCTATATTTGATGTAAAATCTGTTTCTATTGAAAATATTGCTAATGCGTTTAAGCGTTGTTCCTTTATAGTAGATCTTATGCAGGATTTCAATCTTTTCAATAACGAAAAATTGCGTTCCGTAGAGCAGTTTCTTAAATAATGTGCAAAATAATATTCTTAAGATTATATTTATATTTGGAAAAACAGTTTCTAATTTTTTGCTATATATTAATTTACTGAGCTTTACTAAGCTCTAATATCGAGTTTTCATAAATTTCATTACATTTCAAATATGATACCAAGTGCACACATTCTTCCATAAAACATTCATCTAAATCGTTCTTGCATATCTAGTATAAATTTTCTGCATTTTTTAATTTTAATTTGTTGTTGGTATTTCGTTAAATTGTTTAAAAATTCAAAATTTTGGTAAATTAATTCTTATGCATCAAGCCTCTTTTTCAATTTTTCACTAAGACATGAAATTATAACATCAAATGTTTTGGTTTTAAAATTCTCATTGCTATGTAATTGCGATTCTGAAATTGTTTCATCATGAAACATTTTCCGTTTGCTCCCTCATTTTCTTTCAAATTCTTTAACAAAAGATATTTCTTTGGCTTTAAGTTCATAGTTTTGATATAAATTATTAAATTTACAAATTCAATCAATGACTTATATTGCTCAACAACAATCAATAAAACATTTTCAATGGATTTTTGATTTTCTATTACATAATTTAATTATAATTATCAATAAATATAAAATTAATTTTGATTATGTGAAAAAAAAATTATGCTCAATAAAATTTTCCAAAGAAAATCAAATTGATAGCGTCCTTTTTCGGTTGGCGCCCCTAGGCATTTGCCTGGGTTTGCCTATTAGTAAAAGTGCCCTTGCATTTGGACTAACGCATATCTATAACAGTTGGATGTCATACATAAAAAGGATATTAAAATTATTAATTTCTTTCCAGATATTCGACGGAATTATTATATAGTACGATTATTATATAACGATACATAAGTTTGAATAACATAATGTAAACGTGAAATGTACACTCTTGTATACAAAATTACAAACAAGATAATTAAACATACATTTCATACTCAATCTGAATATAGATATAGATTTCCATAACACTTGGAATCGCACAAATTTTTATCTTTCATTGTTTAGATCAGATATTGATGATGGCGATGAAGTAATAAATATATATACTAAAACGCTTAAGCTAAAATTAATTTACCATCTTATATAATAAAATCAAAAATAACAGAAAAAGAAAAAAGAGAAATTACGAATATAAAAATTACCCATAAATTTATCTATAAAAGCAAACTGCTTATACAACAGTCTTAGCATTTTTAACACTCTGCCGAGCGACCTAAAAAATATAAATTCATATATTTTATTCAAAAGCGAAATCGAAGACTTACTTGCAGCATAAAAATAAAAATAAAGAATAAAAATTAAAAATTAAAGAATAAATAGTATAAATAAAGCGTGAAAGGAAAGGAAAAAATAAAAACTAATCAGAACACAAACTTTTAAAACTTAATTCAAATAAACTAAATATATTAAAAAAAAAACAAAATGTTGGAATGCTGGTAGTTAACAATTTTAGTATTATTGAATAATTAGAAAACCATTTTTAGAATAATTGGATAAATTCTACTTTTTATTATTTTAAATTCAAACTTGATTTTTATTTTTTTTTATTTTGTTGATAACTCTTTAAATGTAACTAACTATACGACCGTATAGCTTAGGCTATGGTCTGAATCATTCATATATTAATGAATTTTTGTTAATAAAGAAAAAAAAACAAAAAAAACAGTATTATAGCCTCCTAAAAAGTGGAAAATAAAATGGATGGTGGTCAACATGAAGATTCTAGAAATTATAAGATAAATTAAACTTGCTGGAATATTGAAAATTTTAAAATTTTTAATTTTTTGAGGTTCTGTCTTTTGGTTTCATTTATGTAGATAAAGTTCGTAATCATGAAATAGTCTTTGACGATTAAAACTCTATCATGGAATAAATTTGTAGTACATTACATAAACTATGAACACTCTAATTTTTTTTAAATGAGGGGGTTAAAAAAAGGCTCGTTCAACCTCAAATTATCCCAGATTTTCTATACTGTAACATTGTCTTTCTAAAAGTATGTACGCGGGGAATCGAATAGATTGGAAATTATTTTGAATGCTTTTACTCGGCTGGTTACCAATAGACGAAATTATGATCACATTAGTGATATATCTAAAACTATAATTGGCTTAACATTTAAAAAAAATCTTAAATTCAGATATACATGCTTTATGTATAAAATCATTTGTAAATTAATGCCATCTTATCTAGCTGCTAAGTTCGTTTTCGGAAGGTCCATATGATCTTGTAATTCCTCAGCACAATCGTCGATTAATTCATCTATAATGTTTTTTGAACATTCTTGTGTTTTTGAATTCGTTACCGAACAATATCCGTATTGAAATTATAAAAAATTTACCAAGCTTTGTGGCAAATTTCTCATAAGGTTGATTTTGATTTTATGCAATAGCAGTAATCATAATTAACCATTTTTTAAGTTTGGCAATAAAATAAATGACAAAAAATAATAATCTGGAAATAATAACTTAGATGAATAAATGCTCGATAAACATTGTAGATATTGTAGTATAAACTTGCAATACCGTACTTAGTGAACTTAGCGTACTCAGTTAAGCTACTGTTAAGAACAAAAGAAGTTATTTTTGAAGTAATTTATAGGTAATTTTTAAATTTATTTATTTATTTTTATTAGTTCCTCTCAAGTGATCTTATAGCTCTTACAGAGTGTATAGTTGGTAAATATAGTATATTATAAAGTATAATTATTATTATAAGGTAATATATTATGAATTAAGTGTAACAAAAAGAAAAAAAAATAATTTAAACAAGTTAAAAGTTAAAAATAGAACAGTAAAAAAAACATGATTGAATTTGTCTATTAAGTAAATATTGTAGAAATGATTTGATTTTAACAAAACAATAAAAAAGAATTTAACATACAATAAATATGAAGTTTGCTAGATATAAATATTAAAATTAATATAATTTATATCACTATAATATATAATATATATATTCGTGATTTCTTCTTCTGTTATTTTTGATTTTATTATATAAGATGGTAAATTAATTTTAGCTTAACCCATTACTGCCCATTGGGTTTTTAAATACCCAAAACCCTTAGTGCATTAAAATAGCTATATCTTCCGTTGGGTAATAGATTTTGAGCTAGTTTTGATTTTATTAGAGAGAAAAAAGGCGGCACAATAATTCATTTTTAGTGAGCTAATCAAAAATCTTAAGAACTGTCGTTGTTAGAAGGACTCAAAAACTAAGGATTTTTTAAGCCCCGAAAATTTCCATAAAAAGTAGTTTTTGGGAAAATGGAAAAGTTGGGAAAATTTCTAAAGATCACTTAGCCTCAAACTTTCTCAATCTAATAAAGAAGTTTTTTTTTGGATTGCAGTACTTACCTCGTGTCAAGAGATAATTTACCTTTATGGGCATTTAAATACCCAACCGTCTAAAGCATGAAAAATTTTTTATAAAAATTAAAGAAAAAAAAATTTATATTTTTATGAAAGTAAGGCACAATTCACAGTGTTTTTTTTGAAGAAAAAGTAAATTATTTAAATTAAATTTTAAAAATTATTTCGCTCTCTTGCTTTCTAATTTTTATTTGGGTTCGTGGTACATCATTGTGATAGTCAAAAAAGCATTTGGGATGCAAAGTAATCGAACACTTTTTGCAACCAAATTTTGTTTTAATACCACATTGTCTACAACGACTGCATTTAGGCATTTTTTCCAATATATAGTCGACACAATCTGTGCGTTTTGTCATTTGTTTGGTATTAACAAGTACAAGTCCACATGGACGGCTGACTAATTGTGGTAGTGTTACTAGGGCTTCCACCACATTTAATTTAATCAAATATTCCCATAGAAGTCACACCTTCATACCTTGCGCAAAAAAGATGAAACTTCCATGCATTCACCATTGCGGCATCAAATGTATTTGTGAGCATGGCCAATACCATTTTTTACCACGAACTTTGATTCGATAATTATTCATAGCAATCAAACAGATCAACAGCATCCATCCGTTTATTATACTCATGAATGACCAGTGGCTGGTCAATTGTTATCTTACGATTTTTTCGGTCGTACCACTTTGTATGGAACATTGGGTCATGTCTCAAAAAGTTGAACATTATAGTAATTTAGTTTTACATAACACTACATTTGAAACTGTATAACTGTATCAATTCACTTTTGAATTTCTAAAACCTGAAAACACAACGATCAAACTTCAAACCATGAGATAATGTGAAAAAGTTAAAAAACATTTTAAACCTTACAATAATGAAGAATTATATATTTTGTCATATAATCCACTATCCATCAATAGATATCAGATGGATCTTTTATTTCATGTAAATTATTTCTACTTGAAATAATAGATCCATGAAATTTTAATTTTTTTTCAAAAAAAAACTAAAAAATTTATATAAAATGTAGTAGTGCTAACGTTGATTGGGTATTAAAATACCCATTCCAAATCTCAGGCGTGGGAAAAGCTAGAGGTCTATTTTTCAGACAACTTCTATGACCTCTATGACCATCCTTAGAAAATTTCATAATGATTGTGCGACGGGATCTATGAGCAGGCTTTAATGGGTTAAGCGTTTTAGTATATATCTATTACTTCATCATCATCATCAATGTCCTGTAACCCTATTCGTGGAACATAGTGCGGAATATCTATTACTTACATTTAATATTTAATTTTTTTTTATTGTTTGTATTAAAAAAACGTGCAATATTTGAATAAAAAGAAAAACAAAGAACAATAAAAGATGTTATTAGAAATATCAGATATAATTTATGATCGACCTTGCTAGGCTTGGTAGCCAATCGAATACATTTTAGTTAAATATTATTTAAAATCGATTGAATTCGGAAATGCAATCAATAAACTATTTAGATTTCATCATCCCGAATAATTTTTCCTAAAATAGAAGTACATATACATTGTTCCTAGCTATCATTTGGTAAAAAAAATATTTTTTAAATATATGCCTCATCCTCTGCCTAAATAAATTCCATGAAATTGTAATAATAAATTTTACTTATTCCCACATTAAATCATAAAAATTATCTTTTACAAAATGAAAAAAAAAAATAATTTTTCCCATTTTCTGATATAAAAATTATAATTTTTTTTTTCTTGTTTAAATATTTTTTAAGATGACCTACAAAAAAAAACAAAAAAATCTTATAAAATGTGAAGTTCTACTGAATACACAAGGTACAAGGGTATTTGGATTTTAAAAAGAATTTTTTTTTTTTTTACTTTTATCCTTTAATCGAGAACAAAAATATGAAGATTTTAATAAAAAATCAGAAAATGACATTTCTTTTTCCGTCGTCTAATTTTTTTTTCTGACTGTCCTTTTTTTGTTATTATATTTTTTTTGTTTTCTGTTTTTAATGGAACAAAAATCGTGTTCATCTTTAAAATGTAAAATATATCTCAAGGATATTAGTTGCTTATTTTTTTTTTTGTTTGTATTAAGGAATAGCAACAATAAACACTTTTCAAGGACTTAAAATTATAACAAATAAAATATTGTTTGTATATAAATGAAAAATTAAATTGAAAATAGAAATCGATGTGAAAATTTGTTATTCAATGATAATATTGAAATAATAACACCGATGATGATGTTATCCTTACAAAAGTTATGTATTTACTGAATGTATATTTTTTCTTTCTATTTCTATAATTGAAAGAAATTTAAAAATTAATTTTCCTTTACTTAACTACTCTCTTTTAAAACTCGTATTTTTAAAAATATCATATTTTTTTAACGAAAACATTTTACTTCGTCAGATGAAGTCTGCAATACATTCTGAATGCGCATGTCTCTACAATTTTCAGATTCATTTTGGAGACATTTTTTTTTCTTTAATTACTAACCTACTTTATAAACTGTAAATTTTTCGTGCAAATTATGAAAAAAAAAACCTGACGAATTTCAACTTAACGAATATTCGATTTTCTCTTTACACAAGAAAATTTATTTTCTTTGAAAATATTAAAATTGAAGAGAAAATGTAACTGTTTTTTAATAAAACAAACATTTTCAAATTATTAACAGTTATTTACTCTGTTAACTTTTTTTTTTTGTTTTTTTAACGAAATTTAGTTTTTTTTTTTTTTTTGTTTTTCATTTTATTTCATCCAGATGTGGTTTTGTAAATATAGAATACAAACAAACATATTCGTACAAATGACTTTGAATGAAACTCTAACTTTTTATATAACTAACCTGTTACAACTTATCATTGAATTTTAAAAGAAACTCAGTGAAAAGAAAAAAAAAATCGAGTTTTTTATTGTATTTTTTCTTCTGTTTTATTTTTATTTTCATTTTCATTTTTTTTTTTTTTTTTTTTTTTGCTTTGATATTCTTTAAAGTAAATTGAGTAAATCTGTTTCCGACAGGTGTATTCTATAATGAATGGAAAATGGTTTTTAAAACGAAAAATTAATGTGGGTTTAAAGAAAATTAAGACTTTAATTTTCACTTTAAACAAAAAGGTAATTATTCGATTGGATAAAATATTATTTGCAGTTATTTAATGTAATGTATAGATGGAATTTTGTGTAGGAGTGTATATTTCAAAAGTGAACATTATTCAGACTGAAATATTACAGACAATTATATTATTATATAGAAATAGAGGTAAATATATGCGTATATACATATTGTATAATGAGATGAAAATGAAATTGTAATGAGAAGGATTAATTAATGTTCTTTTATAATTTCTAAAAATATATTATCTCAGGAATATCAATTTTAATTGATGTTTGCATAATTATACTATATAATATAAATTGATATTAGCTTGATGGAAAAATAAAATTGTAACTCAACTATATTGTATGTTAATAACTTTGAATTAGAATGATTCTAGCATTTAGAATGTTATTTAGGTTTTATGGCCACTATCTGTCATTTGGGTTATCAGATTGAACTGAATTTTTTACAACTTGTCGTACATCTTGAGCAACTATTAAATATATCTGATGAAAATAGTCGAAATTTTGACTAAATATGCTTATAATACAGATACGCGTATTTCGTCTACTCCTTGCAGACTTCTTCAGTGTTTTGTACTCGTTTTTGTAGTTGTATTTTGATTGCCCAGGTAGCAATTTTATTTTTTTTTTAGCTCGTTGGTTGTTTATATGCAAATTAAATAGTACAGGTGGGGCCGTGGGGGGTTGAGTAATTATATTGTTATTATTTAAAATATAATGTCAAACGTATAAAGTGACAGGTAGAAGTGGTTTTTTATTCGTTCGATTACACTTAATAAAGTGATAGTAAATAAAGATATAGATAACTATATAAGAATATACATTGCCTTGGTATTTAGGAGTGAGTCATTTGTAGTGATATAAACTTCGATATTGTCCGTTGAGTCTAGATTCTTAGAATCTTTGTTTTTGATAATCAGATTTGTTTTTAATGATATATTTAAATTATGGAATAAAAGTCGAGTTCCTTTCACTAATCATTTTATATTTATTTTGCTAATATCGTTATTTCGGAAGCAACTTACTTCCTTCATCAGTGCTTGCGACTAATTAAAATTTCACACTAATACTTTACATATATTTATATAATTTGTAAAATATTAATATCTTAATAGTGCTACCTGTCCTACAATGTTGTTTTCTTTGTTTTGGTTTATAATTATTTATTTATTAAATTTAAACTAGTCAATAATTAATTACGTAATAACCCTTATGCTGGTATTTTAATTTTGAAGTAATCTAAATAATGGTGAGAATCCGCTACCTACATCATTATTAAGTCTGTTCTTAACGTGTTCTTTGGATATCGCCAACCTTTCATACATATCTAATTTATTATTTTTATTGACCTCTTTTATTAGTTTTAAACTATTCTTGTTTATATGAAGTTCTTCTTCAATTATATGCTGCGCTACCGCTGACCTAAAATTCGTATAGTTTCCTTTCCGCACCAATTCTGCTTCCTTCACATGTTCCTGGAATCTAACTGTAATTAACCTCTTGGATTGTCCTATGTAAATTTCTGTACAATCTTGGCATGATATTTTGTATGTACCACTTACTTCTTCTATACTCTCCTTATCTTTAGCAGATCCTAACAGATTACACAATTTGAGGTTTCTGCTAGTAGTGACTACATTTAAGTTGTATTGCTTAAATATATTGCTGAATTTTTTTTGTGTATATGGACTGTGTTACACAAATTCGTTTTGGCTTCTCCATATTCTTGTTTTGTTCGAATAAAGTTGAAAGATTTTCCAGTTCACTTCTATATGGATCTTCTTCTTTATTATTTTCTCTATATTTTCTTTCATAAATCCATTTACTTCTGCTGTGTCCTCAATATATAATTTTTCCATTTTGAAGTTTTCTTCTGATAAAAGTGTGGTAAAAGTAGTCTGTTAATCATTGTATGATATGCTGCCATCTTTTGTCCATGGGGGTGGTTTAAATCGAAAGTGATGGTTCTTTTAGTTGTCGTAATTTTCCTATATATATCAAAATTTTTTGTTCCTTCCCTTCTAATTAATTTGATATCTATATAATATTGATATTTGCAAAATAAATAAAAAATTATTAGTGAAAGGAAACTCGACTTTTATTCCATAATTCCTAGAATCTGTTATGTAATTTACCATTACTATGTCTTCTTTGGTAATACTATGAATCTCTTGTGTAATATTAAATTGAGTTAGGTTATATTCTTCTTCTTAGCTAGTTCATCTTCTTTTAGGTGTTGCTTGAATCGTGTTTCCTTGATTCTCCTGTCCAATATAAACTTTGTTGCAATAACCTCAAGTGATCTTATATATTCCTGATTTTTCCATTTGATCAATTGGGTCTTTAATTAGAACCTAAAATAGCCTAGAGTTGATTGGTTCTACTCCTCTACTTCCGTCGTAAAGCTCTTCTATTTTTGCTGAGTAATTTAGTGTCGGTTTTCTTTTTAGATATCCGTTTACTCTCGAAATTTTAATTATGTGCTTAGTATCTTTTACTAAACATTTTTGGGAGATGGGAAAGGTTAACATTCGATGGATCATGTGGTTGAAAAGGTTCATCTTATGCTGATAAGAGTGATGTGTATTCGGGACGACATGGTCAGTATCCTGTAAGCTTCTAGTTCTAGGGACATTCTTGTTTTGGTTAATAATAAATCTTAGAACGGTAGTTGACCTTCTCTTTCTATATCGATATTAAACTGTGTATTCCTATGAAGTCCGTTAAGAGTCATTAAATATGTTATTAAGAAATATTTTTATTAAAATGTTCGCCAGCATTAATTTTTTGATGAATTTCAATACACTTCTTTAACCTGATAACAATCGTTCTCAACTACTATCCTAGGTTATAATAAAGATTAATATCCACTAAACAAACCACGTGTGACTTAAAATGGTTGAACACTAACTATTTTTTCAAGGCTCTATGTTAAGTAGCTTGAATTCAAATTGTAAATTTTTGCATTAGATTTGGTTTTTGTTTATTCTTTTTTATATCATCATCGTGGAATATCGGTGTTCCGCTCGACATCATCACATGAAATACAACGCACCCCCAAATCCGCTATATGCGGTTTACTACAACCGAGACTGTAGAAGGATTCCCCGTGATTTGATCGCAATTACCTCTTGGGGATCCACCGTTTCATTCCATGTTTCATGGAATGCTATCAATTGGTTAACCTGTTGGCCATTTTCTGAGATATGGGTGACAAAATTAGAAGCTCAAACCTGACTCAAACCTATAAATTAATTCGTACAGGGAGCTCCAAAGGTGGACCATTAAAATAAAAAAATAAAAAATGTGTAATATGAGTAAATATTGTAAATTTTGTAACATAACGAAACTTAATAAAGCACATTTAAAAATTAAAAAAAAAAGAACAGGTCTGCAGCAGCTTCAATGAGGAAAAAAAATATTTGCATACATGATTACGGAAAAGACCCTTATATTCAAAATATGAAAGTGGCCCATTTGCGAGCACGGTCCTTCCGACTTTGATTTTTAAATCCGTCGTTTTCTTTTCCTCTCCTCTGTTCTCTCCTCCAATCCCGGTGTAATAGGATGAGTAGGTCATCCTACTACACCAGGACTGAAAACTGATCGTTCGTAAAGGTTTCTACGGTTAGCATGGGTCACCATGTGAAGTTGGGAGAAGGAAAATTAAATATGAGTGGTTATGTGGCGTAAGCTCCACACAACGTTGTCTAGATCCAACCCAAAATATATCAAATATACTATATAATTTTATTTATGAACCGAATTAAAATAAAATGGTTTCTAAAAATATTTTAGAAGCTGCATAGCAGAGATTTGAACACATATGGTGGGTCCAATTCAAAATCTGTATTAGGTTTGAATTTGTATTTCAATAACGTGAGGATGCAATTATTTTATATTTATAATTGTGTTATTAGCTAATTATATTGTATTGTATAGTTTGTGGCTGTTTGAAATTTGGTATAGTAACATAATTCGACCTTTAATTCTGTCAAATCCAAAAAATTTTAAAATTCTGTTGGCTAGCAATAACTGCTACATTTTCTAAGTTCATTGTATCGCTGCTAGCTCAATTTTATGAATTAAGTCCTCAGAAATTTTTTTTTCTCTAAACAATAGTAGAAATAATAAATATTTAAGAATTATTTTCACTACAACATTTTCCTGGCTGGCTTCATAGTTGGGAAATGTTAAAGACGTATTTGTTTATTTTTGAGATAGTATCTAATTGCAAATTTTCAGGTGCAAGGTTAGATAATATGGGTAGTCGATAGCCCCACTAGCTAATAATTAAATAAATAAAATAATAATTGTTAGTTATTTTTCACTCTCTTTTTCCAGTTGTGTTTAATAACATATTTATAATAAGAATAATAAAATATAAATAATATTATATAGGATAATAACCAAAAAGTCAATTTCTATATGAAATTTTTTATATAAAATTATATGTTTGACATTTTTTTTATTTTTATTTTTATTATACATAAGGAAATAAAAACTTTAATAGATAGAGGTACTATCATCACAACCCCTTTCTTCAACATAAAATATTGAATAATGTATAAAAATAAAAGCAATTATAACATTATTGAGAATCACCCTCTTACTATCAAACAAATAAAATATTAACCCTATATACAGTTTATGCTGTTTATATCCTTGTGTATCCTTGAACTTAATTTTTTTTTTTTTGCAAAAAGTATTAAAACTATTGCAGAGTAATTAACTCACCCATTTTGATTGATATTCTCTAACTATAACGCATAACTTATTATAAAGTGTGTTATTATAAAATTGAAATGAAATATGATAATAGTTATTTAAAATTTAATTAGGTAAGAGTCAATTTAAAAACTAGCTTAAACTTTGAAAAAAAAAAAATAATGTTGACAAAAATGTTTTTTTGGAATACAAAACTTGTCTCAAAACAAAGTAGTCAAAATTACAAAACTTAAATAAGGAATATTAAAATCAACGCTACTATCCAAAATAGTGCAGATATTGTGGCAACTGAAAATTCATGCATTTTGGTAAATATATATACTGACCTAAGATTGACACAAAAACTCTTACTTTTCCAAAATAAATCACATTTTATATAAATTAATAACTTAAATTGTTATGCCTTGTAATCTTATAGATTTATTTATTCTATATGCTAATTCCACCAAAATTTACTATACATGGTACAATTCTTCAAAATCTGTGTAATATTTGACACATTTTTACATCTACTATATTACAATATAAACATTTTTATTTTCATTCCTGACTTTTTACTTACTACTAATGATATTTCATTTATTTTCTCCATTTTACTCCTTTGCCTATACATACATATATAATATAAAATGTATTTAGGTTAACATGCATGAGTCTACAAAAAAAAAAAAAATAAATAGAACAAAATTAAACTGTAGATTGCCCTATTATAATACATCGTATATGACACAACCATCGTCTTCGTACATAAATATGAAAATCCCTTGAAAAAGTAGACACTATAATCTGATTCTGGTAAAAGTGAAATTTGTATTGTAAGCAGAAAATTAGAAATCAAAAAATTAGATATTCCATAAAGCATAAAATTAAAATCACTAAGAATTTTGATTCTCATTTTTGTTTTAAAAAACATTTTCTTTTTCGTTTATTATACCAATCCGTAGTGGTGATATTAACAATTATAAATAATCGGTACGTCTTAAGAAAAATTAATACTTAATATATTTATTTTATTTTTTATTTATTATGCTCCATAAATTGTACAATTAATTCGTTGAAAACTATTTAATTAGATACAGACTAGGGGCCCCTGTTGAGTAATTATATTTCAAGTTGAAGTCAAATTTAAAGTTTTTAAAAAAACAGTAATTAACGTACTGACATAGACTTCGCACGATATAGCAGAAACCACTCGTGTTTAATAAGAAGTTTGGTGATTAGTAAGTTTTATTTAGGACACATAAATACACGTCCCTCATATACTGCTTCGTTTCCGATATATTCCCAATAGTAAGTGGCATTTAGTGGATAAAATTATTATAAATAAAAAATTTTGTCATTAAAGAGGTACATATATATATACCTACATAATACATAATTTTAATAAAAACTATATTATTACTACAAATAACCAAAATTTAAAAACAGTTAATTAAAAAAATAAAAATGAAGAATTCAAGTGATTTGTTTTTTTGTTGTTTTTTATTTTTAATTCAGATGAATTTGTTTTTTTGTTTTTTTTTTTGGCATATGTACATAGATTCATTAGCAAGTCCATATGTAAATTATAATAACTGATTTGTTTGCTTTTGTTTATTATTTTAATACGATCTCACATATGCATAATGTATTTGCTGAATAATAAAATCATATGAGTACAAAATTTTCAACTGTGTGCGCATTTTTGTTTTATATACAATCTTATATATTATATATATTAGAAGTTCATTAAGGAGTAGGAATCGAAATAAAATAAAAAGGTGTCTACTGCGCAGGACCTTAAATGCTTGTCAATTATAATTATTAGATTCAGATATATCTTTACTACAGTTGATTTGCATTTTTTTATTTTTATTTAGAAATTTTCGAGTTTACTAGTATAAATTTAAAGGATTAACATTTGTTAATTTTATCAATAGTGATAGAAGTTTGCTTTTGAAAGGTTAGCCTTTTATCTAAGGTAATGCCTAGGTATTTAATAGTATCGGCCCAGTTAATTTCGTCATTTTGCAGTTTTAATGGTATAGAAGGTAAAAGAGAGGCTTTCCTATTTTTCGTAAAATAAATTGATACTGTTTTTAAAGCATTCATTTTTCCTCTCCATTTAAAATTAATACTTGTTATCAGTGAACTGATATAATATTCAAAAACCATATATTATAATAGAGTTCACCTCAAAACTATACAATGAAAATTTTATTCACCAAAATTGAGAGAAAAGAAAAAAATAAACCACCACATCATCCTATTTACAAATATCAAGAGAGTGCAATGCAAGTGCATATGAGTTATATTTTTTACCTTGAATCACAGAGAACTTATAATAATCATATAATCAAAATATTCAAAATCATAATAACAAAAAAAAATTCAAAATAATAAATATAAAAAAAAACATTTCAATCTTTATCCGATATACATAAAAAAAAAAATACATCCTCCTCCTATAAAATATCGGTAACAATTAACCAACTGATAATGAAAATAAAGGTATTTTTTTCTTCTCTCAAACTTTATCTATTTTCTTTTCGTTTCATTCGATATATTATTAAATGTCCTTAGGTAAAGCTACAATGTTGTGTATCGTAGGTGGGGGGTGTAAACATGTTTTTTTTTTTTAATTTTATTCATCTTTCTTGTTTTGCCAATGTGTGAATTGAATTCCAATAATTTTCCAATAAATTCCAAAAGTTTTTCATTTTGGGTAATGTAACATTATTATTATTTTTATATATGTATATATAATTAAAGGAAATTTAATTTTGTATAAAAAGAAGGCTCTCCGTTGAACAGTTTTTTAAAAGTCATTTACTAATTTAGGTATTAGTACCACCTTATTTAAATTGTCCAAATAAAAGTACTGGAAAAATTTTTTAATAAAAAATTACAAAACCATACTGAAATTAAGTACGAAACGATAAATCTACCTAAATTACTGTCAACATTAAAAAAAAATAAAAGAAAAAAATATTATTTATCTAAATGCAACACTGTTCTTATCTAAGTTAATAGAAAAAATCGAAATCACTGAAATTTATATAGACAAAAAAATAGACAAAAAATTGTGTTACAGACTTGAAAATTTATTCATAGGTACTCTACAAAAAATAAAAAAACATGTATTGTCCTGAAAAAGTATTTTCGAATTTAGGAATCAGTATAAAATTTTTACATGACTATGTGAAGTAGCTATGTAAATTAGCCACAAAAATGTGACGATTCGTTTTATTAATCAGAAAATACTGCAGAGTGTTCCAGGGGGTCCATGTGTACAAATCGATAGATACAGTTATCGATGAAAATAAAATTGTTCCTTCTCATCAATTGGAATTAAAAGTAATAGCTTCAATATTGCCTCTACGAAACTTAAAGAAACCAAAACTACGGTACTAGATTAAGAATAAGAACTTGGCATCCTCATTTCATTTAAGTACGAATTCCAATTGATTGTTGAAGAGTCGAACATATCTTTATTTCCAGATTACCTCAACAGCAAGAAACGTATTTGCTTATACTTCATCAGAAAAGACAACCAAAATATTGTTTACAAAGAAATAATTTTAATATAAGTATAGTTTAAGTTGTAGTATTGTTGATATTTTGTTATCGTAGTGAAAAAAAAAATAGAATATTTTTGATAAACCAATTTTTTTCAATTCGATTCATAAATCAAACTTCATTGAAATAAATTCGATACATTTTGGGGTCGACCCGGACAACGTCGGGTATCTTTGCTAGTATAATATACAACGAGTTTGATATTTAGGATTTCAACAGCTGCTTTCTTGCTGCTTATTCCTTTGCTGAAATGATGGACAAAAAATATGACCTGGTTAGTAAAATTTAACGGTGGATTTTACTGTTGAAAAATAGTTTCTAAAAGAACTAAATTATTTTGATTTAATATAGTGAAAAGGTGTAAAAACCATGGCAATAAGTATTTTGTTTTTTCAAATCATACCAAACCATAGCTTCTTATTAAAACAAGACTGTTTAATGGTTGATAGGGAAAAGTCTATATCAGTTATTTAAATTCCTGTTCTGTTGAAAACGTTAAATTTGGCTTTAGCTTGAATTATAATTAATAAATAGGGGTCTCTAGTGAAAATTCTAATATTAAAATACAAAAACATGAAACAAAAAGATTATACAGAACAAGTTGTAATACTGTCAAAACGAAAAATTAAATATCTAAAAATAAGCAGAGTAGAAAAACGAAGGTGTCTTCGAAAAAAAACCAACCGCAGAATATAATATTGAAAATTTTATTAAATTCAACTACTTCGGAAACGTAGTCCGAAGTGACATTAATATTCAATTATTAAGCATAAATGATAGTAATATAATGTGTATAAAAACAATTCTCCGGCCGGTGATAGCATATGGCTGTGATTCTTGTTTGTTAATATATATACTTTGGTTTATAAAGGTAAACAACCTAAGACATGGCAGAACGTGTCGTCAGAATGAAATAAAAATTACCCCAAAGATGAGTATTGTATTATGAATGGCTATACCTAACTCGTGCAATAGGAAAGCCAACAACTTGGAGATATTGGTTAGTCAATGAAGGTCACTGAAGGCCAAAAAGTCACTATATACAAGTTTTAGTTATTATGTACATGATATTCAGCATGAATAAATAGCAAATATTAAAATTATTAAGGTATTATGAATTAATTTAAATTTGCCTTAGCAAAAGTTAGTTTTCATCTGAAGAAAAACAAAGTTTATTTTTTTTCTTCCCATTTAATATATTTACAATCTGAATGATTAACAATTCAATAAGTTAAATAATTTATACTATGTATACTATATATTGGCTAATTATATAATCTTACAAGTCGCATTGAATTTTACATTTCATTCTTGAAAGTAGGTTTGGATGTATTTCCATATTTACTTTTGTACTTTGTGCAATTTTTTTTATATTTCCTCATGTACTGAGACAATATGCAAATTGTTGTGTGTTATAAATATAATAATAAAAAACGAACCACAGAGCACTAACCCCTGGATTCTTAAGATTTAGTTCTGAAATATTTGAATTACATCAATTTTGGAAATAGCTGCAGTGCCCCCCAGAGTTGATGAATTCCGTACGACCATATATAGGTTTAAATACAACATTGTACAGCACCACTTTGTTTTCCAAAGACAATTCAGATATTTTTACCATTAACCAATATAGTACACCTACCAATTATGCGCTATCTACTTCCATATTAAGCCCCAGATGTCTGACAAAATACTTCTGTATTGATACTAAAGCTATATTGATACTGTGGTATGACTGGTGCTATTGGTGCAACACTAGATAATAGAGGGCAGTTACTTCAGTGTAAATTTCACATGAGTTTATTTGTTTTCATTGATTTTTATTTTGCAATTGTGAAGCCATCCTTGAATTTGATTAAGGTTCCGTTGAAGGGGATTTGAGGCGTAATATGAATCAATGTCAGAAGCCATAATTGATGGGATATCTACTGGGATATCTACTGTATAAATGTGGTAGAGTGTATTTGGGATGCTTATTTGGGACACGCCATACGAAATAAGATCAGAATTTAAGTTTCAAGGTTACTCTATTTGCCTTATAAAAGTCAAATTTCAATTACTAACAGATTATTTATTTTGTAATTATCGATATTTAGGATGCAGCATACTTCCTTCATTAATCCTTCATTAATGTTTTTCACTAATTAAAACACAAACAATCATGATGTTATTTAATAAATAAAAACAATAATTCAATTAATAAAAATTATAATAAATTTATATAAAAACAGAGTAAAGTAATTTCAACACCCAGCAAAGCCTAGAAAAATATTTCGTAACTGATGAATTTCACATCTGTCTTTTCATAGTACCTACCTATATTTTATTTAACTTTAACTATGCTATACACATTCAATTTCTTATATATACCTTCAGTTTTGGAATTAACGTGTTAAAGTGTCGCGTGACTAATTTACTTTTCATGAATGATATTCTATCTCTTTCTAACACTTTAATGTTATTATATTATGCCTACGATGACAGAAAATTTTCATCTTTTAATTTTTCGTTCCGGATCAGTTTTCTCTAACACTTGTTTCACTCTTGCCTTGTCCTCTCTCACACCTTAATCTATATAATATGAGTATATCATTCCCCTTTCCAATGTGATAACAAAATAAATTCATCCAAAATTGAATGTCTTTTTTCTTGTTCATATTATATTTTTTACAGTTTTATAAACTGAACATAGAGGGAAAGAAAATTTCACCTTCAAAAAAAAAAAAAAATGAACATTTTTAAAAAAGGACATACAGTTTTTTTTTTCATTTTTGATTATCTATAGAAAATGTAAGAAATATATTTTATAGGAGATATATATATATATATATATATTTTTTTAAATTTTAACTATTCATTTACTTTTAAAATTACTTTTCTCTTCACTAGAAAATAATTTTTGATGTCAGCAGTACTGCAATGAGTGAAAAATATACAAAAAATGTAAGCGAGTAAAAACAAAAAGAAAAACAAAAAAATTAGCATCTATTTTATATGGAAATTAAAAAACGAAAAACACAAACAGAATTTTAAACTGAATTGAGTTGAGAATATTAAATGTAATCATAATGATTATGATTAAATTAAATTGATATGAAAATTGTTTTTGAAAAGAATTTTCATTTTAAAAATAAAAACAAATTTGTAATGTGAATTTTTTTGTTTTTGTTTTTTTTTTTTAATCCATAATAACAACAATTACGACAAAGTTTAATGGATAGATAAAGCAAGATGGTAATTTTGAATAATAAGTAATTGTAGTAGAAATTGAGATAGAAAAATAAATTTTTTTTTTTTTTTTAATTTATAATTTGTTCTAAAGATGTACTCGTATATGACTTCTTTAACCCATTTTCGGCAGCCTTTCGATTTTTCGAGCAGCAAAATTACCTATTTTGATTAAAGTTTTTTTCTGTTATAGCTGTATATTTTGACTAAAATTTAATATACTTTAATATACGAATAAACTTTGGACTCTTAGCTTTCAAATAAGTGTTTTAGATTTAAAATTGACTCACTCGTTCTCAAGATAGTCGGGGTGTGAAAAAACTCCTAATGTTAACGAATTTTTGGAAATTAAAACAAAACAAATTTAAATTTTCACTTCAAAAAACCAATGATGAGGTTTTCTTGTCAAAGAGTCATATTTTCCATATTCTTGTATTTTTGGTCGATTTTACCACACCAGTATATGTCATATACGTTTAAATATAACTGTTTTAAAAATCTAACACTGGCTGCTATTTGACATTTTTTTTTACAACTAAAATATTGATATTTTTTTATATTTTTTATTTTTTTATGATTATTGTTAAATTTTTTCAATCCGGAACAATTTTTTTTTATCGTAGATACTATATTTATAAATGTTCAAAATAATGTTTCTAAAATTTGTAATATAAAAATGACATAAAATAAAGATAAGAAAAAATATCATAATTTTGTATAATGAAAATTCAAGATAATGTCTAGAATATTACCAACATAATAGTTTATTATAGTAATATAATATTCAGGTAAGAAAACATAGTAACTACAAAATATTTTTTGTAATTAAAAACCTTAAATAATCAGGTAATAAAATAAGTTTATAAGAAATAAAAAAATAAGAAAAAATTGAAAATATTAGAAATTTTGCAGGAAATAGATCAGTTTGATGTTTGGTCTGAGAATCTTTGAATAGACGAACAGATGGAGCCTTATTTTGGTCGTCACTCTTGTAAAATGTATATTAGAAGTAACCCAATACGTTTCAGTTATAAAATATGGTGCCTATGTTCTTCTGATGGATACTTGATCTCAAGTGGCATATACTGGCTCAAGTGACAACTATAATAAGCAAATTGGTTTAGATGCCGATGTTGTCATTCGATTACTTAAAAATATTTAACATCCAAATCGACACAAAGTGTATTTTGATAACTTTTTCACATCATACCATTTGACGTGCTTGCTTGATGCTTCCTTGCCGCTGGAACAGTACGAAAAAGTCAAATAGCAAACGTACCATTTGAAAAATAATTTTTGTATTAAGATTTCATAATTTATAATATTTGATATTACCAAATTTTTATTAATTATCTCAATAAAGTTTTTGTTTAATTCTATTTTAAATTTTTATTCATTGTTTAGGTTTAATTTCGATGAAATTGAGTCAAAATGCTCAAAATGTAAACTAAATTTTTTATTTTCATGAACAAAAAAAAATGTCAAATAGCAGCCATCAGTGTTCGATTTTTCGAACAGCCCTTTCTCAGGCTCTGGAACATGTTAGCCCCAATCTGACAATGGATTTGAATTTTTTGGGCATCAATTATCCGAAAACAATGGGTTTATTAATAATCAAGATATGTTTTTTTTTTCTGGCCAAAAATGGGTTAAATATTTAACCTGAATTAACCGGTATTTTTTTTTATTTATTTTAAATACTTTTAGATTTTAAATCGTACTAACTTGAATGTTGTTAAACATAAATCATTCATAATCGTTCGGGAACTAAATTGAAAACTAACATTAAACTTGGTTCATAATTATTGGCCTTCAATCTTCTTCATTAATTTTTTTTGTTTAATTATTGTCTTTCCATCCATAAATTGAGATATACAAAATGGAATAAAAAGTTATTTTTAAAAATATAAAAATTATTAACCCATCTAATGTTTCGAATATATGTATAAAAAAAGGACGAAAAATATATGGCTTTAATGATCTGATTATCACTAGTTCGAAAATCAGTGTTCGGATTTACGACGTATTTATTTTCAGCTTCCAATATGTTTTGCTATATTTACAAATTATCATTTATATATATTATTATTAACAAATTTAAGGTGCAAAAATTATATTCTCTTGTAATTGCAATTACTTGCATAGTATACAGCCTTCCATATCCAATCAATTTCTAACAATTTGCATCAAAGAACACTTTGTTAAATAAATAATTTTAGTGCAATATATTTTGACTGTTATAATTCAGTCTTGTATGTGTTATTAAAAATAAAGAGTATGTAATATTGTACATATGGTCTAACTAGGTCTAACTAGGTGTTTTCATATTCAAATAAATATTCATAAAACTTTGTTATTATTCATTATTTTTATTTATATTAGGAGCATAATAAAATCATGCTCCTAATATAATAATCCTAATAATTTACTTATTTTTATTAACAAATGTTGGAGATGTTATGCCCGTCACACCTGCTAGAAATAACAACAGCCTAGGTTGAGGAGTTCGTGTTATTATTAGATCAAATCTCACCTACTAACATTATTATCTATAACAGCAGGCAATAATGGCACTAAAATATTTTTACAATATTTTTTTTTGGCAGACAATTCTACGGCGTTACTTGACGATCTCAGTGTAATATAATAGAATAAAACTCAGTTGGGGTTCTGTATATCGTCCCCTCAATGGCAAACTCGCGAATGTAATTGTAAAATGATTTTACAATTTTCAGGAGGACAAAAACAAACTTTAACCTTTCGTGTAAAATCAGGTTTTATACCTTTCGCTTTGATTGCTTTGGCATAGCCTTCATTATTAATAGTTGTTTATTAATTTATTTTTGAAGTGTGAAAAATATTTGGGCAAAGCAAAGATTTGCGAAAAAGACGAAAAGCAATTGCAGTTTCGTTAGTTTGCTGTTGTTAGTTTGTCAAAGTTCCTAAAAATTTCGTGTTAAATTTTTTGCATAAAGTAGCGAATCTGCATATAATTTTTGAAAAACTTGAAATTAATATTTAAAAAATTAGTAAAAAGTATATAAGTAATAGAATGTAATAGAATTTCTTTTGTATTGGAATAGAAAATACAAAATAAATTTTACTCCAAAACATTTTGTATAAAAATAAATGAAAACAACAATTAAAATTTCTATCTATAATAACGAATAATAAACAAAACATAACAATTCATTTTATTAAGTATAAAAGTTAAATAAGTTTATTTATGAAAGGGCTTCAATCTTAAAGCTGTTCATAATCGGATTCTTCAGAAATATCTGTTATTGCAAAAGCATCTCTTACTGAACCAGAGGGCGTCAAATTCTCATAAAATACGTGATAGACTGGAATTTGCAATTCATCGCACAGTTTTTCTAAATCCCATTGATATTGAAAATCTTATCGAATAGGCTCGTATTTGTTGTAAGTTCGAAGGGTAACCTCTCCTTTGCTTTAGACTGTATTGTATAAAAACTTGCTCATAATCAGTTTTTATATGCAATTTATCCGGGGGTGACCTTCGAATTGAAACCAAACAAAAATTTTGAAAGGGAATATTGTTGTTTTCGTCTCCTATAAAAAAACTTTCTCTGAATTATACATAGTCTATAAAATCTGTGTGTGGTAGCGAAGAAACGCTATACGGAGATGGATTTTTCCGTGAATTTCTTATTTGCTGAACCTATTCTTCTGGAGTACACACCGGAAGTCATTTTCCGTCATAAATTTTTTTTGATGTATTGAATCGCATTGTATGAAGCTTTTTCTTGATTCAAAATATATGTGATTTATTATTTTAACGTAACGTGTGTGTCTCTTAACTAACTCTAAACACATACACACAAATTTAGTATTTTTCTGTTGTATACTCCACAATTATCAGACATCGTAAATACAGTTTCTACTTCAGGATACTGCATAATATATTTATATATGCTGGTAGAAACTTCAATGCTTCCACTTTTTCCTTCGGTCTCATCCCAGAAAAAGCATTCTACTGAAGCATCCCCTAAATTATATACTGTTAAAACATATACTGCTAGCTTTACGTAGAAAAATGGACTAGATCTCTTAGGGGTAATCAAAACGGCTTGTAAATCGAATTCAAACGCCAAAAGTGTATTATCTTTTTGAGTCTTTTCCTTTTGAATATTTTTTAAATTACGAGCAGCTTCTTTTCATTTTATGTGAATGTCAAGTTGATATTTTTCTACAACTGACAATTCACCTGTTTTTTGTTTTTCATTATATATGTTACATATTATCATTTATTGCAACCTTACATTATAACCTTACAGGGCTTTCAATTTTTAATTAATAATAATTTTTTCGTTACCTGAATTTGGTAAACTTAATGAATGAAAATTTCTAAAATTTTTAATCGGAATAAATTTCACTCAAACGTTAAAAATTTATAAATTTTCACTATTTATAATGTTCATTATTCTTTGCAAATCACAATTTTTAACGTGATATTTTTCATGCTGTAACAAAATCTTTTAATTCTGGTTCTCTATTTAAAATCAACTAAACATTTAAAACAATTTTTAAATACATAAATAAGATCAAAGAAATAATAATAGCTATTTATTATGCATAAATCGGGATTATTGTAGAAATATTGAAAGATTCGTCATTTTACTGAGTGTAGATTAAGTAAATTTTAAGTTTAAATTAAAAATTCACAACGACAAAGACACTAATCTGACACTTTCGCTGCTTTTTCAAAGTGAAAATTAGCATTTTTAAAAATAATAACAAAAGTAAATTAACCCAAAAGCACATTCGACAGTTTGTTGTAGTGATAAATGTTAGATATGTGCTTTCGCCAAATTACAACAGGCAATTACATCGATTTAGAGACAAGATAGAGATTCGGGACTTTGTCACAGTAAAGTACTTAAAAAAACATGTAAAACTACGATGTCAGCTCAAATTCGCTGATTTTGCAGATTCGATAGTTTGTCATTGCGGGGACGATATGATGTGGATAGATTTGTGATAGATTCGCTGTTGAATATACAGATTCTTGTTAGGGACTAGGAATGAGCATATTTTCGATATAGCGAAAAGCGCCGCCAAATGTTTGGCCTTTTTAAGTCGCTGAAAAGCTTATTTTTCATCTCGAGACCTCTTAAAAATCTATTAAACATATATATACGACCCAAGCTGAAGTATAACTCACATTTATAGGCAGAAGCACCAAAAACTGCTTTAAAAGTTTTGGACAAATACACAAATTCTTTATGTACAAATAAAATTTAGATCATTGTTTTATAGTAAGTTATTTGCATTAAGCTTACAATATAAATGTTGAAAGATTGTTTTTATGTTAGTATCTATTGGATTGGAAATAATTTCTAATGGGCTTTTGGCTTTGAAAATGTCGCATGTAACATGCATGTTTTAATGATAAGCATTAATTCAGTAGGTTAGTAACGGTTAGCGGCAAATCATTATAAAATTATTGACATATGGTGTTGACAATGTCTTGGTGCTCCAAACGAAATCTAATAAAATATTTGTTCATTATTGACTATCTAATATCATATTTGTTATTATAGCAGCGGTGGAGGTGTTTTTGTAATTTATGCCATTCTATTTGAAAAATTTCTAGAACTGTTCGTGAAGCTATTTTACTTATTATTTTTTTGCATAAAAGTAGGCAGGGAAGTTTTTAATGCTAATTTAACGGTTGAGTCGGCTTGTTAATTCCTTTTAATTCCCATTTATCCACATTAACTTTACATTTTTATACCATTTTCACACCGAAGCAGTTGTAAGAGATTTATGGGTGTACTGATGCTATTAGTATTTCTAGAAGCTTGTGTCAGTGTTGATCCATTTTCATTCCCTACAACAAATGTTACCCCATTTTATACCTTTGATATATAAAAATGCTCTGAAACTGTAATTGTTATGAGTAAAAGACAGGTAGTTCGTATTCATATTTTATTAATGTAAATATGACTTTATATCTACTTACATATTGTCTAAACATTGTTTTTTAGCAACAATAAAGTGTAATTCCAAAAAATTTACAATTTGCTAAAACTGCTAAAATTGATAGTTTTCAAAACCAAAGTAAGAAGTAATAGAAAGTTCGAACGGTAGTTGAACTAAATCCTTTAAGAATTATGAAGAAAATCTAAAAATCCAGTTTAGTTAAATTTAAAACAAAAAAAATAAACGGCAACATTTGTTATATCAACTTGATCAGTTGGCGGGAAGAACTCAATTTATCATTTTTATGATAATTAGATTTATTGTTCTAGAACGGTAAAGTGATGCGGCGTATGTGTTAAATAGTATAGTAAATGTAAAAAAGCAACCAATATGGGTTCCGTTTTGTCTTCATTTACTAAGATGAGTCTAGTTGTATGTTTTCGGTTATATAACACATAGATTCCACAACAGATTTACATTAATATAAATAGAATTTGTTACAACAAAACATATTAGACCTCTATCAGAACTGAATTAATCAAAAAAATTTACATAGAAAACATTATTTTCGTTTTAATATAATATTCTAAAATTTAGGCCACCAACAAATAATATATTTTTTTTTTTTAATTTTCTTTAAATTTAAATTTTTCTTTAAACCTATATTATTTTTCTACATTCCTAAAATGAATTTCTATAAAAAGAAAGTCGCATTATTTTTTACTGTAATATAATTTTAAATAACATGATCTCTTTCTTGTTTATCTGTTTTTTTTTTTTTTTTTTTACTTTTTTATACAAAAATATGCTCTTATCAAAAAAAAAAAGAAAAAAATTACGACAAAAATAAACCAAAGTTAAAACAAAATAGAATCCTAAATATTATAGGTATACAAAATAACCCCCGACATCACCATTATAATTAGCTTGATGAGGAGTCAAAAAATTCATTAAAGTCATTCATTCAAGTCCACAATGTATAATAAAAATTCTCATATCCTCTCACATCGGTAAAAATTTTGTTTGTATGTCAATTTTATAAATTATCAAAATAATGTGAAATTACGAGAACGATGGAATTGTATTTATTATGAGAGAGGAAAGAACAACTGATACTGAGTATATATAGGTTGTATTTAAAATTCATTCCTTATTTTTAATTTCTATGTTGTGTTAAAGTTAATAGCAAGCCAAGAATGTACCTGTATATATATATTATAACTTGCTAATAATATTTACGTATTCAGTAAACATCATCAGTATTTCCAGATTATCCGGCACAGCATATTTACTAACCAACTAAATTTCTTAATATGTATTTGTGGATGTATTATAGCTAGGTATATGCTTAATTTAGAAAATGACATAATGATAATTATATATGAATATATTTACATAGTAAGAAATTAGTATTGCCAGATGTTTTTTTTTTCTTTTTCAAAATGGTATAATGAAAGATGATCATTGATTTATTTTAAACATTAAAGCACATAAAAGTAGTTATATTATATTAATTATATTACTTTTTTGTGATAAAAGATTATAATTTGAAGCTAAAGTATTGGAATGCTTCCACAATTTAATAATTAAACAAAATAAAATCTAGTGGTGGTTAAATCTTATCATTTCTGATCATGAAATAGTGAAGTATTAATGAAAGGAATTCTGAAACCAAACTTAATTAGACTAAAATTTATTAAAATGTTGTAGCTTTAACTGGCTTGAAGAAATTAATAATGAAAATTAAAACTCAAAAATGACTGCCAGAAAATAACTTTAATATAACTGTATATAGTTTTTTTTTTTATATTAGGCTAAAATAGAGGTTAACAGATATTTATTTACCCGTCTCTTGAAAACTTCTAAGTTATATGTTTGAGGGAACACAAAAGATAGTAAGGTGTGCCATAGTTTAGAGGTTTTGTTGATGAAAGAATTTTTATATTTGACAGTTCTGGTTCGAAGAGGCTCTACTACTAATTTATGATCGGGAGCTGCCTGCGAGTATTACGCTGGAATGATTGTACCTTATTTCGTCAGAGCTATTACCCAACAGATATTTATAAAACAGGAGGTTGGAAGATGTAAAATATTTTCTATATCTGCTTAAGAATCCTAAACATTTCGCAGCATCCTTCGCTACAGAAAACATATGATCGTGCCAGGCGAGAATTTGCTGCTTATATCCATTCCAAGAACTCTTAAAGTTTTAAAATTTGCGATCATTTCCGAACACAATACTTGGTATTGATGGGTTTTGCTTTGTTGATAAGAGGCAACTCTGGGTTAAAGCATTAAATCTTACCCTATATATACTTCCCTAGTCATGTATTTTTTGAAGGTCGCTGTTTAGAGAAAAAGATATATTATTTCGTTCTCTGTAAACTGAAGTCTGGGTCACTTCAACATCCTTTTCAAAGAAATACAAGGAACCAAGGGTGTTATCATTAGCAAAGCTGGGAATCTGATTTGAGGTCGTGGATAGGAGATCATTTATAAATATTATAAATAATGTTGAAGAAAGAACTGAGTCTTGAGGGACACCAGCATTGATAGTGAATTTTTGAAATATAAAACCATCCAATACAACGCGTATTGAGCGGTTTGAAAGGAAATTTTCAATCCACGTGTTGAAAATATTTCCCAATACAATTGCTTCTAGTTTTTTTCAGTAATGAAGCATACCAACTTTGGATATATCTAGGGCTATAGGTTTGGCTTGACCATATTTTTCTAGGCGTCGGTGCCATTTTTCCGTTATAAAAATCAAAAGATCACCAGTAGGTTAGTATTAATTTAATTAAAGTTAAGAAAAAGGAACAATATTAAATTGAAATCTTAGTACATAGTTCTACGAACCGAACAAATTAAATTTACTGGCACAATATTTATAATAGGACCTGTTTATAAGTAAGCAATTTGAGAATGTTAATTAATTAAGCAAATTGAATTAATTATTTAACCACTAAGAAATATTATTAACAAACTTGGTATGTCATGGCCCACACATGCTCTTGTGTCACGTTGGCGATTGATTGCTTTGGTTGGCACCCCTTTTAACTAAAAAACAGAATAATTACGAACTCTGGAAATGGGGTTCTGGAACAAGAACCAATTGGCTCTAAAATAAAGGAGAGAAAATGGATGTGGATAGGTCCCACCCTCACAAGACCTACGAATAATATAGGAAGGCAAGCATACTACTTGAATCCGTAGACCAAAAAAGGAATAAGTAGACCGCTGAAAACATGACGCATATCATTCCATAGAGAAATAGAAAATAATAATAGAACCTGGAGTAAAATTAAATAACTAGCGCAGAACAGAGTCTGATAGAAGAGCTTTTTCCAAGCCCTTTATGCTTCTAAGGAGAGTAAAGCAAACAAAAAAAAAACTATATATCTAAATGTGTTTTATTTTTTTTATTTTAATTTTTTTTTTCTCAAATGAGCTCGGTTGCTCGTATAGAGTGTATAATATAATAAGATAAGTATGCATATTATGTGCAAACAAATACATATTCATATTTAATTTAACAATGCAACAATATAATAAAAGTAGTATGTAGTATAGTGGTGAGTTGTATAAGCAAATTTAAAATCTAAAAATATTTAATAACAACAAATTTTTTTTTTTTAATTCAGTAATTAATTATTAACCCAAATTAAATCTAGCTATATGAATGACAAATTCATTAATATCTTTTATATACTTAAGTAGTTCATTGTAGTACTTGTATGCTAAATTGTAGATGGCATCATGATTATTGAATTTGACTTTTGATGAAATAATCCTGATATTATCAGCTGTTCTGGTTTTGTAATTGTGATTCTCATTTTTATTAATTGCAAAAATTAATTTAAAACCTTGATTATTCATTGATTGTGCTGTGATGATTGTGTTTATATTTTTTTTAATAATCATATGTGTCTGGGTTGCCAGTTTGCATTTGACAAGAAGGTTAATTGGTAATAGCTTATGATTGCAGTGTATAAGTTTTGCGGAATTTCTCACTTTGTAATCGTAAAGATTTTTTATTGCTTTGTTTTGTAGTTTTTTTATATAATTTATGTCTTTGAGATAGACGTTTCCCCATATCTAAATAGCGTATGTAATTGTGCTATGGAACATACTGAAATATATCGATCGCTTAAAGTTTTGATGTACTCTTTGATTTATTAGTCTGAAAACTCCAGCAATCCTTCCTTTTCTTATTTGTTCATCAATTTGTGGACCTCAACTTAAGTAACTGTCGATTATGACACCTAGATATTTATATTAATTTATTTTTTTATTTATTTATTTATTATGCTCCATATATTGTACAATTAATTCTTTTAAAACTATTTACTTAGATACAGATATATAATTATCTTTACTACAGTTGATTTGTATTTTTTTATTTTTATTTAGAAGTTTTCGAGTTTAATACTATAAATTTAAAGGAAAATTGGAGATGAAAAACCTTTTTGAATTTTTGTTTTGTAAAACTTAACGCTAACTTAAACAGTAAAACCTATCTATAGTAAAATCTATACGTACGAACTAAACTAGCCTAATTTTTTTTTAACTTAATTTAAATTTCTGATCAGAGGATTTTCTGACATGAACAGTTCCGAGTGGAACTTTACAGTTAAATAACTTATTTTTTCTAAAATTGTATTCATGCTGGCTTTATCATGCAGCTTTTTGGTTGAATACCATCTGGGAAGATTGAATACAAGTTTCAAAAGTTTATTTTGCGCAATTTGCAATTTTTTGGTATGACTAGCTGCACAATCTCCCCAGACTGGTGCCGCATATAACATTATTGGTTGAAAAATTACCTTAATAAGTATCAATTTGTTTTCTGTGGATAAGATTGATTTTCGGTTAATAAGGGGATACAACATGCGAGTACATTTGTTAATTTTATCAATAGTGTTAGAAGTTTGCTTTTGAAAGGTTAGCCTTTTATCTAAGGTAATGCCTAGGTATTTAATAGTATCGGCCCAGTTAATTTCGTCATTTTGCAGTTTTAATGGTATAGAAGGTAAAAGAGAGGCTTTCCTTTTTTTCGTAAAATAAATTGATACTGTTTTGGAAGCATTAATATTTACTCTCCATTTTGCATAATAACTAGAGAGCTTATTGAGCGAATTTTGTAGGTTTGTTAATATGTGATTGGGATTAGTGCCAGCAGAGTAAATTGCAGTGTCATCAGCAAATACTGATATTTTTGTAAACTCTAGCCTAGGGATATCTGCAGTGTAAGTGTTGTACAAAATTGGGCCAAGTACCGAGCCTTGTGGAACTCCTGCTTTAATTTCATACAAATTGGAGCATGTATTATTCAATATCACACGAAATACTCTTTGATGAAGAAAGTTTTGTATGATTTTAATTAAATATATAGGAAATTTATACACTTCTAATTTATGAAGCAAGCCAGAGTGCCACACAGTGTCAAAGGCGGAATTTATGTCAAGCGCTACTAGACCAATAGATTTGCGTTCTTCTAAGTTGGATTTAATGTAATTTTTGACACGTAGAAGAGGGTGAATGGTACTATGCTTTACCCTAAATCCAAACTGTTCGTTTGGAAGAATTTTTTTAGTTGAAATAAACTTTTCCAGTCTAATTTTTATGAGTTTTTCAAATATTTTTGAGAAACTGCATAGCAAGCTGATAGGCCGAAAACTACTTAATTCCTCCATCGGTTTTCCAGGCTTAAGAATCTGAATAATATGAGCTTCTTTCCATATATTTGGGAAATAACCTAGTTTTAAACAAGAATTGTAAATCAAAATTAGATATCTTTTTGCGTTTAATGGTAATTTTTTGATACATAGATTAGATATGTGATCTGAACCTGCAGATTTTTTAGTTTTTAATTGGGCAAATATTTCATTCACAGCTTTCAGTTCCATTTGTTCAAAGGATTCTATTTCAGCTTGATCAATTTTGCTTACAGATTCCTCCACCATAAGATTTGTATCATGGTCGCTTGTGTTGTTGTTCACGGCGTGTTTGTTATAAAAATTTTTAGCTAATGCATTTGCTTTATCAATATTCGTGTAAAATGTGTTACTGTCATCCTTTAGAGTACCTATAAATTTATTTTTATTTTTTAAAACTTTTGAAATTTTCCAAAAAGGTTTTGACGATTTTTTCAAGTGCTTAAGAGTATTAGACCATTTCATATTTCGAAACTCACTTATTTTATGTTTTAAAAAATTGTTGAAGTGTTGTAATTGAGCATAAAAAATTACATTACGACTACGCATCCACTTTCTCCTAACAGTGTTTCTATGCCTGATTATATTTATTATATAGTCAGGTAATTTTTCGGTGTATTGCTTGACTATTTTCATGGGTACAGCCAATTCAGTTGCTCTTTTAATTTTGTTGTTTAAATTAGATATCATATTGTCTATTTGGTAACAATAGTCAACAGAATCATTATTATTGGTATTTAATTCCCTTTTCAGAAACTTCTGATACAGATACCAATTTGCATTGTTAAAATCCAAATAAGTACGATCATGTGATATAGTTTGTTTGCTAACGTTTAAAGTAACCGGCAAGTGGTCAGATGACAGATCATTAATTGTAATAGGTTGGGAGCAATATTCTGGTATGTTAGTTAAAAATATATCTAGTGTAGAAGGTAGTGAATTACTATTATAAGGAATATAGGTATGGTCAAAAGGATATAATAATGTGAACCTATCACTTAGTAATAACTGATATAAAATATTTCCCCAACTATTAGCCCGGGCACATCTCCACATTCTGTGCCTGCAATTTATATCGCCTCCTATAATGAAGTCACCTGTAGTTCTTGAAATTTTTAGTAGATCTTTTTTGAAGTCATTTTTATTTAGATTTCTTACGTTCAGGCTACTTATGTAATTTTTAGTGCCGGAAAAATAGACAGAAAAAAGTTTAATTTTCTTGTTATCATTTAATGTTACCTCTATACCAATATTTTCTATTAAATCCAACTTTAAAGGTTCAATTAGTTTATGCTTAATATCTTTTCTAATAATTATTGCTACACCCCCACCACTTGTTGTAAGACGATCTTTCCTATATATATTAAAGTTCGAGTTTTTTAGGATAATATTATTGTTAAGCCATGTTTCACATATCAAGCCAACATGAATACCATTTTGTAACATAAAATTGAACAATTCATGGTTTTTGTTCTGAATAGATCTAGCATTCCATGTTAAAATATTTAGTTTATTACTAACATTCATTTTGAATATAAGTATTTAACCGAAAGTTCAGTTATAACCGAAAATTGTTCAGCCTTATTTTTGCAATTACTTAATTTATTTAATAATTCATTAGTTAAATTTAATATTTCATCAACAGAAAAAAGATCTGAATTATTTCTTATATTATTACTACTATTACTATTGAAATTATTATTACTATTACTACTAATACTACCTGCTGGAATTTTATTGTTATGACAGCTTATACTTGCGGCAGTGTTACTATTGTTGTTCTCCCAAATAGAGTTTGATCTACATACAACATTGTAAGGTAATGAATATGTGCTTCTATTATTGTTGTTGTTGTTGTTACTATTGCTGTTACTATTGCTGTTTGTCTTGTAGTAAAGAGTGTTTGGAAAAAGTACATTGTAATTACTTTTACTCATAGTTGCATTGTTGTTGTTGTTTGACACTGAGGTATTTTGTCTTACTTTATTGTTGCGACCCAAAAGAGAGATATATGTTTTCTTATTATCACAAATACTATCAGTGGAATGATGTTCACCGTGACAATTAGCACATTTTTTAATTTCTTTGTTTGTACAGTCAGTAGTTGAATGACTGCCGGCGCAGAAAGCACATTTTGTATTTACGCTACAGTTACGTGATCCGTGGCCAAACATCTGGCAATTGTAACATTGTGTGATTTTTTTATTGGTGGTTTTACGTTCCCATCTAACTTTAGTGTTGAATATATAAGTAAACTTATTACGTAATTCGTTTAACTTAATTGAATTTTTTTCTAAATATACAATATATAGTTGTAAATCATTATATAAATTAGTGTTTTTATTTATTGATTTGATATCCAAACATTTTAAACCTTTTTCCAATAAGTTATTCTTCAAATCAGTGCAATTGTAGTTGTCCAATCCAGATAATACAAATTTTAGTGGCTTAGTGCTTTTCGATTCATATGTAAAAAACTCTAGATTGTTTATTTTTAGTTCGTCGAGTGCTTTTGTGTAAGATTCATTTGTGTTACAATACAGTTTTATACCAATTGAAATGGATCTGACATAATAATCATTTACACCAATTTTTTTCATAAATTCGTGAATTGTTGAAATTTTTTGTTTTATTATAGTTATTGGTGGTGGACCATTTTTCTTAGAATCAGTGTTTTCAATATTATTTTCGCATGCGTCCTCCATACACGTGCTTTCATTGTCATCATCAATAGTTTGTAGAGGTAAGTAGTAATTACTCTCAGAAGTTTTCTTTTTTTTTTGTGAATTGTCAAAATCACTGTTATTATTTATTTTAAAACTTTTCGCCATGTTTGTGTCTTTTTGCAAAAAAGCCACATTAATTTCATTTGAAATTCTTTTCCTTTTTCGAATAATTTTGAGATTTGGAATTCAAATAATTAATTTTAATGTTGTAAATTACAATTATTTTTCTATAATATGTTGTATGAACAAAATAATTTCTTTTAATAACTTTAGAAGTTTTCTCGATGCAAGCAAAGGGAATACTGATATTTATATTAATCAACCATTTAAATATTGCAATTTTCATACTTGACATGGATTCTATTTTCTGTTTTATTTTTAATAACACAAATTTTGTTTTACTTGTGTTAATTGTTAATTTATGTTTATTCTTTACTATGTTATCTTTATTAATGTTATCTTGTAGTTTATCCAGTTCATCTTCTGAGATGACTATGGCTAAATCATCAGCAAATAAGAATGGTTGTGCGTGTAGTTCAAAATCAAGTAAACTGGTGATGTAACACGAAAACAATGTTGGGCCTAGACAGCTTCCTTGGACGACTCCATAATTTACTTTTGAGGTTTTGCTTTCATAATTTTCGCATTCCGCATATATTGTGACCTATTCCAAAGATAACTTTGAAACCAATTGAATTCGGTACCTGTGACTTCGAATTCATAAAGTATTCTAAGCAGTATCTTCCTGTCTATAGAATCAAATGCCTTTTTAAGATCGAAGAATATTATTAATACTTTCTTATTTTTGTCCAATCGTGATTGAATCTCAGAGACCATATCAAAGATGGTTGCCTGAGTATTCGATTTTTTTTTTTATCCATATTGATTCTTGCTAGTTAGATTAGCTGAGTTTAAATAATTTGTTAATTGCTCACTTTATTTGATACATCTCCTCAATTTCCGCTCAATATTATTATTTTGTTAATATTTTTCGATATGATTAAATCATAATAAAAATCAATCAATATTTGGTTACTACATGACCAAATGGTAACCCACATTATTATGTTGTACAACATCTAATTATTTGTAACATAAAATAAAATAACACTGACATCAAATAGTATCAGAACAATATCAAAATTAACAATGGAATTAGCATATGTATACATAATATGTATTATATTATATTTCTATACACTACAGCTATACATAATATGTATATCCCGTCAGGTAAATACTATATATAGGAACAAGAAATAGGGATGCCGCATAGCAGTCATCATCAAGATACATTTTTGTTTTTATTTTCTTTTTTAACTCTAAATTTAAATTACAGTTACATACTTGTAATATTTTGTAATTCATTTAGTATGTATGTATGCACGTGTACATACGAAATTAATGTTGAGAGTGCGTAAGATGGAATTATACATATTATATGTATAATATGGAAAGAGAAAAACCTATTCTAACAAAAAAAAAAAACTTTACTTGTTTCGAATCCTTTGAGATTTTTCATGTTAATATAAATGTTTTTTTTTTTTTTTTTTTTTTTTTTTTTTTAGTTTTTCATTTAAACAAAACACATAAACAACAGAAAAAAAGAAAGGTATAAAAAATATTTATTTTATATTTTTTATTTTGTTCGTTTGAAGAGTTATCACACAATGAAATCTTCCACGTCTATCTACTCTTTCATATATCTCTTCACTTTTATCTTGCTCTTTCTTTGTCTCTATATTATGACTTTTATATGGAAATGAGTTCTACTTAATATGAAAAAATTATTTTCATTTGGTTTGTTTCACATTGATATTAAATTGTACGGAGGTTCTTCTGATACATACGTTCTGTTTGTGGTAAGTTATATATATATATGTATATTATACATTACATTATAGTTACGTGTACGGTAGTACATACCTATTCAATATATACACATATATTTATATTATTACAGTTTCAAAGCTACATGTTTTTCCTTTTAACATTAATGTATATTTCGTCAACTTTCATAACTGTTTTTTTTTTTGTTTTTCTTGTTTTTATTTTGCATTTAAGGATAACAGAAAATGATAAAAACAAAAAATAAACAAATTAAAAATGGAGAAACTTTAATGCCATTGTTAAACATAATCAGAGTTAGTTTATGTATTAAAATCATGTGTGATTATTTGTGTACGCTACCAGCGCCAAAGTTAACTCTACGATATTATACTCTCTATCTCTTTCTCTACTTTGTTTTTATTTTTTTGTTGTGTAATTTTTGTTTTTATTTTCATTTTTGTTTAATATTCTTTTCTAACTCTTTAAAATAAACAAACAAAAAAATATGATAAATAATATAAAAGTTGAAAATTAATGAACATAAACAGCATTGGGGGTTACGCGCTAAATTAATACACAGAAGAGGATTACGAAAACAAAAAAAATTGGTTTTTTTTTTTCTTTTGTTTTTTCTTTATTAGCATATCAATAGGATATTCCATGGATATTGAGTTGTATGAAGTTTGATGTTTGATTTTTTAATTTGAAACAACAAAACAACAAAAAGAAATAAAACATAAAAACAAAAATATTATTCATAGGTCACTGAACATTTAGTGGAAATATTGTAATAATAAACTGATGTTCTCAAGTTAAATAGAATAGAGTAAAATACACAATTTACTGTGATGAGAATATAGGACGAAGGTGTGCTAGATTTGCCTTTAATAATGAATGACGTATAGTTCTGGTTCGGCTTGACAAAACTATCATCGCAAAATAATGTGAGTATATAATGTGATAATTACTATTATTGGAATACACTAGTTAATTATAATATGTACTGCAACTGACTTAGCTTTTTAAAATAATATTACAAAGTTAAAAAAAGAAGCAATTAAATAAGTATATAGAATTTTTTTTTTTAATATGAAGGAAATTTACAACCAAACAAGCGAACAAAATCATGGAATTTCACAACCACAAAGGAAAATCTGGATAACCGACAACACATGGGCCTTGATTAAAAGAAGAGGTGAAATGAAGAAAATGATATACAACAGGACGGCATCAAGAAGAGAATATGAAGAAATAGCGAAAACAGTCTTATCACTTATCAGCAGCAAGAAGAGATAAAAGGAAATTTTTACAAAATTTAGCCGGATAAGCAGAAAGAGCAGCACAGCAACATAACCTGAGAGAATTACATCGCATAGTCAAGAAATTAACAAACCAATCAGAACAACAAAACAAACCAATTAAAGACAAAAATGGTGCACTCCTCATTGGTGCAATTAAAGAGATGAAGAGAACATTTCCAAGAACTGAGCAACAAAGAAAGTAGAAATAATGAAGCAGACATAAGAAACAGAGACAATGCAAATATCTACCCAACTGAGGGAGTGCCAATATCTACTCAAGCTCCAAATATAGAAGAAATCAAAGCTAAAATCAATATCCTGAAACACAACAAGGCAATAGGTGAAGATGGCATTCCAGCAGAAATAGCCAAGCTGGACCCAGACCTATTCACAAAAACAATTGAATCCTACATCAGAAAAGCATGGATAGAAGAGAATATACCACCATCATGGAAGAAAGGAATGATTGTCAAGATACCAAAGAAAGGAGACTTGGCAAATTGCAGCAACTACCTGGTCAAAATCAAACAGAAGCTACAAGTATTCATCAACAAGTGCTTGAGAATTATATGCAGAATATTCTGGCCGGCAAGAATTAACAACGAGGATTTATGGATGATAACTGGAGAAGAACCGATCAACAGACAGATAAATAGGATAAAATGGAAATGGATAGGGAAATCAGAAAGTGATATATCAAGAAGAGCTCTAGAGTGGAATCCACAAGTACAAAGGAAACCCGGCAGACCCTACAACACATGGAGACGCACAATTGATCAAGAATTAACAATCAACAATTATACCTGGGATGATATTAAGGAAGCAATACTCAACAGAGAGTAATGGAGGTTCACTATCGAAGCCCTATGCTCCCACGCGGATTAATAGGAGAAACAAAAAAAAAAATCATTCATAGGAGGCTATTTTAATTGTATTTTGTTTTAAGCTACTTTAATTTTTTGCTCGTTTAATTATTAAACTCTTTAAATAGTAATGTTTATGATCAATTATTAATGTTACAAAGTCTAATTTATTTAACACATTGTTATTTCTGATAAAACATGATATTATATTGATTCTAATATTGATATTCCCACCATGTATACCCTCTATTAAAGAAATTATGTATGCGAAGAAATCAATCAATCAATCAATTCTATCAATCCTGTCAATCCCATAATCGAATTTTGAAAGCAAATTAAGCCAGAGTGATATTTTCAAAATACTTCAATTACAATTAATAAATACTAGCCTTTCCCGGTTTAACATTCGCCAGTCAACCATTAGAAAAATATTTGTTTGCCCTTCATTCAAATATATTTAACTGAAAACAAAGTTTTCTTTTTCCGCAAAACAATTAATTTTTCTTAGTAGATCGTCCAATTTAACCCTAATTAATCTATACGTTTGTAAGCGAACATAAAGTACTGCGAAGTGCCTCTGCACGTATATAACATTTCTAGAGTTATGAAAAAGAAGCCGGTTAATAGTAAAAAATTAATAATATAAAGTTAAATAATATGTATAAAATAATTATATTCAACAAAATAATATTCGGAGCTATACAACATATATCAATTAAATTGTAAAATATTGCCACATGCCATTTGGTCTAAAATATTTACCCCACCATTATAATATTTGAGACACCATGTGGAGATGAAGAAGATGGTATAGTTTTGTAATTTCAGCATCAATTAACAAAATAGTCACAGGCTGCGTGGTGCAGTAGATCGAGTGCGCTTGATCCCCAACGAAGGGAAAAATAATGCTTTCTGGATTTTTCAACTTGGTCCAGTACCCTTTGGGATTGGAATAAAATAAATGATAAAAAATAGTTGACAGTTTTGGTTATCACTAAAAATATAATGGAACTATGCTGTGTTATAGAGGTGAAGTACACTCATTTGAGCTTGAAGATGCTTGCTTGCATTGGGCAATTAGAAACATTTCGAGCAAAGACACAAACCAAATACATTTAAATGTTTTTAGTAGATAATTTATTTTTTGGGTAATTTTATTTTTTGATGACTTTAAAAATACTTCTAATTTGAAAAAACCTTCATAATTTATTAATTTTAAGCTTTAAGATGATTTTCTATTTTCTTTTTTTTTTGCTTTATTTGTAATTTTAAAGTTTATATGTACAGATCGGAGTATTAATGCAATGCTTAATTCTATAAATGTATTTATATTTGTGTTATCGATTTTGTTTTAAGTGTGATGCGTAGCATAGGCTGTCTGGTCTTATAATTTTTAAAATTGTTTTTTTTTTTTGTTTATTATTCAGATAATCTCATTTCGTTCTTGTATTAAATATCTAGTTTTCCTGAATGGGTTTAGAACTTGGATATGTTTTGCTATAAATGATTTATTTGGATGATAGTTTTTTAATTATTTTCGATTTCTTAATCGGTAATTTTTGGCGGTAATATTTTGAAAAACCTTCACATTTAAATTTTTCCTATCACTGCTTTTTACTTTAATTCAGCAAGGTGGAAAATTTTACGGACATTATTCGCGTATTAATATACTAAATACTCAACTATTTTATAAACTATGTATGCTAACATTCATAATACATAATTTAAACTATATATGAAAAATTTAAATTGTGATACAATTCTGACTCTGTTAAATTATTATAAAATTGTATTTTTTTTTTTATGTATTTAAGGAAGACAGAAGTAATTATGTGATGGAAAATCAAATGAAAAACTTTAAAGTCAACTGATTTACTAGGTTTATGCTTCTGGGATTTTTCTTAAGATTCTTTAGCATAATAAATACATACATCTAATAATAACAACAACAAAAAAAATATATAAAATAAACAACTAAGCAACACACCTTGTAAAAAAAATCATTTTTTTCATAATATGCACTCATGGAAATTAAATTAAAGGCACCTGTATGATAAATTCCTGAGCAATTGCTTATATTACCTCCACGTGGTGAACTCCGGAAACTATCCTGTACAGCGTCCGCCTTTACGATAAGCCGAAATTTTAAGTGCGCAAAAACCAGCTCCTCAGATTGAAGGTTGGAGTTAGGTTAACTACCTAACCCATAAAAAATATTGTTATGAAAGACTTAGTCAGGCGTAGGACCTACATGGTCTGTTGGACACCTAAGTAAGTAAGTAAGCTATTTAAGTATCGTAACGTAATACTACAACACTGAAGTCGGCCAATACTTAAATTAATTGACTCTAACTTTTCCGCCCACAACCCAAAATTTTTATTTTATGTATTTTTAACTAAATCTTACGCAGTTCCACCTTTTTTTTGTTATAAAAGAAGCGCAAGGTATTTAATTGCTTCCACTTAGCATTTCAGAGTTGTTTGAAGCAAACATACTCACTATTATTATGTAAAATAATAAAGAGCAGGAACAATGAGTAGAATTTTTTTATATAATTCTTAATTTCGTATTTTTTGGTCCTAAAAATAATGGTGAGTCCGGAGGAAAAGATATAATGTCGAACTTAATCCGGTGAACAATGAAGTGAACATAGTCATGAAATTCAAGATATTACAGATGCTCAGACACCTATAGAGCAGATGGAAGAAAATGCTTTAGCCAAGATAATCTTCGAATTCAGACTGAATTCAGAAGCTGAAAGACCAAACCTTCGTTAGAGTGAAGATTTTGTATCTTCAACTGAAAGGAAGCCGCCGCCTGTAACTGAAAAAAATAGAGAAAATTGAAGAAGCAGACACAGATGGACTATTACATTGCCTGTTAGCAACCTAAGTATATATTATACATATATTCGTATTTATATCGTTAATATCGGTCAATAAATCTAAGATTTTTTTTTAATTGGTATTTCGTAGCCTGCAGAATCTCATATATTATTTTCAATTTCAGAATAACAATATTTTTATCAGAGCCGCAATGTTAATAGTAAGGAAAGTAAGGAAAGAATTTTAAGTTTACTTTTATTGAAATCTAAAATAAATTTTATTATGCAGTTTATCATATCACTGGATAAACTATACTTCAAGTCATTTCTAGCATTATAAATATTTCAATATTTTATAAAATAAAAATTGTAAATAATAGAGAAAGTAACAAAACAAAAAATAATATGTGTTAATTTTAGAAACTTTTTAACAATTTATTATTATTTTTTTATTTAGATGGCCAACAGACCATGTAGGTCATGGGCATGACTCATCAAAGTCCTCCTTTTACTGTTTAACAATCCAGATATTTTTAATATTGGTTGCTTTATGATTTAATCAAATTAAATATCTGTAATTATATTTTCAACAGCATAACGGTACTTCATCAGAAACTTTACTAATCATGAGCTCCAAAATGTTTTAATATTCAACACTTGATTAGCTTAATTTTTTAAATTTCCAATATTTAACTAATGAAATTTTTTTATCGATGGAAGTTCTATGTGACTGGGTCCTCACCAATTGGTATCTATAGTGCTAGACTACCTATACAACTCCTGATTTTTATTTATTACTACTTTTTTTTATTAAATTTATAATAACATAAATTTATTTTATAGCTATAATACAATTTACGGTGAAATTTTTGTCGATTTTTATAACTCACAGATGTACTAATGACATCTTATAATAAGTTATAAAATCAATAAAAATAAAAATCAGGAGTTCTATAGGTATAGTCTAACACTATAAATACCTATTGATGAATTCTAGTAGTGTTATGATGAATGAAACAGTACCTAAAAATAGTTTATAATAAAAAATATAAATTTAATATCAAAATAAAGTTTAGAATTTGTATTTTAATTATATTAAAAAAATATATTAAATTATAAATATATTATATTAAATTATATTACATAAAATATATTTTAAAATTTGAAAAATTGTTAACGAAAAATAGTAAAAAAAAATTGTGCTGATTAGATATAATTTGTTATGTGTTTTGATGTAGTACACAGCATGACAATATTTTGGCATACAATTTTTAAAAAAATTATATTAAAAATAGATACAATATTTATTTCCGGTAGTGTAGTAAATTTTTACTCTATTTTGAAAAGCGTGAATATTGTTCTTTAAATGGCAAGGTCTTTTTTAAATCAATTTTACTATAATAAAACATTATAGTTCTATATAAAACATATAACACAATTTTTGTATATAAAACATTACATATACAAAAGTATATAATATTTTTTTTTTACTATTCGATCTAAAAAATATAAAATTTTAATTTCATCTTAGAACAAAACTCGAAATAAATTACATTTTTTCAGTTATTTAGACTTAAAAAATGGTCCTTATTTTTCCTATGCTACCCTGTATAAATAGGGACCAAAATGAGTATCCTCTCTGCAATGTCATAACTTGCAATATATGTAGACTTAGGCTAAACCCTTTACGGTTGGTCTTGTAGTATTTAGCATTTTCGATAGGATTACTACACATTAAAAGAAAAATAAAAGAAAAAGCTTCAACCGAATTCAAATATATCTACTTCAAATAAACTCTTTGTGGTTGGTTCTCTGGTCTGTGGATACTTCCAATATTATTACTTTAGATTTCGATGGTTGATCAATTATTAATAATTTATAAATCATAGCCCAAGATATGGATATAATAAAGATATTCAATGATTTTTGTTTTAAATATCTTTAACAATCAATATTAGAAGAACAACGATTAATAACGCTATATAATATTATCTTCTTCTCCAGCTTAAGTATTCATTTACAAACTGATTTAACTTTTTAAGACATAATTTAGTATATTGAAGTTAATTTCCAGTAATTCGCGATTGTTATCTTAAAAAAATTAAATTTTATATATGTAATTGAGATGCTAATACCATAAAATGGGTTCTTTGACATTTTGTGATATGCTCAGTAGCGGAAAATCACATCATTTGATTGTCTCTAATTATATTTCTTGCAGTGTATTTTATTAATATATAATTCCTTCCAGTTATATTTTACACATCTATATAGACATATTATATAAAAATAATAGTAATAATAATAATATAAAAATAAAAAATAAAAGAAAAAGAAATGAAAACGCTTATTAGATGCATAATACGTGACGTTTTTATTTTCTTTAAAAAACAAAACTCCCTAAGCTAATTAAATCGCGTTTTTATTTCATTCTTTTGTACATAATTATGCTTATATGTAATATATATATATAAATATATTATATGTAGAGTCGGAATTCACATATGTGTGCATACATAAACATCACTTTCTTTTATATATTTGGCTATATAGACATTATAAAGCTTATAATCCACTAAAATACAAATAGAGTTGGTTTGAGTATCTTTTAAGGAATATTTGCTTACACACATATTCATTCATTTATACCTATATATATATATATATAGTGTATCTAATAAAATTATATTTATAGCTACATAATATGTAAGAAAAACTTTATAGTAGAGATCCTTGAATGATGGTTATACGGATAAGAAAATACACGTAAAAATTACAAACAAAAACAAAAAAAGAGCAAAAATAGAAAAAAAAATATAAAAATCTGTTTTCTTTTCTTTATCCTTGTGATGATGGTAAATATTGTTGGATGTTCTCTGAGTCTTGAGTCTTGATTTTTTTTTTTTTTTTTTTTTTTTTTATGTTCTAACAGAAGGGACTTATGTTTGATTATCGGTTATTGTGTGTTAATCCTGTTATAACTGTAAATACTAGCATATATAGATTGAAGTCTAGATCATAACATATGAAAAAAAAAAACAAAAAACAGAGAAAACAAAAAAGCAAATCAAAATTGAAAAAACTCAAAACGTGAAAAAATTATTTTTCAAAATACAAGAAAATATAAAAACAAAACAAAAAGTTTTTCTTCTCGCTTTTGTTCTAATTATCCCTGAATTATGTATTGGCTACAAACCATCAAGCCAGTAATGGAAGAAACCGAAAATACCAAATAATAAGAATGAAAAAAAATAGAAAAAATAAAAATAAATTGTTTTCTTGCTTTTTTGTTTTGGGTTCTTTGACTTTTTGTGATTTTTTCAATAACGGAAATATTTTATGTTGGGGAAAATTTTTCATGGTTAATACAATTTCATTAGTCAAAGTCTATACGAGAGTTATTTTTTATATTTTTTTTTTCTGTTATTTTTTTTTTTGTTTTTGTAAATATTTAGACACGTGTATGGTTATATTTTTAGTTAAAAAGTTCACCCAAACATAATAGATTCTCCTATTTTATTAAATAAAAAATAACAAAAGTTTTATATAAAGAAAAAGTTGTAAATTTTAATTTATACCACTCAAAATTTATCTTTTGAACATGTAAGATGTTAGCATATATATACATTCATTCAAACATATATCTACGAATATAAATTACAAAATATATCTATGAAATATAGGATTTTAAATTAGATTTTATTATTATTCCTAAATTTTCATATTAATTCATATTATCTGTAATGTGTGTTTAGAGAATTTTTATACAAAAAACAAAAAAAAAAAAAAAAAAATAGAAGATACGACATTTTACGAATTATGGAAATGAATGATAGTTATTAAAGAATATTTTTAATTTATGTAACGAAAGCTGACTAATCAAATATTCGAGAATTAGAACTGATAACTGCTGAAAAATAAATTATATTGGAATGGAGTTTGAGTCTTTTTCCTCAAATTTATTCCCTGGGCTAATTCGGGTTAAATTAATTGTAAACGAATTTTACTTCATATAATGATCATATTAGTAGCTCTTACAGCAGCTCTCTCACTCTTTTTTATAGATATCTCGTTGGAAATGACACTTCTCACGTAACATTTTATTGTAACAAAAACAAAATTAGTGTTATAAGACTCCTATATGACTCCCGATAAGCACTAAAGGTGCTATAATGATGTTTTTATGGGAATAATGTGATTAATATTACTATGAGAATGTTCTTATAGCAATTGCGAGAGTTGTTATAATGGGATTTTCTGCAAGTGATACAGCAATGTTTTATAAATCTAAAAGTGCGTAATCCTATATCAAGAGTTAAAGTGTTGTTATAAGAATAGAATTGCTATAATAGCAGTAGTGGTGTTATTATTTTACTGTATCCCTATAATGTTACTAATAAACTTACTGTAGCTTTTAGATAAATATTTTGCGACGGCCATTATTTTCTACAAACGAGGTAAAATTTTTTTAAATAAGCAAAAACTTAAAAGCTTTATTTTGCATTCTTTTCGCGCAAAAATCATTTTTTCCTTAAGAGAATTATTATTTAAATATCAAATTTAATGTTATGCATTAATTAATGTACATAATGTGACATGTTAAAAATGCAATTTAAAAAGAAATTTTCTTTTATTTATTTCAAAATTGGTTACTTTTGAAGGGCAATGTATTTTTATGAAGTATGTATTATTATAATAAGTGTCAATGATATTTCTTTCCCAGCCAAATTTTGTCTTTCGATCACAATAATTATAACAATTATTCTTAACCGAAAAATATATTATTTATTAGTAAGACATTTTTTATATTATATAAATCATTTACATACAAATATAAAAATATATAATTAATGTTTTAATTTTTTATGAAAAAATATAAGCTTCATAAAATTATTATTTTAAAATAACACCTATCTCACTCTCGCATAATATAAACTATTTCAAAATAAAAAAATTTATACTAACACATATGCATACCAATCCTATAACAATATTGCAGCAATTGCTCATAGGACAATGATGATTTGCATTTTAGTGCCATAATATATTTATAACGTTTCGTTACAATTTCGGAGCAGTCAAATTAATACTAATACTCCTATAAGAGTGTTTATAATAGCGTTATACGAGTCGGAAAGAGCCTTATAGTAATAAAATTGTTACGTGGGTTGTGCTATTAATAACTTACATCAACAATCCCACCCTTCAAATAATTCCAGCGTAAGCTAATAGTCTCCAAGTGCTAATTTTTACACCAGTGAAATGTTCACGTGGTGCAAAACTGGTTTCGGAAATTCATTTAATGTAAAGAACTGCTGATATATGGATAATGCTTCCATCATATATTATCCCCTCCGATAAAAATGCTTCATTTTAGAACTTGTAATTTTTTTAAAAAAATTGTTCAGGTTCATCTCCAGCTTGTATTTCTACAGTTCATATTGTAGGTGATTTTGCATCCCAAAAAAATACTAAACTAAAAAACTATGTATACTGCTACTGCACTATTTCTATTTATGTCATTGAATTTCAAAGCCTAATATGAATAAGTATATATAAATAGGTAGAAAAGAGTGCAATGCGACTTTTATTAAAATAAAATAATTTCAATAAAAGAAAAATACATACATGTTACTTGTTGCCATATGGCAACACAGGGCTAATTTGGGTTAAATTAATTGTTACATATTTTTTATTTCTACTTTAATTGTCTTTTGTCTAAATATTAAAATAATATAACATTAACGATTTGCATATTTTATATATACTAATTTTGTTTTTGATCTGAGGACATAGATACCGTACATATTTCCGTAGTACACTTTACCTACCGTACTTACCGTACAGTTAGCATGTAAATTCATACCAATCGTATCATCAAATAAATGATTGTACAGCTAATGAAACTATTACCTGAAGTAAACCCGAAAGAAATAAAGCCAAATGACATTTTCTAACTTTATTTTATATGGATGTTGAAATAAAGTCAAAATTAAAAAGAAATAAAATTAAAAATCAATTTATATACTTTTTGGCTTTATTTCAATACCACGTTTGAAATAAAGCGGAAATCATGAACTTTTTACCATTTAAAATTAAAAATATTATTAACCGATGATAATGATAAATTTGAATTTTAATTACGTATTTTAGATTTCGATTAAAATCAGGAAATTCCATTTTCCAGAATAATTATAATATTATACTGTACATGTGGTAATAACTCAAGCGCCAGACTTCCCGCCTTATGTCCGTCCCGCCAGTGCCCTTTAACTTTTTAAAATAATAAAACCAATTATTTGCGGTGTTCAAAATCAGGGTAATAGAAAATGCACCTTCATAGAATATTCGTATGCACGTATATGAGTTACACACAGAATTTGTTTTTATAAATATTTGAATACTTATGTAAATATTTGAAATGGCTTTACTGGTTTTAATAAAATAAAATAAATACGAAAACAAAAATTATATGATTTCGGTTTTTATTTCTTCCGGCTTTATTTCAATTCAAGTAACCTATTTACCAAACAAAAAAATATTTTTTAAAAATCCTAATCAAACGTATGTTTTTTTGCATTTTTTTTTTTTGTTTTTTTTTTTTTAATTTTTTATTTTTTTCTTTGACGAAATGTAGGTACATTTTAAATTTTGAACAAACAACCAAACCAATGCGTTTTGTAAGAAATTAAATGAAATTTTATGCTACTATTTTTTATTTCTTTTTAAATTTATAATTCAATTGTGAAGTCCTAAGATAATTTTTTTTTCACATAATTTTTCAGATAATTTTTTTTTCACAGAAAAAAAATCCTCAAACGGCTATACTGGGACCAGTGCTTCAGAAGTTATGATAAAATAAAATAAAATAAATAACTTTTAATAATAATATTTTCCAATATTATGTAGTATTAATTAAATTAAACAATGATTTAATAAAATTTGTCTTTTGGATTTTCTTGAAGTTTTATCATTGAATGCAGTCCAAGAACAATGCTTACGCAATAATAATGTGTTGATCAACAAATTTAGAACTTGTACCTGAATAGTTATTAATATTATCAGTGTTGTCACCTTTTTAATTTTCATTGTCAGCAACCAAACCTAAATTTGGAATGCACCTTTGTGAAATGTTCTTTTTCATATTAAAGCAAGCGAAAAATGTTTGTCAGTTAAAAGTAATAAGGGAGAATCCGCTACTAAATTTCCACTTCACAAATTTACATGTTTGCGGCCCTTAATCTAAATTAATAGGAGTTGGAATTTTGAGTTAATGATTATTTGACATTATTATAAGCTGTATAAAATCAATTTCTCTAACATTAACTTAATTATTACAACAAAAATAATAATGAAAATTAACATCCCATATTTTGTTTTTGCTTATTTTTTCTGATTTTATTTTTTTTTATCTATGCATATTACTATTTATATTTTCAAAATATTTTGTTGGCTGCTATGAAGCTCCTTAATTTGATTCTAAAATTTTTAATAACCAAATGGACAAAAATATAAGAATATACCTAGGTACATAGTTTGAAAAAAAAAAACCAAATAGGTGAAGCTTTATGATGACATATTCACTTTACATTGTTATTGGTGCTTTGAGTCAATAATTAAAGTAGTAATGTGCGAGACATATTGCGTAATCAAGAGATAACTCAAAGTTACTCTTAGATTAAAGAATCTAGCTTTTTGTTACATAATATAATAGAAGGAATAATACCCTCTTTCTCAAAATTATTTGAAGATAGGTAGATATCTTATTTAACAATCTCAAGTTACTTATTCTCAATAAGTTAAACTTCTTTATATAAATTTATTTTTATTTTGGTTTTTACTTCTTTTTTAAATATATGTCTGAAGTAGGATTGAAACATTTTTGATTAGTACCTCCACAATACAGCGATGTATTCTTTTTAAGCTGCACACAAACTTTATTACAGTTGGTTAGCAGTGGCATTATACTAGTATACTTATATTATGATAATTTTTTATTCTATATTTGATATAATTGTAATTTTTTTTTCTTTCTTGTTAATCATAACATACATTATTTGAATTATGAAATTTTATATGTCATATGCTTCATTTTCAAATAAATATAAGAAATATATTATACACTCTGTAAGCTCCTTAGCTCATTTTGAGAAAAAAAAAAAAAATTAAATGTAAAAGAGTTGAAAAAACATTGAAATCGGTCCAAAAATTAAAATTTTACAATATTTATTCATGTTGTTAATTTTATAATTTTGTAGCGATGCTAGCATCACAAAAAAATACGAAAATTTTCAAATTTTACATTTTTTCAAAATGGCTTTATTTTGTTACTATCTTGTAGAATATTCATTAAACAAAGGAAAACAGTTGAAAAAACATTGAAATTAGTCCAAAAATGAAGGTTTTTCAGTATTTTTTCATGTTGTTAATTCTGAGAATTTTTATCGATGTTAGCAAGCAAATCTAAAGGCAAAGATCCGTATGACCTTTAATTATAAATTGAAATATTTATTCCACCAACAAATTTTTTATATTATTAACCATTCTAATACTAATATAAATATAAGGGTAAACAACCAATCTTAAAGATAATTCATTTTCTTATTATTTAAGAAAATCTGTGATTTTTATTTTCTAAATTTATTTTCAATATTTAAAAAAAAAATTATAGTAATTTAAAATCTTATATATTTTTATATAATATATTTCATCCATAAGACTAATACCTACTATATTCATTTTCATAATTCCAATCTATTCATCAATTTACTTGTATAAAATGAAACTTTTCTATTTAAATGCAGACAAAATATAAAATAAAAAAAATGAAAATTAAATGAAAAATTATGGAGCATAAAATTCACATTAATCAATTGTCGTTCATTCATCCTTCGTAAAATTTCTTACTTCATAAAATAAAAATAATAAAAATAAAAAAACAAAAAAAAAAAAATAATAAGAAAAATTACCCTTCCATTTTCCCCTAAAGGAAAATCTTCGATTTATTTCGTTTTATTGTAGACCAACCACTCAAAACAAATAATAAAGTTTTACATTTTCTTTCAAATCTATAATTGTAGATAATTTTCCCATTAAATATTTTTACTTTTTGTTTTGTTGTTTAATTATAAATTCATTTCCATTTTCTATAGATACTCTAAGAAAAATATATTTTTTACAATACGAAAAGAGAGTTGTATAGAATTGTATAAGATACTTGAAAAAAAGAAAAAAAAAATTATAAGAGTTTACTTATAGATACAAGTATCTATTCGTCCTTCATCAATTATTTTTCTATTGTATATTCGTGTAGTATTCAATAAGCAAATATTTCAAGTATCTTTAAAGTGTCCTTTCAAAAAGCCGATAAATATAAAACAAAAAGAAAGTCTTCCGAGAATTTTTTAAAGTAAAATATTTGCGATCACAGTTTAGAGTAGGTTTAGACCGGCACATACATTTAGAAAATTACAAGTCATCCTGAAGGGTAAATTTCAAATATTTCTTTGAATGTCTTAACAAAAACACTTCAGGAAATTTGAAAAGAAAAAAATTATTTCTTTTGAAGGTTAATAATTGTTTCACGAGATACAGTGAAGTATCCATGAGTACATACTTTATATTGAATTCAACAATTGTTTTTAGAAAAAAATACACACACCTGAAGATTAATTCAGAAATTATTGAGAGACTGGTGTAAAATGGGAGAATAACAAAATTCTAACTTTATTTCATATATGTTAAAGTTGTATTTTTAATAACGGTGAATTAAAGATATATGTTTTATTTAGATAAAATATCGTTTTTTATTGTTAGTATCAAGTAGAAAGTAGTTGCATCAAATGGAGTTCTAAGCTGGAGATGACCCTTCCATTTTTTATAAATATTTGCTCTATCTATTAGCATTTTTCTATCATTTTCAAAAATAATTTTCTTGAAGTTGTAGTCTCTTAATATAATCTCAAACTCATATATTTTACTTACTTACTTCTTGGGCGCTACAGACCTTGAATGTCCTGGGCCTGGCGCAAAATTGTCCTCCACTGATTTCGGTCACGAGCGGAATCTCTCCAGTTGGTGATTTGAAGTTTTTTCATATCTGCCGATACTTCATCTCTCCAACGAAGGTGTGGCCTCCCTCGACGACGCGTTCCCTGGGGTTTGGATTCGAAGAGTTTCCTAGCCGGAGCATTTTCATCCATACGCTCTACATGGCCTAGCCAATGAATTCTGACTTCGTCGTCGACTGACGCCGTCTTATTCTGACTTTTTTTAGCTAGGTCCATGTCGTTGTACAGCTGGTATAGTTCGGCATTGTATCTTCTTCTCCAAACCCCTTCGTCAGACACAGGACCATAAATGCGACGAAGAATTTTTCTCTCAAAGATACCAAGTGCATGCTCGCTTGCTTTTGGTAATGTCCACAATTCAGAACCATATAGCAGCACCGGAAGGATGAGCGTTTTGTATAATTGTGCCTTGGAATTTTGGGATAGGAGCTTTGAACCCAGTTGTTTCGACAAACCGAAGTAGCAACGGTTTGCAAGGGTAATTCTTCGCCTTACTTCAACATCGATGTTATTGATGGAGTTGATGTTGGCTCCAAGGTAGATAAATTCCTGAACAACCTCAAAATTATATGAGCCGACAGTGATGTTGTGTCCTATATGATGTTGTGAGGACATTTTATTTGTCGACAGCATATATTTTGTTTTATATTTTTCAAATGAATTATTTTTAGTTCGATAGAAAAAAATTTTTTGATCTAACTGTGAAATAAAACGAGACTTTGTTCATCTAACCACTTGATATATTAGACAATGTTTAATATTGGTATAACAGTTTTCTTTAAGAAAATAACTTATTTTAAACTGGTTTGAATAATTTGTAATTTGGTTCACAGCTCAGTTGAGATAGTAAGAATTTTATGATCTCCATATTATCTCAAGTATAGTCCAGAGATCTGGAATAAGTTAAAATTTGCATATCTAATTGATACTGAACTTGAATAATGACTTTATTATAAAATTTAAAATTTAAAACTTCAAATAATATCATGCGGGGGTGTACAAAAATTTTCTCATACGAAATCTTGAGTTAAATACCGGGATAAATATTAAAACGTCTTGAACGTTCAACTTACTTACGTACCTAGGTGACCAACAGAACATGTAGGTCCTGAACCTGATTCATCAAGGTCCTTCATTTCTTTTTCATCTTCCCCAGGCGGATTTCCTCCAGTTGATGGTATGGTAATTGTTTTATAACTACCGATATTTCGTCTGTCCAACAGAGGTTTGGTCTGCCCCCCGTGTTTTGTAACTTCGGGTCTGAATTCTAGTTCTAGAAGCTATAAGTGCCCAAGTCACTGTATTCTCTTGATTTTAATTTTCGTCACTACGTCCACCTCGTTATACAGTTCATAGAGCTCGACATTACAACTTCTTCACCAGACCCATCGTCGTTTTCAGGACCATATATCCGGCGAAGAATTTTCTTCTCGAAGACACCAAGTGCATGCTCGCTTGCCTTGAGCAGAGTCCATAATTCTGATCTGTAGAGCAGAACGGGGAGTATGAGCATCTTGTAGATTTGAACCGTGATGCTTCGGGAAAGTGGCTTTGAAATTTTTGGACTAACCAAAGCAGCAATGATTTGCAAGGATTATTCTTCGCCGTATCTCCATATTATTTGTGGGATTAACGCTGGTTCAAAATTAGGTAAACTCTTGGATTACATCGAAATTATAATATGGGCCAACGTTCAACTAATCACATTAATATTAGTACAGGTAATATAAATAACTGATTTAACCGTTGCATACATGAAAAATCCTCAAAAATGTGATAGTCAAAGCCGCAAAATAGAAATATTAATTTTTAAATACATTTTTGTAAAATTTTACGTTGAATTGAACCTATTTAGTTTTGTTTCATTTAGTCTATTGAATAGAAAATTCTACCCTATTTTTCAAAATGGGTTGTAGGTTCAAAAGTGATATAAGTAAGTAAATTGTTCAAAAACGTGTTCAGTAAGCTATAAATGATTATTCTTCAAATCGCCTACCAGACCAAAAAACAATTAAAATTTAATCTATCATAGACTAGTTTTAATGGAAAACGTGATTTAACTGGGTAAGAATTTCATGCGTGCTGTCAACGTACGTATCTCATCCTGTCTTTTTGTTTAATGTTACCACCAGATCAATGTAAAATTAATAAGCAAACAAAAACATATATCGTGCTGTATAACAACAACTATATTATGTTACATACACAAGATTATTTCACATATCGATACGCATCCATTAATCTTATATTACAATAGCGTAACGATCACAGCTATTGACACTCATAAGGACTTTTGACTTTGAATGCTCAAAGTTTTTATATTTTCGGTTAGATAATGTTGTTGCATATGAATTTTTGTTTTTTTTTAAATATTATTCTTTTATTTTTTTTTTAAATAATTTAATTAAAGTCGTATTTTCTATTTTAAATAATAAAAATACAAAAAGACTACAAAAAACTACAATTATTGACATCATACTACAATTATTGCCATCCATAAAAACTATAACTATTGCCACCTATAAAAATTATAGCGTTCTGAAAATATAAGAAAAAGATTCGGAAAATAAAATTTAGAAAGTATTTTTTTATATAGTTTTAATTCAGTGGTAATTTTAATTTTAATAAAGATTGATAAAATAAAGAAAAATATTAAAAAATATTAACAAAAACAAAACAAAATTAAAAAATATCCAATTCAATATGAAAAATTAAAAAAATTAAATTGCTAATTCACTATTAATAATATAAGTTATAAATAACAATTATAAATCTACGTAGGAACATTAATTCTTAAATGACTAAAACTTAAAATAAATCCTCAAAAATAAATTTGGAATTCTTAAGCAACTACGATACAGTCTTTACAAACAAGCTTTGGAAGATGTGTGATATAATTTTTTTTTAAACATTTAATATGAAATTCTCTCACGCATCTTCCACATTTTATTCCCCAAGTTTCTGAATTTTGATCGACCCGACATGAAATTAGTACAAGAATAGCACATATGTTTTCACCAATATCAGTTTCTATGTTTTCATTGGATGAAAAAAGATATCTAACATGACTTTCTACTGGGCTTTTTTGATTCATTATAAACGAGTTCGTATTTTCGTCTAATCAATCACTAATAATACCAAAAATACCACTAATATATGGCTGTGAAGGTACTGTAATATCACCAATGCCGTGTGAAAAGGTTTCAAGCGTTTCTTATATATCAAAGTGGTTCAATATATATAAATTCCGTATCAGTATTAGCTAGTATTCCCATAATTGAATCATTTTTTTTTTGTTTGAAGCTCTTCAAAATTAGTCTGAGATAATTTGTTGTCAGTTAAAGCTTAAACTTCAACAAAAGTAGTTTGAAACTTATTTTCTTTAAATTCAATATAAAGTTGATTTTTAAACAACATTTTAAACAACATTTTAATTTAATCAGAATACTGTTCTATACTATCACCAGTGTCAATTTTTTCAAAATGTGCCATTTTTTCCGACAATACTAACAAAATTTGATCAGTTAACGACAATATTTAACTGTTGACACCAATATTTACTACAACTATTAACAGGGTCAATAATTATAGCTACATAGAAGACAATAGCTATTGACAAATAAATGTCAATAATTGATTCACTCCTATTTTGGAACTAGTAATTGACATCCATGTTATTTATTTATTTATTATATTTTTCTTAAAAATAATTAATTAATAATTAAATATGCATTCATTTCCCCACTAATAAAATACTTAAAATATGATAAACTTACAATGTGTCGACTCTTCTTAAATTCAAATCCAATTCCTAAAAAATTTAAACCACTAAAACTGATATTTTCACTTCAAAATTCAAATGAGGACTGAAATGTATATAAGCATATAAAATATACAACATGTAATACAATAAATTATAAACTAGGGGCCCCTGTTGAGTAATTATATTTCAAGTTTAAGTCAAATTTAAAGTTTTTAAAAAAACAGTAATTTACGTACTGACATAGACTTCGCACGATATAGCAGAAACCACTCGTGTTTAATAAAAAGTTTTGTGGTTAGTAAGTTTTATTTAGGACACATAAATACACGTCCCTCATATACTGCTTCGTTTCCGATATATATCCAATAGTAAGTGGCATTTAGTGGATAAAATTATTATAAATAAAAAATTTTGTCATTAAAGAGGTACATATATATATACCTACATAATACATAATTTTAATAAAAACTATATTATTACTACAAATAACAAAAATTTAGAAACAGTTACTTAAAAAGATAAAAATGAAGAATTCAAGTGACCTACTATATCAAAATGAAGTACTCTAACTCTACTATATAAAAATAAATTTGCTAGTCATATGAACAATTCAACTGATTTTTTTTGTTTTTGCCTTTTTATATTTTTTATTTGAGATGAATTTGTTTCTTTGTTTTTTTTTTGGCATATGTACATAGATTCATTCGCAAGTACATAATATAAAATATAATAACTGATTTGTTTGCTTTTGTTTAATATTTTCATAAGATCTCACTTATGCATAATGTATTTGCTGAAGAATAAAATCGTATGAGTACAAAATTTTCAACTGTGTGCGCATTTTTGTTTTATATACATTCTTATATATTATATATATTAGAAATTCATTAAGGAGTAGGAGAATCGAAATAAAATAAAAAGGTGTCTACTGCGCAGGACCTTAAATGCTTGTCAATTATAATTATAGATTTTCAAGAAAAAAAGAGCAATTCGTAAACTTCTACAGAAAATGAGAAAACATGTGTTAATTCAAAGGGTGTCAATAATTGTAGTCGTTACGCTATATGTTAAACTGTTTCTATGTCTCTCACTAATTTTACTTGAAGCCTTAAAGCTTTTTTTGTTCGTTGTTATGGCTTTAACTAAAATAGTCATATGATCATATTATACTTCGTTAAATATTCGATATGATTGTATATGATATAACAAAATCATAACCTTAACTATAATTGACAATTATTATTGTCATACCAAATCATATCAAAACGTCAAAACCAAAAGTTAAACTAAGTGAAATCAAAATATAAATTCAATATAATAATTATAAATTATTGGTTAAAAGAAGAAAACAGCGTAAGCTTCCTCTTAGTTTACTAAATTATTTTTTTTATTTACAATGCTTGCAAAATTATTTATGATTGCTTATGATTTATTTTGAAAGGACAACGAGATGATGGTTTATGACTATAATAGTTTAGAGATTATCTCATTGTCTCTGTCTCTGACCTTTTCTTATGATCTACACATATCTATATTGTCCCACCGATGTGCTTATTAAACTACTCAAATTTTAAAGTTGGAAAATGACTATATTAAAATTTTACTTAAACATTATAAACGTAAAATTAAATATACACATTATAAAACAAAATTTGCGAAAATCAGTGCGAAAGCTAAGTTTTAAACAAAAAAATAACGTATAACAGTTTTTACTTGTATTCATAAAAAGAAAGATGATAAGAACATTTTTCCAATAATTTTCCTTCCTTCTCACTCTCTAAATTTGATTCAAGAATATTTTTTTTTTCATTTTCTTTTCATCTAATCAATTTCGTCTTTTGTCATTGGTGCCATTCCAGTATCATAGATTTTGAAACGTTAACTTATATTATTTTCTATTTTTGTTGTTTTTCATTCTTTCTCAACTCTTTAACAAAAAAAAAAAATAAAAAAAGCAAAAAAAATATTTACTAACCACTAAAGGAATTATCACGGGTGGTAAAGAAAAACAATACAAAAAAAAAATGCACCTCTTCATCTCACCTGATGTCCACCTTCAATCAGTTTCTTTTAAAATGCATATACTTATACATAATATATTATGTACGTATGTATGTAGAAAGAATGAAAATATCCTTTGTACTTGTTTTTCTTTTAATTCGTTGATTTTTTAGTAAAAGAAGGAAAAATAAAAATAAAAAAAAACAAATAATACAAAATCGTTTTGTAACCGATGGCATTACAATCATATTAAATGATATTTTAGTGATACGGTAGATGCCCTTTGCACACAGTTATTCATTACAATAACAAAAAAATAAAATTTTTATTATTTTTTTTTTTTTGATTTTTTATTTCTAAATTTTTTCTAACGATAAAAAAAAAAATCAAGATGTGATGACAAAAACGTGAAGTATACTAAAAGAAAATTCGTTCCTATGGTGGAAATGAAAAAAATAAAAAAAAAAATTGTTTAATTTTTTTTAGAAATTTTTTTTACATCAGTAAATTTTAGAAAAAAAATCGTAAATTACGAAAATTTTCTTGACTCAGACCTGGACTAGTAGTGTTTTTTGATTATGTAATCGTTTACGAGAACAAAAAATTTAATGTTTGCAACTGGAAAAGCGCCTTTAGCGTTTTATAGATTTTAAATAGTTTTTGTATTGTTAATCGATATGAAAAACTGTCATGTGTAGAGTGTTTCCAGTTTCACAGTAAAATGAAATTTTATAGTTATTAGAAAAATTTATTTTTTAACGAGCTTAGTATATAGACATTAAAGAAGTCTGCAAGTAGTAGACGAATAATATGACAAGTATAAGTAAGTAAAAATCGTTAAGTAAAAAATGTTCAAGTCTTGTCAGGGACAGGCAGAGATTTTTGAGAAAAGTTTAAAAACGAAAAGAAAAAATTAAACAAATGTTTTCGAGTAACAAAAAAGCAAACAAATATTTTCAAAGTTGAAGAGGATGGAATCAAAATTTTGATGAAATATATTTCTATAAAACTAAACTCAACCGCAATTGAGTAAATGTAACGTGCAAAATATATTTAAATTTGTTCTTAACTGAGTATATAACTGTAAATGTATAGTTAGTAAATGTAATTTAATTAATTTTCAATTTTTTCATTACAACAAGCAAAACAATTAAGATAAAATTTAAACAAAAAAATAAAATCATAAAATCAAATAAAAAATTATTCTTAATCATTGTTAATGCCTGTCTATACAAAATTATAAAAAAAAAAGAACATAACATTTGGCGATATTAGATACTTACTCTGTACAAATGTGAACTTTTTTTCAAGATATCATTTTACTGTACAAATTTTGTGGACCAGAAAGGACTAAATGACAGATTGTCGATTTAAATTCTAATTTTGAAATATATTAGGACTAAATTTTATTACTAATCATTAACACACATTAAACAAGATTTAATTAAGAATTGTCGAGGTATATAAAAGACTCTAGCCTATCACAGTTCTAACCATTTAAAAATAATTCAAACATAAATTTTTAATAAAAAACCAAAAGGATAATCATAAAAAAATTTTCACGATTCTATTTTGCCGATAGTTCAGTAGATTACATCAAAGGCAAAGTACAAAAAATGTTTAATATTACTCGGTGCTACTGCAAAGTTTGGCTGCTGAAAATCAACATCAACAAATGCGAGACAATCTTGTTACGGTTGATAAAACTAGTGTAGATATCAAAAAACACTGGGAAGAATTTGAAATAAAAGCCGCATAAAATGTTATCTTAAATAATAGAAAAGTAGTTGAATACCTAGGAGTACAATTACATCGTAACTTAAATTATATTGAGCAAATCAAATATAGTATATTAAAAGGTAACAAAGCTTTCATGGCTTCAAAAGAACTTTTTTACAACAAAATTATTAAAAGATTTAAAATTATATGTTACAAAACATAATTAAGACCAACACTTGTATATGGTGCACCGATATGGTACAACATCAGAGCGAGCTTAATGGAAACTCTCCGAAAATTTGAAAGAAAGTGCATAAGAGTTTGTACTAATATATATAGAAAGCCCAATTCCGAATACAAGCATTACTATACTCTAATAAATACTTGTACAAGGAAACAAACATAATTAGAATCGATAATTTTATTATAAAATTAATTCGAAGGCATTATGATGAAGCACAAAACACTCCCGAAAATGGTTTAATATCGCATCTATTCTACCACAATGAGGACTACATCAAAAAGACCTTGCTCACGGGTTTCATAGTTCCAGAGCATTTTATCTATTTAGATAAAAACGGTTATATTTAAAACCATAATCATATCCCTCTAGTATACCATTATAATAGACGGGCTACATGTAAAGCTATTGATTATAATCCGGGCTATATTAACGGAGAGAATTTAAAATTTGAGATGTCCATACCAGATAAGGACAAATTAATTAAAGCAAACTATTGGTGGTTGGACAACTCTAATTATAATTAGCACATGGTATAATATACATTATTTTTTTAATTAGGTTAAGCAGTTTTAGTTAGATTAAGATAGATTAAGTTAGGCTAGGTTTTTAATAAATAACTATTGGTTTTTACTCCCTACTTTTCCAATAATATAATTTGAAGACAGAAAAACTTTGTAAAGTTTGTACATAGTATAAAAAATTCCTGGAATTTTGCTTATAATTAACATAAAAACGAAAAAATTACTTAGATGTTAATAAAATTAGAAAAACAGCTATTTAGTTTTTGTAAATTTTTGTAGGCTAGACTAGTGTAAGAATGTAAAAATAGTATAAAAAAATAAAAATTTATATAAAAAAAAAAAATGTTTATCAATATTTTGATTATCACTTATCAGCTAAGCATAAAGCTTTTAAAACGTGATAATTGGAAATAAGTACAACTTTTCTGGTGTACATCCATTTTTCTTTTATTTCTATTAGAATAGGAATTTTGAGATCTCTATGAATATGAGCATTGTGCATTGTGCATCAGGTAGCATTACTTTGCATAGAATATTAATTTCATTAGCCTCCTCCCCTTGTTTATTATAAATGTAAACACCCATTTTCAATAAAGTAGGGGGCTCCCTCCTTAGAATTTTTGATTGAGTTTTTTGTAGTTTTTCTGCATTGGATAGAGAAGCAGTGCTTTATATTTGAATACCATAAGTTCATATCAGTTTGATGTCTGCTTTGTACAGAAAAACTTTGTATTTTAAGTACAATGTTGAGTACATATTAAGTAAAGAGTGCATGTTGTTTACTTTGAGTTATTTTTGTTGCGATGTATTTACTCCACCTAGGTACTTAACCACCTAGCGATAGTATGATTGTAAATATGATCTTTAAATTGAGCACGTTTCTTTTTGTAGATTGTAGATCTTATTGTAGATCCTGTATATATTTAATAGGTGTTTTAGAGTTTGGATGGTTACTTAGTATTGGTGTGTCATTAAGCGAATGTAGATACCTAGGTTTGACTGTTGGGCACGTCAGAGTATACAACAAATACAAGATTGGGTACAACACACTTCCTTGGGAAACAACAGCTTGGATATTGTGTGTACGTGATGTAAAACTTTTATACTTAATTTAATCAGGGTGCACATGGAATTATTCTTTGTACAAAATTTGTAAAAAATTAATTTAGCCGAAATGATGAATAGACAAAGATGGTTGAAATAAATAAATAAATAAATAAAAATAAATAAACTAATTTACAGTATAGATATACAGTATTCTTTTAAGTATCTATATATCATGTGCTAATGAATGGAATGTCTTCTTCTAATGGAAAACCCTTAATATTACAGCGATTCGGCTACGGATGTTTACGATAAATTTGCATGATATTAACTGGTACGAAAAATAGTCCCGAAATGTACATAGATCCTAGATTTATGAAGCAGTCGAATATTTTACAGTCATGTCATTAATTTAGTCATTTATCTAGTCTACCTTCAATATTTTTTTTCCAACACCAGCATCACATACTTTTTAAATCTCTAATTGATTAATTTACTAAAGATGTATGGTGACAGGTAGATTGATAAATCCAATTGCAAACATCTTTTTGATGGATTTATTACAAAAAGGTATTGTAATATTCTAAGCTAACCAGATAATATACATTTTTTTTTTAAAACCGAATACCTGACTATCACTTTCGTTTACTGTAAAAAAAACATTTAAAAATTTTATTCAACATTTAAAATTTTCTTTTTTTTTAATAACTCTCACTTTAAAAGTTATTAAATTTTGATGAAAGAAAAAAATTTATCTTTTCAAACCCACGTATATATTATGTACTTCATTTCATTACTACAAAATTGTGAGTTCATTCGGATTAACGGATCATCATGTATCAGACAAAAAGATTTTGAATAGTTACCACAACCTGGTTTCATAGCAATAATACATGCATACAAATAAAAATATCGAAGTAATAAAAAATAAATAAAAACAAAATTGCTCGAAATCATCACGCTACTTAAGTATAGTAAAAAAAATAGGAGTAACGTGCAATTTAGTAATCCACATCTACTACTACTACTACTCTTATAATATTCAATAAAGTAAAGGAAGAAGAAAAACAAAATGTTTTTAAAGTATTGGTTGAACAAAAAACTTTTCAGGTAAAACTTAAATTGGATGCACACAAATATTTTGAAATAGAAATTTGCAAGAATTATCATTGTTTCTGACGTTTATAATACACTACTGGAATATTGAGAATAATTATCGAAATTAACTACCAAGGTATTACATTTTTGCTGTCCGGCACCGTGAACACTAGTGATACCGAAATTTTCGTACTCCTAGTACAAATTTTAATATTGCAAATATCACACGTACTGGTAATACCGATTAAAAAAATGTTTTTTTCTTACCTCTTGGGTTTTATCAGGCCCATAGTATATTTACATTTCATATTTTTTAAATCAAAACTAATTAGTTCATATTAATTTTTATGTCAAAGTTCAATTTGTGATTGCTACTACGGGGTGTTCTATAAATTTCTATAATGGTATTATAATATGGTATCATTTCAAATATTGAACTTTATTGATTCAAAAATTCCATATTAAATTTTATTTACCATTCTTGACCAGCATTATCAGAAATGATAACAACTGACATTATGATAATACAATAATGTTAATACACGTTGGCTGACAATGTTTCAGTGGTGATAATAACAAATGTGAAAACCTGCGCAAAGGAGCAAATTGCGATAGTGACCACTTTCTAATAACAGGTGAATTTTAGACAACGCAGTTGTATCAAACGCAGGATAAAGTAGAGTTTTACGTAGGATAAAATGGGGCATAAACAAACTCAACACTGAATAGAATACAATATCAATGCAAAATACAAAGACAATTTGAATCAGTACAAGAAAATAGTGAAGAACAATCATAATAATGAAAATAGCGAACATTATAATGTGAATAGGGAATGGGAAAAAAATTGAAGAAGATATAAAGCAAAGAAACATAGAATGGTTTGATACGCAAAACAGCGCTAAATATTAAAAACAATGCTAGACTAAAAATGCTACAAAGAGATACAAGAACAAATAGAGAAAGTTATAGAGAAAAAAGAAAATGTGCAAATAAAATATGTAGAACTAAGAAAAAACAAATGCTAAAAAGAAAAATAGAACAAATACAAAACGATCATTATCAAGGTGACATGAAAAAATTCTACAATAGTATTAAAAAACAGACAACAGGCTTCCAACCAAGAGTAAATGCATGCGAAGATAAACAAGGTAGTACGCTCTCAGAAAATTACCACATTATGAATAGATGTAATGAATATTTCAATGAACTATAAAACATAAGACAGGAGGAACAACAGGGGCAGCAGATTACAATACATACCGCTCAATCATTAATTATAACACCTTCACCTGACACCAGAAAAATACATAGCTTAATATGTACGATATGGATGCAAGAAAATATTCCGGAGAAGTGGAAGGTTGGGCTAATCAGTGCAATTCACAAAATAGGAGACAAAATGAAATGCACCAACTGCAGGGAGAAGACGTTACTAAGCTGTGCTTACAAAATATTATCCAATGTCAAAGTTGTTACAATCAAAACTAATATCAAAAAAGGCCAAAATGACGATATATAAAACTCTCATACGATCCATAGTGACGTATGGACGTATGGGTGCGGTATGTACTCCGTGGTATGTTGCAAAAATTACAGAATGGAAAATATGTAATCAGAAGCAACAGCGAGCTCAATAGTATGATCGATATAGATAGAAAGCCCGATAGTAGAAGTGGCAGAGTAAGACAAAAAAGCAGATGTGCAGACAAAGTGAAAAACGATGATCAAACGCTACAAATCCCAAAATGGATTTGGAAACAAACGGCACAAGATCGTTCTTTTTGGAGGAGCATAATGATGAAGAAATTAATAATATTATCGTATTTAAAAGGCAAATAAGAGAAATGTTGACGTAATAATTGAAAAAAAACGAAAAAAAAACATTGGATTAAGACTATTTGGAATGAATTAAGTAATTTTATATTAAGAAGGGAATAATTGCAAAAAAATGGGTTCGAACTTCTTTGCTAAAATTTATATTTTGTATCAGTCTGGTTTTGTAAATTGTAAAAGAATGTTTGCTTAGAACATTTTATAAGCTTTCAATTTTTGTAAAGAACTATAAACTAAATAATCACAATCTAATCTCAACTCTAATACACTTTAAAATTTGATCAAAAAACAAAAATCTTTAGGTCCAATCAAGAACACAACATATTCCACATACCCCAGCTTTGCATACTCATTCAGAAATACAAAAAAAAATAATAATATCATAATCCTATTATCTGCTATAAAAAGGTATAAAATATCAAGGCTTCAAACTTAAAATTCTACAAAGATATGGTTTAATTCATCCAAAAATAACTAATATTAAATAACTGAAAATATTCCAACATGATAGCAATTACGATTGGACTCTTAAAAATATTTTCATTGATTATCATTACACCATAATAAAAATACAAATAATTTACTGGTAAAAAATGGTTATAAAACATTTTGTTTTTTTTTTGTACACCATATAACCACAATCTGTGCCACCACATAACACTTCAAATATTATGCCAATTTTTGGAACAAAAAAAAAATATTAACAATTCCAACCCCAATCAAAAATATTTTTTTTTTTTTAAACTATTGCTTATCTTGTGTGTGTACGTCAATAAAATGGCGTATTTTTTGTATTATATGATTTGATGTGGTCTGATGAGTGATGTAATCCAACCGAGTACTGTCAATTATTTTTTAAATTCTTTATTCATTTTTATTATACATATTTTTGATATCTGATAATAATGATGAAAAATAATATTTAAAACAGACCTTTTTAAAAGTATTTAAAAAAAAAAAAGAGATAGATATAGAAAAATTTAAATGTAGAATAAATTTAAGCTTATTCACTATTAGGTAATTTCATTGTTGTCTGGTTTTAGTTCACTAATAACTATTTTAATATTCGATTGTAAACATCGATATTTCGGAAGCAATATACTTCCTTCATTCTAATTATTTTCCTTATTTTTTTTGTATTTTCTAATATCCTAATCCATATAACAATTATATATTTTATTTGTACTAACTCTTGCAAATTAGTTTATACTAATTTAAAGAGTGGTGAATATTCATTTACTAAATTCTAGTTCAATATATTTTTTACATGTTACCTTGAAATTTACTCTTATTTACATAGACGATTTTTGAAGGTACAAGAAAGCTGTAAGGATTGCAATCATTTGGAATTAATTTTTTTTTGTAATTTTATATGTCTTGATATATAGAGAATTGAATATCAAATGAATACAAGTGAAGTAGGGATATATACACAGTTTAAAAAAAAGTGAATTTTAAAAAATTAATTGTAATTATAAAGTAAAGTGAAAAATATTTAAAATGAATCAAAACCATAGACTGTAACTGTTATAAGTTTATTAAAAAAATCACATTGAAAGAGTTATTCTTTGATATTTTTTTCATATCGATTATTTGTAATAATTATTCTTTGTATAAAACAGATACTTAATGCTACTTCAATGCAAATTTTAAAATAGATATGTTTTGAAATAGCTTCAGAATTAGAAAATGATTTTTATTTCAATCGAAGAAAAATAAAAAATTGCTCATAAGAATTATTTTTAATCGAAAAAAATAAAAATTGCTTTGTAACTTTTATCGGTAATAGAAAAAATAAAAATTATTCCGTAACTATTAAAAACTAGCTTTGTAACCCGTCATAAATGACGGAAGCAAAATAAATCCTAGTTTCTTTTTTTCTTTCATTAGATTCTTTATTCCGAAATTACAGTACTTATGTTTATATCACTTTTTATTTATTTTTATTTATGTTTATATTGGCCTAACACTAATCTTTTTTTTTTTTTATATAACAGAAAAAGAAGTACCATACCAACAAATTTGTATAAAATGTTTGTATTTTTGTATGGTATACTCGTACTCACTTCCATTTAGTTATAATTCGTTAGTTGGGTTCCATTTAGTATAAATTATACCGTATTAGCGTTATTGAGTCCTCCGGGAGAGCAAATTTAAAAATGGGATCTTATTTTCATATAAATTTTGTCTTTTGTATAGTGTATAGGGATCTTATTTTGCTATATGAATAAACTGTTATTATGGTATTGTGTTATTTTTAAAAAAATACTCAAAATTTTGTATCTAAATTGGTAAAATTTACAAAAAATACAAAAACATTTTCATCAATAATTTTCACTTTAAAAAAAACAATGTTTTATTATCCGACGTAGAAGTAGAGTTAATTATCCTACTCTACTTCTATCAAGTTCTATTGATTGAACAGTGAACCTGAACAGTGAAGTGAAATGTGAACACTTAACACTGAAAATAAAATAATATTTTTGGAATGGAGCATATAGAACATCCAGAATACAGATACAGCAAATAATAATAAAAAAACAAAAAAAAACAAAAAAAACACAAAAATAATTTTTTTGAGTGAAGTGAGTTACGCACACAATAATTACAAAAATAAAAGGTAGAAGCAATAAAGTAGTATAATATATAATATTATACAATAAAAATATGCTGATGCACATGTGTATTATTATGTATAATTTTAAGTAATAAGAATAACCTTTGAGTGAATTATGTTTTTTTTTTGTGTTAAATGCTGTTTGCCTTTTGGTTATTATACCATATTAAACTATTAATTAAATTTCTATTAGTCCTTATTATTATAAATCAAAAAAATTGTTTGTTTTATTTATATTATTATTATTATTTATTATTTTTCCTTATTATTTGCGAAGAAGACTAACATTAAATTAAAAAAATATAGTTCATGCAATCAATTTTTCCTGCAAAGGTTCAGCATGGTAGACAGGGGTTAAAAAAAAGCACCAAAGCAATTTGTATGTATATGCATTTGTATACATATGCAATTTGTATATGTGTTGGAGCGTTCTGTCGAACTTACAAACATCCAGATAAATGCAGAATAATATATATATAATAAGAGAAAAAGATAAAACTTGAGAATTAACTATTTTATATGAACGAAAAATTTTTTGATTAAGACTAATTATTATGTTTATTTTTTTTATATAAATTGAAAATGTATGGATCCTTTGTGAGATCGACAAAAGACCTCTTACCGATCACATACATATACTTTATTCAATATTACGATAACGATGAATGATTTTTTTCATTAAAAATTTATCGATAATAGTTATTTGCAATCACTGATCAAAACATTTGCAATTGAGGTTATTTCCTAAAAGAACAGGAATTTTTATAAATATTTGTTTTTAGTTTTTATTCAAAGTTATTTTTTTAAAAATTATTATTATTAAAAAATTACAAACGAAAACACAAAAACTACTTCAATGGCTCAATTTAACGATCGACGATTAAAAAAAAACGATCAGAATGGATCATAAATATTTGATGTTGCAAAAACGCAGCCAAATTCTAATATGGCTGTCGATCAAGAAAATGCAATCGCTAAAAACAACAGTGAAACTCTAACAGATTCACTCGACATTGATACTACCAACATGCCGCGATTTTGACGGTACCACAATTAACCGTTATTTTGCATTGATTAGAATAAGGAACATTGTTGAACTTTATTTTATACCTAATTTATTGATATTAAATTGGTTAATATTAAATTAAATATTTTAAACTTAACTTAGAGTTAACAGTCATGAATTTTATTTTCACATCAATATAAAAATTGTATACGCATTGATTTTTATTATTACCTTCATTCATAGTTTAAATATTCATGTATCACAAAAAAACTCTTTTAAAGTTTAAAGGACATTATACTCTACTCTAATGGTATTGAATTAATTTTTAAGGGAGAAAAAATTGGCTTTACACAAAAAAATAAAAACAAAAGAAAAAAAAAAATAAATCCAGTTATCTATTCTTTAAGAGACAAAGTCACTATACTTTTACCATCTTTGAAAATAATTTTCTTTCTCTATTACAGACAAATAATTTTCTTTTATAATGTATAATAAAAGTATTATAAATTTCATTATCCGTTTCAAATATTAAAAACAAAAAATTAAATGATAAAATTTATTTTTATGTCATTCCATTTTTTTTTATAGACTTTTAAATTCAGGTGTTTTATAATTTTTTTGTGATTACTGGTTTACACTTGACTGTCCTAATTTTTTTATTATCATAATTTGTTATGTTAAAATTTGGTTAGTTTGTTAGTAGAAGTGTTCTATTTTATTGTATTATTAAATTTATTTAATTTTCAACCTTGATATGTTTCATTTTTGAGCTTGTTTTATTACAATTGAACTGAATGTACAAATATTCTTATTATCATAATAGAAATAAAATAATCACAACTCAATCATATCAAAATGCACGAATTTCGAACAAAAATTAAATGTGTTCATCAAACTTCATTTTCATATAAACTTTTACTAGCTTTTTTGAATAAGGGTTATAGCTTTACCGGTACTTGTTAATTTAGTTAAATAATAAAAGCCGTTAGTATTCTCAATTAATTAAGAACAAAAATTTCATAACCAATGAATTAAATTTAAAAAAATATATATATATAAATTCAAATATTCCAAAAGCATCCTGTATTTGACTTAAAAGTGTCAAAACCATTCAATTAAAAATAAAAAATTAGATTCCGCCATATTGAAATGAGAATAGAGAAATTTCTCCTTGTTGTCATTTTCTAGAATGTAATTTAATTGTTATATCGTGTGTGCACACTCAGGTTGCGCATCATTTTTTGATTAGTTTGAATAAAAAACTCGCAACAAGCTATGATAAAAAATCTGAATGTAATTCAACTTTAATTTTGTTAAGAGCTTTAAAATTATTGCAGTCTACACATCATAATGATTGCAATAAAAAAATTTGGGATTTAGGAATGTATTAGCTACTAATTTAAAGTTAGGTACCTACGCTATTCATTATTCAATTCAATTCAATTCATTTATTTCCTTCAATATACTTTTTTTTTGTAAATACAGAGTTTTTTTTATAGAGTATAGAGATATTCTGAAGTATTTTAAATTTTAAATAAATTGTACATTTTTATATTAATATTAAATTTTTAAGGGAAAACAGGATAGTACAAACCCATATCCATTATCCATTTAATTATACTTAAAACTAACTAGCCTAATACTAAGATATATATTTACTCTAATTTATTACCTATATTCATTATATATATAAATTAATTGCTCCAAACTACTTTCAATCCAATCCACAGCTTTGCAGACGACAGATCTCTAGTGACATCTTACGATTTTCATAAACAATCTAAAGTTATATTATATTGCTATATCAACCAACACATAGTGGTCAGTTTCTTCAGCCATGATTTATTCACTAATTTAAGTTTAATACATAGAGTTATTAGATTAATACATAGAGAAATAGAGATGAGTTGCTAATTGAAGTTTAATACATAGAGTTATTAGTAAGAGATGTACAATCTTCAGAAAAATTTCCATTTTTGATTCTATATTTTTGTTTCAGGAAGTCAAATTAACAAAAGGACATCATGTGCTCATTACTACATCGCAGAAAACCTAGATGGAAGAAAACAAGTTAGGGGAATTCTTTTAATATAGCTTCAAAGTCCCGAATGTGGATCCAAATTCAATCTTATGTATTTGGGGAACATATGATCAATACTATATTTATAACCTCTATCTTCTTTTTTTCCTAACTTTCCGTTCCCTACCTAGCCAATCGTAGCAATCAGTATAAAAAGTGATTTACTAACCCTACTGGATGATGAGTTATTGCACAATTAAATGAAGCAAGCCTTCGTCTAGTAATTGATGTCTGATGTGCTTGCTCTAAGCATAAATCTGAGAGTAATTAAAAGTTCTAGTGTTTTGACTGTATTTATTAAAAAAAGTTATTAATTTTTATTGTCCTTACCCCATTTGTATATGCATACTTACATACGATACAAATTTCTTTGTCATTTACCGTTCAATTTTCACATAGCCGATGATTATTCTATTGTTTACCATTTTAATTTCTTTACAACACCTTTATATTATCGTCCAGTTTGAACTAGAGCTTACCAGATTGTTTGATTCCATTATTTTCAAAGCTTTTATCTTACCTACCTTGTCGATTGGACTAGGTATAGAGAGATTGAATAAATTTCTTAAGCTTCATAATTATAAAAATAGTTTTACTTAGCTTCGGCAATACCATAACTACTTAAACTAAACAACGGATTTACCTAGATAAGTCTCAGTAATGAAAATAATAATATAAGGACTTCTAATTCATTCAATTGGACAGTTCTGATAAAAACTAAAACCAATCTAAACATCTAGTTTTTAAAAAAACTGCAAGAGACGGCCGACGTAAATCAAGTAATGTAAGTCAAAATATATTTTTGGTTATTTTATGACGGATAATTTTTTTTTTTTTTTAAATGTTTGTCGAAGAGAGGTTATGACTGGATAAAACAACAGTCTTAATATTGTTTAATGTTTATTGGTTCTTTTTCATATCCTGAACTAATAACATATATTTATTTTTCATATTCGTCTTGTATTAGGCTTAAAAAGCCTGATTAGTTTCGACATTATATTTCTTGTGATGTAGAAGGGCCTGTCACTCAAATGTTTTTGTAGTTGACATAGTTGAAGGTTGTTTTAAAGTATTCCGTCGCGTTCTAGTTTATACACAATCATTTCAGGACTTTTTTTTATTTTTATCCACCTAACGACCTAATCAAAATTGTTACTCGCTTGCTTGATTTCATTGTTTACAATTCGATCTCTAATGGTGTATCCTGGAATATTTCTGAGTGTTATCGGGTATCAAAAATATTTTTTAATAATATCTAAAAATGAAAACAACTGAATTTATAATATTATATAAATTTAATGGTAAAAACAATCAGAAATCATCAATTGAAAAACCCTATGAAATTATTATGATCAGGTCATCTCTACTAATGTCAGAACTCAATCAATTTAAACTAACAATATCACCTAAAATCAAATCAACTGTTCAAAAGATTATCTTATCTTTGTACTTATACCTTATTATGTCTTTTTTACACTTTCTTTTAAGAATAAAGACAATTTTTTTTGTTGATAAAAAAAAAAAAAAGAAAATCATATTTAGAAAATTCCTTAACGAAATGGATTTTGTTTTACAAAGTAAAAGGATTTTAATTTTGAGTCTGTCTATACATTAAAGTTCAAACAATATTAAATTTTAAATTCTTTGGTTCAATATCTTCTCCTTTATTTCTAAATAAAAATCAAGTTATTTTTTTGTTTATAAAGACTGGCATTTAAATGCATACATCTTAAATGTGAAAATAGTTTTAAGAAAAAGAAAAAATTGAAGACATTTTCTCTCATTTTCCCTTAAGAAAACAAAAAAAAAACAACAACAAAAAAAAACTAAAATCCCTATTAAACGCAAAAAAATTGATATTCACATCATTCATTGTGTAAAACGCCTTTTTTCTATAAGAGGATAATTCCGATTCAGTTCTTAGAAGTAAAATAAAATTGACTAGGATTGTTAGAGAAAAATTTAAGACTAATAAAATTGAGATGCAAAAATTATGCTCAGTAAAGATTATTTTTTTTTTGTTCTTGTCATCGATATTATAGGTAAGATGGGTTAATAATAGTGTTTATTCGATAAACTTTTTGCTTTTTTTGAAAAATTAAATTAAGTTGGGTCATGAAATTTTAAATACACAAATATACCTCTAATTTAATTTAAATATTTTATATTTTTATTACGAAATTTAATAGTCATAATAACAATATGAAAAAATGGCAACCTTTAGTAAAAATGAAAGCCAATTAAAACTTTTGATTATTTTTGATACTTTTGCAATTAAAGCTTTTGTTATTGTATAAATTGGAAAAGCAAATTATATAAAACTAGAGACCTTCGCGCCTTCTACATCGTGATGCTGACAAAGCACCTGCTGTAGTAAGGCTACTCAGACCTATTTGATTTTTTTACAAAAGTTTTTATAAATAATTTAGGAGGGTCAACATTTCGATGTCTGGGAGAAAACGTTTTCAGAAAAGGACAAAAATTCAACTGAAAATCGTACAGGACAAAAACTATTGCCGTTAATTTAAAATTCTACAGTCAGAATTTTTGTAAGAATTCAAGCAAAATATATACCACTTTCCAACTAAAAAAATTATTGTTTATTATTATGTACTACAACTTAAAGTTCTAATAACAAGAAATTTTCAACACAAAAATTAATGATTTTAACATTTTTTTTTTAATTTAACAAAAATGTACATGCATTATAAATATATACATTATGTTATGTATTTTTGCTATATTGAATAAACTTTTCTAGAACGCTCTAGAACGATTTAGAATAGAACACTTTTTTGTGCAAATCTGGGTTAGTGACATTCTGGGGTGGCAGCTTTATTTTCGTAATAAAATTTTGCTACAAAACATACGTGCTGCGTAAATTTTTGGTATTCTGAGACGCGATCATTTAAATAATTTAAGATTTTGAAGGCAGCATTTTAAAAAATACCATTCGAAAATTTAATTAAAACTTAAACATAAAAAAAATTATGTAAACCTTAAAAAATCTTAACATTGCTTAAAACAACTAAAAATTGTCTTTATATTTCTCATGAGTGATACCAAATTAGCTGTCACCCTAAAATCACAAAAAAAAGCGGCAGCGACAATGACTTTATAGAATAACAATCAGAAAATCAAAATTCATTTATAATCAAAATTCAGAAAAAAATTTGCGAAATATTAAAATCTGAATTTTTTCTGAATTTTTGCTAGAATTTTTCTAATGATGCTAAAAAATTGATTTATTTATAAACATTGCGTTATTTTAACTAAAAAATTATATATAAAAAAAAAAAATTTTTAAATAAAATAAAATAAAATATTTTTCCTTGTTTTTAAAAATTAATATAATAACAAAAAAAAATATTTTTTTAGTAAAGAAAAAAAAATATTTTTTTAAAAAGAAAAAAAAAGTTCAACTCAACAGAAAATCAAAATTTGCGATATTAACATGACGCTTTAACCAACTGAGCTAATAACCGATTAAATTTATTCAATCACAATGCAAACATAAAATAATATTTTTATCTACACAAAATTCAATAAAATAAAATGAGTATCTATACCCAAATTGGATATGTCCAAATAAACACATGGAATCAGAGTATGTAATATTGTAATGTACTCGTAAAAAGAAAATTGTATTTGCATATATAAGATGAATGCTCAGAGAATTCGTATTCTACTCTAATATTATTATTGTGTGTTGTGTAAACCAATACATGCAGGCTTTTTGAAAGCAATTTATATAAATAGTATTCGATTAGAAATAATTATCAAAGGAGTGGTTTTGTTCATCATACCACTATTTGAACTCATTAGTAGGTATTTATAGTATTAGACTACACATGCAACTATATTAATTTTTACTTTAATTGATTTTATAACTTCTTACAAGATCTTATAAGCTACAAGAAGTTATAATAAATTTTACATTTAAATTTTGGTTGATTTTTACAACTCACTGATGTAATTGTGTTCTTGTAAAAATTTCTAAAATCAATGAAAGTAAATATTAGAAGTGGTAGTCTAATACTATAAACACCTAAAACTGATGAGTTCAAGTAGTGGTATGATGAACAAAACCACTTCTTTAATTATTATTGTTCAATATAAATGACTTACGATAAGTAAGTAGTAATTATTAGAAACAATGTTGATATAACTCTTTATCTAGGTATTTCTATATCTATCATCATATAAGTCGCGGGGAAGTTTAATCTCGTTTAAAATTTTCCTTTATTCTGCTCTCTCTTGTGCAGCTCTCCTCCATCTGTTGATACCAATCTTTCGACTGTGTTGTCCTCGATTTCGTCCAGTCATCTCAATCGTACGCTCGTATTTAGGTTGGGCTGTTAATAAATTTTATAATATTATTTCCATAAATTCGCCCTTTTAGATCTTCCTTTGATATTATTTGATATTCACCATCGTCATTTATTTCGGGAATAAATATTTTTCTCACTATTTTTTTTTTCGAATCGAATACATTGAATTTATTTTCGTTATTAACTGTCATTGTCCATGCTTCGCGTGTGTAAGTTACGACCGGTTTTATTACGGTCTTGTAGATTCTCAGTTTAATTATCCAGTTCAAAATTTTACATCGTATGCGTAGAAGCATTTTTAGGCTCTATTATTAATTATCAAATTCATGCCATTTCTATTATTTATTAGTTATTCACTCCTACAAAATTATAAGTAGTCATTTATTGTTATATTTTAGGGTATCATTGCCAATAAATAAATCGGTCTTGTCTTTTGAATTGATTAAAGTGTAAGTAAAACTAGTAAACATTTTTAATAATTTATTTTTTTTATCTAGATATAAAATTAGGTTTACTCTGTAGATTGAGAACAGAATCGAACAGAATTGTTTTGAATAATTACAATTGAATGTTAAATGCTTCAGGATTACTTGTAAAACAGAAAAATTGGCTGACTATTTTCTTTTTACCAATTGTACAAATTTTTTGTACTATTTTTTGTTTACTTTCGAATTTCTTTGATAAATTTAAATTTAAAATTAATACCACTTCTACCTGTATCACTTCGAATTTTTACTTTAATTGATTTTAGAAATTTTTACAAGATGGTATAAATACATCAGTGAGTTATAAAAATTTACCAAAATTTAAATTCAATTTAAAATTTAAAAAAAAAAAAATTCAGAAAAATAATGAAAAACCTTGTAATTGTTTTGTGTAATCTACTGAATACCGATTAGAATACCGACTGCACAAAAATGTTCAATGAGCCATCGGTTTATTTCGATCTAAAGCCATTTACTGAACCAATCTGTTGTGGTAATATTAGAAAAAATTTAAATTTAAGAGCATGAGTATGAGATTTACATTAATTGTTACAAATCGTTCTTTATTAAAGTGTCTGCAAAAAAATTGAATACGATTATGAAAAAAATGTAGAAATGAAATTTTTTTTTAGTTATTTTATTCGTTATTTTTTGTTTTTATTAAAAAAAAATTTTTGATTGGTTTTTAGTGCAATATCAAGTGTAGATATACTAAATATTTGACAAATAATCAAATACAATCAGCCAATGTAGTGAAATGCTTTCGAAAGCATTATAAAAAAAATCGAACTTTTTCGGAAAATATAACGTGCGGTGTGCAATAGGCTTAAATATCACGTAGAATAGTTAAATGGCCTTTTTAAGACCTTACATCATAATCTGACGTGTTGGTACGGGTATTTCTATTTTTCATCTTCTTTGTTCGATCTCAGCAGTGCCCTAATTAATATTATTATAATTTTCTATTATCGGAAATTCAATTCTAATATTCAGTTAATGCAATTATTGAATTACTTATTGAATTATGAATTACAATACATTAAATTACTATGTTCGAAATTAATAAGCTCGTTGAGTAGAGAAATAAAGAAATAAATAAAAAAAAAACAAATTCTATAAATAATTTTTCTTATTATTTTCGTTTTCAATGTTTAAATTTTTGATTCGATTGATCAGTGGAATATATAAATTTGTAATATATTATGTATATTTAGATTTTTTGAGTAGAAATATAACTTAATGATCTGAATGATATGATTGTCATCATATTCAACATGGCGGAAAGTAACACAACATCGTTTTGTAATAAGTGAAAAAAAAATTGCAAATTAAATAGTAATAATATTCTAATTTGTGACGGAGATTGTAGTGGAGTGTTTGACAAAAATTGAACTAACTTAACTAAGCAAAAATTCGCTGAAACTAAGAAAGACAATTCAATTTGGCTTTGTGTAAAATGTACCAAAGTTCGATATAATCGTAGAAGCTCTATAATTGTTCCACTGCATACTTTAGAAAATTCGAAAACATTAAATGATAAAAATAACAGTGATTTGGATAATAATCTTTTTAAAATTTATATCGATGATATAGCACGGCTAAATCTGAAAGGCAAAGTGCAATTATTTGCCGATGACTTGGCTATAAAATATTCAACTAATAGCGAAACCGATCTTAAGTCGTCAATACTATACGATTTATTTTTAATCGATGAGTGGTTAGTAAAAAATAAATTGGTTATAAACCTAAAAAAAACTAAAATCCTCTTATTTGAAAACAATACTTTTGCTCATCCCAACTTCTTATTTAAAAATGATCAAATTGATGTTGTTAAGAACTACAATTACTTAGGAATGGTGATTGATTCTAATCTCAAATGGGTAGAGCATATAGACTTTGTATGTAAAAAAATTGCTCCTTATATATTCATATTAAAAAGACTGAAACAATTCTTAGATAAAAAAAGCCTCTTTGTTATTTTCTCATCCTATATTATTTCCAACATCACATATCTAAATCCAATCTGGAGTAGAGCATCAAAGACCCACGTAAGTAAATTAAATGTTCTTCATAAAAAAAGCCATCAAAATTATTAATAATTACCCAATACTACATCCAACAAACTTACTATACTCCCCTGCATTTCCAAGCCTCGATTTTATATGCACCAGAGAATTATACATATTAGCTTTCAAAATAATAAATAACTATATCAAACACAACTTCATTCTTAACAGAAATATTGATCTATATACACACAATACAAGGAATAAATCAAACTATTATCTTTCATTATTCCGAACAGAACAACAAAAAACAAACTGCCTTTACAACTGCCTAAAATCCTATAATGACTTACCTACAAAGTTAAAAGAAATAGAAAATTTACCACACTTCAAAAAAAATATTACTTGTTTCTTGTTAAGCACACATAACATTACCTAAACAAAACAAAGTAACACATTACTAGAAAATTGGGTAGTTTATATTGATTGACTAACTGCATTTTAAAATTCATGCATTTTAGCATTCAAAAGTATATTTTTGATTTTTGAGTTTTTTTTCTTTTTTCTTTTCACATTTTCAACTCTATGATCTATTAGCAGGAATATATAATTTTTATTTGTTGTTCTTTTTTTGTTTTGTTTTCTTTTCTTCTTCTGGCTCTTATATCTTGTCTTAATACTTCTTTCAATCCAGCATAAAAAATATAAAATGTAATTAAAACAATAGAAATAACAATGGAAATAGCAATGCAAAAAAAAAAAAAAAAAATAATTGGTAATAAAGTAATAAAATTAAATGAAAGTAAAATTATATTAAAATGTATGGAACTAATTAAAATGCACTTTTGCATATATTTTATATTAATTCTATATTATTATTGTATACTCATGTGATCGTTCTAACACGTATTAGGAAAATAAAAATTGATTTATAATACACAATTCGACCAGACAGCTTAGGCTAGGTCTTAAACATATATTTTTACATCTTAATTTAATTAGTATATAATGTTAATCTTAATCTAAACTACTTTTTTTTTATCTTTTTCATTTTTTATTAAATCAAATATAAATACTCTCTATACTTAAGATCATGTTACTATTAGATTTAATAATAGATTTAATAATAAAATTGAACTTTATCTTATAAATATTTGAATAAGATTATAATTATAACAAAATTTGTATTTTACTCGTTTGAAATAATAAAGAAAAAAAAAAAAAAAAATATTCAGTGAAATTTTTATACTCTAAATAATAAATTAGATTTTTTAATTTCAAAACATGAATCTTTTGAAAATGAAATATCAACACTAAAAATGGCGGTCAATGAATATAAGAATATTACCGATAAATTAATAAGTGAAAATGTCAATTTATGTAATGAAATTGAAAGCTTAAAATCGAAAGTAAATTATATGGAATTAAAAATAAATAATACAAATCAAACTAGATTAAATACTTCTATTCATATAATATGTAGTGTGCCAATCAATGAAAATGAAAATGTAACCAGTATTGGTGAGAATATTTTAAAAAATTTTAATATGAATTTTAAAAAACTTTTACTATTGTCTAAATATAAAAAAAAAAAAAAAAAAAAAAAAACATTACTTACATTCTGGTAATATATTGAATGATTGAAGTAAACAACCAATTTATATTAATTAACGGTTGACTAGTTATTTTAACTATATTTATAAAAAAGTTAGAGATTTAAGAAGAGAAAAAAAAATTACATTTACTTGGGTTAATGATGGAAAGGTTCTCATTCAAAAGGAAGCTAACACTAAAATTATTCATATAACAAATAATTCACAACTTGATGAACTTTTTAAATAACTCTCCTTTTCTAATTAACCCAAACAATAATCTTTTTAACACTCTAAATGAAATTACACTAGACAATAACACTTTAAAAATATTATACCTAAATGCGCGTAGTATAAAAACAAAATAGATGATATTGAAATCATTCTAAGTTTATTAAACAATACCATCGATGTGCTTTGTATTATAGAAATTTGTTTAAACGATTTTCAAACCAAATATTTTAATTTTCACAATTACAATTCGTTTTATTGTTGTCAAAGTTTCAAAATTTATACCTGTTGAAGCTCATACATCAATATTTTACGCACTCTTCCATAGTCAATTGTGTAATTGTGCTATTGAATTGTGATATTCATTCGACGATAAACTTGACGACTAGACTAGATGAAATAAACACAAGAAATAAACAATCAATTCATCTGGACAAAAACAAAACATCTAAATTTGCCACATCGACAACATTGTATGTAGCAACTAAACTTTATAACAACATTGATTATAATCTCAAACTGCTTACTAAATCAAAGTGGAAAATGGAATTACGTAAACTCATACATCAGCAAATATAGTAATAAACCAAAAGTACTACCTGAAGTTATTTCATAATTTTTGTTTTTTTTTTATTTTTCTTTCTTTTGTTTTTGTTTTTAATAAAATTAATTTTAAGTAATATTAAAATGAATATTATATATTTTATACCTGTGAAATTTATACAAGAAAATAAAAAAATTTTAGAAATCACACTGTGAAGTGTAATTTCTAAAATTTTTTTTTGTTCTAATGAATTTTTTTTTTAAATTCTTTTTTCTCTTACTTTATGATCTGTTATTATAATTGTTTTTGTTTACTTGATTTTTAATTTTTGATTTTTAATTTGAAACATTGCATTTATGTAATTTCTATTTACTTTTTTTTTGTTGCTGCACTTATTAATTTTACTTCATTTGTTATTTTTTCTATATTTTATTAACTTTATATTTTTGTTAATATAGCTTTATCTTGAGACTTGTCTCTTTAGGCATTTTAAGTTGAATTAAATAAATAAAATAAATAAATCTATAATAATAATTTAAATTTCTTACCGTCTTCAATTTTAGCCTTAAGTAGTATCAGATAGATATAATAAAAAAAAAATAGCATAGTAAAACATTTAGATTTTTATTTTAAGACGCAAAAAGTAGTTAATCGTTAAAAACTCGACAACTACAACTTCTGAATTTCCAAATCTTCTCAAGCAATCTAAAATTCTTCTTACACTACTATGCAGCAATTATCATTTCCAAATACCTAATTATTTTTAACACTTTCTGTTAATTTTATATAAACAAAAAAAAAAACAACCAAAAAATGAATAAAATATGACCATGAATGTTCATAGTAATAGAAATTCGTTTATATTTTCAACCCTAAAAAAATTAGATTTCCTTAACATAAGTAAATATATACACATCCCAAAGTATAACAAAAATTAAAAAACATAAAAAATAGAAAGTAAAAAGTATGTAAACAATTAATACCCAAAAAAGAATTGCTAAAGTAAAAAAAATTACAATCAAATTGAAATGATAAAGTTATATCACTATAGATACACTTTACTTAAATTTTAAAATTTCCCTTTTGGTCTCTAGATCTCTTCTATAATACTATGTACATACATTTTAAAATCATTTGATTTTCTTTGATTTTTATTTTATTTATTTATTTATTTACTAAATAATAGGGTCATCTGAGAAAGTTTCGCATTATTTAATACTCTTTATTTAAACAGGATGTAAATATTTCGTCCTTAAAGTTTATCTTGTAGATATAAACCAAAATTTAATTTTATACATATTATGTATATACAATATGTACATGTATTATATATGTATATAATATGTACTTAAAGAAAAACTTTATTTCTAATGTTAGTTTAAGAACAACTTCTTAAATAAATAAATAAAAACTTGAAGATATTTCCTTTAATAATAATCAAAAAGATTTCGACAAAAAAAAACGAAACAAAAATTAAAAACAAGAAAATAAACATTAAAACTGAAAATTTTGCCTAAGATTTGTCCAGAAAAATTTCAAGCATAAAAGAGAAAAAAATACAATATTTAAATTTACTTAGTTACTATTTATTTTTTAACTCAACTTTCAAATTAAGAAAATTTTTCTAATTTTTTTTTTTTGTTTATTATTATTATATTTTATTCTATTTTATCCATTTTCTAAATATTTAAATATTTAGTTTTTAAATATTAATAAAACAAAAATATGTATATTCTAAATTCTAATAATATAAAATCAACAGATTTAAAATATTTTTGAATATGGAACAAAAAGAGAAAATTTATAAAGTTTAAATAATGTTGATAGAATGGAAAATCATTCATTAATAATTGCTAGGTACCTAAATGGGTATATTCAAAATAAAAATAAATAAATAAATGAATATAAATAAATACAAAAAAATAATTGAATAATAAATTTTTCTAAACTATTTATCAGGAAAAGAAAAAAAAATAACTCATTTAATTTATAAAAATAAAAATTTAAAATGTCAATATAAATTCAATGATGTAAGTAAATATTATTTAATGACTTTTAAACTGAAAATATTGTTGCGTGTTATTGATTCAAAATAATATTCAATTAATTGTAGATTAACTTATTATTTATTTACAACTTAAAAATTATTACATTATCTTCCTTTATTGATTGATTCTTCAATACTGATTTCTATTCACAATCTTATGTGCATTTAAACACATTATTCTAGTAAGATATACAATTAACATTATTCTGTAATATTCTAACTGTAATACCATAAAATCATAAACATATTATTAATATCTTATATATATGAATTTTGTTTTTGTCTGAAGCCTTTTATAACAATAATAATGAAAAAAAAAAACTTCATTATGAATGAAAGCATGAGAATTGAGAGAATATATTAATTTTTTTGTAATGTATTATGGAAGTAGGTGTAGGTAGAAGTAAAATATAGTGAGAAAATAATATTAATACATTATCTATATATTATTACATTATTTATTTTATATATATTAATTAATATACATATTCTTTTATAAAATTAACATTAAATTAAACATAACAGATAACATTATATTTGTATAACATTTATGTAAACTAATATTTGTATAATGCTTATATGTAAACCAACATTTGTATAACACTTATGTAAACCAACATTTGTATATTTATTTATTAAAATAACTTACAACTACTGTCGAATATAATGGAATATTCGTAACAATATAAAACAGAATAAAAAGAACAATACTATATATAATAATTTTTTTCTTTTTTAACAACTCTACAGTCCCGATTAATCTCTAGTCTTGCTATTTGAGTTCATAATTTTCTATTCAATGTTGGCATTTTTCAATATTTTATTTGCATTTTTCTATAGAATAATTTTATATATTGTCTGACAATAATTTCGTTCTTAACATTTCTCTCTGACAATTGAATGTAGGTTTTGTTTGTATTATATTATTAGGTATATGTTGTCCTAGATTGGAGAACGTTTAAAATAAAATATTCCATACAATTTAGTATTTCAAACAATATTGTAATAAAAAATTAAACTGTAAAAATAAAATACAAATGTTAGCTTACTTAAGTGTATTATACTAAATTGAATGTTACATGTTATGTTAACTGTAATATTGCTTTTAAATAAAAAAAAATAAATTAGGATTGGTAAATTAGTTAGTATTAAAGTGTTGCAGTTGGAATATTCTAAGCCGATTAGCCAGCAAAATTCGGTATAATAAGTTAAATGGGAAGAAATTTTGAATATTAGAATACTGAAATATTGATTAATGAATTGGAAAATATGATGAAAATTGGAAAATGAGGAAAATTGGACGAAGCCTAAAATGGTTTCTAAGAAAATAGAAGAACTGGAATTAACAGAATCAAAGACTGAACTTTAAGAACGTAATAGAGATTAATGAAAAATTTCTTAAAAACCGATTACAAAACCAAACTGAACATCCTGATTACGAATTTTTAAAAAGATTGTGAAAAATACATTGAAGATAAATATGTGTAACAATTAAATGTCGCTAATCATATCTTCTTACCCTACTTTCAATCTCAAAGTATACAACTTAAACAAAATTGTTGCGGTGGAAAGACCAATATATAAAATGTATGTGAGTTAAGATAGGTCATGGATAAAAATCAGTTTAGCGCAAGCATTTTGCGCAATTTTGTTCTGAAAGCATATTTCGTAAATGTTATGGTTTAATAAATTGAAAAAAATGTTATGTTATTGTTGTTGTTCTATGTTTTAATACATTGAGGGATATTTTGGAAGTCTTTGTTATAACGTCAAAAGACAAACCGGTTTTGGATAAATTCTATTCTTCTACTATGACTCAAAAAACAGGTATCCCAAATAATATCATATTGAAATATTGACTGCACAAGAGAGCAGAATAAAGTTAAATTAAAGTTAAAAATTTTATAACCCATTCATTATTAAATTCTTTGGGTCTCCTTTTAACAAAACCCAGTATCTTACTGGCTTTAGAAATTATACTGTCGTAGTAGAGGATATATACATTAACTTTATATCAAACGGAATACCTAAATCAGTAATTTGTTTATCTTGTTCTAATTGTGAATTACTGAGCTTGTAATTGTTTAAGGTTGTGGATGTTTTACGAGAGAAACTGATAGCCTTAACCTTATTTTAACCTTAAGACTCAATTTATTTAAGGAGCATCAAGTTTCTAAGTCGCCCACATGATTTTTGATAATTTGATACATTTGTAGATCGTCCGCATAAATGAGGTGTGGGGCGCCATTCGAATAAATGAAATAAAAGAATATTAAACAAAAGTAGTTCCAGATGCCTGGAACAGCACCGGAATAGTCAAACCTTTAGATATAAGACTCCTGAACTTTAACATATTTCGGTCTACCATTGACGTAGGATCTGATTCAGCTCACCACTAGATGAAGTTGTTCCTTGTGTTCAACTAGAAAAAATAGCTGTGCTTAGACGCCCAAACAAATTCTTGATTATTAGCATCTTATAATGAGCTTTCAAATTGATGATATACATGTCCTTAAAATAAAACAAACAACAACTTACACTAAAAAAGAAAACTGATTTGAGCTGAAGTTCATAAAGTTTGTTCCCATATTTTTAAATTATACAAAAAGAAAGAATTCTAATTTCCAATTTCCGCACAAAATTAAATCCGACTTCTGTACACATAAAAAATTTAAAATGACTTGAATTATTTTAAAGTATGCTATTTTCATAAGGATAACGGAAATATTTGAGGAACTTAATATTGAAAGTAAAGTACAAATATAAAGACAGAAAAAAAAACAAAAAAAAGAAACAAAAACTTCAAATTTTTTCATTACAATTTTTTTCCCGTTACTTTGAATTAGTTTTCTCGTTCCTATTTATTCCTGCTGTTACGACAAGAAGCACTTTTTTCTTCTGTTTTCATTGTAAGCTATAGGTACACCTGTATAAGTACAACTATACAAAAACCAAAAACCAAAATAACAGAAAAAATAGTTTTGGTTTTTTTATTTAGTTTCAAGGAACTTTTTTTATGGAAATTTGAAGGATTTCAGTATTTTTTCTGTTGTTATTTTTTTTTTCTTTTACTTCACTGTCTTATTCAAATTTTGTGATTTGAAGAAAAAATCCTTAAACTCAGTCACAAATTACAAGACGATAAAAATAGAATAACAAAATAAATTTTTTAAAATTAAAAATAAACCGAAAGAGAAAACACACTAATACACGCACACTTATAAGAATCTGCAATGAAGTTTTCGATTTTGTTTTTTTTTTGCTTCCTTTTGTTGTGTCGTTACTTTAGCGGATTCTTTTGAGTTCAAGTTTATAAATTAAATTTTTAAGATAAAACATAAAAAACAACACAAGCTAACTTTTTTCTTTCTCTCTACCGTTTTTGAGAAAACTACAGCGAAAATATAAACAAAATGCAACTGAAGTGGAATTAATTAAAACAAAAAAAAAAAAAAAGGAAAATGATAACAATTTTAAAGTTAATGTTTTTATACTAAGTTTAGGTAGAAAAGACAACAAAAATAGGACAAAAAACAGAAAACCGAAATTAATTTTCATGGGGTATTAAGGTTCGCAAATAAAGTTTTTAAATTTTCATCAAAAAATATTTGAATAATAGCGATAGCTGATATTGTCATTGTATGTAAGTGAGTATATTTTAATTGAAATATATTTTAATATAACTGTATTTGGATTCTTATGCAATTTAATTTAATAAGAGAAATTCTGATTATATTCTTTCATTCTAGTTAAAATATGAACGAGACAATTTTTATTAGTGCCTCAATGCCCTTGGGGGAATATGACTTCCACAAAGATCTTCTCTGAATCCGCGGTAGGTATTATTTCTCTGTTTTGCGGTAGGTATTTAAGTTAATTTCCTTTTGGATTGATATTTCCTATTTCTTTACGGACTGATCCCACGGTCTAGCTTTTTGTTTTTTGTTTTTATGTTCTTTACAGTAGCTTATGTAGAAAAATTACCTTTTCCTGATTAATTGAGTAAATTGTCGCTTTTGCAAAAAATAGTTTTCAAACTATATTATCTTTGTTAATAAACGATTATTCTTTAACTTTTACTACACATTCAAATCTAAATATAATTACAGCTGTTTAATCTTCGTTCATCATACATATAAAGATGTATTTTCGACTTTGAAAACCGTTCAACAATTACAATTCTATGAAGCCTGACAAATGAGGGAATTTCTGCACCAAGAAGTTTAATAAATTTCTCATTTGTTTTTGATAATCAGATTTGTTTTTAGTGATATGTTTAGATTTATGGAATAAAAGTCGAGTTTCCTTTCACTAATCATTAGTATTTATTTTGCAAATATCGATATTTCGGAAGCAACTTACTTCCTTCATCAGTGCTTTGCGACTAATTAATATTTACACTAATCCTTACATATAATTATATAATTTGAACCCTCAATAATATGCTCATTTTGTTAACAATAGTAATTCCTTAATAGTGCTACCTAATCTACAGTGTTTTATTTATTAAATTTTTTTTTTTTTTTTTTTTGTATAATTATTATTTATTGCGTTTAAACTAGTCTTACGCAATGACCCTTATTCTAGTATTTATGATCTTAATTCTACCTGAACCTGATTTTTAATTTTAAAGTAATCTAAATAATGGCGAGAATCCACTACCTACATCATTATTAAGTCTGTTGTAAATATCGATATTTGCAAAATAAATACTAATGATTAGTGAAAGGAAACTCGACTTTTATTCCATAAATCTAAATTTCTCATGCTGATTTGACAGTCAGCAATCTTATGGTGTGCCCATTACTGTTATAAAATATTTATTATTAAACAGAAGCAGTTTTTAGTTTTTTTGCAACCGCTTTCTAGCCATGAATCTTTAAACTTATTGGTTTTATGTTACTTAAGATGGCTCTTATTATGTCACGTCTACGTTCACGTTCGCTTAGAAATAACGAGGTCTGGGAAATGATCAAACAAGAACCAATGGGAATTCAAATAAAGAAGAAAATGGAGGTAGATAGACTATATATACTATCCTTAGAATACATACAAACAATATAGCAATGCAGGTATTAAATTGGAATACTTAGGTTAAAAGAGGAAGAGGTAGACCGCGGGAAATATTTACATGGAAACATGATAGTGGATATTCGGGTTGGTGAGTAAATCCACAAAAAAAATTCACAAAGAAAAACACAAAAATCGCCGAAATAAGGATGAGAAGGTTACTAGTCTGAATAAAAATTATATTGCCCTTTTCCAGAGTATTAATAAGTAATAACGAAATCAATTTATTTGAATTTTTATATTTATTTCCGGAAAAGCGCAATATCTGTCTCAGTTAAATAATATTTTTTTGTGAATTTCAGTTTGTGGATTTAGTAACCAACCCGGATATTCATTAGAGCTTTAAATACAATTTTCTTTAACCACTTGTAAGTGTACACACTGGGTGGTGCAGTATAACCCAGCTTCGATTCCTTATGAAGCTAAAAAATTAATTTAATAAATAAATACTCGAAAAACATTATAAATAATTAATCTTAATGAATCAAATAAAATAACATGCGTAACAGCTTAATAAAAACACGAGTACACGAGTACTCAAAAACAACTAAATACACTCCGAATACTATAGGAGCTAAAGTAATGTTTAATTGAATACGAATCGTGTAAGTCCAATTTATTTATTTTTTTTTTTTTTAATTTAAACGATTTAAGTATTTATTGAATCTTTCCATTAGAAATTGACAATAATTTGGCATTTTGACTTATTCAGAAAGAACAAGTTTATTCAAATCCTACATACTAAAGTTGAAGACGTATAATCCAGTGATTAGACATCAATTTAGGTTAACCCCACCTACACTGCTAAGGTGCTCCTTCTTAATCTGCTCGGTAAAGGTATGCATCAAAGATTCCGCGCTAGATAGTTTGGATGGTTTGATAATCTACCAGCATAGTTCCTTGTTAGTCTTTGGAGTTTATCCCGGACCATAGGTATGTTTAGATCGTTGTGTATGTTGCAATTTTGTACGTACCAAGGAGCTTTGGTAATAATTCTTAGTATTTTTGATTGTAGTCTATTTCCATATTACTTTTAGAGGTACTTTTCCATAATTGACAGCCATATGACTAGATTGGTTTCAAAATTGAATTGTATAAAAGTACTTTATAATCAATAGCGAGAGGAGAGCTTTTGCCTATTAGCCAGTACATACTATTTATTTTTAGCTTCATTTATTCACGTTTTGTTTCTATATGCTTTCTCCAAGTGGATGGACTCCTAAATACTTTACTTCTTTTGCCTGTGGGATGGTGATTCCATTTATTTTTAATGGGGGACATGTGTCTTTATTTAGAGTGAAGATGACATGAACACTTCAGAACATTTCAGATTAGTCGGCATAGTGTAGATTAGGTATAAAAGCAGCCTGAGCACACTACCTTGCGGTACACCAGCTTCGATAACATGTTCTTCAGTTAAATAATCATTGTATTTACTTTAAATCACCTATAGATACGATTTGATAATTTGATGAAATTCAAACGGTAGATTGGTTTGAATTTTAAAGTTTAGACCATCATGCCAAACTCTAAAAAGAGCCTGTGCAACATCGAGGAAGACGATTGAACAAAATTTTTTCTCTTCGAAGACTTTTCTGATTTGTGCAGCTATTCTGTGTACCTGCTCTATTGTACTGTGTTCGGCTGGAAATCCAAATTGATGTAGTGGGATTACACCCTTATTTTAAAGTGTAAAGCCAATAATACTAAATAATATTTGATCATTTAGTGTAATTTAATTTTATCAATATTATGTATAGAAGCTAAAGTGTATTATGTAAACAAAATGTATTAGTGTAAAATGATTTTATTATGTATAGAAAGAAGAGTAACGCTATAAAATTTATTTGTGCAATTATTAAATTATTATAATTGTACCGAATAAATTTTAATATGTAAGAATAATTATTATAAGTAAAATTAATATAAAATATGTATAGGTATACACTCTATACAAGAAACATAACTGTCTTATAAAAGGATTTACACTCTTTGGGAAAATCAACTAAATAAAATGAGACATGGTAAAAAGCTAAATTCTAAACAAATACAAATACAATGCGAGACCCTATGAAGCTCGTATAGAGTATTTACAATGCATTTGAAAACAATTTTAGTCAAAACTATATACAAATTCAAATATTTTAAATGTTACAACAATTATTATTTATTATAGTTAAAAACTTATTTCGACAACAATAATGACTATAATCAATAGTTTTAATTTTGGGAATAAATAGTTTAAAGTTTCATCTTTAAAGTTTAACAGAAGGTTTTTACTAAATTTTACCTTAACCCGAATTAGCCCTGGTGTTGCCGTTTGGCAAACTCTAAAAAAATCAAAAAACGCTAGAGGGATTTTGTTATTCAAATAATAGTAAATTTGCTATTTTCATTAGAGTAGTATAATTTAGTAGCTCTCCCTTTTTTGTACTTATTTATTTTGCTTTAACTGGTAGTATGTGTGTGTATGTTTTAAAAGGCTAACGTGGTCGTTATAAAGTAGCACGTGTTATAAAGTATATTTAAAAATTAAGTTAAAAATATCTAGTGTTTATTAATACTATAAATATTTAAAAAAAATAAATATGAATTTTTCAATGTGCAAATTTAATACTGTAAATTATTTTAATTATAGAGTACAATTCACATGTGTACTCGCATCGAATAATAAAAAATGGCGGTTTTAATTGCGTTATTTGTAATCAAAAATTTAGCATTTATAATTCATATAAATATCATTGGCTAAGAACTCATAAAAAACATACAAAAAATTTAACTAATATAAATTTAAGTTTAATTTTGGAAACTTTGTTTTTTTTTTTTAATATTATAAAATAAATTAAGACAAATTTAACTGCATTTTTTAATTTGAAATTTTTAGCATTATAGTTATATTTTTTCCATTGCAAAATCTTCTATATTCTGCAAAATTAAGTTTTGTTTTTATTTGAATATAATTTGAAATTTAAGAAACTATTTTGAATTAACAAAATTGAAATTTAATTTAGCATCTTTTTCATTCAATTTGGCTGTAAAATTTCAAATAATACTTAAAAAATCAAACCACAATTTGCTAATAGGACATTTTTTGAAATACCCAGCGATATTTCCTACTTTCCGAGAAGTACTTTCTTTACTGTCTATAGTAATTCTTACTCTTTAATTGACATAAAATTACTATAACATTTTTTTCTTACAGTAGATGTCACAACACTCAACATAAAAATTGTTGTTGTTGTTTTTACATATACAAAGGCAGTCCGATCCATGAAATGTATCTAGATTTTTTTCAGATCCATTTTCATTAACCGCGACACATTAACCGTTGCATTTGACACACCGTTAAGTAAACAGATCCATGGATCTGTGGATTTCAGATCCATTGGTTAATTTCACTGAACGCTACCATTGTATTAAAATAATTTCATTATTAAAGGTTAATTTACTCTAAAATAAATATTTTTAATACAAAAGTTCGAGTAAATTTCACTCTTTTTTTTAATAAATTTACTACAAAAATGATAGCAAATTTTCACTCCTTTTACTAATTTTACTCTAAAAATAATGGTAAATTTCTACCCCTTTTTTATTAATTTTCTTCAAAGAGCAAATTAGCCTAAATTTAACAGCCACACCTCCTTCAAACCATTCTTCGATTGATGATCAATGGAAAAACCGTGCCAGTATCATCAAAGAGGTAGCCGCAAACACAATTGGCTTCAAACAACGAAACACCAGAAATCCATGGTATGACGAGGAATGTGCATCAAAAACGTTGAAGAAGAACGACGCGTATAAAAAAGCGCTGCAACGGAAAACAAGAGCAGCGAAGGAAGAATATAAGGCTAAAAGAAGAGATGAGAAGAAACTTATCAGGCGGAAAAAACAGGACTTCGAAAAATCTCTGCTCATAAATATCGAATCTCATAAAAATAGAGGCGAAGTGCGGAACTTCTACAAAAAAGCCAAGCAACTGGCAGCTGGCTATAAACACGCTAAACACGCGCTAAGAGATAATATGGGAAATTTGGTTACCGAAACGCAAGGGATATTGGAGACATGGAAGCAGCACTTTCAGCAGCTGCTAAATGGAGAGCAACAACAACAACAAGAGCTAGCAACACCAGCACCAGTCATTACCAGCAACCGCCCGCCGCCCACTGTAGAGGTTGTTGGCCAAGCCATCAGCAAGCTGAAAAACAATAAAGCTTCTGGACCTGATGAACTCCCAGCTGAATTATTTAAAGCTGGAGGCGATGTTTTGGTTAACTGCATGCACCAAATCATTGGCAACATCTGGAAGGAAGAAAGCATGCCTAATGACTGGAGTACCAGCTCTATATGCCCCATTTTCAAAAAGGGCGACGCCATGTCCTGTAAAAACTATAGAGGAATATCCCTCTTAAATATTGCATATAAGATCCTGTCCAACATTTTGTGCGAATGTCTGAAGCCCTATTGTGACGCTGTTATTGGCAGTTATCAATGCGGCTTCCCCCCCCTTCCCCCCTAAAATCAACAAGCGACCAGATGTTCGTACTTAGACAAATCCTGGAGAAGACCCATGAGTTTCAAATCGATACACACCACCTATTCATCGATTTCAAGTCTGCGTACGATTGCATATACCGCAGCGAGCTATATACTGCTATGTTGGAATTCGGTGTACCAGCCAAGCTCATCCGATTGTCAAAAATTACACTGGAAAACACAAGATGTGCTGTGGTGATTGGAAATAACACTTCTGACTATTTCCAGACGTGTACCGGATTTCGACAAGGAGATGACTATCATGCGACTTCTTCAATCTAGTAATGGAACGTATAGTGCGACGAGCGGAAGTAAGCACGGCCGGTACTATATTTTTCAGATCTGTTCAACTACTAGGGTATGCCGACGACATTGACATCATCACCAGATCACAACGGGCGGTTGTCGAGGCCTTTACCCAGATTGAAGAAAAAGCGAAACGAATGGGTCTCAAAGTAAATGAGGATAAGACAAAATATATGTTGTCGACAAATAAAAAGACCTCTCAACATCATATTGGTCAAAACTTCACTGTCGGCACATATAATTTCGAGGTAGTTCAGGAGTTTACCTACCTTGGAACCAATGTTAATCCCACAAACGACATCAATGTGGAGGTACGGCGAAGAATAGCCCTTGCAAACCGTTGCTGCTTCGGTTTGTCAAAACATCTCGGGTCAAAGCTCTTCTCTCGAAACACCAAAGTACAAATCTACAAAACGCTCATACTCCCGGTTTTGCTTTACGGATCAGAATCATGGACACTGCCTAAGGCAAGTAAGCATGCACTTAGTGTCTTCCAGAAGAAAATTCTTCGTCGAATATATGGTCCTGAAAACGACGATGGGGTCTGGAGGAGAAGATATAATGCCGAACTCTATGAGCTGTACAATGAGGTGGACGTAGTCACAAAAATTAAAGTCAAGAGACTACAGTGGCTCGGACACCTAGAGCGGATGGACGAAAATACTCCAGCCAAGAGAATCTTCGATTCCAGACCCGAAGGTACAAGACGTCGGGGCAGACCAAACCTTCGTTGGAGAGACGAAATATCGGCGGATTTAAAGCAATTTCGAATCTTCAACTGGAGAGAATCCGGACGTGACCGGCAAAAATGGAGGATGTTGATGAGTCAGGCCCAGGACCTACATGGTCTGTTGGCCACCTAAGTAAGTAAGTAAGTAAGTTTTTATTAATTTTACTACACAAATAAGAACAAATTTAATGTTTTGGGGTAGTAAAAAAACTTGCTATATTGAATGTAGGTTGATTATGTATATAGATTGAATGTAGATTACCTACAATTATTGTAGCGAAAATTTCTTAGAGTGTAACATATGAGTATTTTTGCTTTAGTAAAATAAACACCGTTATTTTAATAAAACTAGTCAAAATATATAAATATCTCCAGGACATAATATACATCTAACCCTCTTGATTCGGTAAAATATAGTTCATAGAGTTAAGAATAATAATAGAGTTCGCCAAAGACAAATATCTCTAACTTGCACAATCAAATAGAGCAGTACAATATATTTTGAAAGATTGCGTCCAAGCAGAAACCTCACCATAACAATGAAGTAAATTTTGTCTTTCTAATAATTTGTTAGTAATTAAGAACTACACAAGTTCAAGATGTATACAACATCAATTATATTCGCATGTCTGCTCTGTGATATTCATTGTAATATGGTACATATTTATCACAAAATTCATGATTTAACATAACATTTTTTTTCCTAAATGTGATAAGTCTAAATGATATGATCCTGAAATATTACATTATATTTCATCAAAAAATGTCTTAATCCACCCTATACATATATATATATTATACATATAGCTATATCATTTTCTATATTTATTTCATTGAAAATTTCCATAAAATTATATCTTAATATATTTATGGCACATCAAGTTAATGCATTCACTGTTCATTCCAGCCTTAAATGTTCTTCTAAATAATTGTCTAACACTTACGCATTAAGAACCTGTACATTTATTTCATTAATTTAGGTCATAGATTCAACACTGAGTAACATAAAATAACAACAACAGCAACAAAAATTATCTGAATGTTTTGAGATATCTAAATAGAATATAAAATTTCCTATATGAACCCCTTCTCATGAGTCCGTACGTAAATGTAATTTAAAAATCCACTTTTATTTTATTTCTAGTGTGTGCCCTGATTTTTTTTACTGTTTTAGAATAAGGTGTTTTTTTTTATTAAATTTAAAAAACAAAAAAAAATGGTTTTTCTTGTTTTTGTTGCTTTAATTTCTATACAATTTTAACGTGTGAAAGCTTTTAAAAAACCATTACCAAGATATACGTTTGTTTTGGTTTTTTTTTTTTTTTGTTTTTTTTTGTATAGTGGTTATCTAATATTACCAGGATAAGCTATGTACTGTCTATTTTTTTCTCTTTCTTTCTTTCTATCTCTTATCACAAGTGTTTTTTTTTATAATTTTTTGTTTTTAGTGTCTGATGTTAAAATTCCTTTAAAAATTTTTGTACTCTTAAAAAAAATTAATAGTAAGGATTCGTTTTTTTATTTTCATATTCTTGTTTTTTTTTTTTTTTAAATTGTAGTAATGGATTTTAGAGATTTATGGCTTTTATGTCTAATCAAAATATACGACTGTATATGAACACCGAACCTCCTAAAAACTGCATCTTTATGTTGTAGATGTCTATATAGTGTTATTACTGTACTTTGGATATTAGGTAGATAATAGATATATATATAGAAGTATTATATATGTAGTATATTTCAAGCACTATATAAAAAGGTGCATCCTACTTCTGTTTTTAACTTTTTTTTTGGTTTTTTAGTTTAGTTCAATGTACTTATAATGGAACAACACTATAACCACCACCATAGCTATTATAAAAGTCATTTAATACGTATCGTATTTTTTTGTTAGTCGATCTACAGGGTGCATTTTAATATATTTTCTAAAAATAATGGATGCTTTTTGATGGTACTATTGAGAGACGTCTAAATTAAATAATGTGGGATAATATGTTAAAAGAATATAGCTTAGTAAAACCATGAAGGAAAGTTTATTGCAACATATGAAAGTGAAGGCATTTCAACTCTTCTATAATCGAAATATTATAAGAAAGCTTAAAAAATTTGAACCGTTTGGGTTTTTGATATAATGAGTATATTTCAACAGTTAGTGATACTGGGATGACGTCTTGAATCACAAAAAAAAAAAACAATAAAACAGAAAAGCAGAATAAAATTACTACTCCTCATGAAGTAGATTGAAATAAAGGAAGGTCAACAGCCCAACACGCAGTCAAAATTGTATAATGTCTTTTACTAAATATACATAATTATACTTTTAGAAATTATTGTATACAATTCAAATTACAAAAATTATTAATATTGTTTCACCCATAATCAATGCATAATAATATCGATTATCCTAGTGATAGCAAGTATCCTAGTAGCTAGCTGTCTTTATTAAATCAAAGTACAAATTATAATAAATCATTTCACAACCAATTTTAATTATTTTTCTTTTAAATGATAGATATTTAAAAAGAGACGTAGCGTAACTAAATATTTATTCAAAATTTTTTAATTTCCAATTATAAATTTCAATTTGAAATTTCACACTAATGTTATGCAAATATATTTTAACTAGTGGATCCCCTGTGCAATTGCACAGAAGTAGTTCTTTCAAACACAATTTTATGTAAAAAGAAATATTTGTTTTGGTATAATTGTAGTTTTTTTCTGAATCGCTTGATTATTAAATATATAATGAAATTAATGTATGATACCTAATACTTTATGACGAAATTAACACTAATTTCAATATACATAACTTAACATAATAAAATCTTATTACTGTCAAAGTAGAAGATCGATATATTTTAATTCGTTTATAGTCTAAAACGTTTATAGTCACAATTCTGTTATAGCAATAGGTTGACAGTGAATTATTTTATTAAAACACTGATTTATATATAGTTTTTTTCTGTTCTTTATTACAAATATGTATATTTTGTGATTACATAACAGAATTGCTATTTATGAATAAAATAAAGTTTAAAATTGTTATACGAAAGATATTTTATTGAATTTGATTTTGTTTATAAAGATGCAATTTTTTTTTTGAATACGCCTATAGTCACAAAACGGTTATAGTCAGAAATATTACTGAAATTTTGCGAATGACTATAACCGTGTTTTACTGCATATATTTATTTTTAATAATAGCAGAAGCAAATGAACTAACTTTTATTATATAATTTTTGAAGAGTACGATCTGATCTGACTTTTCTGTTTGGTTTTCAATTTTTGTTTGTGTTTTTGTTTTTGTACTTTTTTCTATAAGTTTGTGCGTTTATTTAAAATGACAGAATTTTTATGAAGCCTTTTTAAAAAGTGACAGTGATTGAAATTTATTTTAGAATATAGATGTCGCTCAACTTGGAAATAACCGCCATTTATTTGGTGTATTTATTTGAAATGTTTTAAGTATTCAGCATCAAGAACTTGCTAAAATTTTAATATTTTTGTGGTGTAAATAATTTACTATTCAATTAATCTTGCTTTTTTACTCACCACGTCGTTCATCTTGTGTATTATAATATAAGATATTTCCTACATGGCCTTCCTTGTGTAATATATATCAGCTATGCATACATTTACTTGATACATCATAGTGTCAAAACCAAGTCAAAACTGTCAACTGTGAATACGTTCTATGTATGGACAAGTAATAAGTATACATAATTTGTATGCTTAGAATTTTTTTAAACTAAACGGTTTCGTATTTTGTTGAAATCATTGAGAAGAGAATAAGAATTAAAAATTTTTTTTTTGTTTATTAAAAAAATATTTTTTTTTGTTATTAATTATATTATATTATAAAAATTGATATTATAATACATAATAATAAAAACAATATTTTTTTAATATAAAAAAAAATATGAATTAATAGAGAATCGAACTCACTAAAATTTGTGATATTAAAACCTATGTTAATAATATTATCCTACCAATTAATTTTTTTTTCCTACTAAAAGTGCAAAAAACCAAATGCGATCAAAAAAACAAAAAATAAAAAGAATTTGAGTCAAAAGAGAATCGACAAAAATTTCGGATATTAAATGATGCTTTAACCAACTCAGCTTATATCTTTTTAAATTTGTTTACCCAAAATATACAATATAAATATATAAAATTATCTATTAAAATTGTTTACCCAAAATATACACATAAAATAAAAATTGATTTTGATCGCCAAAACCTGCATCATCGCCGATTGATTGAATGAAAAAAAAAAACGAAGCACACGAAAAACCACGAAAAGTGTGCTTTCACTAATCGTGCTCTTCTGTATTATAAGAAAGATATACAAAAATTTTAATTTATTAAATTACTAGAACTCGCCAATATAATATAGAATTTCTTCTTTACCTCGACAGAATTAAATTCAAATTTAAATTTGTTTTTTTAAAAAAATATTACATAATATAATATGATTGTTGTCTAAGATAAAGCAATAAAAGAAAAAATTATATAATGCAAGAACAAATTGAAATAGTGGAATAAAATTCATAATGAAATATTGAGTTTTGATCAAACTTTCTCGAATTTCGAATCGAAGAGCAGGTGAATACTAGTTATAATTTAATTGACATAGACAGAATACAATAACTGGAAATACTTTGCTATGCAAATACATTGGTATAAAAATTACTGAGCAACAAAAATCAAATTAAACGAATAAAACCGTTTTCAACAACAAACCTTATTTTTGAAGATCAACCAGAGCTATTTCTTCAGAGATTATTCATTAATATAGCTTAGCATTTTTACACTGCTTCAAATACATACATAATAGTTGTTAAAATTGTATTATGTCAAATAATTTATTGAATATGTCTATGAATACCTATTGTATATAATTTGTTTATTGATATTACAAATTTTTTATTATGATAAATTGTAAAAAAACATAGGAAAATAAATAAGAAAGGGAAAAATGTTCAGTCGATAAACCAAGTTTTACAGGGCAGATATAAAGCAAAATGTTTCATATCAAATTACACAAGTCATTAACTAGAAAATAGATTTTAAAAATAGAAATGAATGTATAGGCAAAAAATTGAGAAGATCAAAAGGGGTTAAAAAATCTTTGAAGTTGAAAAATAACAAAATATAAACATAGAAGTAAAAGAAAACACATAATAATAAATGATAACGTAAATATGTACCAAAGTAGGAATAACTACAAATAAATTGTCAGGATGAACTAATTTTTTATTTTTTGTTGAGAGATCCAATATTGATTTTTGAACATTCAAGTGATGCTACAGCTACACATTTACATATTTAATTAGGTACAATTTTTACATCGAAAATATTTTTAAAAAATTTACGTAAAGCTTAAACAGATTTAACGCAGAAAAAACGATGTGGCCGATGGCGATTTTAAGTCCGTGAACGCTAAAATGCACGTTTTATACTAGAACATGGATGTAATGGAATTGCATAGAAAAAACTAAAATTGAAATAACACGCCATGTCGAACATTTATGATACCCATAGAAGTGAAAACGAAATAAAGAATTAAGATACACCACCCTGTAAATATAAAATACCGTATAGAATTAAAACTACACAAAACTTAAAGGATATCTATTTTTTTTTTATTTTATTTTTATTTTTTGTTTTCTCAAATTTGTAAATTTAATATTAAACCATATTATCAGGTTCCTCCTATTACAAAAGTTACTTTGACTAATACTTGTAGCTAAGGTTTTTTGTTTTATTTATTTATTTTATTTTTGTTTTTTTTTTCAGTGTTGTTTTCAAAGTAAATTTTTCGTCCTGGTAAAAGTTTTTTTCCTCTTTTTATTTTTCTTTTTTTTTTTTGAAGTTTCAAATAAAAAAGTTACAATAGGAAATTTTTTATTTTTTTTTTTTACTTAAATAAAATTTAAAGTTTTTTATTTTTATTTCTGCTTTATCAGTAAGGACATATCGGTTGAAATTTTGTTTTATTTTTATTTAGTTTTTTAGTTTTTTAAGTTGGAATGAAATCAAAATAAAAAAAAAATAAAATTGTAAAATTTTCAAGTTGTTAAAAGAAAAACCGCAATATTGATCTTCGACATTTGAACAAAAATGAAAAAAAAAAAACAAAAACAAATACAGTTATTCATGTCCTGGTTTTTCTTAATATTTCAATTTATTATATTATCTTTATATAACTACACATACATAGATCATAAATGTTGTAAGTTTAAAGTTGAACAATAAATAATTTTTGTACAACATATCTGGACTATGAAAATTAAAAAAAAAAATAAATTAGAAAAATAAAATTTTCAAATTTATGAAATATATATCTTGTCCTGATATAAGAATGAATTTTGTTCGATATATAGTTATAGTATATATGAAATGAATGTATAATGAATTAAAGAAAGCGATATGTTTTGATATTTTATAATAAAGAAGAAAATTATACAATTAAATTGATTATAGCCGTTATTTCGAAATATTAAAAAATTTGAATTCTGTGTAAATATAAATGGTTCTATTGTATTTGAATTAATATTTTCGTCATAATGCATCTTGTATTCATTAGAAATAATTTATGTAGAATTCAATTCATGTTTATTTATCAAATGGGGCATCTGCAAGAAATACGGTAGGGATCCTATTATTCTCCTTTCATATTTAGCAACGATAATGAGTTGCGAGAGAAATTATCAACTTGGCTGCCTAGCTTCACCCGTACATATAACCCTTTCAGACCCAAAGCTAAAATTTAATTTCGACTGGTTTTACCTACGCAACTACAATTAAATATATAACTAATGAATTTAAAATTTTTTTTACATAATTGAACAAAAGCTAGGACTAGATGGTTTCAATCACAATTGAATCGAAAATCAATCGAAATATCAATTATTATGTCGTATAGATTAATTTCATCACATCCTACAATCGCTTAAGGTAGGTCTGAAAGGGATAATAATAGTAATCTATATATATATATATATAAAATTGAAATTTTTTATGTCTGTCTTTACGTCTGTCTTTATGTTATTTATGGACTCGAAAACTACTTAATCGATTTGGATGAAATTTTCAGAGTATATTACTGGAATAGAGAGGAAGGTTATAGGCCTAACTGCGACGGATTCGAGCAGCTGCCTACAACTTCCAGAATCTATCACAAATATTTTAAGAATTAAAAGTGTTACAGAGCTCAAAATTTGTACGTAGGTACTGCCTCAAAAATAAATTTTGAGTGGTTCGAGTAGCTGCCATACAACTCCCAACACCTATTACAAATATAATGAGCAAACATAATTTTTACCGTTTTCCAATAAACTGAGTGGTTTGGGTAGCAGCCATACAAGATGAAGATGGAAGCATCAGCTATCAGAAAATTGTATTTCAGAGGTACTCCCTCATAAAATAAAATAACGACATACGCTTTCTAAAGTTTTGAGTAATTTTAATTGAGATTCACATATAAATTCTGAGAGATTTTTCGTTTTGTTTTGACAGATTTTAGTTTTAATTTATATTAGCCAATTTATTATTTTTTATAACTTTATTATTATTTAAACTTAAAAAAATAGTTGTTTTTTATATTATAAATTTTGTATTAAATATTAATTTTTTTTTTTAAATCATTAATTAAAAAAATTTTTCACATTGTATTCAAATATTAGCTAAAATTTTTTCTTAAAATAAAGTGAATGAATAAGATTAAATTTATTTTTTTTTAAATTAGGTATTTCTATTATAGGGACTTTGGGCCAGCAACGCGGACTTAGTACAGCTAGTACATTATAATTATTATTAGTTAGCCTCACATCTGGAAAGGGAAAAGTACCTGCAATTTTGTAAATATTATAATTAAGGTAAATTGATACACAAATAAATAAATAAATGAATAATTATTTACTATCATATAACTTAACACAACCTTAAGTACGTCACCACATTGTCTGCTTAGAATATGTGGGATTATTAAGTGATAACATATTATTTAAACCACAAGGATAAAAAAAAAAATTTATTTTCACCTTCAATATTTTTGAATACATTGATGAGGATATTAAAGTAAAATATATATACTTTGAAATGCTGATGAAGATTATGATGAGACAGACGAAAAAATATATCATAATTAAATAAATTGTTTGATTTTGGTATTTTATCTTAGAAAAGCGATTGATTACGAATCAATAAACATTCAGTTAAAAACTTGTTCAATTGCCTGTCTTCTACCACTTTGGACTAACTAAGTAAAATCACTAAACTTAATACTTGTTTTGCTAAATAATCAGCTAAATGTTCGTCAGAAGAAAGTGTACATGGCTTAACATCAAATAATGTGGTTGTTATTTTGGAAATTGATGTTGAATTGAAGTTATGGTATTGATCCAGTCTTAAGGAGTTTTGATAACAAAATAAAGCACATAATTTTTTGGATCAAATATCAGTTAATACATTCGCAATTGCAACACGGTGATAACAAACAATATGAATGATGATAAGAATAGCAAAAATACACAATAAGAGAATTCAATTAACAAAAAATTTTAATAAGATTAGTGGGTTGATATAATTCACTCATGTAACACACTTTGGTTTGCATTATAATGATTTACACTGAATGCATTAAAAATGTAAAAAAAGACAAAACAAAATAACTGTCAGAAAAATAAAAAGTCAAAACAACTGTCAGAAATCGATTTTAAATTTTTACTGCAATTTTTTTTTTAATATAGTAATTACTGTTTGAGACCTACAATATCTATAGCTGCAATTAAGCAATTCCCAAGATCAATAGTTGTAAATATGAATGTGTATGTTAATTTTCCATTTAAAATTTTAATTAGAACGAGATGGTTTTGTAAACATTACTAACATTATTCAGTGCGAGTTCGTGAATACAGAACATGCCCAAAATTGCAGATTTTGCGTTCATAAACAAAGCCATAAACATCAGAAAAGTTTTTAGCGTCCAAGATAATGTTTGAAAATGTTAAGTTGTTTGAAAGACACACTTTTAAGGTAAATTTTTTTTATAAATTGATATTTATCTACGGTAAAAATTATAGTGGAATTTAAGTTTTAAAAATTAAAAAAAGAATAAAAACTTTTGTGTAAAACCAAAAGCACTGGTAGACCAAGAATAAAAATTAACTATTGAAACTATTCGCAAATTAACGAATGTGAACACTTTCCTATACATTCTACAACTTTTAAATGTTTTTTTTAAATCACTGGAATTTCACTCTTTAATTTGCGGCGTAAATTCATGTTTTTGACCAGATTTAGAAAGAAGGAACACGTTACACCGTTTCTTGGGGAGAGTTTAAATTATGACGTGTTCCATATACTTTATCGAACATTTCGAAATAGTCCCAATAGTTGTGGTATCTCTTCCGGTGGATCGATTTTTAACTTTTATTCGCTTGTATGTGATTTTTAGGTTATCCATTTTTTTTTTTAAATATGATTTCAGGCTCAATTTGAATTGCCACCGAAACTAATAGTTTTATTTCAGCGTACGTTTGTTAGAACACTTTATCCGTTTTAAAATATTTTTAATAATGTTATTTAATTTTACAATTATTTTATTTAATTATTTTTATACTTCCAAAAATAAAATAATAAAATTAATATTTAATAACTCAAAAGCTGTTTTGCGACTCCGTGTTTTATTGCAGATAAAAGGATAATTATGTGCAGATAAAAAGCAGGCATAATTTTCTCCCCACAAAATCTTGCCGACGCAATACTGGCAATTATGAACTTTGGCGCATGCTTTTTAACTTCATCTTGGACGTTAAAAACTTTCCTGATGTTTATGAACATAAAAAGCTGCCCGGATTTCTCTTTTGATCATCTGCATATAATTTCGTATTCGTAAACACCAGATCAAAATCCAATATCCACGTATTAAGAATTGAAAAAATTCAAAAAACTTTTACTCGTTTCGCTCTGAGAAGATTTAAACTCACAACAGGAAGGCCCTCATATGATGTAAGTTGTTAGGTTTAACAAAGTTGTCTAATAGAAGATCAGTTTTCTGTGTTTAGATATTTTGACATCGCATATTGAGTCATCAAATTTATTACAGAGTTTCGGTTTTGCTATACCACCGAGACTACTAAGATCGCAGAACTTGTTGAATACTCAATTTCATAGAACAAATTATAGTAGAAATGAACCGGTTTCAAGGTGTTCCGCTTTGCTTAATGAGTTTTTAGCTGTAAATAATAAGATTGATGTTTTTTTATTAAATAGAACTCAATTTAAAGATCTTGCGTTATATAGTGTTAATTATATTTTTGAATAATTTTAAGTACTCGTTTTTTTCTTATTTTTATATATAGTTTTTTTTTTGTTTTGTTGCTAGTCTGTAAGATCTAACTTTGTAGACGAAATAAATAAATAAAAAAAAAAAATATCTGTTGCAGTATCAATGCATATTTGCTCTGCGCTTACGAAAACAATGATATTGCCAGAAAAATAATTTAAATATTGCTATTAAAGTCGATTTGTTAGAATAAAATTGTACACAACAATGAGAATTTGGGTGTAATTGCAGTATCAATCACTTGTCACTATTTGAAATAATTGTTTACATTTCAAAATAACCTATTTTAGTTTTTTTAAAAATCGTAAGTCGATTACAAAGAAAGATTTGTTTTGTATGAAAAACAAGAAAGCCATCAAAATTATTATTATCATATTGGCTCATTACAAAATATATCCCGAAATTTTTTTTTTTTTTTAATTAGCCATCTCTGGCTTTAAAAAATTGCTGTAGTGGATGGTATTTCACACCCCATGGCGGGGTATTGGTTAAAGTATTCAACTAGCAATAATCGCACCTCGATAAAACATCATTGGTTACGATGTCGCCTCTGCGCAAAGCTTTTTCAATAATTTTTCATCCCGAAAACTGAAAAAATCATTCGGCATGGACATTTTACTTAATTAGAATTCAAATAGTATATTAAAATATTTTTCAAATATTATAAACGGAAGCATGTTTGTATAAAAATTTATTTTATTGAATTAGACTATTGCGCATATTCTGCTAGACCTCCCAAACCAAGTACTATAATAATTGCTTAGCGTTTAGTTAATTTTTAATTTTAAATTATAATATACAAAACTTAGTTTGATCCCAAAGTTTGTCTCATTTTAAATGAAATTTTATATAATATTAAATGTCTCATCTGTATCTGAAATTTATTAAAAATTTTAAAAGTTTTATGCGTATGAGTAAAACTAATTCATGTGAGGATTTAATTTTCCATTGAGTAAAAATCAAATTTTTGTTACGAACTTTCAAAAGTTTTTTTTTAAAGAATTAAAAGAACAAATCAACTGCTCTCAAAAACTATTTAAAAACTTTTATACATTCTAACGTTTTTCTTACCAACTAACCATCCCATAAAAAAAAATGAATACACAGGAATAAAATTAAAAAAAAAAATAAAAAATTATTTTGAATTTTTTTTTTGTGTTAAATTAATTTTATTTTACTTCCCAATGAAAAGTATTTTGTTTTTAGAAAGTTTTAATTTTATTTTGTAGATTTTTAACTAAAAATAACATTTCCAATAATTAATTTTAATTTTAGAAAATATATTCTTTTAAATTAACAAAACTATTTTTGGAGCTCATCCAGGTATGCAATTATATTAAAAGTATAAAATTAAGTTTAAACTCGTTGTGTATTGTGTGGAAAACCAATTTTGAAGAATTTTGGGAGTTAATGAAAATATAAAATATTGCATTTTATAGAAATATTTTATTAATTTTGATATCATCAGGAAATATAATTTGACATAACACATAAAACTATTTTTAATAAATTGAAGAAAAAAAATAATTGAACAAAGAAAATGCGCGATCAAAAGAGGCCACAGACGGTTTCATTGTATAATTTTTTCCGAACATCATGTCATTGATTACATTTCTGTCACATGTCTCAATATATATGAAGCCGATTACAACTTTTTAGTATGGAGCATGATTTTATATAAAAAATAGGTCAATAGTTACTAACTTAGTTGAATGTAAGAAAAATAGATCAACTTACCACTTTTTAGTATGAAAAATAGGTCAACAGTTACTAACTTAGTTGATTGTTGCTCTTCTTTTCTCAATACAATGTAAACTGATTATCAATATACACTGACAGTTGTAAAGCGTTTGGTGTTCTAACACAAAATATTTTTGCTAGCTTTTTCTTTTATTAATGGGGAGTTCTATGCAACCGCAACCTCTTAAGATCTATTGTGTTCCCCGCTTATCTCAAAATTTTAGGTCTATGTCCTTAATAAAAGCTATTATTGCTCTGATATCAATTTCAGAATCATGCAATGTGTATTCCTGGAAACATTTATATCTGTTGATATGCTATTGGAGCTATGACGTCGCAAACAAATAGAATATGAGAGGAGGATTCCTTCTTTTCTAAGCAGAATTTGCATCTGTCTGTGCTCGATCTACAAATCTTAAACAGATGCTTGTTGAATGGGCCTGTGATAAACCATATTAGTATTTTGACATTTGATTTCTTCTTCCTAATTATCTGATTCAGTCTTTGGATACTTAGTTTGAAAAAGTCTTTATGCTGTGTAAGTTCTTGGCAAGTATCCCCTATGATGTTTTGGGTTTCTGCAGTTTATCACTTGGAAACAGTTCTTTGTATAAGTAGGCGTTTAATCGAGCAATACTTGGCTCTATTCCTAAGGGTATCTGTCTTTTCATTGTTTTGTACTCCTTCATTTCCAGGAGTCCACATAAGAGGTCGCTCTGTTTCTTTCCGCTAGCTTTGTTAAGCTTCTGCAACAGCTGTATATAAGCTTTGATTTAAAAATTGGTGAAGCCACAACTTTTAAGGCAGCTTGGCTATTTCAAATTATGTATATGTTGGCACTTTTGTACCCTCTTTTATTGCACTGTAATGCTGATACGTCGTTGGCATAGGTTTCAGTTTGAAAAACAGTGGGATATTTTGCTAGCTTACTAACCTTAACTATCCACCAATATTCATAAATTGGATTTGATCTTACCTATATTTGACAGAATATATATTAGTAGTATTAGTAGTATAGCTATGACAGTTCTAGCCCAAAATCTCCATAAGAAATATACAGGAGGTCAAAAAAGCACTTTTTCAGTGTTGCCGTTGTAGCGAAATTTAATTGCGGTACATTGACTGTTGGATAAGGTTTTCTTATAGTGCTTACAAGTCTGGTTGTTGGAGAAGGGATTTCTTATCTACTTATTAATATTTTCCAGTTTTACCATCACGCATTGTTAAAGAAGAATATAATTCCACTTGACTCATGATGTTTTATATGATTAATTAATATTTATATAATGATGTGTGTGTGTGTGTGTGTGTGAGTAATGAATTTGAATTATTATAATTGTAATTTTTTTAATAAGTTTTCATAAAATTATTCTAAGTCCAATAATTAGAAAAAGGAGTAGATTTAGTATGTATTTAAAGTAAAATAAGACTGGTACTTTTACTAAATTATTCTAAGTACAATAATTAGAAAATGGAGTAGATTGTGGCATGAATTTAAAGTAAACTAACTAACTACTAATACATAAAGATATATTGAGAGAACTTGAGATACATAATAAAAATTAAACAAGAAAAACAAAAATAAAAAAATTTTAAATTGATAATGCCATTGCTATATGAGTATCTTTCGTGTTTATAACTAACTTTTTCATTTAGAATAAAATATAAAGAAAAAACAAAAACAAAAAAAATGTTTAGTATGATAAATGTATGTGATTTTACTGTTGGTTTTATGAATATTTGCATTCCTAAAATTATTCTAAGTTCAATAATTAGCAAATGGAGTAGATTGTAGCATGAATTTAAAGTAAACTAACTAACTACTAATACATAAAGATATATTGAGAGAACTTGAGATACATAATAAAAATTAAACAAGAAAAACAAAAATAACATGATGTTTTATATGATTAATTAATATTTATATAATGATGTGTGTGTGTGTGTGTGTGTGAGTAATGAATTTGAATTATTATAATTGTAATTTTTTTAATAAGTTTTCATAAAATTATTCTAAGTCCAATAATTAGAAAAAGGAGTAGATTTAGTATGTATTTAAAGTAAAATAAGACTGGTACTTTTACTAAATTATTCTAAGTACAATAATTAGAAAATGGAGTAGATTGTGGCATGAATTTAAAGTAAACTAACTAACTACTAATACATAAAGATATATTGAGAGAACTTGAGATACATAATAAAAATTAAACAAGAAAAACAAAAATAAAAAAATTTTAAATTGATAATGCCATTGCTATATGAGTATCTTTCGTGTTTATAACTAACTTTTTCATTTAGAATAAAATATAAAGAAAAAACAAAAACAAAAAAAATGTTTAGTATGATAAATGTATGTGATTTTACTGTTGGTTTTATGAATATTTGCATTCCTAAAATTATTCTAAGTTCAATAATTAGCAAATGGAGTAGATTGTATTATATACCCCAAAATTTCAGCTTTTAAAAAATTATTCTAAGTATAATAATTAGAAAATGGAGTAGATTGTAGCATGAATTTAGAGTAAAAGAAATGTTATTTTATTTTTACTAAAACTAATACATGAAGATATATTGAGAGAACTTGAGATACATAGCAAAAACAAAAAGAATATAAAATTCAAACTAAAGTATCCATTTACCTACTGATATTCATAATGAAATTGAAATATAAAAAGCTCTATTGATAAGCGTATAAAAATGATATTTGAAGATACAGTCCGGCTTAGAATATCAATTTTGTGTATTGAAAGCTTTTAATCAAATAAGAACAAAAAGAAATGAAAGTATATGATTTAGTAATGGTACCCTCCTGAAATTCATGAAATTGAAAAAATAAAATTTTTTGCTGATATGCATATATGAAATGAATGGTATATAATGTTTTATTTGGATATAGTGAAAAATTAATTAAAAACCTTATTGGTGATTGTTTATTTATATTTGATAATTCATTTATAAAATCGGCATGTATAAGAATAAATTTAATTTAGTTACATATACATATGAACGAAATATACTTCTATAACGTGATTGTGAAATACATCATACATATTTTGTTAATTTTTTATACGTTATATAGTTGTTGGAGAGGTGTAATGAAATTCGACTTAGGTTTATGATATTTTATAAGAAAATAAACTTTCTTGTTTTATTAATTAAATGGATGAAGAATAAAAAGTGCAAATTTATGGTTCACCAAGTTCATCAACCCAAATTTTTTTATATGAAACAATTGTGAAAGTAATAATAAAAGTAAATTATTATATAGGTCAGTAATGAAAATAGAATTTAATGAAACAATAAAAGCCCTAAGATTATAAATAAATGCTAGTAATGTTTACAGAATTAAAATCAAAGTGCCGACGGTAAAACATATATTTGAACAGGTAGTAATTTTAAGTTACGTGCACTCAACTCTTTATGATTCTCACAAATTGTATGTACCTAGTTGTAAATCAATAACTTCATTAACTTATAAAGCTAATATTGTGAATAATTTATATTTAATTATCCTCACTAAAAAATAAAAAATAAAATAAAAATGAGTGTTAGTGTTAAAGATATAATAAAAAATACCCAATTGGCGGTTGAAAATTGTGAAAACAATCAAAATATGATTGAGGACACTATTAAAAATTGTTCAAAAAATTTAAAAACTTTAGCGGCTAAATTAAAACTTTCAAAAACCGTGGGTGAAAAACAAAATTTTTGTAATGGAATATATATATTACAAAGTTATCGAACAAAATTGAAGGTGATGCGATTAAAAAAAGGTGAAGGTTACAAAAAATCAAATCCAACCAGGAATAATTATTTAAGCTATTATGTGAGATGGGAAGATGTTCAATCAGCATTTACAGGTCGTATGAGAACTGGAATGATAATTAATCTTCGTCATAAGGAGCCAAATAATTTTTTAGAAGATTGCGGCAAATTGTTCTATCGACGTATAAATAATGCGCTAAAGAAAGAACATGCTCTGAAAGTAAATGCTATATTATGTGCTGAGTTTAAAAAATTTAATGGTGATGTGGAAATTACTGAAATAAAATATATGAACACGAAAAACCATTCTATATTTAATAACACCAATATTGATGAAGTTTTTTCTGAACATATAAAAAATTCAATAATTAAGAAGCTGGAAGAATTTCAGGAGAAGGATTCAGGATGGGCACTTTCAGCAATTAACCACTTAGTTATTAACATAAATAAATTTACTCCTATGGTGGGTTCTTCATATGTTGAATTACCACTTGTAATTAGCAGAAAAAAAGCGTGCATTAATGTTAAAAATAATGACGATGCATGTTTTGGCTGGGCTATTATGTCAGCCTTATATCCAGTTGAAAAACATCCCCAGCGTATGGAAAAGTATCCACATTACTTACATAAGTTAAATTTAGATGGAATTAAATTTCCAATGACATTAAACCAAATTCCAAAATTTGAAAAGCAAAATGATATATCTATTAATGTATACATTTTGAAAAAAAACTGTAAAAACTATATTACTTTACCATCATATTTGACTGAAAATAAAAAGCAGCAACATGCCAATTTATTATTGGTTCAAAATAAGTACTATAATGATTATGATGAATTTAACTATGAGAAACAAAACAGTGACGACGATATTTATGAGCCTATAATATATCATTATGTATGGATCAAAAGTTTATCGAGACTTCTCTCCTCACAGGTATATTTTAATTAATTATTTTCAATTAATTATGATTAACTAATTAAAATATATATTATAATTCACAGCTTTCTAAGCATGATGGGAAGAAACATTTTTGTGAAAGATGTCTGCACTACTTTTATACCAAAAATGGATTGATGACACATATGGAAGATTGTGCAAAACTCAACTTTTGTAAAATTAAATTACCAGCTGAAGAAGAAAAAAATCTAAATTTTAAAAATTTTAAGAATAAGATTAGAGCACCATTTGTAATATATGCTGATGTAGAGTGCATATTGGAACCGGTTAATGATAAAAATAAGTATCAAAATCATAAGCCTTGTAGTATAGCATATTATATAAAGTGTGATTATGACCCCACATTATCTATTTATAAAAGTTATCGTGGTGAGGATTGTGTTATATGGTTTACTAAGGAGCTTCAAGAATTCGCTGAAAATGTAGAAACAGTTTTCCTTTGTCCGCTCCCAATGGACCATTTGTCCGAAGACCAAAACTATGGGTTTCAAAATGCTACTCAGTGTCATATATGTGAAGGTTATTTCACTGATGATGATAAGAAAGTGCGGGATCACTGTCATCTTACGGGGCGATATAGAGGCCCTGCACATGAAGGATGTAATATTAATTTTAAAGATAGTCATACAATACCCATTATTTTTCACAACCTAAGTGGTTATGATTCACATTTTATTATTAAAGATTTAGCAACGCGTATAAATGGTAGAATTGATTTATTACCAATCAATAAAGAGAGGTATATAGCATTCACCAAACATTTAGAAGATTACGCTATTAAATTCCGGTTTATAGATTCCTTTCGTTTTATGGGTAGTAGTCTAAGCACTCTTTCCTCTTACTTAACATTATTTCCTATATTGAAATCTGAATTTAAAAATTTAACTTCTGAACAAATTAATTTACTAACTCGGAAGGGTGTATATCCATATGATTACTTTGATAATTTTGATAGATTTTCAGAAAACGTGTTACCATCGATTGATAAATTTTACAACAAACTAAATGATTGTGATATTAGTCAAGAAGATTATACATACGCGCATGAAGTATGGGATGCTATACAAATTAAAAATTTAGGTGAATATTCCGATTTGTATCTTAAAACTGATGTGCTTCTTTTAGCAGATGTCTTTGAACAATTTCGTTCAAGCTGCCATCAAACATATGGATTAGATCCTGCACATTATTACACACTCCCGGGGTATACTTGGGATGCTATGTTAAAACATAGCAATAAGACGTTAGAATTATTAACTGATATTGATATGCTTATGTTTGTAGAACGAGGCATTCGTGGTGGCTTGAGCCAATGTATGAAACGTTATTCAAAAGCTAATAATAAGTATATGCCTGATTTTGACCCATCAAAAGCTTCTAAATTTTTAATTTATAATGACATTAACAATCAATATGGGTGGGCTATGTCTCAGTATTTACCATATGGTGGCTTTAAATGGGTTGAGCAAATTAAAGATTTCAATATCAATGATATAGATGATGATTCATCCTTAGGATATATTTTAGAAGTAGATTTAGAATATCCACAAAATATTCATGATTTACACAAAGATCTCCCTTTCTGTGTTGAACATCGCGCCGCTCCAAGCTCGAAGCAAAATAAACTCATGGCCACCCTTCACGATAAAAACAAATACGTCATTCATTATAGAAATTTAAAACAAGCTCTAAAAAATGGCCTAAAACTTTTAAAGATTCATAGAATACTTGAATTCAAACAATCCCCATGGTTAAAATCCTACATAGATTTAAATACAAAATTACGTACAGAAGCTAAAAATGAGTTTGAGAAAAATTTATTTAAGTTAATGAATAATGCTGTGTTTGGGAAAACCATGGAAAATGTTAGAAAGCATAGCATTATAAAATTAGTTGCGAAATGCTTAGGAAGATATGGAGCTGAAGCTTTAATTGCAAAACCTGAGTTCAAAACATCTACAATTTTTAATGAAAATCTTGTTGTTATAGAATTAAATAAAAGTGAAATTTTTTTCAATAAACCGATATATGTGGGTATGAGCATACTAGATTTAGCAAAAACTACATTGTATAATTTTCACTACAATTATATGGTTCCAAAATTTGGATCCAATTCTACCATATGTTATACTGATACGGACTCACTTATTTATGAAGTAACTTGTTCCGACTTTTATGGAGATATAAAACGTGATTGTTACAAGTATTTTGATACCAGTGACTATCCCATAGATAATATATATAATATTCCTAATGTTAATAAAAAAGTCTTAGGTCTCATGAAAGATGAGAACAATGGGCGGATAATGACCGAGTTCGTGGGTCTAAGATCCAAAATGTATGCTATTTGTGTGGAGGGAAAAGATAGAATTAAAAAATCTAAAGGCATAAAAAGAAATGTTGTGAAAAATGAAATAACGTTTGATGATTATGTTGAATGTTTGAATAACAAAACTGAAAAATATGTTTCACAAAATTTAATTAAATCAAAACACCATATTATTAGCTCTATAACTCAATCAAAAATCGCTCTAAGTCCTCATGATGATAAAAGATACTTAATTGAAAATTCATATGAAACATTACTGTGGGGTCACTATAGTATTATGGATATTAATTAAGAGAAAAATATAATTATGATTAAATGTATATTAAATTTAAATTTAATTATTAATTCATATTATAATATTAAAATAAATATTTATTTCAAAAATGTTTTAAATTCTGATGATGATGAGTTGTAAAAATTTTATAAGTTTAATCTAAGTTTTTAATGTAAGTTATTTTTTTTTTTTTTTTTTTATATCATTAAATTCAAGTAAATTTTGTACTTATTGTTGTTGTAATTATTGTTAAATATTTATTGTAATATTCTCATAAAATTTAGAATAACAAATCTAATATAAGTAAAATAAATGTATAAATATAATAAATATATAAAAAAAAAGTTATTGCGTTTTATTTCTATAAGTGCACAAAAATAAATCTAAAAGAAAACGAACTTAGTAATAAAATATGGTACATCAAACTTTCGATTGCAACAATATTAATAAATGTTTATCTACACTATCCTGAACATACATATAATATACATGCACTAACATGGACATATGCATACATTATCAGAAAACAAATATGTTGTTTAATTTCTTAAACGATGACACACACAATTATAAAAAAAAATTTTTTTTTTTGATTAACGAGCGCTCTTACCTGATTACCTAACATTTTCTTTTCCTACATTTACTCAGTTCGACATCATCTAACCTAAAAAGAAATTCATTCAAAACATATAAGTATATAAAACTAAAATACTTAGCTGACAACACTCCTATTCCCAGTAGCTCAGGAATAAATCCAAATCCAACAGCTTCTTTTACAACTATAAATTGAAACTAAATTAAGATTATAATTCTAATGAAAAATGCGACAGGAAATTATTGAAAGTTGATAATGTTGTAAACAAAAATTTTAATAAAACAAATGAAATACATATACATACATAAAATAATTTTCAAATAAAAGAATAAGTCTAAGTATTTATGCAAGTATTTCATTGTAGATATTACATTAGTCATGAATAAAAATTGGTTTCACAAAATTATTTTTTAATTTAAGTTAAATTTTTCACTGGTACAGAGTCGATTCTAGTTGATAGTTGAACTGGTTACAGAGTCGATTCTAGTTGATGTTGATGTTGTTAACTGAACTGGTGTCAGGTGCTAACTGAACTGGTATCGGATCGGTTGCTGTTGTTAACTGAACTGGTATCGGATCGGTTGCTAACTGAAGTGGTATTAATTAAATTAATCATTTATATTTTAGCAATTAAAGGTAAAATTCCACCAACTTTAGGCACTGGAAAAACTCTTGGTAATTTTATTTGTTTTCTCTTTTTAGTTACATTTCTTGCTGCTTTCAACGCAATTTTGATTGTATCTTTTTGATTTGTTGGTTTACTACCCTTAACAGCCACCTTATCTCCTTGAATAATATTTTTTAATAATTTTTGTAATATTTATTATGATGAGAATGAGGATGATGATGATGATAGTAATGATGATGATGTTATTTATTATCACTATGTTTGGATATCCTACTCCTCTCCTTCTCCTCCTCCTCCTCTCCTACTCCTCCTCCTCCTCCTCCTCTCCTCCTCTTCTTCTCCTCTCTTGCTTCTAGCGCTCTATATTCTGAGCTTCCAAAACAATATACTTGTTGGGATGATCCTAATGAGTTAATTGACAGATTGACAGTTTTACATACATCCCAAATTGCAGGGAATAATAATAACCACCAAAACGAAATTAACTCTATTCTTGAAGAACTTAGAAAGGCAGATATAATTGAATAATTATAATGAAGTTATATGAAAGAATGATAAATAAATTAATAAATCAATAAAAATAAGTATTTTAATTATTATTATTTACATGTAAGATGCATAATAATAAAATCTATACAGTATGACTGGTGCCTTCTCTCTCTTTATATTTAACATAACAGATCAGTAACAGCTTGAAATAGACCTAATCCGATTGATTGCTGTTGCTGTTCTACTCGGTTGCTGCTCCTGACCTATTCTGTTGTTGTTACTATCCTACTCAGATGCTGTTGCTGACCTATTCTGTTGCTCTTACAGTATTTTTCTGTTACATATACATAGATTGAAGTCAAATGATTTCATTGAATACATTTTACGTTCACTACAACTCCCCGAAAATAATATAAATTGCATGGTGTATATAAGTGGTACAATATATTCATAAATATAACCCTGAACTTGACCTAATATTAATGTAGGACAGTTTTTAATATAATTTTAGAATATGTTGAAATAAAAAAATTTATACTACGCTTAACCTTTTGTATCTATTAAAATTTTTTTCTTTTTTATTTTTAATTTTATTTTTAATATACAATCTAGAGTAAGAATTTTTGGAACTTGATGAGGTTTTTGAATTAAAAATTTACTAAAGCAAATGAAATATGTACATAATATATACGTAATATAATCATAAGAGAACAAAGAGTGTGTGGACATTATATTTACTACATATAATTTATGAATCAAAATTGGCTTTGCAAAATTGATCTGCGACTTCAAGTACTTTAGATTTCAATTATATTTGAACCAAGCTGTTAAGTTAATGAAAACAATCTCATATGATTCTTTTAGAATTGTAATAGTAAATATATTATTACTCACATTTAAAGCTAAACAGGAATTGATTACTTGAATGTGTACACCATAGCGAATCTGAAAATTAGTACATATGTATAACTTTTTTCTTTATTCCTAAGTTTATAAGTTTTTATCCCCTTTATTTTGCGTATGAAGAATTTTGAAAAATGCTGATAAGACAAAGTTTAAGGCTATTTTTACTACTTTTCTGCTTTCACGTTTTGCCGACGGGAATTAGCAATCCAAATATGATTCATACATTTTATTTAAACAAAACAAATTAAGAATTTTTAAAATGTTGAAGGTGCAGTTTAAATATTAATACCACTGTATTTTTTTCAGTTCCTTTATAGCATACAATATACATCTATATAAATACATTATGTATAATAAAATTTAATTAAAATCAAACATAAAAGCTTTTTACTTTATTGTAATGAACTTAAAATTGGATAATAACAAGATTGTGAAATTCATATTTTCATTTTGCATACATACTTTTACTTTGCATACATACTATAATCTACTCCATTTGCTAATTTTTGGACTTAGAATATTTTTAGAAAAAATGTTGAACACTACATCAAAATTTTGACTTAAAAAATAAATTGTTAAACTCTATATAAATTATCAATATTTTTCTTGAAAATAATTATAAGTTCAGAAATTAATGTGGTAAAGTCTACTACATCAAAATTTTGACTTAAAAAATAAATTACCAAACTCTATATAAATTATCATTTTGTATACATACTTTTACTTTGCATACATACTATAATCTACTCCATTTGCTAATTTTGGACTTAGAATATTTTTAGAAAAAATGTTGAATACATACTATAATCTACTCCATTTGCTAATTTTTGGACTTAGAATATTTTTAGAAAAAATGTTGAATACTACATCAAAAATTTGGCTTAAAAAATAAATTGTTAAACTCTATATAAATTATCAATATTTTTCTTGAAAATAATTATAAGTTCAGAAATTAATGTAGTAAAGTCTACTACATCAAAATTTTGATTTAAAAAACAGTAAAATCACATACATTTATCATACTAAACATTTTTTTTGTTTTTGTTTTTTCTTTATATTTTATTCTAAATGAAAAAGCTAGTTATAAACACGAAAGATACTCATATAGCAATGGCATTATCAATTTAAAATTTTTTTATTTTTGTTTTTCTTGTTTAATTTTTATTATGTATCTCAAGTTCTCTCAATATATCTTTATGTATTAGTAGTTAGTTAGTTTACTTTAAATTCATGCCACAATCTACTCCATTTTCTAATTATTGTACTTAGAATAATTTAGTAAAAGTACCAGTCTTATTTTACTTTAAATACATACTAAATCTACTCCTTTTTCTAATTATTGGACTTAGAATAATTTTATGAAAACTTATTAAAAAAATTACAATTATAATAATTCAAATTCATTACTCACACACACACACACACACACATCATTATATAAATATTAATTAATCATATAAAACATCATGAGTCAAGTGGAATTATATTCTTCTTTAACAATGCGTGATGGTAAAACTGGAAAATATTAATAAGTAGATAAGAAATCCCTTCTCCAACAACCAGACTTGTAAGCACTATAAGAAAACCTTATCCAACAGTCAATGTACCGCAATTAAATTTCGCTACAACGGCCACACTGAAAAAGTGCTTTTTTGACCTCCTGTATATTTCTTATGGAGATTTTGGGCTAGAACTGTCATAGCTATACTACTTATATGGTACATTATATTAAATCAGTTATTTCTGATCCATACAATCCCAATGTGTCGCTGGGTAGTCATCTAAGACTATTACTGTTCATTTTATCTATTAATGACGTATCAACAGTTTTGAGAAATAGCAGCGTATATAAACTGACGATATCAAAATTTTTAAGATAATCAATTTAACTAATGAAGTTACTTTATGTCAATAAGATTTTAATTTGTTCCTAAATAGGTGTGACGTTAGTCGATTAAAATTAAACTTGGATAAATGTTTTCAAATCAGTTACACTCGTCGTACTTCTCCTATGGTTTCGAATTATATTCTTGTAAATAAGGTAATTAATTGCTTTAATGTAATAAATAAAAGTCCACAAACATATGGACAAGTAAAATAAGACACACAAAGCTTTGAGCAGAAAAAAAAATGTTGGGACCAATCAAATTCATTTAGATGATTGCATACAACAGATGTCAACACAAAAACATTACTAGCAACTAGAACCAGACAATTAAGTGTTAAGCTCCGCAGGGTCTGGTTGGACCCACCAGTACATGATAAACTGAGCACCTAGACTAACATGCTACGAAAACTTGACAATACAAAGTACACAACTGGATTTACGCTGGAATACACACGCAACAACCAAATGATATGTATATAATTATATTTGGATTAGATTTAGATTAAATTAGATTTAGATTAGATTAGATTTAGATTAAATTAGATTTAGATTAGATTAGATTTAGATTTAGATTATATTAGATTTAGATTATATTAGATTTAGATTTAGATTTAGATTTAGATTTAGATTTAGATTTAAATTTAGATTTAGATTTAGATTTAGATTTAGATTTAGATTTAGATTTAGATTTAGATTTAGATTTAGATTTAGATTGAGATTGAGATTGAGATTTAGATTTAGATTTAGATTTAGATTTAGATTTAGATTTAGATTTAGATTTAGATTTAGATTTAGATTTAGATTTAGATTTAAATTTAGATTTAAATTTAGATTTAGATTTAGATTTAGATTTAGATTTAGATTTAGATTTAGATTTAGATTTAGATTTAGATTTAGATTTAGATTTAGATTTAGATTTAGATTTAGATTTAGATTTAGATTTAGATTTAGATTTAGATTTAGATTTAGATTTAGATTTAGATTTAGATTTAGATTTAGATTTAGATTTAGATTTAGATTTAGATTTAGATTTAGATTAGATTAGATTAGATTTAGATTAGATTTAGATTAGATTAGATTTAGGTTAAATTAGATTTAGATTAGATTAGATTAGATTTAGATTTAGATTTAGATTTAGATTTAGATTTAGATTTAGATTAGATTAGATTAGATTTAGATTGGATTTAGATTAAATTAGATTTAGATTAGATTAGATTTAGATTATATCGTTTGTATTTAATTTCTATTAGTATTAGATAAGTAGCCGTAAGATGTGTAATAAAGAGCAGCCCCACATCCTAACCGGAATAGGGTACTATATTTTGCCTGTAAATTTATTGCAGTTGAAATAATAAAATAAAATTAAATTATAAAATTAAATTATTATAATGATCTTAAGACCAGGTAAAGATCCAACAAAGGTCAACTAATATAGACCCACCAGTCTACTGCCTATACTGTCAAAAGTTTTCGAAAAAATTATAGTTCATAAAATGATGTCCCAATTAAGAAACGATGAGGTAAATCCTATGCATCAATTTGATTTTCAAGCTGAACATAGCACGATGTACATCGAATTACTGCCCAAATAAAACAAGTATTTGAAGAAAGAAAGTTCTGCTCAGCCGTATTTTTGGATATCAGTCAGGCATTCGACAAAGTTTGGCACGCTGACTAAATCTACAAAATAAAACAGTAGCTACCGGCTGAGGCTCATCTAATTCTAAATTCTTATATAATTAATAGACGCTTTCGAGTTAGATTCAAATCGATGCTGACGTTCCACATGTTCGTATGTAGCAGAAGAACATGAAATCGATGCTGGTGTTCCACAAGGCAGTGTACTGGGTCCACTTTTATACGTAGTGTATACGTCTGATATACCGGAAAACAGGAACAAATTAACATTCACATTCGCAGACGATACTGCAATCTTAAGCTGTCACTCAAATCCACATACAGCATCTAGAAATTTACAAGAACATTTGCAGCAGATACAGGAATGGCTTTATAAGTGGAAAATGAAGGTCAATGAGAGTAAAAGTGTTCATATAACTTTCTCGTTAAAGAAAGGATTATGTTCTCCAGTTAGCATAAATGGAATAACTATTCCGCAAGCCAACGAGGTTAAATACCTGGAAGTTCACCTAGATAAAAGACAGACTTGGAAGAAGCACATCACCGCAAACAAAGAGCAGGTAAAACTCAAGACGAACAGCATTTACTGGCTTATTGGGATAAAGTCAACACTAGATATAAAATGTTGCTAGCAATGGCTACAAGTAATCTGGTCCTATGGGGTGTCAATTATAGAGAACTGCTTCTAATAGTAACATCGAAACAATTCAAAGGATGCAATCAAAAATCTTACGTACCATAACTCAGGCCATTAGAAATATCAATCTGCATACTGATTTGAACATACCCTTACTTAATGAAGAATAATCCAGCACCCCAACCCTGAGATCTACAAAACATTCCAATAACCAGCAGGTTAAAAAAAAGTCCCTAGCAGTAAAAGTAAGGCACAACATTGGAATGAACGAGCAAATATGAAGAGTCAAATCAATGGACTAGACAACATTTTTAAATTTTTAACCATAAAGGTCACATTTGTTAGAAATATTATAATTTTCTTTTAGAAAGGTTTAATAAATACAGTTAAGGGAGAAAAAAAAATTAACTTTAAAAGTCTTTAGAACAACTCTAACAGGCTACACTACCCAAAGAATGCATTACATTTTTCATCCACATTTCAAGTACTTCTATAACATTGGCTATAAAATAAATTTTGTTTTAAATATCTTGGGCAAGTTTAGCTTTTTTAATAGATAAAAATAATGTGTATTATGTATTATATCTACATTATCATCAGTGTCCTGCATCTCATTCAGTGCAGCAATATTGAATAGTAAATGAGTTATAATTAATTACATTATTGCAAATCACTAACTTATAATCATAAATACATTTATTATATTGTAATTAAATATCACATGAATAAAATTTTTTTTATTTACTTAATTGTTAATTTTTATTTATTTATTTTTTTTTTATATATTTTTATTTTTAAAAGATATTTCTAATAAAAATATAAAGAAAATTTACTGATTATAAAAATGAATTTTCTTTTTTAATTAAATTATTCAAAACAAAATTTTTAGTTATCATTTAATTATATTAAAAAATAGCAATTTATTATTTCTTTATTAAAAATATAAAAATATCTTTATTTAAAAATATTGTATTACTTTCTTTAAAAATATATATATATATACAAATTAATATGTACCTATACATTATATATTCGAAATTATCCTTTATTTTAATAGACTTCTTTATAACTAACAACATATTAGCATATAAAAATTTATTTCGGAGAACATTTCTTTTCAATCAAAATCCTTCCAATAGAAAAAAAGATAGGTTTTTGTTTTTGTTTTTCATCCTACTAAATTGAATTTAGATATAACTATTAAAAATGTATATATAATATATATACCTATTTTATATTTATACAAATGTAAAATTTCATACAGTGAAGGCAAAAAATCTTTGCATGACTGTTAGTCACTCTCCAGTGCCATGAATCAGTTTTGGATGTTAAAGATTTCATTTTCTACATTCTATCTCTATACTATATTCGCCTTGATCTCTTGTAAATGGTACAAACTCGACAACGGATATATTTCTCACCCGATTTCTTATATTTGTTGCCCCTGAAAGTTGTTTTCAATCAATACCTCTTTGACATTATCCTTCATATATTAATTTCAGATGTTCGCATTTTCGATAAGCATTATGTTAGCTCTAAGCATTTTTTTGTACATTTGAAAGCTTTAAATGGTTTTTTTTTCAGTTTGTTTTATCCTCAAAACTACGAAATTCGCTACATGATTGATCTAAAGTAGATCCTTCTATAGATTCTTCTATAGATCAAGTTTAACGTTTCTATTTTATCCATGTTTACTAATTTCAATATACATGCTTTTGTGAAGTGAAGTAAGCCATATATATATTAACATCATATACATCATACTCGGTTTTATACTGATATTTCGATTTTGTTAGTATGTTGCTTAATTTACTAAAATTAGTACACAATCAATTTTGAAACAACATTTGGTATTTTGATTCCCATAAATGGCGGGATATTATCAACCGAATTTATTCTATATACATATTTATGTTTGGTGTTATATATTTTTTGTTTCAGCTATATTGATTTTGAAGCCACGTAAAATTTGACAAAAATATATTAAATAATTTGATTTACTAGTTCTTGAATTTATTCTAAACTATCACTTACCTAAACAGGTTGTGTCGTTTTGCGTATCGAATATTGTTATTGTATATATACTTTTTCTAAAGTACAGATAAAAGAGAATTTTACATAATTTATAACTTACCTATATGTGACTTTAACATAAATAATTTTTCTATAAACTGTGCATAATTATATTGATGTCAATTATATTTTACCGAATACAAATAGGGTAAATCTACCTTTAAAACCAAAAACTTAATTTTAAAAATTTCATCATTGAATTCAAAGTTTGTCCCAAAAAAAAAAATTAAAGAACTTTTTATATATATATACCTACCTTTATCAGTGGGATCTAATAACTTTAAAACTAACTATACGTAAAAAAAAAATCTATGAACCTTAACAAAATAAAGGATTAATATTTTATGTATTTCTGATAATATCCTAATTTTTTTGGCTTTTCTGAGTACAGGGTGTATATTTCATGTGTTTATATAAAATTTGCCTTATTTATTTATTTATTTATAAGATCTTTATTATGGGCTTATCAACCACGTGGGTTTTGTCAAGCCCTCACTCTTTAAAGTTTTTTACATAAATATCTTAAGTTTATTTCATTATTATTTTAACATAATGTTGTTTTAAATTTAAATTTTTGATTTACATTTGTTTCTTTTTTTTGTATTGTAATTTCAAATTCATTTTTTTCCTCTTTAAGTTTATAATTTTGAGTTTATACTACATACATATATTAGAAAAATTATATTTTTTTTAATGGTTTTTATTGAATTTTATTATATTTTATTGAAAATGTCAGTTTCTCTAAGGAATGCCATGATATTAGTTGTTGCTTTTATAGTATCCTGTGTGAGTATATCAAGTCCCGTGATTCCAAGCCTGGCTCTTACATCAGCGTATAAAGGACAAGCCTCAAATATGTGCTGTATATTGATTGGGGTATCTGGAACACAGTGACATGTTGGCTGTGCGTTTTGGGGTCCATCAAAGAGATAGCTGTGGGTGTATCGTGTGTGTCCTATTCGGAGTCTAGTCAGAACCATAGCGATTTTCCTAAACTATTCCATCTGGATACATTTCTTTTAATGTGCCTTAGTTTGTTGGTGAGGGGTTCATTTTCCCAATTTGTGTTGTGTATGTCCCATAAAGTTCTATCACATATCTCTTTATAATCCCTGTACTACCGGCTTTGTTGTTCGGAAAGTGGCTCTAAAAGTGCTTCCTTTGCCAGTCTGTCTGCTTCTTCATTACCGGTAATATTGGCATGTCCCGGAGTGCATAGAAATGCTATATGATTTTTACATACCTGCAGCTGATCTTGGATTGCAATCACTGTCGGATGTTTTGAGGTAGCAGATGAGAGAGCCTGTAGGCTACTAAGGGAGTCGGTGCAAATTATGAACCTTCTCCCCTCATAGCTTCGGCTGACATACTCAATTGCCCTGCTTATGGCATATAGTTCCGCCGAATATACTGTTGTATGTTCGTTAAGTCTGTATTTTTTTTCATGTTGCATACATTTAAATGCGCATCCTGCTATGTTATTTTGTTTCGATCCATCTGTGTATATCGGTATGTAGTCTTTATAGGTAGTATTTAGTTTGTTTTTGAATAGTTGTTGGTATTGTGTGTTATTTGTTTCGTTTTTTTTGTGTGTGTTAAGATCTGTATCAATGCGTGGTAGTCTAAGCATCCATGATGGGGTTTTGTGTATTTTTGTTTTATCAAAAAGTTTATCTGGTGTGATGTCCAATTCTTCCAGAGCCTGTCTAAGTCTTACAAAAGACGGTTGACATCTTATTGGCCTGTTTTTGTATTTATTATATATTGATGTGTCTTTTATTAGTTCACTAAGTGTGTGACTATTACTTGATAATACTTTGCCTTATATTTTTTATTATTGGATATCTTTAAATCAAATTAATAAAAAAAGTTAGTTATCTCCTGAAAATTTGCTTAAATAATATAAAATAATAGTCACAGGCCCACAATTAAAATATCTAAAAATGTTTTTGAAATGGTTTTATTTTTTAAGTGCCAATACTGCCAATAAATCAAAGTGTAAATAGATAATATAACATTTTGTAGTAACACTTATTACGCTATTATCACAGTCTCTGTATTTGCCTATAACTAATATTCTAAATTATGATTGACAATAATAAGCCTATAAAATTAGCTCAGATTATTTAAGCACTATTTTTCTAAATTTTTTTATTGTACAAAACATTTACAAAAATTTGGAAAATTACATCCGTGAGTTACAATATTAGATTTAAATTTATTACATTATTTTCTAAACGAAGCAAAAGCTATATAAATTAATCTATGTTCATATTAAAATTCGAAATGTGTTAATTATATTGGTATATAATTTTGACAAGTGTTATAAATTATAATTTTTTTTTCAATAATTTCTCTCCGCGAATCATATTTAAGCCTTTACAGTCCCACTTGCGAAGAATCAAAAACTGGCTCAAGAAATTGAATATTAAAGTAAATCAAAATAAGAGTCTTCACATCACATTCACATTGAACAGAGAGTAATTTGTCCACCTGTTTTACATAGCGGTATAGAAATACCTCAATTCAATCTGATGAAATACTTAGAAATACATAGAGACAAACAAAAAAATGCAGTTCAAACCAAAAATAATATCCCTGTACTGGCTAATTGCATCGTTGAGCCTCTGGAATTGCATTTACAAAGTGATTATAAAGCTAATATAGTGTTACCGATGTCAAATTTGAAAAACTACTCCAAAAGTAATCTGGTAGATACTCCAAAGATTCCTGTCGAAAGCAATGATAATAATTATTAATACGCTATAGTATTTTACAAATTCCAAACTTCATAAGGACCCAAACTTACCTACGGTGGAAGGAGTTTTTGAAACAGAAACAAGAAATTACGCAAAAATAATAATAGACCACACCAAACTGCTAGCCAAAAAGTTGACAAATTTTATTTTTGTTATTTTCCTTGAAAAGATTTAAGCAAATGAAATTAAGCCTAAAAAAGAAAAAAATAATTTCTCACCAAAGTAAAAAATACAACTTAATCAACCAAATTGATAATGAAAGTAGATAGATTTTGTTAAAAATTGTTATTGAATGAATGAATTTATCGTTTACTGTAGATCTCGTTTTATTTGATTTTTATCGCTGTGGTTTAACACTGCACAATCAATTATCATTAATTTTTTTTTAAATTATTAACAAAAACTTTTTTTTTTTTTTTTATTTCCATTTAATAATGTCTAAAGAGAATTTATTAATTCTCATGTTGAGACTATACATTTACAAATTTAAGTTTATTAATAATTTTTAAATTTTTTATATAATTTAAAATTAAAATTAAAATTCAATTCATATTCAAAATACTGTAACAAATTGTAATTAAAAACGAAGTAAAATAAACCAGAAAAAGAAGTGAGAAAGCAAATAAAAAAAAAATTCACTTGATGTTAAAAAATCAAATAGAGAAGAAAACAAAAAAAAAACAAAAACTAAAAAATTAAGATTTAACTACTATAAATCAAAATTTACTAAAATACAATTAATACGAACTATAAATTATAAATTAAACTATAAAATCAAAATAGAAAATTGATAATACTATTCTTAATTTAAAACTTGATACGATTTTGTGTTATAGTTTTTGAATATTTTATTAATTAATTCATTCTTTAGGTGAAGTTTATCTAGTACTTTTAACTCAATTTCTATACTGTTGTACGATATTATGCCCAGGTGTATTGTTGTTGATGTTCCAAAATGTGATGTATTTTTCGGGATATATGTATTAAGTTTTTGCTTCTAGTATTCACTTGATGGATTTCATTTCTTTTCGGCAAAACAGTTGTTGTGTGTATACATTAAAATTCTGGACATCTTGGATATGAAGTATAACTTTATGGTAAACTAAATCGCTTACCAGTAGTATGTTGTTTGTCCAATGAATAAACTCTGTTTTTCACGCCAATTATAATTGAATAAGTTTTTTAGTGCCCTATTTTGAATGCTTTGTATTTCATATAAAATTTGCTTCGTTGTGGTTCCCCATAATTTAATTCCATAACTAATATGACTACGAAATAGAGTATAGAAAACAGATTTTTTCATAGTATGAGAAATTAACGAAGATATTCGCTTGAATACATTAGTTGTATGAACACTCCATTTTATATGAGAATCAATCCACAGTCCAAGATATTTATATTCTGATACCATTTAAAAATTTACCATTTCTAAGATTTGATTATTTAGCTCAATTTTCAACTTTGGACATGATGATCCAATAATCATATATTTAGTTTTCTTTATATTTATAGTCAGTTTTTGTGTGGACATCCATTTATATATTTTTTGTAATTCAGTATTCATTTTACATTGCAATTGGTTGTAGTTTCCCGCTCTAACTACTATGGAAATATCATCAGCAAATAAAAAGGATTAAAGTAAAGCTCTTTGTAAAACGATTTGTTGTAGTATTTCGGCGTTGGTTTTCTTTTCACAATAAAGTCACCCAGCCTTTAATGTATACTTATACTTATATATTAAAATTTTATTCTAACCTAACAAAACATAGTAATGATAATAATAATGAACTACTATTATAATATTTTTTAATTATACTTCATTTGTTATGCATAGCTAATAAATTTTATTCTTATATTATTATTATTTTTTAGAATTTTTTCTAAATTTTGACTATTATTGTATGTTCAACTGCATACTTATTTCAATACATACTATTGTTATTTTGGGGTATGTAACTACTAACCACGTATATATATATATGTATTCATATCAGTGTATACTGTAAAATATAATTATATCATAGAAATAAAAATGATAAATTAAATAAATAAATAAAAATGAGAATTCTGTTTTGCTGTTTTCTTCACCATTTTTTCTTTATGTGTGGGTCCTCATATCAGGCAAACATTTTCTTCAAACATTTTTATATGAGATAAGACTTCTTACTAATTTATATATTCTTTGGTATTAGTCTTTTAAATTGAACAATATACTATTATCATTCAGTAGAAGAAAAATTTCACGTTAAATCTAAGTAAATTGACAAATAGTATCTAAAAATTTCGAAATAGTATTTGAAGAACAAAATAAAGGAAAATAATAATTCCTATTTTATATGAAACATGATTTATGCTCATTTTTTCGTATTTTACCTTAAAACAATATCTTAAGTTAATTAAATTTAATTATATCTATATTATAATAGAATTAGTTGTCAACATTTCACCTCAAAATTATTTAATCTATTCACCAAAAATGAGAGAAAGTTAATCACCACACCACGACTAGTACACCATCCTATTTATACAAATGTGTTTTATTTTTATACCTATTCATGGTTTTTTATTTTGCCAATATGCGAATTAAATTCCTATAATTTTTCAATAAATTCCAAAAGTTTTTATTTTGTGTAATGCAACATTATTATTAATTATTATTTATATATACCTATATGTAATTAAAGTAAATTTAAATTTCCATTAAAAGAAGGTTCTCCGTCGAAAAGGTTTTTAAAAACTCATTTACTAATTTATTAGTAAGCCTTCTTTAAATTTTCCAAATAAAAATACTCGAAAAAATTTTTAGTAAAAAATTACAGTACCGTACTTAAATCAAGCACGAAAAGGTAATTATACCTAAGTTACTGTCAACAATAAAACAAAAACAAAAGAAAAAAATAAAATTTATCTAAATGCAACAGTGTTCTTATATCAGTTAATAAAAAAAAATTATATTGATTTAATATAGGGATAGGGAAAAGGTAGCAAGGGTATGGTAATTAAGAAGTATTTTATTTTTTCAAACCATTACTTACTTCTTCTTAAAACATGACTGTTTACTGATTGATAGTGAAAAATATCAGTATATTTAAATCCCTGTTCTGTTAATATCGTTTAATTTGGCTTTAACTTGAACACTATAATTGATAAATAGGGGTCTCTAGAATTTCTCTAGAATAGAAATCATTCAATTCAAAATAGAATTAAAACATTAAAAACAAAATCAAACAAATAATAAAAATCAAAATATAGTACACCCTGTACAAATAAAGGGTACAAATATTTTTATCAATGTTTTATACATACAAATATATTAGGTTCTATAATTAAAATTGCTAACTCATCAAATATAGAAGAAAAAAAAAATAATAACAACAAAAATAATAAGGAAAAAGAAACTAAACAAATATTTTGGTAGCCCTGATTTATTGGAATTAATATACGATACACATGAAAACTAATTTGTTCACTTTAAATAATCTCAAATACTCACTCCTTTTGATTTTTCTACAATACAGTTACTAACATTATTTAAAAATACTCTGAAAGTTTGAGAGCTTTTAAGTCCTATATTTTTTTTTGTTGTAGTCAATATCAATGTAGGTACGTTTAACATATTTAAAGAATTTTATTTTACTTAAATTAAATTTATTTGTTGCTATATCGTTGTCGTTGTTGTTATTACAAGTTTTTTGTTTTTGTTTTTTTTTTTTATTTAAATAACTACTTTAGGTACAAATTAGGTCTATACAAAGGTGAACATTACGATGTTGTTAAATTTAGTTAAAATATATAGAATAATTTATTCGTAACTATTAAACCAGGTGTTTCATTTGTGGGTATGGCAATCGGTGTATTATATTATAATATGGTTGTATTCATATATGCATGTATTCGTTGTTAGGATGCCAAAATAATAATATATGTACATAAATATAGTGAAAATATATGTGAGAAGAAAGGGATGGGGAACTAAAATTCGAGGTCCAAATATGTTGTTTACATTTAGGAAAATAATTTAAGATGAGAAAATTTACATTTAAAGTTGTTATCCTTTTTAGTTTACTTTGATAGTTTCTTTTAAAGTTTTGAAATATATTTATTATTTAATTCATTTGGAAATTCATAAGGTCTGTACTATTTGTTGGGTATATTATGAAATATGATAAGGTTTTTAATACTATGTTTGAATATTAAATGAAATTCCTCTTTTTTTTTTTACTGCCTCGTTTTTCAGATGAAAATAATTTGAGTGAAAATTCAATGTAATTGTTGCGAGTTTTAAGCTATTTATTACTTCCGCTACTTTCCATACACTAGACAGGTGTTTTAACCTGCAATGCAACGTTAATTAAATAACTTGACATAAGAATACATTTTTTGGGCAATTTTTATTAAGTAAAATCCAGCAGTTTTTTGTTATTGAGATTTGTTAATACTCCATTCAGAACTTCCTTCGGTGTCACAGATTTGATCCATTCATCTAGGATATTACTACTTCCACAAATCGAAGCATCTGTTTCAGCTGCATTAGGCTTGAATATCTTTTTTAGGTGGTTGACAAAAGCTTCCGCTTTTTATTTATTACTCCTCGTCCATTCTTGGTTTGATAATTTTATTGGGGAATTAAGACCCCTATGTTTATTTGATTTTTTAATTTGTTTGTAGCCCTCCCGTAAAGAATATTAGTATCTTTGCAAGCCATCAAATTTTGCATGCAAATGTGAACTGATTCCTCTTTCAGTTCTAAATTTATCGTTTTAGTTGCAGTGTGTTTCTACTTAGTATATTTTTATCTGTCGAATCACGCTATTGCTGCCATTTTCTCCTGGCTTTTTTTATCTTTTATTATCTATGGATGATTTCTATGGGATAATTATTCATGGTCCTATACTTTACTTTCTTAGTGTGGTCTCAGACTGAATTTTGTATTGTTTGTATAAACTTTTCTATTATTTCGTCTCAGTGGTTATATTTTGTAACCTTACCCTTAAACTTATATTTGCTATTTAACTGTATTTAAAAATTCTCACAATTTGTTGATTTGTGAGTCAGGATTCATTTTCCTTCCTTTCTTGATTATAGCTTCATTCAGGGTTAGAATTATTGGTTAATTATCTCAAGTGAGATCAAGACTTTCTTCTACGTCAATAAAATTAGCTGATATGAAGCTATGACATCCAATAAATTTACAATATTCATAGGATCTGGGTTTTGCAGAAGAATGAAATTGCAGCCTAATATTCTTATCGCCTTCCTAAGTTCGCTGCCTTTTGTTGTAGTATTTCAGGATCCCCAATCTGTGTTCTTAGCATTGAAGTTCATGAATCTTTCTTCAAGCTTTTCAAATAGTATTTTTCTATTAAATTATATCTGGGTGGGCAGTAAATCTCTCCAACTATTAAATTGTGTTTATATGACTACTATTTCTAGTTGGGTTGCATATTTTTCGGAAATTTTGATCTTCATAGTGGTTTATGCTGTCTTTTATATACATATCTACTATAACTAAATTTATTAATAATATGGAAAAAGGTTTTCAAACTGATGTCGTCTATACAGATTTTAGTAAAGCCTTCGATCTTCTTCCACATTGCGTCATTCTCTTAAAATTAATTAAAGTTGGATTTCCACCGTCATTTGTGAAATGGATTGAATCTTATTTGGCTAATCGTAATAAGGTATAATTAAAGTATACTGTACGATTCAGAGCAGCTTCGTCAACATCATTCGAAGCAAATTCAGGAGCTCCTCAAGGAAGCCATCTAGGTCCCATTCTATTCATAATCTCTATTAATGACGTTGTCTCAGTAATAAAAAATAGTGAAGTTCAAATTTATGCTGATGACATGAACATTTTTAAGAAAATCACATCACTTCGAGACTCAAGTTCACTTCAAAATGATCTCGATAATTTCTTTGCATGGTGCCGTAGCAATAACCTTATGCTTAATACGAATAAATGTGTTGTGATGAGTTATCATAGGCGTACCAGTTTCTTTTCAAATATCTATTCACTTAATGGACATGTTCTTGAAATAGTTAGGTCGATCAAACATTTAGGTGTCACTTTCGACGAAAAACTGTCTTTTAAATTCCACTATAATAATATTATTAGTAAGGCTAATGTTAGGTTTTATAAAGCGATGGTCTAAAGAATTTGATGACCCTTATATCTTAAAATCGCTATATACATGTCTTGTGAGGCCACAACTGGAATATGCTAGTCAGGTCTGGTCACCCTATTACGGAATTCATATTAAAAGAATAGAAGCTATTCAAAAGAACTTCATAAGATATGCACTTCGCCACCTTCCTTCATCCACTTGTCCTGCCTCCATATGAATACAGATTAAATTTGCTACATTTAGCTACATTAAAAACTAGGCGTGACGTTGCTGATGTTCTTTTCATCATCCAAGTAGTGAAGGGGAATATTACGTTCCCATTTATATTGAATTCTGCCCGAATCTCCAATAACACTCGACTCCGATCACCTAATATTTTCACACTTGTATTTCATAGAACCAACTATGGTATGAATGGGCCTATCCACAGAATGATGATAATAGGGAACAAATATAAAAACGTGATTGACTTATCACTCTCAAAAGATGTGTTAAAGAATCGGCTATACCTCTGTAATCAGAACCCTTCTAACTAACCCCTCTAACCATTAGGCAGTAAACTTTTGTTAATTTTTATTTTTTTTTTAAATCTTTTTATTGTTTTTAAAATTTTGATTCTGTTAAATTTCAATCTTATATTAAAAGAAAAAGAAAATAATTATTATAATTTGTTTGAATTAAACGAAATAAAATAAATAAATAGCTAACACTACCACCATTAGCTGCTAGAAAGTGACGTTTGTCTCATTTCCAAAAGTCATTAGTGAAATGACTTTTGGAAATGAGACAAACGTCACTTTTCTGTTCTTTTAGAAATACTTGTAGTTCTTATTTTCTATTTAGGATACCATTAAAGTTCCAAGTTGCGATTCAAACTGACTTGTCTCTAACTGGTGACAATTGGCTACGTAAAATATTTTTGTGATAATAAACAACTTTAAATATAAAATCCTAAAACAAAAATGGTGTAAACACGCTGATGAAGGAAAGTGATAAAACCGTAAAATAAAGTTGGCTATCTCTGAAACTCCCAAGCATTGTACGCTGACTGAGAAAATTTTAGCTGAATTTAATTTCTTTATCTGATAAACAATATGTCTCACATCAATGTTGGTTAAGTTGAGACTTCTATTATTAAATTTTAAAATGTTTTTTTTTTAAACTCCATTTTTATTTACGTCTGTCTTAATATAAGACCCCTTTCCTTACATTTTGGGTAGAATATAACTATACAGTCATTTTGTTATAGTAATTTTTTCTATAATATTAATTTCCATTTTATTTTGTTTTTTTGTTTTATTTTTTTTTTTAAACTTAAAATCTATTTATAAATCATGTGGTCTGTATTTTTTCAGGCGTCTATTTCTTATTCTTCATTGTTGTGGGTTGATACTTTTTGTTGATGATATGTCTTTGACTTGTCTTTTTCATTTCTTCATTTATTGTCAGTATTTTTAAATCACAGTGTAGATCATCATTTCTAACATACCATTCGGCTCTCGCTATCGTTCTAATTACTTTTGATTGTGCTCTTTGTATTACTTTAATTTTTACTAATTAAACAAATTAAAATTTATTTTAACCGCTTTAATTAGGAGTCAGACGATAAAATTCTGTGATTCAGAATTTTATCGTCTGATGAAGAGTATAATTATGTGAGGAATTATGACATTATCGTCATCGTCTTCATCATCAACGCTCTACAAACTCCTAAATTTTTAGAATGTTGACAGTTAACGTTGACATTCTCAACCGTTATAATTCTTCAATTTTTACAGTTGACATTGTCTTTCTCAATTGATTGAACAGAACAAATGCTCGAATCGTATACAATTGTGGTTACTATACTAGTCAGAGTCACTATCGTAATCCGCTTTGTATATTTTTAATAAGGTATAGAATTTTGTAATGTGATTAGTGACTCAAATCACAAAACGAAGGTGGTAAATAAAGAAGTAGTAAAAATATTTAGAGAAAAATAATTATTTGGTCAGTATTTGAATTTACTTTTGATCAGTATAATATGTTTTAGTATATATGATCAGTATATTATATAATTATAATTTGGTCAGTATAAAATATAAGCAGTCAGTATAATTTTAATTATTGGTCAGTAGAAAATGATTTTTTGGTAAGTATTTTTAAACATTTTTGATCAGTATTCTAATTAAATGATCAGTAATTTAATCAAACTATCAGTAAATGAATCAAATGATCATGAACAATATTTAGAGTACGATAAATATTTTAAATTACTTTTGATTAGTATACGTTTTAGCATATGATCAGTATATAATTATAATTTGATCAATATGAAATAAAAGCGGACAGTAAAAGTTTAATTAATTGTTAGTTTGTTGCATCATTAATTTGTTGGAAAAACATTTGGTTTTTTTTTGTCAATATTTTAATTAAATCGTCAATATTTTAATCAAATGATCAGTATTTTACTTATAAAATGAACATGTTAAATGTTCACTGTAATTGACATTCTTTTGACATATTTGTTTTTATTGTTGTTTATAACATTTTTACACATTTTTACACAAGTAATGAAGATAATAGATCCGGCGTCAGGGAAGTTTGGCCCGAAATTCTTATACATTAGTTACTGTTCGCTTATTAAAAATACTTCCTACCTAATAAAAAATACTGAAAAGGGAATTAAAATAGTGAATATTCAAATAAAGTACTGAGCTGACATTTTTGGAATGCTGAAAAAATAAAATATCAAATTTATAAAGTAAATTGTTAAAACTGAACAAAAGTGTATCTTTCATCTTATATCTCTAATTGTGGAGACATTCAGTATTTTGTATGATAATTGTATATATAAGCAATATAATGACTTGAGTTTGTGGAGGAAAAACCCAAAGGTAAGTTATGTATGACAATCATAGTTATACTCTATGAGTATCTATCTGTATCGACTAGCATTATTTGAGACCTACAAGTTGTTTGTTAGGGTATTTGGATCAGAAGCTAATTTGTGTTTGGTATTTGCAGTTTGCACTTCTGAGTTCGTCTTTTATGGTTTTGATATTTACGAACTATGGTGCGCTTGTTATTAGTCTTAATACTTTCAATTGGAATCGCTGTAATATTTCAATATTAGAATTGCTGGTTATACTTCCCACCGTTGGATTCCATAAGTTCATATACAGCTTTAAAATAACATTATCAATCAGAAGCTTGTTTTGCAGCGACATTGGTGAGTTGCAACTAATCATACAATACATTTTAATTAATTCCAACCCCAGTTGTTTTATTTTGCTTTGGATATGGATACAAATAAATTGAATTGGAATAAGTTTGTTTCCATTTTTAAAATGAATTTAAAGTAAAAGTACAGAACTAGGTCTTCCAGATTTTAGCAGTTACTTAAAAATTTAATTTTTACATTTTTTATATAAGAGATATATATATACATATGTAAGATGTATAGCCGAGATTATATTTTTTGATAGTAGTAAACCATCAAAAAGACTTCAGGTAGTGCTTGAAGATACATAACAATATTACACTGTTTTATTCGTTTTATCGTCTTTATCCGTCTTTATTGTGTATCTCAAAATTTTATTTGTCTACTTAACATCTCATGATTTTTACATAGTTACGACAAGTCAAACTAAGTCAGTTTTTTTTTAAATATTGTTAAACATTTCAAATTTTCATTTCAACTCATCTATATATAATTCTTCGACGGTGTCAGCATGTACCGCTATAATTTTTTGTTTTAAAGAGAAATATTGTTTCTCTTTCATGTATACATTTTGTTTTTAACAAAAACGAAGAAGAGAATTTGCAAACAAATTGGAAGAAATTTTTTTCTTTCTTTCTTACACCTCATCAAGAATGCCTTTAATATAGAGAAAAAAAATCAAACTTTACTGAAATTGATTTAAATGACATCGGTATACATTTTTTGTTATTTTCTTTTGTTGCTTTTCTTCTTAAAACATCGTAATAGGAAAGAATATTCATTAATAAGAAGATATGCTCTAGGGTGGGGAAGTCAAGATATTTTTACTACTCCTTTTACAAAAAAACATCATTAGTTAAAGAAGCAAAGAACTATTATTTTCTTTATGTAATCAGTTGTGAGAAAGAAAGAGTGCGAAAAAAATCAATTAAAAAACCACTTAATTTTTGCAATGTAATTTTAAATAGCCCACGGGAAAACACATTTTTAATGTGAATGGTCGTCTGAAATTTTGGAAATCGACTAGAAAAATGGTAACCAAAAATTGACAAATAATAAAATTTTATTTCAGTGCATTTTCTTATCAATGGATATCCTTTGATAGTAGATGCGTATGCGGCTTTACATTCCCAATCTTTCCCCTTTTTATTTCAATCTACTGAGAATTGTTTTTCTTAAAGAGAAATTGTTTTTTGTTTTATGGATACATTCATACATTTCTTTAATCCAAACGAAAGAGAAAAGAAAAAATAACAACAAAAACAAACAAATAAATGTCGAATGAGCACGTAATTCTTTCTGTTTCCTCTCCTTCTAAAACAAAATGGATTAAAAATATTTAGAATAATAATTTCAAAGCTATTGAATACATTCTTATTTACTTGAAAAATATATTTTAAAATAATTTTTTGACTACATTGATTAGCGTAAGTTATTACGTATTTTTTTATGAAAAATAATCAAAAAAACTTTAATCAATTTATATAATCAACTACATAAATGTTGACGCAATAGCATTTAGGGCAACGTTTACATATCAGATTTTATTTGATAAAAGTTATTTATTTATTTATTTATTTAAGGGTTATTTAGCTCAAATAAAAGCAATGATTTTAAATATATAGAAATTAAAAATTATAAACAAATGAAATAAAAAATACAACAAAATTAAAAAAAAAATGCAAAAATACATTTAAGAAAAAGTTGAAAAAATCTTATAAATGTAGGTAGTTTAGTATCTACTAATTGTTATTATCAATACTATTATTTATAACAATCAATATAACAACAAAAATAATCAAACATTAAACAAAAAGTTCAGCAAATGACAAGAGTCGATTTCGATTTAAAGGTAAAAATTAGTTTCCAGCATTTTTCATTTCAAAAATGTTTGATGATAATAGGATAATACTCTATTTTTTTCATTAAACAAAGTCGGATGTCAAAATTTGTGGAACAACGTTTACAGGACAGTCAAACTTTCAATAGTACAAACTAAATCTTGATGTCTAAACGTTACCTAATCGTTAGTACCTAATTTTAGCGGTTCTTTATTTGTAAATAAAAAAAAATAGCTAGGTATATTTGTTTACTTTATTTTTAATATTTTAGTGTTTTTTATTTAAAAAAAAAAATAAACAGTATAGATAAATAAAAAATGTACCTATGTAATATATGAATATATCCTATATCTATCTATTGATATTTGATATTGTTTTAAAATTTGATTGTTGTTTTGTATTTTAAAATAAAAAAAAAAGTAGTTTTTAATTTTTTGGTTTTCCTAATTTATAAAAATAAATAAACAGTAAGACGACAGTTTCCCGTCCGAGCTGCCTTTGCAATGACCATCAGTAAAGCGCAAGGTCAAACTCTCAATAAGGTTGGTATTTTACTTGATACACCAGGTTTTTCACTTGGACAACTATATGTCGGGATTTCGCGCACTGGGAATAGAAATCATTTGAAATTATAACCGAAGAGAATAGAACTGTTAGAAATATAGTTTTTACTGAAATATTAGTAGATTAAATATTTCAATCTATATCAATCCAATTATATAGTCTGTCTGCTAACCTACTAATTTAACTAAAGTATCAAATATTACTAAAATATTGTTGATAGGGGTATTTTTGATTTTGATAATTTATAATGCAGTACAACCTAGAATGCTTTAATTTTGATTTTTCACTATATATAACGGTAGCAAAAAGTTACGTAGTAACGGGTATTTAACTAGTTAAAATAATTTTACAATTTCATTCTTGATCAATTACTTTTAAAATTTTTGATATCCTGGATGTCTACACTTCTCCTTCGATTTTAAAATGATAAAAAAATATTTTGATATTTTAAATTTATTCTACTGAGGCAAAAATATTATTCAGAATTAAAAAACACTCCTACAGTAGCCAATTTAAAGCTTAATTTTTCTCAACAGTATAATAAAATTTTCAGCAAATATTTCTACTAAAATTTCATATATTCAGGAATCATATTCAATTCTTCCGTTCTTTACTTCTCCGTTTATTTTTTTTTTTCATAGAGCACTTATCTTAAAAATAAACAAAACAAAAAAAAAATTTTCTATTTCTGTTTTTTTTTTTTTTTAATACGCGTACATTTATGAAAAATTTAGTAATTTTACTACAAATGTTCATCTCTCGTTATTAATTTGGGTCGTTAAAATATAGAATTTTTGTCTAAAGAGACTCATATGTGAGTTAGAAAATTTTATTTTTTTCACATACACGGGTATATATTGTTGGTATGTACACATAAGTAAACATTTACTTTTGAAGATTTTTATTTTTGGGACATATGAATTTGCCTGCACGCATTTAAATTATAAATAGAAAAAAATAAAATAAAATAACTTTTGCATGTGTATAATATATAATAATATAATATACAAAGGATCAAAAAATCAAATTTAAAATAGGTACACAAGGATAATCAAAGTTAAGGACGTAAAATTTTTTTATTTTTTTTTTTTTTATACTTTTTGGGCAGGTAAAAATTACAATAAAGTAGAGAAAAACATTTTTTTTTTTTTTGTTAAGGAAATTTAAATTAAGGTTCTTTAAAGGTAGATAGGTATATTGTATGTACCGAAAAAAAAAAAAACTAAAATAAAAATAGATAAAGTTTATAGTTAGATGAAATTAATAAAGGTCCTTTTTTTCAAGAATACCTAGATGTCACTTTAATTTTTTACATTTAATTTTATTAGTAAAGATATTCATTTCTTTTATATGCTTTCCCTCCTACCAAGAGATTCTTCAAGTCAAATAAAAACATTAAACATTTCGAAGAAATAAGAATGTATACATATATGCATTATATTATAATATATATATGTATGTATGTATATATAAACATAATATTGATGAAAAATTTTATGTTGATTAGATTTTTTTCAATTTTAATTATATTATGGAATTGAATTAAGATGGGAGGGAGGATATTCAGATACAGATTTAAAGAGTAATGGAATTGTGACCTTTTTAATATTACTATAATATAAGTACATCAACATAAGGTTAAGATATTTGGCATATTAATTATAAGTTATTACTTTGTCTCAGTCTCCTTCTTTTTTCTGGTATTAATTTATATCATTTAATCAAATAGAATTTTTCAAAGAGCTGTTCACTTATGTTAAAATTAGAATTATTAAACTAGACTATTTTATCTACTCTACTAACATTATGGTATATAAATAGTCTAGTAGCAGCATGCTTTTTAATTTATTGTCTAACGATGATGGGTTATACGAAAAATGTTTCAAAATGTTATGTCTTTGATAAACATCTGATGTGCTTATGCTCTAAGCATTAAATTTGTCTGTATTATTCTTAGTACTACGATTTCAAATAAATCTTTGCTTCCTATATGAATATCATAGTCAATCAGATTTTTGTCAACATTTAAATCCAATTTATTTCTATACATTTTGTATATCGTTATTTAATTGCTTCGTGTTACATAGCTATTAGATTACTATTATATTCCATTTGCGTACTTTGTGGTACTCCCCAATTTAAGTAAAAATAGAAAGGTAAGTAGAAGTGACTATATTAAAAACATCAAAGAGTTCCGCTTGACTTATTCTTAACAATAATGTGAAAATTAATTTTTAAGATAAAATTTGCTCTACCATTTATTTATTTATTAATTTATTTATTTCAATTTATCTCAAATAGAGCTAAAAAGCTCGTGTACATTGTGTACATTATAAATAATTTAAGAAATATAAAAAAAAAATTATGTATATCAATGCAAAAATTTAAATTAATTGAATATATATATATATATATATTTAAATCAACAAAAAAAAAAAAAACTCAAAAGTAAGAAAAAACAAAAGAAAAATAATGAAAATTTAAGTAAAAATAAAAAGAGATTTAAAAATATTTAGATATGAAATTAAGCCCTATATTTATTAATGATATTTCTTTTTGTGATGCTTTTAAATTTAATTATATTCAGATTTTTTATGTCATCTGACAACATATAGTACGAACTGATGGCAATATTCATGACAGGTACCAAGCCATTTAGACTACCACCAACCGAGATGCGCATATGAGTTTCCGTTCTTGTGTGGTGTTGATGTACATCACGATTGTTGATAATTGTTGTGTTTGATTTAATGCAGTTTTTTTTGTAGTCTATGTTTATGCAGCATTTGTATTAAACTTCTTGTGCAGACCTTTAGTACGTCTTCTTAAGGAGAGTCTAAAAAGATTCTTTATTGCCTTGTTTTGAATTCTTTGCAAGAAATTTATATTTTTTTGGTAATTCCAAGTCCTTAATTTAGCACACTGTTAAATAGGCTGTAGAATATTGATATTTTTAAGTTACGGGGAATTCTATGTGATATTTTTTTAAATTTTCCTGCAATTCTTCTGGTTTTCAACATAACTTCGTTTATCTGTGTGTTCCAGTTCATTTCTTCGTCTATAACAATACCTAAATATTTATAGTTTTTAACTCTTTGTAACTCTTTTTTGTCGTAAATAATATTTTCATTTGGATTTTTAGCTTTTATTAACATATATTTTGTTTTGTTTGGATTGACAGGTGGTTAATGAATAGACATTCAGTTGCTAATCGTTGACATGTCTGTATTTATTGTATGTTCCAATTTTACTAAGTTATCTTCACTCTGAACCAAAATTAAATCATTTGCATACAAAAAAGGTTTTCCGCTTAGTCTGAACTTTGAAAAACTGCTTATGTAACATCCAAATAGTACCGGTCCCAAAAAGCTACTTTGGATAACTCCATATTCAACATTACTTGTTTTACTTTGAATCGATTCCCATTCTGAATATTGCTTTCTATTACTAAAATAGTTTTTGAACCAATCGTATTCAACTGACGAGACGTCACATTCAAACAAAATTCATAGCAAAGTTTTCCTATCTACAGAGTCAAATGCTTTGCGTAATTACCGACTTCGCTCTGGATATAACTTACTACATCAAATAGTGCAGCCATTGTATTCGATTGTCTCGTGAAACCATTTTGTAGGTGGCAAATTAACTTTAAGATATTGGGAAAATTGATTATAAACATAAGTTTCAATTATTTTCCCAAAAGTTGACGATATCGAAATTGGCCTAAAGTTGTTCAAGTCGTTTTTATCAACAGATTTATTATAAACAGGTATTACTTTATTTATTTTTAGAGTGTCTGACATGATACCTTGTTGCAAAGACGCATTAATTAATTTCATAATTGATTCAGCTAATTCATTAGAGTAATACGTAATTTTGGTTCAACTGCGGACACATCTAAATCAAAATAGAAAATTCAAACAGCAGAAATGTGAGTTCTGGGACAAATATGTGGATACACATTAAGAGAAAAGAAACATCAATTCCATTTTCCAATTCAATAATCTATAATTGAATCAAGATCACCAATTTTATTAAAAAAAAATTATTTAACAGCCAACTCGCTACATTCCATTTTTATATTATATTATATTGTAAACTATACTGACGGAAGAAATATTTTAAAGAAAAAATAAAAATTGAAATATTTAATAAAAATTTTACTTGTCCATTAAATATTATTAAATCAATTTAATTAAATCTATATTAAGTCTGTATGACAACTTCACTAATATGCAAAAATACTACAAAATCTCTATAAGTACTGTTTAATCCAATTCAAACTATAAACAATAACCCTTAACAAAAAAAAAAGAAAAAAAAAAAAAAACAAAGCAAAAAAAAAAGTTTTATTCAAAACACCCGTTCCAATTGTTGTGCAGTGACTTATGTATTAATGCAAAATATTAAAATTGGTAACATGTTAAGAGTGGCAAAGGACTGTAGTAAAATAGTGAATTTTTGCAAAAAAAAACAAAACTAAAATTGTTGTAGATTATACGAAAAAACTTTGAACGAAATTGTTTTGAAATTGATAAAAAACATTTCTATAGTCACCATAAAATTTGTTTATTTGTTAATAGTTTTGAAATAAAGATTCGCATGTTGTAATATTGGAGAAGAATAAATTTCTGTAATCTTGTACGTAGAAACATAGACAATTATTTATTCTCAAATGTATGTTTTGTTTACTACTTCTTTCCACAAAAACAAACAGTTTTTCTCAGCACAGTTCATATTTTTATTTTCCTATATTTTCATATTTTGTATAAGTAAGTTACTTCAAATATTTTTTATTCATACTAATTGAGTCTCGCTTTGCCCTACATCCAAATAAAAATGTTTTTACAAAATACAAATTCTGCTTATGAACATAACTGTTTGTAGTTTTAACATAGCCAATCATCATTATTACCTGTTAGTTCTACAGCTCGGGGGGACCCATAATCTGGCCTATAAACCTTTCCTCCATTTCGTTCTACTTGGGGTAACTGTCCTCCATTCGTTAGTTCCAATCGCTCGACATATGTCCTTGTCAAGTCAACTTGATATTAGTCTGTTTCCTACTGTAATGACCACTTTTTTTCTTTTTGTATAGATAGCCCAAAACATTAAGACTGTTTATACGAAAAGGTAAAAGGGAAAGAAACATGTCAGAATGGTTTAGCTATGGTGAGAAAGAAAAATTAGGAAAGGGGGAGGGTAAAAGTGAAAGAAAAATTTCTTGCCAATCTTATGGTCTCTGTGCCTTAATAATCTTTTTAATATTGTGTTTTTCAATTAGTGTTTCTACTAGCTCCGCGATCTAATCTACTGATCTAATCCGATGATCTAATTTGATATTCAGCGTTATCCTTTATTAGAGACCAACTATTTTTGCATCCATATGCTACCTACATACTTACTAGCCCCTCTTCATGACCGTACGTCCAGCACGCAAGATGAATGGCATGAGTGGCGTGCGTCATAAGGTGATAAACTTGATTTATTGTATGGCCATCTGGAAATAGCCAAGTAGCTTTATGAATATTTGTATGGGGAAATTCGGGAGTGCGTATAATGCGCCGCTGCAAAGACTCATATGCTTGGTATAACGCTACATAGAAGTCTTCTTTCTCTTTCATCTGTTTCTTCATTTTGATCAGTGGGAGCATGTACACATATTATTAGACGATGTAATAGAAGGTCCCTCTAATTCAGCTTACAGTTGCAGCTTCCAATTGCCAATCCGCATACAAATATGCGGTGCTTTTTATATCACCTATAGTATATATCGAATGTTTGTTTGCTCATTATTCTGGATCCTTTTCATGGCACCTGTAACGCAGTGATATCAGCTTTATAGTGCGTGAGGACATTTTCCAATATGTTACATGCATTTGGGCTGTGTACTGTTCGACCGTTCCAGGTGCAAATTGTAATATCAAAATTGCGTAATGAATTTTCAACAATGATTTTATAAAACTATTAAAAATAGACAATAAAGAAAGACAATATAATACAAAAATACAAATCATTACGAGTTCCGGATTTGTTTCCAATCAATCCATCCATATCCGAGGATTGTTTTAAGCCTTTGATAACTACATTTTTTTCTGGGCTAGATGGTTAACCTGATAGGTCAACCTTCAATCTGAGGGGGTTGTTTTTGCACACTTACAGTTTTGGACTATGTATGAAGCGGATACTGTATAGAATAGTTTTCGGAGGTCACCACGTGGAGGTAATGTAAACAGCTCAGGAACTTACCAGTTGTGCATGTGGATAATCGTTCAGTCAGATGTTACCCTGTCAATCCCAAGGCGAACCGGACCGTCCAACTATAGTCTTATACATTTTTAATTTTCATGTCCTGTTTAAAATTTAATTTGGTCTTTGTATACGTACAAAATTTTTTGTGCTATTTAAATTCTATTAGTAATAATTGTCGAATATAACGAACACTATCATAATGCTACGTAATCAGGTGTTTTGTACGACGTCGCATTGTTGGATAAATTATTAGTAAAATATTGTTAACTGTAGTAGTTGGTAATTCACGCATTCAAAACGTTTAGATTTAAAAAAATCACTTAAAATTAAAGAATTGAATTTGATTGTTGTTCCTATTAAACGGTGTTAATGTCAAAAATTAGATTCAAAAATTTAAAAGTTCAATTTTATTTGTATTATAGAAAATTTCAAAATTCTCAAAACACAAAAATAAAATATGTATATATACAAACATATATAAGATAAATCTGTGTTTTATAATGCAATGACATTTTTGCTTTTAATTTTCCAGGAAGTTAAGTGGAAAATTGCATTTTATAAAGTTTAAGTTTTCATTTTATTTTACAAAAATATTTTTCACTTGAAACTTTACCTTCAAGGAAGCGATTTTTTTTTATCTTATTTTTATTTCCGTTTTTCTTTTGTGTTTTTTTTTGTTATTGTGTTAATAGAAACTCCCTTCAGTTAACAGTTTTGGTTTTATCCTCTTAGACATAACATAGATAGAAATTTGTTTATTTATACTTTAATTATTCACATTTAGCTATACATATAATATTTTATTTACTCATATAATTGTATATAATATAAATATAAATGTATATAATGATGTTATGTGATAATATTGTAAATGTATACGCAAAAATTAAATTTTAAATGTTGTATAAATATTTTTGTTTTTCGATTGTAATTCAGCATTAAATTTGTAACAACACTGTCAGGCTATCAATTTTATTATAGAAGTAGAAATAAATAATAATTGGAAAAAAAGAATCTCATCTTTATAAATCATAATTTATAAATTTTACGAAGACTATTTTATTGGTATCTATGTAGTACCAGTGTTGTAAAGGTATTTTAAATTTAGCATGTTGTTAAGCTGCTTTATGTTGGAATTTGTCTATATGACTATTATTGGGCATTGAGCCGTACTAGTCCCAACCATCTTGGATATGTTAGTATTTAACATATGCTTAAAATATAGTTGAATAAGTATCTGTATTAACATAATGGCAATATATTTCTTGGTATTATATGTATGAACTGTTTGCAACCTTTAATGATAACAATTGGCAGATAATAGGAATAAATATACTTCTACATTTGTAAGTAATAGTAAGTAGGAATAAATACAGTTCTATACTTGTTAGTAATAGTAAGTATTACGAATCAATACACTTCTATACTTCTTTATAATAGTATTACTCAGTGAGAAATATTAGCCTTCTGGGGTGTCAGTATTACTGTCCAAAGTACATTTGAATGATATAATATAATTGAATTGACTCTTGAACTAAATCTCACCAATTTTGTCAGTTATTGATATTTCTATAACATTAACCTATATACATTTCATTTTGGTTCTACCAAAGATTATCCACACTACACTTTATGCATTATCTTTGATTCTACAGTACAATAATTTGTGGACATAAAGTATAAGATCGGAAATTAATATATTATGTATATAATAGTCTGTATATACAAATACATACAAAATATAATCAAATCTTTTATAATTATATCTTATAAGGGTATATAAATAACAGTAGTATAGAAGTCATCACATAGTGTTTGTTTGTGTACTGAAAAATTTACTAGATTAACTTAATTTTCTTTTGTTTTGTATTGGAGTTTTTATTAAATGAACAGAAATATTTTTAATTTAATAAAATTATTGCATTAAAAAATAAAAATAAATTAACAAAAACATTTTTTTTTGTTTTTTGAAAAAATAAAACGGACACTGAAACTATATATATGTATATATTTTTATTGCATTTTTCATATTTGATGTTTATTATTATCTTATAGTGTCCTTCAGATAACTTTTACAGAAATTTTATGCACAGAAAGGCAAAAAATGAAATTCGAATGACTTTTTTATTTTAAATTTGTTTTTTTTTTTCTGAAATTTCAAAATTAAAAACTTTATAATTATTTGAAATTCTCAGGAACATTACTTTAAAAAACTGTTATCAAACGGTTACACAAATTGTTACAAGTCATAAGAATTTAGGAAAAATTTGAGGTGAACTTAATAATTAAAGTTAGGGAAAAAGCAAAGCTTGGACGGGGCAATAGATAAAGCTGTTTAACCGAAGGTTTGATTCCCGGTTAAGTCAAAATTTTTTATATAAGTTTTTCGACCTGGACCTGGTACCTTTTTTTGAAATAAATGACAAAAAAGTGTGATAGTATAGTTAAACTGCACTATACTAGTATACACTTAAATAAAATGGAACTACACTATTTAAGAAGACTTAGTTCCTAATGACAGTATTAATTGTTTTCAACATTTTGTTATCAGAAAAATTAATAAATAATACTGTAATAACATAGTTCCCACATATAATTAAAAACTGCTAGTACCGTACTTACAAAAAAAACATACAAAAAAAAAATATAACATGAAAGATTAATATAGTAGGATTATTATTAGTAGTACTTTAATATAACAAAATGCCAAAACGTTCTGCAAATAGACCTTCAAAAATTAAATCGTAAAACCTCCGTCATAATGACAGGATCAAAATGAAAATAAATCACAACAGGCTAACACACAGTTACCTCTTTGATGGCCAACAAACAAACAAATCTGCATGTAATTGTTCCATATGATCCATCATCATATTTTTGAGATTTGTGTCCCTTGTACAATAATTCAAGAATTGAACTGGGTATCACAGGGTTGGTAATTCTGAAACAACTGATACTGCAGTAAAGTCATTGAAATAATAGAAAAAAATCCATTATCAAATATAACACCATGAGCGGTTTATTCAAATTATCTTTTTTCATTTTAGGTTGTAGTTATTAACATAGAATAAGATAAGGCAATACTAATTTGGTAAGGAATAGAAATAGAAAATGTATTATTAAGTTTGGTTAAACTATTTTTAAGTAAAATTAATATGAATTAATTTTTTTTGATTAAAAAAAAAACATAAATGAAACGTAAGCATACTTTGGGCTCGAAAAAATCCAGGAGGTTGATCGGGCCCATCGTAAAACTATATAAGTTAACTAATTAATTAATATTAGTAAGATTGGATGTTTATGAAATTATTGTTAGTAAATAACGTAAACAAATGATGTTAGTCAATTACTTAAAACTTTGTTACTGTTCGAACATTTTAACGTATTAATCACTATCAATAACAATTCAATAAAATTTGTTTCTACACCAAATTATATCCATTTGAATATAATTTGAAATTTCAAGATATTTTTAACGCCGGAAATTAGAAATGGTAATGAACTCAGTTCAAATTTTTCGAATCAAGAACAATTCAAGTGCAATTCAATGAAATTTTATTTTTACTCCTTGAATGTGAAAATCTTCAACAAAAATTATACGAAACTGAAATATAAAATTTTTTCTACTTCAATTCAAACTAGACGTTCTTACTAGACTACAAAACTATCAATGTATATAAAAAATTAAATTTTTCAATAATTAAATATTATATTCAGTAGACATATGGAAAAAGTTGGTCAATAAACTAATTATAAGTCGATGTAAGCATCAGTTTATTGACCAACTTTTTCCATATGTCTACTGAATATAATATTTAAAATTTTTTTTACAAGATTGAAAAATCGAACATAAACAAATGCAGGTTCGGCTTAGGAGAAGAACAATAAACCTTCTTCTTCTTGTACTTTTCTTGTACGCTTGCAATCTTTATTTGTCGAATTTCCAATCAACATTATTTTAGTTTTTCTAATCTAAACATTCTATTTATGGTCCAAAGTGTATTATAAAAAATTTGTTAATCTGAAAGATATCCTTGAAAGACCTGTTATTATCGTCATCATCAATGTCCTGTAATTCCATCTATGGGGCATAGGGCAGAAACAAAATCTTTCCATCGAATCCTATCTGCGGCTAAGCCCTTCAATTGTGACCACATTCTTTGCCTTCAGGCGCGACGTGTACCCTGGCGATTCCATTCGAAACATTGTTTTGCGATGTTGTTGAAAGGTTTTTTTAGAGTATACAACAAATGTTATTACAGAAATTTCAATCATTCTAGGATAAATTTTTGCGAATATACCATAGAACAGTCGACTTGTATACACTTAGCCGAATGTTAAATTGCAAAACGCCAATTCGCCTAATACCTTTTTAACAAAAAATACATTTCGCAACTTTCCATTTGACCATTTTACAAATGGTTGTTTGGCATAATGAGACACTTCGCAAAAAGATATTTGGCAAGCAAAATTTTTCTAAATTCCAAATACTATTTGCAAAATATATGCTAAATATATTCAAAATCAGGGTTTTACGCCTTTTGCAGAATATATATAGCTCCTAATTCAGATTCTCTCATATACATAAATATATATAAAAATTCTGTAAAAGGCGTATATGATTTTGAATCCAATTCTAAAATCCTTCCTATTTCACAATCTCACATATATATTTACAATTCATACATATGTATTTTTGAAAAATCGTATAACTCTGATTCTATTACCATTATTTGTTTTTGAAATCATCAAAATCCGACCGATTCAAAATTTTTTTTATTCGTAATTTTTTTTTTCAAGATTTTAAGTCATTCGGGTTTTTGATATTTTCGGGATTTTTCTTTCAAGATTTTAAATCAGTCGGAATTTTTATTCGGGAATCTTTCAATCGGGATTTTTTTTCGGTTTTGTTTTCTAATTTGTTATTGTGGATTGATTTTTTTATTTTTTTACTTGCAGTGTTGTTATTAATTTATTGTTAAGTGGATTTTTGGGAAAAGTATTAGTTACAAAGTGTCCTATTTGATAAATAAACTATTTGCAATATGGTATTTTTGCTAAAATGAAATTGGAGTTTGATATATAGATTTTGCGAACAGGACCGCTCCCGAACAGTCATCATGCCATAGATTACACCCTCATTTAACATGTTTTGATAATTTATATTGTTAAAAACTCTGTCTAAATACAAGCTTTGAGTAGGAATTCAAATAAATGTACGTATAAAACAAAAGACTTAGGGTGACCCGAGTTAATACAAAATAAAATATTGAATTGAAATTCAGTGAACATGGAACAAACTGAAATAGAAAATGAGCCTATTGGTCTATTGAAATAATATTATTTAAGTAAAATTATTGGCTTTGATTTATTAAACTAAATATTTTCTTAAGCCTTGTATTAAAGTAAGAAATTGCATTTTTGAGTTTTGTACACTGAGCCTTACTCGAGGGTTTTTTCAGTTGAAGATACAAAATTGTTTTATGTTTGTCGAAATTTCATATTTTCAACATAAGTTTGGTCTGCCTCGACGTCTCACAATTTTTTTTTTTTTTTTCATGTTTTGAGAATTTATTTTTATAAAGAAAAAATGTTTTTAATTACAAATACGTCATATTAAAGTGTAATTCATAACAAATATAACTATTAATCTAGTTTTAAAGATTCGGTTGGTTTAAGCATTTGCATACATAATCTCTAGGTGTCTTAGCCAGTGTAAACTATTGAATTTAATAAAGATACAAATTTTTTTTCATGTTTTCTAAAATTTAATTATTGCAACGCAAATTTGGTCTGCACCGCGGTCTTATACTTAAATTTAAAGATTATCTTGGTTTGAGCATTTTCATTGATCCACTCTAATAGTCCGAGCCACTGTATAGTCTTTTGACTTTAATTTTGGTAACTACGTCCACTTCATTACGTCCACTTTATTACGTCCACTTCATTACGTCCACCTCATTACGTCCATTTAATTACGTCCACTTCAATATCTCCAAATACTGTATAGTACTAGGAAATTAATGACCTACCTCTGTTAAAAATAACTTTTTAATTAAACTGTTACATTTAACTGTTAACTATAAGCCTTTATAATATTTTCTATGGATTTTTTATTTTTTTTCTGATTAAAACTAGACTTTAAAACAGACAATAATTAATCTCAAATTTAGATTTATTTACATCCTATTGCAATAACTGTGTTACGGTATCTTAAATTTTTTTAACTATATTGTAAAACACTAAATGATTTGTTGAAAAAATTAATAAAAAAATATTATTCTGACAATTTTACACCACTCTATTAATAAACATTGTGTAAAAATTTAAACTGTTAAAATTCGTATTTCACCATGGTGTATCCTTAAATAAGGAACAAAAATCTAAAATTAGAACAACAAAATTAAAATACAAATAATAAAAACAAAACAAAACAAATTGAATAATAAGAGAAAGTTATACAAATTCAAAAGAGTAAGTTCGTAATCGTATTGTTTGTGTACATTGTGTATATATATTCATATATATATATATACACTTTTATATAAATATTATATACTACAATAATATAGTATATAAAAATGGATTAGAAAATTTTTGAAAATTTTTTGGTTTACAGATAATGCAATTACATGAAAATAATGCAAAAGTTTTAATGATAATGTCCATCTGTTTTTAAATTGCCATTTGCAATATATTTTTTTGTTCTTTTTGTTTTTTTTTTTTTTGTTGTTACTGTAAGTTTGTAGGAGTTCTTCTGTTTGTTTTTTCTTTTTTTTTTTGTAATTTGTACAAGAAAATAATAAAAAAAAAAAAAAAATTGAAAAATTATATAAAACACAAAAAATAGCATAATAAAAGGTAGAATTTGAAATTTTATAAAGAAATTAAAATTTACAGGTTGTTTTCAAATTAATTTTAAATATTTCGAAATTTTCTTTGGCAATTTGTTCCCAATCGTAAGTATATTTAAAAGTATATTTTTTAAATTCAAAATCTGTTTAGGTTTTTATTTTATAAAATCAAACATTTTTAAAGTAAATTTGTTATAACTTTGAAAAACACTGTATGGTTCGTTTAACCCTTTGGGAGTCAAGAAAATTTTTATTTTCGACTAGTTTTATAAAACTAAAATTATATACGTTACTGATGTATATATATTTTTTTTTTTTTAATAATGGATCGATGTTGTTTTAATTATGAATCAAAAATCAATTATTATGTGGTATTGAAGAGTTCAATCACAATCACAATCATTTTTTTTTTGCTTTATTAACAAAAATTATGTTTAAATTATGTAGATATTTGTATAACAAAATTTTATCCATTGAATTATTCATTATTGTACACTTCAGCTGGGATGTGAAAGGGTTAATCGCATATTATGGTCAACGCACAATGAAATAATTATAAATAGCAGTATTTACCAGACAAGATACAACAGCCTCAAACTCACACGCTGATAAATACACCCAGTGTTTGATGATCCAAATAAAATTCCCAAGAGATGAGTTAAGTATACTTTAGCTGTATAATTAATCTAAAGGACATGATTACACTGACTACTCACATATCACAGTATTTATTTATTTTACTTATGCTTAATTCAAACATATTACAATATTTTAATCTTATAAAACAGATAAGACCATATACATATGATTCAGTAGATTACATCAAAGGCAAAGTACAAAAAATGTTTAATATTACTCGGTGCTACTGCAAAGTTTGGCTGCTCAAAATCAACATCAACAAATGCGAGACAATCTTGTTTCGTAACACGGTTGATAAAACTGGTGTAGATATCAAAAAACACTGGGAAGAATTTGATATAAAATCCGCATAAAATGTTATCTTAAATAATAAAAAAGTAGTTAAAGACCTAGGAGTGCATTTACATCGTAACTTAAATTATATTGAGCAAATCAAATATAGTACATTAAAAGGTAACAAAGCTTTCATGGCTTCAAAAAAACATTTTTACAACAAAATTATTAGTAAAAGAGTTAAAATTATATGTTACCAAACATAATTAAGACCAACGTTTGTATATGGTGCACCAATATGGTACAACATCAGTGCAAGCTTAATGGAATTTCTCTGAAAATTTGAAAGAAAGTGCATAAGAGTTTGTAAGAAAGCCCAATTCCGAATACAAGCATTACTATACTCTAATAAATACTTGTACAAGGAAACAAACATAATTAGAATCGATAATTTTATTATAAAACTAATTCGAAGACATTATGATGAAGGACAAAACACTCCGGAAAATGGTTAAATATCGCATATGTTCTACCATAATGAGGAGTACATCAAAAAGACCTTGCTCACGGGTTTCATAGCTCCAGAGCATTTTATCTATTTAGATAAAAACGATTATATTCAAAACCGTAATCATGTCCCTCTATACCATTATAATAGACGGGCTACATGTAAAGCTATTGATTACAACCCGGGCAATATTAACGGAAAAAATTTGAAATGTCCATACCAGATAAAGACAAATTAATTAAAATAAACTATTGGTGGTTGGAAAACTCTAATTATAATTAGCACATGGTATAATATACATTATTTTTTTTATTAGATTAAGCAGTTTTAGTTAGATTAAGATAGATTAAGTAAGGCTAGGTTTTTAATAAATAACTATTGGTTTTTACTTCCTACTTTTCCAATAATATAATTCGAAGACAAAAAAACTTTGTAAAGTTTGTACATAGTATAAAAAAAATTCCTGGAATTTTGCGTATAATTAACATAAAAACGAAAAAATTACTTAGATGTTAATGAAATAAGAAAAACAGGTATTTAGTTTTTGTAAATTTTTGTAGGCTAGACTAGTGTAAGAATGTAAAAATAGTGGGAAAAAATAAAATTTATATTAAAAAAAAAAAAAAAAATTTACATATGAAAATAATCAGTGAATTTATCATCTTTGTTTAGTCGTGTATACGAAATGTACTTATCGCAGACAAATTTTATTTTGTTAATACATTTTTGATTGACTGATTGATTGATTAATTATTTCTGTATAAATACACATATAAAACATGTGGCGCTTTTCCATTTCAGATGTAGCTCATTTTACACAAAACAAACCTTCTTTATTTCTTTTTTATTTAAGATAGAAATTTATTTATACCCATTTCCAACACAAATTTGACTTGTTTTTATTTAATCCAACAATCATAAAAATTTGATTTAATTGCATTGTTCCATGATCCAGTCACTATAGGCTTTGTCTATTTTTTTTACAATTCTAAGTCCATAAATCAGAATCATTGTAGATTTTACACACTTTTAGAATTGCTGTAACAACTTTATCAGCTTACATTAATGGCCACTAAAGTTTTCAAATACCCTGTATATATATATATAAAATTGTTTTTCTTTTACAATATAGCTACATAATAATATTAATGTATGTGTAATTGTTAATTTACAAAATTTGTATGTACACATGTATGCATACACTACTAACCAGCCTTCATAATCAAATTATAGTTAGAAAAATTGGTCCATAATATAATAAAAATTCACATGGGTGTAATAATATTCCATATATATGATGTTCATAACCAAAGAAAAAAAAAAAAACAAAAGAAAAAAAAATTAGTAAAATAAAACAAGTATAGAAAACCACTTTTTATTTACAAGGATACGAATATCCTTTATAATAATATTTGATTTTAATCATCAACATCATTTTTATACCCCATAATTATAATCCATATTACTGTAATTTAGTCAGTGTGTGTGTGTGTGTGTTGGTTTTAGTTTTGTGTTAGTTTAGGGTGTTTAATTGTATCTCTATATTTCTTTATTATTCTTCATATTAAAATGCAATTGGGAGTTACAGAAAAACAAAATAAAAACACATTTATTCAATTAAACTACACAATATTAACAAATAACCTAAGTAATATTTGAATAATTATCATAAAAAGTTGTGTTTTTCGTTATTTTTGTATATGTAGATATTTTACAATATGTGAAAATATACTTGAGAAAACATTTATAGCATGTACGAGACAAAATGGACGAATTATATTTTGGAATGGGCTGAAGGAAGAAAATTTTTTTATTATTTTTTTTTTTTTTTAAATTAAAATTCCATTAAAATATTTTGTATGTGTGGAGAGACAAAATATTTTCTATTAAGTTTAACATTGTTGGAAGTTTTATTTTTTCTATTGTCCTTCTTTTTTTCAGAATAAATGGACTGATCTCTGGGGCGCGATTATTAGATTACATAGTAGTTTTTTTGTTTTTTTGCAAATTTATAAATATTTATTTAAATAACTAGTATTTTTATTTTTAATAATAATTGTTGTAAACATTGTTTTAAGATATCCTTCGAATCTATTTTCGAGATAAAATAAATTAATTTAATCAGGTGTGTTCACTTATTCACCTGATTGAGTAAATTAGATTATTAAAAAAAAAGTTGATAATTTTTAAAGCTATTTTACGTGTAATTTTGTGGCATTATTATTTGTTATTATCTTGTTAGGAAGCCCAAGAGAATCAGTAACATATAAATATAATGTCATGTTTAGTAAATTCGAATTCGAAAAAATTATAAACTTTATTTTACCTGAAATGTAAGATTTTTAATGATTCGATTAGTCTATTTAACATTGAGATGTTACAATTCCAAATGTAGAGTGTTAATTAAGTGCTGAAGATTCAATTAATACTGAAGTAGGCGTGAACAAAGCTTGTTAGCCGCAACCAAAAAAAATTTGAATATTAAGTATAGAGTTTTGCAATACTATGTTGGACTTTCGCGTTTTAAGTAATGGTATTTCAAAATTTAGCCTTTTTTGTAAACCCACAAAAAAATTACAGTTTTTAGTACAGGTAGATCTAGTTTAATACTACCTTTTGTTTTGTTATAGCCCTCGTATCTAGAATTTCACAAGACTATATTTAAATTGTTCTACCTGTTTCGAAATTTCGACTTACATTCGAGAAAAACAAACTGATTCAATAAATTTAAAATCCATCAATTGTCTCATTGCATTTTGAGCAATAGGAAAAAAAACACTATTTATTTATTTATTTTAGAATTCTCAAATGACCCCAATTGCTGGTACAGAGTGTTTAATATAATATAATAAAATAGATCGGTGTAAACTAAATTCAAAATATACAAAATCTATAATTATAACAGACAAGCATTTAAGGACCTGCGCAGTAGACACCTTGTCATTTTATCTCGCTTCTCCTTAATGAACTCAACTCATATTAAAAGGGAAACTCTTCATTTACGTAAACCTAATGCAATTTTTTACATAAACCTCAACAAAATATTTCCATTAGTTGAAACAAGTAAAAACTATCATACTATACCTACTTTAGCATTGCCGTATAAATGAGAAAGAAAGAGAACACAGCATATGCTTGCCTAAATTTTTATATACAAATTTTTATTGGGCTGACGAAAGATGAAATTTTATATATGCGGGATTATTATTTTATTAAGTACATAGTGAGAAAAAAAGTTCGGACAATAATTAAAGATTCTATATTGAAATTTTAAACAAAGACAACAAAAAGTAAATTCCCACAGACAACAAAAAGTAAATTTTTTTATGTTAAAATTTAACTTTTAATAGATACCACGATAAATAGTTTCATTTTAATACGAAAAATTTATTATTTACACACATTCTATTTGAATTTTATCTTATTAATTTCGCTACACCTTTTTGTTTCCTATATTTCACTTCATTCGTGAACATACAATTCTTATTACCGTCTATTTCTAACAATTTTTTTTTAAATGTATGGGTGTGTTAGCAAAAATACATATCCGAGTTTGGCTTCTTATTGTTTAGAAATTCTTTGCTTGCAATAAACCTATTTAAATAATACGTCAAATAAAAACAAAAAAACAAGTTCATCTAAAATAAAAAAATATAAAAACAACAAAAACAAAAATAGAGTATCTATAATTATAATAGCCATGCATTTAAGGACATGCGCAGTAAGCATCTTTTCATTTTACCTCGCTTCTTCTTAATGAACTCTTAATATGTAAATAAGTTGTATATATGGCCGAAATGCGCATACGGGTTAAACAAATTTCTATTTGGTTTTATAATATTCAAACTTTTAAGTAAAATAGACCCATTTTGTGTCATTCAACATCTTATTATTTTTATACTGTTCTGTATAATGTCATTATTATGTTCTGTTAAAAACTTTTAATTTGGCTTCAACTTAAATTATAATTACAAAACAGGGGCCCCTAGTACTAATATAATTCAATGTAAAAAGGGCAGGATAATATAAAAACAAAACAATAACAGTACCAGCAAGATTCACTTAATATTCAATATTGAACATTAATAAAACAAAAATAAGATATATCACTATAGCTAAACCTACTGTACATACTTACTAACTACATAAACATATTCAATTTAATAATTCTATTATATACTAGATTTTAGAAAGATAATATACATTTATTTCTATTTTGAATTTTTTTAAGCTATTAATATCTTTCATCGCACTAGGAATTGTATTATACAACTTGTATGCTCTATTATATAGGGATGAACATTCCAGCTGCTTGCTATATTGCCATACATATATCCAAAATTTTTAGACCTATATTAAATGGCTTACATCAGTTTTCCTTAACAGCAGTAGAATACAACTTGAAGATAACTTTGTCAAAAAGCTAGAAATATTATTTTGGCCGACGCAAACAATGACAATATAGAAAAACAAATAATTTTATTAGAAATGCAAGTATATACAAACCAATACCGTAAATATTAACTAACGTATTTGGATGCTGATAAACGTCAACCAGGCAGACTATTAAAGCTTTGTAAACTTTGTAGGAATAGTTGACCATTGCGATGTGTAATATGCAGACAAACATGGTTAGTCATAAGAAAAAGGAAGAAGACAAAGAAGACGGAGATTGGAGTTAGAATTAATATCGTAAAACATAGTTAGAATTAATATCGTAAAACATAAATTATTTCTTGTATAAACAGTTATAAGTATCCAATCAAATTTTCGTTCCTGGTTATTAATATAAATTCTTTCTTTTTCTTTTTATGTTGCTAATTTACTAATGGCTTTTAAGTGCTTACTCAACCCATCACTGCAAGCTTGCTATAATGTTGGCTTACTCTTCTCTTCATCTTGCGCTGTGAACCACTTCTCCTACGGTTCTGATATATGTCCAATTTCGAATGTTTCTAAGGCATGACAATTGTTTTTTTCTGATATTCCTCTTGCCTTCAATCTTTACAATAAATATAAATAATTGAAGTAGTTTGTACTACAGGTCTCGTCTCATTATGACCCATGATGATAGTCATCATACTCGTGATCTCACATATGATGATACTCATCATACTCATGATCATTATACTATATAATTTTGACCAAAGTAGCTTACTTTTCTACATTTGACATTTAGAAGTAGTTCTCTGTTTATTATTCTCAATCTTCTACGAACTTCTAGGTTCGTGAATCTGTCGATGTAAGAAATTTTCACGATAACACCACATTTCGAAATCTTCTAATTTGTTTAGCGCAGCCAGTTTCAATATCCGTGTTTCTATAACATTTAAGAGTACAGACCAGATAAAACATTTTAAGTACCTACTGCAATCTAGGTTTGATGGTTATTTCACGGTTATATAGTAAATTTTTATATTTTACGAAGGAACTTCTTGTCATTTCGATTCAACATTTTACTTCTTTATTTCACGTCCAGCTTTCATCGAAATAACAATATCAAGATATTTAACGCTAGAAACGCGTTCGATGGGTTCATTGTTGATTATGATGACACCATATTATTGTTTTTTTTACTGACTTTCATAAACTTTGTTTTTTGAACGATCATGTACCGTAATAATTGCTACATGTTCATTGATTTTGTCATCTAGATATTGCAAATCATCCAATTTGTGAGCTATTATTGTCAAAGTGTTTTTTAATTGATATTAAAATATTTTCACCTTTCGTTATATTATTTCGTATTTATTTTGTTCTTTATTTACCTCTTAGTAATTCTAACAAGTTAAGTATTTGCCAATAAAGCCATATTTAACTAACACGCGCGCTTTCCAATTTAACTTTCAATTTCTCCTAATACTCTAACCGGTTCGTCTATAATATTCTGTTTTGAAGAAATTTAGCTGTAAAACTTTGATCTACGTGTACTCGACTTGTTTTAGCTCAATACATTTTACTTTTGTCTTTGGGCTTAATATTATTTTTTTCTGTAAAGCTGTTCATGTTCAAATGCAAAAAAAATTATCAAATAGACAATTTATTTTGTTGCTTTTAATATCCAAGCTTGTAAGCCTGTTAGTAACCAGTCGTATAAATGTTTTTTTATATTGATATTATCTAATAAACAAGTACATATAATATTTAAATATAATCGGTTGTTTTATATCCAATAAAATAGAATTAAAGTTTGTTTTATATCCAAAAATTAAAATATCTCTTTTGAATGGAGAAATGTATTTATCAATCGTAATCATTGCCCCAATGTAACTAAACCAGTCAAATCCTCAACAAAGTGCAAAGATAGTTTCAGAATATTTTTTTGCTTCTTAATTAATTATTATCATCATCATTGTCCTATAACCTCAGCCATGGGCAGAGTTTATTTTTTTATCTCATTATAATCAATTACAAAAATCCAGCATGTACCAACTAACTTTTTTTTACTTTGATTGACATTTCATTTTTTTTTTTTTTTAAAAAAAGAAAACAATTAAACTCTGAAAGGTCAAAAATATTAATTTTCAAATATCCAAGTTTCATTAAACTTATCAATTAACACCACAAATAATTATAATCCTTTAAAAACAATCAATTAAAAATTTTTTGCAAGAACATTAAAATTTTATTTAGAAAATAATCCATCAAGCCTCATATTCTACAATTCATTGTTATCCCGACAAATTAATGATTCATATCAGACAAAGTGGCCCATATTTAATTTTTGTTTTTTTTTTTTTTTTGCTACACAGAACTTTATTATTACATTGCTCCCAGTAGTCATGTTCAATCTAAATACATTATAATCTCTATAGACTTACTTCAGCTATAAATGCTGGTTATTAAAAATGTTTTTATCTTCACGATTTCCAATTTATTTCTAAAATAAAAAAAATAAAAAAAAATAACAGCAAACAACAATACAGTCCGAAATAATATATGTATATACTATATATACTATATAATTTAAAAATAAAAACCAAAAAAAAAAATAAAAAAAATGAAATAAAAAAAACTGCATAACCCAACAGTTAAATCCTGTCGTCCTTAATTTTAATCCTTATCGCCGTCATCATCATTGCTATAATCATAAGATTTTTTCTTTTACTCTTTTAAATTACTCTAAATCCAAAAATGTCCTGTTTTAGTAATTACTGTAGACGTGAATTTTTTTATTACCATTATTTAAATATCTGGTACAATGCGATTCTCTGTAGCTCTGATGAGTTTTGATGCCTTGAGGCATAAATGAATTTAATATAATGTCTACTAGTACATTCAATATAGATATTTTTTTTTTCATGTTTTTGTTTTATTTGTTTTTTTTTTTTGTTTTTTAGGTACAATTTTTGTTTTTTAATGTTTGGATGATATTTTGTTTTGATTTTTTTATTTTTGTTTTGGTTTTATTACTCACAATTTAATGTCTTTCTCTTTAATATTGTATATGTATATAAATGTATATTAGAAATTATATATTTAGGGTGGCTTAAATAAAAAAAACAACAAAAAAACAAAAACCTACACTTAACATAAGGTACCTATGCAAAATTATAAATCTCTGATATCTATCTATATCAAGTCCTATTAAATGAAATTGTGTATGTGTATAGTTGTATAATATATTATAAGATTATAATATATCTATTACTTTTATAATCAGAGAATTTATGTATAAATTTATCTGATAGGGATACTCGTACAATATATCGAAAATTAATTTCTTAAATTTATTTAAGTTTAATTTTTGTAAATTTTTTATGTACAATTTCCGTCCAATCAAATGAATTTTAATATAAAATGAAACAATTGAAAAACATGGAATATTTTTGGATATAAATTTTTAAAATTCGGACTTAAATTGAGACTTCGGATCACATTGATTGAAATTTTCATAAACTACTAGAAAATTATTTTTACATGTAAAAAATTAATATAGATTTGGATTGTTCAAAATAAAAATTGCTATCAGGGATACTTAAATAAGTAAAACAACTTATGCAATTAAAAAATACAATACAAAACTTATTCGAAAAAATATCCGGGAAAACTTCCCAATAATATTATTTGTAGATAAAATTATTGTTGTTTACTTTATCAAAGTTTAGTACAGAATAGTGAATAATAATAAGTTCAATTACCTAGTTAAAATATAATATACATAGTATAAATATATGTGATGGAAAAAGACACATTCTGTTATTAATTATATTGTTAACTGCAATCATTTGTGCACTTTTGTTGTCATTGTAAATTACTGTTGGTTCGCTAATTTCAAAGTTAATTTCTTTTAATACTCCTCTTAAGTATATTAACTCTTTAGCTGCTTCAGTTAAAGCCAGGTATTCAGCTTCAGTGCTTGATAATGCTATAGTTCTTTGCTTTTTGCTTTTCCATGATACAGGACATCCAGAAAGATTGAAAACATATCCAGTATATGAACGCCGATCGTCTACACTTGAACGCCAATCTGCATCTGTGAAACCTATTGGATTGGTCTTATCAAAAACCTATTTGAGACCATAGTGTGCGGTGCCCTTCAGGTATCGTAGTACTCTCTTTGCTGCTAACCAATGTGCTTTTCCATAATTAGAATTGAATTGACTTAAGAAGCTAACAGGATGTGCTATATCAGGCCTAGATGTTATAGCTAGATATAAAAGTGATACAATTAATTCCTGATATGGAATATTTTCTACTTCATCGTTTTCCTTTTGGTTTTGTGGACACATTGCTTTCGATAATCTAAAATTACATTCTAATGGTGTTCTTACCGCATTGCATTTTTCCATATTAAATTTTTTCAACATTTTTTCTTAAAATCTTTTTTGTGTTATTATGATAGAGTTTTCTTCTTGATTAATTTCGATACCTAAACAATATTTGGCTAATCCCATGTACTTTATTTCAAATTGTAATTTTATCCATTTCACAGAATCTATATTTTCACTTGCTACAATTAAATCATCTACGTAAACTAAAATGAAAATTATTTTATTTTAATAATTTTGCTTATATAAGCATGGTTCATGTTTTAATTGAGTAAAGCCGTAATTTAATAATTTACTATTTAATTCAATGTTCCAAGCTTTGCCACTTTGCTTTAATCTATAAATAGACCAATTTAATTTTAATATTTTGTTTTTATCTAATTTAATTCCTTCGATTTTTTCGAAAAATTCTGGTATCTCCATATAGATATCTTCTTTTAAATCTGCATTTAAATACGCAGTCACGACATCGAACTGGAATAATTTCAATTTCAATTTTACTGCAATAGCTGCTAATATTCTCAAAGATTTCATTTTCGCCACCGGTGCACATGTTTCTGAAAAATGTACTCCTTTAATTTGCGAATAACCCTTCGCTACTAATCTCGCCTTTCGAATTACCAAATTTTCATTCAAATCCATTTTTTCTGTAAAAACCCACCTACTTTCTACTGGTTTTACATCCTTAGGTCTATCTATGATATCCCAGGTTTTATGTTTAATATGTGAATTCAATTCTCGTTTAATGGCTTATTCCCATTCGCAGTGGAAGCGTGCTGGGCCCATAACCCATGTTGTTTACTTTATCAAAGTTTATTACAGAATAGTGAATAATAATAAGTTCAATTACATAGTTAAAATATAATACACATAGTATAAATATATGTGATAGAAAGAGACAATTATAAAATATAATAAACAAAGTACGATATATGTTACATGTTATATTTTTAGTGTACTGTGTTTACATGTAGTTGACGATAAGTATCAATTATATAAAAATTACAAATAAAAAGAAATTTGGTTACCTAGAAGGAATAACTGATGAACTGAATTTTAAAATCATATAATAATTATCTCATTATTATAATAGTAATAATTCAACGGTTCGAAAATTTAATATTAACTTTCATACCCCCACATTATCATCAGTCTATTCATGTACTTGAATATTCAAAAATTAAAAATAAGGTTGTAGTTAAAGATAATTAACGTATTATCATACTAACGTATAGTTAGCAATTCAGGTAGGTATAGGTAGAAAATGACCATTCCAGTTGCTTCTAAAAAACCAATTAGCACTTAATTGTGCCTTTTTGATACCACAACTCGAGTTATCTATTTGTTTTAGGGAATCAATCTACCATTATCACTCTGCCAAATAACTCAGTACTAAAGCCTATTCCTTTACTGAGTTAAAAGGTTGATCATATCATCAATTTCGCTTTAAAAACCTATATAAATAAAGATTAAAAACTCTAGTCATGTTTCACTAATTTTTGCTTTATTATCATTGCTTTATTTTATCTGATTTTAATTTATTTATTCAATTATTATTGTTATTATATATGAGACGATTATAAGTCTTTATAAATGTATACAAATAAAAATTATTAAAATATAATATTAATTTAAATTCATACTTAACTTACAACCAAACCAGTCAAATAATTTACAATAATAAAGCAATTATTTCAATTAGACTAAATTAAACAAACTTAAATAATAAACTCAATTAAAGTAAATTTAATTCGAAGTAAAAAACATGTAAGTAAAAACATGAGAAAGAACAAAAAATAATAAATTAAAAAAAAATAAAAAAACCAATTCTTATAGGTAATACGTAAGTAAAAATTGACCTAGACCTACATTATTTCCTCCTTCAACTAGCAAAAATAAAACAATATATTGTTTCTATATTAATTATTATCTAAGGTTTTAGCTTAAAGTATTCCCAAGGCAGCTTACTAAACTTGCTAAGAGATAATTCACAACTAATAGTACTTGGCAGTGCATTTCATAATATTGCAACTCTGACAAAGAATGATATATGTCTAAGTCTGTCATTGCGACGCGGAACAATTAAATTCACACCCCTGGGTTATCTTCCAAATAACAACTTATTGTATTGAATTTTGTAATTTTTGAATGTCTACTAAGTAAATTTAATTGTATTTTAATATATGAAATGTAATACTAAATTGTAAACTGTTTGAGCTAAATAGTATAAATAAATAAATAAATAATGTGGCTTTAGAAATTATTTTCTCCATATAGTAGATATATCTGTATTTCAAGAAATTTGCGAATGAGTAGACAAGTATCAATTTAGATACATCACTAATTCTATCAAATCTACGACGATTGGTCGGAAAAACGGGTACATGTATTAAAGATAACATTTACTCTAGACAACTCACATGCACTCATACCCGTGTAGACCATATCGCAGTAAGTACAGAATGGTATAATTAATAACAGGATTAGATTCTTCTTTGCCCATTCACTCAAATAATATGAAAATTTCCAAAGCTTAAGAAGTCGTGAGAAAACACACCCAACAGAGATGTGATTTATGTGATCACTCCACGTAAACATTTTATTAAATACAACACCCAGACACTTAGCTTTACTAACATACTCAATAGCACAATTTTTTTCCCTTACTCCTCTTGGGAGCATAGGGCTTCCACTTGACAATTTCCATCGTACTCTATTTCTAGCTGCTATTTTCGCTTGTTCCCACGTTATGTTTATTTTTTCAAGCTCTTATTTTATGGTCCTACGCCAGGTGTTCTTTGCGCGACTGGGTCTTCTTGTGCCTTGTGGGTTCCATTCTTATAACACAATAATTCAATTTAATTTGAGGCAAAGATGTATCAATATTGCGGACATACAGAATCATGGGTTGAGATTTAATCGGGTTCAGTCTTAACCCATTATCTTTAGCCCAAAAGGTAACAGCATCAAGCTCATCATTAATTTTAGCAACATATTTGTGGATTGCATTCACTGGTTCACTAATATAGATGTGAGCGTCGTCAGCATATAACCTACAATGAGCCTCAGATAAACACCAAGGAAGATCGTTGATGAACATAAAGCGGTGGATCCAAAATGGATCCTTGAGGTACCCCACATTGAACTGGTAAACAGTTAGATTTGACTTCATTCAAGTACACAAACTGAAATCTATTAAGCAAGTAACTATGCCTCAATTTAATGGCAGATAAATCAAAATTATAAAAAAAAACAATATTTAAAGAACTTAATCGATTTTGGTTATTACACCATTATCAAAAAAATTGAGACTGATGATGGTGTAGTAACCTACTAACATAACTAGAGTGTTTAATCTTTATTTTTAAAAATTTTTCATCTGTACTCTACAGCATATTCGATATAAAATAAATACCTATATTGTTAGGGTAAGCCTCACCTAAAGTCCGGGGCTTAACTCTAACTAATGCTGGGCAAATAAAATTTTCAATACTCTTTTGTCTCATTTTCTTTTTTTTCAGCTGCAACAATAGCGATTGAACATAATACCAAGTTTGACAGCGACGCTTCCTAGCAGCCAGTGACCCTTACTAATAATTACTCGGCCAGTGATACATACTAATAGTTACAACTACTTTTTATCAGTGCGGGATCTGACTAAAAGTTGTTTGGTTTTGTAAGTTTTGCATCAGTTCAACTGAAACAATTTGTTATTGTATAGGATGTATTTTCGATTCGAATATTAATTTTTTTGAGGCCGAATGTTATACTTTATATTAATTATACTTATTATATATTTATTTTGTATTTATAGTAGGGTTTTCTAACAGGAACGATTGACGACTGATTCTATAGAAATATTTTCTAAGCTAGAACTACAATATATACGCATAGAGATTAGTTCAAGCAGTGTTGAATCAACATAATACTTTGATTAAAGTTTTCTAACTAAGTTTTTTTGGCCGAGTCTAATGCAAGTATTTTTTAACGGTTTATTTTAACTAAAGTTTATCGTACATTTTTTGTTTTGTAGCCTTAAAACTGTACAGTTACAAAAAATAAATTTATGCGACGTTTAATAATCAACAAAATTAATTTTAATAATTTAAAACGTTCCAAAACAAAGTATTGCGAAACATAGTCAATGCCCCATGGTTTGTTCGCAATGCTGATATTGATGGGGATCTCAGGATTCCTCTCATAAAAGACGAAATAAAAAAAATGGATGTACACCATAAAAGCCGTCCCTCTCAACTTGTCAATATCGAAGTTTCACGTTTAACTGACTGTCAAAACTTTGTTAGAAGACTTAAACGGACGAAACCGTTCGAATTGTGTTAGGATAAAATCTTTTATCTTACAATAATTCCTAATGGAATTAAAAATTGTATTAATGGTTAGTCTTAAAGACTAGTTTTAATTTTAACTACAGGATGGGAGTTTTTAGAGCGTTAAAGTCGGCACAGTCTTTCACTGCTATAAAATTAAAATTCTATAATTTGGTTTTTTTTCTTCTTATTTTTTATTTATATTCCAGATAAATCTTCAAATCTTGACCAGTTTTCAAAATCCAAATTACAATATTTTTTTTTTCATTTCAAACTCCCTTAACTTTTGAATCTAAAATTACAATTTATTTTTTACTTCTAATCATTATTAGATATTATTAATTTAACCCGTGCGCTACCTAAGTCTCATATAGGGGATAGAATAGTGTGTAAGGCTCCTCGTTATTAATTAATCTAAATTTTGGTTAATAAAACATTAACTAAAAAATTTTTTTTCAATGCATCAAAATTCGGTAATGGGTAGAGGGTTAATTAATGCAAAACACTCAGTTCAATTCTCTCTCAAATGTCATTGACATTTTTTTAAGAATAAAACTAACAAACTAAGTATTAAAATTAAATTCTACAATAATCGATTATTGTAAAAAAAATTTAAATTCGAAATTTTGAAATTTGTAAATGGTGAATTCAAACTTGTAATCACAAAATATACATAATTTTGTTGTTTTTGTTGTTTTATATTGTTGTTGTTATTGCCATACTTATAAGAAATGTCCTTTTATTGATGTGATTTCATTAAATAAATTTTTTTTTCTTCTCTAGAAAATAATTGATTCTAATCAATCATGGAGTACTGTGTTGTATAGTAACAGCTGTCTGTCAGCAATGACATTTTATTTGTTTTTTTTTTTTATACATTTTTTGCCATCTTTTTTTTCTTATTTTTTGTTTCTAAACATTTTCATATAAAACTTTTTGAAAATCTGTTGGTAGGGAGTAGAGTAGAGCATCAATGGAAGTGTAGCTATTATCATTATTATTTTTATTTTATTTTTTATTTGTCATTTTTATGAAATATTCATAGTTATCATGAAAATTTTCAATATTCTCTTAAATGTTACTATTTACTTTTTTTTTTTTTTAAATTTATTATTTTAATATCGATAAATTGAAGAAATAATTTTTAACAGATTTTTTATTAAACGAAAGTAATTTGGATGGGTGGGGGGGTATATTGATGAAAATGTTTAATTAATTAAAATTTATTTTTTGGAGTATTTGCTCGAATTACCATCGTTGAATATTGTATTTTGTTGTTATTTTATATCAGTACCAATAATTATAGATAGAAACGAAACTGGGATTGATAAGCTATTGGAAAAGTGGTTTTGGTACATTAATTATTTTAAAAGAAAATCAACAATTTTCCGTAACTAAAACTTCTGCAATAGCAGTAATATTTCAACATCATTATCATTACCATTGAACACCAAAAGTTAGGATTAGGTTGGATATAGTTATTTAGTTTTAGTACCTATACATAATACATATAAACATTTCCAGAATAAAAAAAAAATATTTTAGTTCTCCAAATTAATGTATTCAAATAAGATCAAGCCCTTAAACTGATTTTACCATACAAAAATATAAGTTTCTAATTATTTGAATGATCTTTAAATAAAAGATCGATTTCTGTATTAGTAAGTATTAGCTGGAGCATTAGATCAACTTCTTCATTATAATTATTAAAAGCCTACTTTTATCTAAAACATTAGTGATCTAGAATTTCAAGCTAAAGTTGAGGTATAAAACTATTTGTAGAAGAAGTTGATTAAGTTAAGTCCTAGTTAAGAAAAAAATTACATTTTTCAGATTTTATTTCAGTAAATTGGGTAAAGTACGAATTATATCCTATTCTTGATAAAAAATTTAATTGACTATAAGAATGAATTGAATTAAATAAAAATTGTTATAATAATTAATAAATGAAAATCATGATGGCTTACTGAAAATGCAAAAACAAATGAAATGAATAGTCTGCTTGCTTTAAATATCTTGCAATGATTTCCATCTTTCTTAATTATTGATGGATTATTTCTTTTGTCTTTTTTTTCTTTTTTGATAATATAACAGTTTATAAACAATTCAGTTCTATAATTTAATTTTATGATAATTAAAAAATATGTTCATTTAATAACAAACACCCTTTCAAAGCGATTTTTTTGACTGATGACTGAACCAAACTTTTTGTAAAATTCAAAATTTGATGTTTTTAAAATATGCAAAATACTGCGAATTAATTAAAGTAGTAACTTTTTTGCTACGACCATGTGGGGTAAGGTATTTTGTTTCTAATAAAAAGAATTAAAAAAAAAATTATTTAATTTTTGTTTTATATTTCTCAATTTTTTATTACACAAATTAAAATTGAACTATCTGCCAGCCAGTCCAGGATATGGAATTCGGACTAAATTTAAATTAATATTTAAGTGCGAAATAAATATTTTTATTTTTCAGTTTATTAAAAGTAACGAAAACAAAAGAAAATATATATTTTATTTAAAAAGGTTATGTGTATGTACATATACACAAATATAAAATAATTTAAAATGAAATTTTTATTTTAAAATTAAAAATAAATAAATAAGAGAAATTTCATTACTTAATAATAATATTAACATGGTAATAATAATATAATACTTAACATCTTCACTACGAAAAAAAAAGAAAAAATCCAATTCAAAAAATTTTATATTAATATTTTTAATAAAAATTTAATTTAAATATCTGCAATTTATAAATAATTAATGTAATTATTATTAAAATACATTTTTATTTCAATTGATTCAAATAAAGTTTGGAATTTAATTTATGCCGTGGCCTATCAGTTGTAAAAATATTCTAGATGAATCATATTTTGAAGCATTTTGAATTATATATTGTGGAATACAACGTTCTTTGAGAACAGTGTATGTTGTTACATGTACTAATATTAAAAGAACATCGCAAAGAAAAAACTTCGTGTTTTTTTAAGATACAAAGATTTCAAATTTCTATTACAACAATATTACAGAAAGTTTCATATATTATCTTGTAATAATTTAAGGTATACAACATCGCCACTAGTCTTATTTTCTACTTTTAAGGTGGCTAATTTTGTTGAGATAAAAGTATATTTTAAAAATTTTATTTTTGCATACTATTTTAATATTATATTAACCATGATAAGAACGATGAATAAGACAATCAATTGGTTCAAACCTCGGATTATTAAAATTAATGAAGAAAAGCTGCACAAGCTACACAACAAATATTCGAAACGCCCCTGAATCAATAATAATAAATAATAATTTTCTGCATTTATCTGGATGGTTGTTAGTTCGACGGAATATCCAATACATATACAAATTACAATATATATACAAGTTGTAACATCATGTAATTGTCATAAATATAGTATCTGTTTTTTATTGCTTATATATGCCATCTGTCATTTGTTATCTGTCATCTGTCATCTGTCATCTGTCATATGTCATCTGTCATCTGTCATTTGTAATTTGTAATTTGTCATTTGTCATTTGTCATTTGTCATTTGTCATTTGTCATTTGTCATTTGTCATTTGTCATTTGTCATTTGTCATTTGTCATTTGTCATTTGTCATTTGTCATTTGTCATTTGTCATTTGTCATTTGTCATTTGTCATTTGTCATTTGTCATTTGTCATTTGTCATTTGTCATTTGTCATTTGTCATTTGTCATTTGTCATTTGTCATTTGTCATTTGTCATTTGTCATTTGTCATTTGTCAGCTGTCATCTGTTATATGTGTCATTTGCTCATCATTTAATAATGATTGTCATGTCATTCAAGTGTTAAATTTAGATGGCGCCATAGAACTTTTTACTTTTATTATGTCTTAATTAATTTCATTTTACAATTTGAATTTTACAGTAGAACGCTGCTATGATTGTAAAAATATAAAATGATTGTAAGTTTATATTATATAGTTAGATTTTGTTTTCATTAAAAATATCATTTGAATTTAGTATTTCTCTATTAATTGAAATTTAAATTATCTTTTTGACTAACTTATATTATAATTAATTGAATACAATAGAATGTCTAAGAATATTGATTATTTAGAATTATTGAGGTCTTAGGATAATATGTGTTTACATTTCTAATGATGACAAATAAGATGTCGTTAAAATGATCGAGTAAATAACCCTTAGGGAATTGAAAATTTTGCACCTTAATAGAAATATTCTGTTTATATGGTAATTAAAAGCATTCTAATAATTCTAATAAAGGTAATATTGATAAATTAGTAAGCAAATAGGTACATATTTTTCTTAAACTTGAAATGAAAACTCTAATGAAGAAAGAAATGCTAGAATTTATTTTGCTTCCGTCATTTATGGCGGGTTACAAAACTAGTAAATAATAATTAAATACATCGCAACAAATTCGCTAAATTATAATAACAAAAAAATACTCAAAAATCTTTATTTTTAGACCGATTATGATGATTTTTCAACTGTTTTACTTGTTTTAATGAATTGTCTAAAAGTTAGTAAAGAAATGAAGTCATTTTGAAAAAATTGAAAATTTGAAATTTTCGTATTTTTTTGTGATGCTATTCAAAAAATTTGCAAAATTATAAAAACAAAAAAAAACTCTAACATATTCATTTTTGGACCGATTACCATGATTTTTCAACTGTTTTATTTGTTTTGTAATTATTTATATTATTGGTGTAAATTATGGAATGTGTATTTCTAATTTTTTTAATTAAAAAATCATTTGTTTTTATTTTGATAATTTTTTTTAAATCTACTATTTCAGTGTTAAATACATTAATCAGTGGCATTTTTTTTGTTTCATTTTGTTTTTTTTTTATTGTGAATATTTTGAATATTATTATTGTCATTTTGATTAGCACTATTGTCAAACATTTGGGAATAATTATTTGAACTTTCTGGAATATTACCCCTTTTATTCGAATTCGTAAGTTTTAGATTATTTTCACTTTGTTTTTTTTTTTAAATTTTTTTGAGTTAAAACTTCAATAAATTTTTTAAATTCCTATCCGTCATTTTTTCATCATTTTTATTATTATTTTCTGCACACTGTGCCACGTTGTTATCGTAGTCGTCCATTTCTTCGGTTAATAGATCATAATAATTGTCACTATTTTGTGAGATATTATGCGAATTATTATTGCTAGATTGGGAATTATTTTTATTAGAATTGTTATTAGTATTAATATTATTGATATTATTATCTGTTTTCATATTTATGCCAAGATCGGTCGACATTTTCTTTAATTGTTTTATTTCATTTTTTAGAATATCGTTTTCTTTTTCTATCTTACACATTTTTCTTGCCGATCCGTCTTTAACACGAGACATTTTCATTTTTTGTAGTTTTTTTTACTAGGTTTAGCACTAAATAAAATTTCAATCTTTTCATTTATAGTTTTTTTAAGATTGTTACCTTCATTTTCTGAAAACATTACTAAAAATATAGCACAGGACCTTGTTTTTAAACAACACTGCGTACATTTGATCACAAATTATGAACACTTTTTAACTTTGTTATATATATTTTTTTAGCCACTTATAGAAATCTACTGAGAACACACAGTATCTCTAATTTCTTCTTAAAAATTACTACTTTGCATACTTCTAGGTTTTTAAAAAAAATTTTTAATTGATTAAAAATGTTGAAGAGTTAAAAATACTTTTTTTTAATCAATATTTTTGTGTCTTAATTTCTATATTTTTCGTTTTCTTTTTAAGCAGATCACTACACTCTTGCCTCTAGTAATTTTACTGTTATATCTATCTCACTTACAATGGAAAACTTTTAAAAGTTATATTTTAAAGTTTCTACTGTTTTTTTTTTTTTTTTTTAAATTTATTTTCGAATTTCCTTACATGGTTCTCAAGTTTTAAATTTGTGTTATTTTAATTTTAATTTTTTTTTTCTAACTTAATGCAATCAGAATTTTTGTTAGATAAAACTTATTTCGAAATTTTGAAAATTAAAATATACATATAAAATACATTATATACAATGTATATAGGGTGTTTTGTTTTTAATAAATCAATTTTTTTTTTTTCAATTTATCTTATGATTTATATTGGGTTAAAATTTGAATCGGATGCTTATAATTGGCCACTCAACTCATTATCGTCAATTAAAAATAAATAAACAAATAAAATATTGTATTGGGTCTAATAAAGAAAAAACTTCGAACGAACAACCATAATTGATCTTAGTCTAGGAATGTGTTAAATTCAAATACTTTTTAAAAATTATAAAAAAAGTGAAATTTTAATATGTTATGCTTTTTTATATTTCGATCATAGTTCTAGATGTATACTAATTTATATTTAATCGTTTTTAATCGACCAGACCAGATAATACAAAATTCGTATTCGAATTCCGGTACTTGGAATACATTGGAATCAAAAATACCACAAGAATACAGCCTTATTTATAAATCACATCATAATCATAAATCCATAGGGATATCGGGATATACAAGTGATATATTCGTTTACAATACTACAACAATTTTAATACAAAATAATAAATTCAATCTATATTCAACTTAGACGAATTATTTTAAATACATTGAATAAATTACAGAGATATTTTAATCACTGCAAATTATACAATTATTTTGAGTTTATTATTAAAAAGTGTAAAGTCAATATAATTTCTGTGTAATTTGTGATGGGTAACAATTCGAAGTACTCTAAGAATTGGTTCATTATTACCACAATGGGTCCTATATGGAGCATAGAATTGGCCTTATTGGTTATATAAGCCAAAATATACCAAAATATGATTTAAATCCAATCTCGTCATCAAAGTTTTTAATTACTACCCCCTTTGAAAAGGCTAATACCATTTAACCTTCATCCGTCTCTAAAAAAAAGTAACACTAAAGGCCCTTGGGTCAAAATAGACCCATATATGGTTTTATACTAAAAAGCAATTTATTTTATTTTTTTTTTGTTAATTTATCGCTAATAAAGTTTAAATAAAAGAAAACAAAATATTCCACATAAATTCAATCCGATTAAAGTACATAAATTGAAGAAAAAAACTTGCTGTGCTACATAAATATATCTCATTTCATACACTGGTGGCACATGGTATTGGTATGAGTTTTACAGATAAATTTATTACAAATTGTGCACTTTGATGTGTGCTTGTTGTCAGATTTTTGGCAAAAATTGCAACGGCCTCTTTTCTTTTCAGTTTGCTTATTTGTAGATGTCGTTAGTGAACAGTTTGTTGCGTTAGCTGTTGTAAGGTTAGCTATCAAATTTTGGCAGCTTAAAGATCATGGGGGACAAGCTCTTCTAGCCATATGTTCTTTGATCAAAAATTCCCCCAGTATTTCGATAAAGAGTCGTCGTCTATGATGTTTTATGTTGTTCCAATCTAGAAAAACGCTAATGAAAGCGCAATTGCATTGTTTACTGACACGTCTAATATGTTGGTGAAAATAACAACTGGCCATCTGTTTGTTTTCCTTTTACAAGTATAACTAGCTACCTTTTTATCTAGTGTGTCTACGCCGCCTTTGGTCCGATTATAGTCTAAGATTATCTGTGGTTTTTTTCGGTGTCGTTTGCAACTTGTATACTTTTGTGTAAAGTGCTTTGAAAAATAACACTCTTGTTTTTTTTGGTATATAAGACACCATAGTAGTATCCCGAGTAAACGCAAACGTTGACGAAAATACAGGCTTACTTTTTACGTCCAAAAGCACAGGTGGAATTTATGTTTTATTTTTCCTTACGGTTCCAATCATAGTCATTTTGCGTTTCAATAACATTGTCCAAGTTCATACGATGTGAAAAAATTATCAAATGTAACATTTCTGCCATGCAGCTCTGTTTGACATAAATCAAGTACTACGCGTAAGCCTTGCTTTTTCTACTGCGCCAGCTGCCTTTCCTGTATACACTTGAATATTCCAAACGAATGTATTTATACTATCGCTAAGTATCCAAAATTTAATTCCGTATTTTGCCGGTTTATTCGGCATATATTGACGAAACGGACACCTACCTCGAAACCCAACCAATTGATCGTCAATCGTTATATTTTCACCTGGATTGAATAGTCTTGGCAATATTTCTACCCATTTATCCCACAAATCCCGAATTGGAGCCATTTATCCGTATTTCTGCGAGCAGCTCGTGTGCTGCGATCATCAAATCTTATGACTCTTGAAATAACTTTGAATCTCTTGAGGAACATAGTGGCACGGAAAATATCTCGGCCTTTTTTCTCGTCCCACAAGTTTTTAAGTGCTTTATTGTGTGATTTGAACACACCAGCTAATATCAAAAGACCAATGAAGGCTTCCAGTTCTATGGTATCTAAAGCTTTCCTGTTTTCTTGATATACTCGTTGTCCTTCAAAATTTGTATTGTCAATTATAATTTTTTCAATATTCTTTGTAATAAGCAATTGAAAAGCTGAAATTTCATCAGATATGCGATTAGCTTCGTATCTTGTAATCCCTGGAGTAAGATGTATTATATTTGTAGAGGAAGCTCGACCACCTTTAGTGAAGGACTCCTAGAACCATTGAATATTTTTATCCTTGGATAAGTATGATGCCAGTGGTGAATAAATATCATCGTCGGTATCATACGAACTTTCATCAAATTCCACATAATCTGAAGTTTCTGAGCAGGTATCGTTTTCAGATAATAATGCAGCACATATGTCATCTTCGTTCCGCAACATCTTGCAAAGGTTTACAAACGTTTTATTTGTTGTAGCAAAAACCAAAATTATAAAAAAAGCACTTACCCTTTCGTAAAATATATATATTTAAATTAATAAAATATATATATTTACTATAGGTCATTTAAGACCCAAGGAGCTTTAGTGTTACTTATTAAAAAAAAGGTATAACGGTTAATCGTAATTTATTCAAATTTTGTGTAATATTTGTTTACAACATATTTGATAAAGTCATTGAGTTGTATATTTGTAACTATTATATTTAACGAGATATTTGAGTGTACATTTTCCTTTGGTTCGAAATAGACCCGAGGGATGGATGAAGATTAAAAATAAGTAAAGCCGGATTAAGTCGACATTTGTACACATTTATTCATATTTAATTATCCAAATTATATTGTAGGTGTAAAGCATCTTTTAAAGATATCATTTTTTTTTTTAATTTTCATATCATCAGTGCAAATTTGCAGTTCACTACTAAGAATAACTGAAGACACAAAATTAACCGAAATTATCCGGTCCTAAATGACTGCCTTGTGGAACTATTAAATTAGCATAAAAAGATTTCGAAGTATTGTTTTCTACATAAAACACTTGTTCGAGCTATCGCTTGAATATTATTGAATCTATTTTAGAGAAAAATCTGGGATATTAAGTATCCTTAATTTTAGAAGTATTATAATTTCACAATATAATTTGATACTAAGTGTACAAAGTATCTGTTAACCCATTTTTAACGGTTATACTATATATAGTACAGCAAAATAGGCGTCTTTTGGAAAAATTTGCATTAAAATAAAGTTAAAAATTTACAAAATAAAATTATGTGCCGCCATACTGGTTTAACTTCAGATAAATGTCATTTTTTTGAAGTAGAAAAAGTGTAATTTTAAAAGTTCTTGTAAAAGTGGAGGTGTTTTTTAAAAATAATAAAAAAAAAAATTAATTATAGCATTATTATTTTGCAAAATAAATTAAATTTCATAAATAAAGATAAACAAAATCAATGTAAGAATAATAAAAAAAAATGATTATTTTATATGTATATTATAAAAAGTATACGTGTAATAGTTATAATTATTCAATTTTTCAATCTTTATTCATCATTTAAATTGCACATAGCCTTCTACAAATGATTTATTAGATGTACAATGGATGGACAATAATGTTTGCAGAACCATAACCAATTTTGATCATATAAGATCAATCAATTACGTCAAGCTCTGCTCTAAACAAGCTCATCAAAAAATTCCAGTAGAGCAGCCATGCAGCCACATATACTACTTGCAATGAGCATATGGAAGGCGTAGATAACGTGGACCAAAATATAAATGCGTACAGTATTTCTATAAACAGAAAGAAATGGTGGTGGGATATTTTTACTTACACCATTGATCTTGAAATGATTAATGCGTGAAAACTTTATTTACTTTCGAGCAAAAATTGGTAACATAATAGCCAACTTAACTTCCCTATAGCCTTATTGTGCGAAAAATTTTACAAGAAACAAAAGGATTCAACTCTGTAGTGTAGTATGCCATAAAAAAAGCATCAAGCATGTATGAGTTGCAAAATTTGTCTAAAAACATTGTGTATTAAAAGAAACTGCTTTCAAAATTACCGCAACTAATTTAATTATAATATAAAAAAATAATGTAACAAAATTTAGTAAACCTAATTTAAACAAAAATATTAACATTGCTTTTAATTTTCAAAATTTTAATTTTTTTTTTGTAGTTCTCACAACAGTTGTACTATATATGGTACAGGCTAGATTTCAGGATCTTGGAACATCAGCCCCAAAAAATTTTATATTTGAGTATCTGGAACTAAAAATATACCACTGTTAAAAAAATATTAAATTCTGACAACGGGTTCTGGTAGCCGTTGTTAATGAGTTAATACATAAATTTAATTCAAAGTCTATCTAACGTAAATTTTGGAGATGAATCACCTAATTTTTTATATTTTTACAATATTATCAAAATGTTTTAAAGTGCACTATTCGTATAAATAGTACGTCATAGTTACAATAGCAAGATCCAATTATTATATATATATTATTCTGCATTTATCTGGATGTTTGTAAGTTCGACGGAACGCTCCAACACATATACAAATTGCATATGTATACAAATGCATATATATACAAATTGCTTTGGTGCTTTTTTTTAACCCCTGTCTACCATGCTGAACCTTTGCAGGAAAAATTGATTGCATAAACTATATTTTTTTAATTTAATGTTAGTCTTCTTCGCAAATAATAAGGAAAAATAATAAATAATAATAATAATATAAATAAAACAAACAGTTTTTTTGATTTATAATAATAAGGACTAATAGAAATTTAATCAATAGTTTAATATGGTATAATAACCAAAAGGCAAACAGCATTTAACACAAAAAAAAAACATAATTCACTCAAAGGTTATTCTTATTACTTAAAATTATACATAATAATACACATGTGCATCAGCATATTTGTATTGTATAATATTATACATTATACTACTTTATTGCTTCTACCTTTTATTTTTGGCATTATTGTGTGCGTAACTCAAATCACTCAAAAAAAATTATTTTTGTGCTTTTTTTGTTTTTTTTTTGTTTTTTTTTTCATTATTTGCTGTATCTGTATTCTGTATGTTCTATATGCTCCATTCCAAAAATATTATTTAATTTTCAGTGTTAAGTGTTCACATTTCACTTCACTGTTCAGGTTCACTGTTCAATCAATAGAACTTGATAGAAGTAGAGTAGGATAATTAACTCTACTTCTACGCCGGATAATAAAACATTGTTTTTTTTAAAGTGAAAATTATTGATGAAAATGTTTTTGTATTTTTTGTAAATTTTACCAATTTAGATACAAAATTTTGAATATTTTTTTAAAAATAACACAATACCATAATAACAGTTTATTCATATAGCAAAATAAGATCCCTATACATTATACAAAAGACAAAATTTATATGAAAATAAGATCCCATTTTTAAATATGCTCTCCCAGAGGCCACAATAACGCCAATACGGTATAATTTATACTAAATGGAGCCCAACTAACGAATTATAACTAAATGGAAGTGAATACGAGTATACCATACAAAAATACCAACATTTTATACAAATTTGTTGGTATGGTACTTCTTTTTCTGTTATATAAAAAAAAAAACAGATTAGTGTTAGGCCAATATAAACATAAATAAAAATAAATAAAAAGTGATATAAACATAAGTACTGTAATTTCGAAAAAAAGAATCTAATGAAAGAAAAAAAGAAACTAGGATTTATTTTGCTTCCGTCATTTATGACGGGTTACAAAGCTAGTAGTATAATAATATGGAGAGAAATATCAGTTGTATAACATTGAACGTACCTACTACCAGGCTGGTAGTAGGTACAACATTAATTTGACAATAATTTTCATCTCTAGTTATTACGACCTTTTAGAAGCAAAAAAATGAATCTGCCTAAATATAAATCTTTGCTACTCTACTACTTTATATTTCATCATTTCGAATCATTTTTTCATCAACAAAATTATATTACTAGAAACAGTCCCTGTATATTCATTCATTCATTCATTTTATTTATTTATTCTGAATTATTATTTTGTAATATTGTAATTCTCACACTTCAGTTGTAAAAACCACATAATTTTGAGATTTTTGAATGAAAAATTTCACATTAAAGAGTGAAATTTTGGTGACAGATGACGCCTCCAGTATTAAATTTACACTGCCCGTTCAAATTTCGTTTTATATTTTTTGGTATTTTGGCATGAGAAACTGAAAACAAAGAAGCAAAAATTTTTTGAATTTTTATTACAGAAAATAAAACTTTTGAGGTTTTCGAATTTTATTTATTATGTTTTTTTTTTTATTATATTACTTGTTTTTTTCTCGGTCTGGCTTTGAGCTTTACACATTATTCCGTATCACATGTGGAAAAGAAGATGCTTCATATTATTATTATTATTATAATACACATTTATAGTAGCAAAGCCATATTGTGTTGTACTTGATATGTTTGGTTTATTTTAAATTCAACTAAGTGATTTATTATTAATAAAAAAAAAAAAAAAATCTGAAATTAATGTGAATTTAAGTTTTAAATTATTAAAATTTAATGCTCTTACATTTCTAGAAATTCTCTGTTTCGTGTGTGTTATATTGGAGGGTGGTTACACTTTAATACCTTAAGTTACTACCATTTTTACAGATAAATAAAAGTGAATTATGCATTTTTTTTTTTGCTATTACATATTCTATATATATATATTTGTCTGAGTGACTTCTGTCTGCTAATAAATATTTAATGTGATGGTAGGATTATTTTTCGTTTTTTTTTTCTTTTTGAAATGAACGAAATTTGCGATAAATTACATGTAAAAATAAAAATTTATGAATGTTTTAGAAGAATATTTGAAAAAAAAATAAAAAACGGATTCATTATAAAAAATTTCAAATGTTGCACAAAAAATGTTTAGCTATTTATGTATAGCTATTTATGTATATATGATGTTGATGGTTATTTGAATTTTAATGTTATGACTTAGAATGTAGAAAATAAAAATAGCAAAAAAACAAAATTGTTCAGAAATTTGAAATTTAAATACAAACTGTCTAGTAACTGAATTTAACAAATCAAAAAAAAAAAATTTAAAAAAAAAAAGTTTATAAATAAAAAATAACTTTTTTTTTAAACTTTATTAAATGTGAAAAACGTTACATAAAACTAAAATAAAAATAATAACTTATAAATGTCTCGTAATGAATTCCACAGATTGAAAAATTTGTTAAAATTAGCTAAAATTAAATTTATGCTTAAATATATTTATTTATTATTGTAGAAGAATTCAACTACCTGGGGAGCATCATAACATCAAGAAGAGGTACAACAGAAGATGTGAACAGCCGTATAAATAAGGCAAGAAGAACATTTGGGAGCCTAATGAAGATATGGCGGAGCAACCAAATATCGAGAACAACAAAGCTAACAATATTCAGAGCATGTGTTAAGTCAACATTAATATATGGCAGTGAAACATGGCTCACTTCGGTCAGAATCAAACAGAAGCTACAAGTATTCATCAACAAGTGCTTGAGAATTATATGCAGAATATTCTGGCCGGCAAGAATTAGCAACGAGGATTTATGGATGATAAGTGGAGAAGAGCCGATCAACAGGCAGATAAATATGAAAAAATGGAAATGGATGGATACACTAAGGAAATCAGAAAGTGATACAGCAAGAAGAGCTCTAGAGTGGAATCCACAAGGACAAAGGAGACCTGGCAGACCATACAACAAATGGAGACGCACAATCGATCAAGAATTAGCAATCAACAATTATACCTGGGACGATATTAAAGAAGTAGTACTCAACAGAGATTAATAGAGGTTCACTATCGAAGCCCTATGCTACCACGCGTAGTAACAGGAGAAAAAAAAAAAATTTATTATTGTATATCTCAAAAAATGTTAGATAGCCATTGTACAGCATTTATAATTTTTTTTAATTGTTAAAGAATAACAATTTGAATTTCAGTTCAAAATTAATAATTTTTTTTTTTTTTTTTTATTTGTTTTTTTATTCACAATCTGTATGTTAATGTATATATTTTGACTGACTTAGTTAATAATAGACATGTGAAATTACAATCCAATAAAAGTAATTTCTTAGTTTATAATAAAAAATATATTAATAATAATGTCAAGAAATTTCTACAGATCTCCTGGTGTATTTCGTTGTAATCTTGTATGTTGTGTAATATTCATAAGTGTACTTGCTATTACATTGGGATGATTATTTAATCTAGCACGATATCTCTGGCTGTGTCGGTGAATTTCGTCTTGGACCGTCGACACTTGCAAATCATTGTGTATTATGTAATTTGGCACAAACCCAGGTACATCGACTAAAGCTCGCAGTACCTTATTTTGGAAGCGTTGTAATATTTCAATATTTGCTTTTTGGCTGTTCCCCATAATTGTATACCATAAGTCCATATTGGTTGGAGTATCATCCTATATATCAGCAATTTGTTTTCCAGTGTCATTTGAGACCTTCTACCGACAAGCCAATATAATTTCCTGAAATTTGTGCTTAGTTGGATTCTTTTTGTGTAGATGTGCTTTTTCCAGGTTAGACGGCGATCCAGATGCATTCCAAGATACTTGACACTTTCTGTTTGAGGAACAGCATTACTATTTAAAAATACTGTAGGACATGTACCCCTCCTTAATGTGAACGTAACGTGATTAGACTTAGTTTCATTGGCTTTAATCTTCCATTTGTTCAACCATAATTCGATATTGTTTAAGCTCTCTTGCACGAGCCCAGAAGCCACATTCTTATCCTTGTGCGATGCAAGTATGGCTGTATCATCGGCAAATGTAGCTATCATTGTGTTTGTTGTTTGCGGTAAATCGGCAGTGTATAGCAAGTAAAGCACTGGACCTAGAACGCTACCTTGTGGAACTCCCAAATGAATTTCTTTGAGGCTGGTAAAATATTCATTTTGTTTGACAAAATAATAGCGATTTTCCAGATAGCTTTTTAACAATTCATAGTAGTGATATGGCAAATTTTGTTTTAATTTATAGAGAATTCCTTTGTGCCAGACTTTGTCGAATGCCTGGCTTATGTCGAGAAAAACTGCAGAGCAATAATTTTTGTTTTCAAAATCTTCATTTATTTTATTTACAGTTCTATGTATTTGTTCCACTGTGGAATGTTTATGCCTGAAGCCAAATTGGTGTGCCGGGATTAATTTTTTTGCTCAACTATTGGTTGAAGTCGTCGTAGGATTAGTTTTTCCATCACTTTAGATAACACTGGAAGAATACTGATTGGCCGATATGATTTGACGTCTTCAGATATTTTGCCTGGTTTTAGTATCATTAGGATTTGCGAAATCTTCCATTGGTTCGGGAAAAATTTGAGCCTTACGACCGCATTGAAGATTTGTGTCAGTTGAATAAGGCCGAAATGAAATTTGGCGTAATATGTTTCCAGTGATCAAATCATATCCTGGTGACTTTTTCCCGTTGATTTCCTGCATTATTACTTGGTTTACCTCTTTTTTATTAAATTTTTTTATTGGTAACTCCATCTGATAAGCAGCTTCCATATGTTCTTGTATCTCTTTTTCGACTTCCGAGTTTGTTGGTACAGGCCAAGGTGTGAATTCGCTAGCAAGGTGTTCTGCGAATGCATTGGCTTTTTCTTCATCATTTCTTGCCCATTTGCCATTTAGCTGTCGAATTGGTGGGTTTGACTTTTGAGGCTGTTTGACTTTTTTTGTTGCCTTCCACAGATCATAGTCAGTTGTTTTGGTTGCCGTCAGTTTAGACAGATATTATTGAAAACTAATAATGAGTAAAAACAAAATACAGTATCTAATCCTCCGATTTACGAAGGCTCATTTTACGAAATTTTGAAGTTACGTAAGGTCATTCGTAAAGTACAAAATTCGTTATACGATTGGGAAATATATATCAGGCCGTTATACTTCATATAATATACTTCAGACCGTTATCTTAGATAAAAATTTAATATATATATATGTCTAATAAATCAACAGATATAACGACTTTCACACATATCAAAACAACAAGGAGATTTTTAAATGTCCTTTTCGTCCTTAAAGAATAAGATGCGCCATTAAAAATATATATTTTTGGTAAGTTAGCAATTCCAGCTATCCTTGGGAAATGGTCATTAGGTCCTACGTCGATACAGCATCTAACTTAGAAGAGCCCGAAAAAATTATTTTAATTTCCTATTTAATATATATATATATCATAATTTAATTTAATCAAAGAGTTAAAATCATATGCTAGTTCAATTTACATCAAGAAAAAATATAAATCTCAGTTTAGCTGTCCAGATTCAATTAAATTTTGCATCTCAACTACTTAACAAAGCTGATTCTGCTACTAAACTTCAAACCGAATTTTTAAATTTAATTAATATAAGTAACAAAAATATAAACTACATAATTGTTAATGAGTTTTTTGATGTATCTGCATTTGAAAACATAGAATGCGTTAAAAAAAGTTTTTGTATATTAATAAATACATATTATGTTTGTGAATAATTCGAAATTTGTTTACGTACGTAGTCTGTTGTTGACATCTGCTTCTGTACCTCCGTTTGTTGTTAGAATGTTACCTAGGTAAGAGAAGCTTTCCACATATTCGACTGTTTGACCTTCTATGGTTATGGTATTTGTGTTGGTGTTATTTATCCTCATGGCCTTGGTTTTATCTATGTTAATTTCTAGCCCGACTCTGCGCGCTGCTTGCTGAAGTAGGTCTGCTTTATGTTGAATGTCGCAGAATCTATGCGCTAGCAGACATATATCATCCGCATAGTCAAGGTCCTCAAGTGTCCTTGAGAGATCCCACCTTATACCTCTTCCGGAAGAACCCGTTTCTTTCATTATTTCATCTATTACCAGCGTGAATAGGAGTGGTGACAGTGGACATCCTTGCCTTACTCCAGAATTTGTGGTGAATGGGTCGCTTATTTGTCCGCAGTGGAGAACTGCTAATTCTGCATCTTCATACAAAGCTTCTGACAATCTTATTAATTTTTCGGGAATTCTTTTTCTTCTTAATGCATTCCATATCGCAATACGTTGAACCGTGTCGAAAGCCTTCTTGAAATCGATGAACAAGAGATATAGCGGAGAGCGCCATTCTACAGATTGTTCTATGATCAGCCGTAGTGTGTTGGTGTGATCTGTGCAACTCCTTTCTGGACGAAATCCTGCCTGTTCGTCCCTTCTATTTTGTTCAATTTTAGGCTGTATTCTCCGATTCAGTATGGTTGCGAAAACTTTATATATGATGTTCAGCAGTGTTATACCTCTCCAATTATTACAGCTTTTTAGGTCTCCTTTTTTGGGAAGTTTTACAATCAGGCCCTTTTTCCAGGATTTAGGTAGTCTTTCTTCCTCCCAGGCTTTCGTGATGTGAGGTTCTAATAATTCAGCGGCTAATTCCGGGTCTGCTTGTAGCAATTCTGATGGAAGTTCATCTATACCTGCAGCCCTGTTCCGTTTTAGCGTTATTATGCCCTCTTTAATCTCTTGTAAGCTTGGTGGTTCAGTGTGGATATTCAGTTCTGGACTACTCGGATTACTTCGGAAACTATTTATTGGGATGTTGTTGATGTTGCTTGTTCCCTGAAAGTATTCTTTCCATCTCTGGCGTTGGTCATCCGTATTAGAGAGTGGGATACTGTTCCGGTCTCTGATTGATTGGATTTTCGTGTGTCTGCGGTTAGTGATTATACCTATTTGTAGGTATAATTCTCTAGGATTGTTTTGGTTTGCAGCTCTTTCCACGTTTGTTGCGAGTTTCTCGAAGTGTCTGCGTTTATCTCTTCTGGCAGCTTTCTTTACTTGTTTCGCTATGTTTTTGTATTCTACTGTTATAGCTCTTGTAGTTCTTGTAGTACGCTGCTTAAGATCACTTCTTTTCTTTATCAGTTCCCAAGTTGCATCACTAATCTAGTTTTTTCTCTCGTGTTGGATAGTGCCAAGTGATTGCTCTGCGATCTGATTTATGTTCACAACCAGTTCTTCCCATTGCTGTGTATTCGGACGAATTGTTTCTCTGATGGTCGTGGTCATGTTGAACTTGATTTCAGTATTTTGTAACAAGTGAAGATTTAGCTGTTTTCTTCTATTGGTGTTGGTGTTGTAGCTTCTGTTGGTTTTTAGTTTCAGCTTGTGGTCTATCTGGTTCATATGTGGTCTATCTGGTTTCTGGCGTTGCCACTTGGTGTCGTCCATGTATACTTATGTACGTCCTTATGCGGGAAGATGGTTCCACCGATAGTGAGGTTGAATGTTTGGCATATTTCTATCAACCTTTCACCATTATTGTTTCTTGTACCGCATCCATGTGTGCCCATTACACTCTTAAGTCCATTGTTGTTTGATCCCACTTTTGCATTAAAGTCACCCATTAGTATAATTATGTCTGATCTTCTAGTACTATTCAGGGCTGTGGTGACTTGTGCATAGAATTCATCTTTGGTATTCTCCTCTGCATCTTCTGTTGGAGCGTAGCATTGAATTATAGTGGTGTGTCGGAATTTACACTTGAATCTTGCCATTATAACTCTATGTGAGATTGGCTTCCATGTTTCTAGGGAGTTTTTCATTCTTTTCGAGATTACAATTGCTACACCTCCTTCTGCTTTTGCTGTTTTCCCACTGTATATCATTCTGCTTCCATTAGCCGTGTTGCATTCTCCATTTCCATTCCATCAAACCTCGCTGAGCCCTATAATGTCTATTTTGTACATTGTCATCTGGTCTTCAAGTTGTGCTAACCTTGATGCTTCACGAAGAGTACGGATATTCCATTGTGCTAGCCGTGTCCTTTTTCGTGTGCCGAGAATCATTTCTGTGTTTCCATTATATATCCGAGGCATTGTTTCTGTTTCGAGAATCGTAAGTTTTTTCACTAGGCAAATGATTAGTCTACCGTAGCTATCTGCTTGTGATGTCTATTTTTAGTGTTTTTTCCAAGCCATCTATCGGTCAAGTAGAGAGAACCGTGTCAAGTTTTTTTTTTTTTTTTTTTTTTAGTTGCAAGCTGCCATTATGATTGAAAGCGAGACTCTTTTAATCACAACGATTGGTATACTTGTTATTTCTTAGTTATATTGGTATTAATATTATCTTATATTATTATATATATTGTACTATATTTTTATATTATATTATAATTATATTATTATTAGAACCGATGTGGTGTATTGAAAAATCACTTTTTCAGTGATTTTTTTTTTATTTGAAATTTTGGTTCTCACGGGGTTTGAACCCGTGTTTCATCGGTCGTTACATTACTATATTCGAGTGTTTTACCACTCGGCTACCGACGCCACAAAAGAAAGTAAGTAAGTTACCCAGTGATAAAACCATAATAATAAATAATATGTTAAATAAATAGAAAGTAATTAAAATTGAATTTCTTTATGCGTAAATGTGTATATATATTATTAGTAGTGTGTAATCAAAAAAATTTGATATTTAATTGTAATAAATACATGTATGTACCATTGAATAATTAAATAAAATAAATATTATAAATAAATCTTAATTAATTTCATTTAAATTTTTTAAACATAGGTATAATGGATGATGGTATTTATGGTGCTAAATTAGAATCATATATGGAAAAGGGCTCAGGGCCAACTTCACTGCAGCCGGAAATGAACTATTGTGGTTATGTGGTATACTACCTATTGTTTATGATATGTAGAAGTTTTTATCATTCAAAATTACCATTTTTGAATCTACAATCAGAATTTACGAAATTTACCTAATATAGTAGTCCATTTTACTCCATTTTAACTAAATAATTAGGTAACAGAGTGGTTGAAATTACCTAATATATTAGTAACTTTGAATTTTTTTACCTAAACTATTAGGTACACAACTATTCAATCTACCTAATGCAATAGTTGTTTTTTATTTTTTTGTCAGAAACAAAAAACAAAATCACATAAAAAGTATATAAATTTCCAATTCTTTTAGCTAAACTTTTAAGATCAAACCAACTAATTTAAAATAGTAAAAGTAACTAATTAAAATAGTAGGCTGAAATTCAACCACTTTTTTTATGTGAATAGTACTATTTCTTTAAGTGGAATAACTAATCTTTTTTTTCTGTGATAGTCATTAATCAAAAAAAATATTAATATATACTTACTTATGATCACACATACATAAAATTAAACATAAACTTTATTAACTCTACTCCCCAGAATTATTTTAAAATAATAAAACTAATACATATTTATATTAATATGTTATTTTACGACCTCTGTGACAGTTACACACATAAGGACAGTTCAGTGTTCATTATAAGAATATGTCAATTAAATACTCTCATAGTAGTTTTCTCATGAGACTTTCACTCTCACAATGACAACTAAACTGTTCTTAAAATAATAAAATAGCTAACGATGCCTTTTTACTCTTATAACAATCCTCTAAGACACTCCTCATAAGCCTCATAAGTCATATAGCATTCTACAAGGTAAAATTATTGGAGTAATACTCTTGTAATAATTGGCATAGGACTTTACTAGAGCCTTTTGAGAGGAATTTTGTTACTTTTGTTACTCCACTAGATATTTGCGATATCCAAAAAACGATAAGAATGATTCCAATCAATTAATACGATATATCGACCTAAATGCGGAAAATAAAAATTCCATATTTTGAGTTAAGAATTGAGATATAGATATAGGATTTGCTGAAATAGCTTTTAGTGAAATAAAAATAACCAACTTATTAAAATTGATTTTGTATATATATGTATATAAATTTTACAACTAATTTTATTATTTTTTATCACAAATATTGGAAAATAATTTATTACATCACTTTTGAATTTTTATCAATCTAATTTTATTTAAGCTTATTTTTTTTTTTTTAAAATCCACCAGTCAAGGCAACAATGGAAAATTTTAAACGGATACGAAACGAATGATTCTAAATTTGTTTTTTCTTGTCAGTGCCAAGTTTTTTTTTAAAGGGCAAAAAAATGTTTTCTATATAGTTATGTAATAGATCTAATAGATGGTATCTTTCAAAGATATAGGTATTTCAGCCGTTACTGTGCACTATTATTTTTATTACTATTTCCCGTTATTGTGCACACACGGAAATGAAAGACACCGTTGTAAACTTAGTCTCAGACGGACCATTGAAGATGGTAGAATAAAATCTGTAGTTGTATAAGTAAAATCTCAAAACAGCTATAAAATACAAAGAATGATAAAATTAATAATAAAATCTGGGTAAATAAAACGAATAAAACATTTAAAATTAATTCAAAAATAAAGTTTGTAGGAAATTAAATAATAAGGGTTATGGTGGATTTCCTCTTCATGGACGAACGTCCGGACAATTTTATTTTACACTATAATTGAAACACAATAATACAATCAAAGAAAATTTTATGATTTCCTCTCAATGCGCGAAGGACTGACATTTCTTATGTCTTGACGTTTAAAAAATTGTTTACATGCGCCAATTTTATTTTTATTAAAAAAATTTAAAAGTTTAAATTTAAAATAAAATATAGCGCCTTGCTTTTATCTTAAAATATAAATAATTTGTTAAAAACAAAATAATCTTATACTAAAAAACAAAAAACAAAAAAAAATACATTTCATGTCTTTTTTCTTAAAAAACATTTGAAATTCTATATGTGAATGCGTTCATTCATAAATCGAGATAGCAATAAATATTTATCAAATATATATATATATATATCTATAATATATTATATATATTCTTTTACTTCAGCCTTCAGCCAAAAGTTAAAAATATTTTAACTAAAAAATTGGATGAAGAAAATGCCCGGAGAGAATTTTTTGTGTATGTGTTAGTAAAAGAAATTTTTTTGATTGGTTAAAAAATTTGTCCGGACGTTCGTCCATTAAGAGGAAATCCACCTTTAATCATCATAATAACTATAAAAGTAATAAAAAATATTCCGAAGAAGAAATACCAACTATATTAAAAGATCAAATAATATCGATGTAATCAAATTTAACCCTAACAAAAATATCGAGTTTAAAAATCGATATAATGTCGATGCAAAATATCGATTATATCTAAATACATATCGCACATCACTATAAGCTCTACCTACTACAACTACTCTACTTTGTTGTTATTACACATTTCAATAAAACTCTGCTAGTGTTCATCAGCTACTGTCATTCCCCGTATTTTAATTTTGCACGACTATTGCGAATCTCCAAAATCTCAACTGTAATTTTTTTTATTCTGAAAATACAGTATTGGAATATACAAAAAATTCAAACAAAAACACTAATCATTATTTTCGATTTTAATTTCGATGGAGATTTTGTTATACAAACACATTATTTTCAACAACAAAAAAAAATATTACTCAAAAGGAAGCCATAGGGGTTTAAGACTATACACACAACTTTCAAAGAAGATCTGTTTTGGTTAAAACTAAAATCAATATATTGAAGTCTTTCTTTTCAATTTCAATTACCCGAGACTATAGATTTAATGAACACGTAAAACAATTATTGTTCATTGGTATATTTGAATTTATGGTGGTTGTATTGGGTGTTGTGATGATAATTCTCGAATGACATTTCATTTATATAAATATAATCAATAGATTGATTGAATAGAAACCAGAAGTTGAAAAACTTCTTCTTCACACGATGTCCTTTTTTTTTTTTTGTTTTTTTATTCACATAATATAATTGATTACTGATGCCTAAGAAGAAATGAAAAAAAAATTTTCTATACTTGATCTAGAAAATCATAGATGATAAGTTCGCGTTTATAGTATTTTCTAGTCATTCAATCAATATACACGATAAATTCTTTGATACTAATGGAAATATTGAATATAGATATTAATATATATGTATAGTGATGCACTAAGGAATTGAATAGAAAGAAAACTTTGGAATAGAGAGCAAAAAACTATAAAAGAATGAATAAAAAAAAAAAAATAAAAAAAAAAGTCATGAGATATGAGAATATGAAGAAAAGTTTTTTATTCCATTTAAACTTCAGAATTCACCACCGAGTTTATTTAAACCTTTTGCCTAGAATTTCATTTTTTTGTTTTTACTTTTATTCTCTTTACCAGAAATGTGCTACGAGTTAAATAAAAGTTGGTAATTCAATTTTTTTTTCACTTTTTTTTTTTTTTGTTTTTCTTTATAATAATAAAAGAATATCATATGTTACATGAACCGTACAATTTAGTTTTTCAGAAGATCTTTAACTAAATCAGATCTCATTTATGGTAATATATCACAAGAAACACAAAAGATTTTTCGTGATGTTATTCCAATTCACGTATATCCGAGTATAAATGTGTGTCTATGGTGAAAAAACAAAGAAAATAAAAATAAAATAAAAAAATAAAAAATAATTTTCTTTAAGAGGCCTGCAAAATTGTGGATAAAGTTTTACTATTAGGATATAAAATATATGTGTATATACAATATTATATTTCTATATTACGAAAATTGTGATACCCAAGAGTAAGGAATGAAAATTGGTGAATTTTTGGTTTTTGGTTTTTTTTTTTCAATTCAATTCAAATTTTTCTTTTGCTAATTAAGGTCTAAGAAGTTAAGTACCCAAAAAGTAGTTTTGGTTCTTAGAAAGATTCAAATTTTTGTATTTTTTTATTAATAGAAATTTTTTTAAATAGAATCATTTTTATTTGTTATTAAATTATTTGCAAGCGTAGTGCTAGAAGAAACTAAGTCTGAAAAATTAATAAAATTTCAGTTTTCTATAATACAAAAGGCCTTATTGTTAGTTGCCTTATTGTTAGTTTGTGGCAATTGATAAATGGTAGTTTTCGAGAAAATTGACTTTAGAGCTTAAAGTGTTGGTGACATCGGAAATGTATCCAAAAAATTTCAACCGATATAATACAATACAAATACATGAAGCACAAAAGTACATACAAATGCAATATGTCAAATTTTCTGAACTGGCAATATTGTGTTGGCAACATAATGTACTTACAATTCTGATCACTCTAAACACCTTGACACGGAAATAAATGTCAAATCAAATGTCAAAATATTATACTCATTTGTGGATACCTATTTTGTGTATAAATTTGAATGTGGATTAAAATATTTGAATTGAATATAATATTTGTGAAAGATTTATATGGAGATTTAACACAGATAACGCCGAAACTAGTTTTTCTGAATTCTTAGTATTTGATATTTTTTACTTGCATAAAATACTTGCAGTAAAAATGTTTTTATACAAATTTTTTTGGATTTAGGTACAGTTTCCTGGAAAACGGATGTTCTTTTAAAAGAACGGTGGCAGTTCGAACTACTTTTTAAAAACTTAAGTTATATTATTTTGTAACTTCAAAATATTATTCATATAAAATAACACAAACCATTTCATAACTAACATTTTACAGAAACATCAAAATAAGTAATATAAAAGAAAATCAAATAGTATGATAATGTAAAGAGCAATATTTTGGGTAAATAAAGTTGCAATTCTTGTAGCTACAACGGGTTTGTTTTTTTTTGTAAATTATTAACGCATTCACTGCCAAGGCCGTTTTCACAAATCTAACGTCAGGCGCCAACATAAATTTAGGCATTTTTAAGTAATACGAGATATCTCGTAGTTTGGCCTACTTTAACAAAATTTCATTTGGATATTATGCCAACTACGAAATAAATCGTACCTTATTTTTTCCATAATTTCTTATTTGATTTGAAGATAAACAAACAAAAATGTAAAAAAAAAGAACATTCAACTTTATTTCAATAAATAAAACATGACAAAACAAAATATAATTAATTTTTGTTATTATTATTCTTCTTAATATACATATATTAATTTTGATGATAAATTTTAAAACAGTTGTTCACGCAAAGAGCTGGCTTTTCAGGGCACTCTGCACAAATATACCTCGTTTCACATCTTTTGTTTTCTTTATAACAAACACGACATGGCTTAGTTGGGTTGTTTTTCTTTTCCGTTGGTGGAATTGATTCCAAGTAGTGAAAGTTGTCTTTAGTTTTGATGCGAGCATCAATGTTTTTAGATTCACCAGCTAAGTGTTCAATAGCCTTTTCTCTAAATTGTAATATTGACAGTTTTTTGTTTGAATTATTTTGGGTGTAAAATAGCCAAGCATTATGCATAAACATTTCGAAAAATTGAAACCCAAGTTTTTTGTACCATCGCACAGATTTTCTTAATGATGAATAATGTTTTGATCGCTACGGTCTACTCCAGCCATTCCCAAGGTGTAGTCCCGAACAATATCCGGTTTTATGGAGATTTTTTTATTTCTATTCATTACCTCCACCATGTTTCCATAGTGTTTGTTGGATATAGTGAGTACGTCTCTTTTGTCTTTCCACTTACAAACTACGACCGAATCTAATCAAGCCCATGTTGATTCGCCTTTTTTAAGCTTTTTTTGAATTTCATTTTTCGGATTTTCTTTTCTATTGGCCCTCAAAGTACCACACACATACGTAGATCTATTGGTTAAGGTTTTTGTTAAACCCACGGAATTATAAAAATTATCCATGTAAAGATTATATCCTTTGTCAAGAAAACCTTCCATTAGGCTCATCACAACCTCACTGGCATGATTTTTACAACCGTCAACTTGTTTTCCTTCATAAATTTTTACCCTCAATATCATTCCTTTTGATTCGCAGAGTTCAAATAATTTTATCCCATATTTATGTCGTTTGTTTTTAATATATTGGCGAAAAATTAATCGGCCTCTCCAAAGAACCATGGACTTATCAATACACAAGTTCCGCTTTGGATGGTAAATGTGATCCATTGTATCATTGAAATGTTGTAGGATTGGCTTTATTTTAAATAAACGGTCGGCGGTTTAATGCTCGTTGTTTGAAAAATGAAGAAATCGAAGAAGCATTTGAAACCGATTTCTTGATATTCTGTTGCGGAAATATTTCAGACCATAGAGTTTACTTGTGTTCCAATAATGTGATATACTTGGTAAAGTGATAGGCCTCATGTGTAATAAGAATCCAAAAAACACTCTAAGCTCTTCATTGCTTGTATCTTTCCAATTTTTTAAACGAGATGATCTCAGCAATGATGCTTTACTAATTTCTTGATTGGCATAAAGGTTGGTTTGTTCAACCAAGTAAGTTAAAAAGTTTTCTGTTAAAAATAAATCAAAATAATCTCCAGGTGTTATACAATTTTCAGAAACATTTATAAATGGTATCCCTTTAAATGGAAACTGAGGAGGATCTTGTTTTATTTCACTCCAATCATTATCTGAAGATGTTATATTCTCACCAACGCGAATTCGTTTGGGTGCGATATTTTCAATATCACTGTCAGACTCAGAACTTTGACTGTCAGAACTGCTACTTTCATCATCATTATCATCTAACAAATATTCATCTTCATCAGCAGAAAAATCATTGTCACTAGATACTTCTAAACTATCTAAATATTTTTCTATGTCTTCATCCTCCATTTCAACACGATAAAAATTTTATTTAAAAACAAATACTATTTAAGAAAATCAAAAACAACCTTTAATCTCAAAAATCTAAGCACGACTAAATTTTATATGTATAAAAATTCAACTTCAACAAAGCATTACTTTTTGGGGCATTCCCAATTTGATAAAACCGTTACTGTTTGTTTTTTTGAAAAAAGCACTTTTTCCATGTGCCAAAATGAAATAATAAAGTTAATTCAATAAGCCATATCGAAATTATGTTCAATATAATCGCAAAGTTCTTGCTACGAGTTATCTCGTAGTTGGCCTGTTGAGTAAGGTTTGCTACTACGAGATAACTCGTAGTTGGCAGTGAATGCGTTAAGTGACCAACATTGTCGTATCTTGAATGAGCATGTAAATTCATTGAAGTCTTGCTATGACCTCTTTTAGAAGTTCTAAAAAACCTACAGCAATTTCTCTTCTAAAGCCTGAATGATCCAGTTTTCCTACATTTTTACGTTATCCAAGCATTTTTTTCAGCCATATCCAAACAATGAGATATGAGACGGAAATAACATTTTTTTCCACGCATAGAATTACTCTATACAAGCTAATATTTTGATCAATTCGATCAGCACCACACATATTATTATTATATCTTTTAATAAGTCTAGGTTGATCCAAATTTACCTTTTTATTTTCCTGGTTGAAGTATCTTTTGGCGGTTTGTGTTGGAAAAACTATAGAGCTGTTCAATGATATAGTAAAAATGTTGTTATCATGCCTGCCATTTTTTTTTTTTAATTTATATTAACTGTCTTTTCAAACAAAATTTTAAAGGTAAGCTAACTGCTTTCGCTGATGATATCGGCTGTTGTTATACCTCGCTAAGTCCCCTTAATATGGTTGCAGAAATTAATCACGATCTAATTGTGTTTCAGAACATAGGCTTGTTGTGAGTAATAAAACCAAATTGATGTTTTTTAGTTTATCTCAACAAGATTATCCGGATTTAGATTTAATTTTCCATGCGTCTGAATGTAATTAATGAAAATTGTTCTTCCATTGCTATTCAGCGTTCCTTTTGTAATGATTCCTTTTGTAGTGTTAATTGATTCAAAATTGAAGTAGTGAAAAGCTTTAAATACTTGGGTGTTACTTTTGACAATAATATGAGTTGGGCTGAACATTCATTGTTCTTAAAAAAGTATTTACGATCTACTTTACGTGGCTTTTATCGACTTAGGCAACTATGTTCTTCTAACACTTTAAAAATGATTTATTATGGAATATTTCATTCTAAATTACAGTATGGTATTGCTTGCTGGGGAGGATCATACTATAATAAAATATCTCCTCTACTTATACTTCAGAAATGTGTTATCAGAAATATTTGTAACAAGAATCGCTTCTATCCAACATTTCGATTATTTTCGAGTCTTAAAATCTTACCTGTTAGACATTTGTATTATTTCAAAACTTTAAAAAATTTTTTTGTTCGCAGCGGATATTTAAACTCTAGAATCTCTAGTAATCACAATTACTGTTAGTTAGCATTCCTAATTTCCGCACAACAAATTTTCGAAATTCATACTCCATAGTTTCTGGTAGAGTATTTAACAAACTTCCACACGCAATCCGAATTTTACATAATAGAAATGTTTTTTTAAACTTGACTAAATCTTGGCTTCTGAGTTTTAATCATGATGAAATCGAAATTCTTCTAGAGGTTTTAATATAATAATATTGTGAATTATAATTTGTTCTTGAATTATTAACTATTTCTTTTCTTTCTTTTAATTTGTAATTTAGTTGTCCTTTATTAGTTTTTACTTAAAATATTTAATTACCTTCATTTCGTTTTAATACTTGTTTTATTACTTAAATTTAATTTATGATTTATTTTTCAATATTTGAATATTTGAATTTTTAATTATTGAACTTATATTTTGTTTGTGAATAATTTGATTTTTGTTTCACATGCTTATACTCATACTATTTTATCTTAGTTTACTTATTTTGTTTTTTATTTTCATTCTTGTTCTTTGACACTATAAGTATTAAAATGTTAAACTATTTTTAAGATATTAAATAAAGTGAATTATAGTTTTAAGTTTTTCAATTTAACTTATTTATTATGTAATAAAAACATATTTAAAACATTGATTTTTTTAAGAAAATAAAGAAAATAAACTAATAAAATAAATTGTTTCATTTATAATGCTAATGCTAGACCTCCGAATGTTACGCCGGGAATAGCTAGTATTATACAAATTCGAATTAATTTCTTTGGAATTGCTATAACGTGGAACAAACTTGTTCAAAAATGTTATAATTTTATTTCTACCGAAAACAAAGGGGTTTCCAATAAGAGTGATATGATTTCTTTTTAAAAAAAAACATACTAATTGTTAAGGAAATTGAGATATTTTGTATTTAATGTGAAGTACAATCGATACAATTAAGTTCTGAATAAAACGTCATTCAAAAGGTCTCCACGACTTCTTCTGCAAGAACGAATTCGATTAACCCAATTTTCGCGCACTTTTTCCACTAAATCCGGTATGTCATGAATAGTTCAATACTGACTTGTAAAGCTTGAAGAGAAATGGGGTTATTTGAAGTCTGGTTTATTGCAAAAGACCAATGATTTCAAATAACCCCATAAGAAATAGTCTAATGGTGTTAAATCGCAACTTCTTGAAATAATTGAATCTCCAAATTTTTCTCGCAATAACCCAATTGTTGCACTTGCTGTGTGGCACGTAGCCTCGTCTTGTTGGAACCAAATGTTGTCAAGATCAACTTCTTCCAATTTCAGCCATAAAAGGTTGGTTATAATCGATCTATACCGCTCTCTATTGACAGTAACGATGTTACTAGCGTCATTTCGAAAGAAGTACGTACCGATGACTCCACCAGACCAAAAACCTTAGGTGAATAAAATTTAGGTGAATGTAATGGTTTTTCATGAATAATTTGTGGATTTTCTTCGCAGAACCAGAATCGACAGTTTTGTTTATTTACCGCACCACTCAGATGAAAGTGAGCCTCATCGGAGAAGATGATTTTCCTAAAAAAATCGTTATCATTTTCAAGTAGTTCCAAGGCAAAATCAGCAAATTCACGACATTTATAATGAAATTGTAAAAATTACTGAATTCAATGAAAAAAATTTTACAGATCATGCCGTATTATAAATGGCCGAAACGTCACTTCAAAATCATATCATCCCTATTGGAAAACCCCTAGATGTAAAGCATAGATGAATATTTTTTTATACCACATGAAACAAACTTCTAAAAACAATTTCTAAAATTTATTTGTCCCAAGTTATAGTTACCGAATTATATGAGTATTCAAACATTTATGAAAATATTATAAACAAAAACAAAATTATAAGTGATCTTCTCAAAAACTGAATGAGATATTAAAAATGTTATTGTATAATTTTAAAAGAGGAGGTTTAAAAACCTATATATATATATATAACATCTTAAGTCAAAAAACGTTAAAGTGGCGTTTATCACAAACTAGCGGCGAAGGTACTTTGTAGGTTTTATTAGATTCTGAAAAATCTATTTTAGCAGCACAAAGTATTAAATACGTTATTAAACGTAATAACGCTACACGATACTGATAAAAAATAGGATCACTTCAACAAACACAATTACACCATAATTACGCTACCAAATACAAGATAGGAAAAAATTTCAAACAATTTTCAATTATGAAATTAAATAACAAAATATTTGCTAACTAATAGGTATATTAAAAATCTATTAATCACTCTAATAGTTATTATTTTATTTTTATTATTATTAAAAAATTCTAAAAAATAATTTCAAATTTCTTAATTTAAAATTGAAAAAATCGAGCACAAAAATATACACAACAATTCTAGTACACATAATCTGAAGACCCAAAATTAAAAAATATTTTTATTTGGTAGTTGTGTATTGTAGCTGTATCCTTATTGTAATCTTTTGTATTTAAATACTCGCGACGAATTTTCTTTTCTTTGGTAACACTGTCTAATTTTGTACCGGTATCTGATTGGGTTTAGTTCTTGAAATGTATTTTCAACTCTGGAAAATTGAAAGATGTGTTAATTGATTTTATAATGGTAATCATTTTTCATTTCATTTATTCATTTATTTCTCAATGAGCTCATTCGCTCGTACAGAGTGTATATATAAAAAAAAAAAAACAAGATAACAAAATTAATAATTCAGTCCAGTAGAAAAAATCAACTTAATAACTAAATGTATAATAACTTAAGCTAACTACACTTGGTTTACAACAATATCTATTAATAATAATAAAGAACAAAAAAAAAACAAGAAAAACATTGTAAGAAAGAAAGAAGAAAAACTAAAAAAAAAAAAAAACTTATCACTAGAAAAAAAGCCCAAAAATCAACACTATTATTTTAAATACTTATTAACTACATTGATTTTTAAATTTTATTTAAATAGAATTCATTTAATTTTTTCTTAAATATGTCTAATCTACTTATTATTTTGATTTTATTTGGTAAATCATTATAATTTCTATATCCTAAATTGTATACAGCATCAAGTCCATTAAACCTGATTTTTGATGACATTATTCTAATATTTGTAGCAGATCTTGTATTGTAACTGTGATATTCTTTATTAAATGTGAATGTTGTGCTTGTATTGGTATTCTCTGTCAACATCATATGAATTGGAGTTGTTTATTTGTATTTTATATAAAGTAGTAGTGGCAATATATTATGTGACTTGTGAATTGATTTAGTTGAAGTTCTTTGGTGATATCCAAACAAATTTTTTATGGCTTTGTTTTGTATTTTCTGTATTGAACTCAAATCTTTAATGAAAGAGTCTCCCCATATCTGTATTGAATATGCGATAGTACTATGGAACATGCTATAATAAAGTGATCTTTTCATATTTTGTGGTATTCTTTTGCTAATTAATTTGAAAATACCTGCTATTCTTCTTGCTTTTTTTAATTGATCATTTATTTGTAAATTCCAATTTAAATTACTGTCAATTATTACTCCTAGATATTTGTAGGAATCAACTTTCTCCAATTTGTAATTGTTAAAACTAATATTGATATTTTGATTTAAATATTACGTATTTTGTTTTTTTTTTTTGTATTTACAGTTAATTTGTGTTCATTCATCCATCCACTAATAATTGACAAGTCTTCATTTATATCATTTTCCAAACATACCAATGACTTACTGCTATAAACTACTGCCAACTCATCTGCGTACATAAAAGATTTTCCATTTAAATTCACATTCAAGAAGTCACTTATATAGCATGACAACAAAGTCGGGCCAAGAGAGCTACCCTGTATTACCCCAAACGATACTTTGTTCAAATCGATTTTTACCTTTTCACATTGAGTGAACTGCATCCTATTTCTTAGATAATTTTTAAACCATTTATACTCCTTTCCTTTGATCCCGCATTCAAAAAGTATTGTCAATAATATAGTTCTGTCAACAGAATCAAAGGCTTTTGCAAATCGAAAAATACCACACTCACAATCTTTTTATCATCAATTCCTGTTTGTATTTCAGAAATTATGTCAAATAATACTTATTGTGTACTAGAGTTCCTTTTAAAACCTAAATAACTAACAAGTTGGTCATTAACATAAGGTTCAATGATTTTACTAAATGTTGATGGAATGGATATAGGTCTAAAATTATTGATGTCATCGGTATCACCTGAATTCTAATAAATAGGAATGACTCGGCTTATTTTCATTATGTCAGGCAGTTTGGCAGAATGAAGTGATAGATTTATCAAATTCCTAATGTTTTCAGCTAATTCCCCCTTACAGAACTTGACTAAATTAGGTGGAATTTCGTCTGCTCCTGATGAAGTAGAGTTTGATATTTTATTTATTAATTTCAAAGAACTACTTATATCTATATTGATTTAAATATGAATTGATTCTCGGTTCTAGATTTTGGAAAATAAAGCCTATCAAAAACTTTTGCCATTTGTTCTCCAACATTACAGTAAAATAAATTAAAATTATTAATTTTTGACACTTTATCTTCCATAATCGTTACTAATTTTAATAAATCTAGTGGTTTTGAATTTGAAAATAAAATATATTACATACCTAGCATGTTGCAAACATGTCTGGAAAAATGTAGTACGTCATATGGATTAATGGTTTGCTGCTTGACCTTTTTCGGTACAGCAATTCTAAATTTCTGTAAAACTTCTTCAAAGTTCTTTTGAGTTTTTGTTTTTGAGTTTTGCTTAAAATTTATTAATATAGCAGCTATATTATTGCTATCAGTTTGTGGTGAATTAACAGTAATCTATCAAATAGAGAAGATAATTCAACAAAATTGGGGAATTGGACTGCACTAGCTCGTCTACATCATAAAGACAACTTCTTAGTACTCTATTTCTTTATACAATACTATAAATTTCGTTCTATATCTAACTTAAAACATTTTCGGATTCAACTTATTTAGATAAAACCCGACCTTACCATTGGGCTTAATTTTTATTAAATATAAGTTTACTACAATGTTTTTGATGGTTTTCCTCTTCGTTTTTTAAACTATATTCGCCTATATTTACTATCTTCGCCAAATTGTCATCAGTCATTTTATACATCGGATCTCTTCTGTTTGTTCCTCTACAACAGGACTAACAAATAATATTTTGTATTGCAAACTTTACCTTCATATTTGCATTTGCTCTCACTTAAAAATCACAAATTTTACGATAGAATTATGAAATAAATTATTTCCGAATAAATTCCAAAGTTTATTTAAATTTTCAGTTACCAAAAATCAGAATTTATTGTATTAACTTAAAATAAATTTAGAACCTAAAAAATACACTTAGAATTAGAAAAAAAAAAATGATAAAGGTTCGAAAAAGAAAAAAATGGCATTAAATTGTCCTTTAACATAACTGCATTTTTCAAAAGACTCTTGAAAATTTGACCTTAAAAATACAGGACATATTGACAAAAGGATATTATTTTTTGTTTTATATTTTTATTTGACAAAAACAAAAAAAAACTAATTTCAATTTTAAATCCTTTTACAAAACAAAAAATGAATCAAAAATAAAAATCAAAAAGGAAAATTCAATTTTCTGAATGCTGTAATTTAATCACGTGGACTTTTCTTTTTCAATATTTCTAAAATTTAATTTTTATACTTTTTTCTATAATTTTTGTTTTTTTTTTATTTTATTCTAGGACATCATTTTGATCAATAAATTGTTTTTTTTTTTTTTTTAAATTGTGAAAATATCTTCCATTTTTTTTCAATTGATACTAAAATCTAAAAATCTGATAAAAAAAGAATCTTTTGATGAACACACACTAACTACAAAAACCTCAACATTTACTCATGATCTTTTTTTTATTTTTTATTTTATTTTCTATTAAATGGTCCGAATCAAAACTAAAAATTTTCAATTCAGATCCTTTTAGCTCTTTTAATATATTTTTTTTTTTTGTTTATATTTTCTTTTTTGTTCGTTTTTCGAATACAAGAAAAAAAAAACCTCAAAATAGCACAACACCAAATTTTCAAAGTCCAATAATGATGATTATGATAACGATGATGATCATGATAATGATGATGTGCAATATGTGGTTATTGGTATGGAATGGAGCTCTACATTGAATATTAAAAGTGAATGTATGGGATGATAATAGTTGAAAATATTAAGCTAATGTACCTTGTAATCATCATTAGTGCAATGGAGCCCCGTAAAGGGACATAGGGCGGAAATAAAATCTTTATACAATTTCCTGAGTGCGAAAAGCTCGGCTAGTTTCTGAGTGCGAATTTGCAGGCTCGTTTTAAGATTCTTAATGTACAACTTACATGCACGATTTTGAAGGATGATGTATTGTCTATTTACAATACTATTCGAATCGCAAGTCATTTTAATTTATATCGCTTAGTGATAAGATTAAAAACATTTTTAGAACTTAACTTCCTAAACCTTCTATGCAATGATGACGAGCTTTCAAGTATTGATTTCTTTACACCCGTGGAGCAGTATATTAATATACAGGCCAGCCATAGGTTATTTCCTCTTCCAGAATGTAGACCTATTTAAATTTAAAACTAGGTACATTCCATTTGCATAGATGGCGACCCGTTTATCAATTTTTGAAAGCGTTGCGTTGTCTTAGAAAATTGCGCCTCAGAAAATTAATTTTTATGATTTGAAAAATGGTTTTAAATTTTCAACAACAAACGTTGTAATTAAAATAAAAATCATCATCATTATTACTTTATTGCAATCCTATCAGTCGGCATAGGTTTTAATATCAAGGACTAGTTAAAGTCTTTAAAAATTCAATGTTAAACATGAAACTACAATTTTTTATTTAAAACAAACTATAAATAAATAAAAGATCCTAGAGTATTCATCTTTAATACCTAAAATTCTAATTATTTTAAGTAAAATGAAAAATCCATTAATTTTTTGAAACACCTATTCATATAATTAGCTAAGTACTATCCCGCTCATAACTACTGGTAATAATCTTACATGGTGTGTAAAATTACCCTCATTAATTAAACCCAAGTTCAACACTTATGTATCTAGTAAATAAAAGAACCTAATAGAATAAAAATCATTATATTTAATCTAAGTACAAATATCTAAACCGTTCCATAACCGACTTTCGTTATTATTCTTATTATTATTATTCAAATTATAATTATTTGAAATGAGACGTAGCGAAATTAAAAAATTTTTTCAAAAAATTTCTTTCTAATTTTCAATTAGAAATTTCAATTTCAATTTGAACCCATGTATAAGTATGCCGCAACTCATCCATCGCCAGGACTTAATTTATTTTTTTTTTAAATAAGTTATTACGTATGAGGTTGTAGTCTAAGATAAATCAATGAAAAAAATACATATTTAAAGAATACTATTAAATGATGGAAAACAATCCATAATGAAATTGAATATGTTTTTTATCAAACTGCCTTAAATATCGGCGAGTATAGTCGTATAGTCCCCGTAACATTTTATTGTTTTATAAACAAAATTAGTGCTATAAGACTCTTATGTGACTCCGACGAACACTAATAAACGTGTTATAATAATGTTTTTATGGGAATAATTTGATTAATATTGCAATAGGAATGATCTTATATTATAACAATTGAGGCAGTTGTTATAATGGGATTTTTAGCAAGTGCTACAGAAATGTTATAAGTCTAAAAGTGCGTAATTCTATAATAAGAGTTAAAGAATTACTAGATTAATTAACATACATTATTTAACATTTTAAAGATGCAATTTAAAAATATATTTTCTGTTATTTATTTGGTTATTTTTGAAGGACAATGTATTTTTCCGAAGTACATAATATTATTATAATAAATGATAATGATATTTCTTTCCCAGCCAAATTTTGTCTTTTGCTCACAATAATTATAAATATTAATACAATTACTTATTCTTAGCCGCACAATATTATTTATTAGTAAGACATTTCTTATATTATAAATTATTATTTGCATACCAATATAAGAATATGTAATTAATATCTATCTCCCTTTCTCATGAAATAAATATAAACTCCATAAAATTATTATTATCTCACTCTCGCATAACATAAATTATTTAAAATGAATTTCATTTCAAATTAAAAACATACACCCTAATGTATAATAATCCTATAAAAATATTATAGCAATTGCTCAGTTGCCTTATGGGATTCTCCATTTTAGTGCTATAACTTATATATAACGTTTCGCGACAACTGCAGAGCACTCAAATTAACACTAATACTGCTATAAGAGTTTATATTAGTGGTACAAGAGTGTGCAAGTGTCTTATAGGAATAAAATTGTTACGTGGCCTTGCAATTTGCTGCTTTTTTTTAAAATTTGACTAAATTAAAACAATATGGTTCACTTTTCGAATTTTTTTTATTTATTTTTTAGTGTTATTATTTAGTTATCAAAACCATTGAACCTGATAGTAGATTATTCTTACATTTCTTACTACTCTTGTATAATAATTGTATAGTAATTCATATTCAACGCGGGTTTTGTGTTTGTGTTTATTCTATTTTTAGCTATCATAGATGTCAGTTATACCAGTACTTTACTAGCAGTCGAATTGGTAATATGTTTTGTTTCTGATGAATTTAAATGGTTCGCTATCTTTGATCATATCCAAATAAATTTGTTATTGCTTTTGTTATTAGATCCAAATCTTTATCTCAATAGATCTCAGTCGCTCGTACAGAGTGTTTTATTAATACTAATTAATAACTTATTTCGTATCATCACCAATGGTTATGTTAAATTTTTGAACATCTTGTCATTTGTACACACCTGGTATTCATAAAATATATAACCGGGAAAGACTTAAAAAACTGACCGTTGTTAGAATTAATATATTATGGTATCAAAGCAATCATGTGTTATTAAAGGTTATTGCTTAACTAGACGATTTTAATTTATTTATTAAATTTTTTTGCATGTCCTTCAGCAATACAACATCTATAACGTCTAATCATGAAATTTAAATTTTAATATACAAAAATTCACTCCAGTATAAAAAATATTTTTTAATAGATTTTATCGAATGCACCGTAGCCTCTAGATCTAACATTTTTAATGATAAAAATTACGAACTCTAGATATGCTTTAATAAGTTAGTTTAATGCCTTGAGCGATTTCTCCTATTACACCATCATTAGAAGACTGAGTGATGGCAGATGACGGTGTGATAGCCAGATTTGTTCAAAATATTAATTAAACTTAGTAAAACATGACTGCAAGTGTTTGAAACATGCAAAGGGCTTGAACCATGCATGAAAAATGCTGCAAGGGTTTATATTTTTTTCTACTTCTTATGCAAGAGATTAACTTTCACAACTCACTGTATCTACACACGTACATAAGAAAATCACTCGTATTTGTACAAAGGATTTCAAAAAGGAAAAATAAAAAAATAAAGTTTTTCCTTTTTATTTTTAATAAAAATCCAAAACTTGAAACAGAAACCAAATTGAAGACAAAAAAATAAAGAAAACGAAGAAGAACAAAACAAAAACAGAATATATAAGCAAACAAATCATTGATATGAATGGACCCCAAATCTATAACATTTGACCAAATATCACGTCGCAATAGGAACATTAAAAATTGGTGAATATTGGTAGATTTGCCACGTTGTTCATTCCCATACAATTTACAGTTATAGTGTTCTTAGTGACCAAAAATTTCAAAACAAAAAAGTAAAGAAAATTACAACAACAAAAATAAAAAATAACAAAAAATTATAAAAGAAAATAAAAGGATCTGCTGCTGCTGTTACTGTCCCTACTGTCATTGCTACTACTACTACTACTACTACTACTACTACTTCTACAATAATAACAGTCCACAAAAATGTTCATATCAAAATGGAATTTTGCTTAATAATGACAGAAGCGTTTTCATGTAAGACAGTTTGTTGCTGTTTTTTTTTTTTTTGAACCAGAATGCGGGACACTAAAATTTGTTTCTTTTCACATGGAATTCAGTTATTCAATATTGTTGAAAAGGTTTGTTATCACTAGTACTACTTGATGTATATGTATGAGCCCTTTAGAGTTTTCACGTTTTTTTGTGTTATTATTTTTTTTTTCTTATTCTGTTTTTATATCTGATTTCATTTTGTTCAGATTTAGTTGTTGATTTTTTTTTTGTTTTATAGTAAAATTTTAGATGCTGATTGTCCACGTTTATTGTTAACACAATAACTGTATATATATGGATTCATGTATATTTAGATATTTTTACAAGAGTTGAAAATTCTTTCATATTATTTAACCAGAGATTCGTAAAATGTATTATTATAATGTGTAAGAATTATTGGAGATAGTTAATTTTTGGTTTAAAATTACTTGTATGATTGAAATTAGGTTCTTAGTGATTGAAGTTTTACTAATTTCAGTAGCATAATTCTAATAATTGCCATAACTTCTATTTTTATAATGTTAGAATCAAATTTTGTCTAATATAAATTTTTAGCGAATACAAAACAGATACCTGGAATCTATACGATTATGTAATTTTTTTGTTTTACTGCAGGTTCATCAAAATGGCGTAATTAGCCCCTGTAAATTAAAACAACATTAAAACCTAGTATGCATCTGTGGCGACAAATCATAACCGCTTATATGTGAATATGATCTTTCGAGTAAAATCAATTTTTTAAGTTGTAACTGTAGATATATAGAAAAGGGATCGTACCAGTTTTTAATTTTTTAAAATCAATTAAATTATGTAAGCATTTGAAATCCGAAAGATTTATTTTGTAAAAAAAAAAAACGTTTACGTTGTTATATCCGCTGATTAATACGCTGGGTGGCGCAATTACCGACGAAGGTAAAAAAAATTATATCTGGATTTTTCGACTTGGTCCAAGTACGCTTTATCATTAGGATAAAATAAATGATAAATGTACCACGATGTACTTTTACGAAAATTTAGCGAAATTCACTGCCAGATGTCCATCTTTAAGTTATATTTGACAAATCGCATGCAAATGGTTAAAATAGGGAATGCAATAAGTACAAAAAAATTAATTAAGAAAGGTGTTCCACAGGACTCAGTCTTGGGGCAGGATCTCTTTAAACTGTTAGTTAATGAAATATCTTTCCTTAATCTGAAAGGACACATACAAGTATATGCCGATAATGTTGTCTTAAAATATTGTGAAAAAACTGAGGATGAACTTAGAGCTGCTACACAAAACGATTTGAAAGGTATAGAGTACTGGGTTGAGAAATAATCTATTACTCTTAAGGGTAGACAAAACAAAGGTTCTATGTTTGGTAGTAAAGATTATTTAAAACCTTCATGTCAATAGAAATTAATAAGTAAAGTTTGATAAAAACGACTTAACTAAAATAAGCCGTTTAAACACTCAATACCTAATTGATTATATACCATAGCAAAAATTTGACTTATAGTTGTCAGAACTAATTCAAATTTTGACATAAAATACTTTCGGAAATTTGAAATATGGTGGTTATTTAATCCCGATTTTTCTTATGTTGACATTAAGCGGTTATGATTTGCTGGCGCAGCCATTAGAACCCGTGATTTCCATATTGTAAAAAAAACGTTTTTTTCTAATAATATTCCATATTGTACACAAAAAAACCTTACAATCTAGTCTATTCGATATTGTTTAATATAACATTTAAATGCGCAAAAAAAAGAAGACCATGCATCGAAAAAAATTTCGATGCTTTTTATAAGCTTTTGGTATTCAGTTTTTTATTTGACTGGATATTGGGATATAATAACCCTCGCAAAAAATCTTTTTTTGTTTTTTAACTTGCCTTTAGTACAATGACTCTTACGGACGATGCAAACAAGACGTCCGGCGTCCGAAGTGTCGGGACCGAAGACCTTGATTTTTGTTTCTTTTTTTTGTCATCAGTGCAATGGCCATTAAATGTGATTAAGACAATAGGTCCGGGGTCCAAAGAATTAGGGCCGAAACTTTATATCACTTATTTAAATTGTACTTGTCTGAAAAAAAAGTTATTAATAAATTATTATAAAAAATTTTCGAAAAATTTTCGGATGGGTCCGACGGTCCGAAAGTCGTGACCAATTCCTTGGACTTCGGACCTTTTGTCTTCATCACTTTTCCATTGCACTGATGACAAAAAACAACAAATAAAAAATTTCAAGGTCTTCGGTCCCGACAGTTGGGACGCCGGACCTCTTGTTTTTATAGTCGGGCTGTTGCCACTAAACCCCCGCTACTCATTTAATAAAACCCTGTTTTCGCCGACAACAAGTAAACGCAAACAGCAAGGTTTTTTGATAAATTCTGGACTTTTTCTGCTAAACTTTGATAACAGAAAATGACAACAAAATAAGCGTCAAAAGTTTTAAATTGTGTTCCATAATGCAAAAAATATTACAGCAATTTTTTTACTATATAGAAAGTAAGTTTTAAAAATTACATTTAAAAATAGTTTAAAGGCGTTTTAAGAAATGTTTTTTTTACAATATGGAAGTCACGGAACTAGTCCAGAAAAAACTAAACATTAATTTATATTAGGTATTTGAAAAGATAATATTGTACAGTCGGCAGATTAGGATTTTAAAATCGCCCAGACTTTAATTAAGAGCTTATTCCAGATAGAAACTTTACGAGCTAGTGCACATCTGTTGTACAGCATTTTTGTAACGCCCTCTCGTAATGTTATTCAACAAAATCTTATGAAGATTGTAAGCATACAATACGCATATGCGACAATATTAGTAACAATTTCATGTGTACAATTATTATTAGTAATTAATTGTATATTATATATACAAGTAAATAAACAAATAAATAAATAAATAAACAGAACCTGGCAAGTTAATATAAAAGTATAGAAAAAATTATTTTAATTGATGAAAAATGAATTTAATTTTATAACTTCTACGCTGTGAATTTTAATTTTGTTGCTCTCTGAAATTTTTAATGCAGCCTCATATACAAAAGAGAATCAAAACAATTTGAAAACTATTATCAAATTAATTCAAAATAACCTGTGATAAATGATCAAAAATAAAACTGATGTTCGAAGTACAATCAAAACTTAAATACCATGTAAAATACCAATACCCTCATCCTTCGAAAATAGAAAGAGAGAGAGAGAGAGAGTAAGATAATTCTTATAATCTTTTATTGACTAGACTTGAGAAATTTTTCTGAAGAAAAACAAAAAGACAATAAAGGAGGGAAAAAACGTATATGAAGTCTGTGTCTAACAATAGGATGGGGTTCTGAATAAAAATTATTTATATTTATTCTTTTATCCTGTTGTACATGAAAGCTTTTCATTAAATTTAATATAAAAACTGATTTCGTTTTTTAATTGCCAGCTTTTACAATTTAAGAGCAATACTAAATTACCAGCATCATAATATAAGCATCGAATAACAAGTGTTGCAATTTTTACAAAATCAAAAACAACAACAACAATAAAAGATATGAACATCATCATATCGAGGAGCTGTTGTCGGTTGATTATAATGAGTCAAGAGAAGAAGAAAAAAAAAAAATGGAATCATCGTAGTTTTTTTTTTCTTATCCCATTTGGCGCAATTTTTTTTTTTTTTTTGTTTTTCTATATCTACTCCTCATTATCATTGTGTATATATCAAGTTTTGTAGCGTAAAATAAGGATACAAATTTTATTTTTTTATTTCTTATTCTTTTCTTTAATATAATTTTGGTCCTTTGGAAATTTATTTTAAAAATTTAATTTTGTTGGGGTTTTATTTTAGTATTTTTATTTCCTTTTTTTTCTCTCTCTATTTGTATATGAGTGGAATTGGTTTTGAATTACATTGAAATTTTGAAAAAAAAAAAAAAAAATCAAAACCAATAATGAACCCCAAGTTCAATGTTCTTCAATTAGTTCTTCTTAAATTAAGCTGGGTATTAAATACGTTCTTGCTTTAAGGTTCAAAAAGATTTGTTTTTTTTTTTTTTTTTTTATTTTATTCGAACCCATATTATTTGTTTTTTTTTGTTTCTAAATTTTCATTGAAAAATTTGGGGTTTAGATTGAATTCGTTTTGGATAAAGTTGGATAATTTAATTTGCTGAAAAGGAAGAGAAATTCAAAAAAAAACTTTGTATACTGTTTTAGTTAAATTTTAATAATATTAATTTCTGGAACTTTAATTTATTTAAAAGATCAAGTGTTGTACATCATTGTAATGCACTCTCATAATGTATAGTTAATTCTGTAAAATCTTATAATATTAAGTGCTGTGAGCTTCATTAATAATTAATTAGTTTGTGTGATTGTTAATTATTTGCAAAGCTTTATACAATAAGGTATATTGTTAGTCTATACCCAATATGATATAGCAATTATAATACCCCTAGCTATTACCGGCGTAACATTCGCCGTTCATCTTATATATTAATACGCTTAAATGTCTGTTAAACTTTTCACAAAGCTTTTACAACACAAAGCTTTTTTCAACTAGATTAGACAACTTTATTAGAACTATTACGAATTACAATAGTGTGCAAAATTTAATTTAAAGACATAAACCACAAAACAATAAAACCAAAAACAAATTAAAATTAATCTGATTATATGAATTAATTTAAAAAAAAAACAAAGTAACAAAGACAAAAACCGAATTATCAGAATATTATTATTAGATCGATTTATAAATAATTAAAATAGTTTTGTTAAAATATTACGATATTACGATATTACAGCAAAAAAACTTACCGGTAAAACAAATAGTAAATTTAGAAAATATATATTTTTTACCTCACCCATGTTCAGAAATTCCACAAATTGAAATTTATTTATTTTATTAACAAATAATTCAAAAGTATAAATTCAAATACGCAGTAGCATTGAGTAAATATAATATGGTACATGGAGAATCATAAACCGAAATTTACGATCTGCTAAGAACAAGAAAAACAAAATATGTTATGACATTATTATCAAGTTCCAATTCAATACACGGCAAATTTAGTACACATAAAAATTAAAAAAACTTTAAAAAGAAAAATCACAGACTACCCTTACCTACATCAGAGATCCTAGCAGGATAACAATATAACAATAAAAACTGAAGAACAAGAGAAAAAGCATAATTATTGGCTTTACCCGTAACTATAAAAGGCTGCACAGGTGTAAAGAAAATGGAGTCTTGTCTCGTCCTCTTTTTTGGTCTTTGCACACTTTAAATTGAGCTCAAGCCTTCTGACATACTTGCTAGTGTTCTGTGACAACCTCTACCATCGTACTGATACCTAATCTAACCTACTGATAGTAGTTAAGTGACAATTTATGGTTCAGTATATTTGATTTTCTATTTTACTAAAGTAAACTCTAGCTAATAAACTCTGTACAAGCTATTTAGCTTTTTCTGAGATTTGTTTTATAGATAAATAAATAAAACAAATAAATAAATCATATTAGCTGTATTGTAGTCTACAGGTCTACATGATCATATAATGTTTATAAGGCAGTTTTCCGTGATAACATATGCCATCGTACTGACATCTAGTCTAACATACTGCTAGTATTAAAGGAATAGCGGTTCAGTACTAGTTATATGAGCTGCATTGCGGTCAGTTTTATTAAACCATTTGCGATTGAAAACTTTAATTTTTTCTTCATTAAGTAATAGGTTTACATAGCTATATAGAGGTGTGAAACACAGATGAGGTGATGAAAGTTCGAGAAAAATATCATTTATATACTCTAAATATGGGTTCATTTCTGTAATTATAATTTTTTCTAAAAATAGAAATTATTTTTTAATGGAACTTTATTCGAATAAGTTATTGAAACTATATTATTTGATATTATTTTGATCCTGAAGTATCATCCCACGGAACAATTTTATTGCTATAAGACTCTTGCGCACTCTTATGACAGTAATAACTTATATCAGTAACTCTTATATCAGTGTTAATTTGAGTTGCGAAACGTTATATAAATACGTTCTAGCAATAAAATGAAGAATCCTAACAGGCACCGGAACAAAAGTGCTGTAACATTGTTATAGGATTAGTATACATATGTATTGGTGTGTATGTTTTTGTTTTGAAATGAATTTTTTTTTTTAAATAACTTATGTTATGCGAGAGTGAGATAGGTATTATTTTTTACTTTAATATAATAATTTTATGGAGTTTATATATATTAAATGAGAAAGAAAGAAATTAATTAAATATTTTTTAATAATTTGTATGTAAATGATTTATAATATAAAAAATGTCTTAAAATTAAATAATATTTTGCAGTTAAGAATAATTGTAGACATTAATAATTATAATTATAGTGACCAAAATGCAAAATATGGCTAGTAAAGAAATTTCAGTGACATTTAATATAATAATACATCGAAAAAATACATTGCCTTCAAAAATAACGAATTTTTAAATAAATAAAATAAGATGTATTTTAAAATTGCATCGTTAAAATGTTAAATAATGTACGTTAATCAATGGATAACATAAAATTTGAGATTTAAATAATTATTCAAAAATAATACTTTTGCGAAAATAATGCAAAATAAAGCTTTTCAATTTTTGTTTATTTAAAATAAATTTTTTTTTACTATGTTTGTAGCAATTCTCCGCAACTCCCGCAATTGCTATAACAACATTCTTAATATTAAGCAATATTAATTACATTATTCCCATAAAAACATCATTATAACACTTTTAGTGTTCATCGGGAGTCATATAAGAGTCTTATAGCACTCATTTTGTTTTTATAACAATAAAATGTTACGTGGCATATCTCATAATAAAAAGAATGATTAAAAATATTTTGCACGTTTTTTATATTATGAAAATTTTTACAGGGTTAAATTTTATTTGTTTTTATTGTTTGGAAATATTCATTTTTGAAACTAAAATATTATATTATGGTGCCAGTAGAGTGCAATGATTAAGTTTCCAATTCAAATTTTAGATCTTTTTTTTTTGGACTTCTTTGCACAAAAATAGAAACCACAAAAAAAAGAAAAAAAAACATTATAACAGGAAAATTAAAATAAACTGAATTTTCTTTCTTAATTTCTAAAACTAAAACGAACAAATAATCCAGAAAATATTTTTTTTTTTATATTATTTTATTTACAAAATTATGCATATTTTAATAATTAAAAAACATTTTGTTTTTTTCTTTCTTTTTTGAGTTTTTTTTTTTTACAAAGAATACCAAAGGAATTGTACAAGTTAATGGGCGGAAATAATCTTAAGAATTGTTTTAACGACTGAATTATAGTTTTTTTTTTTTGTTTTTGTAGAAAGTCCATTGTCTTCAAAATTTATATTATAAAAATTTCAAAATGTTTTGCGAAATTTGCAAATCTTTTTTTTATATTTCATTAGATTTTATTGATTTGTTTTTTGGGTACTGTAGACCTTCAAATGCCATAGAACTGACATAAATTATTAATACGTTTTGGATTAATGAATTGGAGAAGAAAACTATCTAGCTTTCACATAGGTGTGCATGTTGAGCCAATAGTAGTCTATAGGTATTTTCATAAACGCATATGACATGACAATTATTGCATTAAACTTGGCTGACTTATAATCATATGATTTTAGTTTATAACGGTCACACTACAATAATCTATTGACATTTATGAACACACATTTTAAAATTTAGTTTTCATGGGTTTTAATTTCGTTTCCAATTATTGCAAATTAATTTTGTTGCAAAATAAAAAATACCTACAATACAAATGGAGCAATTTATTTTGATAATACCTTGTCCTTCATACGTAACTGAACACGTACACCTGGTCCTGCGTAGCTGATTTTGTTTTGCTAATGAATTTTGTGTCATATGATTGTTGCAATGTAGTTTATTAACTGTAAACACGGGTATAAATCATTTATGAGATTAATGTATTGCATTATGCGTTTGTGAAAATATTTGGACGGATTACAGTGTTATAAGTTTTTCCTAGATATTATATTCAAGAGTATTCAGTAGTAAACGGCCTCTACACGAATTTTAAGAGCAAAAAATTAATATTGCTCAGCCAAATATAAAAATCATTATTAACTAAACAAATTTCAAAAAATTTATATTTGATTTTTTCTTATAACTCACAGATGTTTTTATAATATTTTGATACAAGTTATAGAATCGAAATCAAGAGTTATAGAAATTCTAACAATACAATAGCTAATCTTAATTGTATCGATTGTACTTCACATTAATTAAAAAACATTTGAATTTCCTTAACAATAAGTGAATTGTTTTTTTAAAAGAAATCATATTACTCTTATTGGAAAACCCTGCATATCTATTTATACCGGGTGTTCCAGAGCATGCGTATCAGGTTTTTAGAAGGGGAACGAGCCATTATCATTTTATTTTAACAAAAAGTTTGTTAATTAAATTGAGAGTTCTCTATCGATTGGAGATAATTTCAACTTCCGGAATGGACCGCAAATCGGTGTTTTAAGAACAAAAATCACCGAAATTGGCCGAAATCGAGATTTACAAATGAGAAAGGTACTTTTTTATGCAAATTCGTATTCTACGTAAAAAAATAGGAAACTTTTGTAATATAATTTTTTTTTTTTTTTTTGAGATTTTGAACAATTGTTTTTTTTTTTGTTTAAACTTTGTAGGAACCCAAAACTGAGATAAAAAATATAATAACATGAAAAACAAATTTATATATTAAAAATAATTATTATTAATTTTAGTTTACCAAAGGAAAATATTGAGCATTTTTGTTTTATGGTTATTAATTTTAGAGAAAAAGAATGAGAAAACAAAAAAAAATCATTTAACATAATTTTCTTATTTTTTGTCGTAGAATCCGAATTTGTATAAAAAACTACCCCTTCTCATTTAAAAATCTCGATTTAAGCCAATTTTGGTGATTTTTTATCTTAAAAAACCATTTTGGGGTTCTTTCCGGAAGTTGAAAATACCACCAATCGATAGAGCACCCTCGATTTAGTTAAGAAACTTTTTTTTAAATTTTAAAATAACGGCTCCTTCTCTTCTTAGAAAGAAATTACAAAAAAAAACTAAAAAAAAATAAATGGCCCATTACTGAATCGAACTTAAATCTAACCCTACTTATAACTAACCACGGGCTCTGAACTACTAACTAGCAGAGCCAATGGGCCATTTGCATTTGCTTATCAAAAAGCCTTAATAAACATACAAAACAATTTTTTTTATTTTTTTTTATATTAATTAAAAAAAAATAAGAAAAATTAAATGGCTTATTGGAGAATCGAACCAAGAGATTTTAGTTGTTATGAAGAGCTCTAACCAACCTAGCAAATAGCCCATTTATAAATATACGAAACACTGGAAGTGGAAGTTCGGCGAAATATGACAGTTGACAGTTGACAGATGACAGATGACAGATGACAGATGACAGATGACAGATGACAGATGACAGATGACAGATGACAGATGACAGATGACAGATGACAGATGACAGATGACAGATGACAGATGACAGATGACAGATGACAGATGACAGATGACAGATGACAGATGACAGATGACAGATGACAGATGACAGATGACAGATGACAGATGACAGATGACAGATGACAGATGACAGATGACAGATGACAGATGACAGATGACAGATGACAGATGACAGATGACAGATGACAGATGACAGATGACAGATGACAGATGACAGATGACAGATGACAGGTGACAGGTGACAGGTGACAGGTGACAGGTGACAGGTGTCAGATGACAGGTGACAGCTGACAGATGACAGATGACAGATGACAGGTGACAGGTGACAAATGACAGGTAACTATGTTTACGTACATTTTGAAAATATTTTGAATTTAAATATTTTTTTTATTTTTTTAACAAATATTATTTTCAAACAACCATTATTAAATATAAGATTTTATTTATGTATTTAAAAACAATTTACAAATTGTCTTTTAAATTATCTCGTAAAAGCTTAGCAATTCATAACCGGTAACGGATACCCACTATCACCTTAACAAACGTACAGATTAATAAAAGATAACTGTTATTTAAATATTACATTTACCTAAAATCCTAAAATTTTCCTCTTCAAATTTTCTTTGCATATAGACTTGAACTGCATTATCATTCCACACTGGTGAGTCATCGGCAGCTCCATCATACCTTGTATAATTGCCAATATTTCATACAAGTGATAACAAACCTTGAATAAATGTAAAAAAAATTAAATAATATGACCAAAAATACAAAAATTACACTAAGATTTAGTGCATTGTTTAATGCAAGACTTACTGTCATGGCATTTAAGCTATGAAAACTTTTTCTATTGAAAAATACATGCTCATTATAGTGGAAAGTTTTAAAATTGGAATATGAGTTCCATCCACAATGCCTGTGATTCCCGGAATTTTATATTTTTCAAAAAAATATTTCCGGGTTTCATGAAAATTTTGCTGTTTTATCCGAATCCAATAAGAACACAAACTATTTTCTAGTATTTTTAAAGTATTTCTAAATACTTTAGATATGGTTGTTTGTGTTATCCCTATTAAATTATTACTGCCAACATTAACTTAGTAGCCACCACTAGCCAATAGGTTTAATGTTGCAGCAAGTTGTAATATTGGCGGAATACAAAAATTTCTTACATTGGGACTGAATGTTGAATTGTATAACACCATTTTGAAGGCATCTTTATTTAATCTAAAATTTTTCTGAAACCTAAAAAATTTACAACGGAATTTACTAACATAGAAAACGTAACATATTAGTTTCATGGGACGGTACTTTATTCTTACATTAATAATTGTAAGTGAAAAATAAAGTATGGCCTCATCAAACGAACTATAAATTTTCTTAATCCTTTCTAGGTAGTTCAGAAATATTACTGCTGTCTCTTAGCATACGCCTTTTTATAATATTTGTTTCAATATTAATATTTTGTTCACCCGAAGAACTATCGGTAAAAAATTTCGTATTTCCAAAAATTTTAAAATTTTCAAAGAAATATTTAATATATTCAATAAAACCCTAAAAAAATTAAATTATTATTACTAAAAACTACTTTAATTTACTTATGTTAAGATAAATAATTAATATAAACTTGAACTTACCTTTATATTCACTTTTAAAATTTTCAGCGTTAACTCTTTCACTATCGCTAAATTAATCGCGTAACAAACGCTAAAAAAAAGCGTATCTGCTGTTCCATGCTTTTTTTTATTTTATTTATTTATTTAGTTTAGCTCAAACTGCATTACATTTATTATTATTATTTTTTTTTTTTGTTTTTACAATACAACATTACACATTCAATTTACAAATTAAAATTATATCTAACTTAGAACTAGTTAAAATACATTGAAATAAATTGCACACATATTTTGATTACTACAGATTACTTATATAATTTAAGTTTTTGAGTCTGTTTCGAAAGTGTGAAGTCAATATAGTTTATGCGTTTATTACCAATTAGTAACATTCTATGAATTGGCTCATATTTGCCATAATTGGTCCTATGGAAACTTAATGTAAAGAAGTTTGTATTTCGTAGGCGATTATTAAACAAAAAATTGTTGACTTTAACAGAGTTGTGACTTCAAACGTTTTTGACTATATACGAATTAAAATACGTCGATATACTACGTTGAGAGTAATGGGATTTTATTGTGTTAAGTTATATTGAAATTAGTTTTAGTTTCGTCATAAAGTAAATAAATTCATTATAAGGTATAAATATTCAAGAATCAAACGATTCAGAAAACAACTACAATTATACCAAAACATTTATTTATTTTTATACAAAATCGTAAATGAAAGAACTGCTTCTGTGCAATTGCACAGGGGATTCACTAATACTAACTAATTATACTAACTAATATTATATTATACTAACTAATATTATACATTATACTACTTTATTGCTACCTTTTATTTTTGTCATTATTGTGTGCGTAACTAACTTCACTCAAAAAAAATTAATTTTTTAAGGAAGGGTGTGGTTTAGTAGGTAAGAATCCTACATACAGTGTCAAGCTACGGGGCTCATTGTATCTTTCTGAAGATCCCCACCAGCCTACGAAAAATAAAAAAAATAAAAAAATTGGCAAAGTTTTGACTACAAAAAAAATATTTCTTTTATGTGTTTTAGAAAATTAAAAAGTGATATTAAACATAAGTACTGTAATTTCGGAATAAAGAATCTAATGAAAGAAAAAAAGAAACTAGGATTTATTTTGCTTCCGTCATTTATGACGGGTTACAAAGCTAGTTATTATATAATGTTTAAATCTTTGCTTCATTTGAATATACCGTATTTATAGTATAAGTTAATAATAAAGATATTGTAATTTAATTAAAATTCAAATTCAGGACATTAGTGGATCAGAAAATTAGATTCAAGACACTCATGGGCTGTTTAGGTAAGTATTGTATAAATGCGTAATATTTAAGTAAAATAAGCTTAACTTTCATCCGTCCCTCGGGTCTATTTCGACCCAAAGGAAAATGTACTCTCAAATATCTCGTTAAATATAATAGTTACAAATATATAACTCAATGACTTTATCAAATATGTTGTAAACAAATATTACACAAAATTTGAATAAATTACGATTAACCGTTATACCTTTTTTGTAATCAGTAACACTAAAGCTCCTTGGGTCTTAATGACCTATAGTAATTCCTAGTACTAGATATGCATTTATCCATAGCATTGTGGATGTAAAATATTTGTATACAAGATATCTGTATCTGATTAGGGAAATCCCCGAATTGTAGTTTTTGTTTTCAATTCGTCGTATAATCGTAGTAATTATAAAGTAAATATACATATATATTTTAGTTCTAACGAAAAACTGGTCAGTGTTTTTTTGTAGAGTATCGATATTATTTTACGAAAAATAATATAAAAATATATATTTATAAAAATGCACTTGATTTTATAAATATAAATATATATATTTTACGAAAGGGTAAGTGGTTTTTTCATAATTTTGGTTTTTGCTACAACAAATAAAAAAATTGTAAGCCTTTGCAAGATGTTGCGGAACGAAGATGACATATGTGCTGCATAATTATCTGAAAACGATACCTGCTCAGAAACTTCAGATTATGTGGAATTTGATGAAAGTTCGTATGATACCGACGATGATAATTATTCACCACTGGCATCATACTTATCCAAGGATAAAAATATTCAATGGTTCTAGGAGTCCTTCACTAAAGGTGGTCGAGCTTCCTCTACAAATATAATACATCTTACTCCAGGGATTACAAGATACACAGCTAGTCGTATATCTGATGAAATTTCAGCTTTTCAATTGCTTATTACAAAGAATATTGAAAAAATTATAATTGACAATACAAATTTTGAAGGACAACGAGTATATCAAGAAAACAGGAAAGCTTTAGATACCATAGAACTGGAAGCCTTCATTGGTCTTTTGATATTAGCTGGTGTGTTCAAATCACACAATAAAGCACTTAAAAACTTGTGGGACGAGAAAAAAGGCCGAGATATTTTCCGTGCCACTATGCTTCTCAAGAGATTCAAAGTTATTTCAAGAGTCAAAAGATTTGACGATCGCAGCACACGAGCTGCTCGCAGAAATACGGATAAAATGGCTCCAATTCGGGATTTGTGGGATAAATGGGTGGAAATATTGCCAAAACTATTCAATCCAGTTGAAAATGTAACGATTGACGAGCAATTGGTTGGGCTTCGAGGTACATGTCCGTTTCGACAATACATGCCGAAAAGCGAGGCTTATGCGTAGTATTTGATTTATGTCAAAGATAGCTAAATGGCAGAAATGTTACATTTGATAATTTTTTCACATCAACTTGGACAAATGTTATTGAAACGCAAAATGACTATGATTGGAGACGTAAGGAAAAATAAAACATCAATTCCACCTGTGCTTTTGGACGTAAAAAGTAAGCCTGTATTTTCGTCAACGTTTGCGTTTACTCGGGATACTACTATGGTGTCTTGTATACCAAAAAAAAACAAGAGTGTTATTCTTCAAAGCACTTTACACAAAAGTATACAAGTTGCAAACGACACCGAAAAAAACCACAGATAATTTTAGACTATAATCGGACCAAAGGCAGTGTAGACACAATAGATAAAAAGATAGCTAGTTATACTTGTAAAAGGAAAACAAACAGGTGGGCAGTTGTTATTTTCACCAACATATTAGATGTGTCCGTAAACAATGCATTTTCGCTTTTCATTAGTGTTTTTCCAGATTGGAACAACAGAAAACATCATAGACGGCGACTCTTTATCGAAATACTGGGGGAATCTTTGATCAAATAAGATATGGCTAGAAAAGCTTCTCCCCAACGATCTTTAAACTGTCAAAATTTGATAGCTAACTTTACAACAGCTAACACAATAAACTGTTCACCAACGACATCTACAAATAAGCAAACTGAAAAGAAGAGGCCGTTGCAATTTTTGCGAAAAATTTTACAACAAGCACACATCAAAGTGCACCATTTGTAATAAATTTATCTGTAAAACTCATACCAATACCATGTGTCACCAGTGTATGAAATGAGATATATTTATGTAGCATAGCAAGCTTTTTTCTTCAATTTATGTACTTTAATCGGATTGAATTTATGTGGAATATTTTGTTTTCTTTTATTTAAACTTATTAGCAATAAATTAACAAAAAAAAATAAAATAAACTGCTTTTTAATATAAAACCATATATGGGTCTATTTTGACCCAAGGGCTTTTAGCGTTACTTTTTTTTAGGGGCGGATGAAGGTTAAGACAATTATAAGATATAGAAAAGGATTATCTCTACCGTCCAACCTGTTGAGCTTAGACGGCAACGCTAGAATATTATTGTCTTCATTTCGATCATAATTTCTTATATGTCAAAAAATATATAAAAGTAATGTTTATTACAATATAATTGTCGAACCCCTAATATATTTTTGTCTTCTGTTCGATTATACCTACTTCCATGTTAAAAACAATATGATACCATCGTGAAGAAGAGCCATGTAAGTAATGCTTATTTTAATATATCGATTGTTCATGAGAATTTCATCTTAAGTACACAGTATTTTTTTCTATACTTTATCTCAATTTTAATCATTCAAATAAATTACATAGATAGCCTCTAATATTCTATTCTAAAAAAATATTAATTAAATCAAATTTGAATTTTCGTAAAATTCCTTTTTTGTTTTTTGAAGTATCATTATTATAACAGTAAAATTAACCAAATTTGCTAAAATTAAAACGTGATATAATCATTTCAGAAAAATTTCATATTATCTGCTCTTATTTTCAAAGCTCAATTTTCAAGGACCCTTCAATATTTTATTTTTTTGTAAATTAAAGATTAAGGGAAGCCACAACCACTTCACTAAATTGTGGGGTTAAAGAGGAGAATATCTTAATCAATTTTATCATACCAATTAGATAATTTAAAATTCCTCACGTAATAGGAAAATAAAATTTTTGTGTGGAAAATTTTCAAGGTCATCAATTTGAAGTTTTCACATAAAATTCAATAATAATATTTTTTTCGCTTAATACAAAAAACGAAATATCTGAATTTTGATATTATTTTTTGTTCCGTTTTGTAATTAGTCATAATAAAATGAGATTTTCTTTAATTTGAAAATTCAATGAAAAAAACTTTTTATTTTATTTTATTTTTTTTATATCAATAGAATGAAAAACAAAATTTGAATTTTCTTTCGAAGACGCGCACGGAAAAACTTTAAAAGTTTTTATATAATTTGAGATTAAATTTTATTAAAGTCTAATTTAATTTAACTTAACGAACAAAACAAATGACAAAATCTTTAAAATTTTTAATTAGTAAAAACTGAAAAACAGTTTTAAATTGAAGAACGGTAAATTTTCAGAGGACGTATCGAAATGTTAAGATTGGTAGATTTTGAAAATGTTCATTCCGAGTTGTCATTTCCGTGGTTGGATACTTCTGAAAGCGTTCTTCTTCGTTATTGACAAATGAGTATCGATCACATTCAACATTTCTGACAAAGGTGATGTTTTCAAATCAAATTTAAATCGAAAATAGGTTTCCATTAATTTAAAAATTTGAAAAAAAGATGATGGAAAATGTGTCATATAAAAAGAGTACGTATGAGCCGAATTATAGTTTAAAAGAGCAAAAACAAAACAAAGGGGGATCAACCGCGGAAGTCTATTGGGTATTCTACAATAGAAAAAAGTATAAAATAAATTTATTTGAATATAAATTTTTTAAATGGGAAATATTAAAATTTCCATGTCATTTTACTTTTAATAAAAAGAACAAGTTCGATATATTAATTAATATTGATACATAGACGTTTTATGTCACCATTGTATCTATAAATATTATTATTATATTTGCCTTAATTAACTTGCATTGGATTTTATATGTTTGTTTCAATTTGCTTCAATTCAACAAAATACCCATTTCAATAACCATTTAACCAAAGTATATCCATAAAAAGAGTAAGAACTCATGTATGTATTCATTTGTTTGCACACAAATTCATATGCAAATTTGATAAACATTGTCAGAAATAGACGATGATAAGAATTTTACGTGTAAGAAAAAGAAAAAATATAGTAAACAAAAGAGAGTAACAAAAAAAGTTGGCTGAAATTAAATAAATAAAGTTTATAATTTTGAAAAAAAATTTCGACAAAAATTTCGTTGAAATATTTAACAATATTATTTTCTAAATTGTATCAACTATGCATAAGATTTTTAGGAGACCCAACTAAAACAGCGTTATCATATTCTTTAAATTCTGTGATTTATAAATAAATGTTGTCCTCAGTATTATTTACCATTATAATAAATATTTAGGTTTACTAATATAATTAATAAAAAATAATAATGTTTGTAACTCCAAATTATTACTGACAAAAATATTAATAATATTTTATATTATTGTAATGTAATTATAATTTAATATTTTTAATAGGTATATACGAAAATAATAATGTTTAAAACGAAAATATTAAAATAATAAAAGATCAGAATTAATCCTCGTATAAGGGAACAAATTAAATTAGAACTAACATTTTTTGCCACCCTTGCCTCCCTCATATAAATAATTGGAGTGAACGTAAACAAATCCAAAGGAGAATAATGAGAACGCAAAATTATTTTACAGTATAAAGCAAAAGGCAAACATCTGTTTTGTACCTTTTCTCTCTCATAGTAAATTTGTTATGCGATAAGTAAATGTAAATTTTACCTCTTTTAACTAATGATATTTTGCTCGGTTTGGTATTTCTTAAAAATTAGGTTTACGTAAAATAGGAGTGTATATTCTTGTTAATATAGATTATAGATATTCTTTGCATTCAACTAAGGTGAAATTTACATATGTGTGTCTACATATAATGGAATATGGATATTTGATAAAGTTAAAATTTGGTTTCTCTTTAAATTCATTATATTTATTGACATTTCTATGGTGTAAAGAAGCAAAAAAAAAACAAAAAAGGAATACAAAATAAATGTGTGCAATCCAAATCATTATCATTATATTTCAATCATTTTCTATTATTATTCAATTTCAATTATTTTCAATCATCATTTTCATTATATTTTTTTTGTGTTTTTAATTTGGTTTCTTTTATTAATCTCCTTCTTTTATTATTTCTCTTTCTCTCACTAAAAGAACATGTGTCATATAGAGCTTGCATTTGTTACATACATAATCATATGGCTTAGTTTAATTGAAAATAAAATGCAAATATTATTTATGGAAGAAAACGAAATTTGAACCTATCAGTTATCTATCACTCAGTTACAAATTACTCTTCTCGCATGTAAAAAAAGTTTAATTTCGATTTATGCATGTATATATTATACTTTTATATGCCAATTTATGCTTAGGCAGCGTTTACACGTCGGACAAAATCGAATTTTATCGTAGATAAAGTCGGATGAGTGTTTACATTTCAGACTTTTTCTCAGATTTAATCTACGATTTTACGTCAAATATTTTTTGTATTTAACAGGGTTTCTTTTTATAAAGCGCGTAATTTTTTATTGGTGAAAATTTTTTAATACGTAAATTAATAAGTTCAAAGGTATCTAATCAAAAATCTCCAAAAAATTTTTAAAAATATACCTACCTACATATTTTTATAAACTTTGTTACAGTAATATAAAATATAATTACACATTTGAAGTATGAGCAATAATAACCAAATTGCGTTAGAGTGAATTTTAGTGCCATTTGATTATATATGTGTTGTTCTTTGAAAATATATTATTTTTCATTAAAAAAATATTTTCACTAAAAAGTCGAAAATAAAATAAGGAAAAAAAAAATTTTTTTTTAGAAATATTTGCCTTCAATTTAAGCGTACTAAAACTACAAAAATAAACTTTAGAATCGCAGCTTGATATAATGTTTTCATAGCAAGTTATGATTGTAATTACGAAAAAAGCAAATTAGCCGAACTTTTTACCAAATCTCTTAATCTCATCTCAAGACTTCCTAGAATTTCGGCTAATTTGCTTTTTCCGTAATTACAATTATAACTTGATATGAAAACATTATATCAAGCTGCGATTCTAAAGTTTATTTTTGTAGTTTTAGTACGCTTAAATTGAAGGCAAATATTTCTAAAAAAAAAATTTTTTTTTCCTTATTTTATTATAATTTGAATTAACAAACAAAATATGTTTAGGAAATTGTATAGGTAGTCTAACACTAAAAATACCCACTGATGAGTTCTAATAGTGTTATGATGAACGAAACAATTTCCAAAACATACTTTGTTTAGAAAAAAGTATATTGGGCTCAATAGCGAAATCGACCAATAGACTTGGGATATACTTTTTACTGTTAATACACTTCTAAAGTCATTAATATTTTATTGATAGACTTTAACGGACATAGTAAAAATGGACAATGGGTTAGTTTTAATTTTATATGTTTTATAATTTTATTTGTTATAATAAAATTGTAAGTTTGATGGAAAGTAACATAGAAATAGGAAATGACGAATGAAATAATTAAAGTGCCGCTTTCTGGAAAAAATCTATGGCTGAATTAAATAGCATAGGTTTTTCAACCAAAACTTAAAACCCATCATAAAAAGATCAAAAGGTCAAAATCAAATTCATTTTCACAATAACAATTTATTTATAAAAATCACTTAAAATTTACGACTTTAAAACATAACCTCACAGTAAAATCAATTTACGAAGAATTAATATTTTTCAAATATTTCAAAGTAAAGGTGCTTAACTGTGTAAATAAAAATACTTGCGAATTTAAGTTGCGATGCGAAAATCAATTGGTACTGTGTATCAAATTCACATCGAAAATAGTGCTGCCATTGTACATTTCTCAATTTAAGTTTTTGGCATTTCATTTGATTGTCAAATTTCTTTTTACTTTCAAACAAATTTTTTTCAGTAAAAAGTACTGCTTATTAATATTAATATTAAAAATAAAAATAAAATGGATGCATGTGCAGCTATTTATTTTAGCGACAGGGAAGAAGAAGAAGAAAATAGGGTGCGTGCACTTTAAAAATGAACACTGAGGGATAGATCAATATGTCCTAGAAATTTGGATGAGCATTCATAAAATTTACCATTGTTTGGAACTGCGATGGTCTTGTAGTTTGTTTTGACCTAAAATATTTAACGTGATTTTTATTCAAATACCAAGACAAAATAAAACTAAATTTAATTAATTAATAAAAAAATCTCAATTTAATTACTTTTTATATTTTTAACATAAAATATTTATATTTTTATTTACATTACGCTTTCCTATTTTTTTTTTCTATTTAACAACTCTAGCCTATGCCACATGCGAAAATATAATAGCTATCGAATGAAAAATGTCAAAAAAATACTAGAAATTAGCATTACACAGTATCAAAATTTTATTTTTGCTTTCGCAACCGTGCAATTTTCGAATTTCACAGTACCGAATTTTCGAATGCGATTTTCGTTTAGCGTAAGTAGCAATACACAGTAAGTGCACAGGGGTGGCATTGTGTAATTTGAAACGTCGTTTTGTTTCGACTCTTTTCAAAAGGTGGCATTGCATAATTTTGTTTCGACCATTTTTATTTTGTTTCAATCTTTTCAAAATTGGTACGATATATTTTGGTATTGTGTAAGGTTGAAACGCTACTTTTTTGGCGTTTGATACGACCAAATTTTGGCGATTGAAAAATAGTTGACGCTTTTAAGTAAGTTTTGCTTCGACAACATTTTGTTTCGACCGAAATGTTTGAAACAAAGTTACATAATGCCACCCCAGGTAGCAATTTTTTTGACCTAGTCTATTATAGACTTCCGCGATTCCAAATTTTTTTTGATAGACTTTTGAAAGTGTGTAAAAAGGTGCATTTCAATAGACTACACTGGTTGACGCCAATATAATACAATTCTTATCAAACTTTATAGGACTTATTAAATTAAATATGGTGAGAACTGAAATTTGAATTTCACTTAAAGTCTTCCCAATTATTTTACTTTTTTGACTCAAAAAACGGTTTGAGTAGGTTTTGTATTTCTGAAAATAAATAACTGGGCAAAGTACATTTTGAAAAATTTCATATCGCAAACGGACATTCTGTTTGCAGACATTTTGTTATAAAAAAAATTTGGGCCAAATCGAAATTTAGCAAAAAAACAATTAGCAAATGAATATTTTTCATGGATTTGCTTTATTACCAACCCTATTTGTATCGAACAACTCCTATACACATTGTTAAATTTTCTGTAAAAGAGAGTTATCTCTCGTTTTATATCCAGGCTGGTTGTATTATTATATTTAATCGATACACATAATATCTGAACCATTTCAAAACCAGTTTTCAATATTATTCTTTTAAATTATAGATATTTAAATGGAGACGTGGCGAATTCAAATATTTTTTTAACAAATTTTTAATTTAAGTTAGAAATTTCAAAATAACGTTTCATCAATGTGTAAATCATTTTAACATACAAAAATTTTAATTTATCAAATTACTGCAATAAAACCTTCAATTTAAATTTAATTTTTATTTTTTCAAATAAATTATTATTACGTATTGAGGTTGTTGTTTCAGATAAGTCAAAATAAAATATAATAATTATAAGAGTTTACGATAAATTGAAATGATCATCATCAATGTACTACAACCTCATCCGTGGGGCATAGGGCCAAATTGAAATGATAGAAAACGAAAATTCATAAAGGAATATATAAGTACGATTTGTTATCAAACTTTCTCGAGGACGGGGCGAATATTAGTAGATTTTTAAATTATAGAGTTCCAAAGAAAATTTTTATTTGTTTTAATGTTTACTTGTGGCTGTTTTTGCTAATTTCAAACGATTTTTTTCCCAATAGTTTATTTTATTAAGTGGAGCTTGCGTATTGTCAATTTACTAAGTACAACTTTCGAAAAGTAGGATGACCCAAATAACTACAAAACCATTCAATTTGGACCTATAGAGCAATTCTGAGGCGACATTTGTTTGTTATTTGCTTAAATTTTGTTGCGATATATAGACTTAAATTTTTGTGTTACCTAACAATTTGTATTTTCATTTATTTTACATTTTAACTTTGTATTATTAGAATCTGTTCGGTCTAGAAACCTAAACCTATATAAAAATATAATATGTATATAGAATGAAGAAATGTAAATTTAAAATATTTTATCAACATACTCATATAAGCTATGGTTTAAATATTTTTAAATAATAAAATTAGAAAGGCTGGGAATGTTACAAGTTGATATCCTAAATATCTTACTTATCGCAAATAATAACTGAATTTTAAAATTAATTCATTTTATTCACTATAGTGTTTCAACTTTAAAATAATCAACTGTTCGCATAAATGATGTAATGGACTATAGAAACCAGAAGGTTTTTGGTTCAAATCCTGCGCCAAGATGTTGATGTTTAATTGCATTTTTATTTCATTTTTATTATTATAAAATGGATTACAAATGATTTAATATGAGTAAAAATAATAATAATCCAAATTAATAAAATAGATAAATAAATAAAGAAATATTATAATAATAATAATAAATAAATTTTATATAAGCTGTTGTGAATATGAACTTAAGTTAAATCGCAACAGTAGTAGTTTACCATATTTAGTTAGCTGAGATACCAGCAAATTAATATATATATAAAATAATACTATCAAATATATATTGATAAAATAAATACTCATAAAACATGAAATCTATCCACTTTACGTATATACCTGTATATACTAAAAAATACAGTACCGTACTTAATGTGCGAAAACGTATTCTACCCCAGTTTACTGACAAATAGTATAAAAAAAAAAACTGATTGACGATTGTTCATTTCCAATTTTGTTCAATTGAATAGAAACAGAATTAAAAAAATTATGATATCAATAAATTAAAAATAACACCATGAATATTTTTTTTTTGTTTTTTTTTTTTTTTATTAAATATATTGTTGTTTTTTTTTTATATAACTTATTCGTTCTATCAATTTTTAATAAATCCTGCTATTTAATTATAAATACAATAGAGTTTTAATTAAATTTTATAATATTAATTTTTAATTAAAATAAAATTATATAGAACTTACAAACTTAAAAATATATTATTATTTTTTTTAACTAGGTATATTATAATAGTTAAAAATAATAAAAATAAATTACATTTATTACAAAAAATTATTATTATTATATATATGTATATATTATATATATTTATAGTGATGATAGAAATTTACTTGAAAATTAATAAAAATACAATATTTGTAAAGTTTTTGTGACAAAAGTATCCAAATATTTTATGTTAGTGTTATGATTTGATATTTTTAAATTGTTCACAAAAATTTCGAGTTTAATTTGGATTCAAATATTTTTATATTAGATTTATTTGTGCTTTATTATGGCAGAATAAATAAAATTTTTAATGTTTTTTGTTCTTTTTTTAAAAACTTATTCTTTAGCGTTTATGTAATGTTTGTGTAATTTTTGAAAACAGTTGAATATATTATTTTCCATACAGACACAGTTATTTCATCTATTACTTACAGACTTCTTCAATATTTGCATTTAGCAAACAAACATTAAAATAATTGGAACAAAAATCCAACTTATTTTCAACAATTACATAAAACTGACAAAATCAAACCAATACATAAAAAATTTTTAATAAATAATTATTTTATATTTTCAAACTGATAATTAAAATTTCAATGTCTAATATTTTTTGTTAAAACAATTAATGTTTTCTTAACATAAAAAATGTTTGTTTTTAATACGTCTCGACAAGAAATAATACAAGTGTGAATTATGTCTCGCTGAGACCGCAAATAATTTTTTTTTTTTCAAAAATCAAATCAAATTAAATAAAATCATAATTAACAAGAAAATTTATTAAATTATATAAAAAATATTTATATAATAAATGCTTTATACATATATATAAAGAAAAACAAATAAAAAAAGAAAAATATTTTTTTTTAAATAAGTATTAAAAAAAAATAATATGACTTTATCCTATTAACTAATAAGTACAAATTAGAAAAAATATTAGGTAAATTACTTATAATATAATACACGAATATCTAATTAAAAATAATAATAAGAATAATAAAAATAAAAACCATTTATTCATAATAATATTTATATTATAATAATCCATTCTATATTAAATATTATTTATTTAATTTTTTTTGTTCATTATAATTATATAAATTTAATTAATTAATTAATAGAATTTAATTTAAATCTTAATACAAAATTATATTATTCAATTGGATATAATATAAACAATATTTTCTTTATTTATTATTATTAATTTAAATTTATTATTTTCTTTGTTTTATTACTTTAAATTAATTTTATAATTAGTGTAAACATTTTCATTTATTCTATTTAAAAAATTAAAATTTTGCAAAATTACATATGGGACTTTAAATATTAAATGTAAAATTCGTAATCAATTTTTACATGAGTTTAATGAAATTTATTACAAAATAAAATATTTGAATTAAAAATTTTTAAATTATTTGAAGTACTAGTTCCAAGTTTATTCTCATCAATTTAGTTTTACTTTATTTTCTATCTTTCCGTTTTTAATTAATTCATTTTTAAAATATCTACATCGTCATAATTGTTTTTGGAAAGAAGCAAAAACTGGGAAAGGTAATTGAAAATACCCTTAAAAGTATTATTTAAAAAATATAAAAGTAATAATTTGTCATTTAAAATGTTTTCATACTCAATAAATAATTTTCCACTTTGAATCTGGCGAACAAGCAAAATTTTACAATGTTCTGGTGTTAAGAAGGTCAGTATTCGTATTATATATGACACTAATCAAACAAACTGGTTAACTAAATTAAACAAATTTTAAATTTTTCAGCTTAATTGAAATCACAATCAAAACATAGCTACCAATAAAATGGTGATTTACAAGCTAAATAGTCTTTCTCATTTACCTACAAAAACAAAATTGGAATAGGTCAAATTTATTTGACCGAATATGCTGAATAGGCTTTAGTTAAAACATTTTTAAAATTAATTTTCTAATAATCACTAATTTTATTTAATATCTACGCTGATAGCAATCGCAGCTAGTGCTTGTAACTATTGTTAATAATTTAAATTTGTATTCAATAAAAAAGAATAATAATAATATTTAACATCTTTAATATATTTTTTATATTCAAAATTTAAGCTTAGATTTTGAAGTTTTTTTTTTAAATAATTGACTCATAAATGGAAGTTTGAATTCAATTTATTTGTTTTCTAACACTAAATGTGATTGGTAGTGATTTTATTAACAATTGAAATTGTTTAAACCCTTGTTATTAATATTTGTGATTAATCATTTCATTTTATTTATTATTCTTTCTATTTCCGAATTTATAATTTTAACAATATTTTATTATTTTTGTCTTTTGCTGATAAAGTAGACATTTTAACAATTGTATACATATTTGTAAGTTTAAAATAGTTAAATAAATATTTTAGTTGGATTGGATAAACGATGATTCCGGAATTATAACGGGAGTGTTTTGTTCGGAGAACATTTTGTTTAATGACTTTTAGCGTTGTTTTAGTGATTTTTACTGTTGCAAGTTTGTTGTCCTTGATGCTTAAATCCTGTTAACAAAATATTTAAATTTTTGTTTTATATTAGCAATAGAACTTTTAAATGTAAACATGAAAAATACACAAAAGTAATACTCTTGATTAAATTTGAAATAAAAAATTAATATTGAAAAAAAAAACAATATTGAAAAACACATTTTAAATTTATTTTTGTAATATAGAATATAGTAGAATATAACATGCATTAATACAAAAACTATATAAAATATATTTTATAAAATTCTATTGAATTTTTTTTCCAATTTCAATTTTTATTAAAATCATTGGATTACGTTGGTATTTGCTTCAAATGTTTAATTTAATAATAATATATTTAAAATTCAATTCCTGCCTATAGAAAGCTATTGGCTGAATATTTAAATAGCCAGCAATAAAATGAATTGTAAGAGATTTTAATGTTGGTTAAGGTTTCAAAAAATTATTAAACTGTCAAAAGTTTAATTAACTGTTCTATTAAGAGTAGATTACTGTATAGAATGGAGTAGAAACACAAAAAATTAAAGTGAAAGAACAGAATCATAGTTCAAGAATAACAATGGGAGTATGTATTCTGTTTACAGGAAATTTGTTCAGAAGATATGCTCAAAATTTAAATATTATGGACATTTGTTTCTTCGTATTAAAAATACTGTCACAAATTTTGCGGGAGATATAAAAGACTAAAAAATAACTAGTTAAAAATATCAAATGGCAATTAAATTAAAAAATAATAATAAAAAAATTAAAAGCATAATAATAAAAATACAAAAAAAATTAATTTATTAATTAATTAATCCTGAAATTTAAAAAGATCAAATAAAATAGTTTTGAAAACTAGCTATTTTATTATTTTCATGCACAATCTGTGTAAAACAGCAATACTAATAGTAATAACAATAACATTATATCAGTAGTATATTCATTCTAACAATTTTAAATTAATTTTTATAATCAGATTTGTTTTTAGTGACATTTTGTCTTTGTAAAAATTTATTGTTATGTATTTTGTAAATATCGATATTAAGGAAGCAAATTGCTTCCCTCATCAGTGCTTACGTTTGATTGGTCATTTCAAAACTTGTAGTTGTAAATATAAATAATCTACAATAAACAATACAACAAGAAAATCTAATTTTGCTCTTATACCGGTCTCTAACAAATTTTAAACCATCTAAGTGAAGTTTTTAATATTAAATTACAATAATTGAAGCTATTAGTCTGTTAACACTTAATCACATTTATATTTTTCAAATAACTGCCAAGACCATGGATTGAACATTGTAACTGCTTGCTTAGTATTTTGATCAACAGAATATTTTGGTATCGGGATTTTCATAAACAAATACTGCAAAAACAAAATACTGCAGAATTTGTTTTACAGAGTTATTAAAATTTGAATTTTCTACATTTGCAGTTTTGTGTTATTAATAAAAATATAGAAATAGCTGATTGTTTTGCGCTATCTATACTATAATTTTGCAGTTTTCCTGCTAAATTAGAAATGTTCATTAACCAACTTCATTTGCAATATTTTATTTATGAATAAAGTACTTGTCTATTTCTAGGCAATATTGTCAATATTACTTGTCTACGAAAATCACCATTAAATTAATTGATTGAAAAACTACGTATGAGTATAAAATTTACTTCTACAAACGTAATGTAAAAGATGAAGAAATTACAAACATGTACATTTCAATCGATTAAAAATTTAGATGAAAATCATAATTAATTTTAGAAATATTTTTTTCCAAAAATTGGTTGAAATAAAAAAATTAAGAAATAATAATAATAATAATAAAAGAATTATATATATAAAAGAAAATATTTAAATATTTAATTCAAAATTTTATTTTTTTTTTTCTTTTTTTTTCATACTTTATATTTTAATCTTATAATATCATTATTTACATAAATTATTATATAGCTAAATTTCAACATTATAATTACAAATAATAAAATTTTTATTTTAAATTTAAAAATTTTATTTTTTAATTTTTATTTTTTATTGTTCGATTTCGATTTAAAAATTTCATCGAATTTGGCTATTTTTTTTTTTCTTCTTTTTTTTTATTATTAAACTACATTCATTTTATTATTTATTTCATCAATTAATAGGAAAATATTTTTATTTAATTTTATTTAATTAGTTTTGTGACGAATTTAATTGAATTATTTCTTATTTTTGTTTTTTTTTTGCTTTTTTTTTTTTGTATCTTAATAATACACAATTTATCGAAATTATCTCATTAAAAGTAAAAAAAAAAAAATTTAAAATACAGTTAGAGATAATTATTTAAAAAAATTTCATTAAAATATATTCACAGCTGAATTGTTATGTATAAGTCATTTCAACTTGAATATTTCATTATGACTTTTACACTTATTTTTAAATAAATGATATTATTTTGTAATTGAATACTCACTGAATATAATATTTAAGTAAATTTTTGTATTATTATATTTCTCTTTAAAAAAAAAAAATTAAAATAAAATTCATTTAAAAAAATTCTTTATATCAAATTGTTAATAAAAATTCAATATTGAAATAATTTTTAAATTAAAAAGTAATTGAATCACTCGTTAATGAATCAGAAGTTTAATTATACAATTGAAATATTTCATATTTTGGTTCATATCTCAAAATTTTATTTATTTTATTTATAAATTTATTTATATAGGGCTTATCACCACATTAGGATATATCAAATCCGTATCTCAAAATTATCTAAATAAATCATGTTATAGAGTTTGTATTAAACAAAACATTATATTGCAATTTAGTTAAATATATTGATCGATTCATAATGTAAAAATGTACAGTGAAACCTATGAAAAGGTCGGACTAAAAAATTATGTTAACTTTAAAGGTGTTATACAAAACATTACAATCTGTATTTTACAATAAATTGGATAGTATTGAGTCAATCATATTGTTACAAAACTCAATATTCACTGGATTATATAGTTTTCTACACCATACAACAAGAGAATTGCGGACATTGGATTTTGATGGTAAAAAATCAGAATATATAGTGGCAAAAACTGATGAAGTATAGGACAGAAAGTCTTAATGACCAATGATCAATAATTGACTTAATGAAAAAAAATATGACCTCAGAATACTGTCTTATACTTCTGAATTAAGAATATTTAAATCCATTTGATGTCATAACTGTTGAACTAATTTAAATATCACAAATGTTTTGTTATATTGTGAAATATTTTTTTGTTTTATATTTTTTTTATTTATTTATTCAAGTTTCTCAAAATGAGCTAAGGAGCAGCTCGTACAGAGTATATGAAAAGTAAGTGCAAATATAATACACACTTATATTTTTACACAAAAATATTATGGAACAATAATTTATGAAATGTATAGCATAAGTTGAACAAATAAGTCAGTATGTAAATAAACAAAATGGAAATGGAGAACATATGTTAAGTATAACAATCTTATAAGAATACGAAATATCTATAAAAAAAATTAGACTGAAGTTAAAGATTGTCAATTGATTGATTATTATGTTCCCCCACATAATGATATCGCAAAGTCAAAGCAAAATGACGGTTAATTTGCCACCGTCCAAATGATAAGGGGTTCGGTAGCATTTATATTGATTATATAACGCTTAAAATTGATTTGTATCCACATTATGCATTAGTGATTGTATTGAATTGATTGTCATCCATTAAAAAATTTAAAATTAAGTCATTAAATATTAAGTCGTACTTAAATTTTCAAATTTCAATAAATATAATTATAAATAATTAAAAATATATTCACAGCTGAATTGTTATCCATGAGTCATTTCACTTAAGTAAAAATTACAGTAATTTTGTTACTGTACTTTCGTAATTCATGCCACCGATAATCGAATACAACAGCTGTTGTTACACTTTGTTGTAGCGTCCAAATTGTCAATCAGAATAAGGGTTAATATTATAGGTATATAAAATACACTTATTCAAAATTTATTTTTATTTTGGAATGCATAGTAGTAGAAATTTAAAAAGGGGTTATTAAGAGAATAATAGTAATAATAAATTTACCTAAAATTAATATATTAGTTCGATAATTTAACATTTTAATATTTTCTATTTCGATAAATCGTATTATTATTAATATTTTTTCTTTTTTTCTTTTGAATTTTATATATTTTATATATATATATATATATACCTAAATATATTTATATATATATTTTAGTTAGGTATATTCATTTTATATCTAAATATATCTCTTTTATGTATATATATACTATATTATATATTACATATAAATATATTATATATTATTTCTATTTTGGCTGGAAGCAATTTAGTGTATTTACAATTTGTGGTTTCATTTTTCGTTTTGTTAATTTTTTTTTTTTTTTTGTGTTTTTACATTTTAAATATTTTTTTAAAAAACAAAAATTATTTTTCCATATAATTTCAAAATTTCAATTTTTTAATTTTATATTTATATATTTTTTTTATTTATTTATATAACTCCTATATTATATAAAAAAGATGATTTTAAAATGTTGTTATTTAAGTCCGTCATAGATCTGCAATTATAAAAAAAAAACAAAAAAGAATTAAATAAATAAAATTACAAAATAAATATATAAAAGATTATAATTTTACTACAAAAAAAAAAAAAAAAATTGTTGTATTTATAAAATTAAGCAATAAATCAAAATAACTTCATTATAAGTTTATTTTAATAACTATTACAATAAAAGAAAATATAATAAAATTAAATAAAATGAAAATGATATAATTTGATTAAAATAAAATGATAATATTTATTATTATTTTTGTTTTTTTTTTTTTTGCTTTTTAATTTATTTTATGTTTTGCGGTGTGATATTTTAAATTGCGGAATAAATTGGCAACGCGATGAAAAATTGTTTAATTTTTTTGTTTTTGCAATTATTATTTTTGTTATTTTTGATACAGTACACTTGTATATTACTTATTTTGAAAATTTGTAGATTTAGCCAATTATAAAAAAAAGCCTATTAAAATGTATGTCAGAAAATTTTAGAAATAAAAACAAAATGAAATAAAAAAAAAATTTTAAATGGTGAAAAATGCAACAAAACAAAATCAAAAAATGTATGTTATAAATTTTTGAGTGAAAAGCTTTTAAATTTGATTCATAATTAAAATAAAAATTTAAGTTTAATTAGAAAAGGATTAAAAATTTAAACAGAAATATATTTGTTATAGCTATATGCGGATTTTTGTTTTGATTTCCTTTGTTTTTTCCTTTTCGATATTTCATAATTGTAATTAAATAATTTATACCTACATTTTAATTTGAAAAAAAAAAATAAAAAATAATTTTTTAGCCGTTCAATAGTTTATGCGTGATTTTATATATATAGGTCATTTGAAATAGTAAAATTAAAATTTTTGTAGAATTATTTTAAATAGTAGAATTTCACATAATTGAATATTTTGTAGAAATATTTGAAGCTTTAGAACACTATATTTATTTCTGTTATCTGTTAATTTATACTAATTTTATTTTATTATAACTACAACTGTCTACTATACTGAATATGAATAAATTTCGTGGAGGAATAAATTGAAAACTATATTATCAGACTATCACATATACAGGTATAATAATCACCAACTGGCTGTTGACTTTCTCCAGCTGGTAATAATTTACCTCACAAAATCTAATTTAATACTTAAATAGGAATGTAGAGTATATATTCTGATTTGAATGGCCTTTTATAACTTAAATTAACCTGATTAACCTAAAACTATACTAACTTTAATAATGTAGTTCTTTGTATATGCTACCAATAAGTACTCATTTCACTTCCTCTCGTTCTTACTGCCAATAACTAGATTTTGAGATCTGAAATTGAAATTTATAACTTGTTTTTAAGTAATGGAAATCAGTGAAAAATCGGTTTATTTTATACAATTTTGAAATATTTGTTTGGGGGTAAATAGTATGAGCGCTGGAAAAGCAAAAATTCAATAAAAAAAATAAATCAGATCTTAAAGTGTTAATCGTACACCGAGCCGAGGAGATGAATGGGTCATAAGATAGTAATTGGTTTGTATGTTAACTCGCAAATCTATATAAATTTACATAAATTTATCCAAATTCCTGTATGTTAAGTTTTTTATTTGCACGCTCTTAACAAATTTTTGAGAAATTTAAGAGAATTTTATGTTTAAAACGTGACGTCAGAGCTCTCTCTTAAATAAATTTTTTGCAAATGAAATTTGTATTTGCAAAAATTTGTAAAAATTTACTGTCAACTTTTTGTTGTTGTTTTGAATGTCAATAAAATATTTTTCATATAAAAAGTGGTATACCTAAAATAAATAAGAAGTTGTATACCTAACCTGAAAACTTATTTATATAACTTTTTATCGACAAAAAAACTAAAACAACAAAAAATTATTCAATTTAATTTCTTTCAACACAAGCATTCAATAATTTTACAAAAAATTTCAGGAAATTACTAAATTAATTCAAATTTAAAAAAATCTCATAACGTAAAAATCAGTTATTTTTGACATGAAAAAATTTGGAAAAATTTATGCAAATTTTGCGTATGTCTACTTTTGTTTGCAAAAGAGAACATTTTAACTATTCTCGCAGAATTTTATGGTCACGTGATTTTTCCTCTCATTTGCAAATTTTTGCAAATAAACGTTAACATACAGACCTAATGATTTTAATTGTAGCATACGTCTCCTCCTATTGGTGGCAGCATTTTCCGAACAATGAATTTTTCAAATAATTCAATATTTTGTAGAAATTTTGAAAATTTTTGAACTCATTAGTTCATTTATTTTTGCTCTTAATTTATAGTGACTTTATAATTTAATTTATATTTTATTTTAACATAACTACTACTGAATATGAATAAATTTCGTAGAGGGAAAAAGTAAAAACTATATATGCTAATATCAAACTAGCCGCACAAAATCTAATGTACTATTATTAAAATATTTATTTACAAATTAGTTAAAGACCCGGTTATTTGGTTGATTGGTATTAAGCGTATTTTAGCTCAAAATGTACCTATTATTAACATTATTAAATATTGTGAGTCTAGTCAATTACTAAGGCATTCCTAAAAGTTTGAATGATTAAACGGATAATCGAAATAAATAAATTTAAAAAACGAAGAATTAAAGTATTTTAGGATATAGCCATAATTTAAGGAAGTATCTATAAAATTAAAAACTACGGTAAATTTGACACTAGAATACTGCCCTTACAAAATATTATCTAATCTAATTTTAATTCATAATTCTAAATAATATCTTGAATAAAAACTATGTGGGTCTAAAGAACTATGTACACGTTTTCATATTTAAACACGTTGATGTCATGATTTAATTTTTGCAACACATAATTTCGACCGAATTACAAATAACCCCTGATGTACTAAATTAAAAACAAGTTTTTGATTATAATGAATAAATACTGATTAACAAGAATATACGTTAAGATAATCTAATAATTTATGAACATACGAATGAAAATGAAATTTAACTGTAAGATTAAAATACTGCGGATTTCAAATAAATTTCACACAGAAAAATACAATACAGAAAATTAACATGAAAAAATGTTAATATTCTCTCCCTTTAAATTGAAATTTCAAATAATTGATATAAAATGAAAATGATTCAATTTAACAATTTTAAACTTATGTTATTCTACTAATATTGATTCCATGTTATAATGAAATTGAATGCTATCAAATTAACATGAAATTGTGTTAAAATGATTTTATAAGCTTAAAATAATAAGAATATTTTCCTTCTGAATTGTATTCACAAAACCATTTTAATTTAACAAGGCTTATAATTTATTTTGACAGGATAAATATGTGTTCATACAGAGAAATACTTAACTATAACTGTAAAATCAAAAGGAAAAAATTGTTGATTTAATACTTCTACGATTTCAGTAGGTAGTAAAAGTTTTAAATATTAATTTAATATTATCTCCTTTTGATTTAAAATCTCAATTAACTTAAATTAATTGAGTAATTTAATATTTTTAAGCTTATCTTATTATATTAACATTGATTTCATGTTATAATAAAACTAGGGGCCCCTGTTGAGTAATTATATTTCAAGTTGAAGTCAAATTTAAAGTTTTTAAAAAAACAGTAATTTACGTACTGACATAGACTTCGCACGATATAGCAGAAACCATTCGTGTTTAATAAAAAGTTTTGTGGTTAGTAAGTTTTATTTAGGACACATAAATACACGTCCCTCATATACTGCTTCGTTTCCGATATATTCCCTATAGTAAGAAGCATTTAGTGATAAAATTACTAAAAATAAAAAGTTTTGTCATTAAAGAGGTACGTATATATATACCTACATAATACATAATTTTAATAAAAACTATATTATTACTACAAATAAAAAAAATTTAGAAACAGTTACTTAAAAAATAAAAATGAAGAATTCAAGTGACCTACTATATCAAAATAAATTTGCTAGTCATATGAACATTTCAACTGATTTTTTTTGTTTTTTCTTTTTTATATTTTTTATTTGAGATGAATTTGTTTCTTTGTTTTTTTCTTGGCATATGTACATAAATTCATTTGCAAGTACATAATATAAAATATAATTTAACTGATTTGTTTTACTTTTGTTTATTATTTTCATAAGATCTCACATATGCATAATGTATTTGCTGAATAATAAAATCATATGAGTACAAAATTTTCAACTGTGTGCGCATTTTTGTTTTATATACAATCTTATATATTATATATATAAGAAATTCATTAAGGATTAGTAGAATCGAAATAAAATAAAAAGGTGTCTAATGCGCAGGACCTTAAATGCTTGTCAATTATAATTATAGATTGTGCATTATGGAATCCATTTATGATCCATGATTATGACCGAAAGGTCGAAACACGTGTAGGAATAAAATAATTTTGTGAAATTAACAAGAGTATTTAATTTTTTTAAAAATGTTTATTAAATTTCACCAAGAGTGTACAATTAGTGAAAACATAAAAGCCAAAAATTTTACAATTTGAAATTAATATAGAAATACTATTTCAAGTTGAATTATATGCTATGCATTTGTATCCCTTATTTCAATTAGTATCAATATATTTGAATTTGCGTTCGGTCGATAAAAAAGAATGTTATAATAAAATATTATAATTCTTATTATTGGGGATTTAGTTCCAAAATCAAATCGAAATTGGAAATTATTAATTCTTTTTGTAAAACTTATGGAAAATCTTTAAAAAAATAAATACAGTAACAATGATTTAAATATGTTGGAAAAGTTAATTAGGGATCATAACAAAATTTGTGTACAACTTTATGGAGAAGTAAAACCAAAAGGACAATTTTTAGTACATTATATAAATTACATAAGAAAATATGGCCCACCAAAATATTTGTGGAGTTTAAGATTTGAAGCAAAACATAAAGACACGAAAAAATATTGCAATAATATTAACTCTAGAATAAATTTGTCTTCAACTCTATGTACAAAAGCATGGTTAAACTTTTCAAAATTTTTAGTAGATTATAAAAATGGAATTAAAGATGCTCTACAGGTAGATAGCATTAATTTAATTTAACCAAATGATGATTTAAGTTACATTTTTCTTCCCTTTAATATTAATTTTAACGACGTTGTATTTTATAATAAAATTAATTTCTGTGGAAAAATTTATAAAAAACACTGTTACTTAGTCATTGAAACAGAATGTTTAAATTTATTTAAAGTTTCTTATTTTACAACAGTCGATAAAAAAATGTATGTTTTATGTAACGAAGTACAACTTAAATGTTTCGACGAATATTTTCAGTCATATGAAGTGGGTAAATTAATTAAAAATATCATAATAAGAGAACTACTTGAATTTACAAGCCCACTGTTGAATCTTTTTCCAATTAATAATGGAAAAATATATTTAAGAAATAAATGTCTATAATTTGTTTTTAATTACGTATTCAATATAAGTTATTCTAAGCTATTATGTAAACTAGTTAAATACCCGTTACTACGTAACTTTTTGCTACCGTTATATATAGTGAAATATCAAAATTAGAGCATTCTAGGTTGTACTACATTATAAATTATCAAAATCAAAAATTCCCCTATCAACAATATTTTAGTAATATTTGATACTTTACTTAAATTAGTAGATTAGCAGACAGACTACATAATTGGATTGATATAGATTGAAATATTTAATCAACTAATATTTCAGTAAAAACTATATTTCTAACAGTTCTATTCTCTTCGGTTACAATTTTCAAATGATTTCTATTCCCAGTGCGCGAAATCCCGACATATAGTTGTCCATCTGAAAAACCTGGTGTGTCAAGTAAAGTACCAACCTTATTGAGAGTTTGGCCTTGCGCTTTGTTGATGGTCATTGCAAAGGCAGCTCGGACGGGAAACTTGCGTCTTACTGTTTCTTTTTTTTTATAAATTAGGAAATCCAAAAAATTAAAAACTACTGTTTTTTTATTTAAAAATACAAAAGACAACAATATCAAATCTCAATAGATAGATATAAGATATATTCATATATTACATATAGGTACATTTATTATTTATCTATAGATACTGTACTTTAAATAAAAACCCGCTAAAATTAGGTAACGTTTAGACATCAAGATTTAGTTTGTACTATTGAAAGTTTGACTGTCCTGTAAACGTTCTTCCACATATTTTGACATCCGACTTTGTTTAATGAAAAAAATAGAATATTATCCTATTATCATCAAACATTTTTGAAACACAAAATGCTGGAAACTAATTTTTTCCTTTAAATCGAAATCGACTCTTGTCATTTGCTGAACTTTTTGTTTAATGTTTGATTATTTTTGTTGTTATATTGATTGTTATAAATAATAGTATTGATAATAACAATTAGTAGATACTAAACTACCTACATTTATAAGATTTTTTCAACTTTTTCTTAATTGTATTTTTTATTTATTTAAAAATTTAATAGGTAAATTTTTTTTTTCATTTTGTTGTATTTTTTATTTTTATTTTATTTGTTTATAATTTTTAATTTCTATATATTTAAAATCATTGTTTTTTATTTGAGCCAAACAAACCTTAAATAAATAAATAAGTAACTTTTATCAAATAAAATCTGATATGTAAACGTTGCTCTAAATGCTAACACTTATGCCAACACATATGTAGTTGATTATATAAATTGATTAAAGTTTTTTTGATTATTTTTCATAAAAAAATACGTAATAACTTACGCTAATCAATGTATTCTAAAAATGATTTTAAAATATATTTCTCAAGTATATAAGAATGTATTCAATAGCTTTGAAAATATTATTCTAAATATTTTTAATCCATTTTGTTTTAGCAGGGGAGGAAACAGAAAGAATTACGTGCTAATTCGACATTTATTTGATTTTTTTGTTGTTATCTTTTCTTTTCTCTTTTGTTTGGGTTAAAGAAATGTATCCATAAAACAAAAACAATTCTCAGTAGATTGAAGTAAAAATGGGAAAGATTATGTACATAAATTATTATATAATATAAAGCCGAACACGCATCTACCATCAAAGGATAGTAAGTAAAGGATCCTTTAATAAGAAAATGCACTGGAATACAATTTTATAATTTGTTAATGATTGGCTACCATTTTTCTAGTCGATTTCCAAAATTGTAAGAAATAGATAGTAATGAGAATTTCATTTGTGAGAGAGAGATAAAATCTCAAAACACAAAGTGGGAAAAAAATTATCGAACAAATATCGAGATGTGTTACATTTAAAAATGCACAATAATAAGAAACATTTTTAATATTCAAATTTCCTTAATATTTATAAATTCTAATATTATTAATAATTAATAAATTATCATTGATTATGAAATGGCAAAATTTAATTTTGAAGGAAATAAAAATGCATCGAGTCATTCATAAAAAAAAAATTATTGGTTCTTGGTATTAACTACCTGACTCAATACCTGAAAAAATTTATATATTGAAAATACATTAATCATAATCTGTTTGAAATAAAAAGAAAATTTTACTTCCCTATAAGACAATAAAAGAAAATAATATGATGAAGAAATAAGATATGTTTTTGAAACCAATATTATGTTATGTAGGTACCTGTAAAAGTCAATCATTCAAAATTTCTTTACTCTCATACCCTAATAAATTTAATACTTGATTTCAGACGACCATGTACATTAGAAATCTCTTCTCCCATGGTCCATGGTTTTTTAAATCATTTATATCGCACTTTTTCTTTCTCACAACTTATTACATAAGAAAAACAATAGTTTTTTGCTTCTTTAACTAATGGAGTTTTTTTTGTAAATGGAATCTTGACTTCCCCAGTGCATATCTTCTTATTAAAGAATATTCTTTTCTACTAGGATGTATTAAGAAGAAAAACAACAAAAGAAAATAACAAAAAATGTGTACAGTATATTCCGTTTCATTTAAATCAATTTGAGTAAAGTTTGATTTTTTTTTCTCCTATATTAAAGGCATTCTTGATGAGGTGTCAAAAAGAAAGAAAAAAATTTCTTCCAATTTTCTCTTCTTCATTTATGTTAAAAACAAAATGTATGCATGAAACGGAACCAATATTTCTCTTTCAAACAGAAAATTATAACGGTACATGCTGACACCGGCGAAGAATTATATATAGATAATATAATAAATATTTTTGAAAATAAATTTAGTGTTGCTTTTTGAAATTATTACTTTCAACAGGAATCTCCACATTTTTTTAATATGAAAAAGATACTCTACTATTAGTTGTAGAGTATATAAGCAGGCCAACTTAAAATGAATTTTCACATTATTTTAACAGGAACACAAACTTCTTTTAACAGGAATTTTAACATGAATTTTCATGTTACTTTAACATGAAAACAATGCCCATTTAACAGAAATTCTCATGTTATTTAAACATGAACAAAATCTCAATTTAACTGGAAGTTTCATGTTATTTTAACATGAGCATATTTTTAAATTTAACACAATTTCTAATTATTTTGAAGTGATAAATATTTGCTCTTGGAATATAAAATAATCTTTTTAAAATAACATGAATCAAATATGAAGCATTTTCATAGCTGAAAAATAATGAATTATATTTTTTTTTTTTTGATTTTACATTGTTTTTTCTCTGTGTGTTCATTAATTTAAATTTTGTAGAAGGTAAACTAATTATACTCAATGAGCTATCGGGGTACCATTTGACTTTGATTTGGAGAAAAATTTATTTATTTTTTCATAATATAATAATAATTTCAAGAATTTAAGTATTTTAGGATATAGCCATAATTTAAGGAAGTATCTATGAAATTTTTAACACAGAAATTTGAGCTACTTAATAACAATTGCGCAAAAATCGTATGTGGATCGTATCGTATGCGAAAAAATCGTGTGTGGAAAAGATTTATATCGACTACCCTAATCTAATATCCTACCCTAATTTAGCATATTTATATTGTACGAATTACAATGTAATTGCTTACAAGCTCACGAAAATTGACTTACAAGTCAATTACTTACAAAATCATGACAGTAGAACTGGATATTTTAGAAAGTGTATATGTGTTAGTTAAAATATTTTAATGTGCTTGTATTACTTTCAGTAATTTACTAGAATTATGTAGCATAATCAAGACATTAGGTAAGGCTAAAGTAAAAACAAAAAAAATTAAATATTTTCAAAGTGTACTGTTGATTGTTAAAAAATGCATTACAAATTCAAAAATCGAATTTGAATTTTTAAATCAATGAATTTTGTTTTGTTGTTTTTTTTTTTGTTTTAGTGCATGGTTTCATTGTTAATTATAAAATAATTTTTAAAATTTAATTTTACAATTTAGTTAAGCACAAACACATAATGACACGTATAATAAAATACATATAAATAGTTAATGATTGATTATACATTGATAATAAAATTATCAAATAAAGCATTGTGATGCTCTTGAAGTGAGTGCTTTAATTATACAAAGTCACAAATTAAATTTAAAATACTCACCAATTTATGCTTTTTTATTGTTTATTTGTTTTTTATTTTTATATAGGTATTTATTTTTTAACCAAGTCACACTTCTAAAATATATCTCAAATAAAAATATATTTTAATATTAAATAACGATTAAATCGAAGATTTTGAAATATTTCATTTTACTTAAATGCATTTATGTAATAAATTTTTATTTTCGTTGTCATTTTTTTGGAGTAGGTAGGTATATATTGAAAATAATATAAAATTTTATTTTATAAAATATATATGTATATGTTTTTTGTATATTATGTAAATAATAATCAATAGTAGGCTTCATCACCGAAACTGCAATACTTACTCATTGTTTCTTGTTGAATTTCAACTTTATAACTAGGATTATCATAAGCAGCTTCACTTTTTCTTGGCGGTGTAATTGAAGCTGTATGATGTGTTCTTCTTCGTGTTAAAATCATTAATAATATTAATGTTGACATAACAGCTAATGCTGCAACTACAGCTACAACTACTAATGGACCATAATAATCACCAACTGGTGGTTGACTTTCACCAGCTGTTAATAATTTACCTACAAAAAAAAAAAAAAAAAATAAAATAAAAAAAAATTCTAGTAGTAATAAAATTTTCTATAAAACTTACCAGTTTTACCTGGTGCTGGTGCTGGACCACCTGGTTTTGTTACAAAATTAACTACATTACTCTTTTTTATTTTACCATTTGTTAAATATGTTTCTAGCCATAATCTATATCTTGTTCCCGGTTTCAAATCCATTATTAATGTACCAGTTGTTGAATCACGTTTAGCTACTTTAAATACACTTGAATCTTCTTTACCAGCATCACTTTGGTATATAGCACGATATATATTTACATATTTATCCTCTGGATATGGTACACCATTCCATGATACTTCAACACTTGTACTTTTTACTTTTGTTACATTTACCATCACATCAAAACCATATACATCAACTTTTGGTGATGTACGTACTGTTATCATATTACCAGCACGTAATTCAGCTCCATGTCCTGGGAATGGTATATAATAAAGACCTATTTCATATGCAGTATCTGATTGTAAATTTTCTATTATATAACTAGTTAATGTTCTATGTATTAATGGTGTTGCATCATATATCATTGTATCAATTTCTTTATATCTCAATTGTATACCATCAACATATTCCAAATCATTATCAGATAATTTTTTCCAACTTAAACGTAACCATGTTGAATTTGATTCACTCGTTTTCAAATCAGGATCTTCAATATTTTTAAATATATCTTCAAAATCTGGTCTATAATCGGTTGGTTCTGGTGGTGGTGTTATTGTACGTTCTGGTGGTGTTTCAACTGTATATATATCACTGGTTGGTTGTGAGCTTAAATCACGTAATAATAATGTTATTTGAATTTTATACATTGAATTTGGTTCTAAATTTGGTAATTCGAATTCTAGTTGTGATGTTGCAATTAAATCTTCTGGTGGTGCAAATATTTGATGTTCCCATGTACTTGTATCATTGTTTGGTCCATTTGTATAACGTAATTCAACACGTCCATGAAGATTAACATAAACAGCTGGTACTCTAAATACAATACGAACTGTATGTGAATCAATTGCTTCCAAATTTAATAATTCCAAGTTGGGTGATAAACTGTTTATGTTATTGTTGGTATTTGGATTGATGAAAATTTCTCCTAAGGGAAAAATATTAAATTATTTTAATATTAAATAATTATAAAATATAACAAATTATAATTTTTACATATTTTTAATTGAATTACTAGTAATTTTGTAGTTATTTTGTGTTACTATCACTAAATTTCGAATATAGAGAATTCTAAAAATCATAATAATCTATGATTTGTGTAGATTTCTAAAGAGTTCAGAGATATTTTTTTTGCGCAAAGAAATTTACTAGAATTTTAGAAACTATATTAGAAGAGTTTTTAAAAAAAGTGATTGTGAAGCTTAAAAAATTATTTTCAAAAAAAATTAATAGAAAAATTTTTTAAATAATTTCTAAGAACTATTTAACTTTTTGGTAAATTACCTTTAAAATTTAATTTTCAATATTTTTATACTTAGAATAAATTTTTTTAGAATTGAAAAAGCCCCTATTTTGTTCTGTATTATTTTTAATATATTTACAATGACTATACAGGGTGTTTCTAATAAAACAAAAACGCTTTTGAATTTAATATAGCTTGATGTTTTACAAAAAAACATCATTTTTTAGATGACCGCTTAGTTATTAATATCTTCTTAGACTTTGAACTAAATATTATGATAGGGTTTTAAAATGCATTCTGTACGGTGTGAAACGTTAAATATATTTGTTTGTTTCCAGCCTGATTAAAATGAGCTTATAAGCTTATAGGCTACTTCCATTGCCAACTTGTGAAATCTTAAATTGATTTTTTAACGGTATTTATAAGAACGGGTTGTTTGAGTCATTTGCGCACGTTTAGTTTAAACTTAAACATAAATTTTATCTTATTTGATCTATCTGGTTATTCAATAGAAGTTCGATTAGTTTGAAAATGATTAAAAATATGATCAGATATAGCAACCATTATGCAATTGAATTAAAGTTTTCTAAAATTAATTACCGTTATTTCTAAAAATATGTCATTTATAACAACAGTCTTATCATTTAGGTAACGGAAAAAAATTAAAAATTTATGTAGCATTAAATAAAAACTTGAATTAATGAAATAAAATGAAATCATGTTATAAAGAGCATCTCTTAGAAGCTACATCTTGATTTATAAGTCCATGTACATTTGCACATTTTTTGCTTTCAAAATATATTTTTTTATTATTCCAACATTAAATTTTGTATTTTATGCAATTGCAATATTTTATAAAAACGGTATTTATTAAACTACTGCACACCCTGTATAATTCAAAATAATAAAAAGCTAAAGGATTATAAACAAAATTAATGAAAATCTAGTAATTCTGTGTGTAATTTAAAATAATTATCAATAAAATAAATAAATTCCAGCACCATTTAAAAAAAAATTAAAATTTAATTCTACTAAATTTAAATGAATGAAATTAAAAGTAAAGAAACCAAAGTACCAAAATAAAAAAAAAAATAAATGTTTTTAATGAATAGAATGAATTTAAAATATAGCATATATGGGTATTAGAGTCTTTGGAAACGTTAACGTTATTTTTATTTTGAAATGTTTTTTTTTATTTTTTTATTAAGCAACCGAAGCAAATCAGCTTTACCATTGCCCACTAAAAAACAAAAAAAAAAAAAAAATAATATCATTATGCTAGAGGATATAATAAGCAACACATACACACACAAAAAAAAAATCTAAAAACAAAAAAAAACACCACCCCAAAGATGAAAACTACACCGAATATCTGAATTGTCTTAAAACCTGTTTGTTGTGTTGGTATTATTGTTGGTAATATTGGTCTCTGATTAATTAATCCACGATTGCCAGATGATTCAACAACATTATTATTTGATGGTATCGATTGACTTCCTTCTCCACTCGATGATGGTAATCCCTCAGTTAAATGATGTATGGTAAAGCTATTAAATGGTAATCCATGATTACTGCCATCAGATGCAGTTATCGGTATATGAATAATTTGAGTTGCTGGACTATTATTATTACCATCATTTAATGAATCTAATTGTCCACGATTTCCTTGATAATTATTAACTCCAATTGGTAAATGTTGTTGTTGTTGTTGCTGCTGTTGATTGTGATGCAAATGTTGTTGATGTTGAATTTGATTTGGTTCATTTGATTGTAAATGTTGTAATATATGTTCAATACGAATATGTGGTGGTAAATTTGAATTGTCATGATGCTGTTGCTGTTGTTGTTGTTGTTGTTGTTGATGATGATGATGTTGTTGGAATTGTTTTTGATGAGGTAATGATGATGATGATGATGTTAATGAAGGTGGTAATGGTGGTGGTGGTAATCCATGATTAACTCCATTATTAATATGACCACCATTATTTTGTCCAAGAATATTATATAATTCAGTTTGACTAGGTTTACCAGATGATATAATAATACCATTTGGTTCTTGACCATGTCCATGTCCAATACCAATATTAGAACCATATGGATGATGACGATTAAAATCATCATTACCATATTGACTTTTTATTGATTGTGATGTATCATAAAAATTTAATCCAGGATGATTATTATTTAAATCATATTCAATCAATGATGGTCTTACAGTAATTGTATTACCTGGACGTTGTTGTTGTTGTTGTTCTGGATATTGTAATTGTTTTTGTTGTTGTTGTTGCTGATGATGATGATGAGAATGTTGATGTGATTGTTCATTATGATTGTTATGCTGTTGGTGGGGTTGTTGTGGTGGTTGTGGTAATGATGATTGTCCAACAATTGGTACAAATGCTTGATCATATTTAACATCATTTGTAATTATTGGTTGTGATGTTGGCAATTGTACATTTGAATTTCCTGGATCTTTATTATATTTATTTTTTGTTGGTTTTTCTAATGGAATTTTTGGTGGTTTACCATCAATTGTTGGATAAAATGGTCCAACTGAATTGCTATCTTTACCATTATCATCTAAATCACTTGAAGACTGAGATTTTATTTTGTCTTTGTGTCCTTTATGTCCTGTTTTTTTTTACACAAAATGTTTTAACATGTGATTTTTGATTTTTTTTTTTTTTTCATTTTGTTAGCAAATAAGGATTTTTGTAGTTATTTTTTAAGTATTAGAAAGTTTTAGTGGGAATTTGTAGAATTTTTGTTTATTCTGTTTTTATTATTTAAATTTTGGTAGATTTAATATGGTTACTGCAGTGTTACGAAAGGATATCCTGGTTTTATATTGTTAACATTTTAGTTTTGTTTTCATTTCTTTTTAAAATAGAACTCTTTAAAGTTCAAATATTAGATTAGTTGTTTAGAAAAATCGTGTACTCTTTTTAAAGAAATGAAAATTTTGCTACCGAAGTAGTGTATGTAGTATTATAATTATTGTATATATATATATATGGGTGCGTTTGTTTGTTTGTTTGGTTTAATTTTTTTTTTAGAAAAATCATCAGTTCTTAACAGTCTTTAATGAATATATGAAAACTAGGTACATGAATTAATATTAAATTTTTTTTGTTTAAATGGAAATTTTCATTTGCTCAAGTTTTTTTGTTTTTTATTTATTTTTTTTTTTTTAACGAGAAACAAATAAAAAAGTATTTTCATTTAATTGTGAACAAATAAATATGAAGCAACAAAATAAAAAGTGAATTAGTAGATCATTAGTAATGGCATTGTTAAAAAAAAAAATATATATATATATATAATATAAATTAAATAAATTATAATAAAATAAAAAAAATCCATTGTGCAAAATAATGCGAATACAAATTAAAAAGTGTTTCTTAAGCGTATATAAAAAAAAATAAATATTTTTGTTGAATTGCAGCGGAGTTGAATGTGATTTAAATCAAAAAAATATTATTATTTACTTTAAAAAATTTCTAAATAATTTGATTAGTTGGTCTAAACTGCTAACCCCTTATTTTATAAAGACGATTTTAATTAATGTATATATACTATTTAGATATATTTGAATAAATTAGAAAATCTGAATGCATATTCCTACCTATCGAATAGCTAAATGTATCTAATATACTTTAACATCAAAATTTATTTAAATTCTAAACTAATTTATTTACACAATTTTAATATTTACAAATCCGAAGATTAATATTGAACATGAAATTTTGTTTAAAAATTTTCAGAAGGCAGTGAGATTTGTGTTAAGCAATGTAACGTTATACTGGATACTTATATCATTAAAATTTTATTAACATAGGTTGTGGGTTGTAACTCAATACTATGTAAGTTTCCGGCGCAACCCATTGGTCAGTTTGCAACATTTGTGATTGGTCATAATATTTGAAATTATTAACATTGGTCGATAATATGGAAAAATTACTAATATGGAGAACCCGTTACTTACTACACTGTTATCATAATACAGTTATACATTAGATTTAAGTTAACATATTGTACTCTCTGGAACATTATATTGTCCATTTGAAATAAAATAGTTCATAAAACAAGCGAGATATCAAGCGAGTTGGTAATAATATTAATATACAAAATATAACGTAATATGTATAATATATATAACGTAAAAATAACTAACTGCTAACTTTAAATAATTTGTATGCAATTTTAATTTGTATTTCAATGAAAGTTTATTAAAGGATGTAATTTTGCAAATTATCGACAACATTCGTTCATATATATATATACCGGGTGTTCCAGAGCACAATCGCGATTTCAGTGAATTTCCGGTCCTTTCCGGAAGTTAATATCACCAATCGATATAGAGCACTCTCAATTTAGTTAACAATGTTTTTTTGTTTTTAACTTTAAAATAACGATGCCTTATACCCGCTTTAAAACCTGATACGCATCGTCTGAACGACCTGGTATATATATAAGTGTTTTTCTATTGCAAAATTGAGAACAAGTCACCCATGTCATATCAAGTTGTAAAGAAAATTTATTAAACAAAATTATAAAATGTATTGCAATTTTGTATTCTAATACCACTCTTCTGTATTTTAAACTGACCAACATTCTGTGGCCCAGAAAAACTGTACCTAATCCACTTTTGCGGTATATTTTGAATTAACTAGGAATATAAATTCAATTATATTAAATATTTTAGATTTTACAAGTAGTTCTTATTCTATATGTATAATTTATTTATTTCTAGAGTTTGTGCCAAGCTTTGAGTAAAATTCATGAGCTTATGTCATTCATTCATATACATTTTTTTCCTTCTTATATTTATTTTATGTCAAAACTAAATATTTCATTTTGATTTATCTTAGTTCAAACTACTCAAAATCTGGCAAGGTTCAGTAAATAAAGCCCCTCTACAATTTTAAAACAGAAGAACGTAACATTTGAGTCGGAGAAGATTAAAGGTGTAATCTACAGACTCTAATGAACCAAAATCAACTTTCAACTCCCACAACAGGACAAGAAATATTAAAATACTACTCTATTACAAAAAAGCTGGCCCACCTTTAAATTTATCATCACAATAAAAAATGTTGTGTAGGTAATAAAGGATATGATTTTATATCATATCTACTGAGATTTTATGAGAAAAATTACAAAAAAATTAACAATCATTTTTCCAGTACTGAAACAGATTAAAATACAAAAAAAAAAAAATGCAACTCTTTCCCAACACAACTTTTTTGCAATAGAATAGTACATTTCCATTAATATCACATCAATTTCATTATGATTTTTATATTGAAATTAATCTGTTTAACAAATTAATCGCAATAATGCATCATTCAATACAATCAGCCTTTACTTTGGCATTTTCCACGCTTGCAATATAAAATTTTTCATTTCAATTTTTCACTGATCTTTTTTTCGCTTTTTTGATTCCAAACTACTTTTATTTTAAATTTTTTTTTAATATCCTAATGTTTGCTAACTTAATTCCTGATTTAAGACAATACCTTGTATAAGTCCTACTTAACTTCAGTTATTCTAGATAAGCTTCAAAATTATATCAATGTAAAAAAAATTTAAGTTTTACTAACATTAAGACACAAAATACTTATTTCAAAATTTTGATAACTATTTTTTATTTACTTAATTAAATTTAATTCCTTATTTAATTCGAACAAAATTGCAAAAATAAAAATGCAACCAAAACTTGAAGTATTTTTTACTACATAACTCTTAAATTATTAAATACATAATCTTAAATAAATGTAAATATTTTATTTTATTTCTTTTTAATTTCCTAATCGGATATTTTATTCAAATTCAAATAATATTAACATATATAGATATATAAAAACTAACTACCTATAATTTCTTTACAAAGAAAAAATTATATATTTAAAGTATCCTTGTAATGTCTCTTATTTTCTAATAAAAATAATTTGTTGTAGAAAAAAAAAAAAACAAATTTATAAATCCACTTTTGTAACTATAGATTCTGCATAATACATTCAAGATCTTTTCATTTTTAAATATATACATAATAATATGTGTGTATAAAAGAGTCCTTCAAAAACTATCATAATATGTAATATAATGTTAATTAATACATGAATTTATATGTATATATAAATATATTTATAATATATATATATGTATATATATAAAAAAGAATGATGAAACAAAAATATTTACGACTTAAAAAAATGTTACCATGCAATGCCAATTTTAATGAAAACTACTAATTCAACTTTGCTTATACAATAATATAATAATATGGTGGTGTACAAGTACATATACATACTATGATGATTTCGAGTATTATAATAAATGAATAGATTTTTATGTTTATGATGTTATAAAAATGAATTAACATCGATATTGATATATATATATATAAATAAATATAGACTTTTATAGATAAAATGAAAGTGTGAGAAAGAGAGAAAAATAGAAAGAAAAAGTGATAGAATATTATAATAATACCTACAATTCTAAACAAAATTAATTTGTCAGACAACGTAAATAATTCTTATTTTTAGTATGAGCTGATTTCATAGGATTAATGAACAATCACAAACGGTTAGGATATTATATCCATCAACAATCTGTTTAACATGCCAACAACAAACTCTGACATGAATAGAATTAAAAATATAATGCTATAACATGAAATATTATTTCCATTAGTTCGAAAAATTTGCTAAAATCAATGAATTAACGAGAAACAAGTATTCGAAGGTACAAAACGTCAAAACAGACCAAACCTTCGTTGGAGAGACAAGTATGGGCGGATTTAAAATAATTTCGCATCTTCAACTGGAGAGAACCCGCTCGTAACCGACATAAATTGATGACATTGATCAGCCTGGCCCAGGACTTACATGGTCTGTTGGCCACCTTAGAAAGTAAGTAAGTAGTATTCACCCGCTCTAGGAAATTCGAGGAAGTTTAATAAAAAATCTGACTGTGAATTGTATTCCACTTCATTTCAATTTATCATGCAGCTTATGTTTTTATTGATTTATCTAAGACAACAACCTCATACGTAATAATTTATTTAAAAAAAATTATTTAAATTTAAATCAGGGGTATTGTTGCGGCAATATGATAAATTTTGTACATTAAAAGGATACATTGGGTTAAATTTTAAATTGAAATTTCTAATTGAAAATTAAAATGATTTGAAAAAAATATTTGAATTCGCCACGTCTCCTTTTAAATATATATCATTTGAAAGAATAACCATGAAAATGACTAACACATTTTAAATTAAACTAGAAAACTTCAAATTGAAATTTCTAATTGAAAATTAAGACTTTGAAAAAATATTTGATTTCGCCACGTTTCATTTTAGATATTTATCATTTAAGAGAATAATGAAAATCGGTTATAAAATGGTTCAGATATTTGTATTTAGTACCTACTTTTTGTAATTTACAGATCAAATATACAGGCATTCTCATACTACTCTATCGCAAAAAGGTTGGCTGACGTCTTTTTTGTATTTATTGTTTTATTTATTGGTTTTGTTTCATATTTCGCTAAAGATGAGAGATGAAATTAAAATACTATATAGTAATTGCCTATGTACAAAATTTTTATGTTGTAATAAATTTAATAGTGGACTAACTTTTTTCAAATAAAGTAGTTAGAATGAATAAACATTATTCCGACTATGAATATAGGAAGCAATATAAACTTGAAATTGAATGAAAGATTAATGGAGTATGTTCTAATACGATATAAGACAAATAAGTACATATCATAAGAAATTTTATTTTTACAAATTAATCAAAATTACAGAAAAAACAAAATTAGGTGAACACCGGTAGCAAAATGGGCAAAAAACAATATCAAATATTTTACCCGACGATGCCATTACAACTGGAAAAAATGTAAATAAAACCCAAATACTTCTGTATGCTATGAACAAAAACTATAAAATACGCAAATATAATTACGAACAATAAAATTTATTTTAATATGTAAAATCCCGATCATATTGTGTAAAGGCATGTACAAATGAAAGCAAACACATTAAAGAATTTATGAATTTAAAATATTTCAATACATCGAAATAACTGGGTTTAGAAAACTCCGGGATAAAAATGTCTTTGACTCAACTTGCATGATACAATATAAAACTACAAGTGGATCAACACAATGAAAATCATAAATAAGTAAAACAATAATGTAGAAATTATTGACAAAATAGCTTAACAATCATTAAGCGTTTAGCCTACTTATATAGGATAATCATCAGACTAACGAATACAATTTTGAACCGCCTGGTGTAGTAAAAATGATTATGAAGTTTATTTATGAAAATAAAATTAAAATTTCAATTTTATAATTTCAAAAAAATTGTCAGTATTTGTGACATAGTCAAATATATTTCCTACACCCATACAAATACCGACAAATTATTTTCTAGTGAAGTCGGAAAAAAGTCCATAAAAACACATGTACGTAAGGATGGGGATTCTATTAGTTATTGCTTATCTCATACACATAATATATACATATGGCAGGATGGGTACTAATAATATTTGTGCTCAAATTAATTCATATACCCAAAATAAATATTATAGATATTGACTGATATCGAAATTGAAGGATAATTTATTTTTAAATAGTATTGTACACACGTACATACACATGTATTAAAAAATAAAAAATGATATTATTAATTTTTAAATAAAAATATTCAATTTCATAACTAGCATAGTAGTGTATTGTACCCACATACTTAGATTTAGATATATAAAAAATTATTTCAAATAAAAATTATCATAATTTACAGGTATGTGTACATATATATATACAAATGAAAACTGATTGATTTGAAAAGAAAAATATTACCACCATCAAATATTTTTTTAATTGAAAATAAATTCGCACGTCAATCAATGCTTGTAAAATAAATTAAAATAAATTGTTTAGTTTTTGGTATTTTTTTTTTTTTGCTCTTATGTTGAGTTAATTTATATTCATGAATGCAGAGTGTTTCAATTTAATTATTTTAAAATTAAGTAATTAATAAAGTGAAGTGATATTTTATTTAGTAGAATTTGGAAAGTAGGTTTATTTCTGAAAGAGCATTTTGAAATAATAATTGAATAATAAAATTTGACCATAAGAATTTGATCTAATTGACTGACATTAGAGATGTGACAAATACATTATCGTCCCTATTATGGAAAACGGCGTTTCAATCGCGGCTCGTATTGAGTAAAACCGTGTTCGATTCGATCGAATGATAATTTGGTATTTTTGAAAACGTCGGTTGCTCCAGTAATCGGTAAAATTTATCTGTCAGCGGTAAATATTTTGTTGTTATATTAAGAATAAAATATTTCATAACTGGATTTTATAACTAATACATGAATAAATTGAAGACATGATAAAAGAAGAAATGTAAAGAACTTTGCAAAGGATATTTTTAATTTAATTAATGACGAGTAGTAAAAACAATTTGTTTGAACAAAATATTTCAAATTTATTTGATAAAAGATGTACTAACAAAGTAAGTATAATATGATTAAAAATGTTTTAACTTTTAACTTTATAAATATTTTTTGCCTAAACAGAAATTCGTTTAAATATGTTTTAAAAGAAATAGAATTTGATTTTCATAAAATTCTCTATCATTACTCGAAATTGTTATTCATTTAAAAATATAAAAAAAATGTAAAACTTCACTTTAAATAAAAAAAAACAAAATTCGATATAACAGTGAAAATAGTCGAATATTTTCCTTTTAATTTTACTGATGTGCTTATCATACAGATACGCGTATTTCGTCTACTACTTGCAGACTTCTTCAGTGTTTTGTACTCGACTTTCACTGTTTCACTGTTATACCAAAATTTTACTCTAACGCTGGAAAACAAGTTTTTATAAAAACATTCGATATTTCTAAATAATTTTGATATAAAACAAAAATAAATAAACAAATATTTAATATATTTAACTTAGTTTTTTTATTTCCATTTTATAAAACGCGCTAAACGTTCTTAAAAATACCAACAAACTTTACTGATTCACTTTCAAAACGCGCGTTTTCAAAAATATCAACTTTAGTAAATCGAATGAATATCCGAGCCGCGATTGAAACGCCGTTTTCAATAATAGCCATGTATATTTTTAACGCATTACATCTCCGTTAATTTCTTTAATAATGCATTAGAATAATTATTTTGAATTATATTTTTTATTTTTATATTAATTATAAAAAATATTTCATTGAATTACTTGAATTATTGTTGAATTATTTTTTTAATTCAAAATTAATTCAAATAATTCAATCATTTAAGTTTAATTATTTTTTGGTAATGCATTATATTATGTAGTGCATTATTTTTGAATATAACTAATGCTTTACTTTAATGAAATTTTTGAAAATATAATTCAAAATAATTATTTTAATGTAATGTTAAAGAAATTAATGCATTGTATCTAATTAATAATTACGAAAAATAATGCATTAAAATTAAATAATTCAAAATTATCTCTGACTTAACTGAAATTACAATAATATATTAAAACAGATAAAATGTGGAAATTGTATATTGTAATCTGTTATAGAAAATTGAAAAATTAAATAAAATTTTAAAAATTGCATTGGTTTACAATAGAATTGCCGAACACGTTTAAAATAATATCCATCTCAATATAACATGGTGATGAGCTATTTGACAGCTTTTGGAAAATAGATTTAATGTTAAAAATGTGAAAATAATGAATAAACAATTAGAAAAGGTTCCCCCCCCCCCCAGAAACGGGCAAATAAAAGGGAAGGGAAACAGAAGATTTTCTAAGCATTGAAACAAATCACAACTGGAAAAACAATGGAAAAATTAACTTAATATTTGACACTTTTCAAAACAGAAAATTTTTTAACATTGAAACAAGTTTTAATTGAAACCACAATCAAAATATTTACTGTTATATAATAAAAAAAATAGAAATTCTGGACCATGAAAAAAGTTATTTGAATACAATTAAATGAAAAATTAAAGTGACAAGCAGTCAAATCTGTCAGAAGTAAGACACCAACAAAAAAAATGGAAATGATCAAACCTATAATTAACAGATGGTTACGGGAGTAATATTCCAAAAAAAAAGAGTTAAAATGGAAACATTTCCAAAATCAAATATTCTGGAAAAATTGGCAACCCTAACATAATGGAATTTTGAATTTTGATTTTTTGTTATTTTTTTGAAAATGTATTTTTATATTTTTTAGAATTTTCTTATCTAAGGATATCGACACAATTCAGATTCAACAGATATAAAATGATCCACCCTGTATTCATCAATACAATTTTCATTGTAATTTAATACGATTATATTGATTTTAATAATTTAATAAAAAGCTAAAGCACAACAAAAAAAACATCTATAATTTAAATTATTATTTTATTTTGAGATCTCAATTACTTAGAAAGGGTACTTGTGAATCGATGAGACGATTTTATTAGATTTTAAGGATATAAGAGCATTATTGTTTTTTTTTTCTATATTTTGATTATTAAATTATTATTATTATTTTTAATATTTTAGAGGCATAAAACTTCAAGGCAACATAAATATAAAAACATTTACATTTATAACGGTATAATTTGTTAAGTGTGTATATTTGTGAATATAAAACCAATAAAAAAAATAAAATTTTAATTTTCGAATTCAATAGAAATGAAAAAAAGTAGTATAATAAGGTGAAAATAGGTGTAAGGATGTTGTTTTGATAAAATGTGTGGTAAATTTTAAAAAATAAAATTATCATTTTATGTTTTTCTAATTATTTTAGTTTTTTTATTATTATTATTATTATTTTGTTGGATGGATGGTTTAAAAAGGATGATTATTTATTTTTTTTTTTTTAATATTTAAATTAAATATAAATTAATTTTTACTTACTATTATCATTATAATCAATATTTGATCCACCATTTGTTACACATGTCCAATGCTTACAACATTCATCATCTGGTATTGGTAATAAACGTACATCTTTTGGATGACATGGTAAATGAGATGGTGGTAATGCTGGTACTGGTGCACATGCAGGACGGCATTCAATTTTACCAGATTCACAATAACAATGTTTATCACAACCTTATTTATATACAAATAAAAAAAAAAAAAAAAAAAAAAAAAATTTAACCAAATAATTTTAATAATGTATATAAATTATTTTGTGTAAAAGTCCTTATTCACATTTATTTAGTTATATTCAAAAATTTTATTGTCAAAAAATTGAAATAAATTAATTATATGTACCTGTCAAATTACTTGGTATTTCTGACCAATTTTCAAATTTTTGTCCTTCATATTCACATGAACCATTACTAACACAACGCATTCTTTCTGGACAACATTTTGGTGCAATTGCTCTAAATGTTGCCGGTTCTGGTTCCCATTTTAAACAATGTGGATCTAATACATCTAAACCAAATGTTGATGGACATTCTAATTTAGCACAATGTACACCATCTTGTGTACATATACATAATTCTTCACATCCATCATGAAATTGTTCACTAAATTTATACATATTATCTTTATATTCACAGCCATCATTTAATGCTGTACCATTTATTGGTTTAATATCATTAAATTCTTCATCAGAATCATTATTATTATTATTTGATACAGATGATGATGATGATGATGATGGTGGTTCAGTTTGTTCATGATTATCTAATGTTACATCACAAAATTCTAATTGACAACAAATATCTTTTGGATCTTTAACTAAAACACATTTCTCTTGTGGTGAATGATTACGTTCTGGACAACGTTTACGACAACTCATATTGCCATCAGATTCACAAAAACAAATTTGTTCACAACCAATTTCAAGTCGTTCTCTTGGACGATACATAACACCATTATGCATACAACCTAATGCTGTTATATTATTATTTTGTGTTGTATTTATTGTTGGTGGTATAGTAGGAAGTAGTGGTGCATAAGTTGATGATGTTGAATCTATGGTTGAAAGGCAAGAAAACAAAATTATAATAATGATTTTATTTTTTTTATTTTTTTTTTATTTTTGGTGTTTATTAAATAATAATGAATTTATAATTTATTTATATTTTGTACAAATATGTATATTTATAATTTATTATTATTATGATGACAGCTTGTTTACAAGTAATATTGAGCACGCAAACTTTTATAATAATTATACAGTTACAATAAGTATTTGTAGTTGAATATACAATATACACTCAGTTGCATTTAGTTAAATTCATCTACATAATGTTTATATTTGGTAAGGACTTAAACATTTATATTCTGGAAAAAAACAAATATTTTCTTGAAAGTTTAACTTAAAAATATAACAGAAATCATCGAAGGTTAAGCCTTTGCGAATAATGATAAGATAAAAAATAATTCAAAATCTCTTGAACTAAACAAATATGCAAGAAAAGCAATTCGACAAGCAAGAAGGTATATACAGAACCAATTTGAATTATATGTGAATGAAAATACCAAGAACAAACATTACTTATACAGAGCTCGACGATTAAGTAAAAAATTTATCCAATTAAAATAAAAATTTAATTTAAATACCATTTCATTTAAGTTTTAATTGATTTTACTTATTTTTGGCAATTTTTTATTGTAGCAAAAAATAGTGATCCATTAAGGTTGATTTTTGCTACTTAACAACCATTGTAAGTTTGAAAATATTCTGTAAACTCTTAAAATTAAAATTCAATGGGTATGACAATTACAGAAAATATTAGTGAATATAATGAAAATAATCCAGATATTTTAAATATACGTCTTCATTGTAGTTAGTATAAGAAAATAAAAATAAAAGTATAAATATCAAGGATTATTAAATAATAGGGCTTGTCACGTTGATTTGAAAAATTCGGAACTTCGGGGTATTTTCGTATTTTGACACTAAGAGATATTTTTTTTGACAGTAATGAATATTTTTTTTTCGTATCTAAAAACATACTCCAGAGCTGGTTTTTTCGTGGTATTGTGGTATGGTATTTAATGTCAAAGTAATATTTACATTTATTGTTTATGTTTATTTAGTTTTTGAAATAAGTTTATTTTTTTTTTAAATGGCAAATAGAGCTATTATTTCAAATTTAATTAATTAAATTCACTCCAGTTTAATTTTTTTTTTCACAAAATTTGAATTATAACAGTTGTTTAGAAATATATTGTACAAAATACCACAAAATACCAAAAGACGGTTGTCACGTCGATACGAAAAAAATATTCATTACTGTTAAAAAATATATCAATTAGTGTCAAAATACGAAAATACGACGAAACCACGAATTTTTTCAAATCAACGTGACAAACCCTATTATTTAATAATCCTTGATATTTATACTTTTATTTTTATTTTCTTATACTAACTAACAACGAAGACGTATATTTAAAATACCTGGAGTATTTTCGTTATATCGGCAACACTTTTTACAGTTTCGCGAGTAAATATCATTCAGGGTATCTTATTCTTTCAAATTGTTTATTCGGCAACATAGTTATTTAAACTATGTCTTAGTTAAAACTAAATTTTCAATCAAATTGTTTTAACAAAATATGTCTTAGTTAAAACTAAATTTTCAATCAAATTGTTTTAACGCCTTAACACACTTTTTTACTGCACTGGTCAATTTTTTTCTGATCTATTATGTAAAAATTCAATAGCTAAGCTTGATAGGCTCCCTTTTAGAGCCAACAAAATATTACACACATACATTATTTAGCAGTTAAATTCGGCCTATACACTCTATTATAATTTATTTATTTAATTCAAATATTTTTTAATAAAAAAAAATACAACAACACCCTTGAAAAATTTACACTGAAGTAAAATTCATATTTTAGAATATAAAGAACTAGTTTTCAAAATTCATCCAAGAAATTTAAAAATTGGTATTTATTTATTTACTTCGTTTAAATCAAGCAAATTACAAGATTTTTAAAAATAGAATTTTAACATAATTAATAAGAAAAAAAAAGAAATCAAAAAATTTAAAAACATAGCAAAATAATGAATCAAGAGTAAATTCTGTGGTCGAGATCAATAACCGCATATGTCGAGATAAGAAAGAATTGAGTTATTAACACCATTATGTTAGTCTTATTGCCTTTCATATACACACAAAAATTGAAATATTAACCTCTATTAGACTCCAAGATATTTAAGAAAATATAATCGCTTAAGTGATTAATATACCAATTTACACATACAATAAAAGCGTAAAATGACTTAAGAATTATAATAGAGACTTTTTTTTATACAATTTAAGTTTATATCGACCTAAGTTTTTATTGCATATCGCTTATAATAACATATATTAACCATATATATGAACTTCAACAAAAACTTATATCGAATTAAGCGCTTATTGCTTTTCGAAAATAATATTTTATGAAAAATTATTTAGAGTTAAGCACTTTTGTATTTTAAGAGTACTGCCTTTTGGAAACTTATGTCAAAATAAGCTGATAAACTCAATTTAATACTGAGAAAACGAAATTATTACATATGTAACAAAGACTTATATCGACTTTAGAATGTTAAATAAAATTTTGTTATTTTTTTATAACCGCTTATAGCCTTTTTTCTTTAATAACTTCTTTCATATTATTCCTTTTAATTTTAAACCTACATAAACTTATTTATCTTTAAAAAACCTTTTTTTTTTATGAAAGTTTTTATTTAATAACTGTCCAAATTTTTTTTAGAAACATGTTTAAATTTTGCAAATTTTTCAAATTGCAATTACACGAAACAGTGATTTTCGACCTAAGCGGTTATTGATTTTGACCACAGAATTATAATAAGAGATCAACAATTATCAAAATTTTATAAAATCCATTTTATGTAGATATTAGTATAAACCCACCAATTCCATTTTGTTGATTTATTTTCACATTTATTTCTCAGAGAGCTCATTTTCTCGTACAGAGTGTATTATCTATATTTCAATTTGTATTTTTTTTAATTATTCAATTAACAATAAAGATTTTAATTAATTGTGGAAAACTATAAAAATAAGTTAAATTACATATACGTGCACTCATTTCTTTTTTAGATGAACCTAATCAAATATTTTCGATTGTATTTGAATGTAATTATAATTAAATACAAGAAAATAAAACTATGATAATGTTATAGATTTAATAGGCATAACTAGTTACTATCTTATATTAATATAATTTTTTTTTAATATGTACATATATATATATAGTTACCATTTTGTGAATTTTCCATAGTATGACTAAAATTCAAATCTTCATTTATATTTCTAGCTGTTTCTGTACAAATCATTGTGGCACAACATTCATCTTCTTGTGATAATTTCTCATGACATAATGGATCGGCAAAGGTGCGACCTCGCTTAAAGAATACACCATTACAACGTTGTATACAAATCCATTCACCATTATTACAAGTGCATTTTTCATCACAGTCACGATTCATTGTTTCACCATTCTGAAAAGAAGAAGAAAAACAGAAAAAAAATTAAAATTTTCATTATTATATTGTTGTCCTTTTTGTTTGTTTTTTTTTATTTAGAAAATATTTACAGAGAGCAAATAGTTTTGTTGTTGTTAAATGTAATTAAATAATGAATTAAGAAGGTAAACAATAATAATATAAAAAGCAAAAAAAAACAAAAAAAAAACAAAACATTGAATTATTGTGGAAATTATTATTATGGTTGTTACATTCTCCTATAAAGGTCATCATAATTTTTTTTTTATTGTTATCAACTACGAAAGGAAGTTAATTATTATTACAAAATATTGTAAAATAAGATTTATAAAAACAAAATACCTAGAGAATTAAATATTAAAAGTAATTCTTTTAAAATAAAATGCATTAAAGGTGGTACCGTTTTAATTTGAATTAGTGTTGGAAATATTTGATATCTTATTTAAATTATTTAAAAATAGAACCAATTATGACAGAAGTCTTAATACATCATATTTGTAAATGAAAATAATCTAAATACAGAATTAAAGTTGTACCTATCTGCAAATTAAATAATTTCTGTTTAGTCTGTTTGAAGGTAGTACCAAAGACAGTAGGTAAATATAATATTTACTGTGGTGGTACCTATCCAATATCACAATCACTTAATAATGAATAAATTCTAAAAACCCAATTCAGAAAAAAGGTTTTGGGAATGAAAATATATTTTGCTAATCTGAAAATACTTAATATATTTTTCTTGAAAAAATATGTTGTGAAATAATTGTGAAATAAAAGTAAAGCAAAAAATAGAGGTACCTAATTAAAATTAATAAAGTAAAAAAAAATCTTAGTATTTAATCGTAATGTACGTAAAACAATATTAATACTATGGTTTATTTCACAGCACTATAATATATAGAATAGGTCGTATATGGAGAAATACATTGTAATAAAAACATAAACAAACTTAAAAAAATACAATATAAAGCGAAAAAAAAAATCTGTCTAGGTTAGGACATAGAACTGCTACAAGTGAAATATACAAAAAATATTGGATATTAATGGGAGATTTTATAAATCTAGCTCAAGTAGTATAAATACATAATATTCGAAACAGATATGTAAAATCTAATATAACAACTAGAAAAAATCAGCTCAGCATATAAGATATTCAGCTAGCTTCTATCTACAATGATTAGAGCTTATTCGATTAATACATTTCGACAGATCGACTTGTATTCGATTATTTAATGAACTGGCGGATGAGGTGAAAAATTTACCAACAAAAAAACATAAAACTTCCAAAAAATATAAATATTCGAATAATTTAACCATATAATAATTTTGTATATATATTAAAGTATATTAATATAAATTTTTATTTCTATTTTTGATATAATTGTTTTTTCTTTAACCTTCAACCAGAACATATAATTTGAATTGATGAAATTTTGCACAAATCACATACATTATTTTGCCTAGCAGAAGTCAAACAATATTTGGATCAACAAAACATAAAAATAACATGAAAGAAGTTAATGGCATACCTAAAATATCATGCCGAAACTGTTCTAAATTATTTGTGTATATGGCAATCAAAAACGCTTATTATGATGTGATTCCAAGAACATTTAAAGTAAGCCGAATTTACAAGAATACAAGGTACCAAATTATACATATAATAAAGCCAATTTATCATCAATATATCAAATAAGCTAATTAGACACATACGAAAGCATAGTAATTTCGAGGGAGCAGGTAATAGATTGAACAATGATTTAGGAAGTGCACACTCGCCCCTATTTAAATTAATTTAAACTAATTTGCAAAAGGACAGGTAAAATATGTAACTTTTTGGAATTGGGATATAACAGAAAAAAAAGAATTAAAAAAATTAATTAGAAATATTGAATAAAAATTACAGATATCCGAAATATGGATACCTGCAATCAATAATATTAAAAATTATTATTGAAAGCAAACCTGACAAAAATTAAATTATTTAATTATCTTTCAAATTTAAATATTCCATTATTTGATAGTTCCATGCAGCTTAAAGTTATATTTATTCATCGAGTTGGTTCAATTTGATTTTCTAATACCTGACTACAATTAAAAAGCTACGATATATTACCAAAGCTCTGCCATAATTATATTTTCATCAAATTTTTTTGTCTGCCTGTGTGAAGTCAAGTTTTTAATTTCAGACCTATTGTCTTACAATTTACTTTTTTTTAATTTAATTTTTTCAGTTATCTTTTGTCTGAGATTCTGTAGTAACAATATTTACTGTGATATATAGCTATTTGGTCCCGCGTAGGACCAAATGGCTATATATCACAGATATCTAGCATTTTTAGCTTTCAAAATATAATATATATCTTTAATCTTATTCTTTAAGGACGAAAAGGACATTTGAAAGCATTCGTACTGTTTTTATATTTTTGTATATAAAACGTTAAATCTATATTATTCTATTAGATATATGTATACAAAATATTTAGTAAGATAATGGTCTGAAAAATATTTTAACAATCATTTGATGATGATAGGTGCTGTCGTTGTGCAGATATTGTAGTTCAAAGAAATAAAAAACAAACTTTCATATCTTTCTTTAAAAAGTAAAGATCTCAAGATCTTACCAATAAAAACCCCGGCAATGTATGAATATTATTGGAAAGGTTTTTCTTTTCTATAACTCATATTTACATACTTTATGTTAATATTGTGGAGTTTAGAAAATACAAGCATTTATGTAAAAAATTATTTTATAAAATTATTTTATAAAATTTCAATATTTTAAGAATGAAAATTGTATGAAAATATGTTCAATAAAGAAAATGTTAGTGTTGGAAGCAAAATAAACTCTAGCATTTCTTCCTTCATTAGAGTTTTCATTTCAAGTTTAAGAAAATATGTAATTTGCTTACTAATTTATCAATATCATACTTTTATTAGAATTATTAGAATACCTTTAATTACCATATAAACAGAATATTTGAACGACATCTTATTTGCCATCATTGGAAATTGAAACATGTATTATCCTAAGACCTCAATAATTCTAAATAATCAATATTCTTAGACATTCTATTGTATTCAATTAATTATAATATAAGTTAGCCAAAAAGATAATTTCAATTTAAATTAATATAGAAATACTAAATTCAAATGATATTTTTAATGAAAACAAAATCTAACTATATAATATAAACTTACAATCATTTTATATTTTTACAATCATAGCAGCGTTCTACTGTAAAATTCAAATTGTAAAATGAAATTAATTAAGACATAATAAAAGTAAAAAGTGTTATGGGCCATCTAAATTTAACACTTGAATGACATGACAATCATTATGAAATGGGCAAATGACACAGATAACAGATGACAGATTACAAATGACAGATGACAAATGACAGATGGCATATATAAGCAATAAAAAACAGATACTATGTTTATGACAATTACATGATGTTACAATTTGTATATATATTTCAATTTGTATATGTGTTGGAGTATTCCGTCGAACTTACAAATATCCAGATAAATGCAGAAAATTATATATATGATAATATTATGGTATGTATATATATATATGCTTATATTGATTATTTTATGTTTAGAATACAATTAAAAAATAACAAATTGTAAAGCTTAGTTAAAGTAATATTTAAAAATATTCGTTTTGATAAAATTTATTGTTTGCACTAATCAAAACAATTTTTGTAAAATTGAAGTTTATCTAAATAAAGAAAAAAAAACCTGAATCACACTATACTCATGACATGGTACAAATAGCTTTTGTGCAATAATTTAATAATATTCGAAAAATAGTACTAATACCAGTAGGGGTACTTAGGAATTATAAGTAATCATAATATGCCCTTGTCATGGCACTACTTTGGACAGCTAGAGCGAATATATGAAAAGTTATACCCAAGAGAATCTTCAAATCCAGTTCCGGAGAAGGTACAAGACATTGGGACGGACAAAACATGTTCGTTGGACAGATGAATTATCGAAAGACAACTTCGTATATTTAACTGGTGAGAACCCGCCCTGACTTAATTATGACATAATATTAAAAATATTGGCCTGTAGTGGCTTAATGTAAACAGACTCGCCCACACTAAATTAGTTTTAAATTAAGTATATGTAAGGTTGTAGAAATGTAGAATGAGAAAAATAAAATAGGATAACGTCTTCTTATTGCTCGGACAACAGAAGAAAGAAAACTTCTTATCATTTTATTAATATCATACCTTAATCGACAGGCCACCTAAATAAGTATGTGAGCTTTAAGCGCAACAAGATCAATGATCACGACTTGTTCGGAAATAAAGAATCTCATTTTTGTAAAATTTTATAACCCAGAAATATTCGACATAAATTGACAACATAGTATAACCGAACAACTTTCATTCTAAAAACATATATCTCGATTTATAATCAGTATTGGCAAAATATATTACGTCTAGTTTTTAACACAGTTGTTTATATGTAAAGAACTTAACAATTTAATAGGATGTTTTAAACAATTATGTAAATAACGTAAATAACTCAAAATATATAATTTTGCTGGAACATTTGTATATTAATAAATGAAAACTTGCGAATATGAAGTGATTGAGATTGTGTTCAAAAATAATTCAAATCACAATTTGCGAAGAACCCACCTTACAATTTATTAAGATCTACTTTACAATCTATATTCATATACATCAATTATAAGACTGGCAGCGCATAGATATAAAATATAGCTTAGAATAGCTTTCTTTATCTCTCTAATACATTATCTTATTAATCATTGTCATTTTCAGCCAAAAATTAAGATATGTTTTGCGAAATGTGAAATCCAACTACCGACCCTATCCATGTACCAACTATATTTTTTTGAAGTTGACGTTTTTTTAATTATAATTGTATTGTTTCAAATCAGTTGCTCTTTCAAATCAATATTATTAATAAGCATTTAAATGTAATGCGTTTCGTTGATACAAATCCAATACAAATTAATATTCTGAATCAAAATTGAAGATTTATAAAACTATTTAAATAATGAAAATGTTTATTATTTTAATGAATGCAGTTATTAATATATTGTATTTTAAAAAATAAACTAATAAACTAATTCTAAAATACAATGAACATATTTAATAGTTTTAATGAATAGAATGATCAAACATTGATTATGATTAATAAATTTATAAATTATTCTTATTGTTATAATAACATTAAAGGTTATCAGCTCCACCGTTGAGCCCCATTTTCTTTTTATAATCTATTAGAAATTTCAAAATTTTTGCGAACTGTCAAAAACAAATAATTTTACAGTAAATTATAGTTGTTTACCGTTGTTTACAGTTATTTAAAGTTATTTACAGTTATTTGCAGATGTTTACTTACGCGTAAAATGCCAACACTGTTTATCATCTCGATAATATCATTTAAACTTTCTATTTCATCATTATTATCATCATATTAAAATTTATTTCAAAGCCAAGATTAATCATTATAAACTTAAAAACATAAACTTAAATTCTTTAAATGCCGGAAATCCTTAAAAACATTTTCTGGAAAATTTTTTATTAAAAAATTTTGTTCTTTAAAAAATATTTTTAAAATAATTAATTGCTATTCAAATTATTTTTTTTTTTTTTTTTTAGTTTTTTTTTTTTAATACTTTAAAAGAGGAATAAACTTAGAATTGAATAAAAACGAAGATGTGTATTCTCACCTTTTAAGACAATTAAAAGTATGAGTAGTACTCGTACTCAACAAAAGATCACAAAAAGAAAGGAAAGATACATAGAATACCTATCTAGAATGATTTAATTACAAAGATGGATGAGAAATAAGCTGAGTCACCTCTAATAATCATTTAATTATCATTGTTGGTTGTTATGAGAAGAAATTTATGAGAATAATTATTATGGAAGAGAATGGGTGTTATTACAAGTTCAATCTACTATATATACATACAAAAAAAATAATAATAATAAAGGAGGAGGTGAAAAAAATATATTAGAAACATTATAAAAATCAAAAACAAGCATAATAATAATAATAACAAAAAATATATGAAAAACAAAAAATACCATTGAATGTCAGAGTTTAGTAAATAAAATTGTGAAACCACCTTGTATGAAAAACTATGTATCTATCTACTTATATTTTTCGTTTTATATAAAAACAAAAAAAAATTATAAAAATATAACAAAATAACATTTTCTATGCTACTAAACTCTACCACCAGAAATAATTTTCCTGATATCTTAGAAACGACCATAATTATTATGGAATTTTTGTTTTTTTGTTTTTACTTTTTATTATTATAGTTTTTTTTTTTTTATTGAAAAACTAAGAAATAATTTTAATTAAAAAATATTTTTTTTTTTTTTAAATACTTTTTTAAAGTTAAAAATATGTGCTTTGGTATTAGAAGTTCATTCATTCACAAATTTATATTTTTAATAAATTCTCACATATTTTTTATAATAGTTATTTTTTGCTTTTTTTGTTTTGTCTTTTTTAGTATAAATTCCTGGTATGATATGAGTGTTGCATAAAGTTAACTAGAAAATTTCATAGTTTTTTCACAGTTTTTTTTTGTGTTTTTGAAAATTTCCTGTATTGTCAACAAACATTTTTTGTAAAAAATTTAAAAAACATTTTTAAAGCTAGAAAAAGAAAGTGTTTGATGATAGCATATTACGTGAGATCATTTAAGTAAATAATTATCAAGTCATGGTAGATTGTGATTCATTATTTAGGATACTTTTTTTGGTGAGAAGTATTTTTGGCAAAGTATTTGAGAACGACGTAATAGATGCTAAACTAAAAAAAAAATTAATATCAGACACAAAAAAATCTACCATCAGTTACTTGGGTGCAATTTAGAGTTATGTATATGCGTCGGGATAAAATTACTTAAGTCGGAATTACATATGGCAACATTTATTTGCGTATACATTTTTGTTCACATGTAATTTTGTCTTATGTAATTTTGCCATGTAATCATTAAAAACTATATGCACGTTATTATATTCAATTATTGGATTATTAAATAAAACAAACATTGAAATGCAGCAAATATTTCAAAATAAAGTAAGTTAATGCACTTTGATCCGTACGTAACAACGATCTTCATTGTAATTTCTACATTAAAACCGTCACATTATGAAACCAAGAAGCATGCAGTAAAATACGAATATGAACTCGCAAATGGCACTTGTTTAAACAAACTAAACCTCTTATCGCTACCTAAAATAGAAAATTCTACGATAATTGCTTACTTCACGGAATGAGCCGAATATTTCAGCAAATTATATCAAAGCCAACATAATGTGATACAAAATAATTTTTATAATCAACATTCATTTACAATAGAAATAACTATACATTAGAAGAAACATTCAGAGCATTAAAAAACAGAAAATCACCCGAAATTGATGGAATAATTACCGAGTTTTAAAAGTATAATGAAACCGAACTCAAATATGAGGTAAGCACATTTTACAACAACATAATGACACACAAGACTTATTCCCTCAGAATGGAAAACAAGCATAACAATCCGTATTTTCAAAGAATGATAAAGAAAAAATGCAAAAAATTACAGGGGGATAGCTTTATTAAGTGCAGTTCAGAAACTACTAATGAAAATAATTAATAATATATGTTTTATCCGAGATACAAATTGCAGAATTATTTTTGAAAGAATAGTTCCACCCTCGATCTATACTCAGCCAACTCATTGAAATATCAATCGAATTCAATAAATCTATCTTTGGGCTTCGTAGATTTGAGTCAAACTTCCGACAGATTACAACTAAATGATGTACCAAATATTACAAAAAGTAGAAGCCAATCACAGTTTAATAGGACTGATACAAGATCTGAAATAAAACAAAAATCAAATCGAGTAAATCTTGCTCACCGGAGATATCGCAACATCAACAGGTATTAGACAAGGTGATAGTTTCAGTTCAACTCTGTTTAACTTCATATAATGGATAAAATGATCAGAAACATACACCTATATTCTGTTAGAGCCATCGTTGACGAGATGAAAAAATTGATCTCGTCTCGCCTTGCTGAATATGCATTTCTGTTAGATACTGTAAGCGGCGCGATAAAATCTTTTATTTGTTGGTAGTATTGATAAATTTTGACTGTCAAAAAACATTATTGGTATAAAAATATGGTTTATAAAATTTTTGGAAAGTATTAGGGGTTTAGTTTTACAACATTTTTTAAATAAAAAATAAATATAAATATATTCATGTATGTTTTAAATATTTTTTAGTTTAGTACATAAACAGTAGTAAAACAGTAATATTAAAGATAAACACAATTTTAATAATAATGCAAAAAAAAAGTAATAAAAAATTGTTTATAAATCTTTACTTAACTATTTTATCAATTCAATTTATTTATTAAATCCAATTTTTTGATAAAAAAATACAAAATAGTTTGGCGAGATACTCTATCGTTTACACTTTTTGACGAAATAAAAAATGGCTATCGCGTATCGTCAAGAGATCTCACAGAAATTACTCACGAGACTGTTTTGACATTTACCGTCGCGTTAATTAACAATATCTGTGCGTCTGTGGTGTTTAATATAATACAAAACTATCTCTTCAGAGTTATTTTCACGCGATCTCGCAAGATGGGTCTAACAGAATATGGGTGGTAATTAACACTTCTTGGGGATATCAACTGGATGACGAATTGGTGACGTACAGATGACGCTGCACTATTTGCAGATAATGAAGATAATCAGCAAATATTATTATTCAGATTTAGCGAAAGTGTCAAATTGCACAAAATGGGGGCATCCACTACAAAAAAACAAATAAACTAGGACTATTTCGAATGAACCCATCAGATGTGTAATTTATCAATTAATAATCAAATTATCGAGCAAGTGTTCAATTATACATATATAGGAAACAGAACAGAAATAGAACTAAGAACTAAAGCAGGAGAAGCCAAGATAGATTATTAATAAGCCATCCATAATCTTTAGAAAAATGTTTCACTGAAATATGTACAAGAAATTGAAACAATCCTTAGAATTGGAAAAGAAATGAAAAGTAAACAAAACTCACACCATCAACTGGAAGTGTTTCTGTGTTATATTGGCTTTAAAGAAATTTGGTACTACCTCTTTCATTTACTTCATCTTTCATCTATGACTGCTTTATTCATTTATTATCCACATTTTTTATGTTTACTATTTGTCTAAATTTATTGTAGCGCCTCTTAGTGGCAATTGTGTCTTATTTGTATTCTGAAAGTATATTGGTCGTAAAAGCGGATCTCCAAATTTTTAATATACTTCATTTTCATTTATATCTTTGATACATAACGAGCAGCTGCAATTAGTACAGGAATTATGAATACATTTTGTAGACTTACAAAAACAGGCATGTCGCGAGTACCCATTAATTATATAACATTTAGGTAAAATATTCTGTTATATACATTTTTATAACACATTCAACATACTAGGGTAATTCAGCTTCCCGTATTTTACGAATGTACTCAACCAAGCAGTATTTGGACTGATAAGTAAAATTTTAGTTATCGCTATTTTAACAATCCTTCATTTTTTAATTTTTTATTTCGAATTTTAATTACAACACATCTATTGGATTAATACTCTAAATAACACATTCGGTTTACTAAAAATTTTTAATTGAGCTAAAAATATTACAGTTTAATTTACAGTTTATAAATTGGATCCCATAAAAAACAAAACATAATAATGCTCAAAAAAAATTTATAACATTATCGCAACATATTTGAATCGAATTTTTCAATGAAAATAATTATTTCTATAAATTTTTATTGCGCAAATGATAGATATACACACATTAATTATGAAAATTAAATTTTTAATCAACCGTTCAGCAGCATTTCATAAATTCTAACAAATTTCAAATGTCAAAAAAAAAAACCATTTTTTTTTACGCAATTTCAATATAATGACTCTTTCTTCAACCTTTGAATAGACCTTTGAATTATAATTCAAAATTAAATCTGATTTAATATTTTGTTGGGTATTAAAAAATGTTCCCATCACTTATACAATATATATATATATATATAATATATAAGTATAATAATCATATGTATATCATATCAATCTTCAAAATGTATGTAAGTATGATGTAAAAAGTCAAAAAGTCGAAAATTAATTTTTTCTTCAATTTTTTCAAAGTTCACAAGATCGTTATGATCGTATGGAATGAATTTTCTTTCTTTAGACATGAGTAATAAGATATTTTCACAGTAAATTAATAAATAATAATTTTTTTTTATGAAAAGTTTAGGTACGATGTGGAAATTTTTAATCGAAATAGATGGACATACAAAAGTAGAAGTAAGGGTACAAAAACAAAAATTTCAATGATTAGTCATTTTAAAATAATTGATAGTATACTTTGTAATGTTGTAAAAATTCAGTACATCACAAATTACATAAATTCTTAGATTTAGTAAACAAAATCAATTTGAAATAAAACTTGTCATTATCATTGCAAACAGTGTCCTTTTTAATAATGCGTCAAAGTCAAATAGGTCTAAAAAAAATCGTCTAACGCAATTTTACGTAAGAACTTTGACGTCGGTTCATATTTAGTCTTTGTGCGAAAAGACCTCTGAATCAATTGGTTTTGATCTTCGTTTATCAGCAAATTAGCAATGCTTGCTATTGTTGCAAATTTTTATTTAATTGCAATATTACTCTTTATTAAAAATAGTATTACAACACTAGATGAATTTCATAAATCACTTTATTTAAAAAAAAAACTGTCACAACTCTAACTCTAGCAATCGGCTTGAAATTCACTCTTCCTAGATTTTACTACAAATCATGATATTTAATCTGTAAATTACAAGGAAACAAATATCTTAATCATTTCAAAAGCAATTTTCATTATTATAAAAAGAGACGTGGCGAATTCAAATATTTTTTCATTTTTTTTAGAAATTTCAATTTTAAATTTTACCTCATGTAAAAGTCATTTTAACATGCAAAATTTATGAAATTGCCACAACAACACTCTCGATTTAAATTTAGTGTTTATTTTTTTTTTTTAAATAAATTATTACATAATATGAGGTTGTTGTTTCAGATAAATCAATATAGTTTCCGCGATAAATTGAAATGATGGAAAGCAATAGTTCATAACGAAATATTGATAACGAATTTTTTCAAGGAGCATACGAATACTAGTTGAACATAATGGTTCCATTTTCATATCTATTTCTCTAACTGCATCTCTTACCAGCACTTTGCAACAAATATTACTTATATTATATTAAATATTCTAAATTGTAATTGTGCTCTGGTATTCGTATTACAAGATTGGACTATCTTAATTTCTAACTCCTAATAAATTTATTGTATTCATAAATTTATTCAGTCATGATTGAAGGTCTTCTGTGTTCTGCTACAGTGGTCATAATAAAAGAGCAGGTCTTTCTATGACATTGGATTTGTAACTGACAATATTCAAATATGGTATTTAAGTATCACTAAATTCTATAATATAATAGCTTTTGGATAAATGAACGAAAGACAAATATATTACTTGGCTTTTTTGGGAAGATTCATTAAAGTTTGCAATTTACACTTAATAACCAACCTTCAGGTTAAATTAAAATTTGAAACGGGGGAAAAAACATTATATCTAGACAGTGCTAGGTTAAAAACATATGGGCACAACCAAAGAAATAATACCAATAATTATTGTCAATTTTATTAAAACAAAATATACATAATATATATTTATTTATTTCAAAGGGACTGCAGATAATTCTGCAAAAAAAAAAAAAAAAAAAGCTTCTGTGTTTGTATTTTTTTATTTTTATGAAATTGCGTTGACAAAAATCTACGTTATAACAAAGTTTCGTATTGTTTAGTCATGTCCAAAGGGTTTTAAATGTACTACATAACAGTATACATAACAATATAGTAGTAAGTATACATCTTAGGACCCTAGTTTTCAACTATAATGATTGAAATAACGACTAATTCATTATCAGAATCGATTGAAACGACTAATTTATACCCATACAATCGTGCTAAAACTCACTTTGTTTCCATATTACTCAATCATTATTTTTTATGCACGAGATGCTATTTATATTTATTTAATTTAATATATTTATTTATTTATTATTTTAACTACTAGAATATTAATGACAGTAAGTTATATCATCATCGTCATCATCATATTTTACAAAAACAATTAACCTGAGTTACCACCCTCTAATTCAAAATTCATCATCTTCAAGATACGCCGAGTATGTATGTTAAATCTATTTTGATTTTTTTATTTATTATATTTTGGGTTTTTTTTTTACTTTATTTATTTTGCTTTCTTTTCCTGCCTCTTTTCTACTTTGCAAAATAATAATAAACGACATTATTACAATATTGCCTACGTGAATTTCATTTTAAAACTTTCCAATATTATTTTTTCTGTTATTTATTTTTGATTTCTGCCAAAAATATTATTTCACTTTCAAAATTTTTACAACTATTACCGTTATACACATTTTAGATATATTTCTAAAGTCTTAATAAATGTTACTCATATTCCATATAATTCGTGTAGCGATTTAACAAACAATAACAAGAAAAAAACAAAAAAAACAAATAAAATGATTACGCAATATCATTAAAAATTGCTAAGAAAACTTATTGCAATGGCATTGACGTGAATAAAAAAAATAACTGTATTTTTTTTTTATTTATTTTTTAATTTTCTTTTGTTTTTATTATTCATAGATTTTTTTTTTTATTTTTTGATTGTCATCTATTTTTATTTGATATGACACATCTATCGAAGTGTCATACCTGCCCCCATACATTTTGAAACAACTTTAATATAAAATACATTCAATTTAATTTAGTGGAGTGATAATTTATGGCATAAAATCTGTCTATGTATCACTGTATCAATCCAATCTCTATCTTTATCGTTTCCTATACATTATGCTATATTAATGTATATCCATATAAGATTGGGATAATGAACGATTGATCTCGAAAAAAGAAAAATCAAAATTGGATTGTTATTTGTTGTCATTTTGGAGTGGATTCCCAAATGACTTATGAATAATGTTAAAAAATTATATAGTTGAAAAAAAAAATAGGTAAAAATAAAATTTTAAGAAGTTTAAAAAATTTAATATATAAAAATAGATATAATAATAAATAAATGAAAGTTAAATATTTTTACACAATAAAATTTCGAATATTAATTACGAATTAATATTGAAATCTTATTAATATTGAAACGAGTTATTAAGTTAAGAAGCGGAACTTTAAGAAGCTTTCGAATTGAAAAATAATGAAATTTTATTATCGAAATACAAAACAAAAAAGAAAAGAGGGTAGGTAACATTATTGATTGTATTTATAAATTGATAATAAAGATAAAAGTCTAAGTAATAAGATTAGCTACTTAGATATTATTATATTATGTTACTGGAGTGATGAAAACAGGCTTAGGAAATTTTTAAATACTTTGAGGATCAGAAAAATTTATTTACCAATAACCCGTTTTCAACGGTTGTACTATATATAGTACAGCAAAATAGATGTCACTGTTTAAGTTATGGTGACTTAGGTATTGTTATTTTTTTGGAAAAATTTGCATTAAAATAAAGTTAAAATAAACAAAATAAAGGTTATGTGCAGCAACACTGGTTTAACTTCAAATAAATGTAATTTTTTTGACGTAGAAAAAGTGTGATTTTTAAAGTCTGTGTAAAACAGGAGGTGTTATTTAAAAATAAAAAAATAAAAAACTGTTATTTTATAAGTTTCTTACGTCAATAAAGTTGGGTGTACTGTAAAAAGTACAACCGTTAAAAATGTATACAAAACAAAAAAAATGTTGTTCTCTGTTTTCAGAATATGTCAAAGCACTTAAATGAAAACAAAAAAAAATTTATGGAAAAAAGCAGTTTAAAAACCTTGAGGAAGCAATTTGAAGCTCTTCTGCAAGAAGATTGTTATGAAAATAATGATTCTGAAGAAATTTTTGTAAATATTGTTCCACCAGAATTAGATTTTTAGCGGATTATGAAGAAATGGATGAACAAAATATTTTTGAAAACAACATGCCAAGAGATGTTATTGGTACTGTTGAGTTAGATATTCAAGAAGAAAATAAAAACTATAAAGAAAGTTTATTTAATAGAGCTGGACCAAGTTCAATTCCGTGTACAAATGAAGCTAGAGCGTCTGCTTATGACCAATATTTGGCTGGTAATCGTTGTAACTGTTTATCAATGAAATGGTATTTAAATTTAGAAAATAATGTACAGTGATGAATATGGTTAGAGATACTTTTCCACAATTTCGATATTTTCTAAAAATACCACAGCTAATTCAGTATAATATGTTTTTTGATAATTTCTCTACGACACATGCCTTAATGAAAGTTTTAAAGGAAATGAAATTTAATGCCACAGCTACTGTTCGAGAAAACCGACTTAAAATTTGTTCTAAAAAAAAAAAAAAAAAGTTTTAAAAGCAAGCCTCGTGGTAAATTTTATTATAGGTAAAAGTGATAATTATTCAATTTTTCAATTTTTATTCATCATTTAAATTGCAGATAAATATTCAAAAAATGATTTATTAGCTGTGCTCTGGATGGGCAATAGTGTTTGCAGAACCATAACAAATTTTGATCATAGAACCAATCATATATGTCAAGCGCTGCTCTAAACAAGCTCATCAAAAAATTCCAGTGGAGCAGCCACACGTATATACTAGTTACAATGTTCATATGGGAGGTGTAGATAACGTGGACTAAAATATAAATGCGTACAGTATTTGGATAAACGGAAAGAATGGTGGTGGGTTATTTTTACTTACATCATTGATCTTGAAATGGTTAAAGCGTGGAAACTTTACTTGCTTTCGAACAAAAATTGGTAATATAATAGCCAACTTAACTTCCCTATAGGCTTATTGTGCGAAAAATTATGCAAGGAACAAAAGGAAGAAAATATGAGAAAAAGGAATTCACAATCTCAAGTAGAAAAAGAAAAAATCACCATATTGCAATCAAATTAAAATATCAACTCCGTTGTGTGGTATGTCATAACAGAAGCATGTATAGTTTCAAAATTTGTCTAAAAACAACAAAGAAACTGCTTTCAAAATTACCGCAACTAATTTAATTACAATATAAAAAAATAATGTAAAAAAATTTAGTAAACCTAACATAGACAAAAAAATTAACATTGCTTTTCATTTTTAAAATTTTGATTTTTTTTTTGTAGTTCTCACAACGGTTGTACTATATATAGTACAGGCTAGATCTCAGGATCTTGGAACAACAGCCCCACAAAATTTTATATTTGAGTATTTGGAACTAAAAATATACCACTATTAAAAAATTATTAATTTCTGACAACGGGTTCTGGTAGCCGTTGTTAATGGGCACATTTCGTTTTTTTTTGTTTTATTAAAAGTTATTTTTATTCATAATTGGTAGTAATTTTGATATGACTGGTTGTATTTTAACGAAATGCTTTAAAAAATGATTGTTTTTTTACATTTTGAACCATCACATTTTTTGTGTCGCGAAGAATACTGCATAATGTTTAAGAGTTTTCAGGTTAAGTAGAAAATATTTTACATCTTTCAACCTTCTATTAAGATACAACTCGCATATTTCACATTCATATTTAGCACCTAACAGATCAATATTAAAAATTCGTTATCGAACATTTATATACCTAACACCAAAAATTTATTTGCTATTGAAAAAACTGGAGCGTAGTTCGTACTTCAACACAGTTTTCACATTGTAAACATTTTTATAAAAATTATCATTCCATGCTCCTATGTTGAAATCCACAAAATTTTATTAAATCAATTCTTCTAACTAGACAACAATCAAAATTGTTGTATTTAAAATTAAATATAAAGTTAATAGTAAATTATTACTATTTAAATTATTACTATTATCTATTTTTAGATAAGATTTTTTTAAAATAGCAGTAAATCATCGAAAGAGGCTTCCGTCACATTTTTTGCTGGGTGCTTGCTTTGGCTAAGACTATTGTTTTGTGTGCTTTGCTTGACCTTGGAATATGACGTGTACAATAAGGATTCCATTCATTTCATTTCTATTTTTCATTTCGTTTTTTATAAATGAAATCTTCAAATCTTGATAAATATCGGCTTTCAGAACATACCATGAAGCATCATTTACTATGTTGCGCAATAACTTATTTTGGAATGTTTTGATAATTTGATATTGGTTTATTGGTTTATTTTTCTCATATTTAAATACCGTATTTCTGGACCTCTATAGTATATAGTGTAGAATCCAAAATATAATAATAATGTTAAATAAAAGTAAGTTGATTTTCTTGTATCGGCACTGCATATTGTATCTGATTATAAATTTCACTATTTAATTTCTCGAGCACATTATCATACAAAATATACCAATACAATTTCCAACACTTATTCCTGTTACTTAAAAAACACTGAATTAGTACCAAGATATTTCCAACATAATATTATTCCCATTAATAAGTATTATTTTTGTTACCAACAGGAAAACAGAATGGAAAAAATATTTGTACAACGATTTACACGTTTAGAAAAACATTATCATACAAAATGTACCAATACTATTTCCAACAATTATTTCTTTTACTTGAAAAAACACTGAAATAGTACCAAAAAAATATTGGAACAATTAAGTGTTAGTCGTTTGATTTTTGTGCGATTGTTAAGTTGTAGTATTATTTAACAAACAAAAAAATATAAAAAAAATCATTTTGATAATAGTTGCAGAAATTTGTAAGTATTAAATAATTAAAAGTAAGTATAAAATAATTAGTGTACACAATATGTAAAACTATATTTTTTATTAACAAAAGCGTGATAAATAGAAAAATATTAAAAAAAGAAAATAATAGATATCTTTATAATAATTTGAAACTAATTTTTAAAAGGATTTTAGTATGAAAAAAGAAACAGTGATCAACCAAATAGTAGATTACAACCGGAAAAACGTTTGGAATTGCCTTCTCAGTAAGTACATTTTTTGACTTAATTTAAATGATATATTATATATGATATAGCTATTTAGGTTATTAAAACTTGTTTTACTAAAATATTAATATTTTTACCTACTAATATTAAAAATATTTTTCTTTCAGATTCTAAAATTAGTGAAACCTTATCAAACAAAAGAGGAGAATGCCATCAAATATTTAATATGAGTTTATATATATTTTCTTTCTTTAATTATTGTAATAAAAAAACACTATTGTTTATTTTAAAATACAGCTGTGAACAATTATGGGAAAAAAGTGTAGGAATAATACAAGGAAAAAAGGGTGAAATAATATTGGAGGAATAAAATAAAGAAAATAGGGTGAAATGATATTGGAAAAAACGTAGGAAAAATTATAAAAAAAACCATATGAAAAATTATGGAATAATACAAGTAAAAGAGAGTGAAATAATATTGAAAAAAACGTAGGAAAATTTATAGGAAAAATCATATGAAAAATATTGGAATAATACTTGGCACAAGTATGGAAATATTGTTGGAAAAAAGGTTAGAATTCCTTTAGAAATAATGATAGGAATTTATTACGGAAAAATAATAAGATAACTATGACGTCATTAATTTTTGTTAGGTACATTTAAGGTACATGTTCCGATAAAAATTCCGACATTGGTACATTTTAAAAAAGTGACCACTTTCATAGGAAAAAACATTGAAATTCCAATTAATTTTCATTCAGTTTTTCCGAAAATATGTATCATTCTGTACCATTGTACGTGGTACAATTTCGGAAAAAATATTTGGAAATCCAATTGAAATCCCAATTAATTTGGTCAATTGGGGTATGTCTGGATTGACTACAATATACTGATTACATATCAAAATTTTGTTATAGGTTGAAACAGTCCAATTAACCAACATACCTCTATAATATATATAGTGTAATAAATCCAAAATATAATAATAATGTTTAAAAAAAGTAAGTGATTTTATTGTATCGGCACTGCTATTATCTGATTATAAATTTCACTATTTAATTTCTCGAATTTGCATTAATATCTGAATTTTCGAATGTTATCTTCGTAACATAAGAAATTAAATAACAATATTAAACATAGATCAATTTACTTACACAGCCAAATACCAGAAATAATTTTGAAAATGTCTAAAAATATGATGGTTAACATTTACTACGGGTCCGAAATGTATCCTGTATCAATTCTGTATTACAACTATGCAAGTTCTTCAACAGTCCTTCATTAATTTTCAATACTTATATTAGTGAAAAGAAATTCTACTTTTATTTAACAAACATTTGAATGCATTACTAAGACCCAATCCGATCACAATCCGATTATCAACCATACCTAAGTAAAAACGTTTGCAAACACATTTTTTACTGCAAAATAAAGTTCAATAATCTTTAGGAATTCACAATATTTGTAATGGTCCAAAATTCACTATAATTCTATAATATATTTTTTATTAGTTTATATCGAATGCTTAGTCTTATTACAATATAATTCCAAATATTGTGTAATGAAAAATTAAACATATTTCAGTTAATTATTCAAGAAAAAATTAAACCCAAACGAAGTATTGATCGTACAAAAATTTCGTTTATAAGAAACATCAGAAATTGACCGGCAATTAGATCCTTGAGTGAGCTTGTGGTCAAAACAAGTATAACATTTGCCTTCAAAAATGCAGTAAAAATGGCAAAATGTACAATGTAACTTATTCCAAAATGTTTATTAAATCTTCCGAGCTTTGTCAGATATTCCAACGCTTAATATACGCAGTACAAATACAAACAGAGTGTTGGGACATAAAATGTTTAGACTACATTTTGTATATACTATACATGACGTAAATAAGGTTACTAGAATTTAGTATTTTATTAATAATATAAATTTGAACATTTGAAAATGATTTTGAAATACATCTGCTGTATTTTTTTTTAGTTATTAATGCAATAATTTGCGCAACTTATGTCAAATTTGCAATCATATTACATTAATATTCATTTTTTATAAAACATTATTATTGTTTATTACCAATTTTGGATACATATAATTGTAATTTAAAGGTCAAAATGTATTGACTTTCTTCCATTCAAATTCAACATTTTGTCAAACTATTTGTTTGAATTTAATTAAAAAAATGTGAAATTTGACTGCAGTTATAGCGATCAGTAAAATTAATACGAAACAGTGAAAAAATATTTTATTTTTACGGTGAGATGATTATAGCGATCAGAAAAATTGCTTCCATAAAATTTGTTGTCATTTTGATTTAACGTTTTCTTGTTTTGAATTTGTACTTGTAGTAGTTGTTTTCATAGTTAAATTAAAAATGAAAAATTGAAATTTTATTAATATTACTATTACTATTACATATGCCAAGTTAACACTTTGAAGCACTTTGAAATGCAAAAACAAAATCCAAATACGCAAATGTAAACAACAAACAAAACTTAATAAATGTAAATTAAGGTTAGATTGAATTAGAATTTTTTTTTCTGATGAAATGAAACAGTGAAAAAATAAAACATAATATCAATAAAATTCAAATGAATTAATGAAACAGTGAAAAAATGGAATGTTAGAATTTTGTTTCATTTTTTGTTTATTTTTTTCGTTTTGTTCAGAAAAAAAATACGTATCAGTAAAATGATAAAATAGCTTTTTTATTAAAATTTTAACTTAAAATGTTAAAATTATGAATTTGTTTGCGAAAAATATCTTTAGCATTCCTATAACTTTTTACTAAAATTTTGTGTCTACAGCGGTTATAAAATCGAAAACAAAAATTTTACGTATTAATTTTACTGATCGCTATAGCTGCAGCCTTTATTTGAAAAAATGTTGAATTTGAATGAAAAAAAGTATATACTTCTACATATTATCCTTCTATTTTTATTGTCCAAATAATATTCCAAAATTTTGGAGTGTGCTACAATATATTTGATTTTGATATTTATCTTTGCATTGTATGCAGTGGTTATAAAAGTAAACAACAGTAAAATTGTATTTAAGCTGTATTAAAACTTTTTATACTACATTTTGGAACTCATTGATAGTGTCTACGATTGACTAAAACATTAATCTGCAAAAGTGGGTTACGATAGTGCAGAGAGCCACAAAAAACTGTAATCCCAAAGTATAAAAAAATTCTAATATTTTCAATAAAATAATTAAAAGTCGATGATCAACCAAAAAAATCCGCTTTACTTCTCAAACTAAATTACCTACTCCAATACTCATTCTATCATATTTACACTTCAAATTAAAAAAAAATAATAATAAAAATAAATTTTGAATTACTTTTTTTTGTAATTATAAAAACGATTATGAAATTAATTAATACCGTTATATTTAAAATTTCGAAATTCCTCATATATTACACAACACATTAAATTTTTCTTTTTATATCAAAATCAGAAAAATTTAATTTTCTATTTTTTTTTTTCATAAATTAAAATACATATAGCTATACATTATTTTATTTTAATTCACAATTTAGAAAACATTATTATGTATAGCTGCTATATATATTTTGATTTATGTAATAAGATTTATTATTTAATTAATTAATAATAAATAATGATTTGCAATTGAATTATAAACTTAAAAATTTATTTAATAAAAAAAAAATAATGCAAGATTATAAATTTTATACTTAACATTTTACTGGTAATCACGAAAATTTTATAGATTTTAATTATAATTTATCTATATATGATTTAATTGAAGAATCATTATACCATGCTCATAAAATGATTCATTTAATTTTTAATCAGCTATAAATAAACGAGTGGTTATTGAAGCTTACAATTAAATTGAATGAATTTACATGATAATGTGCAATATAACGGTAAATATAAATTCAATAAACGAGTAGATTATAATAATGTTGTTGGAAAATGTTTGCATTCACATTTCAAAAATATCTTAAAGTATTGTTAAATACATTCTAAACTGTATTTACCATACCACATTCTTCAGTATAATTCCAACTTAAGACCCAATGAATAATTTTGATTCTTTCAGTTTTCATAAATTTTGAAGATGTTCTATTAAACACGTGAAGTACAATTTTTCTGTTTGATTGTTTTATTAATTATTTTTTCTAATCTATAATAACGTCTGAAAATCTTCTGCTTCTCTGTTTAGCCAGAGTTTATTTCAATTTAAAAAATTTGATTATTACAAAAAAAAAAACAACAAAAAAAATTTCGAAACATTTAGAAAATTTGGAAATTTGTTTTAATTCAATAATGGAATAATATTTATTAGTACGTACAAGTGGTGTAAAGTATCTACCTCCTATCAGAATGTGGATCTGTAACATAACAAATGCGTCGATATAAACTAATGTTTCTTCAATTTCTTACATTTTTGTGGGATTATTTGATTTTAGTGCACATCATTCCTGTATTTGAAAACAAAATATCGCAAATACCCTCAAAAATATAATTTCCTACAATTAAATTTAGTGAGACAAGAATAATTGACCGACCACAAATAAACGCAGACAACAAGATTGTAAAATATATTTTTAAAAAAATCATCTAAATACCGAATCTTGAAACAATTCCATTAATTTTACCAAATTCTGAAATTTCCGAATAAGAAAATAACTCCACAAAGAAATTTAATTGAACCCAAATATTTTTGTAGGGTAGAAATCGGTCACTACAATCAACATCGAAATAATAGAAGATTCTGTTACCTCTGTAATATAATTACTACAAGTGAGGGTACTAGGGAAGACATAGAAAATCGATTAAAATTATTCAGAATCAATTTCAGCAGACTGTGTGGAGACAACAGCAAGCCATACACACAAATGCTTGCGCGAAAGTAATCGTGTACATTCCTAATACGTTCGGGAAAGAACGTTTGTGTATGAGTTAACATATGCAGAAGATTGGGTGCGCGTATTCTGTACTTAAAACTGTACAGTTTTACTACCATACGCATGCAAGATTAACTGTACTCAATCACGTAGGCGTGGAGTTTACATTTTTTGTTTTTACAGTTAATTTTTGCAATTTGTTTTTTTTTTTGTTAGTTTATATTTGTAAGCATTTACATGTTTCAGGTATAATACCACCTACGGCTTGACTGAAATGGCCATTGAAAATTTTCTGAAAGGCTTCATAGTTTCGGCTAGTTGCCAAAAATCTTAAAGTAGTTATATGCTTTCTCTTATTTGTGTATTTTGCTTTTGGATGTACGGTTTGACCAAATTTAAAAGAGTATCAAATATTTCCGCATCCTCTCGCAAATAATAATTTAAATCTTCTGGATTATTTTGTCTTAACTTCTTAAGTAATTTCACGTCACTATAATTTTGTCTATTTTTTAACCACTGCTTTTGCCAAATTTTATGTTTCTTTTTTGAATTTTCAAATTTAGATATTTTAAATAAATTAAAGCAAAAATTACAGGTACTTTACTTGCAGTCATGATTAAAATAACCAGGAAACGGTTCGATTTAAATTTGGAGTGTTCAAATTTTACCACACGCCACTCCACAATTTTAATTACAATAACAATTTGTATGCATGAACTTAAAGCTTTAAAACGAATAGTATTCGCGCAAAGTCTACAGTGTATGGGTAAACAACGTGCCACGCAAGTTTGTAGGAAAAATTCACACTTTTGCGTACAAGTTTGCGTGCGAGTTAGAATTTGTGGTGTATGGACTGCTAACATCTCATCGTCAGGGGCACGAAACTTAGAATATAATGTTGCCTGCGTGAAATCAACCCTATTGTATGATAGCGAGACATAAATAATAAACCGGAATTATATAAGGAAAATACAGGTTTTCACTAATAAATTCTGGCCCAGAACAATTAAAAATGAGCTCTGCGAAATGGCCAAAAGGTAACAAGTACACAAATAAAGGATAGAAAATGGAGTTGGATAGGTCACACCCTTAGAAGACCTATAAAAAATATAGCAATTGGCAGGCATTGAATTATCCACAGGGTGAAAGAGGATGAGATAGGTTCGCGCAAAATATGACTAAAAATTTGTCCGTAAAGAAATAGCAAATAACAATAGAATATGGAGTGAAATTAAACACCTATCACAGAACAGAGTCAAATGGAAGAGCTTTGTGGAAGCCCTGTACTTACAAAAGGGAGTCAAGCCGGAAAAAAAAAACAATTTTTTGAAGGGTTATTTATTTTTTTTAGAACCTTATGCTCCTTATAAAACTTTTACATTGCGGCATTCGTTTGTTCCACCAACGTTTAGCAAAAACAAAAAATACAAACGAACGGTTATCGTGCTTCTTCTATGTCCTCATAGCAATATCAATATTTTTTTTTTAATTAATTTTAATAATCAATATAAATTTTTGTTTATGAAACAAAGACTAGGGGCCCCTGTTGAGTAATTATAATTCAAATTGAAGCCAAATTAGAGTTTTTAAAAGAAAGAAAGCTAAAAAGTTTTAAAAAGAACAGTAATTTACATAGAAATCTCAGCACAAAAGTCTTGAGGTAAGTAAGGTTTATTTAGTACACTTAAATACACCTCTCTAATTTACTGTTTCGCTTCTGATATATTTTGTTAGTGGCATTCAGTGGATAAAATTGAATATTTTTGTAATTACTATACATATAAATATTTTTAACCAAAACTATATGATTACTACAAATTACCGAAATTTGGAAACAGTTACGCAAAAAAATTAGAAATGAAGAATTCAAGGGATTTTTTTTTTTGTTTTTTTGTTTTTATTTGACATATGTACGTAGGTTCATTGTAAGTTGTAACTAATAATAATAATTGATTTGTTTGTTTTTGTTTTTTATTTTAATAAGAACTCACATATGCATGTGTTTGGGGAATAATAAAACCATATGATTAGAAATTTTTACAACTATATGTGCGCGTTATTGTTGTATATACAACTTATTTACATATTTAGAGTTCATTAAGGAGAAGAGAGAGAAAACGAAAAGGTGTTTACTGCGCAGGTCCTTAAATGCTTGGCTATTATAATTATAGATGATACTTTTACTTATATCCACCACAAAGACAAACTTTAAATAATTACCTATATCTATATATATGTAGATATCATATTTTCATTTAAATGCATTTAAATATGTTACTCATCTATTCTATTATATAAAGATGATTGAACATATTATAGTACAATAAAAATTGGCGGTTAGTTATGAATGTTATGTATTCAAACAAAAATAATAAAATATTGTCTGGTACCTATATACTGGTACATATATACATATGTACGTAAAAATAAAAAAATTGATTTGAAAGTTTAAATCAAAAATTTTCAATTTACGATTATTATTGTACATCTAATCAATGCTGTATCTTCTACTGCAAATATACATATAGTATATACTATGTATTTACATATGAGTGAAGTAGATTTATGTAGATACGTAATTTCATAAAAGTAAAAAAAAATAATTTTGGTGAAAATTGTAGGTATATAAATGTGTTTGGATTATGTATGAATGTAATTCTGAAACAGATTGAGCTCACAATTCTGCAAGAGAATTAATAAAATTTGAGTCTATATTTTCATTAACCAAAACGGTGTTTATTTATAAATTAAGAATATTTTTGGTAAATTGAAAAAATAATATAAAGTTAAAACGCTTGTCAATTATAATTATAGATAGCTACTTTGACTCTATTATGTAAAGATGAAATTGCCCGTCATATGAAGAATTCAACTGAATTTTTTTTGTTTTTGTTTTTTTATATTTTTGTTTGTTTTTGTTTTTTATTTTCATAAGATCTCACTTATGCATAGTGTATTTGCTGAATAATAAAATCATATGAGTACAAAATTTTCAACTGTGTGTGCATTTTTGTTTTATATACAATCGTATATATTACATATATTAGAAGTTCATTACGGAGTAGGAGAATCGAAATAAAATGAAAAGGTGTCTACTGCGCAGGACCTTAAATGCTTGTCAATTATAATTATAGATTTTAGAGGAGAGAAAATATTTTCATTTGAAACACTTTAAATTATTTAAACTTATGAGACCACACCATTTCCAGAATTAATATTTTCATTCGAAACAATTTATAGCGATGGAAACGTAAACAAATTTGTGAACGAGAAAAGCAACTTTGGAACGTATAAGTGTAAGGAATTCATCATCTAGATTGTAACAACTCACTAAAACTTACTTTGTACCATCCCTAGTACTATTCCATGCAGATACAATAAAATTATTTCAATTTAAAACATTTTTGCATCATTAAAAATATTATTTTATTATAGGAACAACAAAAAATATTGTAATTCAAAATGCACTGAAGCCTCTCTCTTTTACTCATATTACACAATTACATAATAACCTAGTTGATTGAAAGATGAAACCTATATATTATATACCTAGTATTCACTTGACCGTGATATTTGAAAAAAAAAAATATTTTATTTATTAACATACGATTAGATATTTATGTTTACTGCACGATCGTTGCTTTATTTTTCTATTTTTAAATATCTACTTATTATTTTTCTATAATTCAAGTGAGGTTATAAAACCTTAAATAATTACAACACATATACTTAACACTATATACCACAGTATTTTGGATCATGTTCGATTTTAAATTAGTATTGGCAATATTTAAAATAACAAAAAAAAACTATATCTTAAAAATACATTTTGAGTAAAAGTAGTTGTTTACCTTCAGATCACGTGGCTTAAAACATTTACAAAAACAAAAAAAAAATTAAAAAATAGAAAACTAAAAAAAACATATCTCAATTAATTTTGTTATTATTGTTTAACAAAATCTCGCTACAGTTTAATAGACTCTCTTAAATTTGATAATTTCATTTTAATTTTATTAACACAATATTTTTTAAACGATTTCTCTTATTCATGATGTTAAAAAATAAATACAAATCCAATTTAATCTGATACGCGATCGTGTTAATTGTAAGCTGAAAATCACAGATATAGATTTTCAATTTGAATTATGGTAGGTAGGTAGGTAGGTGGTTAGTATTGGTAGCAATTTTATTAAAATAAAAAATTAAAACATGAATTTAAAACGACCGAATGAATCGCAAATAATTACAATTTAAATAAAAATTTTTGAATTTTTAAATGACTATATTTATTAAATTAACAATTCAATATGAAAAGTAAAAGTTGACCATTTAAAAATGTATTCGTTAATTGAGGATATCAACCTTTATATTGTAAGTATCATAATATTGAAATCATGCTAATAATTTGTACACGATTAGCTTTTTTTTTTTGTTTTTTAAAACAATAAGTTGTAATATTATTATATTTTTTTTTAGCTAATTTTTTATTTAAATTATTCAGTTTTAAATTTGTCTATTAGCATAATTTATGTTTGTTTTGAAAATTGTATTTAATTTAATTAATTAATTATCTCTTCTACAAAGTTCAAATTTTACGTTTTAAATTTTACAAAAAAAAAAACATCATATAAAATTGAAAATTAATTTAACATACAAACGATATTTGAAATCAGTGTTAAAAACCTTGAAATATTTAAGTTCATCGGTTGAAAACAGAAAATAAGCTCTTAAACACAAAACAGAAAATAAGCTCTTAAACACGTACCAATAATAATTTTGTAATCCAAAGCTACTAACACTATGGCTAGACATCAGTTAAATTTATTAATGTTAATTTATCAATATAAAGGGTGATCAAATTAGTACTATATTTTATTCGTACTATAATTTAGTACTTTATTATATATTAGTACTAATTGGTGTTATACACATCATAGTGTCCATATTCAGTATTGTTTACCAAATCACCATATGAGTAGACACATTATTGCGCCGCGTATAAAAATTGTTAAAGTTTATTACAAAAATAATGAATTTAAGATAGGTCCACATTCCGAAAGTGAAAAGGATCTAAAGTTGACCTGTAGATTTATTTTCTAGTAATTTTTTGTAGGATTTGAACCTATACTCTTACACTTGATACATTTTATATGCTCATATAAGCTGCATTTGTTTTAATTATTAATTTTAATAATCAACATACATTTTGTACTAAATACATCATAGCGGTAATTTTCAATATTGCTTGGCAAATTACCATTGATTTAATAGGTCCGCACTCCGAAAATGAAAAGGACCTGAAGTTGTCCTACAGCTTTATTTGCAGACCCACTGAACAAATAAATAAATATATAAAAATAATGAATTTATTCGACCTAACAGCACCTAACCGAACATAATCGACCTATACAGATTAGTTATGTAATTGCAAAATTTGATATAAATACAAAATTCGGACAAATGGTAGTGTTTGTGATGCTAAGATACAATCAAGTCAAAAATGTAAACAAACTGTAAACAAATGTTGAAAAGTGTGAATGAAAATCGAGAACAATTAATTAAATGTCGTTCTCACGAACTTGGACTGTCTTATTGCACCACATTGACTATTCTTCATAAATATTTGCATTTTAAAAGACGTATAAAATTCAGTTACCTAAAGAAATTAAGCCAAATGAGAATTTATTGCGTAGAAAATTTGGCAAATTTGACTGTAGAGCAACTTTAGACAACTTGACACAACTTAAGACAACTTGAGCCACTTGAGACAGACAGAACAGGAATTTATATAATCATTATTAGCTACTAAAAAAATTAACATTACGGCAACATTAGAAAAATATCGCTAGAAATTTACAAGATCAACGTTAGGTTCCAAAACCAGTAGGGGGCGTATGAAAGCTTTATAGATTTTCAAGAGGTCACAGGGAGAGAAGTAAGCCTTGTAGCAGCTAAGAAAACCTACACATTTGGCTGCGGTTTTTGCAGCATCAAATATATGATCATTCCAGATCATTTTTCGATTGAGGTGCATACCTATTATACTTACTCTTTCAAACCGCTGAAGTTTAACTTCCTGAAACAAAAGAGTAGGATCAAAACTGGAAATTTTTAGGGGGAATTGAGAAAACATGATTGTTTTCTCATAGAGCAAACGTAGAGCAAAAATATAATCTTGGCACAAAATCGTGTTATGTTGACGAAATTTATTGAGAACCTATGTGACCTGAAATTATGAGAAACCAATGATAGTGATAGGATGGTAAAAAGTCAAAACTGAAAACAAAATTGAAACGATAGTAATTAATATTTAAAGGGGTGAATACTTTTCATTTAAAGATCTACTTAATATCTATAAAACTGACATATGACCCCAGATAAGCCATAAATCGGATCAGCGCTTTAAAAAAATATCTAAACTTTTTTCAAAGAGTACAAAAATGTGTGGTGCCATTCGCCTTATAGATGATGTAAACATCTCATCCATATTTGCATCACTTTGCCATCATCGTATCGTATTGGAACATGCTTGAAAGAAATAAATTCACTACTTCTACCTCTTGAGCAATCCCCTCAAGTGCACTAGTCTTTTTTGCGCTTGATTTGTAAAAATTCAAAGTGAACATTAAAAACATAGATTGCTAACATAGCATTTCCGTTTTTCTTTCCCAAAAAAAAAAAAATTAAATTGACTTCTTTTGCTCATTTTTTGTTGCAAAGACGGCGGGACGGGATCATTAAAGTTTTAAAAAATTTTAAAATCATCAAATCGACTTAAAAAAAATATATCAGATGTAGTGGTTAACACCATATAGGCTTACAATTTCATAGCTTAATTAAAGTTTGTACATTCAGATTTAGCTTGCATAAGGAAATTCGATGACCCACACTCTGAACAGTGTAAATAGATAGAGTGAAGAAAATTTCACAATGACTGATACTATACTCACTTTGGTAGGTACATCACCAGAAAATATATAAAATATATTGAACCAAAGGATCAGTATTGATAATTGGGTTTTGAATTATTATTTGAAAATATTGAAAAACAGAGTGTGTAAGTTGTGCACATCTAAAACAGATGCGTATATATACAATATTGTAGAGACTAATCGTCTCATGTATATTAAATTTGAATAAATTGAAATTGAAATTAATTGACATAAGATTTTGGGAGCACTGCAATACTGATATCGAAGTAATTGAAATAGAGAATCAAAAGATGTGTGGAAATAGGCAAGAAATTTGCCAAATGTTTATACAAAATATCAAGCACAGGCAATACTGAATATGCCAAATCGAAAGATGTGATGAATTAGACTCAAAATTTACCAAATATTAATACAAAACATCAGGATGAGTGTTTCATAGTATACCATCTACTGCATTAAATTATCAGAAAACTAATGTCATCTTCTTTACTTCATCTTTATCCCTATTTAAAAGTTATTTCTAAATCCTAAAAACAGTCAAATTTCAATTTAATTTTTATTAAATATTTTTAATTTGATTTTCTCAATCACTTCCATAAAAACCCCATAATCTTTACGAAATCATAATTTTTACAGATGTTTTATCATCCCCGTATATCAATTGCATCAATATCATAACCATAAATATATTTTCAATTCATCATTATTCATCTATCAAATATTTCAAACCAAAATATTTTTATGAATCTTTAATTTAAGTAAACATGAAGAATTTACCACTCCTTCATTAATATTGGGTTCGCTAAAAAATATTTTAAAATTTTTTTAAGTTTAAAATAACAAATAGGTATAATATATACCTATACTTAAAACTCATATAAGAATTGCCATTTTGAATAATGTTTCAGAACTAGTTTACAAAAAAAAAACAATATAATATGCACTTTTTATTTTCTTGTATCTGCTGTCAATAACCGAGAAGGTGTGGGGATTTGCAGATTTTTTTTATTTCGAATATTTTTCTATCTATTTGCAAATAAATTATATAAGATGTAGGTATTTTATTACTATTATTACCAAAAGTGTTTAAGAAAAAGATAATGCTATAAGGAGGGGTGCAGTGTGGGGTTAACAAGAAAACTTCAACACCAACAACAACAACAAAAATAATGATCATACAACTTTATTTAAATTATTTATACCTACATAATATATATATATATATATATATAAATATATGTAAGATAAAAATTCTTAAAATATTTTGCATAATGGATTGAATCTCTTGTACGACGAGCGAGTGTTGCAGTTTTTATGAACTTATTAGGAAAATAATTAATATTCAAATAAATTATTTGCATACAATATAAAAGATGATGAATGTTTGTTTTAATAGTTTTAATGGGAGGCGGCAGTTATTTTATAAATAAGTTTTGCAAAAAAAAAAAACAAAATGAGATTTGAATCTACAAAATTCTTTACCTTCAAAACAAATTTAAATATTAATTTATGAAAATTAAAAATAATTGTTTATAAACAATAGAAATTGAAATATTGTAAATAAAAAGTGTAATCTGATGCAGATAAAATTATTTAAATGGTAATGATTTAATGTCTATAGAACAAAATAATGTTGTTTGAATAAAAAGGCTTAAATATCAACTGATGTGCGTAGTGGATTTGATACTGGGCTATTTTTAGAAAACTCTAATATGTAATACAAGTTGGTTTGAAACATAAATGTTTGGGAAGTATTTGATTTAAAGGAATCAAAAGTCTTAAAAAATGAAGTTGAAGTAAATTATTTGATAATACTGATTGAGTAAGTAAAGGTGCTAAAATGAACGAAATGTAAGACAACTTATTGGATAAAAATAAATACAATTTATTTATATTTTTTATTGTTATTTATTATGACATTTTCTCGATCATTTTAGCAGTTAGACCGTTACTTCTAAAAAAATTATACACAAACAAAATAATACCATCTACCAAGTGTGTAAAAATTACCGTTGTATGTACCTAAATTCAAAAAATTGTACCTAAATTTTTTAACTAATATCGAAGAATTTATAATTTTGATGTAAAAATAATTTCTAACGCCACCAACTACCCAACTAACGTCACAAACGTTTCTTATAAATAATTTTAAGGCAAATATTATTAACTTTCTATCAAAATTATTTTCAATATCCTAGCAAAAACTGCTTATAGAAAGAAGATATGGCGATAAGTATGCTTCAAAGTATAAAAGCAGACAAAAAAATTCAAACGCATATAACTCGGTAGGGTTTAAAATAAATCCCCCCCCCCATCATACTGTTGTATTTTATAGAATTAACTTTATTACCAAATAGTTTATAAGCAGCTAAAAACTAACAATAATTTTATATTATTTAAATGTGTAATATGCAATACATTAAAGTTCGATAACATAGTAACTATGTATTTTATATCGTTGTTGTTATTACTATAGGATCATAATACACACAATATTTTGTCTTTAAATTTAATTTTTAAATCTGTGCTATATCATGTCCCATAGTTCTACTAATCAAGAATAGAATACTCTGTATAATAATAACCGCATTAAAATCAGGTGTATATAAAGTTTGTTTAGTAAATTAAGAACACAGTCGGACAGAACTGTTTTAGACAATGACAATTCAATGTCAAACACTTTTGGATTACTTAGAACAGAAAAATTTACTGAACACTTTTATTTATTTGTTTATTTATTTTAACAATTGATCCAACTTTATAGGTCCTTTTCCTTTTGGAAATATAGACCTTTTTTATTAAATTATATTAATTATTTGGTATATATTTCTGTATATTATATATTTTATATTATTTTTATTAGTTATATTATATCTTTATTAATAATTAAATTATATTTGAACCGATGTGGTTGTACTGAAAATTACATTTTTTAGTAATTTTCACCATTTGAAAAAAATGTTGGTTCTCACGGGCCCGTGCTTCTCAGTCGTTACATTGCTACACTTGGGTGTTTTACCTCTCGGCTACCGAGGTCACTGAACACTATTTTTGAACGAATTTATTCTAATTTTTTTTTTTACTCTCATTACTCTCAAATTTCTTTGTTTAACTGTTTAAAATTTAAAGAAAAAACAACAACAAAAATAGTTGTCCAAAATTGTTCTAAAAAAAAAATTAGAACAAAAAAGATCAATTTAGAACTGTTTTGGACAACAAAGTTCAATTAACGTTTACTCTAGATCATTCCAGCTAGAACGTTCTAGAACAGTTTGTATACTAGTTTATATATTTAGATAGAAATGATTACTAACTCCATAAAAAAACATTAATATAGAAATATTACGCATACAAATTCATATTAAAAAATAATGCAAGCTTACTTTTTTTATTTTCAAAATAACTGAAATTTAAATTCTTATCTGAAAATACAAGTGCATAACTGCAAAACAGATTTATACAACAAAACTACAAAATATATATTAAGATTATGAAAAAAATACAATAGTATGTACAGGAGGCCTCTTCGACTTAATTTAGAAGCTAAAGTCATAAAAAAAAACGTATAAATTAACGTAAAGATACTAAACTTTTTAATTACTTAAGCTTTTCAAATTGTTCCCACAAAATATTTTAAAAGCACGCTTAGAGGTGTAGTAGTATATAGAGCGCATACATTTCAATAAAAATATCTCAGATTTGATTCATCGAATATAATTATATTAATATGCAAGTGAACTGATATCATAATTATTTTATTTATAAATTAAAAACAATATGGTACAAATATCGTCACCATTTCAAAATCGATTTTCATTATTACTACTGTTTTAAATTATAGATATGTAAAAAGAGACGTAGCGAAACATTTTTTTTCCCATCAAAAATTCCAATTTAAAATTTCACCCCATGTATAAGTCATTTTCAAATACAAAAATTTTAATTTATCAAATTGCCGCAACAAAACTCCCGATTAAAATTTAATTTTTATTTTTTTAAATAAATTATTACGTATGAGGTTGTTGTTTAAGATAAATCAATAAAAAACATAATGTCCACGATAAATTGAAATGATGGAAAATAATTCATAACGAAATATATTTATTTACAGGCTTAATTCAAGCTATGTAACTCGTATAACATTTATGTGAATTCAAACTAATTTTGAAATTAACAAGATAAATATCAAAAAATTAAAATTAAAAAACTAATTGGAAAATTTTTGAAATAATCAAAATGTAAATCAATGGTTAACAGTTTAAAGAAATTAATAAAAAAAAAAATTGAATCATCTGCAAAATATAAATATAATAAATATATATTTAAAAATTAGTAGTTGAGTATAGGTTAAACTATTTTAAGAAAAAATATGATATCAGAACTAACTAAAATGAATATTAAAGCTCTTTAAATTGTCTTTGAAGAAAAAAAATCAATACAGTTCTTGTATTTGTTACCAATGTTCATTCCATAGGTTAGCAGAGCGAAAGCCATTAGTAGTATTAATCTGGGATAAGTTTGAAATATAACGGGAGTTAATATTTCATTTAACTATTTCATTGATGAAGATTACATCGGCAATTTCGCGTCTTTTCTTTAGAGGAGGAAAATGAATTAAGTTTTATCTATGTATACATATGGTGGCAAAACTATGGTATCAGACCACGGAAGATGACGTACTGCAAATCTTAAGACATTTTTTTGGATTGTATCAATCCTGTATATGTGAATTTCATAATATTGAGACCATACCTGACTGGCATATTCTGATTGGGGCCTAACAAGACATGTAAAATGAGATTTTAAGATATATTCACTAAACCAACGACGATTGTTTAAAATGTTGAAGACGATTTTTTATCAAATTTCCTCGAATAAATTACTTTTAATAAATAAATAAATAAATGTTATAAAAAATATTAGTTTTGCAGATGTTTAAAGCAGAGTTCACTACGATTTGATTGTTTCAATAGTTTTTGCAATAAAATTTTTAAAATATCCATTTTTCCTTTATACTATTTATATTTTTATTTTTAACTTTTCAATAAATCTGAAACAAATTAAATATAAATATATCATAGCAAATTAAATTATAATAATAAAAAATTCTGATTATAAATCTAAAATTATAAAATGTTAAAAAAAAAAATTGTAAAAAAATAAAACGAAGAAACAAAAGCTAAAAATAAAAATAATTTTAATGTAACATATGAGAGCTTAAACTTAATAATAATAATTTAACGGCGACATTCATTACATAAATTACACCCCCCCTCACAAGTAAAACTGAAATAATATTAGTGTTAAAAACTCTGTGTAAATCCTTTTTTAAAAAGGGTTAATTGAAAGAATAACTCGTTTCTAAAATGAAGGTAATTAGCTGTGTAATATTTTATTCACCCTGTTGAGAAGTGGGTACATCAGCATAATATCATATTTCATTTCTTTTGTATTTTCATTTAATAAAACCGGTAAATGTATTTTTATGTTTAAAAAAAAAAAAAAATCTACTTATTTATAAATAGAAATTTCCGAGATTTTAATTTTAATCATAATTAAAAAAAAAAACAAAACAAAACAACAACAATAATAATATCAAATAACAAAAATGAAGTAATTATAAAAATAAGGAAAATGGTGAAGGTAAAAATAATTTTATGATCGAATATGATTATTTAAAATAATATAAAAAGAATATATATTTAAATGTTGTAAGAGTAGAATAATTTTAGACTATAAATTTTTTATGAAAATTAAAATCTATAAAATAATTTATCAGCTCGTAAGTATTTAAGTTTTTTTTTTTAAGAAAAAATCTTTAGAATCTTAAAGATTAATTTTAAAAGTTAACTTATTGAACCTATTTATAAAATTTCTCTCTTTTAATAACTTTATTAGTATATCCTATTAAAGTAGATCAATATAAATTTGAAAAGATTCTAATGATGTAATGTAAATGTTGTATATTAAAATTTCAATTAGATATTAAAAAAAAAAATGTTAGATTTTTATCGCAGTACCTAAGTACTAAAATTAAACTTTGAGAAAATAAGTACATCTTGCTGAGTGACAAGCAAAATGAACAGATTTAATTTATTGCTGGTATAGAATATTGACGCTAGAAGTTGATTATATTGATTAAAACGTTGTAACAAGATTTTCAAGATTGTATTCAGCTAAATTATATCAGAAGACAGAAAATATATAATATTTTGGATTTGCAAATATATCTGACATTTTGATAGTGTTAATAATATCAGACCGTATTTAACAGTACCGTAAGATTCTGAATATAATACCCCTCCCAATAAAGTATCCCAAATAAACTAATCGAAACATTTTTCCATTTACAGAACCCCAGCCGGTACAGTAATTAGATTTTATATTTTTCGAAAATTAATTTCGAACTATTTCGATATTGGATGTTATCTAATACGAAAATCATTTTCATGTTATCTATTACTAAACCAATTGTGTTAATTGGTTTTATTTTAATATTACTACCTGCGCAGAATCTATCATATGTATGGATAGTTAACAACCATATCTATATGTTGCTTTCCGAATAGTGTATCTGGGTGTAAAAATCCAATTAGAGTACCTGGGTATATCAATTGGATTTATTATTTTTTCAGTATATTGGCATTTTCCAATTAGAGTACCTGGGTATTATATTTAGAACTTTACGGTAGTAATAAAACTTAATAACTCAAGAATTGATGAAATCCTTGCTGTACAAATTATTTATATGTAAAATAAAGAATTGAATACTAAGCAACCTCTATTGACTGAATTGAAACACAGGGACGCATTGGCATCATTGGCAATCAAAAAAAAAAAAATGCCCACAGGAAAAACTTCCTTTTTAGAACTCTGAAATTTATTTATTTCAGAGAAAAAAAACCAAAGTTTCTTACAATAATTTTTGATTTTATATAAAATTTTAATTATAAATAAAATTTAGAAACAAAATATTTTGTATATACAACTAGCCGAATTACCCGGCATTCCCCGAGAAAGATAGAAGTTTTTTTTTTTTTTTTATTTGAACGGAAAATATAATTTGATAACATTTCCACGGTGGAGGTATAATTTGAGTTTCGTAGAACAATTCATTTCATTGTATCTATTACATTCATATACTAAATTCTCACTTCAATATCTTAGCATAAGACTTATACTTATAGTTACCATTTTAAGTTGTGGTGCTTTTATAATATTATTTTATTTGCCTTTATTAACTTGCCTCGACGTTAATTTGTTTTTTTATTTATTTATGCCCGGTTTTCATGTAGCCGATATATCGGCGAATTGTTAGAGCATAGGCAGAAGATACAAAAATTTCATAAGTGCGATAGAGAAACAATGATAAAATATCGGGAGAATGACAATAATATCGGGAGAAATATCGAGAGAGTCGCCATAAATATCGGAGAATCGCCATAAATATCGGAGAATATTTAAAAAAACATATCTTCGCAAAGATATGTTTCCTATAATTATCGCCGATATTTTTAACACTAACATAAAGTAATGTGTAATTACACAAAAAAAAATTCGCACACTACCAACACATTTTATGGATACGGAACGACATTTTAATTTTTGAATTTGAGTAAAAACAATAACAAAAATTAATTTTTTGTATTGAATATTTGAATGCGTGTAAATAAAAAATAATATTTTAGCTTTTAGGTATAATATATTTATACTAAAATTATACATATTCCATTTATCTTATACATAAACTAACTAACTATTTAACACATTTAAAAAATTTACTTTTAATTACAATTGTAACTTTAATTTTTTTTATCTGAATGAATATTTTAAATTTTGTTGAATGAATTTTTGAATGTATGTATGTATACATTTTTTTTCTATAATTTAATATTTTAATTCTAATTAATACTTATGTAAAAATGAAAAACATAATAAATACAAGTGAATTTAAAATTTAAAAAACTAAATAAAAATTCCACAGATGAAAATCATATCATATTTCACTTTTCTTCACTTTATTTACTTTGTTTATATATACTTTCGCGAAATATTAAACAATTCTAAGGAAGATTGCTTAAATTAAATAACCTTTATTTTGTTTACATTTTGAATATTGGAGGGTTATGTATATAGATTTTAGATTTCAAATCATCTATAAAAGTTACTATAAAAATAATATAATTTTACTCCCTCATACACATTAACGGTATACTATACTCTTCTCTTTCTAAACTCCAATTTATCAGCTAAAAATTTATCATGAAAACCGGCCTTTATTGATATGTTTGCTATTGTTTTTAACCGGCTGATTTTCTGTCGCTGATGTTTCTATTTTCAAATTTTCAGCCAGTTTATAATTGCACTTGCACTCTCTATCTTTGGTGTATTACGAAGAAAAATTCTACTATTAAGTAGGAGAATGCCTAGCTCTTTCAATGCTGAGACTCATGGTTGTTGTAAACGCACTGCATAACCTCAGCAAACTTCTGCAGGAGAACCCACAAACTATTGGCCTTTAACAAAAGAGTCGAATAAGTTGAGGGTGGAGAAAGGCATAAATGGCTAAAAGCCTACATGCCGACCCTGACATATTAGGGCCACCTCCGTTTTAAATAAAAAAAAAAGAAGAAAAAAGAACAAATGTGTTGTGTATATAGATCAAAATAACGGATATGTAAAAGGCATTAGAAATCAGATTTATAAAATAGGTAGAACAAAAAAAATATTTTCACTAAAAAGTCAGAAATAAAATAAAGAAAAACAAAAATTTTTTTAGAAATGTTTCCCTTCAATTTAAGCGTACTAAAAGTACATAAATAAATGATGATTGTAATTACAGAAAAAAGCAAAATAGCCGGAATTCTATGAAGTCTTGATATGATTTCATTAAGAGATTTGGTAAAACTTTCGGCCATAATATTCAAATACAAAATTATTATTTTTATCTTACAAGTGCCCGAGCCAGCGCCAATTTCGGAAAATGGTAAAAGGCATATTTGGTTACATATTAATTACGATTTAATACCAGTTTCCAAATTTTCAGGTCTCTAACGCCTTTAGTTTTTGAAATATAGTTTTGGTATGTTAGGAGTTGTATGGCAGCTTACCCAGGTAGTCTCAAACTTGGAAAACGGTGAAAATCATAATTAGTTGTTTTTGATAGAGTACCAAAATTCAAATTTCTGTCTGGTCTGTAACACTTTTTCTTTTTGAAGTATAGCTAATGCGTACCAGGAGTTGTATGACAGGTATCGGAACCAGTTCCAATTCTAGAAAACGGTAAGCGACATATTTGGTTATTTTCGATATAGTTCCATATTGCAATTTTTGAGGTCAGTTGCCATATTACAAATTTTGAGGTCAGTAACACATTATGCCTGAAAGTTACATGCGACATGAAGGACGAAAAAAGATGATTGATATGAGTTAAAAGTAACACAACGTCGGTTTAGAGGATCTTTCTTTTCCGTAGACTGTTCTTAATTGTGTTTTCTATTAAATAGTTATTGTACTTCGTTAATTTAAAAAGAAAATTAGTTAGATATTGTACATCATACTGGTTTACTTAGCACTTCAAAGGTGAATCAAGATGAAATTATTTTCCTCCACGAAGATAATGTGTTCATATTTAGCAAATTAGATTTTGTGGAGTAGTTTAAAAGATTAGAAAAATTTGTATTCAAGTGAATAAAAGAATTGTGTTCAGAAGTATTGTAAATGGAAAGAAAATAATTTCATCGCATAACGAACTTTTTTACAGATTGCAAAATAACTGTTAAATAAATAAACAATTGAAACGAATAAACAAACCACTAAACAATATATGCAAACAATGTGACGAAGTTAAAAAAAATATCTCAATATGATTTGTGTGAGTGTGAAGTATATGGGATGAACACCCTAACTGCTTTTATACAGAGATTTGGAATATACACAATTACATACAATAGCTTTTCTATACAATTTTTATGTTTATATCAACTAATTTAAATTTGCAAATTAAAAGCTATATACCTGTACAAAAAAATTCATTCAGACAAAAAAAAACTCGGATTCAAATTCATTAAAGAATATCTTCAACTACTTTTATAAATCAGAAATCACATTAAGTAAATTTGAGCTAATTTTATAATAGGTCTAATGACTTCGAAGAAATAAAAAACCAATACTCACTTAAGATTATATATTCTACGATCCACGCTCTAATATACGATCCACGATCCAACTTATCTTATTAAACAAATCCACTGATATAATAATAATACTTAAGAATAAGTTCCACAATATAATCCCTATAAGGAAACCCTGTAAATCAAATGAAAATTTTCTTACAAAATAAAAAGAGTAAATTTTTTTGAAATTATAACGGTAAAAGCTTCTAAATTTTGGTTATACATTTGTATGAAGTTCAAATAATAAAATTAAATTAAAATAAATCTTTTGCGATGGCATATTTGGGTTTTAAAATTTTAGATTTGTCTGCTTTTTCTTAGCTTTAGCTTTTTAGTTTGTTTTTGTAATGAAATTTTTAATTTTTGTTATACCAAAGCTAAATATAATTGTAAAAATTATAAATTTAATTGTAATACCACTTTGCAAATAAATTTTCTGTTAAAAAATGTTTCATGAGCTTCATTTTAGAACAATGGTCTTATTTTGATCAAATTTAATATATAACAGTGTGTACCGTCATAATATCCTTCGGATTATGTGAATGGATTTTATAGGGATGATAGCTTAAACAACATTTTCTGAATATTTTAGAATAAGTTGTAGAATTAATTCTGAAATTTCAAAGTTACACATTTATTACTAAAATATTAATCTAAAACATTCACTGTTAAATTCTAGAAAATTGACAAAACTTTTTCTATTTATGAATGAATATGATTAAATTTAATTGAACGTAAGCTTGTTAACAATTTGTATTATTAAAGTATTCCATTCCAAAGTCATATTAATTTGAATAAAAACTTCCATATAAAACTTACGAAACATAATTAATTAATTCTTATTTGATATAAGAAAATAATATATAAAATATATATTATATAATATATATTATATAATATATATTATATAATATACAAAACAAAATTATGCAAAAATGAATAATACACACACACACATACATTTATACATTCAATTTAATTGCGTTGTTTTTCTCTTATTACTTATTACAAAAAACATTTTCCCATAATTAATTTACTGTTATAATAATAGTGTTATAGTAGTGTTATAACATAACAGTATTATTATTATTATTTTTATTATTATTAAAATAATTTAAATAAATAGGTAAATAAACATGATTATTATTAAATTAACTCATTAAAAATATAAGAATTTCGCAATTAAAGTATACACACACCTCCATACATATTGAAGCTATCATTTTGCAACATGAAGGTGTTATGTAATAAAGTCTTATGTTTTATGAACATAAATAAATATATGGATTATATTTTTGATTTGACAGTGATATATATTTAAAGTTCAAGTTCAGTTTGGGTTTGCTATATTTCAATATTTAAAATAAAAATGATGTAATCAAAATTTTAAATTCAAATTTATTTAAGATTATTGAACTGAATTTAAGTTATTTTATGTGAATTTTATGTGAACAGTTACATTACGTATTTAATATAGTTTCGAAAGGTTCAAGTCGTTGATCTTCGGGAAAATTTTAAATGTTAAAAATAGTTTTTAAAAAAACAATAAAAAATTTTATAAATTAGTTGTTAAGAATAGTAAAATTATACTAAATAATGAAACAATAATAATAATAAATAGTATAGTATATATTGAGAGCTTTCATGATGTGCCACTAAATGCATTTATATTAAGTGTTTAAAATGCCTTGTAATACAGTTATACCTATCACAAATTAAAACAAACATAATATGTAAACATTGCAATTTCTATTATTAAACACAACAAATTTATTTTGCATAAAAAATTATAAAGACTATTTTTGTGTATGTTTAAATACTGAGCATCAAATTACTATCACGTGCCAGTATTATTTGTTGTTGCAATACTATGATTTGTTTTTATGTTAATCATTTATTCTAGGTTTGTTTAAGTGCAGTACAGTCACTTAGTATGCACTTATATATATAAATAAGTATATCCTAAACTAATTTCATTATTATTGCTATTGTTGATTTATTATGCGTTAATTTCACTGTAAGGTTTCTCTTACGCTTTACAATTTAATATATTAAGAGCTCATACTAAAGTATTACACTCCTATAACCTTACTTAAACAAATTTCATTAAATATTAAATATTATATTATTATCGCTATTAAATTTTTAGTTAATAAAAATTATTAATAAAATTTATTAATTAAATTTATTTTAATAATTATTATTAATTATTACAAATTATTAAACATTCAAATTAATCCACTCAGATTAATGTCACCAAATTGAATGGGGTAATCATCCTGCAAGCCAAGTTATTAAGTTCGAAGACAAAAAGAACCGACTCAGTTCTAACTTCTTGAAGTAATTTTGAATTATTTTTTTCACAAACAATTTTATTTTTGTAAATACCTATTCAATATTTAAATATCGGTGTATTTCATATTATATCTTAGACTTTATAGCATTGATTATATTCTTTACTACTCCCCTTCAAAACTTTAAAATATATTTTAATTTTAATTCCAACTCACAATTATTATAAAATTGCTAAAAATAATTAATATGGCTATAAACCTCCTTGATCAAATTAATCGAACTCATTTCTATGCAACGATACACAATTCAGTATATTAAATTTGGGTTTTATTTCACTTTAGTTAAAACAAAATTAAGTCCATATAATTTCATTTCGTAAAAAATATCTTATATAAGCTATAACCCATACATAGCTATTATTATGTAATTAAAAGTTTACTCATATGCATATGAACGTGTATGTTTCAGTATTCAAGCATATACAAATTGTATGTACGCAAATAAAACCTAATTATAATTTATATATATATACAATATGTATATTAGCATACTCTAGAGATGAAATTAATTAAATATGTAATTGGTATTTCAGATATATAAATGATAAACAAAGTAGCAGATGCAAAAAAACAACAACAACACCTACCACCATTAAATATAATAATGTATCAATTTTAACAAATGACCTTGAACTGTATATATATATATATATAGATTTATATTGTTGTTGTTATTATTTTTATTGCTATTATTATTCATGTTATATTTACAATACATATTTGCATTTGTTTGTAAGGGATAGAGAGAGAAAGAATTAACATAATTTCTGCATAAATTAACCTAGTAAATTTCTTATCACTTTTCCAAATGTATATGATGCTTTTATTTTCAAATTAACCTACTTTTTAAGAAAAAAAAATAAAACAAAAAAGAAAAACAAAACTAGTTACACTCACAATCTTTGATGAGAGGCAAACTATTGTTTTTTTTTTTTTCTATTTTTTGTTTTTACAAACAGATTGACATTTTTCCAACCGAGCCATTGAAATTTTATTTTTATTTTTTATTTGTTTTTTGTATTGAAATGAATATTTAAAAAATGACTTTTCTTTTTTTAATATAATACACCAGATAAGCGTGAATTTTTTTTTTTTACACAAAATATAAAAAAAACAAAAAATCAAATGAGATATCAGAGATCTGTAACAAAAAATTTACCACAACAGTTCAATTAAATTCTATAGTACCAGAAGATGAAATTAAATTATTTTGATATGACTTTGAATAGTTAATTTTTGGTATTATTTTAAAGACAGTTATATATGATTCAACAATATTAGTCTTAAAATAGTAGAAAATAAAAAAAAAAAATAATGGAGAAATAAATTAGAAACTAGATTGTAACAAATTCGGAATAATTAGAATTGAGGACAGTTAATTTTAGTTATAAAAAAAAAATAAATATAGAGGTATGAATGAAAACGGTGAACTAGCAAAGTTGACCTAATGACAATTTATTATATTAAGATGTTTGAATGAATGGAAATTGTTTTAAAAATTATTTTTATATATACAAACTCATTGTGTACAAATAGAATGTGTAATATAAATCTAATCAGAATCAGTATGATTTTCTAATCATTATTTATATATATTTATTTTCTTTATTAAAGACCTAAAAACCCACTAGATTAGTTACATAAATATGCTTTCTTTTTCCTCTTTACGAATCAAAATTATTGCAATCATGTGGAATTGGCCGAAATATAAAATTTGCAGAATCAAGCATACTCATTTTTCTTCTAATACATTTCAACACGTGCTGGGAAACAATTACACCACAATTTTAAATCTTCTCAGAAATAAATCTGAAAATTTATCAGTCTGAAGTGTTTTGAAATAAATTACTATCATTGTCAAATTGTGAATTAATTTATACCCACAATGCAAAAAAAAAAAAAAATGTTCGTAATATTAAAATTCAAATTAACTTTTTTTAATTGACTATTCAAAATTTGTTTTGAGAAACGAATATATCACGCATAATTTAGTGAGTTAATATTAATATAAATAGGAAATTTAATGAACTAAATAAAGAATTATATAGAGTAGAACCTTAAAATATTAAACAAACATTTTTTGTTTTGTTCTCATTTTATTATTTTACACTCTGTTTTGTAATTCAGAGGCAATTAAACTATTAGCCTTGATAACTTTCAAAATAGTTCCGCTTTAATTTGGAATAAAATTAATGTGGTGAGTTTTGTTTTTGTACCAAATTTATATTTTACACTAGTTTTTTTGTCAATTTCCTGATACTGAAACATTTCATTCAATAACAATATAGATAATTAGTTCTTTGTATTTGTATTTGTGATTTAAAGATATACAATTTTTGAAAAATATGTTGACAGATTACTAATTGGTATGATTTTAACAAAGGCTTTATAATGTTAACATGGAATCTTTATAGATATTGCAATTAATTATGAAGAAAATAAGTCGCTAAAAAGTAAACGCACAGTAAAAAATTAAAAACACAGAAATACAATAATTAAAATTCAGTTGAATAAAAACTTTGCACAGTTAATAATTTAAATTAATAACAGTAAAATATATTTTTGTTAAGAAAAATATTAAGCGCAATACAAATTATTCACCGTCTTTGTAAATAATTTAAATCTGCTCAGTTAAAAAAAAATAAAATGTTCAGCAAATAAATTAAATACAAAAAATGTACAGTAAATAAATTAAATTTACTGTAAAAAATAAAAATGTAGTAAATAAATCTACAACACAGTAAATTTAGATGCAAGTTACAGTTAGTTATTTTAATTGATTTTGAAATGACTTCAACAGGGCTCAAAATTACTTTTAAAAGTTTACGGAATAACATTACTTAAATCAATATACCTCGTAGAGGGTATGTCCTTTTTCCAGAAGATTTAAAAACAAATTTGGAACGATTTTCAACAATTTTGGGAAAGATAGAATAATATCCGCTTACTTCACAAGATGTAACAACAATTTTTTATCGTTTTGTAACATTTCTGGAAAAGCGGTATATATCCCCCTTTTCAAAAGAATTGGTATGAAATTGGCACGGGACTGGATGGTACTGAATTTTCTGGAAAAGAAGGTTTAATTAAAATTTTTTATCGTTTATGGTATTGTGATTTTGGATTATGGCAGATACGCTCTTTTACTCAAATTGTCTTAACTTGAAAAAATATATTTTAAATATATAAAAGTCGGTTATTAGCAATATTTATTGTGCGTTTATTTTATTTATAATGCAAAAACTAATTTTTTACTGTAACTGAACAGAATTTTTATTTTATTGTGCAGAAAAAAATCTTTTTTGCTGTGCAATTAGTCATTTTCTACTACTAAGTATTCAATAAGTTTTACTGAAGGTATTTGATTTAGCATTTAATTTTTTTACCGAGCATTTCCATTTTTTTAACCTAGTATTTTGCTATTTTTTACTATCTCTTTAAATCATAACCAAAATAAATGAGGCTAGAAATATATTGGTACAAGTTTTGCACTATCAATAATAATTTATTGTATAATGATTATGAATAAACGTTAACACTAGTTTTATATGATTTGAATTTTTATTTCTATTAGTATTAAAAAAGTCGATATAAAATATTACGTAATAGAGGCCAACATTCTACCTGAAAAAGAGTCCTGAATTTTTACTTTTACATTTATGTATAGTTGAAATAATAAAATTAAATTTAAGTACAATAAATTAGTTAGGTATATATGATTTTTTGTTTAAGTTTAACTCAATGAAGTAAAATGACATGATGATTTACACCTATTAACTCTCATTTATTAATCTTGACGTGATAACTTCTAAAATTTGATAAAATACGTATGTAATTGAGCATATAGCAATAATTGAGCAGTACATTGAGCAGAGCAATAATATTAAGCAAGAAATTGATGGTTTTGACTCAGAGTACGAATTTTTGTACAATTTCTTACAAATTACTAATTTCTGTAATACTTTACATTATTTATTAATATCCATTCTTGTGTCCATCAAGGTTACTTGTATAGAAATTTAATTTATTTTTTTTTTTTTTAACTCAGAACGTTATCAGATTCGTCATTGTATAGAGATTTTACAATTGAATGGTTTGGATCATATTTGAAAAACAGAAGGCAGAAAGTCAAAGTGGGTAAAAAAAACTAGTAATAGTAATTGCATTAATATTGGTGTATCTCAAGACTTTGTATTAGGTCCAATTTTATTTTTAATTTACAAAAATTCCTTATTTGTTCAAGATTATTGTGGCCATCTAATAGGTTTTGCAGATAATCGATCTTGCTTTCTCTTGTGTTTCAGTGAATCCTTTAAATATGATGGCGGATATTAATTCTGATCTAAGTATCTTAAGAAAATGATTTGCTGAACATCAGTTGATAATTAGCAATAAAACTGAAATCATGTTTTTTGGTTTAACAGCGCAAGATTCTACAATTATTGATATTATGTTTCACGCTTCAGAATGCTTAAAATTAAAATTGTTTAACCCCAATTGTTCTTCAATAATTAATCAATACTCTTGTAAGTGTAGTAGTGACTGTAGTACGAACTGTTTCAAAATTGAAACGGTTAATAAATTCAAGTACTTAGCAGTTTTGTTTTTTTTATCATAATTGATAAAAATTTGAGTTGGACTGAACATACTACGTCTTTAAAGGTGGTATATACGTTTTACTGTACGCAGTTTTTATTATTTAAGCAAAGTATGTTCACAATCTACTTTAAAGACATTTTATTACGGTGTATTTCAGTCCAAATTGCAATGTGGAATAAGTTGTTGATGGGAAGGTACATACCGCAATAAATTGAATCCTTTATTGGTATTGCAGAAACGTGTTATTAGGAAAATCTGTAATAGAAATTATATGGACCACACTTATGAATTATTCAAGGAATTGAAAATTTTGCCTGTACATAATTTATATTTTTATAGAGTTTTAAAAATATTTTTCATTAGAGGTGGTTACCTGAATAATAGATCCTCTTCAACGTATAACCTTAGAATCAACCAAAGACTCCTTGTTAATGTACCAGTATTCCGAACTACCAATTTTCGAATTTTTTTTATGGTAACTTCATGCATATTATTTAATAAGCTTCCACGCTCAATTAGATTATTAAGAAATCAAAATGTTATTCTTAATAACATTAAGACATGGCTTCTAAATATGGATCACGGCGGAATAGAAGTTTTGTTGGATACTGAAATTTAGCTTACATTTTTATTTTTCTGTTTTGTTGTTCTTCTTTATTGATCTTTCTGAAATAAGCTGATTGACTCGTGAAATATACTAACTTATTATTGTTTTACTATATTTTAATTTTTACTACCTTCTATAGGTTTTTTTTCTTTTTAAATCTTTTAATCTTATCCTTCCGAGCTTTGCACTTCCTATGGACAATTTTTTTTTTTTTTTTTTTTTTAGGTTTTGCTTTTTACTTTTATATTTCTGCTTAATTTTTAAAATTTACTTCAGTTTTGTTGTAATTTTTTTGTTTTTAAACATAAACATTTTGAATTTTTAATATTTTAATTTTAAAATTTATAACAATTAAATTTAAATTTTTATTTTTAAATTTCGCATAAATATATATATTTTCGTAAATCTTAAATTGTTAAATTTTTGAATATTATATTATATAATTATTAACCTGAACTTGAACCCCACATTTTGAATTTATATATAATCATTTTTGCTTTAAATGGTCAAAATTTTTTTAATTTACTGAATGTATCCTATCTCTTTTTTTTATCTATAAGATACGTTTGAAATCTATCAAAAAAAGTTTTGTATTAATGTATTGTATTAAGCTAAAATCGTGTTAACAAAAAAAAAAAAGAAAGAACAAATAAATAAATAAAATATATTTCAAAACGAAATTCAAAGTTTTAACTATAGATACAATTATTCCATTTTTTGAAAACTCATCTGAAAACGTCGATTTTTCTCCAATACATATTTATGATTAAAATAAATGTCAAATGGACACATTCATATCTCAAGGAAAAGTTTTTAACAGCTATATAGTAATTATTCAGATAATTATAAAACAGGATTTATATATTTTATGCTTTCCAAAGTCATCCTCAAATTATTAAAAATATCTAATAATAACAATATAATTTTACAATATTCTCATAACATTTATTATAATAAAATACATCATGTCGAGATGACATTCAAAATCTCATAGATTAACAATTAAGTTAATTTATTTTTTAATTTCCAAGTGAATGTGTGCCAAAAAATTATTTTTAGTATTAAAAAAACTCTTACCAAAAATATATATCTTTATTGCTATGAACACATTATTGATTACCTATTTTTTAATTTAACAAAAAATTCGTTGATTATGATAAACAAAAATTTAAATAATTTTAGCAATTTGTCTAAATTTTACTTTAAATTTTTTAATGTCAATAAAGGTCAAAATTTTATATCTATATGAATCCAAATAGACAACGAATTCACACTATAAAAAAAAATTATTTTCATTTAATTAAAAATCTATTCACAATATTTAAAATTATTATTTATATGTATGTCAATTAACATCAATTCACAAAAATTATTTCTAATGGTCATTAATACATTACGAATTCGAATGATTTGCCATTAAAAAATTTTTTATAATATTTTAAAAATATTTTAAATCAAAAAGAGTTCAAAACTTTCTCTCTACAACTATTACATTAAATTAAAATATAATATTATTATTTTAAATTCTCCAAATAACAATGTTTAAAGTAATTTTGCTAAGGTGAGTAATTTGCACCTTTTTATAATGCAAACTCTAAAATTGTTACGTATTTCAAAAACATTAAAAGAAAAAACTAAAAATTTGTTTTAAAAATACTGTTACCTAATTTACAATTAATTTTTGATGAATTAAAAATTCAGTACATCGCTGTTAATTTGATTTTATGAAATAAAAATAAAAAAAATTGCAAATTGCAATGTTTTTATAAAAATACACTTTGAGTGATTAAAGTGCTATGACATAACATAAAAAATACTTAAAAATATTAGTCTTTCAATAAAAACAAAGTCTCCTAATAAATAAAATACTTTCACCAATTTGAACATTTTTTTTAACTTAGTACAGTTTTTTTGTAAATATTTAAAATAAATTAATATCAACATATAAAAAAAAATTAAATTAATTAAAAAAACTATTCACAATAGTGATCGAATTATATTCGAAAAATTTAGCAATTGAAAATAAAATAAAATAAAATAGAAACATTTTAGGACGAAAGATCAAATTATGGAGAAGAAGTTAAAAATTAATTGAATCGAAAACAATGAAAAATTAAAATGTAGTAATTAATGCACTCGAAGAAGTGTATTTAGATTTGTATTCAAAATTGCAAAGATCTCAATTTGATTCTTGATATTTGGAAAAATATGGTAAATACTTAAATTGTTTAATTTTTGAAAAGTAGATTATTAGCTTACTGTTAGTTTACTATAGTGTCACTTATATCATCAATGGTTTAGTTTACTAAGACAAATTTAAACTAATTATTAGATAATGAGTTGTTAATGTTGTTTTTTTATAGAAAATATATCCAAATATTTATTAGTGGACTTTTTACTAATATTATTAACTACATTGCTTAAATGAACGAAGATATTGATGTTATATTATTTTGGATTAACAACAATGGGCTAAAGTTGAATGCAAGCAATGATTTTTTTGTTCTAGGAAAGTTGATACATCTACATATTACCCCAAATTTAAATGAAAAAATTATCAATTCAAGGAGTGATTTTTAATAATACCCTATCGTGAAAATATTTTTCATTTTAGGTCGTGGAAATTTTATCTATTTGTTTAATTAGATTTGTTTTTACGTTGATAGAATATCCAAAAATGTCTACTGTATTTTAAGAAAATTGTGGAAATATTATTATGTTTTAACTGAACGATTAAAACATAAACTCGTCCTAGATTTATTTCCAGTTGGAAATTTTTGCACTAGTTCAAATATTATTGATGATTTCATCAATGAAAAGTGCTGAAATTTTCATGTGTTACTTTTGAATCTAAATGTAACATAGCGTACGAAGTACTTCCAAATATACATTACAAAGTAATGTGCAGGTAATTTATAACACTAAATGACTACTACTGTGGGTGTAAACGAGAGCAACGGTATCCAGTGGCGTCCTTTCGAACGTATCAGCCAATTAGATTACGCCGACGATGTGTGTTTATTGTCACATACGAATGGAGGTTTGAACGATATGTGCCGATAAAAGCTGTATCACACTGGAAAAAGTACGAGCCTAAAAGTCAATTCAGCTAAAACTAAAATCATGCGCACAACTCACACATCACAACATCCGATCCTCCATGAAGAAATGCAAATCGAAGAGGTGACTACGTTCAATTGCTTGGGCAGCATCGTGTCATCAGATGGAGGCGCCGATTTGGATATTGAAGCCCGCATCAGTAAAGCCCGTACTGCTTTCGGGATGCTTTCAAAAATATGGCAAGCAAGCAACCTATCTCTGCGCACAAAAATAAGAATATTCAACGCAAGTGTAAAATCTGTTCTCCTGTACGCTCGCGAAACATTGAAAGTTTCAGTAAACATCACCAGGAAACTCCAAGCGTACATCAATAGATGTCTCCGGCGCATCTTAAACATTCGTTGGCCACAAACCATTTCCAACAGAACGCTGTGGCAAAAAACGAAACAAACACAAATAGACGTGGAAATCCGACAGAGGAAATGGCGTTGGATCGGGCATACTTTGAGGAAACCTGACAACAACATCGCGAAACAATGTTTCGAATAGAATCCTCAGGGTCGAGTCGGAAGGCCGAGAAAAACGGGGAGAACAACTGTCTTAGCCGAAGCAAATACCCAGCAAAGAACGTGGCCACAATTGAAGAGGTTAGCCGCAGATAGGAGCCGTTCGAAAGAATTTACTTCCGCCCTATGCCCCATGGATGGGGTTGCAGGACAATGATGATGATGAACTTATAACACTGTAGTCTGATTAACATAACGGTTTTTTGTTTTTTAATAAATTCGATGTAAAATTTAAGACATGTTCATAATAAAGTTAATTAATAAAGTGACAAATATTGTGATTGTTGTTTAAATAAATAGAAAATAAATTAATTTACAAATTTCAGATTTTAAGTTTTTTAGATTTTAAGATTTATAATTGAGAATAATATAATAATAATTTATGTTTTATTAATAATTTACTTTCACTCTTTATAAAAATTTAATGTTGCATTGTTTTAAATTTTATCTTGTTATCAATTGAATTTGTTTTTATGTTTGTATTTTAAATTTTAAATTAATTAAGAACATTAGAAAAAAAAAAATAAAAAAATTTAAATTATAAATAAAGTATTTTTTTATTTAAGCCCTTCCTTATTTACTAAAGTGAATTTATTTTCATTCATAATAGCACATTTTCAAGTATTACATTTTCATCTATGTATAGAAGTGCTTTCTTTTGCATAAAATTGTAATGTATAAGGGACTAACTACACCCTATGACATTCGTTAAGAAAAGTAAGATGAAATGGGAAAAAGGAAGTAATCATGATGAAAATGTAATGCGTGAAGAATGACTTCGGAATGAGCGAAATTTCCAACTGGGATTGATTCCATCCACATTTCACATTTCTATTTTGTGCGTTAGTATCATTAACAGGTTGACTGAGCTCAGCAGAAAGTATTATATAAATTATGAGTAGAAGCATGCAAATGTATTATTTCAGTTCAACAGGCATATATTATCTATTATGTAATTCTATATGTAATCTATTATCTATTATCTAGTATGTAAATTTTTGCAAATAGCTTGCATTGATTATTTTATTTTTGTTTCCCTTTATATTATATATGTTTTATTTTTATTAATTTATCAATTTTATCTTGTTATACTTTAAGCACTTTATATTTTTATACTTTTACATTTCTTTTTGTTATTTTGTTTTTTTTTTTTTTAAATATGTTTAGTCTTGTTAGTTTTAAAAATTACGTAGCTGAACATATGACAAATATGTAGCTGAATATATGAAATAAATAAATAACAGTAAAAAAAATTGAGACGTTAACGAAATCGAAATTAAAAACATGTAATTGTAGTGCACTAAATTAAATTGAATTGAATTAAAATTTTCTTTCATAACCGTTTGTTGTTAAAATTTAATTTTCGTAATATCAATGTATATAAATTTTAATATTTAAAAAGGCAAAGCATCCATTCTGACGAAGTATTCTGCTGTACAAAATCTAAATTTATTAATCAAAATTTTAAAAACGCGTGAATATAAATAGTAAATATAATTTAATTTTTATCTTTTATTAATCTACAATTATTGTACAGGATCAAAATGAATTCAATCATATTGACCATATCTTCTAACCAAAATAATATCTGTTGTATCATCATATAAGTCCCACATTTGCACTATACCAAAAAAAAGGCTGCCTAAATTGCCCTCCGATCTTACTAAAATTAGTCAAAAAATATCTTGAAAATTATTTATAATCTGCTAATATTATTGCACCATAAATTTATAGATAGATTTCTACCCTTTCTATAAAACCTACTGTTCGACAAAAATGCGATAAGTTCTGTCGGAGATATAAATGCAATTTTAAATTACATACTATGATTTTTTTTACCAGTTAAGAAACTGGTCAAAATACATAGAAATTATTTTTATTTTAATTGAAAAAAAAAAAATAAAAATAATTTTCAAATTGTGAAGCTTTCCGAAATACACTTATACACAGAACAAGTGGTAGTCTAAACTGGTCTGGTCTAAGCTAAACGATTGTTTTCCAAATAAAGGACTCTTTTTTAGCTCTTTTTTGATGTAGACAAATTCTGGGATTTAACTTGTATGAAAATTTGTGTTTCAAACTTTTGTTATGGAAATTTCGCAGTAAATTTGTTATTCAATAATTTTACATTTAAAAAATAATTTTTATTTTTTTAAATTACTTAGTAGTAATTAAAAAGGTAATGGAATTTTTCATTCACCAACACTACTGGAGCTCATCAGTAGGTATAGTAGTATTTAGAGATTTCATTCCGATTAATCGGTTAATCAATAATCGGTCTTTTTCCAATGATTCGATTAATCGATTAATCGTAAAAAAATTATAGATTATATCCGATTATATTAATGAAGAAAATTCCATTTACTCTCCTCTATTTTTTAGTTTAACAATTATAGTTTGTAGAACCAGATGGAATTCTCAGGTTGCAATGATCAAGCGCTTTTTAAGAGTAAAAGATTACATTAATCAAGCATTAGATGAAATTGGTACCACCAAAATCAATGATGAGAACATCAAAATATTATAAGAAATGCTATTGATTCTTGAACCCATGGAACTTGGTGTAAATGAATTGGGAAAAAATAATACGAATTTATTAAAGGCAGAAGCAGGTCTTATATACATTTTCGAAAAGCTGAAGAATATAAATACAGAAATGTCGCTTAATTTGTTTGCAATATTAAAAAGACGTATCGAAGAGCGTCAAAATAAGGGTCCAATTTCTCTCATGCATTTTTTGAAAAATTGTACTTATCCCAAGCCAATGAATTTTTGTCATATACTTCGAAATCTGATATAACTTTATTGGCCAGTAAAATATACGAAAGACGTATCTGATGGTGAATTTAAACCTGAATCTGAATTTAAAAAAATGCAAAAAACTATTGATTCTTTTTTGATGGTTCCGAAACCCAATAAGTCGTACAGTATCAAAAAAGATTTCAAAATTGTAGAAGGAACTAGTCAAAGAAGCAAACAATTGGAAAATCTTTATCAAACCCTATTGACTATTCAGTCATCTTCGACAAATAGTGAACGAGTCTTTTCTATTTCCGGAAATTTTATGACCAAAATTAGAAATCGTTTGAATGCTGATACTTTAAATGCTCTTGTTTTTTTTAAATTTTACTTCAATAAAGATTAGTTTTGAATTGTGGTATAAAATTATTCTTTTGTTTTAGTAGCTACTCTTTTTCAGGCTTCCTTTTTTAAATAGAACATTTGTACATTTTTGAACCGATTAACCGATTAACCGATTAGTGGTAAAAAGAATAATCGACTAACCGATTATTATAAAAACGATTAATTTGAAATCTCTAGTAGTATTCGATTACCTTGTACAGCTCACCAGTTTAAATTTGAAAAGATTTAAAATATCATATACAAAATTTCCAATGGAAACCAATATGTGAGTTATAAAAAACAAATCTAATTCCCTCTTGATAAAAATTGTTATTTATATTTTTTATACCAAAAAGATCAAAAATAACTATTTAGGTAGCAATTTTTCAATATTTATTCTCTTTTTAATAGTTGTCCTAAGATTTTTAAAATTTAAATTATAAAATAACAACATATTAAAATATTATTTTTAACGGTTTTGTGTCCTTATTTCAAACGTTTCAAATGAAACAGTTTCAATTGAATTTCACTCCTATACCCAATAAACTCTTTCATTTTAGATTAAATATTAAAATCGAATATGAAGGACTATAAATCGAATTAGAAAATCTATATACATAATTTTTTTTAAATCTTTACACAACAATATAGTTAGGCATAATATAATGCTCGCATACACATCTAGTAAGATAACAACTAAATAAAAATAAAAACTATAAACAAAGTTTAAAAAAAAAAAAAAAAAAAACACAGAAACAGAAACTTTGTAATTTATTCAACACAAGTATTTTCAGGTAAGTTATTTCACTGATACCCTATGTAAATATCTACATCCTAACAATCGACTAAAAATGAACCTTCAAAAATAAGAAAAAGGAATTAAATTCTGAATATAGCAACAACAACAACAACAACAACAAAAAAGATTATACCCTAATCAGGATACCCATATATAATAAAAAAAAATACGTTTTTTATGTATTTTTTTTTTATAGATTATAATTTTCATGTTTGCATATATTACAGCTACTGTCTTTCAACTTTGAAAAAAAAAAAAAAAAACAAATTATAATACATAATATAATAATAATATTTTCAACAATATTAAACCACACTTTAAAAAAAAAAATATTAATACGTATATTTTAATACATGACATTCCACTTAAAATTTCAATATTTAAAAAAAAAATTTTTTTAGTCCCACAACACTCATAATTTCATTACGTATTCCTAACATCACCCACCTCTCAGAATTTCTGTTTTTTTTTGTTATTATTTGTTCAGATTTAGAAGAATGTACATGATGTAAAAAATTTTTATTTATAAAGACCTACCTTTCATACCCAATTGTCTATATATACATATATATGGTGCTATTCATTTTCTGAATTTAATTTTTGAAATTATTTTTTGTTCATTATTTATTTATTCAAAAAGTATGTAATGTAATTTCGAAACTAATAAATAGTCAAGAAACGCAATTTTAAAAATTATTGAACAAAATATTTATAGCTAGTACAGTATAAAATATATTTAAAAAATATTAAAAATATTGAATTGACATTAAAAATCAAGTACAAAATAAGAGTGCATTATTTTTTACTTGATGTTTAGTTCGCGTATTCTCCATCAAACAATGCCTCTTTTTTTAGTTATGTTTTGATATAAGTTAAACTCTGGTATTTATCTTGTATAAAATTTTTGTTGTGGAAATTTCGAAGTAAATTTATTATTCAATAATTTCATAATTAAAAAATTAATTTTATTTCAATCGAAATTATGCTCGTATATATTATAAAATATTTTCTATATTCACAAGAATGGAAACCAAACTTTAACATCATTTGCAAAATTGACTTATATGTATACATTGGGACGACATCAATAACTTTCGAAATTAAATTTATTTGATCAAAATGAAATAATGTGTGTTACGACTACAATGAGAATAAATTCTAAAATCGTTTCGAATCCACAATAAATAAAATAATACTTTAAATTTTCGGAATGGGTGTAGTACATTTTTCCGAACTCTAAATAAACAACAATTTATTTTCTAAAACTTGTAATACTGAATTTATACCTGTTATTTAAACTATACGACTTAGTCAATTTATTATTAAAGAATTAATAATATTTCTAAATACTTTTCACAGTTTTACCGTTAATAATGTTTTCCATTAAAAATTTTCCCAACATTATAGTTTTTTTATTTATTCTGTGGGTCTACCTACAGGCCAACTTCAGGTTTTATTTTATTTTTTCATTTTGCATACTTTTGGAACAGAAACAGACTTGGAAAAGGGAACGAATTACTTCTAATAACTATAACAAATGTTATTTCGACCATATTCAGTGAGAAATGGCAAAACAAACAGAAATAGAAAATATAGTTTGAACAAAAGATTATAACATAGTACAATATTATAAATATATTAAACTAAAATTAAAAATCAAGTACAAAAATTCACTCATTCTATAGTAGAAAATGTCATTAGTTGCAAAATTTAAAAAAAAAGTTAATTTCAAAATTTTAAAGTTATACTTGAAAGTAACTTGCATTAGGACGACATAAACAATTGTATAAGAGATCGAGAAAATGCAGAAATATAGTAACAGAATATAATATCTAAAAATATTAAGCCGTACATCGAGTATAGTGGTTTAGCAGCAGAAGAAGAATATTTGTGGAACGTTTTAATTTCAAAATATAAGCCGAACACATTTTGACTCCGTCACAAATTGCATTTTCTTCAGTTAATCACATTTTTTTTCCTTCCAGTGATAATTAAATATTACAAGTTTAGTAAAATGATTTGACAACTTAAAGAGTACGTAAATCAGTCTGTGGTTAATTTATACTTTTATTGGCAACTCAAAAAAAATTATATGAATATCGTAATAATGAATGTCATCAGAGGCCTTCTACAAGCATGTAAATTACATTTGCTTTAAAGAGATTATCATAAAATTAAAAATTTGATAATCCTGAAATTTAAATCAGCAGAATTTCAGGAAAACATTAGAAAAATTTAATTTATTTACGAACATTGTAACATTTACTGCTACCGGTGAACACGGAAGTTTAGTTTAGTTTAAGACAATGTTCAGATCCACCAATTCGCCGTTACCACGAGTATAGTAAGAAAAGGGCAAGGTTTTGGTACCAAATATTTAGCAAAAAACAAAATACAAATTATAGCTTGTAATAATCCCTGGGACGTATACCTATTGTCTTTATCACATTAAAGAGATGGTTGTACTGATGCCAAAAAAATTTCAAGGTCTTCGGTCCCGACTTCCGGACCTTCGAATCTATCCAAAAATAATTTAATTTTTTATAATACTTATTAAGAACGTTTTTTCATAAAAATACAATTTAAGCATGTGATATTAAGTTTCGACCCCAAATCCTGAATCCGACTTCGGGACCGATGGACCTCTTGTTTACATCGTACTAACTATCGCTGTTGTACTAAAGAATAGAGAAAATAGAAAAAAATCGAGGGCTTTGTGAAACGGGACCCGGATCTATTGTTGCTGAAGGCAGCTCAATTTCTTGGATTTGGCACTTTCCTGGTATCTGGTATCCGTTGATTGATAAATACTTTCTACAGGAAATTTTTATTATGAATATTTATCATGTCCAGTCAAATGAAAAATAGGCAAATAAAATGCAGGCAAATGAAAAGCAGGCAAATAAAATGTATTCAAATGAAATACAGGCAAATGAAAATACAGGCATATGATAGTAACCCTATATGGCACAGAAAACGAATAACTGGAATCATTTATAATGAAATAGAAATATTACTACAAAAATTTTCAAACTAAAGAAACTGAAGAAAATTTTAATTTCAAAGTTAGTAAAATAGATATTTTTTTAACCGTATATGTTAACTGTATGTTATCTTGCAAATTTTGTATACATTTGTGCAAATTTATTCAAATTCTTGTATTTTTACTTCTTTTCTCGCACACTTTTTACAATATTTTGTGAAATTTATAGTTAAAAACGTGACGTCAGAGCTCTGTCATAAATAAATTTTTGAGAATGAAATTTCTATTTTTTAAAAATATGTTGTCAAATTTTTTTTGCTGCTTTAAATGTAATTTTTATAGTTTTTACTAACAATATAGACCAAAACCTAAAAATTAATTTTTTACAAGAAAAATACTCTATAATTCTTACAAAAAATTTCAGAAAATTGTTAATAAATTCTAATTCAAAAATATCTCATAACCAAAAATTTGTCCAAATTTTGAATATCGTTACATTTTTTCACAATGAGATTATTTTCACTGTTTTCGCGGAAATTTATGACCATGGGAATTTTCCTCTCATTTGATGCAAATTTTTCCAAATAAAAGTAAACATACAATCCTAATATAAAAAACAACAATCACATATGATGTGAACAGTATCTATGTGTAAAAAAAATGTCAAAATTATTTTTAATATTACCACACTCTGAAATTATCTACACTCTAAAAAGGGTAGTCGGAATAAGAAATACCTATTTTTACTAATGCCAATATTTTGGTAGAATTGGTAGAGCCCCATTTTCTTATATCAAATACAAATCAATTAATTTTTACTAATGCCAATATTTTGGTAGAATTGGTAGAGCCCCATTTTCTTATATCAAATACATTGATGGAATCTGTTAGGGAAACTGATTATTTTCACAGTTAAAAATTTTAATAAAACAATTAATTTTTACTAATGCCAATATTTTGGTAGAAATTGGTAGAGCCCCATTTTCTTATATCAAATACATTGATGGAATCTGTTAGGGAAACTGATTATTTCCATAGTTAAAAATTTTAATAAATCAATTTATTTTTACTAATGCCAATATTTTGGTAGAATTGGTAGAGCCCCATTTTCTTATATCAAATACATTGATGGAATCTGTTAGGGAAACTGATTATTTTCACAGTTAAAAATTTTAATAAAACAATTAATTTTTACTAATGCCAATATTTTGGTAGAAATTGGTAGAGCCCTATTTTCTTATATCAAATACATTGATGGAATCTGTTAGAGAAACTGATTATTTTCACAGTTAAAAATTTTAATAAATCAATTAATTTTTACTAATGCCAATATTTTGGTAGAAATTGGTAGAGCCTCATTTTCTTATATCAAATACATTGATGGAATCTGATCAGAAAATTGATTATTTCCATACCTAAAAATAATTTTAATAAATCAATTAATTTTAAGACCGTAACTATTTTTAATAACCAAAAATTTTGAATTAGTATAAATTTCTTTTATATTTTTAGAACTCTCAATATCAATTTTACTCATCTTACTAATTATGTTCCAATGAACTTTCATGTTATCATCCTCTTCAATTACTACTTTTTTCTCCTTATTTTAACATTAACATAATTTATACACTCGTGGACGATTAAATTTAATATTAACAGCTTTCTTTTTGAAAAACAAAATTTAATAATTTTATGTTAATCTAGATGTGTCATTGTCCATATTTATTTTTTTTTTTTATAACCATCTACCATTTAAGATTTTAGAAATCATTGATCTGAATTTGATTTTAAGAAAAATTTACGCGTTTTTAGTATAATTGTTTTTAAACAACATACTAAAATTTAATTCTTTTATATTCCAAAAATAATGGTAAAATTTAAGCTCATTCAACTTAATTTTAAGAACATAAAAGAAAAACAAAAATTTAACATCCAAAAGACAAAACCATTCATTTTTACAACAAAGTCAATAAGGAAAATTGATGATTCATAATTCAATCATGTGTTAACCAGAATATTAAATCTGTATATAGATACATACTTATGTATAAATGTATTGTGTATTTTACAATATAATTAAATTTGACTTCACCCACTCCTTAATTTTTCATTCAACACCTTATTCTATTATTTAGCGTAGTCGTATAATAAACTGTTAAGGCCACCACATATGCCATGTTAATGACCAATGAAATTAACCATAACCATACCATATAATAATATTGAAAACCGACAACAGACACTATTAATTCACAATGAAACAAAAAAAAAATGAAATTAAAAAAAAGGAAAATAAAGCGATTTTAAATAAAAACAAAAAATAAAAAAAAATAAAAAAAAAAAAGTAAATTGAAACCGGCGACTTCAAAATTACAAATAAAGAGATTTTTAATGATTTTAAATTTTAAAAATTTTAAATAATTATTTTTAATTCTATAGAATCAAAATGTGTGTTAATATTGAATAATTTTTCATAGCTAAAAATATCCGGTCAATTTTTTTTTCAATTTTTTTGTTTTTTTTTTGTTTAAGCAACGTGATAAAAATTTTTAATTACATAAATTGAAAAATAATAATGTATATGTATGAGGCAACTACATCTCTTGTACTACAGTTTAACCTTCGTATTTTTCTGCAATGTTTTTTTTTTTTTTTGTTTTAAAAATTACATTGGCTTTCATTAAAAATTACATAAATTCATAAGATTTTTGGGAAAAAAATTACAATCAATAAACCATAATATAATCAAGCGGGTTTTGTTTTTCAATATTATTATTTGTGGACATAGTAATGAACTTTGGTTAATACTATATGAAATTGGAAAAGAGTAGATATAAATTTGATGTTAAGTCTTTGTATTTAAATTAAATTTATTTGTAAAGAAAGTGTTAAATTTTTAAAATCGTAGTAAAGTAACTAAGCAACCGCACGAGACAGTCACAGCGAAATGTGAAATACGAAACGCATTTTTATTGCAAAACACTTTATAATATTTAATTTCATCACCATATTTTGTTATTATTTTTTTTTTAAATTTCTAAATAGCTAATTTGCAACTTCTAAATTCGTTTGCAACAAAAACACAAGCGTTTATACTTTCAAATTTTTGAGAAGGTCAAAGCAATTTTTTTGTCCCATAAAAAATAGACTACGTACAAATTTTTTTCATACCCTTTGCAATTACAGAAAATGTTAAATTACTATCCCAAATTACTGTCTGGAAATAATCAAAACAGTAAAATTATAATATGGAGAGCATGAAATTGTCAACATGAATTAAAAATAATATTGAAAAATTTTTCTCACTTCACTTCTGTCATCATTTTAACCAACTTACATAACATAAAAATGTATAGTGATGTCTAACATACTTTACGCAAATTAAATCTTATTCCTGTGGAAGCAATCAGACATTTTAACAACACGTTCATCTTTACGAGACATATGCTCATCATTTTGGGTTTTGTACGTCTTGAGTAATAATAATAACATATTTGTCTCGTTATTGATAGTAGGACATAGGTAGATAGAATTGGACATTCCAGTTGCTTCTGCAAAACCAATTTACGCACTTAATTGTGCCTTTTTGATACCATGATATGAGTGACGTATTTGTTGTTATTGGCTGTCATAGTGGATAATTCTCTCTATTTTTACTCTCTCCAGAGACTCAGTACAATTGAGCAAGTTGATCAGATCTCCAATTTTATTTTCTGCGATAAAACCAATATAGTAAGACATTTAAACATTTATATTACTGTGGGTGGGATACCAAAATTATTTTTCTAGATAGAAATAATTGCGAATATAATATATTTACTGTGTCATTTCGGGTTTTGTAAGGCTTGCGGTATGTCGTATAGGTCGTATATGTCGGTCTACTATTTTTTTATTTTATTCACGTTTTTTTTTTGTTTTCAAAAAACCTTTCTGTCGCTAGACAGTTGTCTCTTTATTTATTTATAACAAAGGGTCTGCAGTGTTGTTTATTTTTTACATTACAGCAGTTAACATGTTAAAACAAATTGTAGGCTCAAAATATTTGTAACACACGATCAATGCTAATTTTTAATTTTTTATTTATGTGATGTTACATATCAAAGTCAATTGTGAACAATTTTGGGCTTGATCTACGTCTTTCAAGGACTGCAAGAGGAAATAAAAAGGATGTAATATTTCACACAATATCATTTTTAAACAATTTTAATGATTTGATCACAATATTACTATATCACTATACAGGGGTAATTATAGCAACGACGAAAGTTATTTTATCTTTATATATTCATTTACATTACATCGAATGTTAATTTTCTACAAAACTACGTCAAGTCAACAGTAGCTGATATGAATGAAATATGACAAAATTATATACATATAATATTATTCTTTAGCCTAAAACTAGTACCCTAGTACTTTATATTAATTAGTAATTTACAAATAAAATAAATTCTAATTAAAGTTATTTTTTTAGCTTTATCAAACAACACAGTCACATACTCACACAATTATATTTAAAGTTTATTAATGTAAATATCTCCGATCATTCAAGTGAAGTGGGTATATCAATGATAAAATAAACCTAGTGCTAGTACCCCTATTATTAGATTTTCTACATTAATTTTCTTTTAAGTTTTTTTTTAAAAATCACAAAACTTACACACACACACACATGTTTAATTAATTCCAACTTACTTTAAATTCTATTTATTTATTTCCTTTTAGAATATCTTCATACAATACGCATAGGTAGGTAAAATTTAAAATTACCTCAGCTTAAGAAAATAATGAATATGTTGTGTGCGTGTGTAGAATTCTAATTGATATGTAGTTAAAGAGTTAAATGCAGTAACAATGCAGCAAAGTCTATCACATAAAATAATATAAATAAATTGAATTTAAAAAATATAAAAAAGATGGAAACAGATTTTGATATCAGAATTGACGTGATGAGCATTCAAAAAAATATAAATTTTATTAAAAAACAAAATATAGTACTGACATTCAAAAATTAACTACTTTATTGCTTTAAGCCTTGCTCTTCTACTACTTGGGTACACCAAGTCAACACTTAACATACGTGATAAGTTAAAAATAAACTATACATTTGAAAATGAATTTAAATATTAGACAGTCAGTTTTAAATTAACTACACCCTTATAGGCAATAGGATGTGAAATATTGTGAACAATATTCTGTCTGTTTTAGGAATTAGATTTATTAAAATTCAAATTAGAATGTTTTTTAAATGGAAATTAGTGAAGTTTTTATATTGAATATAATTGAAATTGACATGATATAATAATTCATTTTGTTTATTCAAACAAAATGTGTGAACTGATATGAACTCTACCAGGTATTAATTAGAATTCACAAGTAAATTAAGTTCATAAATCTGAATACTATCATTGATAAAAATTTTGGGGTTTTGGAGAAAAATTTAAATGTTAAATTTTTCAAACTTAATAACGAAAATTTGTTGATTTAAAATTGTTATCTGAAAATTAGACTGTCATACAAAGCGTTCAACTATGTTAAAATTAAATAAACGAATTGAATTCGACTAATATAACATACTGACTATATAATGACACGAGACCAAATTACTAACTTTAATAAGTATTTGAAATGTTATTATTGAATTTGATACACCTTTTAGACAATTTCAAAATCAAATTTAATAATCTATGACATTTTTTATTCTATTGCACAATTTTTCATAGTACGCTATACTAACTTTAAAAGTATTTTACGAACTCTTACTAGGTCCTTGAAAATTGTTTTTTTTTTTTTTATAGAAGTTACATTCATATTATATTTCAAATGACATTATTCGATTTTATAAATTAAACTATAATCAAAAATTTCGATTGTACACAGACAAATGCATTATTTTTAATACCACAAACAAAATTCATTAAATTAAATCAAATAAATATTTTCAAAGATTATTTTGTGAAATTTAAAACTAACCTTTATAAATTGCACGAGCAAGTCAATAAATAAAAATTATAATATTTTTAGCAAACATAATGAAACAATACTACACACACACACACAACACAAACAAACATCAAATCAATTCAAAATGTGAATATCACAAAAATTCATCATACATTCATAATCTGTTCAACCTTTAACGAACTCATACACATGTTCAAATCCAAGGTAACAAGGAATTTTTTTTTTTTTTTAGTTTAACGTCAAGTTTTTTTTTTTTAAACAAAACTTTTCATTTTATTTAACTTTTTTTTTATTTTAATTTTTTTTTTTTTATTTTTTCAATAATAATTGTTAAATACTTGTGACATATGGTTTTTACAAAATTCCTTTAACTACAACAATCATTGTCGTACGTAAAACCATATTATAAAAAATATAAAAAGAAAAAATCAAAAAAGCTTCAACTCGTGCTCAGAACATGACATTTTTACACAGTTACCAATGCAGTTGATAATAAACAAATTTATGTTAGATGGATAAATAAATAAAATACAACTACTACATGTATACATCGTAGTAAATTATAAAAATAAAACAAAAGCATAATACAAATTTTATTCTACATATTATGACGAACATGACAATATATCTAGAAAACTTGATTTCTGTAATACAACAAACAACAAACCAAAAGCAGCACAGCAACAACAAAAAGATAACAATTCAAAAAATGTAAAACTTTCTGGTAAGTTAATTAAGGTACTAATCCATGCATATAAAAATTCATCATAAATGTATACGCGCTGCGCTCTTTTAAATTAAATGTGGAAAAAAGTAAAAAAAAAAAAAAAATAAAAGAAAAAAAGTAAAAACTGAAAAGAAAATTTGCAGTTAGGTATTTAACAAAAACAAAAAACATAAAAAGAAAAACGTACATAAGTTATTAACGATAAAATTAAGATCGTTATATAAACTGGTTAATTTAAATATTTAATCGAATTACATCAACTTATCACAATCATTCTATTTTTACTTTTAAATGATAGTTTTTCCTGACAAACATAGAAGAAAATGTTAAATATGTTGTGTGATATTTATGTTTGTTACATGTTGGTAACATAATAATGATTGTATAAGAATTCAAACACTTAAATTCAAGATTTTTAAACCGAAACTCTTATTACCTAAATAATAGACCATACATCGTACAAATTGTATTGTATTTGACTTTTATATCGTAAATCGTACATCATATATCATACATCGTACATCGTACATCGTACATCGTACATCGTATATCGTACATCGTAAACCATATCATACATTATACATCATAAATCATACATCATACATAATACATCATACATCATACATCATACATCATACATAATACATCATACATCATACATCATACATCATACATCATACATCATACATCATACATCATACATCATACATCATACATCATACATCATACATCATACATCATACATCATACATCATACATCATACATCATACATCATACATCATACATCATACATCATACATCATACATCATACATCATACATCATACATCATACATCATACATCATACATCATGCATCATACATCATACATCATACATCATACATCATACATCATACATCATACATCATACATCATACACCATACATCATACATCATACATCATACATCATACATCATACATCATACATCATACATCATACATCATACATCATACATCATACATCATACATCATACATCATACATCATACATCATACATCATACATTATACATCATACATCATATATAATACACAATACATCATACATAATGCATCATACATCATACATCATACATTATATATCATACATCATACATCATACATCATACATATTGCATTGATTTGCATTACTTGGAATTATTCGTAAAACTTGGATTAAAACATTACGGCAATAACGGCAATTAATTCAAAGTAATGCTAGACGAAATGCTTATAAGTACTTCAATAATTCATTAAATCAATTATGGATTATTTTAATGGCAATGTAGTTTATTTTGCAGTGAGCATTTCAAGTACCTAATGCTAATAATAATTAATTTATTTTGCAATATTTGTAATGATAATATTTTCAGTAATGCAGGAAGTAATGCAGTTCATATAATTCTGAATACGATATACATTATTCACTATCTGCCCACTTAATCTCAAATTACAAAACTGGTTGCAAATTAGAACAATCTTTTAATAACAAAGGTAACAATATCAATTAATGAATTTTGGCAACTAAACAAATCCCCAACATAAAAAGAATACTCAAAAATATTAGAACAATCTGTATGAAAAAATTTAAATATTGAGAAATGCTCTAACTTTAATCAAGACGGACGAATTTACGTATTTCAAATGCAAGACAATTTTAAAAAATAATATTTACATTTTTTTTTTTGCCTCAAACTTGTTCTTTTCCAGTATATGAATTTATTTTCTGATGAATTGTCATAAAATACGAATGGCACTTTTCATTTCAACAGATTTTAACGTAAATTTACTATTTATCTTTTTTTTATCATACAAAATTTATGTTAGCTACAAAAAAATGTTACTATATTCTATTTATAAGTTTGACATAACCTAGATTAAAAATTTCGTTTTTTTATTTTTTTATTTTAATCGCTATCACTAATAACTATCATAACGAAGTGATTTGTTATTAAAATAATCACAATTTAAATAATCAAAAAAAAAAAAATAAAAATAAATAAAATAAATTGGATTTAGTTTGAGTTGTAAAGTAACGAATAAATTAAAAAATTATGAAAAGAAATTGGATGTTAAAAATGTTGAATGGATAAAAAAAATCCAGCATATTTTTGACTATAAGAGTAATATGTGTGAATAATATTGTGTTTTAGTGTTGCGAACTGTTAAACAAGTATAGAATTTAATAAATTTATATTATTAATTGAGTATTGAGATTTTTAGAAGAAAAGTTGAAGCTAGTAAAGTATTTTTTAAACATATAAAGAGATTCATATGTTAACAAGGTTAATCCCATTAGATTATGATCCAAATATTATTTAAAAAAAAATAGTATACTAATTTCAAAAGTTTGTATTGGTCAATTAATATTGTAAGCAACAAGTAAGAATTTCAAGTAATACAGAGAGGACACTTATGCATATACCATTATTCCATATATTTAATACCATCCATCTTAAAGAAAACTGGCGGCGTTTTACAATTTAATACCCAGACTGTTAAATTTCAATGATACATTTGGTCCTATACAATAAATAGCGAATATAAAACACAAACGATATATGTTAAGTGAAAACATAAATTCAATAAATTAATCTTGCGACAGATATTTGCAGTAATTTTACACGACAATTTAATTAAAATAAATTATTAAACGACTCCATGCATTAAGGACTCATTTCGAATTCTTTGAGCAAACAATTAAATTTAGTTAATACAATACTAGTATACTTTAATAATTTCACATTTAAAAACAAACTAACATGTTGCCCATACATGTAAAATCCCAAAAGTTGACATTGATTGGAGAAAGCGTTGAGTTAAAATGTTCAGTGTTAGTCTCAATTCCTATTACGATTTGCACCAATGAGGAGTAAAACTGCGTAAGCTATGGAAAATAATGTGTAAAATCAAATTAATATGTACTTTGAAATTTCGATTTGGTAACTGTAAATGCTGTGATATTTTACTACTAGCTTTGTAACCCGTTATAAATGACGGAAGCAAAATAAATCCTAGTTTCTTATTTTCTTTCATTAGATTCTTTATTCCGACATTACAGTACTTATGTTTATATCACTTTTTATTTATTTTTATTTATGTTTATATTGGCCTAACACTAATCTTTTTTTTTTATATAACAGAAAAAGAAGTACCATACCAACAAATTTGTATAAAATGTTTGTATTTTTGTATGGTATACTCGTACTCGCTTCCATTTAGTTATAATTCGTTAGTTGGGTTCCATTTAGTATAAATTATACCGTATTAGCGTTATTTTCATATAAATTTTGTCTTTTGTATACTGTATAGGGATCTTATTTTGCTATATGAACAAACTGTTATTATGGTATTGTGTTATTTTTTAAAAAAATATTGAAAATTTTGTATCTAAATTGGTAAAATTTACAAAAAATACAAAAACATTTTCATCAATAATTTTCAATTTAAAAAAAACAATGTTTTATTATCCGACGTAGAAGTAGAGTTTATTATCCTACTCTACTTCTATCAAGTTCTATTGATTGAACAGTGAACCTGAACAGTGAAGTGAACAGTGAACACTTAACACTGAAAATAAAATAATATTTTTGGAATGGAGCATACAGAACATACAGAATACAGATACAGCAAATAATAAAAAAAAAACAAAAAAAAAACACAAAAATAATTTTTTTTGAGTGATTTGAGTTACGCACACAATAATGCCAAAAATAAAAGGTAGAAGCAATAAAGTAGTATAATGTATAATATTATACAATACAAATGTGCTGATACACATGTATATTATTATGTATAATTTTAAGTAATAAGAATAACCTTTGAGTGAATTATGTTTTTTTTTTGTGTTAAATGCTGTTTGCCTTTTGGTTATTATACCATATTAAACTATTGATTAAATTTCTATTAGTCCTTATTATTATAAATCAAAAAAATTGTTTGTTTTATTTATATTATTATTATTATTTATTATTTTTCCTTATTATTTGCGAAGAAGACTAACATTAAATTAAAAAAATATAGTTCATGCAATCAATTTTTCCTGCAAAGGTTCAGCATGGTAGACAGGGAAAAAAACAAAAAAACCACCAAAGCAATTTGTATATATATGCATTTGTATACATATGCAATTTGTATATGTGTTGGAGCGTTCCGTCGAACTTACAAACATCCAGATAAATGCAGAATAATATATATATAATATAATTCTCTAAAAACGGTGTGATTCCGCTTTTAATAAATCTTTGCACCCATTTAATTATTAGTCAGTTTTCATTATTTATCAAAAAAAATTACAATTCAGCATACATTCAGCATATAATTTTGTACTAACCCACATTCAATATACAACAAACTCCTTAAAAAATTTACACAAATAGAAATGTGCACGAAAAAAAAACTGTCGCTTATGAAATGAGCCCCATAACATTATTGAATATAATTGGGAAAAATATATTTGAATGAATCAAGAATTGCAACTTATAAAATTGTTCCGAATTGTTCACAATCATCATAATAAACTAACCTTCTTATACAACCTATTCCCAACAAGATATAAAAGATATTTTAGGCTCAATAAAATTACACTTAAATAAATTTCTTGATTCACATTTTCTTGAAGATTAAAATTGATTTGAGTTCAAATTTAATTATTCAGTTCACCACTCTAAATTTTCCGTTATGACCTAAATTATTGAAATAAACTAACCTCAAGTATATTTGAAAAATATTATAAAAAAAAAAATGATTCAAATAAAATTTAATCTTTTGAGCATAACCAGCAAAAAATACTATATACTATGATCCTTTGACATTCTTCTACTGGAGATAACCTAATTATATCAGAAAGTAAAACAATTTTTTTTTCTAACATAAAAGCCAAAACCCCGACATTATGATAATTTTTTCAAAAACTCTCTACATTTTCAAATTTAAGGTCACTGAATTTGAAAAACTAATATTTTCTAGGCTGCTCCTCTATACTTAGACTTTATACTCTCCATCAAATTTATCCTTATAAAACAAAAACTAAAACTTTATTTTTATATCCTTGAATAATTTGTTTTTATGTCAATTTTTTTTTTTTTTTTTTTTTGTTTTGCTTTTATAAAATTTATTAAATGAAAAATTTTTCAAAAAGGATAAAAAAAACAAAAATAAATTACTCAACTTACCCTATAAGATTTTCCATTTTCAACGCATTCATTACCAGCAACTGATGCTGCTTCAACAGCTGACACTGATTGTCTTGCGAAAATTTCATCAACCGACATATTATTATCTGATGTACCATTATTATTATTATTATTTGTATTATTATGTTTCAAATGGTTAACTATTTCAACATCATCGTCATCCATTGTAACATCACTTAAATCCTTAATCATTTTATCCCTATTATTTTCAATTGAATAATGAGCTGATTTTTCAGTTGTCACAAAATTCAAATGAGGATGATATGGATCCTCATCAGCTAATGGATCAGCAGCATCTGCTGATCTACCTTCACCATGAAATATTTGTTCGTTTTCTTCAATTGTCATCATATTACCATCATGATGATGATGATTATGATTATGATTTTGATGTTCATGATTATGTTGATGATTATGATTAGTTTCAGTAGATGAAGAAATTTCAGTTAAATTAAGTGCACGTCCTTTCATTTCAGATGATATAAGAACAACTGATGGTGCAATTGTTTCTGATGATGTTGGTGTTGTTGTTATTACTGATGATGATGATGATGATGAACTAATTAATGTTGTTTGTGTTTCTGGTTCAATTGTTGTTGCAACTGATGGCATTGTTTTTGTTGTTATATCTGACGACATTGATACACCACTACTAACAACAAATATTGGTGATGGGCTAGATGATGTTATAAATAATTCAGAAAAAGGTATTGGTGTTTCTGAGGTAGATGATGACATCGATGATGATGATGATGATGATGATGATGAAATTAATTCTGATTCTGTTGTTGATGATAAGTGTGACTCATTTGTTTTAATTTCATTTAAAATGACACTAGAAGATGATGATGATGATATATCATCCATATCTGGCATTATTGTAGTTTCTCCAGCCATTAACATTTCAGTTGATAAATTATTACCAGCTACTATATCATTTTTAATAATATCACCTGCGGATGATGAGGATGCTGATGATGATTCAGAATTATTTTGATTTTCACCAGCCAATACATTCATTAAAGTAGAATGAGTTGTATCCATTTCCTCATTCATCACCATAGGTTGAATTGTTGTTTCTTCATCTTCTGTATTCATTTTAAAAACAGTTGAAGATGGTACAATAATACCATCCTCATTATTTGATGATTTTTTTTCATCATTTATTGTTGAGGTATTTTGTTGTATTTCATTTTCTGGCATTACTGTTGTTGATATAAAGATAATGGGTGAATCCATTGAATCATTTCTATTTACATTGTTATCAACTTCATTAGCAGCTGTAGTAGTTGCCATACCATTTGTTGAACTAGATAAAACTCTAACTTCTGATGTGGCAGTTGTTGTTGTTGTTGTTGGTGTTGTGGCTGTTGTTGATGTCGTTTCTAATGAAGGTACTATTGTTTGATGTTCATTATTATCCATATGAGTATTATTATTTGTTAAATTTAAACGGCTAGCTACATAATTTTTTTGAAATTCTGTTGTAAAATCCCAAAAATTACTAAATGTACCAGGAGATGATGAACTACCAACAGTTTCATTTTCTTCTAAATTAAATGAATCTTTTGTTGGTGTTGGATCTTTTAATGGTATAACAGATAAAGTTTTTTGTGTTGAAGGCAGTGATAATGGATTATCAGTTGTTGTTACCAATTCATTATTTAATGATGAATTTAAATTTGTATCTACCATTAATATTGATGATGATGATGATGATGATGATGTAGATGAATTTGTTTCTGATAAGCCTGGCAACAGTGTGGTATCTGTAAAATAAATAAAAGAAAAAAAAAACGTTAAATTCATTGAAAAGTGTAAATTTTTTGAAAAGTAAAAAATAAATAACTAGCTAAGTTGTACACCATTGTATCACATAACAATGCTTGAAAAGCAATTACAAAATACATTTAAAACTCACGAGTTTACAATGATAAAATAAAATGAAAAAACTTTTTTAAATCATCTATTTTTAGACATCAATTGAATTACATATTTAAAAAAGTGCAAAAGTATAATTTTCAATACTGAATAACCTAAAAATATTCTCATGTTAAAATCACGACTATTTAAAAGAAAAAAATTGTAATAATAATAAAAACTTTAATAACGTTTATTAAAAAACAAAAAATCAAAACTCAGTTATTTCAATTAATTTTTTTTATATTCATCATAATGTATCACGATTTAAGAATCATCTTCTAAATCAAAATTATAGGCCTAGTTGCATTGAAACCTATATGCACAATAAATGACAATAAATTATCGTGAATAATTTAAAATTCACCTTGAATCAAATCTTTCATTTATTTTATAAAAAACAAAATTATTATAGCTGGCTCAATAGTTTTATATTTCTTTAATTTGTGTAAAATATATGACTAAGGTAGCCCTTATCTTAAAATGGTTACACTTTGAATATGTGCACTGCAGTGATTAATTCAATAGAACTTGTTTTTTATTTAACTTTCGACAATTCAACAAGTTACTTACAACGAACTTATTCAACAACTATTACCTGCACACTTAAGTGCTTCTCTCGTGAAATGCGAAGGGCAGCATGTTCTCATCTCTACACTGTAGAAATCCCGAGATGAAAAAGTTGTAGAAATTCCTTTATAACCAGAACATCCCGAATGTGGAGCCAAATTCCATTTTATGTATTCCCATCATTATTTATGACCTACATAAATTCAAAATTAACATTAACCCCTTCGTTCATAATTGTCCTCCTTCGCTAATTTTCCATTCCCTCCCTATAGCCAAACGTAGCAATCGGTACAAACGATCTCGGTTATAATAAATGGTTTTGGCTTTGCATAGAAAAAAAATAGATGGTGATGCAGGAAGATTGGAGTATTGCACACAGTTAGATTTTGTATATATACAAATTAATTGTCCAACGACAAATCTTGTGAACAATTTTTCATTGTATTATATTAAAATTTCAGACCTCGTAATATGTTTTCGTCGTCAAATTTTTTTTTTTATCCTAACAGATAAAATAATTTTCATTACGTTACGATAACTTCATATCTCGAAGAATTTGAGATTTCCGTATGCAGCTTAAGAGTTTGGAAGCCTTAAATTTATATCACATACTGCCAAACACCACCACACACCAGCGAATACAACCAAACACCACACCACACTATCACCGCACACTCTTACTTATTTCATGTCAACTTAGTAAAATTGAATCTAAGGCAGACATGCAATTTTTAGTTTTGCAACTATTTGATGTGCACGCATGTTTGTGTGCATAAAACCGGTTGTATGTTTGTGCGCTTTCATATAAACTATAATGGAACACAAATGTGCAATCAAACAGTTCCAAAACTAAAACTTAAATGTCTGCGCCCAGCTTTAATTTCAACTAAACCACGCTTTATCTCAAGAGGTTGAGATTCGACACCGCACCAATATAACTAAACAGTTAGGGACCACGTGTGCACTTTTGGTGAAACTTCAATTTTAATTTTTTTTTTTTTTGTATTTAGAGTTTACATTTTTTTTTAAATCTCGCAAGGCTCGACTTAATTCTCAGAATTCTATTTTGTGTTTAATGAAATAAGACTTTAATAAAAATCTGGGGTACAAGGCGATGCCGATATGTGTTAATAAATTGTATACATGACCTAGATAGAAAAGATAGTTTTTCATCTTTATATCTTTTTCTTTCAACGCACTGCGATACGGGAAGCACTAAGGAACAAAGGAACACCAGAAAGAAAAAATAGTCCGCCTAATAGAAGCATTATACGAAGAAGCCGAACTCTCAGTAATACACAGGGGACAAAAAAGTGCTTCCTTCACCAACATATCGCAAGTCAAACAAGAATTTACGTTCTCACCAGTCCTCTTCACAATCGTTTTAGATAATATACTAGAAAAAGCTTGCTCAATAAAGAGAGGAATAACTTGAAGATCTCGACTATGCAGATGATATCTGTCTTTTTTCGCACAAATTCAGCGAAGGCGCATAGAAAATTAGAATACAGGAACAACTTGCCAAACATGTCGGACTGAACAAAACCAAATTTATTAGAATAAATAACACCAGCATAGAACACCTAAGGTGTTGAAAGAAAAATAAATAGATTTTGTGACAAAATTTGTGCTACTTTGGAAGTATCATAGCAACTAGTGGTGGGACTCAAAAAATATTCCGGAGTTGTGTAAAATCAATACTGACATATGGCAGTGAAACTTCTCAAAAATTCTCAACCAGAATCTACAAGGCTATGAAGTCATAATAAATGTCTAAGGATACAATGCCGAATATTCTAACCAAACACAATGAGCAACAAGGACCTCTGGATACTAAGCGGCAAAGAACCCATAGCGAAACAAATCGGAAGGAGAAAATGGAAATGGATAGACCATACACTCAAGAAGGCCATCAAATAACATTGCGTGAATGAGCTTGGAATGGAACCCACACAGACGACGACAAGATGGCAGTACAAGACGAACCGGAACACCACGAACAAGGAACACCGGGCGGAGGACCATAAAACGAGAATTAGAAAAACCAAACCAAATGTAGAAACGAGTAAAACAGCAGCTATAGCAATCGAGTACGTTGGAAATGTCAAGTGAAAGTCCTATGCTTCCAAGAGAAGTAAAATAATATCGGCATTTAGTATTAAATAAAGTATCTTATGAATTGATCCACTGATATTGTACTTCAGGATTTGAACCCGTGACTTAATCCCCTGAATCAATAACATAAGGTAATTAGGCCAATTTATAAAATAAAAAAATGCATGCCAACATGTAGGTTGGGTCTTATATACATAACATTATGCAAATGCTGCTTAAAGTAGGTTTATAAAACAAAATTTAACAAACTGAAGAAAACTTATGTTTCGCAATGACTTTGACAATATTTTTTTTCTCCAAAAGAAACAAAACAGTTATTTTTCTTTTTTTTAACTAAAATGTTTCCAACCTAAAATTAAATTTTTTTTCGACTTTTGTAATAATTTTCTAAGTGTCAAATTATTTCAGCAACATTTCCACCAAAGCTTCATAGTATTTCAAAATAAATTTCTAATACTTTACTAAGGCTAGAATTAATCATGTGGCAGATCTCTTACAGTTTTTATGAATGATAGTTGGTAATAAAAAATATCACGTGATCAATTTCTATTTATTTATTTATTTATACAACAGCGGTAGTTACATTAATATTATTATATTCGTGTGCTTCACCAAGGCCACTGATAAATTTATATTAGTTATGGAGAAATGCTGACAATATCAGGACAATTTCAGGGCAGGCTCATGCCACAACAAACTCTTTTTCCACAAATATCTCGTATAATACTTTTAAGTTACTTTGAAAATCAAAAAATATTACATCATATGTAGTGAACAAGCTTGTCATATTTTGACTTGACATGATACAAAATTATCAAATAACAAAAATACACTAAAATGTAGAACAATATGACATACTTAATGCTTATAAATGAAAAAATTAAGTCGAATAATAAGAAATACATTGTTATATACCCAATAACATACAAACTTACAACAAACTAACGGACTACATAGTTATTATAAATACCTAACCAATTAACTTACATTTAAGTTAAAAACCTTAAATTAAATTTTTTTAAAAGATGAAAGCTTTTTTTTTTCTTTTTTTTTTAATATTAACTGGCCTTTAAATCAAAATATTAATCTATGATTAACTATTAAAATTACTATCTTTAATTTGATCAACTATATTTATTACCGTTTTTTCTGTTGACCTCTTCATTAACTTTTTGAAAGAAGTCCAATTTTTTTTTGTTTTTGATTCATTCATTAAAAACTAATCATTTTGTTGTCACCGCTTTGACTAACGAATTTAACTGTTTCAGAAATAAAAAATTTAATGTAATATTGGTATATCTATATAAAAAAATAACTCTTTTTAAAATTCTAACCAACATTCCAATGTCTTTTTTTTATTTTAGTGACTTAAGTTGAATTGCTAATAGCAATGTAAGTATTTTTTTGAGAAAATAATAAAAATGGTTAATTAGATGAGTTTTAATGGTAGTCCCCTCTTCCCATTTAATCGTTTTAAAACAGTAACACTCAACCGCAATTTAATTGAAGTTTGTAATGTTAATAATTATATTATACCAGTATATATATACATATAGGTATATATAGAAAAGATAACTTCTTTTTATTAGTAGATTAATGGTAATGTGTTTTCTTTTCTTAAAATAACCGTTTAATAAATAACATTATTTTTTTTATATTGTTCCAATGTTCCGTCCTCTCTCTTCCTTTTATCATAAACTGAATTGAATTGATTTGAAGAGAAAATAATAAAGGTTAATCTAACCGTAATTGGTTTTTGAAACGAACAATGACCTTAATGAACTCGAAACAGTTACATTATTTTATTTGTGTGCTGTAACTGCTAATAGTCTTGCAGACTCAATATTTTGTGTACGAAATACTAGGGTTCGATAATACGAAAAAACAAGGAAATCAAATACCATAATAAAGTTGCTTAAAAATTAGATTTTATTAGAACAGATGGTGGGTGAAAATCCCACAGCCCTTTAAACTGCTTTCCCCGGTCAGAAGTAGTCTCACAAGCTTCTTTAAATGATTTACTGTTATCCGAAAAACCTTGCGACAACAGTAAGCTGCTAACTATCAAAAAGATATTTTTAACTAATTGTCCAAGTCAATAGTTTTTGGCTTCAATCTCTGTCCTCAAATGATTTTTTATATTGAGTAACAGGTTGTAATTGTTACTTTTGAATCACTGTGATTGAAATATTACCCCATTCCTAAACCTTAGTGTCAACAGATAATAGAGATAATTTTCTTAAATAACTACCATATATTTTTGAGTTTACATTCATTCCACACCATCAACACAAATCGACAAAAAGTTCAAGTCACTATTTTCTATTCATTTAAGTCAAATTATTTTAACAATTATTGAGTTTTTGTTTCGAATATTCACAACTTAAATTAGTTTGTTCTTAATCTAAGCATATAACCGTAAATTCGTTTCAGCAAATATAGTATAGATAGATACAAGTGTATTTATAAGAAGAACTCCAGCAACTGTTAACCTGTTAAATATAGCGATTACAGAATAAACCCGAATGCGAACAAACTAAATATATACACTGTTCTAAGCAGAAAGCGATATCCAATACAATTCTGTTTGCAGACAAAATACGCCTACACATAATAATCCGCAATCGGAATTTTCCAAAGTTATTAAAGTTGGCATCGAAATGGCTACAGCGGTGTGCTTATTAAAATGATGTTACAATTTAAAACTGAAGCTTCGAGCCACAGTTCTGGCATACTACATCTTCCCAAAACTATTTGCTATTGTATTAAAGCCTGAAGAGTTTGGGAAGCATGCCTGGGAAAGAGTTTTTCGAAATATAGTGCCACCGGAGGATGCCAAACATTAATTGGACAAAAATGATCACAAATGGAGAAATCTTGTAATGCGAATAAACGTAAGAGAAAATAATTGTACAACAATATTAAATTCAGAAAACTGTGCTTTCCGAACGCTCAGAAAGAACCAAACCATCAGAGTTCTAGAATATTAAATCTTCCCAAAACTATTTTGTATTGCATTAAAGCCAGAACACATGGGAAACATCAATGAAATAGTCAGAGGCCTTCACAGTTATGTGGCGTCACTTATTAGACGGACAGAATAATAAATTAAAAAATATTGCAGTGCTCATAATGTAAATTGGAATAACTGTAAACAATATTCAATTCATAAAATTTTAACATTTTATGAATATAGTTTGACACCCTAAAAATATGAATTAATCAAAACTATTCTGGAAGCCAAAATTAAAGCAAATCTAGGACTTTTGAAGATGAAAATTCCAAGTACTGCTATTCTCATGAAGTAAAGTGGAACACGTAATGTTTTTCAATCTATTTCCAAAATGGCAAAGTATTTGCAGAATACCGTACAGTTTGATACTATCATAGCAGATAAGCTTTAATTGATTATGATCAATTTTTTTGTTCTATCCAGCAGAATATTTTTTTCAATTTAAAACGTTGTACATCGCCCTGTGGCGTTTCATTTCCATGTTTCGTTTTAATATTTTATTAGTTAAGTAGTTTTTTATCATGGAAATAATTCATAATATTAATTCAAAATTTATAACTCACAGTGCAATATATATAGTAAAAAAATAATCCAAACAATTACGAATAAAATAAACATCTACAAATTAAAATAAAATTGTTTGATTTAATTAAGTAGAATATAGAAACAGTAATTGAGGTCGAGCCACCACCAGAGGTAAGCGCTCAATTAAAATGTCTGTAGATGTGAATAAAAACAATTATCCATAACCCATAGAACATCGAAATGGTTCAAGGACTGACCCTATTGTAATTGTAACTCTCCATAAAATTTTCAATTCATCCCACATTTTCCTGTACTTAATTTTGACCAAATTTTGTATTAAACCACAAGTTGAGATAAAATAAAAAATATACCGCAAAAAGGTTACAAAACACTGTATAGGAAAATAATATTTATTAAACAGCAATTGAACTTATGGATGAGGTCAAAACGTTTTTCTATTGAGTTTGTTTTTGGTAAAATTTTTGAAATTTACCATTTTCTATAATAATTTTAAATAAATAGAAATAATTGAAAGATTAATTGGTTTAAATAAACAGAGCATAACCACAGTAGGATAAATTGAGTACATAAACTTTTGGTTTTTGTAAGAATTACAGATTGTGAATAAACGGACAACAGATAAATAATTTTAATAGATAATAAATCAAAGCAATTGTCATAATATTAAAACAAAAGAGATACACATTGAAAACAAAAAGAGCATAACTATACAAATTAATAGAAAACCTATTCATAAATTCCACACCTCTAAAGAGGTAACAATCAGCATTTAGGTGGTCTTCTAAAAGTGATTTCAAAAACATGTAATTTATAATCGAAATAATAAAAAAATACAAAAATTCATTCACTTTCACTCTGTTTGCTTTTTTTTTATGTAGTTTGACATGTGATAACCATAAATTTTTCAAAATGGTGTAAAATTTTATTTTTAAAGGATGCCATAAAAAAATAAAAATTTAACTTTTATTTTCTTCATTTTTATAATTATTACTAATTTGTATATATACAAGTATAACATGACAGGTTTCTTGTTTTTTTTTTTTTGCTTTTTTGTTTAACTTTGTTAATTTTAGCTTTCTATACAGTTATTATTTAACTAAAAAACAAAATCATTTAATTAGTTAGCCGCAGTATGATTATTGCATTTAAATAGTTTTTCTTTCGTTTTAAGTTTTTTTTTTGTAGTTTCTTTTAAATCACTTTTCATCTATGACAGTTGTTGTAACTGAAGGTACAAATTGGTGTACAAATAAATTAATTTTTGTTGTCATTAAAATTGAAATAGTAGATCTGTAGCGAGAAAAAACTACATCCTATTTGTTAATGGAATTTGTACTGCAAATAATTAAAGGAAGTAAATAGATATTGTGGCAATGGTAGTTGGTCGTGATTAGTACCTGACTACTTTAAGCCCAAAAAAACAATATAGTTCACGATTATTTTTTCAAAATTTAGAAACTGATTCGGAAACTTAGAACAATTGCACGTCGCTCTTCCAGATAATTCAAAATACATGAAATTTTTAGTCTGTAGAACATTATGATCACTAATGTACTGATAATTACTTACTATTATTTTTTCATTCAAAATAATTCAATGTTAGAGGGGCTAGGCTACATGTGCTTTCCTTCGTGAAATAAATCACGTCTTTATCAATCCAAAAAGACTTCATTTTTTCTCTTCAACAATAATTTTTACAAATATAACAACAAAAGAATAAATAAATTAAGAGTAACGGCTGATCTTTGACATTCGGTGGATCTTTGCAATTCAATTTCATTATGAATTGTTTTCCATCATTTCAATTTATACTTGGTATAGGTATCATATTTTAATTTAATTTATAGAATATGCTGTAGGCTCTAGGTGAAATATTAATAAAATTAAATAAATATTAAAACTCTAGGTATGTTTCACAATTTTTATTAAATATCTTAATCGATTTCGGTTATTTCGCCATCGTCAGTCTTTCGGTTATTACACCATCATCTCAGTCTTCTTTTGATGATGTTATAACCGAAATCGATTAAGATACGTAATAAAAATTGTGAAACATACCTAAAGTTTTAATATTTATTTAATTTCACTATATTTTATTTTTTTATTGATTTAGCTTAGACAACAACCGCATACATAATAATTTATTTAAATTTATTTCTGGCGATGGGTGAGTAGCGGCAGATTGAATAATTAAATTTTTTTTAAAATATTAAAATATGTTAAAATTACTTGAAATTTCTAATTGAAAATAATAATTTGAAAACATACTTAAATTCGCCACGTCTCCTTTTATCCATCATTTAAAAGAATAATAATTGTATAATAATCGGTTTTGAAACAGTTCAAATATTTGTACCGTACTTTTACAAAATTTAAAAATGAAATATATATGATTTACCAAGCAATTAAGAATAAAATGAAAATATAAATTTACTAAATAATTAAGCGTAAAGGGAAGACAATACAAATAGAATTGATTTAATTTTTTGTACAGGCATTATCTTAGATATTCAAAAATAACTAAATTACATCAAAATGAATAATGTAAATAAATAATATTTTAAAAACAATTTATAGGATTAGAACTGCCTTTGAAAATATCAGGTAAGCAATTTTAGTGAGAAATTTTTTGTACAAACATACAAATTAATAACTGCACTCGTATTTTTCAAATCTCATACCAAACATACCAAATCAAAATCGAATTTTGCCTACAACTACAAATATTGTATTCCTACAAAAAAAAGTTTTAATTTTTAATCAGATTCTACCCCACTTACAAAATCAAAATCAGACCAGAAGAGGTGTATATAGATATTCTGGGACTATTTGACTAAAATGCCAATACCTACACAGTTTTAACAAATACATAACGCTCATCATAAATCTATAGTATTCGAGAAAATTTATCGATAAACTTACAAACTCTTGGATCTTTAGTATGTTACCACCCCAAGTAGATTCACAACATTTTTTTCAGAATTAAAAATATTTTATTATGTATTTCAAAGAATCCAACGATTTAATGCTTCAAACAAAAAATGTATACAAATTGATTCAATGAGACCTAGATTGAATCACAAGTTGCTACAACTCCGTTTTGAGAAACAACTTATATAGTTCTGAAATTCATACCAATTCACAAATAGACAATAAATTCAAGTATTACATGCATTATATTAATATCATTATCGACTCTTAAATTTATACCTAGGTATATAATATTTCAGCAAACTTCTTCAACTAAAATATTTTGCAATAAAATAAAATTTAAATTGTTCCACTTTATTGATTTATATTATTTTATTATTATTTTTATTTCATGACTTCTACTCAGCTGTAAATTTAAACCGTAAAATTACGTATGCATATCGTTGAAACCAATAAATGAATTTTAAATTTGCTTGTTTTCATATCTTTTTTTATTATTTTTTTGTAGTTTTTGTTTAAATTCGCATTATCTATCTCTTTCATACTTTTTTGATTTTCTTTATAATTTTATTCATCTTCACACTTGATCACATTTCAAAGTTATTGACACTATTAGATAATAAAATTTAAAAACTAGATATTATCGCATAACTATAAATATTTAATAATAATAGAAAGGAAAAAAGAGTGAAAGAGAAAGAAAATTGAAATTGAATATATCAAAGCAATTCATATAATTTTTAGTTAGCATCAGGTAACAAAATTAAAAGCAAAAAAAGTATATTCTAAAGAAAGAATAATATTGAAGAGTATATTATAAGTTGAATTAATAAGAAGTTGTAATTAACAAAAGGATTTTCGTCTTTAAAATATTAGAATGAAATATAAATTATATATTCTAACTATGATCAAACAGAACAGAAGAAAAATAATGGCATCGATGGGATAATTATTATGAAGCTTAGACTTGGCTTTATCCTCCATGTAAAAATTGCTATGAAATTGAGATGTGCATAATTATAAAATGTTCCCTATCCCATTAATATGATACTTCCCGTTCCGGTATACAACCTACCATCTCCAACTTAAAAAATTTGTTTACAAAATTTTTTTGTTATCATTGTAAACAATTAATTCTGTGGTTTTACAACGAAAGATGATAACTGCAATTTTGTCGAATTTGAGTTATGAATGCCATTTTATATAAAATTTTAAGCTCTTTCAAATAAAAAAAAAAAAATTTAATAATATTAAGTAATTTATTACTTCAAAGATGAATATTTCAACTGCCGTTGAAAATATTTCTAACATAAGCATATAACTTCACTTATGCAGTTATGGAGGCAACACTTACCGAAAAGTACAAAACACAAAAAAATTATATGTTAAGATATTTAAATGTATCTTGAAAAATTTTACTGCGTATTATACATTTTTTTTTTTTTGTATAAACTGAATAACTGAAGTTATCATGTTCTTCAGCAATAACTTTTATGTAACAAAAATAAATAAGTTATTTAAAAATTAAAAAAAAGGTAAAAATTTTACGAAAATTAAAAAATTATTGAAATGATTTCAAAGATCATATCTTTTTAAAGATTTTCATTAAAAATATTGCAAATCTTGCAAAAATAACTAGAAAAGTATAGCAAATTCTATACTAAATTTTATTCAATTGCGATTTACAAGAAATGCCAAAAATGCAGTTATCATCTTTCGTTGTAAAACCACAGAATTTGTTATTCAATAAAATATAAATATTTTGAAATGAACCAAATAGGTGAATATTTAAAATAATGTGTTATATTACAACTTAACACTGGTTACTGATGGTGTGGAGAAATATCCACGGAGTTCTCTTTACCATCGCTGATAAACTTGTAAACAACTTTTTCATCACTACTCATACATAAAAATTTATTTCCTAAATTTTTGTTTATAATAATAACGTTAATAAAGAAGTTACATGGTTTTATGTTCTGAGTCGGTTGTTAGCTATCATAAGTCGGCTGTTTAACTAAAATGCTAGAATAATGTTTGAATATGAATGGTTGATGTTGGAACGATGTTTCCATATTTTTATATTTCCCGTTTAATTAATTCGTCATACGTATTGCGAATTAACTACATTCATACCATAATTAAAGAAGTGAATTAATATTTAATAGCGCCATAAAAAAATGTATGTGACAATTGCACATAAGCAATTGCTCCGTCACTGACTAACCCGTAAACAATATTGTCTTATCAGTAATCACACATAACAAAATTATTATAATAAAAAACTCCACATGTCAAAATTATTATTTTAAACATACACAAGTACAAACAATATACACATTCCCCGTTCAAGCACACATTGAGCGACATCAGTAAAAACGTAATAAAAGTTAATAAAATCAGTCACAGTACCATTTTTTGAAGAACATAATATGACCCATCTCACAGTTAAAGTTATACCAATTCTTTAAGAAAAATTTAACCGACTCCAGTATCATTTGATACTAGAAGATAAATTTCATATTTTTCCATTTCATTCAGATGCTCATTATAATACTTGAGAGCAATAATTTTACGTACAAACATTATTTTTGAACACTTATTAAACATTATAAACTGTAAAATAATAATTCAAAGAGTTGCAGAAAATTTAGGTTAAATTTGTAAAAAATAATTGGAAACAAATATTTATTAACAGTTGCATTATACTAGTATAGAATATACAAATGCCTAACAAATTATTGCCAGTTAAAAAAAAGTTTGTATACAATAAATTTTAGTAAAAAATACTATCGACGACATATCAATGTAAAATACATATAATGCATTTTATACACGCTGCATTCAGTAAATACAATTTGGAAAATACCATTCAAGCTAATTAAAATTGGCTAAATTTGACTAAATTGTGAAATTTGAGTTTTTGTATTTTTTATACTTATTTAAACCAAAATGCTTAGTATCAAGTGCAACAATATACGTTTAGAGACTAATCGTCTTAATATATGAATTATATGAATTTTATATGAAATTTATAAAAATAAAAACTGTAAATTGTACCTTATTCGTCTATAATATGTCATTCACATGTTTACATTAGGGAATAGAAAAAAAAAATACTTAACAAGTCACTTTCATTTTAAAAACGTTTAGCAATATGCAGTTAGAACATGCCATCGCACTATAATTGTTGAAGAACATCAATTATAAAAATATAGAAAAAAATCAAAGATCTACGATAGAATCAAGTTCACAGTTTTAATAATATATGATCCGGTTAAGACGAACAACATATAGACAATGCTAGTTGGTTATTTATATTTAAAAATAACATTTCCCAATTTCCCTATTATTATTCTAGTTAAAAATACAAAAATGTTTAGTTATTTTTGTATTATTCTACTCATACAATACAAATTAACAAACCATTTAAAAAAAAAAAAAAAATTTATATAAAAAATTTGACCCCTAGTGCTAAAAACATAAAACAAAAAACAGTCATTGTTATTTTTTTTCATTTATATTTTTTTGTTAATTCATTATTCACCTCTAAAATTACAAAATGATCCTGTTTAATTCCACCATTTTATTTATATCGAATTTAATTTACGTGAATCATAACTGTAATAATATACATAACTATTAACTGTATAATCGTATGTTTACTGTATATTGCATACCAATCAATATTGATTTAATTGGTAAGAAAAACTTGTAACTGTAATTAATAAAATAGATATATGTACAAATACCACAAAAATTTAATGAATAGAAACCAAATATAATTATTTGTACAAATAAAATTAGAAGAAAAAAAAACAGCTGTCACAAATATCGAGGCCATGGACGTTTACTTTAGGTTAAAAATGAATTTCATTTTTAAATTTTTTTTTTTTTTTTCATTATTAGAGTCTTAAATTTAGTTTTAAATTTTATTAATGAATTCGCATTTCATTAACACACCTGAAAAAAATAGACTTTTTTTTTTATTAATATTGTTTTTCATAATGTGAGTTTTTATACTCTACAACTTCTTAAAACTTATTTAAAAAAAAAAAAAAAATTTTTTTTTTGTTTGCATTCGTTTTTGCAAAATTTTGTAAACATTTTGGCAAACAAATATCAAATTTTTTATGGTGAATTGAATTAAAAGGCATAAAATGTAATTAAAAATTACAAATTGGTTTTTTTTTTTTAATTATGAGTTTTTTTTTAATAAATTGATTTAGTAAATTATTGTTTATGACAACAAAAAAAATCATGTTGATGATTGCAAATCCGTGATTAAATTTAAAAAAAAATTTGTTTTCAATATTTCCTGTAACTAGGATACTTTTTACGTAGTTTAGATGCAGTTGATTTGATCTAGAGAACAGGTGAATAAAAAATAACAGTATTTTTAGGTATTGAATACACTGTCAGATTTATGCAGCAAGAATATCTGGCGTTAATTAGTAGATGAAAGCTTACTATATTTTTTATGAACAATATATTCAGTGGGGTTAGTAAAACAGCATGCTGCTAGTTAAAAATAAAAAAAAAAACTAGGAACATGTTGTTAAAGAAAAATAGAAATTGTAAATATAGTTATAAGACACTGTTATTAATTGTACAATTAATAAATTAATACTTTCAAAACTCGGTTAAGTTAAAATAATGTAGTAGGTTAAATAAAAATAAAATTGTTAACAAAATTATTACGCAATCTACTTTTTACAATTTTAACACAGTAATAAATTAAATTATAATAAATTAGTATAATGCAACTGTTAATTTGTAGAAAGAGTTTAACAGTGGCATTGCACTAGTTATAACAGAAAAAAGGTTATTATACTATTATACCATTGAACAAAAAATTACATACTTCAATTTAACAGTAATTTTTCCTCATCTTTTAATTATGTAATATGTCTCAGATATTATTAATTTGATTAATAATTTAAAACACCAACAAAACTGTAAAGTACAATGTCGTCATAATGTAATAATATATCTCACTACATTCTCATATTCTACCAATTCCTTCATTTATATTCTATAATTATAATTGACAAGCATTTAAGGACCTGCGCATGTAGACACATTTTCATTTTATTTCGCTTCTCTTTAATGACAAAATTTTTTATTTTTAGTAATTTTATCAACGAATCAGTATATGAAGGAAGTTTATTTATGTGTCCAAAATAAACTTACTAAGCACAAAACTTTTTGTTAAACACGAATGGTTTCTGCTAGATCGTGATAAGTCTATGCCAGTACTTAAATTACTGTTTTTTTTTTAAACTTTAAACTTGAATTATAATTACTCAACAGGGGCCCCTAGTTAGGTTATATAATTAGCTAACTGTTTTTTCATTATTAATGTTGCTGTTATATAACTGTGTTAGTTAGTAGTATTCTTTACAACATATTTTTATAACGTATATGAGTACGAATATATGAATATGTATATTGTATAAAAATGTTGGTTTGTACGAATATAAATGTGTAATATTTGGTAAGGCTTCAGACAGCAAAACTAGTGTATATAACATACATATATTAAAATAAAATTTTTTAGAACATTATAATTTTAGCATCATTTTGATATTTACTATGTGGTACTTTAACTCAATGAGCAAATCAAATTAATTATTGATTTACAAATTTTTTTCTCCACTCAATTATTTGTGAAGTACACTGTTGTTTTATACACCAGAGATAGAGAGGGGTCTTACAGGCTATATATACTTGTTTTCATTCAAACTCAACATTTTTTCAAACAAATTAAACAATTTTTCATTCAAATTCAACATTTTGTCGAACAATTTGTTTGAAGAAATGTTGAATTTGAATGAAAAAAATATTATATTAGATTTATCAAGTATCTTATATGTTATTTCAAAAATATTTTAACATTTTATTTCACTTTATTTTCAAAATTTTTTCCGTTTTTTGAATTAATGAATAAAATGAAGTACGTATAAAATTCGGTTTTTAGTTGTTTTTTGCATTAAAATTTGCATTTTTTGTTAAATTTCAACAATTTGCATGTTTGTAGTAGTGTGCCAAACAATACTATTGAATTATAACAAACTATTTACAATAAATGTTTTACAAACAGTTTTAAATTTTTAAAAACAAAGTTATTGAAGGTCTTGATATGACAAGAATTATTAAAGTACGATGATATGAACATGCCAACCATCAGCGAGTAGATCCTAAGAGATGTCTGCGAGCATCATCGAAGAGTATTTTGCAACATTACATTAAAAGTCAGTTTCATACACTAGTGAAATTCATCAGCACAGATATTGTTGTGTTGGACTACCTAGTTTAGTTTTGATTAGTTTCAAATAAATCAATATGTGAGTTGTAAGAACTAAACAAAATTCCCACTATTAGTGAAACCTATTTATTGAAAAATTATAGTATGAAAACTATATATATGACCATATGTATGCATTTATTTTTTTTAAAATTAATAAATAATTAATGACTTGTAATTATTTATTATTAATAATATTTAATTATATTATTATTATTCAATATTTATAGGTTCTAAATTTCATTTTTGATTGAATTGATTTACTTAAATATTGTTTTCAAACTCTTTTCATTAACTTTCAATTTTTTTCATATAGATTTCGAAGTGGAAAATAATTTTATAGTATTAATATTTCCACTTATTTCATACCCCATTTGTAGAAAATTAAATTTTTATCAATTTTTGTTTATGGCTAGGTCTAATATTTTGGTTATAAGTTATAATAGGCTTTTTATATTAAAAATTTGTTTTTTTTCTAAATTAGTAGTAGTACCCATATTAGCCAAAAAATGTATTTCATACACTGATACAAGATATTCTCTATCATTCTTCTTCTTTGTAATTTTATTTCAATAATTCCCTGAATTATCTTAAAGCTAAGAATTATTATTATGACAATAATTAATGTTACACAATATTACCACTAAATTTATATTTATACATATAAAATACATATTTTACAAACTGTAATCAACACCATTAACAAAAACAAAAACTTCAAAAGAATAGGCATTTACTAGGTTGACATTCAAATCGTGGACATTTAATTTCTCAGTCATCAAATTTAATTTCTAAACCTATTATATACACCATGTTATAACTCGGGGCTATATTAATATATTTATAACAACAATTATTACAATCTATATATATAGACAGATACTGTTAGGAGAGTAATTACCTTTCGTTATAATATCATTAATCAATTTGTGATTTCCTAAGGAAATTAAAATTAAATATTTTTTTAGTAAACATAAACAAACAAACAAAAAATAAATATTTCAAATATTTTAATTATACCTTAGAGGTAATTTTTCTCTAAACATTCATTGCAGTGATTAATTTTGTTAAGTTTATTTTTTTTTTTTTTTTCAAAGTTTTAAATCAATAAATTGAAATATTTAAATAGAAATCTTCATATAATTAAAAACAAATTATTGATTTGTGGAAAATAATAGAAATTTGTCTATATTAATTTAAATTTAAATAAATTTAAAATGATTTAGATGAATGTTGAAGTATAGGTTGATTTTAAAAGCATTTAATTTAAAAAAAATTTTGGACATTCATTATATTTTTTTTTTGAATTTTATATTTAATTAGTTACTTTATTTAAGTCTAAAAAAACAATTTTTATTTAAAATATGCATTTGGAGAGAAAAAAAAATTATTTTTTATTTGATTTTTTTTTTTTTTAAGTCTAGACCAACTTAAATTTTAATAAATAACGTTTTATTATAAGAAATATTTTATTATAAGTTATTATAAGTTATTTATTTATTTATTAAGTGCAATGTAAAGAAAAAGCTTGGTCTTATAATAAAGTATCAATTATTAATTAATTTAAATTATATATTTATAAAAGAATGAAATATTATAAAATGAGCACATCACAATTTTAAACATGTACACCCCAAACAAAAAATACCAAATTAAAATTTAATTAATATTAATTTAAAATTATAATGTTGAAAAACAATTAGATAAGAAATTGAAGATTATCCCTCACAAACAAAAAAAATTATTGAAGCTTAAAATAAGCTTGCATTGACAAATAAACCATTGATTTAACACATTGGCTACTGTGATCATCATTTTTATACACAAATTTTCCTCATTTTCATCATTTATACACAAATAATTTGAGTTATGTTTGTTGAATTGGAAAAACCAAACTCAAAATACAAGTATAGGCATAATGAGTTGATTTTAACATTTTGAAAGGAAAATTAAATAATAAACAAATTTGTATCAATAACATGGCATTTAAAACGGGACACATAGTTATGGTGAGAAGAAAAAAATCTTCACTGAAGAGAAACAAAATAAATGAGTAGCAGAACATAATGAATTTTTCTCTGGCTTAAAAGTCATATTATTTTAATTTCTAAATGCTTACTTGCTTAAACTATCTGAGTAATTAATTAAAAAAATCAATAAATGAATTTGAAAAATATGCCTAAATAAATTTGCTAACGTACTTACCCACGTAACAATTTAATTGCTAACACTAATATAAAAAATCTTATAGCAGTATTAGTGTTAATTTTAGTGCTCCGCAATTGTTGCGAAACGTTATAAATACGTTATAGCACTAAATTGGAGTGGAAAATGGAAACCTATAAGGCACCGGAGCAATATTGTTGCTGTAATATTGTTATAGGATTAGTATACATAATATGTATTAGTGTATATATTTTTATATTGAAATGATAGTCTTTTGAAATAATTTATGTTATGCGAGAATGAGATACATATATTTTTTATTTTAAAATAATAATTTTATGGAGTTTATATTTATTTTATTACGCACTTTTAGACTTATAACAACATTGCTGTAGCACTTGCTTAAAATCCCATTATAACAAGTCCCGCAATTGCTATAATAACATCCTTATAGCAATATTAATCACATTATTCCCATAAAGACATCATTATAACAACTTTAGTGATTATCGGGAGTCATATAGAATTCTTATAGCACTAATTTTGTTTTTATAACAATAAAATGTTACGTGGGTATTTTAACATCCAGTGTGATTGCAAAAATTGCCGAATATAACGATTAAATACGAAACACAAATATAAAATTAATGAATATTACCGTCAACAAATTTAAGATTTTTTAGAAATATTTATATAATATAAAATAAAATAATATGATTTAAATCAATTTTAAATTTTTATAGTTTTCAGTTTTTTTTTATATAATTATGTTTAGTTTTAGATGTGCATTGTTTCCTTCTTAGTTAAAATATATATTATAATTGTACTGAATTTTACATGCATTTAATTTTGATTTTAAAAAACTCTATACGAGCTTTATTGTCTTTAAATAAAAATAAATCGATATGAAAAGCCGAATCACAAAATTATACTCAATATTATAATTGTAAGAGCAAAAACGAAATAAGGAAGAATGAAATGATTTGAAAAGAATATAAAAATGTATTATAGTTAATACAATAAATACAGATTTAGTAAATTTGAATGTGATTTTAGTAAATTTGACTGTGAAACTTTATTTATGCTCTTAAAAGACTAAAATACATTATATCAATTATCTAATGTTGTTAATATTGATCATGTAAATAATAACAAGATTACCTACTTTCAGATTTGTAAATAACTATAATATTTCACTTAATAATATTAGATACATAACCTCACCATACTAGATTAATAGATATGCCAGTATTAGTATTGGCTGTACGAAGTCGACGACAGCTGAAATCGATAGATGGATGCACAAAATACAGCAGACTGGATGAAAGTTATAAATGATATTAAAACTCAACCATAGGCGTAGAATAGCAAAGGATGATGATGATGATGATGATGATAATAATATTTCTCATACACTGTTGTATTAACCAAATTTTAAATTTTCATAAACAACTTAGATGTTATTTATTTAGGAAAATAATTAATTTTGTTTCTATTTTTCGGTTACATTATTATTATATTATCATTATTATTATTATTATTATTTATACATAGCATTATTCATAATTTTTTAACAATTCTAAATTTTTTCGAGCTTACACTATTGTATTTACACCTATGACTATTGTTAATTATTCCGGTCTATCGTGGTTGTCAGTAGACAGAAATCTAATAACTGATGTAAAAATTTTCAGAAAGTGAATCGTGAACTGATACTGATAAATTTTCTGACAAAAATTTGTTCTTGTGAATTTTGATAGTTTGACATTTCAAAAATAAGCTGATTCATTGAATGAAAGCTTAAATTAATTTTTTTGTTTAGTTTTGTGAAGTAAAATATAAAATAAGTGTAAATTTATATTAAATAAAATATAAAAGACAAAAATATAAGTGAAATAAAATAAGTTTGAAGACTTTTTTTTTCGGTAAACAAAAGGGCGTTTTGTGAAATAAAATATCAATCAAATGTAAATAAAATTTAATAAAAATGGCCTACATTTCGAAAGGGAAGAGGACGATTTAAACTTGGCCTGCAGATTTATCTGAAGGATCCACTGTCAAAATATATGCAAATCAAATCATTAACGTAAATCAAATTTAAAAGAATTTAATTAAATATTGTGGTTAAATCAAACTAGTTTTATTTACTACATTAAAAACCTATTTATAAAAAATATAAAATTAATTCATATAAAAACAAAAAAAAAAAACAAAAATTAATTTACTTCTTTTTTATTTTTACTTAAAGTTTTTTTTATACTTAAATTAATTTTTTTTGACAATTTCAATATTATGTCTATACGAATTTTTATGTAAATTTATTTTTATCACTTACAAATTTTAACTGATACAGAATATAAAAAATATCAGAAAATACGACAAATTTTAAGCTCCAGGATACCAATTTATCAGTGACGTTTAATAAAATTCACAATCGATCAGTGAAACTGATAGTTCTGACAACCACGATAGGACGTATCAGAATTTCTGAAACTAGTCATAAATACTGATAAATAATACCGATAACTGACAACCACGATTGGCCAGATTATTTAGGCTAGCTGACTAACTTATTATTTAAAGAAAAAATGCGACAAAAAAATTTTATGAAAAAAAAATGTGCGGGTGTCAGTAGTAATGTCATTGAACTGTGCTCAATAGAGTATATATATATAATTTTCACTGCCTTGCTAATCATGAATTACTTTTAAATTAAATTCAGAAGCAATGACTGGCTAACAAAATGTATACACCAAAACATACCAATAATTACCGAAAATATTGTACGGAAATATGACGTCAAGAAATTACAAAATTGAAACGAAATTAATAGTTTGAAGAAGCCTGGGCATGTGTCAATATTTGTTAATGCAAATAGTAATGACTGGGGTAACAAAGTTCATACACCAAAACATACCGAAAATTACCGAAAAGGTTGTACGAAAATAGGACGTCAAGAAATTACAAAATTGAAACAAAATTAATAGTTTGGAAGAAGCATGGACCAAAATTTTTTAATATAAGAAAAAAAGAAAGAAAAAAGAATAAAAGTAAAAAAAAGAATAAAAATAGAAAAAGAAGAAAAAGAAGAAAAAGAAGAAATATAAGAAAAAAGAAGTGAAACAAGAAGAATAAAAAAGAAAGAAGAAGAAAAAGAAGATGAAAGAAGGAAAACAAAATGAAGAAAAAATAGTAAAGAAATAGTAAAAGAAGACGTAGAAGAATAGGAGAAGAAGAAGGAGAAGAACAACAAAAAAATATATTCTTTTCTGACTGATACATATCCCATAGACCTACAATCAAAAGATGATACGATACGATACACATACAATGCGAATTAAAAATTTGTAAAGGTAAGAAAGAGCAGAGAAACATTCTAAAACGTAGAATAATATATAAAGTACATTTTGTAAAGAAAATAAAAATTGACAGCGTTTCATTAAGTAAAACGTTCTTTGTACTTCATTACTAGTTGACAGAAGAAGCTCTATTTCCAGTTGTGTAGAAGTGATAAGCGATATTTGTATATAAATATGATTTAATTATTTTTATCCCCCCCCCCTCCTTTTTTTGTTTTACTTTTATTATGTGCCTTGAATATACAAACTTAAAACTATCTTAGCCTACAAAAAGTTTAAGAAAACTGGCTTTAATAAAGCTAGCTACATTTAAATTAATTTTAAATTTTTATGTTAATTCTAATAGCTTATTAATATGTGTTTTATTCATTCATAATGTTTATTGTATGCATGCATACTACTTTCTTATATAATATATTGTAAATATAAGGCTTAAATGATCAATATTATATCTTGCTATTTTAAATAAAAACCTAGATATACCTATAGCTAATCTAACTTAACCTAATAATTAACCCTATCTAAACCCACTTAACCTAATTCTTAAACCTGGAAGGGACATGTTAAATACTTATTATTAATTGAATGTGCTTTCTATCCACATATAAAATTCATATTTTTAGTTTACGCATATATGATTGCAACATTTCCAATAAAATTGTCAAAATATCAAAAGATTATAATATGTACCTATATATAAGTTTTTTATGTTATTTTTGTTATTTTTGATTATCTTTCATGTACATAACATTTCCAGTAAATGATGTAAAAAATACCTTTTCGTAGATTACATAATTGGGTACCTATTTAAAAATTGTATCACGATATCTTATACATTTTTGGAAAACTTTAATGGTAAACAGCAGTTTTTTGGTCAATACTTATGCTGTGTGTATATTGCTTTAGCACTCAGTTATCAAGGCCGAGTTATCAAAAATCATTATTTAATTTATTTTTATCAAAAATTTATCTTTTAATCGCTCTCATCTATACTGTGAAAAGTTCAAGCACATTTTATTATATCTTTATTACAGATATATATACATATCAGAGCTTGTAGAGAACGATTATGGTTTTAATATAGCCAAATTATATCAATCTATTTTTTTTTTATTTTTTTGTACTTATTTGGATTACTGAAACCAATCAGTTTGTTAACCTTAGTAAATACAATTTTTTACTCTTTTTTTTTAATTAATAATTATAAGCTTCAGGTTCACAATTAATCCAACATATTTTTCTTATTTTAATAGATTTATTTATAAATATTTAATTAAATTACATTTATTTCTTAAAAACCTGTGAAAATGATTCTTAAAGGAGTTTTTGCGAAATTCTTATAAATATTTAGAACTTAATATTTATATAGCTACATTTTCAGATTTTTTTTTTAATAAATTTAAATATACCATAAAATATATTCATTCCATTCTTGTTCGAAAAAATAAAATGAAAACAAAACAAAAAAACAAATTAAATAAACAAATATCCAAAATAATTTTAATTTTCCAATTTTTTTGTAAATTTTCCAAAAAATTTAACAAAGTCGAAAAAAAACAACAAAATAAATCTTTTTTTTTCTCTCTCTCTCTCTCTATCTCTATCTCTCTACCTTTACCTTTTACACACTCCGCCACATTTAACCTTTATTCCATTTAAATAAATTTTCAATAATCCGTATTTATTTTCAATTTAGAATATAACTGACAACACTAATTTATATGAACCTTTTATAGATCGACCAACGAACAACCGACCAACCAAATGATTCAAAACAGCAACAAAAAAAAAAACGAAACGAATGTTCGTTGACCAAAAAAAAAAAAAATAATAATAATAACAAGAGAAAAAAAGAAAATCCAATCCACCAAAGCAATAAAATATCAAGTCAAAACCTAAGCAATTCAAACATATTCAGAAAAACTTCAAATTCAACATTTATGTATATAATAATATGTATGTACATATGTACATAGGTATGAGTTGTATATATATTTTTATAATGGTTATTATAAAAGAGTTAAATTCAACAAACAAATAAAAAAAAAAAACTCAATTCTACCAACATTCATTCATCAACTTGGATACAAATAATATGTACATAATATCTATATAGATAATAATAGCATAGGTACATCGACCTTGGGATTAAAATTCAACCAAAATTGTCCAAAATTATCCAACATGATCCCATTAAATTTATTATGTTGTTGTTATTATTGTTTTTTTATTCAAAGTATTTGGTTATTTGGACATTTTATTTTTTGTGTTTTTAAATACCAAAATGCTCCCACATTAACTTTGAATAATAATAATAAATAAATAAAAAAAACAACAACAATAACAACATTGTTTTTGTTTTTCTGATAGGTCCGATTCGATGATATTATTTTTTTTTTTAATTTTGTGTTTTTAATGTAAATTTTCATACTGTCATTTAAAATCGGAGCTCTATACGTAAACATACCATCATCAGCAAAATATCAGATAATATAAAAGAGGGATCAAACTAATCGTATTCAAAATAATTTATAGGAATAGACTTTTGTTATGTTCTATTTAACAAATCACCAACAACAACAACAACAACAACTACTACAAGAATAATAATAATAAAAAAAAAATTAAGGCTTTATAATAACCCAAATACATGTAATTATAGATTTTATTTAATTTTATTTAAAAAAAAAAAAAAACTACTTTTTTTTTGGAAAGGGTTTAACTAAATTTACCATAGTTTTAAGTTAGATTTATTTTTAATATTATTTAATTAGGTTTTAGGTTATAACTTGTTGTAGCTATATAGTTTTTTTATTATTTCGAATTAAAAAAAAAAAAGTTTTTGTTTTACTTGTTACGTCTTTTTTAAAGAATTTATTTATTCTATACTCGTTGATAGGTAGGTAGGTAGCTATGGCTCATTCATTCATACACCTGTATTCAATTATTATCATCAAGTTATAAAATATTTGTTGTGAATTTTTAATGTGTTAATTTAGGAGCTTAAATTTTCTGGTGATGGGGTCATTTTATATTATTAAGTGTAGAATTACTCATTATTTTAATTAGAATAACTACGTTGGATTTTTTTTTTTTTTTTTTTTTTGTTTAGAAACGGATGTGATAATTTTATTTAATGATTTTTGATGACTTGGATAATAAATTTATTTTATAATTTCTCTCAATTTAAGCTTTAATTATTTTTTGTTTTCTTAATAATTGTATTTATCGGGTAACGATTTCTTATAAATTTAGATTATTATATAAGAAAATATTTTCAAAGTTTATAGATTGTTTTTAATATGTAAGAATAATAACAATTGCAATTAGTTATAAAAATTTATTATTGTAAACCGATCGACATTTAAATTTTTTGTATTTTTTCAATTTATTTTGTATTTTTTGCGGGGTACAATTACTTGACAAGTGGGCAATATTCAATTTTGCTTAATTTATTTTTATTGTTTTATTTCTCGTAAATCTTTAAAAAATAATTTTATTAATAAATCAAGTATTTTTCATGCATGGAACCAAAAATATCATAGAACAACGCAATGTAGAAGAATGTTGATTTTATTTTATCATAAAACAAAAAATGTTAAAGTAATGAACTAAGCGTGTTTTCACAGAATTTAATCAGCTTTTTAAGAGGGGAAGGAGCCGTTATTTTAAAATTAAATAAAAATTTTATTAACAAAATCGAGGGTGGTCTATCGATTGCTGATATTTTCAACTTCAAATCGAAAATCGGTTTTTTCAGGCCAAAAATCGTCGAAATTGGCCGAAATCGAAATTTTCAAATGGGAAGGGGTACTTCTTTATGCACTTTTGTAAAATAGTTTTTTTTTTTTTTTTTTTTAACTTTGTAAGAACCCAAAACAGATAAAAAATGTGATAAGATGAAAAATAAATTTATTTATAAAAATGCTTATGATTCATTTTAGTTTACCGTTTTTTGTTTTATTTTTATAAATTTTATAGAGAAATACTGAGATAACAAAAAAAATAATTTAACATCATTTAACATTGTTTCTTTTTTTCATAGAATCAAAATTTGGAAAAAAAAATGATGCCTTCCCATCTTGATTTCGGCCAATTTCGGCGAATTTTGAGATTAAAAAACCTTGATTTAGTTAATATTTTTTTTTTAATTTTTAAACTTTCCCCCTCTTAAAAAGCTGATAGACATGCTCTGGAACACCCGGTATAACTAGTTAGAAAATTAATATACAGAAACAGAACAGAATACAGTTCAAGAGTAATATTAACTTACTCAAATTATCACTACTGATCAAACTGACATTTTTATTTCCCCGATCCTCAACTAATTCAAGCTAAACAACAACATATGTATACGCATTAAAATAGAATATATATAGAGAAATATTTATTTTATTCTTTTCTAATTGCGAGTATTATAGAATTTCGACATACCTACAGAGGCAGTTGTGCTTCAAATAATCCATATTCAGTTTTAAATCATCATTATTATCCTAAAGTAGTTAATTAATCTGTAAACTGTTCTGGTTTACTTAGATTCGTTTGCAAGTGATGTATGATAGGTATCGAGTAATCGATATAATCGATATTTTACTTACTTATATCGATTTTCAAACTTCATTTTTTTTAGTGATATTTTAGTACATCGACATTATTTGACTGTATCGATATTTTAATATAGGAAATTTCTTTTGCTCTTTAAACAAATTTTGACACTTTGACAGCAAAATAAATGTACATTGTGTTGTAGTTTGTATTGTACTGTACATTTACGCCATGTGTTGTTAATTTTTAAACCGTTTCAAATTTAAGGTTGTAGTACATAGGTACTGAAAACTAATATACAAACGTAGCAAGCAAGTAGGCAAATTTTAAATCATTCGTTTCGTATGTTTTAAATTTCAAATTATTGCCTTGGCTAAAATAAAGTTAGATTGGTAAAAGTTCAAAAGTGACTTAATACATATTTTCTAACATTTATGATAAAAAGTAATAAAATTAATTTTAAAATTTAAGTTAGTTAAGTTGGTTGGTTTTATTTCACACTATTGGCTTTTTCAGAGAATCACAATTCGATATCTCAATCTCCAACTCAAAATCTATAGAATTTTTATTTTCCCCGACTTAAGCCGATATATCGATATTTTTGGATCCAATTTTTGTATATATCGTTATTTTTTATTTTAATACGTATCGATCGATATATCGATTTGTTTTTTGTATATTGGATATCACTAGTTTGCGCCACTAATAGAAGAACGTCTAATAGAAGAGATAAATTGCGAGACCATTATACCAATTATAGTCTATAAAGAAAGCTTTTTTTTATGTAAATATAGAATGTTTCGTTCACATTTTTGTAATTAGGATATAAATAAAATTGTCTAAACAACTATTTCAATGTTGTACAAGATTCTGTTGTTTGAGTAATATTCATTATTTTTCCTTAACCACTTCTGAGATATTTCTAGATTTTTGTAACTTTATTTACATACTTTGTGGTCGCTACAACCCTTGGACTTGGAAGTTCTAGTTTTAACTCAATATTGTGCTTTATTGTATTCGATTTCGAGTTAATTTTTTAGCTGCACAGCTCTTTTTTTATATTATATTAACCGTATTACCATCGAGGATATATTGAAATTTACCGATTTGGTCCCAAAGGTTTAAATAAGAAAATTTTGTTAGATGAAGCATTTTTTTACATTCGCTTTGTGTCAATTTATATCTTATACTACATTTAATCAAATCAAGCTTAAAAAAATTATATATGTTCTACGTTTTCTACTTTAAAAATTCTTACAATCTACATTTGACCATGTAGTATATTATACCATATATGAATATTAATTGACCATGTATATTTACATTATATTAAATAAATAAAATAATATCAATTTACGTCGGATATTTCCATTGTTTATTTTCAGAACGTAAACATATATATGACACAAAATTGATGTTTAAACTAAAATAATTTTATGAAATCATTCCCAAATTAAATAATTTTGAAGTTAAAGGAATTCATGTTAAAAAAAGACTTTTTTGTTAACTCAACATTTGTGAATATTTTAAAATATTATTTTTTTAAAATATTTAAACACAACATCAAATTAGCTTGAAGATGTTACGGTGTTAATTAAGATATTGATTTAATATAAGCCAGTAAATTAAACTCAAATCAAATTTAAAATAAAACTGATTATCAAGTTGTAAAAGCAATGATTGTTAATTGTGCTCAAGTTCAAAAATTATTTCATCTGCTAAGCTCATTTGCACACTTGTAAATGATCAAAACAAAATTTAATTCCTTACGAAATACTGCTAGCGGCAATATTTTAAATTAAACTTGAAAATTTCAGTTTTTAATCTCATGTAGGTATACATGTTCATCATTAAATCTTGTAAGTATACCCATTGAAAGAAAAAATAAATCAACAGTTAACTGCAACATTTGAAAAAGCCATTATCTTATTATAATGCTTTTAAATTATCGTTAAAAATAAAAATTTAAAATCAAATTTAATTTTTCTAATATAATATAATGTTTGTGCAATCAGAGTAAATCCTTCAAATAAACATGAACTAACTTCAAACAATTATTACAGATGTCTTTCTAAGTACCACAGAGAACAATTATGGAAAATTACAATTCTAGAGCTGTTTTTTTTTTTACTTTCATTTAATTCTTTAAGAATCCGTAAAACGATGAAAAACACATATCGCATTAAAACCATATTGTGATTAACTTTTTATTCGAAATAAAATATTATAGATAACAGTATTTACCAATTTGGGGTGGGAAATTTGATTTTTCATGTAGAATTTCTTATATAATGTTCGTAATGTTGTGCACCCAATGCGACTCAAATTTAGCAGTACTGATAACTGTCAAATCTGTAAGACTCTAGATACACAAAAAGATATGCAAAATACTCTATGTGACTGCCGAAAATGTTCTGACTAAAACTTTAGGCTCTGATTGATAGAAAAGTATATGCTTAACAACGATAGAGAAATCTCAAATTTGACCACGGATTTATCACAGCTACGGGTCTGTTCAAAGAATAGATAGTGGTTCAGCTTGTCTTCAAGGAGGAGTCGCTACAAAAAGGATTATGCTTGCCAGAATACACTAAAAATCTATAAATCATACATACGACCCAACTTGTAATATAATTCACATATATGGACCGGTGCATCATGAACCGCATTAAATTTTCCAGAAAGAGCTCAAAAGTGTGCCATTCGTTTTATCAACAACCTAAATGTAATATCATCCTCACTTGCACCTCTGGAAAATCGTCGTATTGTTGGAACACTTTTCGTATTTTATAGAAATCTCGGTATAAAAAAAAACCCTAATGCGACAACCCCTTAAACACTCCTTAGTCAGTACAAGCTTCAAAACTGGCTCAAACCGCAGTAGCACAAAACTGGATATGGAAATTCGGTTATAGTCAAATTTTCCCTTTTATAAATTAATTTTACCCTCATACAACCTACAAAAGTCCAAAAGTAATATAAAGAAATTTAATTCAAATGTCCCTTACCGATCAAAAGGACATTTTTATTTCTACAATCTTCAATTAGTGCAAGCTGTGCATTCGTGTATAAAGGTATCACTTGAAACCTATTATTTGGCTTAATTTAAAAAAAAAAGTGGTGGTGTAGGGGATTGCTATGTAAATACACATGGGCCAATGCTGAGACGGCCAGCCTCTTTCAAATTAACTAATGAGCTAGTTCATCTCAATGCAACCTTATTGTCTAAAATAGCTTAAAATCATCATATTTTCTCAAAAATATAGATGATTAGTCATACTAGTACCCTTCAACGAATACGATAAATCAATGCATTTTATAAAATAAATATAACATGATATCTTTTAAATCAGCGAAAAAGAGCATAGAAGTTAGAAACATTGATTAAAAAAAAAAAGGGTTAAGAACCGCTGTTCTCAAATAGAAAATTCATATAAAATGAACAAAAAGACTAAAACATCATCATAATGTCATTTTATTGGTCTACCTTCACTGACCATTTCCTTGTAATGCCTACCTTTCTTAAGCTTTTATAATAAAAAAAAAAAAAAAAAAAACATTAACAAATATCCCCTTGGGTCAAAAAATCATAAACGTTACAAGAAACCATTAAACATTTTTTACGCAAAGATGGTAGAGTTCTATTACAGTTGTATCTATCTATTTTTTTTTTTTTATTTGTATTTGTGTTTTTTGCCTAGAATCCTCATTATATTGCTGCCATTCAAGATGTAATTTAAAAGAAAATTATTTTTATTGTTACAAGAATATACGAGTGTAAGAGCACAATTTTTGAACGACAAAGCGTCGATTAAAAAATAATAAAAATAGAAAAAATTAAACAACCTAAGAAACATCTCGTTATTGATGTAAAAATCAGCCCGCCATTAAATTTTTTTATTTATTTTATTTTTTCTTTTGTTTTTGTGGTACACTTTTTTATTACTATTACTGCACTCTCTATAACTGGTCATAAAGCCACGTGCAGTCACAATTTACTCTCTATATTATATATGTAAGTAAAGGCAAAAGAAAAACGTCGTAGAAATTTTCATTATAATGGTATTGTAGTTTATTATATATATATATACATATATTGGTATATTATAGTTGTTATTATTACTATTATTGTAAATTGTCCTGCCTTTATTTTATTTACAATTATTATTACCATTTGCTGGGTAAGAATGTTGCTAGACAACATTTCTTGTATTTTATTTTTTTTTGTTTTTACTGTCTTTTGAAATATTGTCTGATAGTTGTTTGCCTCATTTATTTTTATTATAAAGTTACGTATAGAATGAAAAAAACTATTTTGAAGACAAGATACACAAGATCGCCCACAGTTTAGTTATAATATTTTTATAGGATAAAAATTGTTTAGAAAATTTTTTGAATCCAGATGTAGAAATATAAAACAGAGAGTTTTTTTTCCTATTTTATTTGTTTTCCTTTATTGAATCAACGATCTAGTTCAGTATGTGTATGAGTTGAATTATTATCATTTATCCAGTTTAAATAGACTATAGAATACTTGCATGCAATTCAAAATTCCAAATTTTTGTGTCAGTGTTATTCAATCGGCGGAATCAATTCATAAATGTTTTAGTGATTATTTTTTGTGATGATTATCAAAACCAAAATCTTAAAATAAATTTTTTGGCATACGGTTTGTTCAGAGTTCGGCTTTGAAGGGATAACAAAATAAAACTATCGAATATGACTAATCAAAATTTATTATACCGGCAATTTATTAATAGATTAGCGGGCAGTTGGCATAATGTCAGCAATAGTTTAAAATTTTAAAGTCTTTTTTTGCTTAGATAGCACTTACAACAAATACTCGTCTACGCCATTCAAATCTCTTTACATTAACATTACACAGAACAAATTATGGTAAATATGAACCTATTAATAGAATGTTAATAGTTAGTAATAAATGTAAGAATAGTATATAAATTTTTTAATATCTAAAGATACTTTAAGACGAAAATTATATGAAATTAATTGAATATTTTGTTAACTTGGCCTTTTTAATTAATATTAAAAAAAATAATATTACTATTTTTGTATTTTGAATTTTATTATCTTTGATAACTTTGATACTAAGTAAATTTAATTGAATTTTGATTAATATATAAAATGTAATACTAAATCATAAAACTGTTTGAGCTAAATTGTATAAATAAATATATAAATAAACTGTTAAATGAGCTGTCATTACTTCATTCACTTTTTGACATTTCTGATCAGTACCTTTACTATGGTAAATCATCATTATAATAGGCTCAAATAATTCAAATTTACTTTGAAAACAAGTTATCGATTCGCGCAACTTATAAACAACTTCGTGATTTTTGTGGAGTGCATAATCGTACATCTGAATCAGTCATTCGTCAAAGTATTGATAAATTTCATACCATATACTCTCTAACACCAAGACGTGGAGTGTGAATTGTGTTCAACAACGAAGCTTGATACGTTAACAAACAAAATTGCTGTATATGAAAAGAGACACATCCACAAAAGACCCTACGGACTTCATTACATCAAGTAATTAACACCAACACGTTACAGGAGTGTGTATTGTGTTCAACGATGAAGCTTGATATGCTACAAAACAAAATTGCTGTATATGAAAAGAGACCAATCCATAAAAGACCCTACTGACTTCATTATATCTGGCGAGTTGCACATTTGGTGCGGTTTACACGTTGATGGTACCATCAGACCTTACTTTTTCAAAAATGAGGCCAAAGCTCGCGATACGGTCAACAGACGTCACAACCGCACCATGATCGATGAATTTTTTTTTTAAAATATGGCTGACATTGATCCGTTAATGAAATGTTAATATATTTCGAATAAATAAAAATTAATTAAAATTTAATTTTTTTCATTATTTTTTAAAATTTGATCTTCTATCGGGCTTAAAAAAAGCACGCTATTCTTTGTATTACTATTTATGAAGACTAATGTGAAAGACTGATGATTGTTTCGTGGAAAATAATCGAAAAGTTAGATTAAATTAGATAATTACATGCTATTATTTTAGCTAAATGCTCTTTCATTGCCAAATTGCCGAAATGATTTGAACAAATACCTCTCTTTTAATTATCACTAATTTTACTCTACCAGTAACTGCAATAACTGAAAATTTAAATTTCTTTTACTCACGGACAAAATAAAGTATTTTTTTTTGTTTTTGTTTAATTTATCAAACATAAAAAGCGTATTTATCATAACAAAGCTTGTTGGGAATAACATGTTTTGTTTCCATGAACTAAAAGCAATAATTGCTTACTTCAAACCATTCGAACGGAACAGTAGAGAGTCTTCAAGTGCTTATTTCTACAACGTTGGAATACCCAGGTGGTTCAAAAAAGGTTTTGGAAATTAATTTAATGTAAGAATTGAACATGCTTCCATCTCATGTGTTCCCCTTTAATAGAATCGCTGTTCAGCTTCGTCTCCAAATAACCTAGCAATTCACCGCATTATACTATTTCTGCCTTAATCCTTTTTTCCTTACGTGAACCTACAACATTTTTGTATAAAGTAACCCTTTCCTAGTGTTTTGAAAATGGGGAAAAAAAGCAACTGATCCTAGCTAAATAATTCGTTTATTATAAGTGTAAAATTTGCGTTCAGGTATAAAAACCAATTGTTCATAATTTTAAAGCGGTCTATTCAATCGACAAAGTCTATTAACTACATGATATGCTCCAATTATTCAACTATACTATAATTTTAGCTTTTAAAGCTTTATCATTAAATTGTGTTGTGAATATTTAATCTGTAAACTGAAGAAAGTACGCTACAAATATCTGAACTATATTTCGTAACTGATTTTCGTTATTCGTCTTTTAAAATTGATAGATATTTTAAAGGAGACGTGGCGAAATCAAATATTTTTTTAAATTTTTTTGATTTTCAATTAGAAATTTTTTGGATTTTCAATTACCAATTTTAACTTAAAATTTCAACCCATGTATTTAACGTCATTTTAACATATAAAATTTTTAATGAATTATTACGTATATGAGGTTGTTGTCTAAGATAAATCAATAAAAAAATAAAATATAGTAGGTACCAAAGATAAATTAAAATGATGGAAAACAACAATAGTATAGTATAGTAGTGTTTTGTTTGTAATATTTTAATTTTACATTTCTGTTTAACTTAAAACTAAGAGATATAGACACTAAATTAAGTCTTTGCAGCTAGGAACATTTTAATTTTATTTTATTGAGTATTACTAATTAATCTATGACTAATATATTATGAGTTAAGGAAAAATTTTACCAAAAAAACCTTAATTTGAAAAACAACAGTTCATAATGAAATTGAGTACGATTTGTTATCAAGCTTTCTCGAATTTCGAAAAATGGGTAAATAATAGTATTTCATTAATTCGTAGTGTTTATACCCACCCCTATTTTTAAATAAGTTGTAAACTACGTGCAATGTATAAATGTATTGTATAAGTGTAGCCATTTAAAAGTAGCTTAATATTTAAAAAAATCTGCTATAAAAAAAATTTTTATTTTAAATATAATCAAAATCAAACAATGAGCTTTCTATGTAGTCCAACACCACAATACCTACTAATAAATTCCAGTAGTCTATTGATACTATTCATTTAACTAAATCTGGTATATTCAAACTCATCGATTTCATAATTAATTCAAAATCTAAACTATACTCTACCATTTTCCAATTCCTAACAAAATATAACCAACCACAATTATAATTCCCAAGGCTACGAAAAATTGAAAACCGCTGATCTAAATGTGATATTAAAAACACTAATATAATTTGATATGATCTCTATATAGACACAATAAACAAAAAAAAAACCAAAAACAATTATTGGAATAATTGACTCCATATTGAGTTAAATCAAAATTATCTATACAGAAAATTGTAAAGAAAATAAGATACTTGAACTGGTCGAGCAACTCAACGAACTCGCTTACATCTGTAGTACACCTCACAAAAGTAAAAAAAATTATTTATGGAACAATTATTGTTCTATAAAAAAAAAAAAAACTAAAAATCACTGAATGTGTTTCAATATTGCATAATGAGTTCTGGTTTTTTGTTTTTCCTATTTTCTTTTTCCAAGTCATATTCAATAAAACTGGTACCATTGCCATGCCATTGCTATGTCATAGACTTTAATATCTTTAAAGTGGACTTAAATCTAATATGAAAAATTCTTAATAAAGGTTTAACTGTCAACAAAGTAATTGAAATGAATTGAGTTTAATCAGTTAGTAGTACAAAAAAAAAGTTAAAAAAAAAAACAAAAACAAAAAATTGGAAGAATGTTAAGAATTAATAAGTCTCAGAAGTTGAATATGTATAAATATCATATAAGATCTCTAATTAATGTGGTATTTATTATTATTAAGATTTAGAAATATTTTATTAAAAATATTAAAAAAAAAAAAAATGGAAAATATTTTAAGTAAAAAATGTATGTATGAATTAGTAAAAGTAAGTAGTATAATTTATAAATCATCTATATTAAACCTGATTACAGTTATGGTATTGCAAAAGAAATTTGGTATTAAAAGAAAAATATTTTCAGATCTGGTTAGTTAAAAAACATAGAAAAACTTTTACATTGTAATTAGAATTTTTATTAATAATCACTTAATTTGCACAAGTTGTAATCGATTCTAAGAAAGCAAGGCGTTAATAAAACAAAAACTATGTAAATCATGTCACAGGTCTGGCTTATAGATAATTCAAGTTTTGATAAAAAAATATTTTGAATTAACATTAATTATTTAATTCAATGGGAATTAGACATATTCCATTATCCAAAAAAGCTTGATCCAAATAATTATAGACTTATTTCCCAAAGATTTGCTAACAAAAATTTCAAAATTTTTTGAAAGGTGTATGCAAATTAAAAGTAAAGTAAATTTTCCGCCCTATGCCCCACGGATGGGGTTGCAGGACAATGCTGATGATGATGTATGAAAAAAAGATTAATCGATTTTTTTGTTCGCACTAATTTTTTAGTGAGAATCAATTTGGATTTTTGTTCATTTCCGAATGTTAAAAATACTAACGGTGCCTTACTTGAATTTTGTAGTGAAATTTCTAATAGCTTAAATTTATCTAATGCCTGTGCTGCACTTTTCATTGATATTACTAAATCGTTTGACACAGCATCTCAAGATATATTAATAAACAAACTGTATAGTGCATGTATAGTGCATGGGTTCGTCTTAGACTGTTTTAATTATTATCTCAGAAACAGGGAGCAGCGTATATTACTTAATAACTACTTCAGCTATCTTGTTGACATCGATGTTGGTGTTTCGCAAGGTTCTGTACTTGACCCTATGTTATTTTTAATATTTTTATCGATTCACTCTTCATTCAAGAATTTAAAGGGACAGCTTTTGCTAATGACACCTCATTCTGTTATAGTAATAAAAATTTATTCAATGTTATTTCTGATATTAACTGTGATCTTGATTTGTGAAAGAAATGGTTCTATTACCACTTATTAGTCCTAAAATTAAATACATGCTCTTTAACTTAACAAGAGCTGTTCCAGAAGATTTTAGTTTATATCAGTCTTTTGAATATAGTAAATTTCTGCTTTTTAAACTATGGCTTTTGCTTTATAATGAGAATTTGGATTATGGCTCTAAGTGTTTTAAAATTGAGTAAGTACAATTACATTTAAATATCTAGCAATTAATATAGATCACAAGCTTAACTGTTTATGAACACACTCGTTATTTAAGAAATTATTATTAACAAATCTTTACAACAAATTTATCACCTTAGCTACTATTGTACTAAAAAAGTACTTAAAATGGTGTATTTTGCTATTTTTATTTCAAATTTCAATATGGTTTGCCATATGTTGGGTACTATAATCAAATTTACCCTTTACTTATGTCTCAGATTATTTTTAATAGCCCCACTATCATTTTATGTTATTTTATATAATATTATAGTTTATAACATTGGTGAATTTAGTTTATTATATAGCTATTTTGTACTATTTGCTTTGTCTTTGAAGTGATCTTAAACAATGTTTATTATATATTTTTAAACAAATAAGTTTACTAACTATTCTCTTAAAACAATAATTTAAATTTTATTTTATTTTAGAATTTTGATTGAATTTATATTTGTATATATATATTATATTAAATATTGTATTAGTTATTATTTATACGAGAATAAAGAAAAATAAATGAAAATAGATACTACTAGAAGGAGATCGCAGGCTTTATGTGATTTTGATACCTGGGCGTATGAAACTTGTGCAACATGATTTTTATACGATTTCAATGAGATTTTATTTCTATTTTAATACTTGTGCGTGTGACACTTGTACTATTATTGCTTGTACGATATGATTTTTATGCGATTTCATGGCAAATTTACTGCAACTACTTTGTTGTTTTGGTGCGATTTTGAATCTGATACGCGTGCATAAAAAACTCATGTACACATTAATTATGCGACACTATTTTTATGCTATTTCAATACGATTTTCCTTCAATTTTGACAGTTGTATGATATTCATGCAATTTTAATGCAATTTTAATTAGTTCTTAATGTATGTTTGACATATTATGTATATACAACATTCATGGGACATAATTTTCCTGCGATTTAAACGTGATTTTATTAAATACATTTTTTTGAACTTTTAAAGATAAATATTTCATAACATTTAACTTTGGTCTAACCTATATTATAATTTTTAAGTCAGTTACGATATTACATTTAGCTTTTACAAGTACCGCCAAGTGTATAAACAAGTGTACCAAGTTTGTACCATGTGTACAAACATTTAGTTTTTGCACTTACCGCTAAATTGGAATAGGACAGAATAAGATAAGGTATGAAAAAATATATGAAATAGATTAGCAGGAACACAAGTATAAACATTTGCGTTAAATGTCGGCAAATTGTAAGATTTCACATTTTTTAAACTAAAACTATGAACGAATTTCAGTAATTTGTTATATGCCATTTTGCAATAAACTGTAGTAAAATTTTGTTAGGCGATAATTGATAGCTATCAATTATTGTGACAAAAAGTAAAAGCGATCAGAAATGCTACTGAAAATGTTCCGTATTTTATAAGGTGATAATTTCTAAAATTAGCAACATTAAGCAACATCTAAAAATGTATATTAAAATCCAAGCAAAACACACACACACAAATAATTTTCTGTCAAATATGTGATATTACCTATGATCTAAATAAAATTTTATGATTTAATATAAAAAATAGATGACGCTGCTACACGATAGTAAAAAAGTAAACCATTTTAAAATTTAAAATAAATATCAACAGTGATTTTTACCATTTAAGAAATAATGGACGATGATGTAAGCTGTGATGGTAAATAATTAATATTTAATCAAATAGACTTTTTTAAAATATATTTTTTGATTATTAAATTTAAGTGTTTAAGTGGAGTAAGAATTCAACGCCCCTCTTAATAGATTTAATAAAGAAAATTTTTTCTAGAATAGAGAAAGGAGTCAAAACAGTAGTCTATATTGAAATTGCAAAGGAAATAATTGAGGTAAATAATGTGAGCCTTACATATCAACAAATCGATTCAAAATGGAAAGGCTTAAAGTGAAACCTATAAAAAAATAAAAAAATAAAATAATAAAACTGGGAGTATTTAAAAATATTGGGAATATTTTGATACTTATATACCTTGTAACCGATACTTGTTGGCATAATATTAAGATGGTTTTTGGGCAGATTCAGACGTGGGCCATTTCATATGTACTTATTTTGTCGATTTAATTTAATAAGTATATGACTAACTGATGTTATTATTTTCCACACAGTAGAAATCGATACCCCAAATCTATCAGCAATTAATCTAAAATGTATATGACAACTTGCTTACTTAACACGAACCCAATGTATAAAAAATATACCTCATACATTCCTGGTTTCCTAGATACCACAACGTAATCATCAATTACTTTGGAATATCAATGGCATTTCCGCAATGACTTTGGAATATCAATGGTCCGACCGCAATGATGTTGACAAATTAAATATATGTCGTTACAAAGAATTTCGAAAACCTCTGTATTGACTTTAAAGTGCGATTTAAAAGTGCTATTGGAAAAATTTGGAACAATATTTTCGGCATAATGCTGAATTTTTATTCTTCTCACATCACCACTACTTTCAGATAATATATCATCTTGTAAATAACTTTCATCGATAAAGAAATTAAAAGCTTCTCTAATTACTGTTACAAACTGAAACATTTTGTAAATCTTAACTTTTGTAAATTTCATAATTTAAATTCGATTATTGACAAATGACAATTTGAAGCAACAATAAAATAAAAATGGCAGTTTACTGAAATCGTGTTTTTGTATTAAATCTAAGCGCTCGGAGCTTATCTGTTCATGCTTTGCTCAGAGCGTGCTCATTTGAGTCACAGCGCGTTCAGATCTATGCACTGAACTAAAAAACCGAAAACGCTTATTGTTGTGAAAGAAGAGAAATAAAAAATATTTTGTATGGCAATCACAACAAATTTGTTGTAACTGTCAATTTAACAAAAATTGTCCCTATCACATCAGTGACAAAAACCTTGCAAAATTCTAAAACAGAATTTGTGATTATTTTTTTGTCACTATCATCTTACAAAATGCCACTCTACGGTTATGCTCAAATTCTATTTGCTAAAAGAAATTTGCTAAAATTCGGTCATGGTGTTGATTACATTATTTTAGCAATATAAATATAACAAATATTCATAGTTTGTCATGCATTATATCTCAGTCTGGTGTGAATATATTCTTCCTCATTTCCCCTTTCACTCTAAATTCCATTTGAGTCACCTTCACTAAAACTTATAACTCGACAATTAATCATTCTATACAACTTCAGATTATAAACTTATTTTATACATTTGTTATTTTTAGTCAACGCTATAATAATCAGAAATACCAGAATCAAGCAGATTACAATGGTAATTATAACCAGAATTAATTTCCGAGTGATTGTGTTAATTCCACAAGTGCGTGAAATATCATATAAGTTCAGTTGATTTAGAACAGGTAAAAAAAAAAAATATTTTTTAAATTATTTTTTAATTTTTATAAAAAAAAAATTGTATGCAATAAATTTATTTGAAATAGGTAATAAATATTTATGAGATAATTAGATATTACTAATTTATGAGAAATATGTGATTTCATCCTCATTTTCTGAAATTGATTTATTTGCTGGTTTTTTAATCATCTTGAATTGAATTCATTCATTTATATTTTATAACAAGGTTAAAATATTTTTATTTATTTGTTTTTTATATTTTTTTAACAAAGTTATCTTCTATCTTAAAGAATTTTTTTAATAAATTTTTAAATTAATTAAATCTACCCATTACATTAATAATGAAATAAGTAAAGATAATAAAATATTAGTCAATGTCAGAAAATTATGAAGATATACTTATTGTAATTGTTAATTCAATCCAAGACCAATCTAGTTGTACCAAAACCAATGTTAACTGTAATAATTATTTCCTTTATTTTAATTCTTAAAAATTCTGAAAGTTTTTTTTTTTCTTTAAGTTTTTGTGTAATTAATAAGAAATTTTTGTGTAAATATCACGAATAAATTTTGTTTAATTGTTTAAAAATGAAACTGTCTCATTTTTTGAATTCGACCTTTAATTTTTAAATCGTGATAATAACTAGAAAAATAAGAGTTATATTATTGTGTTTTTTTTTTCTTTTGGATTCGCAACATTTTTGATTTCTTGTAAAAAAGACAAACCTTCAAAATAACTGTTTTTTTTTTTTCAAATTGTACAATGAAAAAATACTCTAGGAAATTTTTGAATTGAAAATCTTTATTAAAGAGAAAATGAGATCAAATTATTTACTCTAAAAAAAATTCTGTTCAAATTAAACAAACATTTCGAAACAAAGTGTTGCCATACATTGTCAATGGTCTTTGGTATAAAATAGTCGAATATTTTCCTTTTAATTTTACTCAATATGCTTATTATACACATAAATAGATAGATAGATTGTGAATTGCGAGAGGGAATCTGTCCCCTATATCACCGCAGTCGCAAATGGGATTCGTGTGATAACCCGTGTTTATTAGTTAGTCGATCAGTCCTTAAAGATGATGTGATCATACTCAGAATATTATTCAATGGTATTCTGGATAGCTCCCATTGCTTATTACACATATACTATCCCTTTTGCTATGTTCACAATGCTTATATTCTTAGAGATGATTTCAAACAATGAAAACAGATTTAAAAAAATGACTGATGTACGCCACAAAAATCGTCTTTTTCAAAATGTCAATGTAGAAATTTTTAGCTTAGTTGACCATCAAAACGACTTAAACAAACAAAGCCGTTCAAACTGTTTTAAACTAAAATCTCAAGAATTTCTAATGCGATTTTAATTGATCAAATCGGGATATTATAAAAGATTTAATTGATTTTGATTTCTGAAGAAATAGAGCCAAAATAGTATTAACGGTTAGTCTAACAGACTAATTTTAATTTTAACAAAAGCATAGGAGTTTTTAGTTTATTCAAGTCGACACAGTCCTTCAGTTTGTTCTTCCCCGGCAAATAGAGCGATAAATGTAGGTTATTTTGATGATTTTCTTCTATTTTGAAAAGTTACCTGATTGTTTTTCTACCCCGAACTGATATCGAAAAATGATTTAAAACATAGTAAAAATAACTTGATTCATGAAAATAGACTAAATGAGTCTATTTTCAGTCGATAGTTCATACCAACTGTGTATTATCTAATGATCATCATCATCATTATGATTTTACCACCACCGTGGCAAATAGGGCGAAAAAAATCTAAAAACTGTTCGTGTCCTATAATCGAAGGAATTTTCCACGCGTACGAGACAATTTCCATAAGTCGTTCCCGATTCTGTTATCTCGATGTTCCGCTCAACACCACCACATCAAATATACCGCAACCTCAAATACGATGTGCGGTTTACTATACTCGAGGTTGTAGGAGTATTAACCGTGATTTGATTGCGATTACCTTTTGGGGTCCTGAAATGGGGGCATGAAATGTTGGCCCTATGGCATTTTCTGAGATATGGATCATATAAAACCATAAACTCAAACCTTCCAGGGCCTCGCCCGATATTATAACTACTAACCATTTTCTAATTCAAATATTACAATTACTAACCATTTAAATTATTATAACTCAACTTAAACCTTATATATACCTGGTATTTGAATTAGAAACAGAAATATATACGTACTGCTTCTGAAAGAGAAAAGAAGCAGGAAAAAATATCTTTATAAATAAAAAAAAATTCGGTTACAACAATAACAGTATGTTGTTGATGATAGGGTTATTAGGTATTTTTTATTATGTATCTCAATATTTTAAAATGGTGTGAAAGTTTGTCTGCGTATTAATGTTAGAGGTAAACTGACTGATTATAAATAAATAAATACAATATTTCAAATTATACTTAATAAATATATTTTAGGTCTTTTTAGGTATGTATTATGTTTTTTTTATATAATACCAAGTGGTGCCTATTACACATCATTCTTTTCATCAATCTTTTAGTCAATATATTGACAATATATTGATGAAAAGAATGATGACCTATCACACATCAATCATGCACTCATCAATCTTTTTATTTAAATTTTGATATTTTTCAAGGACATGCTGTGATTTGCAAAGACATACTGTGGAAGTGTTCTGCATATATTGATAATTTCGAAACATATATGAATATTGAAAATACAATTTCTGGAGAAATGTTTTTGACTTCAATTGAAATTAAATTTTTAAAGTAAATGTTGTCTATATAAAAAACAACAAATTACTTTTTTTGCACATTTGAATAATATATCAATTGTTTTTTTAACATAAATTGCTATAATTATTAAAATTAATATAAAAATTGTTCTTTTTAGAATTTCATTATGCATTAATATTATAATTTTTTTACCTCCGCTGATTTTGACAGTAATATTGATGGGACTTTTGACAGCATGATTGATAAGAAGAGAACTACCATCAACCATTTCTCATCAATCAAAGGTCAATATATATTTTTCAATGTATTGACCATTTATTGACCATTGATTGATGTGTAATAGGGATCTATGGGATGAACACCCTAACTGCTTTTACACAGAGATTTGAAATACACAATAATTGCATACAATATTTTGAATTTTTATGGTATATCTACTAATTTTAAAGGTGGAAAATTACATCTATCTATATGTATATATATATATATAATTCATCCCAACTATCAACTTTTTTATGAGATGATAATGAATTAATAAAAAAATAATTGTATAAACTTAAATTTTCTCTCGCAGCCACAAATGCATTCAAATATTAGCATTTCTATATTTATTTAACTAAAAACAAAAAAATTAACATAAAAAATGTCACCATTATATTGAGAAAATCCTAATAAAGGATTGGCCTAAATATAACCTCAACTACAATTTTAATATAAGTACTTAACCTGAATATTGATCCTAATATAAAAAAAAAAGTAATAAAATTTTTAAAAAATTAATTTACTTATAAATAAACCTAGATTTCGCTGAACAACCCACCAACCTAAATAATATCAGCAAAAGATTAAAAAAAACGCAAAAAAAAAAAAAATTGAATGACTCAGAAAAATTTCACTGCACTGAGTATTTTTCTAGAGATTTTGCAATAAAATAAAAATAAAATAAAAATTTCTCAAAATTCCAATCAAGTCAAAAGAGAATAATTTTTGACAGAAATTTAGGTTTGATTGCATCCAACGGCTATTATGATATCACCAAGATAAATAAAACAAAAGGTAATCGACCAAGTAACATACTTATAGCACCACTCTTATACATAATGTTATGTTTTTAATTCGATATCTCGAATAATAATGAAATTTTATCAAAATGTTTTTTTTTTGTTTTTGTTTTTTATTTGATTTGATTAATTTCCAAAAAAATATATTATTATACTAATTTTTTAGGGCTATTGTAAAAACTTACATATATAATATACAATACCTATGTATATTTATGTTTTATTGCATTTCATTTCATACTTTAAATTTGATTTGAAATTACCTGCTGGCTAAATTAAAATTGTATAACTTATAATTTTTTAAACAAGCTGTTATAATAGTAAAATGTTTATGCTATTGTAATAAAACAGGGTTGTATAATTATTTTTAAATTATTATTACTACAATAATTCGGCTCAATAGATTGATGTAAGATTTTGTTTTAATTGCAATTAATTTTAATTTTTTGAATGTTATTTTCATGTATTTAAAATCATAAAATCTAAATTGTTAGGACATATTTCTTTATCGTCTTATCTTCAAACAGGCATATACTTAAGTGCTAATTAGTTTTCCAGAAGAATCTGAAATGGTCTCTGTAGGTCTATTTACCTACATTTTCTTATACATACACAATACATGGTACTAAAGTGTAACTCTTTGGCCCAACTTGCATCCACTGCTACTTAACCAGCTACAGTATTATTTAAACTGAGTGTCGTATATATAAGATTATAAAAGTATTAAGTATTTAGGATAGCTAAAATATATTTGAAAATAATTTCCTAATGCTATTGTGGTTGGCATTAAATATTTTAATTGAATGTCATTAATTTGACTGCTTAATTTTACTTTGTAGAGAAAATTTATTAGAATTATAAAAAAGTTTAATATTTTTAGACTTGTTCTTATAATTACTCTGTTATTATATATAACAGTAATTTTATTTTAATTTGCTATGATGGGTTCTATGATATGGTTCTAATATGGGTTCTAATATGGGTTCGCATATTAATAATTAATAGTAGTCGAAACATTTTCATATCTATTGAACTTCCCCATATGATCAACTCTTTAAATGACTATGTTCTATATTGTGCTAACAAGAAATTGTTGTTATCGAAGTATGGATATTTTTAAAAATAAATATTTATTAGTAAAATCAAATGTATCACTAAATCTAAATCAATTATCAAAAATATATAAACTATACATAAATCATGAAAACCGATCAAGAGATTTTTGCCATTCATTTACATATTTCAGTAAAAAAAAAAACTATTTAACAGTGTTATTATAAGACAAAATAATATAAAAAGTGTTGTTTTTACTAGTATTGGCAAATTAAAAATTTTCTGATGATTATTTTTGGAAAATTGCCTGATTCTTAATAGTATGACAATAAATAAATCGGTTTTGACCCTTGTGTATGGATTTTATACCAAATAAAGCAATTCAAAGTGATCTACAGAGTAAAGCGCTGTCAAATCAACCATTTAATATTCAAACAACTGGCCCCAACATAATTTTTAACTAAATATATTTTTTCATGCCTTAATGTATACTAAGTCGAATACGTACTAATCATACCTTAATATGTATGCTAATTTTAATGTCTTAATGTATACTAATAATTAATTTATGTTACTTAAGAAAAAAAATTACTTTTCATTTTACAACTTACCATTTTTTTATTATTAATAATTTATTTGTTTCGAGATATCATTTACCTATAAATAATAATTAATAAATTTAGCACAAGTGGCATACTAATTTAATTTTATAAATTATTATTTTAATCTAGTTGTTTTATTTTCTGATATTCTAGAATCAGAACACTTTGCATATTATCCCCAAATAATTGTCTAGAAAAATACTTGTATAGTTTCAGTGTAATATATTGTTCAAAGTAGACTTTACACATTGCCCCCAGCAGATGTAATTTGTTTTTAATTTAGTATCCATTTTTACTCTTATTTACCCATATCAGGGCGGGGTAAAAAGTAGTATAAACTACCAATATGTCAACTTATATATTTCAAGCTTAAATCAAGCAGTTAAAATTTTCATCTATAAAAATAAACATTTGAAAATAAAAATAATATAAAAAACAATCAAATTTATGTATATATATATATATATATATGTTTTGTAATTTAAAGTTACCTACTTTGAAAGAAAAGTCGATTAAGGTTTTATATTTATTTGACAATATTAAAATTCTGTTATTGGGTACAAATCTACCATAGATAGATCTATGACGTGCCAAAGTAAAAATATTAACGGATCGAAGTTGAAAATGGGTGTTAAAATATTTTTTATCAGAAATAGGTGGAGAAATAATATTGCGTTTAACAATTTCAACAATAAAAGTTATATCATCACTTTTTCCTCTTTTTCTGTAGTATATCCAAACGAATTAGGTTTGGGATTTTCCCAAGGAAGATTACGGAAGACAAATCTTAAAAATGTTCTTTGAATGGCTTCAATTCTTTGAATATGGATATCATAAAACGGAGCCCATACTGGACTGGCATATTCCAAATTAGGTAGGATCATAAAATTCCATAAAATTGATTATATAATATCAAAACAAATAGAAATTAATAATAGTAAGTTTTGCAATTGTCAACTACTGTACAATCAATATTTTTATTTTTGTTGGAAATATTCATTTTTATAAATTTAATTTTTTTTTTTAAATACAAAAAGCTCGAACCAAAAATAAAAAAATGTTTTACTGCACTGCCTGTCACAATCAATACATAAAAAATTTGCTTTCTTTCTCTTTTACACAATATAAATTTCAACTTAATCGACCGAATGGAACATTATTAACAAAATAAAAATACCAACCTTAAAGGTATTTTAACTTGAAGTTAATAAAATAAAGGCCATTTATAAGGTCTCTATAAAGTTATAACAAAAGAATAATACATATCCATAAAATTAAACATATTAAAATACAAATTGCAAATTTACCTCTCTAAAACGAATATGCATGTTAATAAAAATGTATATATGTATGTGAATAAGAACAATACAATATACATTATTATAAATAATAATAAATTTAAGGTAATAACAATGTACAAAATTAATTGAAATTAAATTTTCAAATCAGATATTTAGATTACACATACATAATAATATGTAGGTACCTTAAATATCCATAAATTGTTTTAAAATATTATTAAGTGGTGTATAACTAACAGAGTATATTGCCTTAAGCCTAATTTGTATTTTGCCTATAATAATAATATATTTAGGTCTATTATGTTATTTTATCTATAATACATTTATATTAACATTTTTCCGAAATACCTGTTGAAATTCTAATAAATTGATTTTAATTATAGTTTTATTTAGTAGTTTTACTAATATTCAAAATATTATCAATAAATTTCTAAAAGGGGTATATAATATTCAATACAAAAACATCCCATTCCCACCCACCTATTATTAAATTCAATTTTATTTTATTTTTTTATTTTAATTTTCAATTAATTTTTTTAAAATAAATTTAATTGCAATCATTAAAAGTTTTAATTGCCAAAAAAAAAAAAAAAAAAAATGTAAAAAAAAAGAAGATGGAAAAATGGAGAAATGGATTCTAAGTAAAAAATTAAGTGAAAGTGTATATTGTAATTTTTTATTTGACTGAATGATTATAGCAAGTTGTTTTTGTTATCGGTGAAAATAGATGTTTTGGATTTAAAAACGTAACAGTTTTTTCCTGTATTAGCTTCAGGTTGTCATTCTACTTTTAGAATATAAAACAAGGTGCTTCTCTGTAACCAAGTACTACACAGCTTTGGGGATGCACCAAAATATTGACAAATATAAACATTGTGAATTTACTTTGTTTCGTCACAAAAAATGATCTAGATATAGATATAGACTAGAATAACGAACTTGACAATAGAATTTGTTGATAAAAAATCTCGAAAAAGACTGTAATACGTACATAAATTTGAATGCGGAGTCAAATTAAACACCTAGTGTAGAAGAGAGTCAGATGTAAGAGCTTTGTTAATAATGCCTAATTTAAATGTTAACTGGATTAATTTGTAAGTATTTTTTATTATTATATTTATTTATTATTTTAATTATTTATTTATATTTATTTATTATTTATTATTTTAATTATTTATTTATATTTATTTATTATTTATTATTTATAATTTATTATTTATTATTTATTATTTATTATTTATTATTTATTATTTATTATTTATTATTTATTATTTATTATTTATTATTTATTATTTATTATTTATTATTTATTATTTATTATTTATTATTTATTATTTATTATTTATTATTTATTATTTATTATTTATTATTTATTATTTATTATTTATTATTTATTATTTATTATTTATTATTTATTATTTATTATTTATTATTTATTATTTATTATTTATTATTTATTATTTATTATTTATTATTTATTATTTATTATTTATTATTTATTATTTATTATTTATTATTTATTATTTATTATTTATTATTTATTATTTATTATTTATTATTTATTATTTATTATTTATTATTTATTATTTATTATTTATTATTTATTATTTATTATTTATTATTTATTATTTATTATTTATTATTTATTATTTATTATTTATTATTTATTATTTATTATTTATTATTTATTATTTATTATTTATTATTTATTATTTATTATTTATTATTTATTATTTATTATTTATTATTTATTATTTATTATTTATTATTTATTATTTATTATTTATTATTTATTATTTATTATTTATTATTTATTATTTATTATTTATTATTTATTATTTATTATTTATTATTTATTATTTATTATTTATTATTTATTATTTATTATTTATTATTTATTATTTATTATTTATTATTTATTATTTATTATTTATTATTTATTATTATTTATTATTTATAATTTATTCTTTATTTTTTATTATTTATTTTGATTATTTATTATTTATTATTAACTATTATATTATAATATTTTTTATTAGGACCAAATTATTATTATTATATGAACCAAAGGGAGTGAAGCAGTAAAAAAAATGTTAATGTCAAGCCAGTACAATTACTGTAAAATGTAAATACAGCCAGACGAGTAAAAATAGTCCATACATGAAAATGAGAAGAATATATGAACCTACCTACACAATACAAGTGTGTAGTGTACAAAAGAAATTCAGCAAAAAAATTAGATAAACATCGCTGAATAGAATTAAATTAAATTAGACTTAATATGTAATAGAGAAAGAAAGTGGTATATTCCGCCCCGGGCGAAGCTTTATTGTATTTTCCTGAATATTTATTTCAACTGAAAAAATGTACAGGTATTAAAGAGGTATTGTTTACAACAATTTTATTTCTTTTTGGTATTGCTCTCATTTCACATACGAATAAATCCAAGTTTTATATTATTATTAATTCTCTGATAATCAAAAAATATTAAAAATACATTTGCATTCATGTTGCTACAAATAAAAAAAATTGATAATAAATTTCCAGATTATCATACGAGACTTGTTCTTGTACAAAGTTTAAACTTTCTTAAAGCAGATGATAATTTTACGATTGTCCTTATACTTATGATAATAAATAAATAATATACTTAGTATAGTAGGCAACATCTATATTGCTTAAAACTTCTTCATTACCTCCAACCGAATTTCAGCTCAAATTTGGAACATCATTGAATTGAATTTTTTCTGTACACTGATTAAGCTAATTTACAATAAACATCTGTTATTTGGCATTACCATTACCATGTATGTTGACCTGAGCACCTGTTTATTTAATATACTATATAGCTATGTCAACGATTACTTGTTACTCTGATTAACGCTACTATCTGCGTTATACTATATGATCCTAATAATAAATATTATGATATAATGTAGTTAATAATAAATAATCAAAATAAATCATAAAGAATAAATAATAAATAAATAATAACTAAATAAATAATTAAAATATTAAATAAATAAAATAATAAAAAATAATTACAAATTAATCAAGTTAAAAATTGAATTAGGCATTATTAACAATTATATCAGTAATTTAAAATTCAACAAAATCTGGTAACTCTATTCAAACCGGTTCACATTTTTTTTTAAAATGTGTTCGTAGAAAAACTGTTTATTCTAATTGATTTATTTTTCAAAAGGAAGGGGTCATAAAAGACATTTTTAATTCTAATAATAAAAATAGATAATTAATCCGTTAATAAAATAAGTAAAACAATTTTTTTTTTATATCAAATCACCCTATCTTAACGGTATGTATTTTTAGTGACTAACAAATGTATTGTTATTTTTAATTTGTTTTATTTTTATTTTATTTTTTTGGTATCAGAAGAACTTGATTGAATTGCAAAATATTTGGGTTTTATTTTTTTTTTTATCTTCTTGCGGTAAATTTTTGCGAAACAACTTTCAAATTTTTTACGTTTCTTTTTTTTTTTTTTTTAGATTTAATTATTTGGTTTTATTTTGGAAGAAATTATTAGTAAAAAATAAAATTTTGTGAAAATTAAAATGAAATGAATTACTGTGAATTGGAAACACTGACGACTATTGTTAATTTATTTTCTTAAAGATTAACACATTTTTAATATATATATATATATATATATATATATATATATATACATATATACCTAGATGTATATTAGTTAATTGTTTTACGGTTTATATTAAAAAATTCTTATTTCCGTTTATACTTGAATGTTTTCTTATTTTTACTAAGTAACAGTTAATTTCAGAAATCAAAGTAAAAAAAACAAAAAAATCATCAAAAACAGTTAACAATATTGTTGTAATTGCAAATTGAAAATGTTGGTGTTTCTGACAACAACAGCAACAACAAACGAATACATTTTAATTGTTTGTTAATTCAAAATAAAAAATGTTGTAACCGAAAATTAATGGGAATAAAAAAAATGATTTTTTTTTTTTTTAACTGAAAATTAGAAATGAAAACGAAGTAAATTGAGTTCTACTAATAACGGTATATGGTAGGTATATGACCGAAATAAAATCGAAAGAAATCTATGTTTTTGACATTAATTTTAATTTTTTGAAAATATAAATTGAAAACAAAAAATAAATGTATTTTTGGAGAAGAGTTTTGTTATTATTTTTTTTCTTGTTGTTTTTTGAGATTAAATTTTTTTTAATACTGTAATAGTTGGCGAGATACTATGTATCTAAAATACTTAACTGAAAATATTTAATACTTTAATAACATATATAGTAACTGGCCACATATAGTAATTTACATTAATGATATTTTAAAATTAAATAACGGTAAAAAAAATTAATTTAAGTAACTACGAAAAAAGCTTTATGGCAATCGTAAATCAAAATAAAATATGTATATTCATTTTAAACGACCTTAACAAATAAATTTTTTATTTCTTGAAATGGGTATAAAATTCTTAAATACATTTTTTGTACATCCCCAAATTAAAAAAAAATTTATTTGAATAGATTTAATTTGACTCATGTACAAAATTTCAGTTTGAACTTGTCAATATTCTAGACTCTATGCGTGTTGATTTTTTAGGTACAGTATAGATGTAATATACTATAATTTGAGTATATAAGTATCTATAATTATAATTGACAAGCATTTAAGGACCTGCGCAGTAAACAGCTTTTCATTTTATCTCTCTTCTCCATAATAATAAGTAAGTTGTAAATAAAACAATAGTGCGCACACAGTTGAAAATTTTTTAATCATAGGGTTTTATTATTCACCGAATACATTAAGAAAAAGGTAGAAACGAAATAGAAAATGAGAAGTAAGGTATTTATGTTTTTTAACAAAAACATACTAATTTCAAAGCTTTTCATTAAAAAATGAGTGTTTTCTGCTTTGTAATGAGAATTCTATATCAGTCCATGCAAATCCCTGTTCTTTTAAAAACTCTAAAATAAGCTTTAACTTGAATTATTGACTCAACAGGGGCCCCTAGTTTATATATATAATGACAAAGTGATAAAAAACAGTATGTATTTTTAAAACAGAAAGAGTTGATTTGGTATTCACGATGAGTTCGGTATTGAAATAAACAAAGAGACATCTAGCACCATTAAAAATATGTATATTGATTAGTTAAGCTGGCTGAGGTATAAAAACCACATCAAGTGTGGGAAAGAAATATGTACCTAGTTAAAAATGTATTTAATTAAATTATTGAAGGGTCTATTAAGACTCCAATGGCAGTGTAAATGAAACACAAAAATTTCTATATTTATTAATTTATTTATTCACAATATATAGGGCTAAAACCCATAACAGATTTTCAGTCAAAACTAAATTTAAAAACTAAACTATGTGTTATATACTGAAAAAGTAATCAGGATAAAGTCACCCATACACAAATATTAAGCGAAGGCAAATTTTCCAAAATTATTAGACAATAAGTAAAAACAAATAATAATTCATTATTTGTTGCCCTGCAAACTTGACCAGTAGTCTAAATTAGTTATTATACAAGCCATTCGTTAATCATACAACCCAATTAACTTGATACCAGTATCAAATTTTTATAACGTATTATATAATAAATACAAATATTTACACTCTGACTCAGCTGACGCCAATCTAATTGAAATGATATTCAAAAATTGTTCGCTATAAAAAAAACCTATAAATTTGCTCTGTATAACATCACAACATTATGTTAGACTAGGTATAATAACCAGTTTAGTTACAATTATACCGATCCCTCAATTCAATATTGTAGCAGGAAGAGATAATTTTTGAATCTCACATATCAATTTAAATAGATTACGTATACCGAAATAAAACAAAAAATCTTTTATATAACATTCAATTTTAATTTATCTAAATATTATAAAAAAAAACAAAAATTTAAATAAATTTAAAAAAAAACTGTATTTTAACATTTTTTTTTTGTTGATATTAATTTTTAAAATATAAATAAAAATTCTTTATAAAATTTTACTTAGGAACTAAACTTCAAAACTGGCTGGACCAGTTCAAAAAGTTTTTAAATCCTCACTATAAATATTCTTTACAAAAAAAAAAAAAAATCAAAAAGTCCAACTTAAAAAAGCATTGCAATTTAGAATTCAGGTTTAATAAATAAAAGAAAGAAACTGAAAATATTAAAAAAAAATTATACGACCTCGGTCCAGATTTAAATGGTAATTAAATGATTGAATAGGAAGTTGTATATAATTCTTGTTTCTGGTTTAGTAATAAAAGAAAAAAAATAAATTTTTATTTTAATTTTAAATTTAATATAAAAAAAATTATTTTTAATTAATCAGATTTTAAAATAAAAATAAACTGAGGATGAATAAAAATGAAAATAATAAAAATAATAAATTTTAACACGTTTGATATGGTTATGAACTGGTTTTTATTTTTTCTTTTATAATTATTTTTGCAAGGAAACTATACTGTTATAAATGACATAACTATGGTAAATAACATGACATAATTTTTTGACTTATGACTTTTAGTATTTTTAACGTTGCAATTCTTTATATACAAGTCAATTTAAATTTTAATTAAATGTATTTGCATTTGATTAACACTCTTATAGAATTTAATTTTTTTTTTTGTTGTTTTAATCAATAAAAATAATCATTTAAATTAAATATTAATTTAAACTGGAGTACAAAAGCTTAGATTTATCTCTAGTGAGACCTGTAATATTGCTTTATGCCACACATACAAAATATAATAAAAACATAACTTAATACATGCCATATATATAGTCATTGGAATTGTTAATAATAAAATAGCAGACAGGTTGTAAGTAACATATAGCCTTCCCAAATTTAAGAAAAAATATAATGCGTTTTTACTAAAATCAGAAACTGTTTCCATATTTAAATGAACCGAAGACGAATTGTTTTTGGGTTCCTTTACCTCAATCTTGATTCCAATTAATAACAATCTATGATCAATCTGTATACAACAATGCATGATTGGACTTGTAATAAAATCTAGTTGGCACACTACTCTCTAATAACCAATCTAAGTAAATGATTTCCACACAAAATGGTTTTACTAATACGGAATATTAGTATGAAAATGGTTTTATGTACATCTTAGGTAACTTTGGTAAATGTAACCGTCTCAGTGAAAATTAAATACTCACTCGTATCTGTCAAAAATTTCAATTCAAATTCCATCACTGTGTAATAACACTTATAAAATATAAAATATAAAATATAAAATATAAAATATAAAATATAAAATATAAAATATAAAATATAAAATATAAAATATAAAATATAAAATATAAAATATAAAATATAAAATATAAAATATAAAATATAAAATATAAAATATAAAATATAAAATATAAAATATAAAATATAAAATATAAAATATAAAATATAAAATATAAAATATAAAATATAAAATATAAAATATAAAATATAAAATATAAAATATAAAATATAAAATATAAAATATAAAATATAAAATATAAAATATAAAATATAAAATATAAAATATAAAATATAAAATATAAAATATAAAATATAAAATATAAAATATAAAATATAAAATATAAAATATAAAATATAAAATATAAAATATAAAATATAAAATATAAAATATAAAATATAAAATATAAAATATAAAATATAAAATATAAAATATAAAATATAAAATATAAAATATAAAATATAAAATATAAAATATAAAATATAAAATATAAAATATAAAATATAAAATATAAAATATAAAATATAAAATATAAAATATAAAATATAAAATATAAAATATAAAATATAAAATATAAAATATAAAATATAAAATATAAAATATAAAATATAAAATATAAAATATAAAATATAAAATATAAAATATAAAATATAAAATATAAAATATAAAGTATAAAATATAAAATATAAAATATAAAATATAAAATATAAAGTATAAAATATAAAATATAAAATATAAAATATAAAATATAAAATATAAAATATAAAATATAAAATATAAAATATAAAATATAAAATATAAAATATAAAATATAAAATATAAAATATAAAATATAAAATATAAAATATAAAATATAAAATATAAAATATAAAATATAAAATATAAAATATAAAATATAAAATATAAAATATAAAATATAAAATATAAAATATAAAATATAAAATATAAAATATAAAATATAAAATATAAAATATAAAATATAAAATATAAAATATAAAATATAAAATATAAAATATAAAATATAAAGTATAAAATATAAAATATAAATTTTATCAATAACAATTATCAAAATTCAAATAAAATAAAGTTAAAATACAAAATACAAGATATAAAACACAAAATACAACATACAATGATATGTAACATATTATGGTATAATAAATAAATTAAATTAAAAAAACTAACGAAACATAAAATTTCATAGAATTAAGGCCTAATCATAATGGCATGAAGCTGGTTTAACCTAATGTCAATACTAAACGAAAATTCAACTAAAGTTTTGTAATTTAACCATAATAGACTTTAGTTAACTTCAGTGATTTTGACATTTATGAATTGTAAATGTAAATACAAATCCATAGATAAACAAAAGTTGTGTTAATGTTAAATATAAATTATATTTTGTTTGTTACTTTAATTTTGTTTTTCTAATATTTTTATTTATGTGCATATATTTCAATTTTTATTATTAATCGGATTTTATTTTTAATGTTATTTTAGTTACATTTAATATAATGTTTTTTTTATTTTTTCTCCTTTCATTATTATTTGTACAATTAATTAGTTACGAAGTATGTAAATAATTAAATAATTAAATTATATTGTTATATATGATTTTACGTCTCTTGTGCGACCAAATCTTGAATATGCCAGTCGACCACACTTGACTTTATTACCTTAATCATATCCAAAGAATTGAAGCTACACTGAATTCCTTGAAATTGAAATTCGCACTGCGTAATTTACATTGGTCAAATCCAGTTATTCTGCTTTAGATCGGAAAATATTTTTTTTCATCGCACCAATTATGGTAAATATGAGCCTGTTAATAGAATGTTTATGTTAATAAATAAACAAAAACACTACATCGAATTTACATTAAACACAGCCCAACTAAAAAAAAAGCTACACTTACATATATCTTAGAGTTAGTATAAATTTATAATTTTCCAACATTCTTTGGTAATAAATTACAAAATTGTATAAATGTCAATTTTAATAATAAAATCTAGAATTAGATTAAGCTTAAAATTATATTTTATTTGTTTTCTTTTGTACACTTATGTATATTGTAATATGTTTGTATTAAGCATAAATAAATAAATCACAATATTTTTAATTTAAAACCTTCACTTTCATTTTGTATGTAATAACAATTAGTCATAACAGCTCTTAAATACAAAATTTCCCTACAGAATGTGCAAATGAAGTAGCACTTTTTTTAAGCCAACTAAAGTTAACGAAAACTTGACGAAATTCTTCGATATTCCCATTATGGGTGCACAATACAATTTACATGTGATCGTACATTTCCTTAAATTGACTTAAGCCTGCTAAAGTTCATTATGGTTGGGCCTTGATTACTTTATTCATTGATGTACTACAAATAGCTTAAACATAATTTTTTAACATAACCATACAATTATATTATCAATTTTAATAAAAAGTTCTATCTAAAAATTATAATTTTGAAATCCATGCCATTTCCAAACATAATTTTAGAAATAACTAAAACATAAACATGGATGTTTAATTTAATAAAATTTAAATTGAATATAACAGTAATAAAGCAGATCGAGACCAACAAAAAACATAACACAAAAATTAACTAAATATAATTAAATCAAATGTCTTTAAAAGCTCACACCTGAAATGATCCTCAATGGATTAATCTGTATTTCATAATGAAAATGAAAATATTCTATATAACAACATGACTCTTTAATCTTTTAAATAAAATAAAATTGGACTAACACACCAATATTATTAATTTAAAAAATAATTGTATCTGCTGCAAGTGTTCTAAAATAAAAATCTACTTTCTTTGACTGGACTTTAATTAAAAACATAATTCCAAAAAAAAAAGAAAAAATCAAAAAAAAAATCTTTAACAAGAACACAAATTCAATTATGTACTTTACAAAATTTTATTTGCAAATAAAACACCTGTAATCAATTAAAACTCTTTACAAGTTTTAAGAAAAATTACAGAACAATAATATTTTGTAAAAAAAAAAAAACTATCCTCAAGAATCCTAAGATAGAAAACAAAACCAGACCAGAGACCACCTTATAAGAATTTCAAACACAAACCAAAATTGTAAACCTAAAAAATGAATCCCATAGAAAAACTTCATCCACATTTGAAATTCATTAAGACAAGTCTGAAAAATAAGACTTCTTTAACACAAACACAAAAACCCAAAAATTTCTAAACAAAAGAAAACATTTTTTTTTTCTAATTAAATCTAAATTTTTTTTTAATATTGTTTTTTTTTTCTTTTCCAAATGAAAAACCACAGGAAGGAAATTTAGTTTTTATGTAACCGAACATACCAAACAACATGTCAACATATGTGTAGTGTATCCAGTATACATTTATTACAAATTCACATACATTCTCACAACTACTAGATATTTGTATTTTATATAAAGTATATAACAAAATAGATAAATTAATTTTAAATATATAATATGCACTGCTGCATCATTTCTCAAACAAACAAAAAAAAATAAATTCTCATTAAAATTCTAAGGCCTATCCTATCTCTAGTTAATACTCAAATGCTATCTTACATATTTATATGTTTGTATATATACAATAATAATAGGTATGCAATATAATAGAATACCTATTATATACTACTGTACTTTTATATTATTGTTTTTGTTTCATAAAAATTAAATGAACCGTATCGTCCTTGCATAACAATGTTAAATTAAAACTTTTATACCTAAACATAGTTTATACAGACTATAATATAGTAACAGGTGATAGTAACAGGTAAACAATTATAAACATTCATTCATTCTTTCACCTGTGTATATATATATATATATACACATTAGAATGATTAGAAGTAAAATTATGTTGTTGAATATTATATTCTTGAAGACAATGGACGTGTAACATTTAAAATAATATAGTTAAAATAGTTAAAGAGCATTGTGATTGATATCAAAGAATGTGAAATAAAAATAGAAAGATAGAAAAAAATGTAATTTAAAAGGGTTAAAGTTACAAAGTAACAAGTCTTATTAGAAATTATAGATCCGTAACAAAACTCAATTTGATATTAATTAATCATGGTTATAGTAGTTGTTATTATTATTTTTAGTTACCCATACATTGTTTTGATTCTGGTACAAATGACTAGTTTGATATTGCAAGTTTTATAAATTGATGGATTAAAGGGAATATAAAATCACTCACATTATTGTTTTTTTCCCCTGAATCGTTAAAGTTACTGGGAAAATAAAAATGACTGCTATAAATGACAGATCATAACAAAATGACTTGTTAGTTTTTTTTTTATTAGTTAACTGGTCTTATTCAAATTGGAAATGTAATTCTGTTTTTTGTTTGTATTTAAAAAAAAATTTAATTTGTTTTTTGATTGAGCGTGCAATGAGGATTTTCTTTAGTTAAGGTGTTGTTTTATTATAAAAAGGTATTTTCTTGAAATATACTTGTACTGTCGAAGTCCGCAATTTGTTTTTAAAATATTATATTTTGCTGATAGCGCTCTGATCAATACTTTTACAATTTGCTATTATTTACAATTTTTTACAGAAATTTTGTTAGCAAAATAGAAAATACAAAATACAGAAAAAAATATTAAAAATACAAAATAAAAAATACAAAATACAAAATACAAAATACAAAATACAAAATACAAAATACAAAATACAAAATACAAAATACAAAATACAAAATACAAAATACAAAATACAAAATACAAAATACAAAACACAAAATACAAAATACAATATACAAAATACAATACACAAAATACAAAATACAAAATACAAAATACAAAATACAAAATACAAAATACAAAATACAAAATACAAAATACAAAATACAAAACACAAAATACAAAATACAATATACAAAATACAATACACAAAATACAAAATACAAAATACAAAATACAAAATACAAAATACCAAATACAAAATACAAAATACAAAATACAAAATACAAAACACAAAATACAAAATACAAAATACAAAATACAAAATACAAAATACAAAATACAAAATACAAAATACAATATACAAAATACAATACACAAAATACAAAATACAAAATACAAAATACAAAATACAAAATACAAAATGCAAAATACAAAATACAAAATACAAAATACAAAATACAAAATACAAAATACAAAATACAAAATACAAAATACAAAATACAAAATACAAAATACAAAATGCAAAATACAAAATACAAAATACAAAATCAAAATAGAAAATACAAAATAAAAAATAAAAAATAAAAAATACAAAATATAAAATACAAAATACAAAATATAAAATACAAAATGCAAATAATAAAATAGAAAATAAGTATAAATAATTAATATGCAAAATACAACATACAACATACGAAATATAAAATATGAAATACAAAATATTATATATAAAATACAACATATAAAAATATAAAACGCAAAATACAATATATGAAAACAAAATTCAAAATACAAAATACAAAATGCAAAATATAAAACACAAAATAAAAAATACAAATTACATATTATATATATTTAAATTTTTTGTTCTTGTAGAAAATTGTATAGGCATAATTTCGTAAACCTTTTCTTTAAGAAAATCAAAATAGAAATAAATTAATGGTTAGTCCGTCGGACTAGTATTAATGGGAGGGGTGTGGTTTAGTCAGTAAAAATCTGGCACACAATGGAAGCTATGGGGCTCAATGTGTCTATGAAGATTCCCACCAATCCACGCAAAAAAAAAAAAAAAAAATATCCTTTTGATGGTGCTTGGATGTATTGGATTGGACCAGAACTATGGTTAGTCAAGCTGGTTAATCACTTTGTTTAAGTAAAATATCAGAGAAGAACAAACCCAGATCATAAATAATTCGACTAAAGCTATAGATAGAAACATTGCATTTTCAACATTATTGAGCCAAAAAACCGATGTCAGTGAATCAAATTCCATATCACAATGCCTACTGAAACCAACAGTAACTTTTATCTTAATTCATTTATTACTTATTTAATTAAACAACGCTGGTTTTTCGTAAAATTAAACATTTTGAGTTTAAGATATTTAATTTCAATGAATGCACTTAATTATATGTCATATGACATATTGAAATACAATGTAAATACATACTTGCAACAATGTATGAATACAATGTATTTGTAACAGAATTAAATTAATTCAATCTGTAATAATTAAGACTGTCTTGGAATAATAGTTTCTATTTTAATTTATTAATATACGATACCAGAATTTTGAGCTTAATTAACGGTACTAATATTTTGTAGTTGTAGTAAAAGAACCTGTGTGAATTCCTGTTAGGTATAAAACAAAATATTCATGACCTTCTAGTAGTATAAGTCAGACGGAAACACTAAGTAATATTATTCTGTCAAAATAAAAGAAATTATTTGAAAATATGGGTGTCATAATGTAAAACTAAAAATAAAATGGAGTTACACCATTTTTGAAATTTACCGTAACTAAATTCTGTCTTAATAATCATGATGAAATTAAATACAATAACTTGCATTCTATTTTAAATTTAACAATGAACGCAAGCGGATAAAGTAATAAATTTTTTGTTATTTTCTTTCACTTCTTTCCTTTTTCAGAATCAACTCTTAATAATAAGAGACCTAAACTGAAATAAAACCGATTTTTTTTTTTTTTTAAGACACACAATCAATAAACAACCAACAACAAAATATTAAAAATTCAAATTATAGCATGAAATGGAATTTTTCGAATTCCGAAAAACTATTATGAATCTTTCATAATCAAAAAACTGAAAATTAAAAAAAAAAAATAAAATAAAAAAAAATTAAATATAAAAAAATAAATATCTATTTTCTATTATTAATAAATGAAAGCAATCGTTTTTGGGTTGGTTATAAATTTATTGATTTTGAAATTATCTATCATTTTATGAATATTTTATTAGTCATTTCGATGAACGAAGTTGATTTTGGAAAAATATCTTGTAGATATTGGGAAATTATGTAATAGGATTTATTAATTTCATTCAAAAAAATATTTAAATTTTTTATTTATAAAATTTAAATTTGAGCTCATCTTAAAACTGAAATTGACTGTACCAACAGAATTAATAGATTTTTGTAGACAACAGGAAGAAATATACAGGGTAAGGTGTAGTACACGTTTTTTATTTTAAATTATTGTGTTACATTGTGTTTTACAGCTTAAAAACAATGTGCAGTAAATGACTAATGTTAATATACCTATATAATAGATATATGTATACATATATTAAAGAAATTTAAATAATAATAACTTTATTTAACTTTAATATTATTATAAAAAAAAAGATATTCAAATGGCCAACTAAACCAACTATCAAAGTAAAGAAATTAATATAACGTTGAAAATCAATTTTTAGATCTATTTCAATCTATTTTTATTTATTTGTTGAAAATTTAAATTATTAATTAATTAAAAAAGTTGTCCAGTAATTTCAGATTAGATTTAAATTAGATGTTATTTTACTTTATTGTTGAATTATAAATCTTGTAAATTATTGCAATGTTTTAAATCTGATTTTATAAATTGGTTTGTTTCATGCTTTTTTCTGTTGCATTTTTGAAGATATTAGTTGAGTTCGAAATTTTAAAAACAATTATTGATGAATTTGAAATTTTTTCGTCTCCTTTCATAAGTCAAGTATGAGATTTTTGTGTCCCAATAACCGGAAACAGATATATATATATATAAGCTTATTGTTTTATTCAAATATTTTGTTTTTGCTTGTAGTAAAGTAGATTTGTGGTGTTCTAATTAAATTATAGTGTTAGAGTAATGTAATATTCGTAGAGCAGTATTTTCCTACAAATCGATAGTTTTGTAAATTGTAATACACGTTGCCATTTAATGTGTTTCCACAAATCTATGATTTAGAAATTTTCAATTAAACAAGTAAAAATCCAAATTAGACTAACGTATGCCAACCTGCACTACTAACCTATATAACATAATAACAAATACTCACTACTTAACTATATTACCAATTATTTATCCGGTTCTACAACCTTGGTTCAACTTTTGTCTCGGAAAATATCGATTGTTTTTGTTTTATTTGTTTTGGTTTATTAAAATTGTACTTTTTTTATACCGATGCTTTTGAAGCCCGATACAGAAAGAGTTGTGATATTTTTGTAAAGAAAGCTATTGCAGTCGAACTCGCTTAAGAGCACATCGAAGATAACAGGCAAATTTGTGCACTTAAGCAAGTTGTGCTTTTAAATTGATAAGTCCTGAAGTGTTACATTTTTTTTAGATCAATTTTAATTATGTATAGGTGTTATTTTGTAAATCAAAATGTGAGAAATATATTTGGTACATAACATATGTCATTTATATTTGAATTTTTGTATAGTATGTATGATAATTCAACACTGTAAAAATTACTAAACTGTCCGTATTTTTATTATTTTTAAAGCTGCCCGCATATATTGTGTTGCCTCAACACATTGACAAAATTTGGCGTCATGTGCTATTAAACAACGCAAAAAGTATGTAAATTTATAAAATATTATACAGAAATTTATGCATTTAAAAATATTTTGTGTTTAAACGATTTGCTTTTAAGCGAATTGAATCATATAAAAAAATAAAATAAAATGCTTTTAAGCGAAGTGCTCTTAAGTGGACTCGACTGTATCAGAAAAATATTTTTTATATCGTTGAAATAACCCTTGCCGAAATTTTCCTTGTTGTAATCTGTCTGGGACCACTACTAACAATGCTAGTTATACAAAAATTCAACGAAAATAGTGTTTACCAATTATTTTGACATTAAAAAAATTTACTTTATATGACTGACAATTATTTTTCCGTTATTTTTTAGGTAATTTTTCTATATTCTAGTTTTACTATAGTTTCTTTGGTAAAATCGATTTTATATGAGTGGGTAAGACTTTTCCATTTCCAATATTTTTTAGGCATTTATTCTATATTCTATTTCTATTTTCTATATAAGACTTTTCCATTTTCATTTTTACTGTAATTTTGTTGAATTCTAGTTTTATTTTGGTTTTCTTGGTAGTTAATTGGCTTAACAAACATCTACCACAAAATAATACAAATCCATAAAAACCAATTAATTTACAGTCATCACCTCTTAAAGTCATCCAAACTTAAAATTTAAGTATGGATGTATTTCTACAAGCAATTCCAATATTATTTATCAAAATAATATTTAATAATTAGATTTGATTAAAATTAAATTTTTTAAATTTTTTATTTAATACCTTAACATTGAGCCCAACCTATGTTCGTATAGATTACTTCCATAAACCTAACAAAATGAATTAATTTATCATTATGCCGGTAGTCAATAATATACCTATCTATATTTTATTGTAAAATTTCAAGATTTTTTTTTTTTAAAGTAACTACACATTTTATATAGTCTTTGTACAATTATTTACAAAAAAAAAAATACAAAAAAAAACTTAACATTGATTAAAAAAAAAAAAATAATAGAAAATATAAAAATGTGTTACCTTTCTTCAAGGTTGTACAATTCAACAGAAACTATTTTCACAAAGAAAACCAAAAACGGAAATAATATGACAAACATAACAACAACACTATAGATGTATAAAACCGTTAAACATTTTTATTTTACAATTATTTACAATTATATTAAACTATATATTATTCGAAAATTTATATATAGATACACTCACACACAGTCAATCAACATGATTTTGCAAAAAAAAAAAAAAAGTAAAAATAGCACACAAAAGTTTTTTAAAAAAATAGCAACACTTTTTTTTATAATAATTAAATCTTTATTTTTTTTTTTAATTTCAAATAAAAAACCATCTTCCAGATAATAACTGTAATGTACAACTCTTTTAACTACAATTTAAATTTAAATAAAATTTATTTTTTTTACTTCCTATTTTTATTGTTTTTTTTTTAATTTTATTATGTACAGATAAAATTTGTACTTATGACGATGAAGATTACTTATATATTATAATATATATATATAAAAAATATATATATATATATAAAAAATATATATATATATAAAAAATATACATTAATATAATATAATATATATAAAATTAATTTAATAACACTCTACTTTATTATGGATGCTGTGTTACTTATAGAAAAAATTTATTTAAATACCTTGTATCTGAAATTAAAACTGAATCCACTTATCCATAAAAAAGAAAATAATTAGATAAAAAACATGTGGAACAACAATTTAAAGAGTAATTTCGAATTTAATTTCGAAATTTAAAGAAAAAAATTTACTTTAACTCTTTTTTTTTTTTTTAATAGGCAATTTTAAATGAAGGTCTTAAAAATAACCTGCTATAAATTAAAAAGTGATTTGAAAAGTTGTAAAAAAATTTTACCAAAAAGAGTGAATCATTTACATCTCTAGAATACTCAATTTCGTATATTCAGTTTAAAAGAAAGTTTTTCGATTTAACCTATACTTAAGGTAGGGTCGTCTTAATTAATGGTGCTAGCTAACGAGAAAAGAAGAAGTGAAATGAATTTATAATTTTCATTGATTTATACAGGTACGAAGAATTATTACCCTTGATGATACATAGTTCGAAAACGAAATATGAAGCGTATTCATGAATAGGTGTAGTATTGTACTAGATGTAGAAGTGTGTTGCCATTGTAAAATTTTTATATGAAAAAATATTCTACAACACTCTTGTAGATTTTTACAAGACTCAAACCTATTTTACTTTTAGTACTGTACATTTTAAGCTTGGCATTTGTAAATTCAATACATTTGAAAAATGGTTGATATAAAGACAGAGATAATTTTTAAATCAAAAATTTAAATTGAAACAAAATTTTAATTGAATTATTTTATGAATGTAATTCCAAGTGTAAGCTTTTTATTTAATTAAAAGAAACCAAACCGATCTGCTTTAGTGTTTAAACTCAACTCTTTAATAATTTATTACAGGAAATATAATCGACAATCACAACATATTTTTAGTACTATACGTCAATAGTGTGAATCTCTACTACGCTATCGACATTTGATATTATTTAAACTATGTTTACATAATCTTCTTACACAAGTTTTTCACTTATTCTCATTCCGATAAAATAAATTCATAATTTGTAAACAAACCGCTGTTACAATTCTACATCGAGTACGACATCAAAAGTGGAATAGTGTGCATTCATAAAATCGTTGAACAAATAATTGTATATCCAAACCTATATACTACACTTCCACACTTAAAAGTGAATACCCTTATTAATTTAACTTAGATCTTTACTAGGTTCACTAGAAACGATAAATATCTCTCTCTTATATGAATAATTTACTCTCATACATTATTCTCTCATTTAAATCTTAATAAATATTATTTTAAGAATTGAAGGCTTAATATTTTGGGTATGTATATTGAAAAACAAGTAGAACTACAGTTTTAGTCAAACCAAGCATCCAACAAAGAATGTAGTCCCAGCTGAAAAGGTAAAACACAAATAAGAGACTACTAAAGAACTTTATTTCCGCCCTATACCCTACTAAACGGTTTGCAGGAGAATGATAATGATGATAAAAGCAACACATTTATTTCTTGATTGTTTAAACCTCTACTTGAACTATTAAAAATTAATTTAAAATACATTACAATTATTATAACACCCGGTATATTTTATCGTTTTAACCTTGTCGTCTTCTTCATCTTACTTCATTTTATATGGCGATATTTTTTTTCCATATTTAATGAAAATATAATTAAAAAATATTTTTTTTTACACGCTTATTCTTTCATCTCTGATACATTAAAGTTTGATTTTATGAAACCCGTATGAAAAAAAAAAAAATTAAAAGTTTGTTGAGTTTTTATACCATTTTTGCACAAAAAAAAAAAAAAACATATTAACAAAAAAATAATTTTGCAACTAATGAGAGAACGTATAAAATGTATATGATAAATTATAAATGTCAACGCTTTTGTGATGACGTACTCAGTTCCGGTAAATTTATTATTTCGATTATTAACAATATATTTTTTTTTCAACTCCAAAATATAACATTGTGTGTCGTAATAGATTTTACGTCACAACTTGACTGTAAAAAATTATGAATCCTACACACTGGTTTCTTTTTTGCACTCATAGATTGATTGAAAATAAATCAAAAAGTAAAAAAAATGGCAAATGTATATACTTCGACTTAAAACAACAATTTTTCTGAATGATCTATATTGGTCCGATTAATAGAGCCAATTTTCATACGAATCGTAATCCATCTTTTTGTACAGATCTCTATACAGTTCATGGGAAATTTATAAATTTCACATTTTGTGACAGTGACTTTAATAGTAAGTTGTTAAATCAAAAAATAAAAATTTACCTTAATAGTTTTTTTATTAATCCTGGATCATTAAAAAATTGTTTATAAAACGTTAAAAGCGAATTAGATATTTGTGAATGTCGTATTATGAAAATCGTATTAAAAATGTTCAAAGCCAATTAAATATTATTATCCGTTCAAGTAATTGCCGTAAATTTTAATTAAGTATACATTTATTTTTATGCATATCTATAGTAAAAGTGGGTATTGGGGACCTATGTCAACTAAATTTTGACTTTTGCGATGCGCTAAAAATCCAATTTTCAAGATAACTTTCTTAAACTATCATTTTAATTTACTTTATTTAATTCTTTGCTAATAAAATGTAATTTATTTGACTTTTTATTAATAGTTTCTAGAAAAAAATATTAAATTCCATAAAAACTCAAAATCTCAGCCTTGCACCAATTTGTGACGTAGGGTGCTCCAAATTGTGACTATTTGGTGTTGGTATTTGTGACTATGAAAAATAATACTAAGCTCAAAACCTTAATAGCTATATGTTTACCAATTAATTAAACATAATGTATCACATCTTCTTTCATAAATGCAGTTAGTAAAAATCACAAAAAAATAATTAGAATTAAAAATAGTTAATAATACTTAATTATAAAAAGAATTAAACAAAAAATAAATGCAATTTCGTAACAGAAAAAAATATTCTTCTATCTACGTTTGATATATGTAATTAGTTTTTTCATTGATCCTTATTCCTTAATTCTCATGATTCCTTAACGAAATAAATCCCCTTTGCATTGACTAAAACATGCTCAACATTTTTATTAACAAGGTCACTGATTTAACACCACAATATATTATCTTGTTCTGGGGGCTTAAAACTACACAGGGGAAATATTCACCTTCGTACTACACAATGACGTATGAAATAACGTTAATCTCGGATTCTATTTCTATTGAAGGACTTTCGTTATGCTTATTTTCTATCTTCTTTTCAAATAAAACCATTCTGAGTTTTTGTTGGCCTTCTTTCGTTTGTTGTTGTTCTATGTTTTATCTAAGGCTTTATTATTTTCTTCATCTTTTTGTTTTTGTAATAAGCAATCCATAAATCACTTCTAGCTACAGATGGAAACATTTCTTCAAGCCATTTAGTTTTTCTTTCGGTTTTTTTATCTTCATGACTTGTGGGCCCAAATAGAGACTTTTTAAATGATAAAATTAACAATAAGTACTTTCGTACCCTTAAAATTTTTTTATTTTATATAAAAAAAATAGGTGGCATATTTGTGACCGTTTGGAATATAATTATGACCGCTGTAATGTTTAATGATTTTCAGATTATTTTATGAAATTTTGTGTAGATCACAAAATGAGCGATGATTCCTTATTTAATTTACACTAAATAAATAGACATGACTAATATAAAATTAAATATATTAATTAAATTAATTCTAAAAAACAACTACAATTTGATAAATGTAATTCGGATACATTTTACGGGTGATTCGGCTCCAATAATGCTTGAATTTGTGACCGTTGTAGTAATGTGACAAAATAAGGCTTTAATCGAAAGATATTGTGCGTCACAAATTGAATTTTATTTAGCCAGCACTTAATACTTTCCAAATATAGTAATTTAAATTTATAAGAATTAAGAAAAAGTTAACTATTTGGTTATACGAAAACTGACTTCAAAACTCTAATTGTGATCTATAGGTCACAAATACTTCAACAGAAAAAAATTATAGCTTTTAATTATTTAATTACTCAGCTTATTTACAAAATAATCACATTTTTCGATAATTTCTCTAGAACTTTGTTATTAGGCATGCATTTAATTTTATAATAATACCAACCTTTCGCTTTAAATTAAAAACATTTTTATCAATTTCTCACTTCAAAACCTTGACGAAATCAGAAATTACGAGAAAAAGTAAGGTGCTTAATGACAAATTGGTTTTTTTGCACGAAATTTTCTATTATCATATTTAAGTACTAGTACAATTATAGTAGAATAAAATAATTAAATTATAGAAATCTTTTAGGAAATACATTTTAAATCAATTTTAGGCTGATTAGAACACAAATACCCACTAGGTCACGATTACCCACTTTTACTATAATCGCTTTTAAATTTTAATTTAACTTAATTTTATTTTATTTTCCATGCATATAAATATACATACAAAATATATTGGCTTTTCGAAAGAAATGTGGGCCATCATTAAATTTTAAGTGAAATAATTTATTCTAACTATAGTTAACAATAATTTAACTGTCCTTAATTTTGATCACAGTCTGTTCTAGATCTTTATTGCAGTAACTATTATGATTTAATAACAAGTACTAGAAATACTATACGAATAAATTCATTGAAGTTAAATAATTCACTGCACTTTAAATCAAACATCCACTGAATAATGTATTCATTTGGTGATATTAAAAGTATAGTTTTTCTATTACATTTAAATATTACCCAGAAATCCAATATTACTTATTACAGTAAAAATAGTAATCGCCCTCTGCTCTAATTTCGAAGCAGTTTGATAAAAATCATACTGAATATTTAGTTCTGAATTATTTTTTATCATTTCAATTTATTGTAGACACTATATTAATGTTTGTTATTGATTTAAAAAAATTTAAAAAAAATATTTGAATTCGCCACGTCTCCTTTTAAAAATCTATCATTTAATAGAATAATAATTGGTTTAAAAAACGGTTTTGAAATGGTTCAGATATTTATTCAGTATTTTAGCAGACTGAATATTATTCACACATTGATGAATAATGAATTTAAATTCCAGCAAATAAATGTTTTCATTATTTTATTAAATTAAAAGATGAAAATGTTTTAATAACTTTTAAGGTTTGTAGCCTTTCAAAAATTTGCTAAATATATCACTACCCAACAATAATTTTTTTTACCAATACCATATAAAACTTTGCTCAGGCTACATTAACTTATAACTAAAAAAATATTTTTAAAACATTTAGTTTTGGTTTTAACAACATTTGGTTTTGGTTTAGTTTTGGTAATACCACATTGGGGATTTGATTTGGGTTTTACAACTCACATATTGGTTTCTATAAAAATCTATTAACGAGTTTTAAAACATTTCATAATCAAAGTAGGATCTAGAGCTACATACATAGTCTAACACTACTGTACCTACTGATGAGTTCCAGTAGTATTGAAGAACAAAACACTCCTTTACTTTTAATTTGAAATAATTTACGTTAAAAAACCGTTTTAATTTTAAAATACATAAGTTTGCAAAATTTCTAAAACTGAATTAAATTTTCTTTTTTTTTTAGAAATAATAAAATTTTTAATTAAATAAAATATCATAAAGGTCATGATGGATCATTAGTCATTGCAAACAAAGATCAAAGTCAAAAATACAACCTAAATCTAAAATTAAATCGGAATAAAAAATGTTAAGTAGAAAATATATAAATATCAAAAATTTTTAATATGATTTTCGAGAAAAAGAAAATCTCAACTTACTATTTTTATGTTAATGTATATAATATATGTATACTATATATATATTCTTTACCTTGTCCATCTTTATGGTTAAAAAGAAATAACTACATAAAATAATAAAAATAACAAAAACTAGGAAAAAAAATGAAGACCTCAAATTGCAAAATACAATTTAATGTACAAAATTTCATATTCTATAATAAAAATTTTAAAACTTCATTGAAAAAGGTTAAAAATATTTATGCTAGACATTATTGAAAGTTTCGTTTTTTGTAATTTTTCTCACGTTTTACAATATTTAATTGTAATTTTCCTTAAAAAATATTGTTTTTGATCTTGAAAATATTTGTTTTTATTTATATTATTTTTTTTTTACATTTTTAATTTTTATAATTAATTTTAATTAATTTAAATATAATTTACAGTTTTTTTGTAGACATTATAACTAATAAATTTTCAATGTAAATTTTAATTTATTAATTTCTAATTAAATTTTATTGAAGTCTTAAAAATGTTTGGATAACTCTTCTGCATTTGAAATAATGGATATAAATGTGTTTTTATGTATAATTTGATCTACCATGTGAGCCGATCTTTTTGATCTTTTTGGTATCATCACATTATGAACATTGTTATGAAAATCAAGATGGATACAGACTTTATTAAATTTTTTTTTTTACAATTCATATTTTAACTTATAATATAGTATTTTACAAATATTGATCTATTTAGCCGAATCGATTACCTTAGTCGAAGCTGGATGGTCGTATAAAATACAAATTTATAGTTCAATTTAACAGGATAGTATTCTTTTTGTCTTTTTTATTCTATATTTAATTATCATTATATTATTAAATTATTTTTATATATTATTATTATTAATTTTATATTTACAATAGGTTAAAATATTTAAATTTATATTTAAGCATTTTAACATTTCAAATTTTCCTCTAATTTTATTCTTACACTTATGTACTATGATACAAGTATGTACTACTATGAATGAGAAATTCTATGAATCCTCAAATAGAACCAATTTATAATCTTTAATTTATTAATTTTATATTTAGTAAAAATGTTTTTAATTGACTGTACCAAAACCGTTTCAAAGTTCCACAGGAATGAAGTTTTCATTAACACTATTTTATAAACCACATGTTATTTCTATATTCGACCAAACAAATTTTACTTTATATTTGTCTCTAAAGTTTAAATTCAATTTTAAAATATAGATAATGGTTTAATTCACTGTTCGGTCACCACAATTTATTTAGCACTATTGATATTATATATTTAGCATAAAGAAAAAATTATTCGATTTAAAAGAGCACGTGTACTAAGTGGGGTCACCAATTTATAGTCTTAATTTTAGTTAAAAATTAAAAACCTTTCTTTTCGATAGTTTTCAACAAAGTGGTTTTTCAGTCTTTAAATTACTTCGTTTTGTGTTTCCTTACAACTGCTTTTGTCAACTATTTTTTCGAGGTTCTCATGTTTCTAAGCTGTCCGGGTAATTTATTAAAGAGATTCAAAGAATCATAAACGCAGTTGGTTCCTTGTATATCAGTTTTATATAATGATAGGTAAAAGTTAGTTTTATTCCTCGTATTATGACTGTGTATTATAATATTACGATTCATTAATATATCGATATTACGATAATATTACGATATTATTAATAGATTTCTATAATATTACAATTAAGAAATAAATTAAGTTTTCATTATTTATTGAATGGTACAAAAATTTCTTTAAAAAAAGAAAGCCACCAAAAAAGACTCAATATTGCTTAAAATATTATTTATATTAATTTATTTTACAGCAAAACTAAGGACTGGATTATATTGGAATTAACAAAAAAATATTCATATGTATTGTCTTTTTTCAGTACAACAAAAATATGAATGTTAATCCTAGAAATAGGATTTTCCTAATCCTAGGAATATAATTTTTATTAAATAGAACTCAATTTAAAAATCTTGCGTTATATAACTAGTGTTAATTATATTTTTGAATAATTTTAAGTAGTTTTTTTTGTTTTTTTTTTCTTATTTTTATATATAGATTTTTTTTGTTGTCTTGTAGATCAAACTTTGTAGACGATTAAATAAATAATTAAAATTATAAGATAAATGAACCAACACATACAATGCATGCATAAGTTAATTTAAACAAAAATAGAATTAAAATTTGTACGAGTCATAATCAGACTCATTTGAGCTGAATTAATCAATAAATTACATTGAATTATTAAAAAAAAGCTAAGAAAGATTAAGAACGATCATTTTAAGCTCTTTTAATTTTTTAATAACATAATTTTTGTACATATACAATCGTCATAAGAAAAAATAATATTCCAAATTGGAGGAGTTACTCTATTTGATATTATTACTCATCCGGGAACACAGAATTTCCACTCAATATACCCAATTTAATTTAATTTAACATTAAAAAAATATTTAACCATTTCAGACCTTACAAAAAAAATATGATAATTTAATTTAACAAAAAAAAAATATTTAACCATTTCAGACCTGACAAAAAAATATGATACGATTTTAATAAAATTCAATAGTAGTATACAAAAACACTTCCTGATGTTAATGAAAAAAATTATTTAGAAGAATTAAAACTAAAAATTAATAAACTCAAATTGAATTCAAATTGAAAATTATGCAATTTTAATAGTAAGTAATAAATTTATATGTGAGGCTGTCCGACCCAGAATGAACCATGTAAAAAAATACCTTAGAGATAAAATTGCAATAGAAAAAAGATTAATCACTTCAAGCAGTTTCGTCCTTTTAGAAAAATAATTATAATAATCTTCAAATTCATTCAATGTTACTTGTTTTCTCTGCACGATGAAAGAAGTACGTATATATAATATTTTCTCCTATATATATATATATATATATATATTATATACGTACAAAATTCTTTAACAAATTTTACTAATTAAAATTTTATTTACTCAAATTACTTTCACTTTGAGTACTCATTTTTATACATATATCTACTCATTATTACATCTCAACAAAAAATAACTTGTCATATAAACTTAAGAACTCAAATAGTTAATTTTTAATAGAATAAAATCTCTACTAAGTTATTTGTTTAATTTTTTATATTAGAATAAATTCAAAAAGTGTACCTTAACACAATTAATTATCATGAAAAAAAAAATTAGTTCAAAACTTTCAAAATAAATAGAATAACTACTCTACAAAAAATATTTACTCACAAATTATAACCCGTTATAACTAACTATGTAAAATTTATTTTTAATGTTGAAAAAATCTTGATGTACTTGTTCACTAGCATTTTTAAGTTATATATTTTTAAAAAAAATTTTATTCCAATTAAATTTCACATTTAAGCGCTCATAAATCAAAAAGGAAGAAGATACATTACCCAAATATTTTAACTGGCCAAAACTTAGTCACACGAATTTCCTACAAAGAAAATCAATTTTAAAAAAAATGTCTTAGAATTCATCCAATACCCCCTCTTAAATCTCACTTGACCAAAAAAAACCATCATTAATAAATGTAGTCATGATAAGTCAAGTTGAAAGTGATATCCTATTATACTAATTGAAAATTAATAGTACAAAATAATATTATACATCTGATAGGTGGTGCAATAAGTCGATTATTGACCTGAAGTGAAAAATACATACATCATTATTATACAATCTCTTGGTCAATAAATAAAAATTAAATATAAAGTAAAAGTCTAAATATTTAACTGTAAAAAAAAAAATACAGATTTCTTAATCTTTTAGTAAATATGTATATAGTAACTACTATGTACTATATATGACTTAGTTCGTCTCAAAGTTTAAAATAAAATTTCAAAACACTATGAAATTACAAACATTGAAACGAACACTGATGCGAAATGACTGAACAAATAATGCACTCAGGTAAAATTTCATACCAACAAATAAAAAAAAAAAATTAACATGATCATATGATTCCACCTCTTGAAAATTAATATCTAGTTATTTTTAATCTTATTTTTTATTTATTTTTTTAATTTAAAAAAAAAACAAACCGGTAATTTTAATTTTATCACAACGCCTGAAAATTCCATTTCAAGTATTTTGTATAACTTTCCATTTTTGAAAAAAAAAAAAAAAAAAACAAAAATAAATGAAAAATTTTCATTTTAAATTTAGGACATTGTAATATTTAGGTAGATATGCGAATTTCCTTTTCTTTGATGGCCTTAAGTTAAATAAAATTGTTGTTTTTCTTATATTAAACAATGGATTTCAGGTACCTGTTTGTTGTTATAACATTGTTAAGTCGAAACTGCCCAAAATAAATGTCAAAAACAATTTTCTTTAAATTTTCTGATAACTTTAAAATATTAAATGAAATTATTTTGAAAAATATTTTAAATTATATGTAAATGTGTGTGTGTTATGGAGAATTCGATGAATTAATAAGATCTTGTCATAAACTATATTCATCATCATGACTTGGTTCTAAAAATTGTGGTGAATTTGGAACCTATGAACAACATTTTTTTTTTAAATGTCAATGGTGTCTTTTTTACAAAGTAGGTACTGGTATTTGGCTTAGGCGTACCATCTATCATTTATATATGTACAGTTGTACAATGTTATCACTTTAGATTAGAGCTTCAATGTAATTGAATTTATCCCAATTTTAAATAAATTTTGCTTTATGTTTTTACCAGTAATTTAGGTATAATCACATTTCATGCTTAATTAAGTACGGTACTGCAAGCTTATACGGTACTGCAAACTTATATATTGAATTGAATGATATCGATCCATTAGAAGAGCCTAAATCACCAGTCGATGATGAATATGATTATGATCCACGTTATGGTAATAAAAAATGAAAAAAACAGCGCATTGGCAAGAGATTTTTAATATTACCAAAAGAAAATAAAAAGAGTAGACAAAGTACGGGATCTAGCGGCACTGGTGTTGGTCGTGGTCGTGGTCGCCGTAAACCACGAAGTGAAAATACAGGTCGTGGCAAAAATAGGAGTAATAGACCAGCAGTTATAAATAATACAGTTGAACCACCATCTTTTGAAATGGCAGCAGCAGCTGTTGAAACTGCTGCTGCATCAATAATTGGCTGCTGCGTATAGTAGCGGTGGTGATAATACAAACACAACAATTACAACATCGAGCATTTATTTATCAAATTGCTAGCTTATATGAACTCATTATAAATTTGCAAAACTACCACCACTATTAGAAATTAATCTTTCTTAAGTAGAATAGTTTTTATTTCAATTGTTACCAGACAAAATTCTATCAATTATTTGTTGTCATTCATCTTATCCCAATGATAAAAGGGTACTGATCCAGAGGTCGAAAAACTCATTAAGCTTTTTTTTCTTCATCGGTTGAATGGCAGAAGCTTTACCTTGTCCGTCACCCAGGGTATTATAATAATTTAAAGTGATAACAATATTCCCCTATTGTTATGTTTTGTGATTGTATTTTTTCTTCTATAAGTATAGCCTAATTTTTGATACTTTACTTTTTTGGTCGTTTAATTTAAAACCCCCTTGGAAGCATTTTGGGAAGTTCATTTTTCATTCAGTTCTCATTTCATTTATTGCACCTCCAGATGACGGAAATTATGCATAATAACCGGTAAATATAATAGCTTTTGTCAAAATCTCTAAAACAAAATCTCGAAGCCAAATTCTCATAGACAAAATTTTAAGAAGTAAAAAACCGTCAAAGAAAAATCCACAAACAAAAAATCCCCAAATACAAAATACTCAGAATCCAGCAGCGGCTATACTCAAAATAAATATCTATTTTCCCACCTCTGGGAAATACATATTTCCCCTCTTTTGCATCTTCACTTTGTTTTGGCAATTTTGTCCCTACGGATTTTTTTTGAAAATTTTGTGATTTCTCAACCTTCCGATTCGATCTTTTTTTTTTTATTTATTTATTTATTTCATCTATTTGTTATATTTATAATATTTACCCAATAAACCGGTAAACCCATTTATCAACCGCATCTATTGAATTCCCCGTAACATACACACCTGCAAACTAACTGAATTTATTTAAATTTAATTGCCAAATTTTGAGAAAATCTTACTGACCATTTTTTTGGGTATATTTTTAAATTAATTGAAGTAAATAGTTTCAACCCATGGGAACACTCAATCTCTGGGAATATGAATTTGAATCAAAAGAAATTAAAATGAATTCTAAAAAAAAAAAGTAAATTTCTTTACAAAAAAAAAAAAAATAGTGATTTAAAAAAAATGTTCACTATAATGCCATCACATAAAAACAAAATGACGTTTCATCTCAAAGTTCAACTTTTTAAAACAAGAACCAGCTAAAAACACACAAATTAACATCGCGAAATGAAACTGAAAATTTAACTCTAAAATTGTAAATGATCTTCTCTCATTATAACCTATTTGCATAAATTAAAAAAAAATTTTAATTTATTGTGAATCTTAAAATGAGTGACTGTGGAAAAGAAAAAAATTTAAATATAAAAAAATGCAAATAAAAAAAAGTAGAAAGAAAAGTGAAAACGAAAACTTAACTTTATGTCGTGTCATATTTAATTTTTTTTTGCCTTTGTAGGGATCATTTATCATGTGTTATTGACTTAAACTCTCGTTTTTTTTCATCAGTTTTTTTTTTGCACTAATGAGGAACTGTTTTTAGTTTTAGAAATCAAATACGAATTTGGTCAAATCTAATGAATAGTGAAAAAATGTTAAAAGTTAATAATTTTTAATTTGCATACAAAAATATTTGGTCATAATGAAAAACCAGTTAAATGCACCCCTAGTTTTTAATACACTTAACTGGTTTTTAAATTTTTCGTTTTTGATCAGTAGTTCATTTTATATTATGAACAAATATAATAATTACGACATATTGAATTTCTTATTCCTATAATTTTTCAGGAAGTAAATTCCATTTGGAAAAATCCAGTATTCGTATAGAAGCGATTCAAATGTTTGTGTCCGTTGAAAAATTAATAAAAATAAATAAAATTGTGAATTTGAAAATGTGTAACGGAGGTGAGAAATTAATATTAAAGTCACGTATTTTTATAGTTTTAATTCATAACGAAAATAATAAAATGAATACCTTATGATTTATAATTTTCTGGTACAAATTTTAATTTTATTTCATTTATATATTTTTTTGTCCATTTAATGCAGCGTAATTGTTTCCGAGATCTGACAACAGATCAGCTAAAATAAAGTTCAACAATGGTTACAGAAGTCTAAAATCAAAGTGAATGGAATTCAACACATATTACTTTTACACTGAAAACAGAAAGTTTATCGGTTATTTTTCTGAATACCGAAGTATAGTCCGCAAACAAAAGTATTAAGATATCTGGACATGCGCTTTGATCAATGATCAATAAAGTTTTTCCATTTCTTAAGAATGTAAAATTTTCTAATTTTTGAAAATTTTGTGACTGACTTTGATAAAGTTAAACTGTTTCTGATTTCAAAGTGGTTCCAACTGGATGCTATTAATAATTATGTATGTATATATACAAAATCAGTGTTTAACGAACGTTCAATACACTTTTTCTAGTAGAGTTTTTGTCATTTTTGTTAGTAACTTTATCATTTTTTTTAGAAGTTTTTTCATCTGTAAAAATCATCTGTCTTTTGTCGTTGACAATACTCCCAACATGGGATTTTAGGAATTTTGACATTAGGACATTTGACATTTAGAAGATGATTTGACAGAGTCAATTATAATATTATATAGTATACAAAATATTTTTACCAGCTCTGGAAAATCAGATATATCTCCTTTTTTGTATCTAACAGCGACTATACGCAAAGAATTATGTTTTCCAATTCTCACGAAGTGAATATTTTTTTTTTCTATGTCGAATATTGGGCATTGGCTACATATAACAATTATTTTCTGCCAACCCTGGAAAAATCAAATATTTTGTTTTTTGTATTCAACAGTTTTGATTTTGAGAAAAAAAACAAACGAGAACGAACTTTTGAGAAAAGAGATTTAAAAAAAACGATATTTTGATTTCGTCATAAATGACGGAAACAAAATAAATCTTTTACAGTTACATGATCAATTTAGTGACATCTTATTTGTCATCAATATGTGAAACAAAATAGCTAGGCTTGAAGTTAAATAAATTTTATTGACTGATTGGATACAATACTTCTTGAACTTTATTGTGGTATATAGTTCAGGGCTAAGAAATATGGTCAATGTTTATAAGTTCAGCAGAAATAGCGACCAGGTGTCTGTAGTAATTAAAAAAATTGCAATAAATAACACATATGAAACAAGATTGCTCCAACATTTCAAAACATAAGCGTAACAGTTTTTGGCGATCACCTACTTGACATGAAGGCTGATGATTACTATATAAAATATGCAAAACATTATTATTTATAACTATTTTAAAAGTACATATTTTGCGTTATAAATAAAAAACAAAAAAAAAACCAATTTACATTAAACAAAAATTTTCTTTAACACATACGAGTATACATATTTTGTCACGCTAAAATTTACAACTGGAAAACAAAATGTCCTATAAAGTAAATTAGTTATAAGCTAATGTAGTAAAAATGTACTTAAATGAAAATAGGAAAATAAATGAATGAATGAATAAATAATAATAATAATAAATAAATAAAAAATGTCTTAAAATGTCAGAAAAACTTACTATTCCTGACATTTACAATACCATTATATGGGCCAATAACATTTTTCGTAACCATTCAAATTTGCTATATGTCTCTAGCTAGACAATAACACTTATAATTACATTTTACAAAAATTTTTAGTTTTACTTTTATTGTGAATTGTAACTTAAGAAAATATTGCTACGAACTTGCAGTCAAGGTAAAAAAAACTAATCAAATTAGAACGATGAAAAATTTGGATACAAAATTTTTCACATGACGAAAATCTCATGTCCCCAACTGAAGTTGATTAGCAAAAATGCTTATTACAAAAAATACAAATTTATTGTAAAACAAGAAATCACATTACTTTCTTCTTAAATTTTAGTTTTTTGATTTACTGTACATAAACTTTTTTTAAAATAATAAAAAATATAATTTTTTTTCAATCAAACGTTGTCCATGTAATTTGTCCACTAAGTCACTAAAAAATCGTTACAATAATATACATTCAAAAAATACACTTTAAATTTCCAACGTAATTTAAAAAGGATGACGTAATATTAGAACTATATTGCAGTAAATAGGAATTCAAAGTTTTTGTGAGTATTTGCGAAATTAGGACTTGTTAACCCACCGAAGTCAACGCGTGTATTAATTGTGTTTCTGCTGTGTCACAAAGATTTTTCGATAAGTAATTAAATTTTTACCATTTTTTTTTTATTATAATATTAACTTTTATAATTTAAGCTGGACGTACTAATTTTTGGAATTAAAATATATTTTACAATTACAGACAATAACATTTTTACGACGTAGTGGACCCAACTGTGACGTAGCGGAATTCAGTAATTATAAATTACTTATTTGCTACTTTTTATTTATTATAACTTTGCTTTATTATGACAATATTTTCAAATAACTACATATTTTTGAATTTTTATATAAAAATTTATAAAGATACCTGTGTAGAAGTAGTTTTTTGCATGTTTGTTTGAACAAATCAAAATGACACTTACAGCTGCAGAACGGCAACGTCGATGCCGAGAAAAGCGCAAAAAAAATTATAGTAAACATGAATATACAAAATGTTTGTTTATAAGAAATTATAAAAAAAAATTATCTATGAATTAAATTTTTTTTATGTTTGATGTCTTTTAGGTCACGTTTTGAGTCCACAGCGTCACAGTTTTTGACGTGTCCCTAAGCAATTATTATAAAAATTGACTCAAATTAAAAGAAATTTTTTAATACAAATCAAAACCTAATGATGGTTTTTCTTGGGGCTACAAGTTGCAATAATTTTTAGTTTCTAAATTATTGTACTTCTACATTTAAAATTGAATGATAGAATTTTTATTTTAAAAAATTGTGACGAAGTGGAAAAATGAATCCCAAATATTTTAAAATAAATAAAATTATAATCATATGGTAGATATTTTTTGAACTGCCCGTGGATAATATTAATATCGACAATACTAAGTAAAAGTTAATAAGTACGTATGAAGTAATAAACCGAGGTGCATAAATGTTAGTTAGTGGACTTTTTTGTCCATCTTCTCAAGATATTAACGCTATAAAATAGAGGTTTGGTTGAGTTGGTCACTGCTGACCACTTATTTACCATCTCAGATGCATAATCTATGAATTTATTGCATTAGCAATCTAAATATCCATGCCAACTTAAATTTTTACCTTTGGTCACAGAAAATGTTATTGGCCCATATATATAATAATGGTATGGTAATAATATTGTAATTGTATTGTAATAATACACTTTTGTCAGTATTCACAATTTATCAGTAGTTTACTGACAACTGATAATAATAATACCGATTTGGAATATCTGCTAACACTTCTCAAATATTATCTGAAAACTGACACTTCACAATAAGGGGCGACATTTTTCAAATGACAATTATTTCGATAATTAATTAAAAAGCTTACAAAATCTAGTAAATACCTGTTTATCTAGCTATATTTCGAACTAACTGAATCGTGAAATAGTTTAACATTAACTTACTGCAATATTAATTGCAAATACTTGTTAAATAAAAATTACTTATATTAAATTATAAATCCCGTTATTTTTTTTTCAAATTCTTATTTTATTTCGAATATAAAACAATTAATGTTAAGTAAATTAGAAAAGTGTAAAATGTCGTACTGCGGCACTATTTGTTGAAAATATTTTAGAATATCGTAGATTGATATATCGGAAAATCTATAGTCCAAATAATCAAACACAGAAAGGCAAGCTATTTTGGATCAGAATTCAAAATTACGAACTACTTTAATTTATTAACTATTATGTAATTAATTATTATATATTTAGTAAATATTTTTCAATATAGTAGATTTATATCGGAAAATGTAGCCCAAATAATCAAATACAGAAATACACACTATTTTGGATATATTAAAAATTAAGGTCAAAAGTACGTAATACTTCAATTAATTAATTATATAATTGATCATTATTGGTTAGCAAAGAAACAATATATGTATGGCCTTGGTACAAAATAAAAATATTAATTATCGTATATAGCTATATTATGAAACTCTCTATTTAAATACCTTTAATTTTTAGAAAGCTATTCTAAAAAATTACTTTTTAAATAAAAATAGTGTAAAAAAAATATATATAAAACTCACCATCAAGAATTGGTTCCATAGTTGTTGCCATATTATCACTAAAATTAGGTGGCAGGACTGTTGCTACATTTTGTCCATTTATTAATCCAATACTAATTGCAAATAGTAATGTTAATCCAATTTGACATTTTAAAATTCTAAAATCATTTGAATTTCCCATTTTATCAAGAAATTTTTATTAAATTACAATTCTATAAATAAATTATTTTTTTTTTTTTTTAATTTTAATATCACTATTTAATTAACTTTTTATATATACACATTTATATATATACATTTATATATAATATATATATATTATGATGTATTATAGATATTTGTATTTATTTTACTTTCTAATATTCACTAATATTTGTTTTGGAAATCAAATAATTTTAATTGAATATTGTAAAGAACTATTTTTATTTTTTGTTGTTGTTTCGTTATTTACAATTCTAAATAATTTTTATATTAGTTGTAGTTATTTAAAAAAAAAAAACACAGTAAATAAATAAAAAGTAAATTTGTTATTTTTAAATTTAATAAATTATAATTGTATATTAAAATATTTTTGAAACATTTTCACCCTGCTTGCATGTTTTCATATTATTTTTTAATTTAAATATTTATTTATTTTTTTTTTTTGTGCGAAATTATTTTTTAAAATATTTTTTTTTTTGTTTTTTCGTTTTTTTTATATTTTATAGTAAATCTGGAAAATGCAAAATTAATTTTCTTTATTTTTGAATACTAAAAAAATATATAAGTATATATATATAAATACATATGTAGAAGGATAAAAAATATATTCTATGCTTAATTTTTGTTTTTTTTTGTTTTTTTTTCTGCATATACATTCACTATAAAATTGCATAAATTTATTTACTTAGTTGCTGCAACACTTGCACACTTGAATAAATAAATAAACATAGAAAACAAATCACGTTTTTTGCCTAAATAACAAACTAAGAAAAATGTATAAAAAAATATCAATTTTTTTTAAACCAACTTTTTAGAATATATGTATCATTGCTCCGAGTACAAAAATATATAGAAAGAGTTTCAAAGTATAAAAAAAAAAGTAAAAAATCCCTCTATTCTACCTAAATTGAATTTAACAAAAAACAAAAACCTACAAACTAAAAAAGAATATAACCTAAGAGAATAATATTTATCTCAACCAACTATAGGATATCACATTTAATTGAAAAAAATTAACTTGAATGAAAAAATAGATATGCTAAAAAAAATTATGAATAGACAATGACAAGAAAGAACAAGCAAAAATAAAATTAAAAATCTGAATTGTCTGAGATAGTTAGTTAACATAATATATAAATTAACTGTTATACATTACTACTAATATGACTGTATTAAATTTCTACATAATTGGCTACGAATATATTTTCTAGATTCGAAACGTTTAACATATAAATCCATTTTAATAGCCATGCATTTAGAACCAATATAGACTGTGGGTTGAATACTTTAAATGTTTTTTGCTCAAAATTTTGGCATATTAACAATCATTTATAATTTATTTTTTTGTCAAATTTTTATCAAATAATTAAAATAATTTAATAGTGGAAAACTACATGTATTGTAGAGTATTTCACCTTCATAATATCATATTAGTTCGCTTTTATTTTATTTATTAGTTCTAACCAATCTGTATTAAAGATTAATTTCAGAGAAAAATCTTATAATATGAACATAACTTCTTAATTAGTAATAAGACGACATAACTGCCTTGCATCATATCAATCAGCGCTGTATTATAGATTAATTGAAGGGACAAATTAAAAAAAAAATTACATCAGCATTGCAAACATCCATGCCGGTGCTTGAAACCTGCAACAGAACCCGGAAAGTGAAACCTGATCATCCTGAGTAATTACATGAAATAAAAGTTGATATCAACAATAATACCATAATCAATAGCCAATATGATTCTTATGATGTAATTTTAAATTCAGCAATACTATATAAATAAATTTCTGATATACAATTCCAAAATTCCAAATTAAAAGCTCTACACTTACACAAATTATAAAAATCGAAATATAATAATTATCAAAATGTAAAAATATATCAAACAAAATTCTTCCAGTTCACACTCTATGTTTGTTCATACCACAAAATTAAATCTATTAAGTTTTCAACTTCAAAAGTCGATCAATTTTAGAAATCTTTCGTATATTGCTTTTTGATTGCAATTAACAAGGTTTTTCAAAATTTCTTTGTAATAAGTTTTAAGTGTATGAAAACTTATAGTCATAAGCTGATTACTACAGATTTAACTGTAATTTGAAACTTAAATAGAACACTTGAAATAATATTGTTCGTAAGTAATTTAAAATTAGAAAAATTTAACTTTGAATGAAAAAAAAGCTTAAAATTGATTCAATGAGTTCAGTAAAATCTAAATTTTCACAATTTTTTGTTACATTAATTATTATTTTGAATTGGAATATTTGAACATATATATCTGCATATATTTGAACGTGTATATATAATATAAAAAATTTGTTGATAACTATATTATATTTTTTAAATATTTTACATTAAAAATATCATTCTAGTTTATTTATTTAATTATATAATATAAATTATAGTTAATTTATGTAACCAGTACAAATAAAAAAAAAAGATTTTCTAGTGTGATTTAAACCGAAAAGTTCACTGACCTAACTACAATAATTATAATGTCGACCTAAAAGATTTTTTTGTTATTATTTTCATCTATTTTCTAATTGAATTTATCAACTTTCAAAACTAATTATTCTGTGATTCTTTAATATGTTCATGGTTTGAGTAAAAACATCTATCACAAAATTTAAATTTGTATCATTATTAATTTTATTATTTTTTTATAATTTATTATTAGTTATAAAATTATTTATATTATTAACAATTACACATTTAAATTATAATATATTACAAGTAACCAGAATTAATAAGCCTTGAAACATGTATGGTATTATAGTACATTAGTAGACCAACATTTATAGTATACATTAGACCTATTTAACGTGTAATAATTTATTTTCATTAGTTCGTTGCAAATTATTAATAAATTGTTTATATACGTTCCACATGAATTCTACAAGTGCCCACAATGAATTATACATACTTTATTTTTGAACAAGTATACCTATACTAAAAAAAATTGTATCTTGGTTAACAGCAAACCTCTTCTCATTAACAGTGTCGGTATTTTGTCTTTAAAAGTTAACAAGTTTTTTCGTTTAATAATAGACGTCCGAAGTGATTTATGCCAACCATAAACCTGACATTATATAATTAACGGTATATAATAATATTAAAAATATTTATTTAATCTATTCTCAGAAATATTTTAACAATAATGGAATGCCTAAGAAACATTTTGTCTGACTCATAGTTACAAATTTTTGTACATTTACATATCGTTTACTGTAGACAAAATTTATTATATGCATATTTACAAATTACTTTTACAAATACAATACATTTGTTTAAACAAAATGATGTTACAGAATGCATAAAGATAAATTGTGAACGTAAGCTCATGTTTAAAGTTGTTGTAATTTTACTGCATGTGTACATTGTAACTTACAGAAACAAAATGTTTACGTTATTGTAAAATTATAGCTACAATGTTCCTTTACTGATCATTTACCAAGTAAATGTATGTTTCAACAAATATAATATAAAGTTAAAATATAATATTCAATAAATATTCGTAAATATTTACAATGTACCGGTGAAATCGAATTCCTAATATATTTCTCTTTCAGATGTGCTTACATACATCATAAAAACGTATTGTCAAACCTTCACGAAATATGGAACAGATATTTAAGATCCACATAATTGCGACATTTTTTATTTGTTTTTCAAAATAATTTGTCTCTATACATCTTATCGGGTTTGAGTTTAAATAGTTCTATGAAATGCTATACTTACAATTTCAGTATTAACTACCTTACTTAAAAACTATTCGTTATTTTAATGAAAGCACTTGCGCACTCATAATTCCAATAACAAATTCACTCAAACCAACTTCAACAAATTCTCTTCATTAAGAATTATTTCAAACTGAAATAGAAATTAAATCACACCATTGTATTCGTTAAAGTTCCAGGCAATTAATTATTGAAATCATTAATAATATTTAAGTATATATATAAAAATGTAAATTAATAATGTATATATGCCCTCTGAAATCAACACCAAGGTTATAGATTCAATCCCCGCTTGTCAAACGAACAAAAACGAGTTTTAAAAATATTATAACATATTTTTAATGAATACGTTCCACAAAACTGTTACCACAGCTACTGACAGTTAATTATTATTATTATTTTTTTATTTACTATAATTAAAATCATAATTTAAATAATGAATTAAATAATAAATAAATTAGTCAGCTAGCCTAAATAATAATATAACAATAGTCATAGATGTGAGTAAAATACAATAGTATAAGCTCTAAAAAATTTAGACTTGTTAAAAAATTATAAATATTTATCATGGCAATAAACAAATAAATAAAATTTAAAAAAAAATCATAATAAAAGTAAGCACTAGCTAACAGGGTTATCTGCTTTATATTTACAGTTAATTATTTGTCCCACTCATTCCAAACATTTAAAAAAAATTAATACGTTCCACAAATTAACATAATAAAAGGTTAATTTTCTGTTCTTTAAACCAATCTTAATTCGACATTCATTCATTTTAAGTTCCACAAAATTGAATACTGGATGCAGCCCGGCAAAAATTACAATAAAATAAGATTATTCTTTAGTATATATCTACACCTAATAATCGTAGAAGCATTTGAGCGTTTCAAAATACTCACATAAAAACACAAAAAAACATAGTTTCTGTTACCAATTTTATTCTTTTCTATATTATTTTTCAACTTTGGATTATTCTTTTTTTTTTCTTTTTTCAAACGCGATTTTAGTGTGTTTTAATGTTTTTATTTTTTAATTTTTTATACTCTTTAAAAACTACAAAATATATATAAAAAAAAAAAAAAAACATAAAGAACCAAGAAAAAAAATCTGTATTATCTGTAAGGCACTTAACATATTATAAACTAACTACATACTATTATTATATATACCTATATAATATAATTTCTGTATGAGTTGGGCTGGAGGAGTTTAACGCAAATCTAAATTCCACCAATATAATATGGTTGTCGTATTATACTCTAAAATAGTACTACACTCTATAATTTTTGAACTAAAATGCATGTTGCTTATAAGTTTGTGCTATTTTGCCATCAACTAGACTACTACACTATTCTGTGTGTTATGTTGTGAAGGATGATATCAACAACAACAACAACATTACAGATTCGTTGTTATATTATTTAGCTGTATCCAATTTTTTGTATAAAAGTTTTTGTTTTTTGGTATCATGGAAAGTTATTTAAGTATAGATCTAAACTAACATAAAAACAAACAAAAAAATGCAAAAAAAAAAATAAATAAATAGAAACTATGAAAAAAGACGGCAAAAAAAGAATTTTTAAAAATGAAAAAAAAAAAAAAAAACTTTAACTAAACTGGTTTCAGCCGAGCGAATTCGCGGTTTGCAATGAATACATCAAGCATCTAAAAATTTATTTAATTCTTATTTTATATTCAGATTTGTTCTTTGTGGGTAATCCTGTTTTATATTATAATAAATAGAATTTATCAATAATTGAATCATAGTCGAATTTTGAAGTTTAAAATTGTGAATCATAATGTGTTAGTCATCAACTTGAATTGGAATTATCAATCATTTTAAACCATTTGAGGTCGGTGAAAGGTGTGAACTGATGAAATTTAATGAATCAAGGCAAACGACTTGACATTGTATGTCGACAAAATATGTGAAATTATGTTTTGTTTTTTATTTTAGTTTTATCTTCGATAGACAAATTTTGTACATTAACTCTGTTCTGTGTTAATCGCTTCATAAAATTAAATTTATAATGATATTGAGTTAAATTCAGGGTTCAATTAGGATTGCATGAAGGACATTTTGAATTTTTACCTCTCTTATTAATATATTTTAAATGTGTGTGTGTGTGTGTGTGTGTGTACATATAATCAATTCAAATTTTCATTTGGGAATCTCTTTTTATTCTATAACTATTTTTATTATTTGTAAGAACAACCAGATTTTAAATTATATTCTTACTAGACTTAGCTATAAGAAATTTTGATAATCAGGAAAAGTCCTGGTGAAACCATTCTTATGTTATACATACATACTATAGTCATATCAAAATATGGCGAAGATTTGTAACTCATTATTTTAGCAGCATTAAAAATAAACAAAATAAAAGTGAGTTACGTTAATTCATTTACTTTTAAGAGCACTGATGTACAGACATTAATTGTTATTGCAATATTGTTGATAATACAAATTTTTATACAATAAAATTTAAATACATTCAATTATTAAATATAGTTTGCAGATTGAAATTTGTATAACCGAACGAAAGCTAGTTAAAACATTGACTTAATTTCACGTCATTCAATGATGACATGATGTACAATTATGTACACACACACACACGTTCAAAATATATTAAGAAAAGAGGTGCAAATTCAAAATGTCCTTCATGCAACCCTAACCTATAAAAATCTATTATGCACAAAATATTATGTATTCAAAGAATGTGAATTAATATATAGGCTTCTTAGTGTAACAGAAATTTAATGTAATCCCAAATTGCATACATTATTGTATGAATTTAACTCAATAAATTGTATTTTATGATGATCTTACAGAAAAATATTACATAAATACGCAAACTGAAGAAAATTTCAAAAAAATTATTTCAAGATTGAAGACAAATTCGGCAACAAAACAATTAGAGTTTGATAACAGAAAAATATGAAATAAATCGGCGAACTGAAACAACTTTAAAAAAATATTTTAAGATTGAAGAAAATTTTGTCAGTGAAGCAATTAGAATTTAATTAACTATCAATTAAATGTACATAAACACAACGATAAGGGTTGGCAAGGGTTCATTTGTCGCGAAAAATAAAATTTGTTACTTTAATACTGTAACTAGGTACTTTAATAATGTAATAAATATACTAGATAGTTAAGGATAATGTACTTTAATTTTAGAATTTTATGATGATATTCAAGATATATGTATTTAACCCTTTTAAGTCAAAAGCACGACAAACCTACCTTGTTGAAATAATTCTATAAAATTAAGATCCTTACTACGTACTTTACTAACTAACCCACAAGATTATAATCGATAAAATTTGTCTCTTTGGCCATTCACCATAGGTTAGTTGCGTTCGATAGTAGGTACTTTAATAATGTAATAACTATACATACTATATTTCAATGATAACGTACATTAAATTCTGAATCTAGATTGTCCTTAAAAATATGTAAACAAAAATTATTGGTTGCTTTTTTTTTCAGAAAATTTCAAAAACAAAAAATACACACACAACAGAGCTAAACACAATTTTTCTTTTATTTTTTTTTTATTCATTTTGTAGTTTTGTTTTCATCATCACCATCATCAAATTGTAGGCAGAGAGTACAAATATTGTACATAATTTATGCTTATTTTTTTTTTTTTTTTTATTTTCTTGAATTTCACAGTTCTTTTTTATTTATTGTACAAAAAAAAAATGAGGTGAAGTAGCTTATGCCATACACTCTACACGAATTATGTTTAAACAAAAAAAAAAAAGTTTTATTTTATTGAATTTGAAAAAAAAATCTATAGATTTTTAGTATTTATTTGAGTACCTACATATTCAATATTCATGTACTCGAATTGAATATATAGAAAAATATTGATGAAAACTAATCTTTAAATAAACAAAATAAGACCCCAAAAAAATATTGACTAATTATTTAGCAAAAAAAAAATTATAAAAAAATTGTTAGGAAATTTTTGTTTTAAAATTATAACGTGAATTACGATTATCAGGAATTAAAAATAAAGTTAAGTAAAAAAAAAAATTTTTGAAAATAATTAATTAAATTTGACTTAATTGTATTTTTTGAGGTATGTATTACAAGTTGGATAAAACGAAATTTTATGGAAACCAGAATTCGTGCATTAGCATTCAGCTTCCGATAACAATTGATGAAATTATTTTTATTAATTTTTGAATTAGCTTAAGTAGTGGTATATTGAAGAGTTTGAGTATAAAAAATAAATAACTGATAATTGCAGTAAATTTAATTATAAATTTATGATCACTACACAAGACAAGGAAATAATGTGGCTAGCAGAACTGTGAAGCTAATTTAAATTTAAATACATACAATTTTTTTTATTAAAAACATTTTACGTTAAAACAAAAATTCAAATTATTAAAATATATTTTTAAGATCTTTGAAATATTCAGTGTTAAATATATTTAAGTGGATATCGAATTACTATCATTACATTTGATACTATCATATTAACATTCGATTCCTAAAATCTAAAAAAATATATATTTTTTTGTTTTATTCAATATCTAATCCGGTCTTTAATAGTCTTTTAATCCGGTTTTAAAAGCTTTATATTTTTAATATTATATAATATTCTAGTAATTATTATAATATTCTCGAAATTGAATTTAATTTTGGACTTATTTTTGTATTTAAACAAAGATTTAATCATATTTTAACCTAACCTTTCCGAAAAAAAAACTATTTTGACAAAAATAACTATTCTAGAACATTTTCATATTTTTGTATCTAATTATCAGAATTAAATTTATTATTAAACGTGAAATTTAAACTCGATTTTAATGAAAAAATATTAACTAAGTATTTATACAGCAAATAATTTCTAATTCTGGTAAATTTAAGTTAAAACAAAGCAAGTTAAGCTCTCTTAAACATGTTTTTTTTAAAATTATTTTTATAAAATATAATAGGAACACTATTAATTTAGTGAATCTAATTAAACCTATTTTGGGATAGGTATTAAACTTCAATTAAAAATATTAATATAATTATTATTATGATATAAATTAAATATATAATTATTACATTTAAAAACAGGGGCTAATTGTATTGTAAATTATTTTGTAAATTATTAAATTCTATTTCGAAAATGTCTATGAAATTTATTCGCTATTTTTTCAATTGTCAAAATACTAGAATTATTATTCTAGCTACTACATAACCTTTCATTTGAAATTTTAATTATATTAAGTAATTTAAATGTGGAAACACATCTATTAAAAATGTATATTCGCCTAAAAAGTACGATCATTCCATTTTACTTTGGGGGCTATTATTTTTATATTATAAACTTTAAAAGAAATCCTAAATCAATGTCGAATAATCGATTCTACTTCACGACATTCATATTAAGAGTCGACTTTAAAATATTCTGAATTTTAGAAATAATTAAATTTTCAAAATTTACGATATAAATTTATTAATTAATTTCTATGTCGACAAACCTGGTAGCTAGTGTTTATTTTTATAATTTCAATTACTTTTAGTAAGTAAGTATAGAAATAATAATAATAATTAATTTCTAATACCTAAAATTAAAAACATAAAAATCAAAATTCTTATAAATTTCATTCTTTAATAATAATTTGAAATTCATACAAGCGAAATACAATACCATTAGAATGTTAGCTTGAGTCTGCATTTATGAACAGCGTTCAAGAAATCTGACAAGTGTGTTCATAAATTCAAAATATGCAGATTGACTGCAGGTTTGCATTTATGAAAACAAGGTAGCTCTCAGGTGCCTATAAGTATACATCAATGTTTTCATCATCTTAATTATAAATAATAATTACTAATGAGCTATTACAGATCCTTATCTGACCTATCAATTTCGTATCCCGTTTTTTTGATTCAGCTGATTTTGACACTAGACTGATGAGAAAATTAATTAGAATGGAAATATTATCAATTAATTTCTCATCCTACTCTCATAAATTAACGGTCTATAATTCACCAGTATTTTTGAAATCATTGATGTACATAATAGGCCAATTAAATTGCTAAACTTTTAACTTTAACTTAAGTTATCCTAAATCTAAATAACAAGCCTTATATTATATTCGTGGATGACTTGGCGGTAGAATAACACCAATATATGAGCTTAGTAAAAACAATAAATGAAAATTTGGTTCTAATACAGAAATCAGAATGGATCATCACAAACTTATTATAAATAAAAATAAAATAAATTATATAATATTCAACAGGTATACTAAAATCAAAAATTGAAGATTGTAATTTTGAAATAGTGCATCAGTATAAGTACTTGGGTGTATAATAATAGAAGAATATCTTATGCATATCTTATGCTGTACAAGCATTATAAGAGCTCTTTGAGTAACGAATAATTAAATAAAAAAAAAAAAGATATATATAACTCAAACTCTGTTATTATAAATATGGAATACATACCAGTACCTGTACACAAACTGTGTCAGTACCAGCAAACTAACTTATGTCAATCAGACTTACAAATTAATCCATCAGACCATCATACTTTGAAATTAATTACTTTTATTTTTATTTTGTATTTACTTCATTCCTTCAACTACATGTTAACTATATAATCAAGTCTACTTTATCAATGAAACCTTTAATAAATCATCAATGAAATCTTATAACATTCTTTGTTCTAACTAGACAATAAAATAACATCCACTAATCCTAGACAACAATCCTAGACAATAATAAACTAAAAAAGACAATAACAGGCAAAAAATAATATTTATATTACAATTTAGTGTTAACCCTTTTGCAACCAGCAATCTTTATAAAAAAAAAATTTCGAAGTAATCTTCTATCATTTTATTTATTTTTACTAATATATTTTTTCATTATAAGTATCATAATTTTGCTATGATTGGGTTAACGAAATTGAAATAAAATAGAATTTACTAAGTGAACGGACGGACACTATTTATATTATTTAGAGCAAAACAAAATTTATCAAAACAAAATATCAACATTTGCAATAACTCCATGTATTCTAATAAAATTATTTCTAAAAAGATAACTAAAATAGTTATGTTTAAAAATATTGCAATTACAATTGCAATCTTTAAAAAATGTAATTATTTTTTTTTTTTTGTTTTTAATGAATGTTCCTAATAAATATTCAATTTAATCTTAAAATTATCAGATTAATCCTTTTTTTTATGATATCCTTTTGAATAATTAATAAAATCCAATCCAATTTTTTATAATCCATATGTCATTTTTATGTGAATTCATTTTTTTTATTGATTAATTTCATTTAATTAACTTTTTATTTTAAATTATTCAAGTTTTCACAATTTTTTCAATTATATTAAATTATATTTAAATTTTATTTATTTAAATAATTTTCACAATTTAACTAATAGTTTTTTTTGTGAATGTATTAATTTAAAAAATCAATTATATTTAATATTAAACATTAATTATTATTAAATTAAATTGTAATTCTAAAAAAAATTTTTAATATATTTAAATTACTGTTATTTTTTTTTTCATAAATAATTACTTTTTTTTTATTAAATTTTATACTACGATTTCCTTTTTTTTTTTTTTAATTTATTTTTCTAATTAATTGATTTAAATTACATTTATTTAATACAAAAAACTAAAAAAAAATATTAAAGAAAGTTGAAAATCCGCGACAAAAGTTCGTCTTCAACTTTAAAATTTTAGAAAACAAAACAAATAAAAAAAAAAGAAGAATAATAAAAATAAGTAAAAAATTATATCGCGTTTCAAATAAAAAATAAAAACTCTTCTTTAAAATTAAATTCCGCGCTACGTTACGTCCTCATAGATACAGGTAAGAAGGTGCACTGCTGAAAGTGATTGTAAATTCTGTATCAAAGGTTTGTGTCTGTTCAATTCAATCCCGGCTTTGACTTTTGCTATTTAATTTTTCTTTCAATTTTTTTTTTTCTTCTTTTCATTTTCAAAAACGAGTTTAATAAACATTTTACAACACCAACAAAACAACAACAGGTAAACGTAAGAGCAATAATAACACCAACAATCAAATAACCATTTAAAAAATACACCAGTGTATATGAACAAATCACGATATGATCAAGAGAAACGTAATAAAAAGTATAAAAAAACGCCGGCCACGTATCATTTGTCCAAATACAAGTAAGCTAAAAAAAAAAATAATAATAATAAAATAACAAATAATTCTAGTAAACTAAGTATAAATAAGCAAAAGCAAAGTGACTAACTCAGCAGAAATCAACATTTTTCAATTAATTATTTTGTAGGTATTGCAGTTTTGCGTTAGTGTATGTTATTCGTGTAATGTATAAAATGCTTGGTTGTATATGTATAAATTGGTAAAACTTCTCAAATTTAATTTTATGTGAATGGAAATGTTGTTTGTAAATATTTTTTCTTTATTTTTTTTTTTATTAGCATTTTAAAGTAATAAAAATTTAAATTAAACTTTTTATTTTCTTTTTGAAACTTGAATAAATTTTCCAAAAAAATTGTTATGTTAAAGAAATAAACAAAAAGAAAAACATAAAAAAAAAACGTTTAAATTTTAATGTAGCAAGTTTGTTTTTCTCAGTGTACACACACACAATGTTTGTTGTTAGATGTTTTAAAAAAAATGATTATTATTCAATTTAATTTAATTTAATTGATATTATCTACACTATATTATGTCTATGTATTTCATATGTTATTAAAATTTAATATTTTAATACTGGATTATATACGTTAACTCGTAATTTTTAAAATTATAATTGATATTGAGTTGAAAATTCAAATTGAATTGAAAGTAAATTGAAATCAAATTGAAATTTTTAATTTTTACATTTTATTATAACATTACAATTTATTAAAAATTTATATAATCTAATTGATGAAAATTAATTTATAATAAAATTTAATTGAAAATTGTGTTAATAATAAATTGTTCTAGTTAAAATTAATAATCAACAATAATAGCACTAACTATTAAGGATATCGGTTAGAAAACAAAATTAAATTAATAAGTTTTTTTAATTTGAATTGTGATAAAATGAATATTAAAAGCGTTGGTAAATAAATGGAATTTAAATCAACAAGCGGCCAGATGTTCGCAAGTCCTGAGGAAGACCCATGAGTTTCAAGACGATACATAACAGCTATTTATCGATTTTAAGTCTGCATACGATAGCATATACCGCAGTGAGCTGTATGTTGCTATGTCGGAATTTGGTGTACCAGCCAAGCTCATCCGATTGTCAAAAATTACATTTGAAAACACAAGATGTGCTGTGGCGATTGGTAATAACTCTTTTGACTTCTTCCACATCATGCGACTTCTTCAATCTAATACTGGAACGTATAGTGCGTCTAACGGAAGTAAACAAGACCGACACTATATTTTTCAGATCTGTCCAACAACTTGGATATGTAGACGACATTGATATGATCGCCAGATCACAACGGAAAGCGGAACGAATGGGTTTCAAATTAAATGAGGAAAAAACAAAATATAGGTTGTCAACAAATAGAAAAGTCCCTCAACATCATATTGGTCAAAACATCACTGTCGGCACTTATATAATTTCGAGTTAGTTCAAAAGCTTACCTATCTTGGAATCAGCGGTAATCCCACAAACGACATCAAGGTGGAGGTACGGTGAAGAATAAACCTTGCAAATCGTTGCTGCTTCAAAATAATATCTCGGGTCAAAGCTCTTTAAAAACCAAATCTACAAAACGCTCATACTCCAGGTTTTTCTCTACGGATCAGAATCATGGACACTGCCAAAGGCAAGTGAACATGCACTTGGTGTATTCGGATATATGGTCCTGAAAATGACGATGGGGTCTGGAGCAGAATATATAATGCCGAACTCTATGAGCTGTACAATGAGGTGAACGTAGTCACGAAAATTAAAGTCAAGAGACTGCAGTGGCTCGAAAACCTAGAGCGGATGAACAAAAATGCTCCAGCCAAAAGAATTTTCGAATCCAGACCCGAAGGTACAAGACCAAATCGAGGCAGACAAAACCTTCGTTGAAGAACCGAAGTATTTAAAACAATTTCGCATCTTCAACTGGAGAGAATCTACCCGTGACCGGAAAAAATGGAGCACGTTGATGAGTCAGGCCCAGGACATACATGGTCTGTTGGCCACCTAAGTAAGAAAGTAAATAAAAGACTTTATAATCGCTGAGAGAGATTTATTCAAAGAAGAAGCAATTCTATCCATTTCACATAAATTCTACCACAATGAGGAGTACATTGAAAAGACTGCTCACAGGTTTTATAGCCCCAGAGCACTTTATCTTTTTGGATAAAAATTATAATATATCAAAATCATGTCCCTACACTATATCACTATAGTAGACGGGCTACGTAAAACTGTAGACGGGCTACGTAAAACTATAGAGTATAACCCGGGCAACATTAATGGAGACAATTTGAGATATGACATGTCCATACCGGACCAATATAAATTTAAAAAAAAAAAATACTGGTGGTTGGAAAACACGTATAATTAACATTAAAGGCGTTTCCGGATCTCTCACACTTGCACTTGATACTTGCACTAAACCTGTCAAATCGCACTAAATTTATTCCTAAAAATTCGGAAAAATGTGTTGTGTGTGTGTCCGTAGGTACTTGCACTTTATTGCCTGTAAAAATTTAGTGTTTTCCTTACCACACTAAATATCGCATTAAAAGAGTAAAACCAAGTAAAACACATAAAAAATAAGAAAGATCAAAATTTCAATTTGTAAACGAAATTAAAATGAATATTCAAAGACTATTTATTATAAAATATGGTACCTACAAATGTGAAACAATAATGTAAAATATATATACAACAAATTATATAAAACAATATTATATAAAACAAATATAATTTATATAATAAATCTTAAAATATCAATAATTTTTGTGACATGCAATTGTGACATGACAAATGATATGTAAAATTTATCAAATATTGCCATAGTCATAAACGTATTAAGATTGCCATTGCCAAATAATGCTGGAAACAAAAAACACTTTTCTGCTGCTTTCAAAACAAATTTGACTTAAAAATTCTAAAAAAATATGTATTAAAAGAATACAGATTCTATACTCCTAAAAATATAGTACTGTCATAAATTTTTAAATCCGGACAAAAATTTAGTACGAAAAATATATATTTGCGGAAAGTGCAAGCTATTTTTTGTAAACTTTATCTAGGCTAAGTAACTATGAGATTGTACAATGAGTAAAATAAAGTTTAAAATTTACGTTCCGTTGACCTGCTTAATATTATTTACCATAGCACTGACTACGGTAAGTTTGAGCCCATGTTTAGAATGTTACGTGAATCTAACTCGAGAGCTGATTCTTTTGATACTAACCTTAGTAAAAGAAGCTTAAAATAAAAGCTGTGTAATCGATAAATAGTTATTGGAATTGATATTTGGTTTTCTATACTTTCTTTTTGTATTTGAATTTATCTTTTTAACATTCTACAAACTTTAGCGTGTTAGCTATTTAGTTTTAGCTCTTACTAACATATAGGGATGATCTCCCCGCTTAGCAACATGGATATAATGTACGTCTGATTTGCTTGCTCTAAGCAATATCTGACAGTAATAAAAAAAAAAAATATATCCATTTCACCAAAAAGTATTTCAAGATTCATTGATGCATCAGGTACACGATGACATTGAAATTTTAGAATAAATTTTAACTTAAAATGTAATCTTAATCAAAAATTCAGATATGTCAGAAATTTCTAGAATTACTTAAATACGCTTAATAAAATTCAATAGTCATTGATTAATTTAATTAAATTCTTATTTCTTCAATTTAACATGCAATGAATAAATAAATGGTTAATGAATTTTTAAAATAACTAACTGTTAAAACAATTTACATAATATTACACATGCAATATATAAAATGATAGGTAAATATTTAAAATATGTAACTGTATAAAGCTTTAAAAATTTCAAAGACTTTAACAATATGAGAATTGTACTATAGAAAGTCATGAAAATAATACAATCTATTATGTAGAGCTTATTTGAAATATATTGGTATTTACTGATGTATATTGGTGTAATATAGAGGTTTGTTAAAAAAAGAAAAGTTTAAACATAATTGTAAAACCTCGAATGGCTATGTAGAAAATAAAATTATGTTCTATAAAGCCACGCGATAATAGTGTTCGACTAGGACATAGGCCTGCAATTTCAAATAATCAAACGGAGAGGTACAGAACAGCGTACTGCAAGAAAAAATTCATTCTAGAACCAATTTGTGCCGTGATATACAATTATGAGAATTGAACAGCAAAAACTTCAAATACTGAAATACTGTAATATTTTAAAAATAAAATACTGCAAATTCTTCTTAACGCAACTTGACGTGCACCAAATTATACTATTCACATAATAGGGATCTGTAAATACTATAGATCCACAATTCTCATTCTAACACAATAACTTTGGCACTTGATAATTATCATCCAAAACTACACAAAAGTAGTCTCGTAGATGTATTAAACATTGTTAATATACATTGCTATTAATAATAGTCTGTGGGAACTATAATTTCACTATATTAGGACTTTTCATAAACACATACCTACTGCAAAAATAAAATACTGCAAGAAAAATTTGACAGAGTTATTAAAATTTTAATTTGCTACGTTTGCAGTTTTTTTGTCATAAATATAAACAGCCATGTGCTATATATACTATATATTTGCAGTTTTCCTGCTAAGTTAGAAATGTTTATGAACAAATAAACTTCATTTGGAACATTTTGTTTATGAACAAAATACTTGTCAATATAATCAATATTGTCAATATTGTTTGTTTATGAAAACCACTATTGTGTTGAATACACAAAACTGAAATTTGAACTCAAATATCATTTTTTTAAGCAAAAATTCGTATTCAAAACACAAGTAAGCTACTTATAATAAATATTTGTACCGCCTTCAGAGGTAACATCATATCGACCAATATCGTTGTTACCTATTACATCAAAAATATTTGAGTAACTGCTCCTCAAAAGACTTACCCCGATTATTGAAGAAAGACATCTGATCCCGAACCATCAATTTGTATTCAGAAACAAACATTCTACAATTGATCAAGTGCATCGGATCACAAATATAGTGGAAAAAGCATTCGTAGAAAAAAATAGTCTGCTCAGCAATCTTCTTAGATTTTGCTCAGGCTTTCGACAAAGTGTGTCACAAGTGAGAATTCAAGTGAGGCCTTGAATTTAAACTACATCGTGATTTACCAAACCCATTTTATGAAATATTAAAATCATATATGACCAACAATAGATGCTTTCGTGTACGTTATGCCAAAGAATATTCAGAAGTAAAAGAAATATCTGCTGGAGTCCCACAGGGAAATGTTCTTGGTCCAATACTTTACCTACTATATACAAGAGATATCCCTCAAATTGACAACATTTTATGACTACCTTTGCAGACGACACTGCGATTCATGCAGTTGACGTATCTGTCGAAAACTCCACAGCAAAACTTCAAAATGCAGTAAATAAAATAAGATTATGGACCCAACGATGGCGCATAAAACTTAATGAAAGCAAATCAACTCATATAAACTTTACTTATAAAAAGATTGCAACCATTCCTATCTCAATCAATAACAAAATATAGTACCATATGCCAATACAGCAAAGTATCTGGGAATGACAATCGATGCTAAGCTAAAATGGAAGGAACATATAAGAAAGAAAAAAGAAGAGCTAAACATCAGACTCAAAAAATTTTACTGGTTACTTGGGCGTGGTTCTGAGTTATCAGTACAGAACAAAATATTGATATATAAGCAGATATTAAAACCTGTGTGGACGTACGGTATCCAATTATGGGGCTGTGCAAAGAAAACCAACATTGAAATGTTGCAAAAATTTCAAAATAAAGTGCTCCGTGGTATAGTAAATGCACCATGGTACGTACGTAACAAAGATCTCCACCGTGACTTGCACATTGAAACAGTTACGGAAGAGATCAAGAAACATGCAGTCAAACACGAGCAGAGACTGCAAACTCATGTGAACTCGGAAATGGCAGCAATTCTTCAAGTCGACAGCAGTATTCGTCGACTCAAGAGAAAGAAACCACACGAGCTGGTCACTACCTAAACTGAAAAATTCTACGATAATAGTTTCCTTTACGGAAATTTTTTATTTCAATAATTTTCCTTTGCGAAAAAATATAAATAATCTTCCCACGCGGAACTATTGCTGCGGCTATCTCCTTCACGGGAAATATCATAGTGATAAAGTTCCTACATGGTAATTATTATGATGTTAGCGATCCTCCACGGAAACTATCACTATAATAATTTCCTAAACACGCGACCGAAAATTTACGAAAAAAAAAAGTCATTAGTCGATCTTACGTAGATTGGTTATAACGAAAAAAAAGATAGGTGGGCTTTAGTGGGTTCGATTCCTACACTATCAAGACGCACACGCGGCTGAAGCTCTTGATGTCCTTCGGGGATTACCTCCTATCTTTCGAAAAAAAAAAAAAAATATTAGATAGATAGATTAGATTTTTAATTCATTTATTCATATTATAGTAAAACACAATACTTAAAAATATACATTTACTAAATAAAAATAATAAGAATAAATATAGGATCATTCGGATATTCATTAGAATATGTGATAAATGAAACTGCAAGAAAAAATACAGGCATTAAAAATATAAAATATTGTTGGGTACATATATAGTAAAGTAGAAAATTAAAGCTAAATATGGAAAAACTAAAAATATCTTAAAATTAAAATTATATAATGAAAAAAATAAAATTTAAAATAAAATTTCATAAAATTTAAAGCAAAATTTAAATAATAAACGAGAGTAAGCAGAATTAAATACAAAATTAAAACAAGAATAAAAAGTAAATAAATAACTAAAAGACTGAAAGAAAATTAAAAAAGTTATAGTTAGAAAAAAAACTAAATAGTATTAAAAACAGATTCAATTTGAAGGTGATCCAGTTCAAAAAGCCAAAATCGAAGATTTTTGCAAAATGAAACAGGTGATCTGTCCGATCTTAAAGAATAAGGTAACATATTAAAAATTTTTGGAGCTATATAATCATAAAAGTGGCAAAAATGAGAGGTACGGGCTCTTGGAACATTTACAAGGTATAATTTATTAATTCTAAGATGATATCTAGTAACAAAACGGTGAGCGAGATAGCCCGACCTATTGAAAAAAATTTTCAACGTTTTAAACAGATATAAATGTCTAAGTGGTAGAATATCCAACTTCTTAAATAAAGGAAAACTGGGCCTAATTAGTCTATTTTCTTAGCCTAACTAGTCTATTTAAATTATCCTTATACAGTGTTTTTGAGCGATGAGAAGAGGTTGAATTTTATTAAAATAAGAACCACCCCAGCAACTAATTCCATATTACAGCTTAGAACTGAATAGAGCAAAATACACCATTAGCATAACTTTTAAAGAACAATACAGATTTAAGTGGTAAATGTTTCGAAAAATATTTTTAAAATAATTATTTAAATAGTAAGTATGTGCAGACCAATTTAGTTTATTATCAAATAAAACACCCAAGTACCTAAACGTATCTACACTTTCAATGTTAAAACAAGAAATACTACAAGGCGAAGAGAAGACAAAAGAGTTTAGAGACTGTATAGGAAATAAAGGAAATTTAGGACAATCATGAGAATGATACCAAATACTAAAATTCTCGAGGAGACAATTATTAAGCCTAAATTGCATAATTTTAATTTTATTACTTATAACTAATTTATGAACGTAAAACCATTTTCGAATTAGGTCCAAGTCAAAATTTAAATCGCAAAATAAGTCAAGTAGATTGCTATTGTTGTATGAAAAAGCAGTGTCATCCGCAAAAGCTGTAGGTATACCCTTGAACTGTTGTTGCAATAATGAATTAATAAAAATAAGAAACAGAACAGGACCTAATACTGAACCTTGGGGTACACCAACCTTGATACTAAGAAGGTCACTGAACTTTCCATTCAATTTGACTCGTTGCTTCCTATTATTAAGATATGACTCGAACCAATTAAAAATAAAACCTCTAAACCCCGCATTATAAATTTTAGTTAATAGTAAATCATGACTCACTGTATCAAACGCTTTAGTGATATCAATAAATAAACCACTACAGAAATTACCATTGTTAATACCACCATAAATTTCACTGCAGAACTTTATAAGTGCATCCTCGGTACTTCGTTTTTTCCTAAAACCAAATTGTGCGTCACTAAAAAATTTACTTTTATCAAGAAACTGTAATATTCTGGACTTAATAGCTTTCTCAAAAATTTTTGAAATAGCTGGTAGTATAGAAATAACTGTTAAGGTTTTAGTTCTAAGTAAATTAAGAAATAATATTAGTTTTATAAAACTTTTTTCTTATACTGTATACAAACTGAAATAATAAAAGAAAATAAAAGGGGAAAAAAACACAAGCAAGCTTAAACTTATAGCATTTTCTGACATAGTGAAAATTTTATCGTTCTGGTTTGAGGTTGTAGCATTTGACTTATTTGAAATTCAATCGCACTTTAACTTAATTTTTTGGGCACAGAATCAAAATCATGCAATAATTGTTCTTTTATCTAGAAGTCACTCACGAATTTAAACTTTTTTGCCTAAACTTGAATTTAAATTAATTTTTATCCATTTTACTCGGTTTTGTACTGTTTTGAAACTTATAAACATTTTTTGTTTACAATAATTGCGCTCTGACCAATCGCAAGTGATTCCTAGTTAAAATTTGTACTTAATACAATTAAATGAATTCTACTTTGAAAGTAAGCAAAAAATACATTTGGACCCGATTGTACAATTGAAATAATAAATTTTGAATACCATAAATCAAATTTTAATTATAGTAAAATTAAATAAATATTAAAACTCTAGGTATGTTTCACAATTTTATTAAATATTTTAATCGATTTCGGTTATTACACCATCATTAGAAGACTGAACCGAAATCGATTAAGATATTTAATAAAATTAGTGAAACATACCCAGAGTTTTTATATTTATTTAATTTTAATAATGTTTCACCTTGAGCCTATACAGCATATTCTATAAATTATATTTAATTATAGTATTATACTAGCAAAGTTGCCAAACGTTGTCCGGGTCGAACACAAAATGTATAGAATTTGATTTATGAACCTTATTAAAAAAATAAAATGGCTTATCAAAAATATTCTAATATTTTTTTTTTTCACTACGATAACAAAATCAAAGTACTAAAACTTAAACTATGCAACATTTCGGGTTTTTCCTGATGTAGCATAAAAAACACTGTTCCTATTCCTACCTGTGAAAATATCACATATCTTGTTTCAGTTGCAGACAATGTTTTCGATATACTTTTTTAATCAATTTTTCAATACTTTGCATGGTTGTACTGATCGTGGTTATTTCTATTTTGACATTTAAGTCTTCTGAAATTTTGCCTTTTGCCAAGCTGTTTTAAATTCATTAACTTATTACAAATGTTATTTATATGAAATCGGTAACAGTCATATTTCTTTATTTTTGGAAATTATACAGTACGTTACAATATTTGGTTTTTAAATATTCCTGATAAGTGCTGGGAGTTGTATGACATCTATATAAACCACTCAGAATATTTTCCAAAAGAGTAGACATAAACCAAGCAGAGCATCAACCTAAACTATGTTGTAAATATGATTACGAAACTTCTAGTAGTTTAAAGTGGGTTCAAAAGAAGTTTAAACGTCTAGTGGTTGTGACACGGTCAAGGGCGCATTTACTAATAGGCAAACCTAAGGGCGCCAACCGAAAAAGGGCGCTTGCAATTTGATTTTCTTTGGAAAATTTTATCAAACATAATTTCTTTTTACATAATAAAATTAATTTTATAATTATTGATAATTATAATTAAATTATCTAATAGAAAATCAGAATTAAACAAGATAATAATATTAATATACATTAACATTATTTATAAATAGTACCATAGACTGATATAGAGATGTCTAATGATGGTTATTTCCGAGTAGATGCCGCTACATATATTAAAATAAATTTCAAGTACAGACATTTTTTAAAAATTCATAAAAATTCATTAATATAAGAAAAAAGTACAAAAATTAAAACAAAAATTGAAAACAAAACAGAAAAACAAAAATTATACTTGCGGCAAATTGTTGCCGAGATGCAGCATACTTTTTTTACAAGAATTATTTAATTTATTTTCTTCTTCGACAAGTCGTTGGTTAGTGTTAACTACTACTTTATAAAGGCGAACCATAAAAAATATTTCCGAAACAAGATGGTCTTGTCGGTATAATGCATACAAAGCTCTGTATGAAAACTGGACGGGAATATCTAAAGCTTTAAAAAAAGTATCAGAAGATGAAACAGTATCTTCTCAAGTTAGAAGTCAAGGTCAAAATATTAACAATCAAATGAATCGTCTCGAATGTGCTTTTATGATGACATTTTGGAAATCTATTTTAGAACGTTTCAATGCTACTAGCTTAAAGTTACAATCCATTGAAAATGATTTATCGGATTGTTTTTGAGCAATTATAATCATTGATTGAATTTGTAAATTCAATGTCAAATTTATATCAAAACTATGAACTTAAAGCCCAAGAAATATCTTTTGTTAAACAATTTGATAGAAAATGAGGGAGAAAACGGAAAATGTTTCATGATGAAACAATTTTAGAATCGGAATTACATAACAATCAGAATTTTAAAACCAAAATATTTAATGTTATAATTTCATGTCTTAGTGAAGAACGGAAAAAGAGGCTTGAAGCTTATGAATTAGTTTACAAAAATTTTTGAACAATTGAACGAAATACCAACCTAAATTAATATTAGAAAATGCAGAAAATTTATACCAGATATACAAGAATGATTTAGATGAATGTTTTATGGAAGAATATGTGCACTTGGGATCATATTTGAAAGCTAATTGAAAATTCGATATTAGAGTTCAGTAAATTAATATATAGCAAAAATGTAGAAACTGTTTTTCCAAATATAAATATAATTTTAAGAGCATTTAAGTAACTGCTCTGCGGAACGCAGTTTTTCGTTATTGAAAAGATTGAAAACCTGTTTGAGATGTACTATAAAGTAACAAGCCTTAAACGCATTAGCAATATTTTCAATAGAAACAGATTTTACATCAAATATAGATTATTCTGATGAAAAGCAAAATTGTATTTAATTAATGCGTACTCCACTGACACTTTTAGCTCTTATTAAATCAATAAATTAACAAAAACAACAGATAATTAGTTTTTATTGCGAATTATTTATTTATTTATTTATTTAATATTTAGTTCAAACAGTTTACAAAATATAATACAATTTAATTATTAAAATTTTGAATTAACACAATGTATCAAATAAGATTTATGATTTAAAGTTTAAATTACTTTGAAATTTAATACAACATCAGTTATTATTGGAATCAATCTACGAGTAAAGGAAATAACAGCGCATTTATCAATATTAAGGAGAAGATTATTATAGCCGCACCACTTAAAAAACGAATCAAAATCGTTCTGTAGTACAGTACAATCATTATGTGAAAATATTTTTTTATAAATTTTCATATCATCAGCATATATGATCACGTTACTATTGTTAATGAGATTGTTGACATCATTAATTGAGATAATGAATAGTAAGGGACCTAGATGGCTGCCTTGTGGTATACCAGAGGTGGCAGAAAATGATTCAGAAAAAGCTGATCTCAACATTACACTATAAGATCTATTGGATAAAAATGATTTAATCCACATTATAAAAAATTTAGGAAATCCCAGTTTTTTAAGTTTTAATAAAATAACACTATGAGGCAGTAAATCGAATGCCTTGCTCAAATCTGTGTAAATGACATCAGTCTGAAAGCCAGCCTCCATAGTGTTCAGGAAGTGTGAGCAAGAATCAACTAAATTTGTAACCGTAGATTTTTTCTTTACAAAACCATTGTGATTAATTGATAAATGTTTAGAACAAATATCATAAATTGAATCAAAAACTATTAATTCGAAAAGTTTAGGTATGCATGAAAGTTTTGCTATTGGACGGTAATTTGTGACCATATTTTTAGCACCTTTTTTATAAACAGGGCGAATAAATGAATTTTTCCAATATTGTAGAAATATTCCAGAAGTAAACGATCGATTGAATAAAAGGGATAATGGTAACGCAAAAGATTCAGAACAGTTTTTTAAGATTAAAGATGGTACTTTGTCAGGTCCAGGAAATACATCACTGTTGAGATTATTCAAATAACTCTTTATTTTCTGAGTAGAGAAATCTATTGAGATAACTTGGTTTTCAGGTTGGTTTATCATGTGATTAAAATTATTTTCATCAACTTCAAAGCGATTTTCTGAATAAGAACTACAGAAAAATAGCTTGAAGAGATGTGCAATAGATTTCGGAGAGTTAGCACTAACATCATTATAGGACATGGTGACGGGAAATTGATCAGATTTACGTTTGGAGTTAACAAATTTCCAAAAGGACTTAGGATTAAGCTGAGAGCTAACATTTATTAAATAGTTGTTATAACTGAAATCTAATGTCAGTTTGTAGGAGTTGAACAAAATTACAAACTCATGATAGTTTTTATTGGTTTTCTCTTTTAAGTACTTATTCCAAGCTTTATTCTTTTTATTTCTTAATTTTTTTACTTCATGATTAAACCAAGGAGGACTAGAACTAAGATCTCTATTACGGGGCGCGTTAATATATATTGCCTAAGGGCACCAAAGATACAAATGCGGCAATGGACACGGTCCAAAACGTGATATAAATAAAGTATTATACATAATATAATTTAACTATTTATAATTTTCTAATTTTAACCAAAGGTAAGTACAATTGTTTTATCTTTTATTTATGATCTTACTTTTTTGTATAAATATTGTATAAGTACGATGTCTATTGGATGAACTTATTCCTAGTTTCTAGCTCTTGAAATTCTACAATGACGTTATTTGACTTAATTTTTTGCTCTGGGTTTCGATGTAAAATCTATAATTATAATTGACAAGCATTTAAGGTCCTGCGCAGTAGACACCTTTTTATTTTATTTCGATTCTCCTATTCATTAATGAACTTCTAATATATATAATATATAAGATTATATATAAAACAAAAATGCGCACACAGTTGAACATTTTGTACACATCCGATTTTATTATTCAGCAAATACATTATGCATAAGTGAGAACTTATTAAAATATGTAACATACATTATGTAACTTGCAAATAAATCTATGTACATATGCCAAAAAAAACAAAAAAGTAAATTCATCTAAAATAAAAAATATAAAAACAACAAAAAACAAATCACTTGAATTCTTCATTTTTATCTTTTTAAGTAACTGTTTCTAAATTTTGGTTATTTTTAGTAATAATATAGATTTTATTTAGTAAATTACTGTTTTTTTTAAAACTTTAAATTTGGCTTCAACTCAAAATATAATTACTCAACAGGGGCCCCAGTTTTATTATATTTCTTATCATCTACACCTGTTTCTCTAACAATTGTTTTCACAATCGATATTGTGTATTCTGGCTAAATTCATTACGTACACTATTTTATTTCAATTTGTTTAAGTAATTATTTCAATACTGAGTTGTTAATGAATTTAAATTTTCCCAGGAAAGACTTCAATCTTTAGCTTGCAATTAGAGAAATTATTTTTTTGCATCATGAAATTCTATTATATGTGATTGTGATGTATTTTTGACATTTAACCAATTTTTATATTTTTTATTATTACAATTTTTAAATTTAACATTTTAACCAATTTTTATTTATTTGTACCATTCCTACAACTTCAAATTAAAATATCAAGTTCACTGCTGAAGCAAAATTGAAAACAAAAACTTTTCCGCATTCATTTTACGTGGCGCTGTAACTGAAGCTTTAAATAATTTTTTTTTGCCTGGATTAATTTCTGTGTACAAAATCTTCCATTTAAAGCAAAAAAAAATATTGAATAAATAAAGGAGCATTTACAAAAAATTATTTTGCGTTTTAACTGTTTATATTTTTATTTTCATAATGATGGCATGCAAATTAAATTTCCTACACTTTCCAACTATTTGATATGAACCTTTTCTGAGAATAAAATTACTTATCAAGTAATAAAAAATTCATTCACAGAATCCTACATTTGTGTACATATGTAAAGAATTTGATTAGTATATCCAAAAGCTTTTGAAAAATTTCAAATACCATTTAAAAGCTATTTCCCGACCCAACCGTAAAATTAATCTTTCTGTTTTTTTTTTCTACCTAAATTTTAAATTTCTAAGAATTTAATAAATTTATTAAGAATTTTTATTTACCTGAATAAACTTAATCATTTTTTTTTTTGTTGAATTAAAGAATAAATAAAAAAACTTCAATTAAAAATTTCAATTATGATTTAGCAAATTAAAATTATTGTTGATAATAAAAACTTTTTAATATTATTAAAACCATTGCCTCCTAATTAAATTCAATTAAATAAAAACAAAAAATTCATCATTTAAAAATATACTCAATAAAAATCATAATGTAATGTGATGCTGTGTTTATGTTTGTATATGTATATGTACATATATCATTTTAAACATTCTTTACTTGACATTTACATTCTTCCTGTTTTCAATTAAAAAAACAAACTTTAAAATTAAAAGACAATAAAGTTTAATTTATGTTTTAATAGAAAAACCAAACCTATATTATGTAAAAAATTGGCTCTTTGTTATAACGTCATTTAAGTAAGAAAACAATTTAAAGCTTTATTTTGTTTCTGAAAGAAAAATGTAAACCCAAAAATGGGCTGTCTTCATTAAAGCAAATAATACGGTATTTCTGCAGAATATTGTACGAGGGGTATGTGCATATTGTGCTCATCCCTACACCGTAGAAATCCCGAGATGGCATTAGAAAAGTGATAGGAATTCGTATGTGGCCACAACATCCCGAATGGACAGCTTCCTATGTATAACAAAAAACAACTCATATGTACAGTAATACGACGGTCAAAAATAATGTCACAATAATGTCAAAGTTGTGTTATTTGCGAAGCAAAAATTTTTTAACTGCAAGAAAGAACTAAGAACTCAAAATGTAATTTTTTTATTATTTTCACTTAAATTTTTATCAAATTTAGTGAAAATCTTGAGAAAATTTTGAATTCAAACCAAACGACACTTCTAATAACATCATGATTGTTCAAGAAAGAAAAAAAAATCCGTATTATGTAGAAATGTTCATCTGAAAATGAAGGAAGTGTTACCTGAATTCGATTTTAGTGTGGAAAAAATTAAAAGAAAATTTACCAATTTGGTGCCATTTTATGAAAAAATTAAAAAGTTAAGCGGTGAAATTGGACTAGAAAGAACATTTTAATGAAATATATGGCCCACGTAAAAGCATATTCCAACCGTAATAATGAAACAACTAGATACCCCTATTTATTAATTATAATTCAAGTTAAAGCCAAATTTAACGTTTTCAACAGAACAGGGATTTAAATTACTGATATTTTTCAATATCAACGAATAGGTATAAAAAAAAAAAAAAACAATAATTTTGTTTACAACTTACTCTATATACATTACATTTTCTATACCTAAGTATCTAGACTTACCTATATTTAATGATCAAAATAAAACTCATATGCTACCTAGCTACACACTGTCTTGAAATTTGTATAAATAGGATGGTGTACTGGTGTAGGTGTGGTGATTTATTTTCTCTCATTTTTGGTGAATAGATTGAGCTGATTCATCCGAAATTATTTCAGCTCCAAAAAGAAGATACAATAAATCAAAGGATTTATTAAAATCCAAGATTTATTGAAAGATAAAGCTGAAAATGGTGAAAAACGCCATCAAAAACTGATCAACATTAAGACTGAAAAAATAAAACAAGAAAATCAACGTATTGATGATGTCTTGAACCAAAAAAAGGATATTTCTAAAACCATGAACACAATTTGACATTCGTAGACTGTCCTGCGGAAATACTGCAAAAATGAATCCTATCCAGTGTTAGCATTTTAAGCGTAAATTAACATTTTTTATGATTCTTTACATATTTGACGTAAAGAAGTGTACAATACAAGTAAACAACTGCAAATAACAAATGTAAACAACTGTAAACAACGGTAAACAACTGTAAACAACAGTAAACAACTGTAAATTACTGTAAAACTATTTGTTTTTGACAGTTCGACAAACATTTTGAAAGTGTTTCGTTCTAATCTATTACAGAAAGTTCTAATCTAGTTCTAATGGATTATAAAAAGAAAAGGGGCTCAACGGTGGAGCTGGTTGGAGACCCATGAGCAATAATTAAAAGGTCAATAGATTAAAAATATTAAAACAGAAATATAGCTTGAGTACTGGATTTGAGTTCTTCTTGAAATTTCAAGCTGTGTATTCGACTGACCAGCTTAAAAATAGCTTGATTTGAATATGTATTTTGATGCCTAAAATTTCTAAAACTTACTATTTCAAATCTTCTATTTTTAAATTCACTCTAAATATTAACAAAATTTTTAACATTACATGTCAACTTAAACTCTCAAGCTGCCAAGGAAGAAAATTTTTGTGATTGACTCGAGTGAAGCTGATTTCAAGAAACTAAGTAGCGTATACATGATGTGATGGATACTTGAAGCTTACTTTAAGCTAACACGTATACGGGGTAAATGACTGATGTATATAGAACATAGATTGTAAGGATAGAAAAAAAAGTCAGCTGTTCTCAATAATGCAGAATTATATAGCTTATCGTCGTCTGACGGTAGTCTTTTATGCACTAATTTATAAAATATGAAAATGGTCAAAGATAGAAATTTGTTTTAGTTTATTTATAAAATTGGTAGAGGACCGTGAAAAGATGTGTTCACACACTACAAAATTAATTCAAAAATCTAATAACAACATAAGAATGAAGCATACAGGGGAGGGACTCTAACGCATATTCTTACTTTCGTCAGCTGAAATTCGTCGAGCGAACAAAAAATTCATTGTGAAACAACAAAATTTATTCCAGAGACAAATTTTGTTTTATTAAAGTAGGGATACACCTTAAACCTCCAGTATTAATAAATGATAAAAATTGCCGAATTTCGAGAATACCCAAAATATGAATTCATCTAAAATAAAATTATTTTTATCATTATCTAGTTATTTTAACGAGACATTAAGGAGGGTTTTCGCATGTACCGATTTACCATCACAGACTTTTTCTTTTAACGGTTTTTTAAGAACCATTTCCACATGCGACTGATTTCATTATCGCACACATTAAAATATTTGACAAATTAAAATTATATTCAAAATAAAACAGTTTTTATAATATTTGAAATATGCAAATTATAAAAAAAATTATTTTAATTTATAATAAATTATTATAAAACAAATTTAAATAATAAAATATTTATATTTTTAGATCAATTACATTCACATCATAATAATAATTACAATACAACGTAAAATTATTTTGCTGTCACTGCATCTATTACCTGTCATATGTTATCACCCATATTCTCTTAGACCCATCTCGCGAGATCGCGTGAAAATATCTCTGAAGAGATAGTTTTGTATTATGTAAGACCCAGGCGCGATAGCCAATTGCTGCGACGGCAAAAAATGTCAAAACAGTTTCATGAGTAATTTGACACGACGCGACAGCTATTTTTTATATCCTCAAAAAATGTGGATGATAGAGCATCTCGCCAAAGTATTTTGTGTTCTTTTATCAAAAAATTGAATTTAATAAATAAATTAAATAGTTAAATAAAGATTAATAAACAATTTTTCTTTATCATTTTTGAATTATTATTAAAATTGCGTTTTTGTTTTGAAAAAAAAAAACATCTTTACTATTACTGTTTTACTACTGTTTATGTACTAAATTGTAATATTTTTATTAAAAATTTTTATTTAAAAAATATTTTGCAACTTTAAACTAATTCTACACTAATACTTACTATACAAAAATTTTATAAGCCATATTTTGTTTATATACCAATAATCTTTTTCAATAGTAAAAAATTATCAGTACTGCCAACAAATAAAATGTTCTATCGCGCAGCTTACAGTGTCTAATGCATATTCAGCGAGACGAGACGCGATCTATTTTTTCTTTTCGTCAACGATGAGTCTAAGAGAATATAGTTGTATATTTTTTGGTATGTGTGACCACCGTTACGGAAAAAATAAACAGCGTTTATCTCTCCGGCGCGACGTTTGATTCTGATTGGTTATTTAGCTGTCAAAATTGACCGTTACAGTAAATCGGCACATGTTGAAATCTAGTTTTAAATTTATTTAAAATTTTTTTAATTTAATAAATTTAATTTTTACTTTACTTGATACTTTTTTATTTTACACTAAAATTGATACTAACACAGTTTTTTGTTCCATTAATTTCCATAATTCTTCTACTGACAATGACTACTAATCACATAAAGTAAATATTCATAATATTATTCAATATTATTTAATCTAATAATTAAAAAAATAATAATTTACTACCTTAATGCATAGGACTTTATTTCACTTCACCTTCAAAGTCATTCAAAGTTTTAAAAATTAATTAATTAATAATAATATATGAAAATTATTTATAAGCTAATAAATTCTAATTAATGCAATAAAAGAAAAAAAAAATAAAAAAAATAAAATAATTCTGATTTACTGCTATGCTAGTATTTATAATTACTTTCATAACAACTTATAAATATCTTATATAAAATATATTCTAAAAGAGATACCAAGCCGTAGAATTTATTTTAATATAATCAATGGAAAAACCATTTGGATAATTATATTATAAAGCTACTATTTTTATTTTAGCTACTTTTAATTAATTATTTAATGACTAAAATATATAAAGAAAACAACTTGAGTACTTAAAATGATGTATTCTAAAATAAATAGAGCACAATAGCTATATTCTATTTTATAAATAATTTGTGCAAGTTAGTAATGGTGTTTAAAGAGAAATTAAATAGACAGTAATGCTAGCAATTAAACAATTCGACAACAAAATACTCATTATTGCACGTGCTGAGCCATATTAAAACTAAAATGATTCAATATTCTAAATTTAAATCATGGAAGTTTTTAATGAATCAAAACGAACTGGGAAAATCCCTTCCGAAGGAGAGCTTTCAGCTGATAGAAAGTTTATTATTAATAGAAAATTTAATAATAATAGATATGAAAAGAATAATACAATTTAATTTTTAATGGACTTTGTTCATTATATTTAAGGCCAATATTAACATATCAAGACCTATTAAATTTATTCAAATGAATATATTACTGTCAATAATAGGTTTTTTCAAATATCAGTCAAATTAGAATATATTCGATAAAATTCTACGAGATCGGATTGTTATGACAATAATTATTCTTGAAATGAACTTAATGGGAGGATTTCGTAAGTTCCGCGAACCCTAATATAAAACTCATGTAATTAGAATGCACGAAATTCGAAAACAGTGCAGTGGTGTTAAATAGAAAGCCTGAGAGTAATCGTGGTAGGGGAAGAGCAAAGAGAAGATGAGAAGACAATGTTGAAAATGATGGCCAAATCCTACAAATCCGTAATTGGACACAAGCGGTACAAGACTGACCCGAACAGAGCTGAAGCATTATTAGATGATGGCAATGAATTGTAAAATAAAGCCACAAGTAAATATCTTGTTATTTATGAAGTGATTTTTAGATTAAGAATAGTAGAAAAATTGTAGAAGCAGTACAGTTGAAACCTCTAAACCGTATAGAATAAGTTAAAATATAAAAAGTTTATAAAACTGAAAAATAATTGTTTTACTTATTTCAACTTGTACAAATTAGAACTGACTATATCCCATCTGAGCCTGCAATATTTTTAGGACCTAAAGCTCTTTCAAATCAAAAATTGTGAACAAATATTTTGCTAAAATATTGTAAAATAATTTTGGTATCATTCAAAATATTTCCCCAAAATCATTTCGAAATTTACTAATTTATCATTTAGATTTCCCATAACTATCATTTCTAGGTATCCCAGAATCAATTGGTGTACTTCAGAAATATGAGACGATAGCGCTATCCGACTATCGCTTGCAAAAATATAATTTTGAGAAACCATTCAAAATAATCATGTCGAACAGATAGATGTGAAGAGCCTACTCTCTTGCGGTAAAAGAGCATTAAAATGGTGTACTGATGGCTCTAAGAAAATGAATCAGATTCAAGCCTAGATTCTACAAACACAATTTTTTCTATGATGAAGTAAATTCTACTTAACTAAAGAAATTACAAAAAACGTAAAATCTACATTCTCTGGGATAGTAAAGTAGCCATACTAGCTGCATATACATCAAAGCTGGTATGGGCGAGTGTTCAGAAATATTTAAACTTGATGAGCCCCATCTTTATAAAATTGGCCCATGTTTGTACAACCGAAAACAGCTTGTGCAGAATATGTGATATAAACGAAAAATCTATTAAACACTTGTCCTGTGAATGCGAAGAGATCAGTCGTAGGAAACTTCGCCACCTAGAAACTGTAGAACATTCCTCGAATCCTAAAATATTCCTCGAACAATGGTATCTGTACCGCATACTATTGAAAAATATTCTGACTTCGATCACTAAATCATGTATCCTTAAGGACCCAAATGATGAATAGCATTAATACGGGTAATCACAATAAGCTCATTTGCGTCTGCGGTGATATAAGAACCAGATGCCCCCCCGAAAGTACTTAATCTAATTTAGTCTAATCTAGGTATCCCTCGAATTCAAAATTTCGTCCAATTCATAACATTTTCCTTACATTTACATATGCATCTATAGTTTCATTATTTCTTATTATTATTCCAAAAATTCTAATTGACAATATTAAAACAAGCCCCCTCTTACAATCAGAATATTTTATATAACAGACTTTAAACGCATTGATATCTTAATTATTATTACTACAAAACTTCATTTCTAATACACATTAATTAAACGAATACATAATAATACTCTAATAACTTAGATTTCTATTCACAAATACAATTTGAAATTTAAGCCGTTAGAAACTTAAAATAAAAATCAAGTTTACCTTGAAAACTTTTTACTGACCACCCACACATCATTATATTATTTGAATTGACTCATTTATTATTACTGTTGTTATTGTTATTGTTGTTTTTTTTTTTTACTGCACAAAATAAAAATATTTTCACTGTACGAATAATTATTGTCTTCAATTCGGTTTACATTGAATTTGTTTACGTCACGATTGAATTACATTGTATGTGTATATGTGTTGAAAAGGTAAAAATTGTAACTTTTTTTCAAGTAACTATACTCTACTAGTATTCGTTATAAAAGTATTTGTAAAATTTGTAATAATAATAAAACCATATTTTATTTTTTTATTTAAGTGCCTCTTCTTCTTTTCTACATTATCTACTTCCCCTCTCTTCTTTTCCATAATAAAATGAAACAAAAACAAAGTTGTTAACTCTTCTTTAATTTTTCTTTTTTCATTTTATTGAAAATCATATTTGAATGTAGTTGTGTCTACTTATTTGATCATCTTCTTCAGTCAACAAAGTTTATTATCAGAGATCTACACTAGACTCAACTTTAAACTGTAAATGTATTGGTGAGAAATAAATAAAACTAAATCATAAATAATTCTTTGTTTGGCTCAGAGTGAATCGACGAATTTTGCTTTAGGGGAATTTTTATAAACATTTTGTATGAGGCTTCAAAGAGCAGCTCAGTGAATAAAGTATAGACTGAATGAGACGTAAAAAGAGTATGATTTAGGAAGGTAAAAACAAAACATGTTAAAAAAATAAAATGAAGAGTTGTTGTTTAGGTGAATGCAGAAGAACAGAAAAACACTAACACTGTAAATGTGCATTTGTATTCATAGGTATTTTGTATGCATTTAAATGAATTTTGAAAAACAACAATATAATAAAAATAAAAATAAGAAAAGAGTAAACACCTTTAGGTAAAAACCTGTACATATTGTTTAGATAAATATATATATATATATATATATGTCTATTTATTTTTGTACATGACTGTGGTGGATGATTGTGTGTTTGGTAGGTATTTTTAAAATTTTGATGTTGAGTCAGTGTTTTTTCTTAAGAAAATGAAAATAAAAAAAAAAATTGTTTTAAATCAAAAAATATGTTTTTTTTTTAGAATAGAGGAGAGACCCTGAGTCAGACAGTGTGTAGCAATTGCACGGCAAACAGAAAAAAAAACAAAAACCTTTTTCTCTTATTTTATTATTTTTGTTAATTTCTGAATTTGGGATGCAGTAAATAAATATTTTTTGACTAGAAGATGAAAATGTAATAAAAAAATTGATGGAAACAAAAAACAAAAATAATGACGAATAAACAACAAGTCAAGGAAAATGCATTCAGGGAACTTCACTTATTTTTATTTTTTTTTTTGGTTTTTTATTGTTTTTTTGGGGAAATTTTTAAAAACCTGCCACAATTCAATTATTTCAAGGTTTTTCGGAATTTACAAAAGAAACTAAATTTTTTTATAATAATAGAAAAACAAATTTAATATTGTGTAGGTAATTGAAGAATTTATTAAGTAAATTTAGAAATTAATGTGTATTAGTAAGGTTAATTATAATATATTGGGAATTTAACAATTTCTATAGAATTAATTACGAAATTAATATAGATATAATTTATAATTTATCTAGAACTAAAATTGATCCTCTATAATGGATTATGTTTGTAGCAAAATGGATGAAACAATTTTAAAAGATATCAGCCCCTAACAGAAATGAATTGCTAATAGAATTGATTTTAGGATTGCTGATCAGTGTTGTAGGTATACAAAGCCTATATAATGTTATTGTGTAGGCTATATAATGCTATGTAGGTATATGAAGGCTAAATAAGGCTATACTACAAATCGTTTTTAACCATTTACATGTTTCGTTAAATATTTTACAATATTCCCTTGAGCTTAGTTGTGATGTATTTATTTATATCATCTCAAGAGAACACATTCGTTCGTACAGAATTGAATTTGTTTAATTTGATTATAACTAAAATAAATTGGAACTATATTTCTCATATATGATTACTAGAAGATGTTCTCGGGCTCAAATCCTGCCCAGAACATGGCGGTTTAATTGATTTTTGCTTTTATTATTTATAAGATTTACAAAGCTGATATTTGTAATTTCAATGCAATCCTAAATCACTGTATATGATATTTATTCATCATGAATGTTGTTAAATGATAATGTATACCTGAAGCTCAAAATTGAGCCTAAAAGCTTCTTTTAAAAACCCAATGTAATTCTGATTATGAGTATAATTGGAATTATAAACAGAACAAACTTTGAATGTTATATCCATAGCTATTTACAATAACTAAATATGCTCAAAGTACCCAAATTGCAAAATGGCAAAATGCCAAAATGTAAAGAATGTTAGATGTAATATATTTTGATGAAAATACAAAAGTACAATTTAAATTTATATTTTTGATATTTTTTTTTTCATATATAGATTTGTTTATTTATTTAAATCTATGTTGACCACGCCACTTCATTAAACTTGGTATGTAACAGCACTCTGATAATATGGCATTTGTGTCTTTTATTAATAGAGGTCAATAGAATTGGGTAATAATTAATTTTCTTCGTTTCTATAATATATTTAGAAGTTGCTTGTACTGAAGTATCAGTACCGTGTTTACGAAATTGAGTTAACATATTACCATTATCATTATTCATGTAACTCTTATTAATTTCAAAAAATTAATCAATTTTTTTGGGAACATTAACATACTTTTTTCCTCTAAATATTATCTTTAACAGCATTTTACACTTTGCAGGACTACACTTAACGGTTTCCAATTCATTCTGCAATCCAGTATCACATCTAAATATTTAAATTCTTGAATTACTTCAATACTTCAATACACGAACATTTACTATCAAATATAATATGAGATGAATTAATTTCACTTGATAGCGAAAGCTCTAAAATACTATTTTTTTCACATAATTAAAGAAAATTTAATTTTCTTTAAAAAAATCATCGTTCAGAAGTTATAATCTATTTTTTCTCCACACTTCCTGTTTTTTTAAAGTAAATTTTTTTATTTTAATTTAATTTTAATACTCGAATTTTTATTTTATTCATAAACAAAAACAAAAACAAATTTCATTTAGTAGGTAGGTAGAAGCATCATATTATGTGTAGTGTATGTTATTTTATAATTACTTTCTTTACTTTTGTATTTGATTTGTTTTTTTTTTTTGTAATGAACAGGCAAAATAGAAACAAAATTTTTAAGCTATGTATTTCAATTTGATCATAATCATATCATGTATTATCATTTCGCTCTGCCTACTACGCTAATAACTACGCTAATACTACGAAAATATTGTTGCGAGATTTTCAACTAAAATTTAGCTGTCTTACAAATTGTAGCTAATCAATCCACTTACTTAAAACAGCCATAAAATATTTTAACAGGTTAGAAAATTATTAATAATTTAAGAAAAAATATCAACTCGGCAGATCGGCTGGACCAAAACAACTGGGCTGGGAACAAGGAAAAATATACAAATTAATTATAGAACATTTTGTCATTTATTAAATTTATGATGTAAAATTATTTAATTGGAGGGTAAGTAATTGATTTCAAATAAATGTAGGAATGTGAGATTAAATAAAACAGTGAATTTTTCAAAACTCACAAAATTGTCAAAGTGTCTGCATTGAATTTAAGTATGTAGCAATGACTTACGAAATGCTACACTTCAAAATAAATTTTTTAAATTGCCAAAATAGAAATTTTTTTTGTTTTTGTATTCCTTTACACATATTTATTTTGTTTTTGACGTTCTAAGCGCACAGAGCTCAAACCGATGATGAACCGACGATGAAGCGATAAAAAATTGGAATGATAACATTTACACACAGATATAAAGATGCGATTGGAATTAATGACATAATCTAAACGCTGAGAGCTGGCTTTTACAACAGAATACCATTCAATGTGAACACATCCAATTACCGCGCGATCTATTATCTCTTTATTCTCTATGATAATTCTATAATTTCTTTTATGAAAGAGAGTTGGTTTAGATAACTTATATAGTTATCTTATATGGTTTAGATAACGTTCGATTAGTACTTATATTATAAATTGAATCTGACATTTCAATTTTGATATTGATATTATACATAATATGTATTATGTAAACATTTTGTATCATATAAACATACATTTACTTAGTAAACGATTTGTAAGGTTACGTTGTAGCTATAAGCTTACAAAAACGTAAACATTTTGTATCTGTAAGTGAATATAGTTGCAAAGTATACATACAGAAAATTACAGCAGTAGCCATGCATTTACATTTACAATTTATCGTTAGTGTATGCATTTTCTAGCATAATTTTGTTTAATTAAATTTACAAATTTTGTCTACAGTAAACGATTTGTAAATGTACAACAAAATTTTTGTGATGATGAATTATACAAAATCTTCCTTGGGTAGTATATGATGTTAAAATGTATAACCAGGAACATTGGTGCAGTGTAGATGCACCAACCATATTGTAAACAGTTTTATGGCATGTTGTTAGTAATTATACAATAAATAAATTGATACATTAAAAACTAAATTAAACTAATAGGTTAAAAAAATGGTTAGTCTGACCCTGCATGCATGGTAATGCAATTTACTTTTAATTATTTTACTACATAAGTCACAGTCAAAAAATATTTGAATTAAAATTAACTTCACGAAGCATTCTAGTAATTTAATCAAATCTGCACATATCGTGAGGGTAAGGCACATATCGTGAGAGTAAAATGCAAGCTGAAACATCTTAAAGATATTGAGATTATTCCAATTGATTCTTTACCAAATAACTAACGATTTCGGCAACTAACGTATTACCACAAAATATCGCTGGCAGATAAAGGAGATTTCAACAACTATAAAATCGAAGTCACAGTCATTTTATAATTATAAATCAATTAGTTTTAAAAAATAGGAATTAACGGGGAAAGTCGCGACTGATAATTCCACAAAAATTTATTTTAACCTTTTTCAGTCAATTGAAATATTTTAGTCAATTATTGGGGACATCATATTTGGCTGGTATATTCATGAGCTGATGATAGAAAGTTGCCTTGGATAGGCCAGTGATAATTGTTTTCGGTCATCCTTCGATGAGGTTAAAGAAGAATTATCTTTGCTCACTATTCTATCAGATTTTGAATTGAATTTGAATTTTTTTGTCCATGGTGAGTTTTATATAAACATGGCCTTTGCAGATCTACTGTACTTCTCCATTTGTTATCTTAAAAATGTAAGTTTATTTCCAGTATTATTGCTTTAGTATATTTGCTTTAGTGGAGGAGTGTTATTGCTTTTATAAGTGTCTCTCTATAAATACTCTCTATACTTACTTTTTATGTATTTTGCGAGCCACAGCGTTGCAAACAATTAGAATGTAAGAAGGAGATATTCCTCTTCTTCTAAGCAGAAATTACACCTGTCTATGTTGGACTTACCAGTCTTGAACAAATATCTGTTGATGTCAATCTTGATACCAATCTTAACAAATTTCGTGGGCCATTGAGCAAAGATAAACCATGTAAGTGTGTTCTGACATTGGATCTAGTATCTTTGATTACCTGACTTAATTGGTTAATGTCAAGTTTTAAATAGGCTTTAGACTCCGTAAGTCCTTGGAAACTATCCCATATGTTATTAATTTTTGTAGTTTCCCATTTGCAAAAAATTCTTCGTAGGTAAGCATTTGACAGAACAATACTTTGCTGTTTGGGATTACAACATTTGGAGTTACAAATAAGAATTAATCAAAATAAAATAATAAAAAATTAAATTAAAAAACGCAGATATAGTGCGAAAATAAAACATCAAATTTTTGACATTCATTCAAGTTAAACGATTTAATTTAAATTAATTACTTAAAAATTTCCAAAATTGACTTGTTATGTTTAACCAAGAACATTACAAGTCAATTAACTACTTTCAAATTTACAAAAAAACAAAAGAAAAAAATAAAAAGTTAAGTACTTCAATAATCATTTATTAAAATTAACAATTAACTGGCATTCTAAAGAATTTTTTTTATTAATAACTATACAAATTACTTTAAAAAACAATTAAAATTTTGAAAAAAAGAATTAAAAAATGTAATTTTTTAATTACACACTATTAATTAATTAAGTCTTAAATGTAGAATCTAAATACATAAATTTAAATTGTTCTTTAATCAATTTTTATTTAAATTCAACACACACACTTTTTAATTTCATTTAAAGGTCATTATATATTTAGAAGAGTAGTTTTATTGCTGGTAATTGACTTGAAAGTCAAGTTATCTAAATAGTAAGTAAACAAAAAAAAAAAATATTTGGTTTAATTAACTGCCTGTAATTAAAATTTACTTAACAAAATAAAAAAAATTTATAATTAAGTATTTTTTTCTTTGCAAAAGAAGAGTAAAGTTCGTACAACAAAGCAATGTTTAAATCAGGATTCAAATACATTTTATTTGATTTTATACGGCAATAATGGGACTCTACTCCAAGAAATGAGTTCATTGCTTTATTAAAGCAACATCGTTTACATGTATTTTATTTGGAGGTTGTTTTTCTTTTCTGCGATTTTTTGAATTAAACACTAGTTATATCATTGTATTTAAAGGTAAAGGTAACTGTTTTGTTAAGATACAGATAGGTTAAGCGCACTGAGCATATCTGTGCATTTAAGGTTTGACGAAACATGTACTTATCGTGCTTGTGAACTCATTATAACAGCCAACATTTTTATTCTACCCTTTTAATATTTCTACACTAAAAAAAGAACAACTGGGAAAACTCAAAACTGTACTTAAGTCAATTTGAAAAAAAAATCACTTAGCATAAGTGTGAACTATGGTATCGATTTATTTGTTTGCATTTATTTTATCAAAAATAATTAAAATCATACACAGAGTAAACAAAACTATTTTTTCAATTATTTGATTTGCAATTGTAGTAAAAATGTTTATATTTAATTTTAAACTCATTGTAAAATAATTATTTAAAGAGTTTTATTTTAGCACTACTAAAACACTATATTTTTCTACCACAAGCATTGTCGTGTTAGACACCTTGACAATTCCTGGTTTTTAATTTGAATTCTGATTGATTTTATAACTTATATTGATATAAAAATCATCTCTTTTACGATAAAATATTAACAGTAGACAGATTAATAATTTAAAAAAAAAACACTTACACACACGTTTGTATGAAGCTGAAGCACTGTTTCAGAATTACAAAGGATTCGAGTTATATGGACGCTTAATGCAAAGAGAGCAAAGGGGAAAAAATAAAAATAAATTTATTAAACAACAAAAGTGAGTATACTTGAAATCGGGCCGGTCCAACCCGCGGCTCTTTGGGAGATAGTTTAGGGCTCTCAAAATAATTTATAAATATTTGTAAAATATATCAAATATAAAAAAAGGCTTTAAATTAGAGCTATATTGTTAGTATGAATAAAACATGATCTGTATTCATTTTTGTTTCCTCTTAAAATTATGCAAAATCAAAAACAGTATTTGTTTATGGCTAACCGCAGAAGACAGTAAAATGTTGTTTTTTATTGTGAATTTTGTGCTTTTAGTGAAATAGAAAATTAATTTTTTTTGAATTTTGTTGAAATAACTCTTACACTTAAAAACCCTCAAGAATACAACCAAATGAATAGATTTATTCAATGCGTTTTGGGAGAGTTTCACTGAAAATAATTTAGTTCCAACTGCTTTATCTGAGATTGCTACAGATGATGCTCCTAGAATAAGTGTTTTATTGGCCTAATGCAAGCGAAGCTGTCAAAAACTAGAGTAGATATTGGACAGGCTTTCACATTTCAATGCATTATACATCAAGAAAGCTTGTGTATAGCCAAACATTAAAAATGAATCATGTAATGAATGTCGTGGTTAAAACTATTAATGTTATTCGTAGTCGTGGACTATTTCATCGTTAATTTCAAGAATATTTGGAAGAAAAAAATTCACACTACGGAGACGTTATTTGTTTTTCTAACGTTCGTTGGCTAAGCAGAAGCAGATGTTTAGCAAGATTTTTATATCTGAAGGAAGACCAAATAAAAACCAAATATCCAAATATAAGAAAATTCGCTAATAAATCATAAGTTATCATAAGTTTATGTTAAAATCAAAGAAAATCATAAGTTTAGTGGTACCGTACTATACGTTAAGTCTTACTTCCAAAGTTTATTTCGTAATTGTTTTTTCGGCTCATACAATTATAGATTTTTTTATTTTGGCTCATTATTCAGTTCGGGTTGGTCAGGCCTGTTTTAAATAATGAATCCTATGTTGAAATGACGTAAAGTTGTGACGAATGTCCTTTTAAAGCATATTTAATAACTTTTTCTTTATCAAGGATAGTATTATCATGTCATATTATAATATTTATTTTACAGAACCCGCCATTTTAGATTATGAAAAAGCTTTTGACAGCACTCAACATAATTAACTTGGGTAAGATGAATATAGATAAAAAAAAACAACAACACACAAAACAGTGTAACAAGAACTTGTATTGGAACCAAAAAGCCCATGTAGTTTCAGAAAAATTCATCACAAAGATATTAAAACTAGAAGAGGAGTATGACAAGGTTGCGTATTGTCAATTTTACTGTTTAATCTGTACTCTGAAGCAATATTTGAGAAAATAATGTAAAACACAAATATTAGAGTAAAAGTAAATGGTGTTAATATCAACAGCATACGATACGCAGATGATTCAACAGTAATTGTCGATAATGTAATGATCTTCAATAACTTTTGATTTCGATAAACGATCGCACCAAACTTTTCACCTCAAATATTAAAATACGTACTAAATTTATGGTTATTTCTAGGGCCAACATATTCAACAACATAACATTAACCATAAATAACACCATAATTGAACGAGACTCCAGTTTTAAGTATCAAGGATGTTGGTTAAATAAAAACTGGAACTAAGATATAGAAAAAAATTGATAGAACATGCTCGTAGCAGTTTTATGCAATATAAAAAAGTTCACATAGAACATTTGAAATGCTCTATGCTCTATTCATGGTCGTTACATAAATAGTTACATAAACAGTGATATTAATCTGGTCAAACTCTTTGGTATGGTATGGAATCGTGGACGCTGAAAATATCAACCAAGAATAACATTGAAGCATTTCAAATGTGGGTTTACCGTAGAATACTGCAGATATCATGGGCAGATCGAATGAACAATATTGAGGTTCTAAGTAGAATAGATAGAGACCGTGATTTGTTATTAATAATCAAACGCAGAAAAACAACCTTTCTGGGTCATATGATGCGAAATGACAAATATCATATTTTACAAGATAAAATTGAAGGTAGAAGACGTGTTGACCGAAAATAAATCTCATGGCGGAGGAACATCAGGAAACGGACGGGCTTCCAAGCGATGGGATAACTAATGCCCGCAGTGCAGAATAGAGTTAGATTCAGAAATGTGATCGCAGACATCCAGTAGTGGAGTAGTCCAGTTGCAGCTGCCTGTGATAATATTTTGCCTATTATGTTTATTTATGTACTTATGTTATTAATAAAGATATAACATGGCGCATTTGCTGTGTTTCACAACACCTATGTTTTCAAAATATAAATTTTTTTATTAACTTGTTAAACTAACAATCATATCTTCTGTACTTCCATGTTAACTTAAGCAAAACATCTGCTATATTTACTAATTTATGAAACAAAAAATGCATATGTTTTCAAGTTATATGACTTTTTGAAACAAGCCTATATTTATTTCACTATAAGCTTAAATCAATCAGATACATAATTTGCTTAACTTTAGAGTTTAAAAACCAAAAGGCAACCATTACAATTTTTCAATTATTTATCATCATCATCATCGTTCTGTAATCCCATCCGTAGGGCATGGTGGAAATTTCAATTCTTAATTTAATATAATTAATTTCTTAAATATAAGTCCTCAATACTAATGATCATATACATATGGTGAAATATAACTGTCCTGTAATATTATAATAAATGTGATTGTTGGAATAATTTTTTAGATCTGTGAAAAATATTATAAGGTTCTGGTTAGGAACAATTCGTATATCATTTACTAAAATACATGTTTTATTGTTGAATAATACGTTATTATTGATCAACCAAAGAAAGAAATTCATCAGATTAGTTTTGAAATAGAGCTGAGTCATGGAATTCAACTCTCCAAATGACTTCAATATCTAACTGCATTCAAAAACTGTTTGATGCATTGACAATTTCGTTGAATCTATAAAAAATAATACTTTTTCCTCTATTTAATTTATCAAACTCAATGAATTTAACTTAAGCCACAACTAAAGCCAATGAACTTATCTATTTCATCTTAAAATTTATCTTGTCACTTTGGTTATCATCCTTAAAAATAATAATAATTGATGAAAAATTTAAAAAACAAAAAATATTAAAATTTCAAATCAATTTGAAAAATAAAGTTTCTCTCTTAAGTCTTTCGTAAATAAAAAGTCAATATAATGTGTACAAAAAAAAAATGCAACATTGTAAGATTTGCTATAGAAATTTAAAAATGTCAAAGAAATATTGTTATTTTTATATTTAAATTTTATTGCTTTTAATAAATAAATAATAATAAAATAAGAAAAAAATATAAAATAATATTATATTATTTGTGTTTTCAAGTAAAAGGGCCCACAAAGCCACACTATCAAATTTTGATACCATACTAAAAATAAATTACAAAAAAAAAACCAAATAAAACAAAAAAATTATCAAAAGAGTTATGAATGCATTCATATTTGTTTAATAGTCATGACTTTCGAAATTTTTTTTGAATAAATCAAAATACCAAAAACAAAATGCATTAAGACTTATTTGTTGTTGTTTTGTTGTTGTTGTATGGAAAAAAAAACAAGCATCAAGGGACGAAATACGTGATTTGAAATGTTTGAAGAAATGTTTGTTTCCTCACTATAACCACCAACAAAACATTTAACAATGTTAAAAAGCCAACACTTTTTTTTTTGTTTCTTTCTTGATACTATTGTTGTTGTTGTAGTGGTGATGACGATCATTATCATACATACATGAGTTCATAAAAGCATATCTAAATTTGTTTCATATCATAAAACTTTTGATTTCCTTTGAACATTTTTATATTATTGTTTTGCTTTTTTTTTGCGATTTTAAAACCTCCAAAATACACCAAAAATATAAAAATTTATGCAGAGAGTAAACAACAAAAAAAAAAAAAGTCAGAAATATTCTTTAATTCTTGTCATCCAGGGTGACCTCGAGACATTCAAAGAATTTTATGACTGTTTTTTATGATTTCTTGTTTTTCATTTTTTTTTATTTTTAATCAATTCGTTTTCAGTCTTTTCAAGTGGATTGAATAGATTATGTTTTTTTTTTTTTATTTTGGGTTCGAAATCACATCGTCGTTTCATACAAAAACAAAAATAATTTTATGAATCAAGAATTATTTATTTGTTTATTTGTTTTTATTATAAAAAATTATTTTTAATCTAGAAAGAAAAAAAATTAGAGATTCTTTTTTTAAAATTATGACGTAGTTTCTAAATTTGATTTTGCTTTTAACGTTAACAATATTTTGGTACTATATTTAGGCAAAAAATTTCAAATTTAAAATGAGGAGGACTTTTAGGTAAGCAACATTATAAAATTGAATTTGCAATTCAATATCTTCATTCATTTCAAATAATTTTCTTTATCACTTTGAAGCGCCAGTATGATTAGTCCTAATGTATGGAATTTAGTGTTTTTTTCATTCCAATTAAACCAAGTTGTTTTCGATCTTTCTTCTATTTTCATTACATGTAACCGTACTATCTAAGACGGCTTATCCTTAAGTATTTCATTTTTCCTGTAGACAAATATTTCTACGTTATCTTTATTCACCATTTCTGACCTTTGATTCATAAAAACCACGATCTTTCGAATGGTCTAGTCAGAATTGAGCTACCTAATGCAAATCAAAATTGCTTTAATTATAATGTAGCTTGAACGAACTATAACTGGTTGCCACGTAATAAAGTAAAATGTAAATTGTATGAGAGGGAAAATTTATTGAAGCTAAAATTCTATGTTTTGTATGTGTTGCCAACAGTTCTGCTCATCCAAGGTGTTATAGTTGAGTTGATTTGAAGATTTTTCGCTTTCAATTTCGCGTAAATTCAACAATTATCATCGTTTAAAATCTGTTTTATTTACTTCTCTTAACACACGTCGAAACGTTGAATCTTTCTTCGTCTTTTATAAATGTCTTATCGGAAATGGCACTTATTATATTGAAATAAAATAAATAATGTCTCTGTTCAAGTAGTTTGAGTGTAACATTAGGTATAGACTTTAAAAGCCGATTTCTACACGGTTAAAATACCCGTGGTCAAAATATCATCTCATTCCATCTCACATGTTTCCCTCCGATAGAAACGCTCCATTATACAAAAGTTTTGATAATTTTTTATTATATTATAATTTTTTAAGTTAAAACTATGATTAACAAATCGTTAAAAATTTCTTTATATTTAAATATTTTATTATGTCAGTACGTTTGTCATAAGGGAAGAAAGATAGTTTAAGCAAAATTTTTAGCATTTTATATATTTTCGTTCTTTATAATAAGAAAATAACGTAAAAATTACTTACTTACTTACTTGCTGGGCGTTACAGACTTTGAAGGTCCTGGGCCTGCCGCAAAAATTGTCCTTCACTGATACCTAGTGCATGCTCGCTTGCTTTTGGTAATGTCCACATTCAGAACCATATAGCAGCACCGGAAGGATGAGCGTTTTGTATAATTGTGCCTTGGTATTTTGGGATTTTGGGATTTTGGGCGTAAAAATATTTTGTTTAATTTCATTGTAGTAAATAGAGTAAGGATTACACTCTAATGGAGTATCTTTTTTTATTTGTATTTATTTACCTTCACGTAGAGCATACTTGAATTTCCGGAATCATTTTACTATTCCTATAGTTATAGGAGCATCATTTATAGGATATGTACTACCATAAGGACAAATGTCTTTCTGATGGGCAACAGTTATTACTAATTTATTATTTGCAATCCCTTATTTAAGTACAATAATAGTACAATGATTATGAGGCGCATTTGCAGTATAGACAAATCAACCTTAACTTGATTTTTTGCACATCATTTTATTTTATCATTTATTGTTTTAGCTACTTATTTGCTGTAATAGACTGTATTAACTCCTTTGAGTCCACAAAATATTAACAAATTTTTCATTTTATTGTGATGCTTGTTCTTGTTAATAAACATTTGTAAATTCTGCTTCTTGATAATAATAGTTAATCAGGTATCAGTTCTTCTTAGTTATTGAATGTTGTAAATCTATAGTTTTCCTCGATTTCTAGACCTATATCCATATTTAGAATATAGATTATTAAATTATTTTTTTATTTAGTCTGTTTTTATATCTCTATTCTATCTGCTATACAGTTCATTTTGTTTTAGATAATAAAGGTTTTCTAGCTTCACTTTGAATATTTTATATGTTCTAAACTGCGTAACACTACATCTTGTTTTTACTACAATTGCCTGGTTACATTTTATATTGCACCACACTATAGCTTATCTTTATTATATATATTGATATTCTGATTTATAATTTTAATAAATTTTCTAATATTCGAAATTCAACCAATAAACTAATATTAATTTTGCATAGGTATTACAATCTTTCATTTGAAACAAAGTTGACAATAATTATCATGAATCTAAATAGAATATCAGGTTAGTCTAGACTTTCCTTGATGAAAATCTACCCAATCTGAAAATTAGTATGCAAGATCGACTAGAAATTAAAAGTAAATTTTTCGAAATAGTTATAAATTATTCAGTTCATAATCATAAATATTAAATTATAATTTTTAATATGAATTTAATATTTGTCCTTAAATGTTGACTCATGATATTGCATATTGTCAGCAAGCTGGTCAAACGATGGCACGTAACTGGCCACGGCTAACTGCAGACATATTTTTAAATGTTCATCTGTAAGTGTGCTGCGGTATTTTGATTTTATTATTTTCATATGAGAAAAGGCCGATTCACATAGATAGGTGGAACCAAAGTACGTGGTCAATTGCAAAGCAATACCTCTTAAACGTGGATATTTATCTTCATGTAGCAACGACCAATAACTATTTTCAGAATGACCAATAACCATTTTTTTACTTTTATAAAAATATCAGAATTAAGGGCTATAATTTCATTTTCTATTTTTGAAGAATCAATATCATTAGTGTAGTCTTGTATGATAGTATGATACATAAGAATTAGGTATCGAACTATTCTTACTTTATATTTTGATGATAAGATATCTTCTGGGTAACCAAGTACCGTTAGAATTTTTATTTTTTTCATGTTCCTACTGACTATGTATGCATTTATGTATATACATGATTTAATTATATTTTTAAAAAATTTAATTCAATTTTTAGTTTTATACATTCTTAGCAACCCCTCAAAGCTGGCGTTTTTAAAATGTTATACATTTTTTATTACTTGAGAAATATGTATCAACAAGATACCTATTTTGAGATATCTACAAATTTATTATAAAAATTTTTAATTATAGAATATGTAATGGTCGAATTTTGTTTTAATATGTTCTTACTGGTTCATTTATGACGTAGTATTATTATCAGTGTCCTATAGTTGTTCTGTAAATCACTTTCGAATCAATTAATTTCAATTACAATATTAAGTGAATAAATTAAGGACCTATACTTATTTGATTTGGACATAGTCGTATTTAAAAATTGAATTTTATATAAATGTTCTTCCTTTACAATTTTTTTACTTTATTTTTAAAGCCGATAACTCAGGTTAGTGCTGTGCGAAATTAATAAGCTAGTTAAGTTCGTTGGTTTTATTTTGTTATTGGCTTTTTCAGGAAATTGTAAATCATCTCAATCCTCAACTTACAATTTAGAACTTTTATTTTCCCGATTTAAATTGGTATTTCGATATATATTTGTATAAATCGATATATTTTTTTTTTATACATATTTATCGATATATCGAGTTGTTTTTTAGATATCGCACATCACTGTAGCTGATTTTATTGTAATTTTAATTATAGTAAAAAACGAAATAATAATAATAATACTTTACTTTCAGAATTAATTTCAACATTTAAAATATTTCTACCAGCATAAATATGCATAATACGAGTACCTATATCTTAAAAGAATTTCTTCTTCTCACCTTCCATGTTCATCATAAGTCATCATTATAAAATGTAAAATAACAAATTTTTGGCTCCTAATTTCTTAGAAATAATTTCATAGTATTTTGAACCATTCAAAATTAATTTGTTTATTAAAAATTTTTATATTGAAAAAAAAATATTTTTACTTTCAACTTTGATTCAAAATAAATTCTTTAAACGTTTTTTTCTGACATCATCTTTTCGATTTTTTAATTTTTTGTATTCTTTTGTTTTCTGTTTTTGTTTCTTTTGTTTTTTATTTATTTATGTTTATTTTTCTCACTCAAATGATGAACATGAGAATCTAAAAATTGAAATAACAAATTATTAATCTTCAGATTCCTGAATTCTTGAATTCTTGAAACATAATTAGATATAGTCATTTGCGGAAATGTTCAATAACCGCCATCAACATTTTTGTCAACAATTTTTTGTTTTTTTTTGTTTGTTTTGATTTTTATGGAATGGTTGACGAGATTTTGTTTGTTTTTTTTTTTTTTTTTTATTTTGTTAGAACTTTTCTTAAATCAAATAATATTAAAATAAAAATAATCATCATTTATAGTTTTCTTAGAAGTTGCCTAGAAATGCGATTTAGACAGTTTCATTGAAAAAAATGTTAAGTTTTGAAAAGCTTTCAAATAGCAGGTCAGAGAGTAAGAAACTTCTCGGAATTGATGGTATGAAACTTATGATGGCATTGATGAAAGATTGATATGATAAAATTTATGTGTGTAAAGCGAAATTGATTTTATATGATTTTTTATTTTTATAGAACATGATTTGATTAATGATTGTATAACAATGAGTCATAATTAAAAAAAAAATATTTTTTTTTGTGAAATTCAGACTGTTGTAGTTTTTTTAAGATTTTTTTACTAAAATTTTTTATGTTATTTATATTATGACTATTAATAATATGTATTTTTGTTTTTGGTACCTATAAGGTACAAAACTTTAATGGGGCGTAACAATTTACAATATTCAGAACACACGTTTATATTTTGCCATAATTCAATAGTGAGAAGATTGTCAAAAAACTGATTTGAAATTGTGAAACTTACAAAAATGTTAATTTGCATTGAAGCTGACTTAACAAAGCACTAGAATCGATAACCATTAATTCATAAACCATGGTGGCATGTTGCAGTACTCTAAATGAATTAGTGGATCGGTTCAACATATCATTGATTCACCATATGAAAACATTGAGGTTCAAGGTAACTGCAATACAGAACTTGCTAGAGAGAGTAGTATCATGGATACTTTTCTCCTGGAAAGAAGCAATTTGGATGCACTTATAGCACCTGTAATTTACCTGTAATCTACAAAAAGATGCAGCAAAAGCTTTAAATTTTAAGATGATCAAAAAGGCCAAACTGCAACATCATTAAGCAAATCTGGCCTATGCTAAACATGAAGCGCTCCTTTAACCTACTATTTTTGAAAAAATGTGACATCAGCACTATGGTAGAGATCATTTTGGGTTATTGTCATATTGGCTAACATGCCAGAAAACGCGGTCTTACTGGTGTCCAAGTGTGTCGATGCACCACTACCACCGACTACGTACCTACCTAACAAATGTTAATCTGTGCAAAATGCTGTATTAACAAATTATAGTTTTCCAAAAAATAGAACTATATCCATTTTGCAAAAAATGTTTTAATATGAACACATGAAATCTAACTGTTTTGTTTTTAATTATTATACCGAAGAAGATGTTTCTGAAACCATACGTGGCATAGTGTCGTGTCGGCGACGAACAGTTCTACCTGGCACTGCTACCCCCTTTTCAAGTAAACGAAATGTATTGTAATGAATTTTATGACGATTTGCTACACGTTCTTCTTTAGAAATATTATTTTGAAAGTTAAGCCTCTTGTTTAAAAAACTTATTTTACAAAAAATTTTTTATTAATTAAGATTTTTGTCAATTCTTTTCGAAGTGTTTTCTCGCAATGTGAATTTCAGCGACAATATTATTACACAGTTTTATGAAAACGCCTTATACACGTGCACTATTTCTTTGTTCTATTTTTAAAAAATATTTCAGAACAGAAACTCCACACAACAGGATCTGAACAATATAATCGAATTTGCATATTATATACAGAAATGCAAAGTGAGTTTCATGATCATCATCTATTGGTTCTGCAGCTCAGGGTCTTACCCTCGTTTACAACATTCTTTGCTCTACCTTGTGCAACTATCATTTTGCTCTATTTTATGCAATTGTCACCATGAATCTTTCGACAGTGTTGTCCTCGACCACTGTCGTGATCTTTTGTTACCTCTTGCTCTAGTATTGTACGGTACTGCGTCTAATATTCTGCAAAGTGAGTTTTAACATATAAATTCACAATTGCAACAAAATGTATATAACAAAATCTTGTATAGCTTCAAAGCTTTCTAGTTAATCAAAAGAAATTCACAGAAAGTGCATTGCTTTTGAAATATTGATATTCGTAATCATCAAATAAAATTATTCTTATTATTTACGAGGAAAGTCACCCGAAATAGTCCGGGTCCAACGCATAAGCTATTTTTGGAGCGAATTAAAAAAAATTATTACTGAAACATATTTTTAAAGACATTCGTCCAATTCAAAATCTGCAGTAAGCTTGAATTTGTAGCATTAACAGCTTCATTTTTATTGCTAACTGTATCGGCGTTATTTTAATTTTACAATTTAATTTTTCAGACATTTTTCCTTCACCTATTTGTAGTAAGTTTCAAAATAAGAGGCAAGAATTATTTATAGTACAAATTCTTGCTCCAGTATTAGCTTAAAACTAGCTTCAAAATTAAAATGTTGTGCCACAAAAGGGAAGCATGGCCGAATTTCAGCTTTCGTTCACCTGAATATAACGGACAATGTTTGAACAATCAAAATTTTGAAAATGAGTAAAACACACTTTTTTATTCTACTTCGAGCTACCCGAACCTATAATTTGATAGTACTGTTAAGTACCGCATTTTTTGATTCTCAAATTATCAAATTTGGTTCTAAAAATTATATAAAACCATCTTAAAAGCTGTGGACATGTATAGCAAATAAACAATCAATGTAACCCTTTTTATAAGTGTAGAATAAGATAAAAACATATTTTAAAAATATGATAACAGAACACAAAATAAAATATTTAATTCAAGAATAGATGCAGGAAGAGCTTGAGAAAGAATTAAAAACGATTGGTCGATAATATTGCAACTAATAAGCAAGCCAATAAAGATAAGTAGAAAAATGTGGTGAAAAATGTCAAGATTCACACAGATCTTTAGCTTCACATAAATGAAAAAATAATGTAAAAACAAATTAAACTCACAAGAATAACAATAATAATTTAAATGTTTCTCTGCCACATGGAAAAAAGCAAATAAATAACAACAACTAAAGTAAATAATAAAAAATATAGACAAAAATAACATACAAATTAAGATGAAATATTTTTCATCCCCTCGCTTACATTTTTTTTTTGTAAATATTTGTTAGTGTAGTAAATTTATAAAGAATACAAATTTACTTTGATTGACAACAAATATTTGTGGGTGTGGAAACTGTATTAAAATAATTCTAATAATAAAAATATATATTACTAATTAAAATCAACAAACATTGCATAATAATAAGGTAAACTTGGACTACAATTCAATTAACATAATCTTATTTTTTCATAAACATAATATTGACAAGACATTGTTCTAACTATAATCAATAGTTGAATTTTAATAAATGTTAATAAACAAGAAATGAAAATTGTTTTTGAATAAAAAAAATATATGAAACGTAAAAAAATTGTTTTAAAAATTTACTAGCGTAGCGTGGACAAAACCATAATGTAATGATATAATAAACTAGCTACGAACTTCTGAATTTTATCGAAGTTTTATCAACAAATTTATCATCTTGGGGTTTTACCAATTGTTGGGGAATATAAGCAATCATTTATTCATCTCGTAGGCATTATTTTGACTTCGATCCAAGATGTTTTGATTGAATCGCATAATGATGGGTTTTACTTATAAACATTTTAAGTGTGATAGTATTTTATTGGCTCTAACGAGAAGATAACATGAAATGGCTTTATTTCAGATGAGAACTCAATATCTACGATAATACAAGTAAATATAATCTACTGAGGAATTTGGAATATTTATCCCTAACATTGGGAAATTTTTCACACTATTTTGGGATAATATAGATACATACGTTTGATGAGATTACATACATTTGATACCCTCTTACCAACAAACACAATTTGTGTAAGTAAATTTCTGTCATCACGAGAGAGAGAGTTTTCAACAAAAAAATTTCTGTTTAAAGCAGGCTTTACACGGTACAATATTGAATCAATATTGTATCAATTTCGATTGAATCAATATTGTTGCAATATTGCATGACAGCATTTACATGAAACAATTTTCATACAATATTGATGCAACATTGTTGTGAAAGCATATACACAATACAATTTATAATAAACAATTTTTTATTCAATAAGATTTTCATGAACATGTCTGATTTAGTTGAGCAGAAAATATGTTTATTATTATGTAGTGCGTTGCTAACGACAGAAATTTATTCAATATTTATGTGTGCGTCTACATGAAGCAATATTTATACAATAATGTGAATTTTACTGTCAAGACCATTCAATCATGCAATATTAGTTCAATATTGAATGAAAGCATTTACACGCAAAAATTGCCATTTAATATTGATTCAATATTGATACAATATTGTACCGTGTAAAGCCTGCTTAACGATCATCACACACAAATACATAGATAACACCAAATAAATATTTTGAATAGGATTAGAAAAATTTTATGTGTTCGTCAGAAATGAATAGATTTTTTACACACACATAGATGAAAAAAACATCATCGCAGTGATAAAAAGTAGAAAAGTGATGGCATGAAGCATCATAATGTTGATTCATGGAAACAGGCCCAATGTATATAGAAATAAGATATTTTTTCCAACAGATGATTGTAGCTGTTTAGCAATGCTTTTTATATAATAGAAATTAAGGAAATTCTTTGCAGCGATCTATATTTTTCTTATTTAAAAATTCAATAAGTTATCTCTCTCTTTAGAGCCAACAAAATTTTAACACACTTAAAATGTTTAGCAGCTAAAAACACACTTTTATCGGGAATGATATTTTTCATGTAATAATAGTTTCATCCTCACGGATGGGGTTACATAACATTGATGAATAATAGTTTTCTAGGTATTCTATAATCTACTCATACTTTTCTTATCTTTTCAATTCAATTTAATTTTACAGTATGAAACCTAATCAGCTTAATTTTCTACTTTATTTCTATATATATTATCTCATTGGTTACAGCAAAACTTACAGCATTAAACATTTCAACGTTTATTATTGTACGAAGTTAAATTGCAGTTTGCAGTTGCAATTGCAGCTTTGACGCAGATATCTATTTACAATAATCTATAATTATAATAGACAAACATTTAAGGACCTGCGCAGTTGGCACTTTTTTATTTTATCTCGCTTCTCCTTAATGAAGTCCTAATAATATATAAATAAGTTGTACATAAAAAAATAATGCGCACACAGTTGAAAACATTTTTAATCATATGGTTGAATTCTGCATATGGCCGGCAATTTCATCTTTGCGTACCGTTGACATTCTCACATTACGTCACATTTATGTCGCCTATAAGACGAATGGCGCGGTTTTGAACTTTGTGCAAAAAATTTAAAGCGGTTTTTGGTGCACCTGCCCATAAATGTGAGTTATACTCGAACTTGGGTCGTATATATGCTTTATAGATTTTTAAAAGGTCTCGAGATGAAAAATAAATTTTGTAGCGACCCAAAAAGCCTAAACATTTTGCGGCGCTTTTCGCAATATCGAAAATATGTTCATTCAAGTGCATATTTTGATTCACTCGCATTCCGAGAATGTTAAGATCTTTGAGTCGCTGGATACCTTCATTTTGAAGCCGGAGAATTGGTTCGAATGTTGTTAGCTTGTTACTAACAAGACAGCTTTGAGTTTTTGAAGTGTTAAACTCGACTCTGTTAGCTTTACCCCAGTCGAAAATTTTGGCAAGGTCGTGTTTAAGCGCGCCGGCCATCATTGTTCTTTTGGAGGTGACTGCGGAAGCAGTAGCATTAGTTTGTTTTAGAAAATCATATGATGCTACTAGAGTGCTGTCATCAGCAAAACTATGGATTGGATTGAAAGTTAATTTGAGAAGGTCATTAATGAAAATGAAAAATAGAGTGGGTGAAAGGACAGAGCCTTGTGGAACACCAGCATTGATTTGATGTTGGCCGGAAAAAGAACCGTCAACTGAAACTATGATAGATCGATTTAAAAGAAAACTTTCAATCCATTTAGAAAAGGTTGAACCAAGGCCTATAGCGTTGCATTTTGCTATAAGAGCAGAATGCCAAACTCGATCAAAAGCCTTAGATATACCCAGAGCTACAACAGTAGCTCAGAATTAGATTGATGCAGGCTGGTGTTGAGCTTCTCGCAGAGGCATGTCATGAAATCACCGATGGAACGTTGGGCTCGAAAGCCGTATTGGCTATCATGAATTATACCTCTACTGTCAAGATATTTCTTCAGCTTATGATTAATTAAGATTTCCATAGTTTTTGAAATAATGGAAGTAATAGCTATGGGCCTATAGTTTGAAGGATTGCTTTTGTCATCTTTTTTAGGAATAGGATAAACTTGGGCAACTTTCCAATAGGACGGGTAAGTTCCTGAAGAAAAGGGCAAATGGAATAAGTTATGCAGAGGTTTAGAAATAGCTAACCAATATTAATCAAAGATAACGGTTAAAAGTGAATGTACTAAGGATGAGGTCATTGATAAGAGTGTTACAAATACATCGAAGCCTCCAGCTATTTGGATTTCGAAAATTTATAATTAAAAATTTATAAATTTTAATATCAGCAAACGTAATTTGGTTATTTACTACAAAACTACTAGCAAATGAGATGATTTATGGAATATTATATCACTATAGTAGACGGGCCACATGTAAAGCTTTCTTCAACTTTTTATAGGCTTAGATAGTTTTAAGTTTGTATATTAAAGGCACATAATAAAAGTTTAATTAAAAAAAAAAAAAAAAAAAAAAAATGGAATATAATAAATTTTACATCAAAACTCTTTAACCCTAGATTAATTAACACTATTGGTATTTAATCTATGCTTTAACTAAACTAAAATCTATTGAAAAAATTTGCAAAATTCATAATCTAATATTAATAATGGGTAAAATAACATAATATTGCTAATGTAATAATTGTACTGGACCTATCATTATAATCATCAAGATCTTCAACTATATGACATAACAACTTGTGTTTTTTCAAATCTTAGTTTATAATCAATTTACAAAACCGACTAGCTATACTGAATATTTGCTCAACTTAATTCATTGTTACAATTATTATTTTATATGTTATCTATACTGTATATAATTCTATTTATTTATATTTGTTTTTTGTTTCGTTTTAATTTAATTTAATTATGTAGCCGAAATCTTATATTCACATCCAGATTTTTATCACACAGTTAAAATTACTATTATGTATAACTGATGGAGAAACAGAGGGGATCATTTCTTGTAGTATAAAAATTATTTTCTAGTTAAATTTTACCACATATGAACTTTAGTGTATGAAAAGACTATAGATAGATATATATAGGTAGGTAGGTAGGTACCTTCATTGCATTGTTACAATATTTACTCAACCTGTATCCGAATTTGGTATTACCACATGTGGGAATTATTATCGTTTGTTTTTTATTTTGTTTTTCAAAAGTAAATAAAAAGAAATTTTGTTTTTTTTTGTTTTTTATTATTATTTTTCTAATATATTAAACCATAGGAATCCTCCTTAAACCCATTAGACCTCAAATAGCTAATATTTAGATTAAAGTATTATATAAAATTAAAGTACGTAGTAAATAAGAGTTGAATAGAGGATGGTATAAAATTATTTAGACAGTATAAGACCCACTTTCAGTCTAAGCAATCGGTATGTAATTTTATTGTTAAAACATTTTAGTGTTCTGATATTGTTAGAAATTAATTTAATGAAAGAGAGGGTGTTGGCACTGAACGTAAATATTTTGTTGAAAAATGAACTAAGGATAACTAATTTGATAGATTAGTTAGTTTAAAATTTTTCTATACTTTTTTGTTGTATTTATTTGACATTCGAAAATGGATGAATGAGATAATACTCAAACTAATTACATTTTTCTTATGGATTACATTTATTCTATGAGCTTGTGGATTTTCTCAGATATCTGGATTATATTTATTTTATGTGTATCGAGTTAACTTTTGGCGAAAATAATTATATTCAAATAGATTTTTTTCAAATTAAAGCAAAGACTCAAGGATTGATAATGGACTAATTTATTTTGTTGGCTTCACTGATAAGTCAATTGACATATAATTTTTTCAAAGCATATCATAAATACTTTAAAAGCTATTAAATACTAGATTTCTGAACTTTATTTTTTTAAACTATTTTTTTAACACTGTTAAAAAATAAATATATTAAAAAAAGACATAGGATATATACACTAGCACTGGGTTCTTCAATTTTTAAATTAAAACTTGCTTATAACTGTTACAAAAGCTTAATGAAGCCAGCTAAAGAAAACATATTATCAGGGAGAGTAAATTTGATGTCATAACACTGACATGGTTCGGCATAAGTTATGATCCATTCAACAGACATCTGTTCAAGATTGGGAAGTCTAACATAAATAGATGCAGATTCTGCTTAGAAAAAGAGGAGATTCACATTTTATTTTTATACGACACCAAAATTCACAAAAGGCATAAATACTTCTAGATGTACACCACCTAATTCTGAAATTTATATTAACGCAATAATAGCGTTCACCAAGGACATAAACCTGCAATTGTAGTAAATCAAACGGCTTATCGTTTACAATAGGGCGAATTTAGATTCAACATTTACATATAATGTAGATTCGACCTTTTCGACCTATTCAAAAAACAAACTCTATCTAATATAAATCAAATTAGATTTAAAGGTTTCAAATTTGGTTAATTTGGCAAGGCAAGTAGTTTGGCTAATTCGGCGAGGAAATTGGAAAGAAAATAGCTTTGGTAGGAAGTAGTAGAAATATAAGCACTTTTAAAATATGTATTATATCTGTATTATTTTGTAGATCATTAAAAAAATTCTTGTACAGTGCTAAGTTTTGCCTATACAACATTTCCAACTATACAACAGTCTTTTTGGTTATTTTGATAACTGTGAAAATACAATGTGAAAATAATTTTAACACACACTGTACATACAATTAATATATAATATAATTATACCAAAGTTGTATTTTAAAGTTTGTTTAAAACAACGAGTTAATTAATGTAATGACCGAGAACTTTATTCATCCAAAAAAACTAGAAAAATAAAAATAAAAACAATAAAAAAAAATTTAAAAAAATGTAAAATTTTGTTAAAAATTTTTTTAATTTTTAATAAAAAATTAAAATTACATAAGATAGCAGATATATTATGTAAATTTTAATAGCTCTTCAAAATTAAGTTTTATATATACTTAAAGCGGTAAGATAAGAAGAGACAGTCCTTTGATAATCATATTGAAGTATAAAGTATTGAAATTATTATAACGTAATGTAAAAATTAAAAAATTTGCAATATATATCGCGAAAAAACACTGCTTCTCAATTTATATATTTTGCTTGAAGAAAAAAATATTTACGAATTTTTAAATTAGATGGCGATGGTAACAATTTTATATTGGATTTATTTAGTACAGTTGAATATAAAAAAAATGTTTCGTATATTTACATAGAATCTAATCAAATTCAAATGGCAAGCGATTCACCAACCCTTACTGCAATATAATCAGACGAAGGCTATGCCGTAGATTATTCTAGGATAATATTTATATTTGCAGAAAAAATTTATCTTTGTCATACCACAATGAAATTTTGTTGTTTGTGATAAAATGACAACCAGTGCTATCTACCAGTTAGAATTATATGGATTAAAGAATGGCTGTCACTACTTCAAAACAAGTTTTTATTTTTATAAATGTTCTTAACAATAACTTAGGTAGTAATAAAATAACTTACATTAAATCCGGTCCGGACCGGTATATTAAACACGCCAACGTTTAATTACATGTGGGAACTAAAATCTTATTAGACTATTTTATTTATTAATTTTTCAAACTATTGTGCTTTCATCGCGAATCAATTCCAGAACCATTCACTTTAAAAGTGGCACTCTACCTACAGCATTTAATACTAAAAAGAATATCAAATATTGATTTTTTGTATTTAAATGAAAATCGAACTATCTTTTAAAATTATTACGAATATTAAATAGGTTACAAAAAACTTCGTTAAACAAAGTTATCATACGAATTACTGAAACAACCAGTAGCTTATTGAAAGAACACAATTTGAATATCTCTTAAATTTATAAACAAAGAACTGTCAACTGAACAGATAGTGTTATTGAAACAATATTTAAAAATAAATTAGTGTTCGCCCGCTCCTCCAAATTCGAGGAATAATCTACGATTCGATAAAAAATCGTATCAAAATTGCACTATGTTTTGTTAATTTATTCATGGTATATTAGCTATATTTTATTTTTTCATTGATTTATGTTTGACAACAACCGCATAATGTTATAATTTATTAAACAAACAAAAATTTGTACCATATAAATTTGCTAAAAAACTCTGTACATGTGAATTGTGGCAATTTGATAAATTAAAATTTTTGTATGTTGAAATGTATGTGTATACTTATTCATGGGGTTAAATTTTAAATTGAATTCTTTAATTGAAAATTTAAAAAAAGATATTTAGCTACGCTACGTCTTCTTTTAAATATATATTTTGTTGATTCTATTAAATAATCATCATCATCATCAATGCTCTGTAACCCTATCCGTGGGGCATAGATATTCAAAAGGAGATATTTAAAAGGTTGTCAAATGGTTCAAATATTTTTACCGTACTTTTTGAATTTAATACAAATTAAATATAATGATGATTTTGGAAATTGTTTTTCAAGGGTGAAACAGATGCGTCGATATAGACTCTATCCTAATAAAAAAAAAATGCATTCTTGAACACTTGAGTATTACTTTTCTAGTATGACAAAATACCCAAAAGGCATAAATACCGCTAGATATACACCACCTAATTCTGAAATTGATATTAACGCTATAATATAGCGTTCACCAAAGACACAAACCTGCAATTTTAGCAAATCAAACGGTTTAAATAGGTCGAAAAAGGAGGAATTTATACAAAATTGTTCACCTACAAAAACCAAACTCTATCTAATACATACAAGTGAAATTAGATTCAATGGTTCCAAATTTAGTTTATTTGGGAAGGAAGTAGTTTGGCTAATTCGGCGAAGAAATTGGAAGGAAAATAGTTTTAGTAGGAAGTAGTAGAAATATAAGCACTTTTGTTTTTAAATATGCTATTATAACTGTATTATTTTGTAGATAATTAAAAAATTTCTTGTACAGTCCTAAGTTTTGCCTATACAACATTTCCGACTATACAACAGTCTTGGTTCTTTTTTTGTACATACAATTAATATACAATAAATAAATAAAATGATGATTTTGGAAATTGCTTTTCAAGGGTGAAACAGATGCGTCGATACCTGTTGATATAGACTCTATCCTGACAAAAAAAATGCATTCTTGAAGACTTGAGTATTACTTTTCTAGTGTGATTTAAAGTTGATTTAATTTTAGTTCTTTTAATTATAAATTTACAAAATTTATTTCATTTTACTAATTCCATTCACAATAATATTGTTGAAATTTACAAATATCCGGTACTACTCATATACTTTCACATTCAACTATTGTATTAGTCCTTGCGAACGAAATCTGGAACAGTGTTCTTGCAACTGAATCAGTACTTACGACTCAACAACACCATTAATAATAATTTTTTTTTTATTTTAAAGGCAAGCTATATTGATACTTAACAATACAACTACAATCAGTTTCCACAAGATCTTTATAATATACCAATTCCAATTTTATTTATTTATTTCAAATAATTTTTATAATATGCATTCCATTAAATATATAAAATAAATAAATTATATTAAAAAGTTAATTTTATTTTATAATTATAATTTTTCTGTTGTGCAATTTTCAAAAAGTATAACGATTTCAAAAGTTAGATAACAAACAACAACAACAACAAATATGTATCTAGCTTATGATTGATTAACTAATTAAAAAAAACTGAACACTCAAAAAATAAATCGTAGGTGGTGCTTTTGGTTATACTGATAATAAATATGGTATTTTTTGGAAGGAAATTAAGTAATATTAATTTTTTTTTTTTTAAATAAATCCATTTTTAATTAATAAAAATCAAAAATTATGTGCTATTGAATAAATTTTGAGTTCGAATAATTAAAATCATAAATATTGATTGTAAAATGAGTATATGGTATACTATAGCTATTACATGATACTTTAAATTTTTATATATATATGTATAGAAAATGTTAATTAAGAGTTATTTTTAATGAAATATTGTAATAAAAAATTTATTTCCTTTTCTATTAAAGTTATTTTGCACATAAAATTACAATTTGGCATTTTAACTGGAGCTGGAATATAATATTAACATTTATTTATGGAAAATAAAGTATAGCTATATTGAAATAGTTTTGTTTGAACTTAACTTATATGGCTTACAAATATGGTAAAATTTAATTTGAAATTTGTTAATAATTTTATATCAGTGTTTTTCAAACCTTTGAGATATATTTATTATAATAGGTATAGTTTTATATTGTTTTTCAAACATTTGAGGATTAGTTAAAATATATAGTTATATATTTTGTATATTGCTGTTTTAATATAAATATTAAATGGAAAGCCCTGTAGAAAGTAGCAAATAATTTTTCCTAATTAGTGAAATTTTAATTAATATTGTAAATAAATAAAATAAATCTTCTCTTTTTCTTATGAAAATATAAGAGGACTCATATCAATTAGCAATACCATTTTTTGTATTTTTTGAATCTTTGAGATTCACCTTTTTCTTCTTTTCCATCTTTTGAAAGCCAAAGCCTTAGTCATGACTTTATATAGTTTGTGTATGACTTTACATATGGTAATTAGGTATTTTAAATTAGTTGCTTTATTTTTTACCCCAAAATATGCCAATATTTTCCGTTTAGCAGAATTTCATTGTTTTGATAAATTATACATTTTTCTATATACAACCACATTTCAAATGTTTCGAGTATAATATTCTTATGGATTATTTTCAAAACAGCTAATTTATACCAATGACTATTTATAACATACTGTACATATAGTCATTGGTATAACCCATACATAACATTTCATAAAGCGCAGACAAATATATAAATTTAAATCTTGACAACAAAATTTACTAAATTCACCCCTTTCCATTTCTATTTGGTGACTTTTTCCATGCTTAAAGGTCTAATTATCATTTAGCCAATACGTTAGATATTTGAATCTGCATTAACGTTCAATTGGAATATTCTCTGCTTTCGGTAATGCTGAATTGACGATCAATCAATTAACATTTGATGCGACTGATCAACTGTCAAATCGACAAATGCATACTTTTGACGTCGCTCGTGTCTTTGATATTACCGAACATAAATTTTTGATTTGTGAATTGTGATTTATTATGTGTATTTTTGGTTTTTATTTAATTTGTTTTAAATCCGTTTTTTATAAAGACATGTAATAAAAATTACAAACAATAAATTGAAGTTACATATTGTCATATTTAAAAACTTGTAAAAGCATCAACATTTTTTCAACAACTTATCATAATTTTTTTTGCTCTCAAGCTTTGACTGCCATTTTGCATAACCGAAAGCATGTCGATCGTTAATTGTCGTCAACTAAATAACCGACAGCGTGATGACAGTTGATTTTTTTAAAGTTGCAGCGCAGACGACATTACCGAAAGCAGGGATTGTCGACGGAAACTGATAATTATAAGCTTTGTTTTATTGTCGTTGATTTTTGAATAAATTATAAAATTTAAAATTTGAAACTAATTTATGAAATGATGATTATCTTTATCAATTAAATGTAAGTAAGTGCTTTAAGTTGTTTGTAAGAAACATTGTATCATAGTCGTATCGAATGTTATGATCAAGTGATTTTGTCAAAGATATTTTCCGCATACAGATTTAAAAGTAGTGATGGTGATAATGGGAGGTAGGGACTTTGGTAGAACTTTGTCGAAATCCTAGTTTAATTAGAATGTTGTTGGCCAACTTATTTACTGTTTTAATATTAAATGTGTTATGCTAAAAAACAAAAGTGAATATTAAGAACTGTTTTTTTTGCAAAAATTCCTAAGCTTGGTCCTTTTGTTCTAATCCATAATATTTTTTAGGCAAAATTATAAGATTTATGTAATAAATTTTCGTAGCCTAATGTTCAGTTGCGGTATATTCCTGTAAAAATTCATTGCTTATTTGAAGTTCACATCATTCAATTATATTACCAAAAACTTGGAAAAGTTGTAATAGTTTAGTTTAGTTTCTTAGTTTTGAGTTTTTTTCAATTGATTTATTTATTATACCATACTTATGTTACTTACATATCTTATATATATTATGCAAGAAAGGCCATGTGGGGAATATCGTACACAAGATGAACGACGTGGTGAGTAAAAAAGCAAGAATAACTGAATAGTAAATATGAAATTTTTAGCAAGTGCTTTATGCTGAATATTTAAAACATTTCAAATATTTACCCCAAATAGTGACGGTTATTTCCAAGTTGAGCGCCATCCTAACTCTAAAAGAAATTTCAATTACAAGCAATTTTTTAAAATGCTTCATAAAAACTCTGTCATTTTAAATAAACACACAAACTTATAGAAAAAAGTACAGAAACAAAAACAAAAAAATTGAAAACAAAACAGAAAAACAAAAATCAGATCAAATCATACTCTTCAAAAATGATATAATAAATGTTAGTTCATTTGCTTCTGCTATCATTAAAAAAAATATATACAGTAAATCACGGTTATAGTCATTCGCAAAATTTCAGTAATATTTCTGACTATAACCGTTTTGTGACTATAGGCGTATTCAAAAAAAAATAGCATCTTTATAAACAAAATCAAATTCAATAAAATATCTTTCGTATAACAATTTTAAACTTTATTTTATTCATAAATAGCAATTCTGTTATGTAATCACAAAATATACATATTTGTAATATAGAACAGAAAAAAACTAAACATAAATCAGTTATTTTAATAAAATAATTCACTGTTGACCTATTGCTATAACAGAATTGTGACTACAAACGTTTTTGACTATGAGCGAATTAAAATACATCGATCTACTACGTTGAGAGTAATCAGATTTTATTGTGTTAAGTTATATTGAAATTAGTATTAACTTCGTCATAAAGTATTAGGTATTATACTTTAATTTCATTGTAAAGTATATATATTCAAGAATTAAGCAATTCAGGAAAAAACTACAATTATACCAAAACAAATATTTAATTGTTTTTGAAAGAACTACTTCTGTGCAATGGCACAGGGTATTCACTAGTCATTATATATTACCATAGTAAATTATCATGAGTAAACTAAAAATTTTTGTGCAGAACTGTAATGGTAAAATTAAAAAAATGTAAGATCATTCTGATATTCCTGAGAATATGTGATGATAATGAAATAACAGGGTAGAAATAATAAAACTATATATAATAGAACATTACTAGATTGATATTTCACAGCTAAAAGTAATACAGTTACAAGAATACAAAAATAAAAAAATCAATATTAAAGTAACAAAGTAAAGCAATATGTAATGCAAAAGATTTTAAATCAATTAAATAGAAAAATTAATTAAATTAATTGAATAGAAAAAATAACAAATTCATTAAATATAAAATAAAATACGAACTTATAGCTAATTAATATTAATATATACGAAAAAGAAATAACGCCAAAGAAAATAAAATCAAAAATTTACAAATTCGTTATTATTAATTTAATCATTAATAATTCATCAAAACTATATAAATTAAATATAAATAATGATCAAAATTACAATATTTCATATTTCTACTTGGTCAGCATTTCTTTTGGTATTATTTCCTGCACCAAAATAAATTCGAGTTTTTTTTTGTACCAAAAATAATATTTAAATTCATATTAATGATATTAATTTAAAATACACTAATACCAATACACCATATTCAATCGAAAACAAACAAATGGAATTTGAAAATTTTGTGGTCATAACTATTTATTCCTCTAAGCTTAACCGTTGTATCATTACATTTTATTCTTTTATACGAATCCGATATGCAATAAAAACCAACTCTCATTCATAAAAACTTCCTTAATTCGATACAAAATTGTAAAGCATAATCGACTTCGAACTCATAATCAATTAAAAATTTGATTAAAATTTAAAAAAAAAAACAAATATCAATTTGATTTTACCTGTATTAATATTATCTATCTGTACACGATTGCTACCCGAAAATAACTATGATTTATATGAGTTGAATTTATCTAATAAGGTAAAAAGTCTTTTGTTGTCATAAAATCATAAAAATTAATGGAAATTAAATAATTTTTTATTTGTTATTATTATTATTATTTAATTTTGAAATTTTGCCGTGACTTTTCCACTACAAAATTTAAAAGCAAAAAAAAAAATTGTTTATAAATTAGCCAAGGTAGCCAACCAACTGAGATAACAACCAATAGAGTTCAAATCACCGTTTATATTCGTTTGTGTTTTTTTTTTATTTAACTTTGATTTTGCTTTGATTATAAATATTTCAATAACTTTTTTATTTTAAAGTAATTCCAGTAGGTTAGAAAATCAATCTGGAAATAAGAGATTTTTGCAAGAGAGTAACAATTTGTTTTAATATTTTGTTGCTTAAATAGAAATTATTAGAAGAATAAAACAGTTAAAACGTAGTAGATACTAACAAATTAATTAATTCAATATTCGATTGAAATGTTTTGTTTTTTTTTTCTCTTTTTGGGAAATTATTACCTAACATTCTAAGCACAATGGAAACATAATAGAAATTTAGGATATAATATCGTTAAGAATGACATAACCACATAAATTAAAATATAAATAGTAGAGTTGATGAATGCGATTACAACATATTATTTATTATTTAGTATTCTAGTTGATGGAATTATTAAATTTAGAACGAAATTTTGCGAGCATAAGTAAATGTGGCCGGTGGGTACAGCTTAGTGATTATGTCATTTGACTATACTAATAAAAAGATATCAATTTTGAATCCCGCCCAAGAAATGAATGTTCAATTAGAATTTTTTCTTCCTTTCATTACTCCCAAAATAATGAAATTTTATAAAATGTATTAAAATATGGTGATCATTTAAATAAAATAGAATTATGCTATAGTTGATGATGTAAATATGAATGACTTTCCAAATGCAGTATAAAAAGTGTTAAAAAACTTTTTTTTTATTTTTTTTTTATACTCTTGAAAGTAACTTAGGTAGAATCACCTTTTTGTTCTTAATTAAGTAAATTAAGTACGGTAGGTACTGCAAGCAAGTTTATTCTACAACATTTTGAGCATTTATTTATCAAATTCCTGGCGATGTTAGTTTAAATATAGTTCTACTACCGTTTAAAGCTATTATAACCACTTCATTGTAAAATATATAATAAATCTTTTACAATACATTTTGAAATATCATTTTCACAATATAAACAAATAAATTGACGTTTAAATTATAATTTAGTATTTTTGTAATATTATTCGGTAATAATCTGACTTTTTTTTTATCATTCGATAAATTTACTTTTGGTTTATTTTTCCTTACACGAAAATTAATATTGCGAGATCTTCATAGGCCGACGAAAAAACATATTTTATTACATATTTTGCTACGATTTGGCAATAAACATATTTTTTCGCCGAAATAAATATAGGCTAACCTAATTTAATTAACTTCGGTAACTTTATCTATGACATGTATACAAAATGTAGTATAATTTACATCAAATCAATCACTATACGTATTATAAACATTTTGGAATAGTTTTCAAAGTCAAAAGCTTTTGATATACATTCTGGAAGAAGCTACATTGTAAATTTTACAGTTTCACTCAATTTTTGAAGTCACGGTACGTTGATATACATACGAAAAAATTGATTAATGAACTTTTTAAAATGGGTAAAAGCTTATAAATTACAACCTACATATACGGTTCTGTAAATACTCCACGTTAAGCTTTTCAGCTTGTTTAATGTTGGTGATATTGTTGAAAAGCCGCAAATATTTCAAATTTCAATTAAAAATATTCCAGCAAGTTTTATTTTACTTATAAAACAGTTCTACATGGTCAAAATCTACCACAAATTTTATTATTGACTTCTAAGAGTCATTTTGACAGAGGGGGAGTTTCGATAAAATTTATTTATTTATTTATTTATTTATTTAATTTATATAAATTGTGCATAAGACGATTAGTCTTTTTACTATACAATTACAATATTCAATTCAGTTTGATTTGGTTTAATTTAGTTTACACACACATGCAGTTATAGTGTGTAATTATAATTATATTTATAAAATTTTATTTTTACATATTATTTCATTTGTTGAAATATCAGAAAATTGATAAATGAATAAAAATACTCAATATTCTAAAAAGTAATTCTAGTAACGGTTCTAATGATGTGTCAACTATCAGCAATTAACTAATTAATACCAGCTCTAACTAACTCTTAGAATACATTCGAGTACATTATTTATTTATGATCAACATACACCCTACTCTTCAATTTCAACTATATTTAATTACACTGAATGTATCGCATTTCAGTACTATAACAATCTTTGAAAAATATACAATTTTAGCAGGAGTACATGAAGATAGCGTCCTAACATATCAATACCACAGATCGACATGGGATTATTTGAAGATGACTGCAATGAGCATAGTGCATAGTCAAGCAATAGAAATGCTCAAAAAAGGACTATAATCAAAATAATTAAATAGACCCAAAATTGAATAATAAAACTGAACTAGGAAAATTCAGTTCACATCAGTGATGAAATTTTCAATAGAATTTAATTTTACTCGAAGAAGATATAAAAAAATTTAAATAAGATGTTATTAAGTTCTATCAAATTTTTTGTAAAGGATTAATAGAGCAAATCGACTTGGAAAATTTTATTCTTAATTTTGCACCAATATTTAGTAAGCAATATAAAAATGAGTGTAGATAGTATTTGATTTTTTAGATATATATATCGAATAGCTAACGGTATTTTTTCAATACCACATTCATCAGCGGCCGTGGAAAGAATGTTTTCCATTCAAAATATTATTAAAACCAAATTACGAAACCGCTGAGCGATAAACATGGTATCTGCCTTAATTCAAACAAGAGATTTATTGAAGTCAAATTCTTGTTGTTGCTACAACTATGAAGCACCAAAATATGTTTTAACCAAAACCGTAAACACAGAAAACATTAACGAATCCGAATTATTGGATTACTTACATGTGTACGTAGTTTTTAAAATATAATATAATTAATTTATTAATTTAGGATAATTATTATTAATTTTAGGGTTGACTTAAAACATAAATTAATTTTTTGTTGGTTAACTTTTTTGATAATTAACTGATTTTGATAATTTTTTTGAAAAAAAATATATATTTTAGTTTAGAAATTGTTTTGTTTGAGAAAAAGGAATTTGTTAATTTTATTATATTAAACGTTTTTATTTTATTTTTTCCAATTATTTTAATAAAAATTGAAATGAAAATAAAAGAAATTTTTTTTAATATATAAAAACATATTATTAGTAGTATATTAAGTATAAAAACATTTCTGTATTGACCAATAATGTTATGGGAGTAAATTGATAAATTTTTTGGTACCACAAATTTTTCGATACAATTAGATTGCTTTTAGTAGAATTTTTCATTCGAATTCAATACATTTCAAAAATAAGAAATTCCATCACTGGTTCACATTACTTTACGCACTAAGGCATAAAGCACTTAACATTACCCAATGCACTCTACTACAGGCCTACTTACTCACTATTTGTTACGAAATTAAGCGAAAACTGTCAACAACTGTCTTTTTTTAGCCTTCGTTTGACAATACACTCAAATTTCATTTATTATTTTTTCTTTTATTCCATTTTGTTGATGAAATTACAACAACACTTAACCTTGGTTAAACCTTTTTTGTATGCAAATTGAGAAAAAAGATGAAGGAAAGAAAAAGTTTTTAATATTTTCATTAGTATGGTTTTGAACCCTCTCCAGTTTGCTGCTTTAGCTAGTGATGGTAGGATCTACGTCGGATTGTCGAGTAGATTTTTTTTTTAAAATCAAATTTTCGAAATTTTAATTAGTTTTTAATAGGTTTTTCAGTAAAAGTAGATAAAAATTTATATTTTTTGAAACATATTTCATTTTAAAAATGTCTCTGCTAACAAATAAGATCCTTCGATTTTAAATATTCCCATAAGGTTTATACACAAACAAGATACATTTTGAAAGTTGCGCTCTGAGTAAGAAGGCCTGTAGTAGAGTGCATTGCATTACTCATACATAAATAACATTCACGTTCCAGCAGCAAAAACAGTTAAATATCTTGGATCCGACACATAAATTCGCGTCTTAATTGGAAAGGTCACGTTTACATAACTAAAGCAAATATAAATCAATTAAAACAGGTCTTGCTTTATCTTAAATCTAGTATAAATTTATTTAAATATGTTGTACGATTGTACTGTAGTAACCTAAAGGTTGTCAACAAAAAATAAAAATTAATTGAAATGTAATATTTGTGTTGTAAATCTATGTTTTCTAACATTTCCAGGATGTTTTTGAGAAATTAAATCATTAGTTAAATAAAATAAGATTTGAAAGCGTTAGTATTTTTAAAATTTCTACATACATTGTATGTATGTATGTATGCATCTATTTGAATTTGAAAAAATTTACAACTAAAATTGATTTTTTAAATTTTTTACTCTCATCTAAGGTCTAACCATGATTAAAAACATTACAAAGTGGCACGAGAAGTTAAAATGAATAAATCAATTTGCAATAATAATTACCTGAGCAATTATTACTAATAAGAAATTTATGAAAAGAAGAAAATAATAATAATAATAACAAATAATTAAAATCCCATTAACTTGTCTAAAAAATTTTCTTTTTAATTTATTTCATTTATTTTTATTGTTACAAACTGTCATCATGACAGTAGTATTATTTGTTGATTTCAATTTTGTTGAAAGTTGTTTTCATTGAAAAAACATTTTCAATAATAGATTTTTTATTTTTTTTTTTTTTTTAAATGGTTTTAAATTGAATTATTTTTAAAGTGTAATTTTATACAAGTGAAAGTGGTAGTACTACAAATAGACTTTTGATATCTTAATAATAATTAAGAAATTATTAACATAAAAAATTACAATACTGTTACATGAACTGAATTTCAACTTTAACCTCTTAAAGAATTTTAATTACAAAATAATTTAGAATTCAGAAAACCACCAAAAAAACCTTTTTAGGTTAGAAATTTAAAATTTTTATTTCCATTGTTAGAAAATCACAATTTTAAACTTTACTAATTAGATATTTTCTTTTTCATAATGGAATTGTCAGAGAGTTACCCTTGTAATTAAGAATAAATTATAAAAATTATAATATATTTTTAATGATTATCATTGCAAAATAAAGTCTAGATAACAATTTAAAAACAAAAATATTTCCACCAAATATGTTGAAGGTATAATGTTTAATAATTTTAGAAAGCAATGAAAGAAATTAAAGAATATTACAAAGAATTATTCAAAAATTGTCTTTTATATTGAAAAAACTATCAAATAATCACAATCAATACACTAACGGTATAATAATTATTTAAATTAATTTAAGTTAAGTAGATACAAATTTGAGGAAAAAATGTATAGTGGTATGAGAAGTTAAAATGGGTTGGTGACTAAATCTAAATCCACTGAAATCCACAAAAAAAATATTATTTAACTAAGACAATTTTACCAAACTGTATCAAAAGAAATATATTGCGCTTTTCCGGAAATAAATATAAAAATTCAAATAAATTGGTTCCGTTATTATTTATTAATATTCTGGAAAAGGGCAATATAATTTTGCCCAATAAAATCAATATCCTCACGGAGTAGCCTGGACGGTAGTCATGAATGGCTCTTTCTGGAAGGCGGAAAATATGCCGGGGGAATGCTCTATTCTAATAGCTGAGCTTACTGCCATATACAGTGCAGTTCAAGCCGCTGAAACCCTGTATGAAAATACCATTTATATTTACGGATAGCCTCAGTTCGATTAGATCAATCAAAAACCCATTCAACAGCGAGTACATGTCATCATACATTAGAAACTCCATAGCCACAACAACGGCAAATTGCGATTGGTATGGATTCCAGGCCACGTTGGCATAGATGGAAACACCAGAGCAGACCTTGAAGCAAATATAGCGGCCAAAAGCCCTCTGACCAGAGGTTCAATTTATTCGTATGCCCATGCTAAAAGGATAATTGCAATACAAGCGGCGCACATCCGCCAAACAGCCTGGAACTCTTCCTATCGCTTTGTCAGATCACACAATCCCAACGCTAACATTCCAGAACCAATAAAAACTAAATCACGAGCTCTAGGTGTCAAACTTACCAGAGTACGCCTAGGGTATACTCTTCCTACGCATAAACACTTATTTAACAGATCCAACACTCCGACATGTATTCACTGTGCAGAACTCCTAACCATAAAACACATCCTAACAGAATGCCCTTCAAATAACACAATTACATCTCAATTCACTTTCACCCCACAACAAGCTCTAATATTCCATACCAATACACACTTAACACTTATAAAAAACCTCCTGCTACATCATAATATCTGGGATGAAATATAGCGTATCCATACCATTTTAGATAATAAACTAATATCATAATGAAATTACTAATTTTACTTGGTAGGAATAGTTCCTATCAACCTTTTACTCTTTTTCATAATCTTGTTTATCTGCTGTTTGCTAAAATTATCTTTATTCTAGCGAATGGTAGGTAATATATATATACAATTCTTTTTACTTCATTTTTTATAAATTTACACTTTGTTCACCTACTATTTGCTAAAATTATTTTTTATTATACTAGCGAATGGTAGATATATATACACCTAACTTTTACATTATTTAAGACTTTACACTTTGAATATACTTTATTTTTTATAAATTTACATTTATCTTTGTTTTTAATATGTTAAATTGTCGATTGCTAATTTGTTCATTTACTAAAATTTTAAATTTTTGAACTTAATTTCTAAATCGTTAATTTACTTAAATGTTAATTTCTAAATTTTAATTTTAAATATTTGTTAATTTGCTGAATTGTTAATTCTTTCATTTGAATCATTTATATTATTCCTTAGATACTAAGTTTTTACTTTACCTTTATATTCTAAAGGCCCACATCCCGAAAGGAAAAAGGGTCTATAGTTGGCCTATAGTAGTAGGGTCTATAGTAGTAGATTTATCTGCAGGTCCAATGTTAAATAAATAAATAAAATCAATATGCGATTTTTATGTTTTTCGATCGTTCTTTGTGGATTTTGTTTTTGTGGCAAAAGTCATTATGGATTTTGTTTTTTGTGGATTTATTCCCCAACCCGTTAAAATGAATAAATCAATTTGCAATACATAATAGGACTGCGGAGAAATTACGAGTGTCCGATTGCAGATAATTTGGGATTGATTCACTTCTGAACAATGTCAGTACCGTTCCTCGACGAATGCAAGATGCAATTAAGAGAAAAGGACATGTTACACAATGGTAAAATCATTATTTTACTTCAAAATTATTGTGAACGAAATATTTTGCATTGAAATGAATTTATTTGATTATTTTTTTTTACTGTTATGTAAAATTGATTTTGTTTTTGTTATATTGATTAGTAAATTTGTTGAATTTTTAAAATTGTATTATATTTTTTTTTAATATGTTACATATTAAGCCTTTGACGATTAATATAAATATATTTTTGTTATAAAATAAGTAATGAACGAATTTTTTTGCGATTGGGTTGTATATGTTAAAAGTGCGAACATATAGTATATATCACATGATAATACAATATACATTAAGTAAGATAGTTACAACACTTAGATACTTATATTATAATAAGATACAATACAGCTTTAAACGAAATTCAAATACTAATACAGCAATCTTTGATGTAATATCTTGTATCCAGAACAACTTAGGTGAAAAAAAGTAGCAGCTTTGTTCTTCGACCTCGCATTTGATGCAGTAGACAGAACAACGCTCCTTCGGGTGCTTTCGGAATATGGAGTGAAAGATGTCGAACAGAAATGGTTCAAAAACTATCTGTCAAACAGACAACAATACACTACTATGGGCCAACATAAAAGTAACTTAAGAAATACCAATTGCGGCATAATACAAGGTAGTTCACTAGGTCCAATGTTGTGTAACTGCTACATTAACAGCTTCTCTGATCTAGAATTACAGGGGAAAGCCTTCTTGTATGCAAACGATTTGGTAGTAGTATATGCTAAAAACAACCAGTATGAATTAGAAAATAGTATAAATATTGACCTAGAAAAAATATATAACATGATGAGTCTACACAAATTAACAGTCAATATAGACAAAACAAAATACATGTTGTTCAAATCTGCAATATCTGAGTCATTAAATATAAAATTTATAACAATTTAAGAGTCATTGAAATATAAAATTTAAAACAAACAAAAGTTATAATAAAGGCGATGAGTTATAAGTATCTTGAAGTTATTATCGACTTTGAACTCACCTGGTGACATCAAATTAAAAATCAATAAAAGGTAGAAGAATTCCAGGTATGTTCAAAAGAGTATCATATATAGAATACCACCACAGTGGAAAAGTTCATTGTTCTACAGCATATTCCACAGCACATTTGTCTATTCTGTAGTGGGTTGGGGAAACATGTCAAAATACAAGAATTGCAAGTTATCCAAAATAAAGCAATAAAAAGTTTATATAATTTAAACAGAATGACGTCAACAAAAGAAATACATAAAACATATCATATACTGCCGTTAAACCTCTATATACAAAAACTATGTTGCATACAAGTACATAGAATATTAAATGGATCCATTAACACAAATACAGAAATAAATTCTATAAACGAAATACACTAACATAACACAAGATCATCAAACTTACTCCAAGTAAACAGGATAGTTCCCGGTATCAGAAATGATTCCATATATAACAATGCTATCAAAGTCTACAACAATTTACCAGGAAACCTGAAGAATTTAGAGAACAATATGTTTAAAAAGGAAATTAACAAGTATATTTTGAGTCAAATATAATACAGGAAATATTGTGAAGAACATTTAGCAACTTTTTTGACAAGTGCATTAGTTTTAATAGACTTTCGCGATACCCAAATTTTTTTGATAGGCTTTTTAAAGTTCATATAGACTTCCGCGATTGATCCCAAAGATAATTTTGTTTTTTGAATATTTTATTGATAGAAGAGAATAATGATGATAAAATTTGAAAAGGTTTCGTGGCAGGACGATTTAATCATACATTTAAATCACCCGTATGATATATTCATACAATAAAGTGACAACTTGCAAAGATAATGATTTATCCCAGCTTTATTAATCTTAAGAACAATGATAATGATCAAATCTATAAATCTCTCAACGCATTAGACGTTAAGCTCAATCTGATACGTTGACCAACAAATTTCAAAAATAATTTCACAATAGACTGAGTTGTTAGTTGCATTGATTATATTAAAAAAAAATAAATACTAATACTACAGTGATTCAAAAATCGTTAGATTCCAATTCTAGTTATGAAAGCTTTTTACTATTACCGTAAAAGACTCAATTGAACTTAATTTTTCCAAAAATAAATTCTTTTCAAAAAATACTCAGGTTTTTCTAAAACAACAACAAATATATATTTTTGAAAAACCCGTAGTTCATTTAAGTGATGTAACACTATTATGTTAGGAATACAAACTATACGATTATCATTCATTTCAGCTATGATTAACGTGACTACTAAGTATTCACATTACGGATATTTAATTATGTAATACTATTCCGGATAACTCCTTACTAATTTTACTACAATCCATATGAGATTCATCATAATATTACTAGTATTTCAAAAAAATTTCAATATTTCAAAACATAAATATTTATTTTTTCTGAATCATTTGTACTTGGAACTCTAAATACAGTAAACAAAATGAAAAAATAAAAAATCCCCAATGTTATAACAATGAAAAATTTTTATTCTCAAAATTTACGTGAACTTTTATTAAATTAACTGAGTACTTATAAATAATAATAATTGTAAATTTCAATAATATGTATCATAATAGTACTTTGAATTTCATTGAGGTAATTTTTATTATTTTTTGGTATTAAAATGTTACACCGGATCTCATAACTTGATTTCAATTTATGATTTTGCTAAACTTGAACCCCAATTAAACTTTGTATTAGTGCATTCAATTATTCGAGTTTTTTTACTATCCGAATATCGAATAGTTTTTTGTTAAAATATTCGAATATTCGGATATTATTCGAATTATTGTATTTTCATGTAATAGCAAAATACATAGTAGACTGTAGAACCAATAAAGTCAATAAAAGCATAACTAATACCAAAGAAATAAAAGAAGAACATAGTAAAACGCAAAATTAATTATTACCAATTCATTATTTTATTTGAGTTGAGAATTGAGATCCTCTTTTTTAAATATATATTTTAAAAATAAAATTGCATTTAAATGCTTTGACTTCAAACTACTTCTTAGCTTTGATTTTATAATCCCAGCCGTAGAGAAAACTCTCTCGGTAGCTGTTGAAGTTGGACTAATTGTTATAAGGGAGTTGTACAAAATATTTAAATTATCTGTTCGTTTTTTAAACGCATCTAAAAAGTTAAAGTCTTTAGTAAGTTTTTTCTTACCAGTTGTGGATTCAGAAAAACCACAAGCATTTGTTGAAATCGTTGTAATGGAGCAGATTGCTTCATGGAGCTGTTTTTGAAGTCCATTGTCATCATTTGTGTTTGCATTGCCTTCAGTAGATAGCAGTACATCATCATGATCATCACCATTGTCAGTATCGTTATTATTATTGAGATCTGCTGGATAAATTCTTTGCATAATATTTTCTGCTAAATCTTTAGCGGAACTTTTGGATGCATAGGTAAAATGTTCTGTTGATCGCGGTATAGTTCCAGTTTCAAGATATATAAGTAATGTGGTTAACACTTTATCTCTTCTTTGGTCCATTCTTTTTTTTATTTCGATAAGTAATATATTACTTAAATCATTATCAATTCCCGTAAAAGAATTAAATACAAATTTATAAACGCCTTCAGCTGTTACAAGTGTTACATTATCTTTACTGAGCTCTTGAACTGCTACTTCAAGTGGTGTCAATACATTAAGCAAGTTGTTTAAGACTAATACATCACTCTCAGGCATAGTTGGCATACCTAATTCAACTAGTGTATGATTAATGCAATCCTTGAGTCGTAAAAATCGTCTAATCATAGAAGCCATTGAATTCCACCTTGTTTTAACATCAATTAGCAGGCGGAGTTTTTTATTTTCTTGCTTCAAAACATATTCTTGCAATTTGTTATTTTTAGCTGGAGACTTTCGAAACATTTTGACTATTTTTCGTACTTTGTTAACAACAATATAAAGTTTTGTATTCAAGTCCACTAAACAATCTTCTTCTGTAATTTGTAAATTCAAATTGATATTTTCAATTGGAAAATCACTATAATCAACTGACTTGGTGTCATCATTTTCATCATTAAATGAGCTATAACTATATTCACTATCACTGTCAATTGATTCGGGAGATAAATTATCGTCATTTTCTAAACATTCTCCACTATAAGTTTGTTCTGAATGTTTTTTTTTATACAGCGAATCAACTATTGCTAAATGTAACGCGTGGTTATGACATAGTTGAGAAATAGCAGATATATTATTGCAATATTTCACCATAACCGCTGCGCCATCATGAGTTGATGCAACAATATCTACGTCCATATCAATGTTGAAATCTTTGAGTTTCTGTTTTATATATATTTCAGTGTTTCTAGCATCAGCCTTTTCTTTAATTTCTACCAAACCTAAGTCAAAATTTTTAAATGATTTTGTACTACTATGATATGCACGTAAACTGACATTTATATATCTAATAGCACTATTGTCGGTCCATTCATCTACAGTTATTGAAAATTTTCCATTTTCCTTTTTGTATAGTTCAATTTTCACTATCATTTCCTTTTTCATTTGATTATAAAACTCATAAATGTATTTCCATATTGTAGCTTCACTTGCTGGCATCTTGAATTTGTTATATTCAAGATAACCTTTAACTGCTTCTGATTTTCTTATTGCATGAACAGACATTCCATCTTTAGCAGCACATCGCGATAATATTGCACCAAGAGATTTTGTATTTGTTGGTTTAATAAAATCTGAAATTGTGTTATTATCGCTTTTAGACTTTTTCGGCAGGACTTCTTCCACATTTGGTGTTACAATTGAGAGGCCGTGTATTTTCAAATGGTTGATTAAAGGAGTGGTGGTTGATCCTTTGCAACATAGAATTCTCGAACATTTGAGGCATACAGCTTCCTCATTATTTTCGTGTTTTTTAAAGTAGTTCCAAACAGCTTACTTTTTTTTACGATACATTATGTGGGCTATAACAAAATAACATCGGTATTTATTTGAATTTCTAATTAAATACTTTCTAATTACTTTTATGAGCTAAGCTTCTTCAAAAAAAAAATAAAAGATGATCCATCAAAATTCAAAATAAACGATATTAATTTTAAACGAAATGTCAATTAATAATGAAATGACAAGCGAAGATCCGTGCTGCCAATTCTTTTTCTTTAAAACAGCTGATAGAAGCTAGATAATAAATCAAATAGGGTGCGTTTTTTCGCTCATTTTTATCGAGCAAAATTTGAAAAGAAAACCAATAAAAATATTCGAATATTCGAGGATAGTATTCGAATAACGAATACTATGAAATTTACTAAAATATTCGGATATTCGAATATTCGAATATCCGAACTTGAATGCACTACTTTGTATATAAATAGAACTGAACTGTTGAATATTAAAATAAGATTATAATAATTGTATTTAAATTAATTATAATTTTTCTATTATATATAATTAGAACAAAGCTTTGTTTTTCGTCATCATAAGCTTCTTAACAAATTTTAGAATCAACTCAATTTAATTGTGTGATGTGTCATCCTAAGAACACCGCATAATACACCTAGCAATTTAATACTTCCCATTCAGATTATTTTGTTTGTAAAATTTTTCAAATTGTCAACATTAACAGAAATACACTTTTATATATACATATATATACATATTTGTTGAATACATATTAAAAAAAAATTGTAAACTTTTAAAATATTTAATTTTATTTTTTTGTTTTTTTTTTCTCAATATTTATGAACTGACCTTCTTAACTTTTAATTGTTGTTATTATGATTTTTTTTTTTTATTATTATTATTTTTGTTTTTCCATATTATTTCAGAGCATACAATGTAAACACTTTTATCTGTTCATATTTTACAGTGTTGTGCTCACCTGCCGCTGAATATTGTGCAATGTAAATAAAATATACTATATAATACCTATGTATGTATGAATGTATGTACATCGTGAATATTTAACAATCGCAAAAAAAAACAACATAACTGTATCAACATGACTTGAATATAATTAAATTTGTTTTTTATCTCTTTTTTATTTATATTTTGTTTGATTTTTTACAACAATTTCTGGTCATGGGACAGGATGGAATATCTAAAATTCTGCAGATAAAATGTCATTCCAGACAAAACTCATTTGGGTGTTAGATAATAAAAAATAATTAAAGCAACAACAAAAGAAAATAATAAAATAAAAAAAATGTAAAGCGAAAAACCAAAGAAAAACAATAAAAACAATGATATTAAAAATTTTAATTGACAAAATTGTACTGTAATATTATAGGAAAAAACCGGTTTTTATTTGAAACCTGGATAAATAGTTTTAATTCTTTAATTCGGATTAATATCTATTTGTTACAGAATCCAAATAATTATGATAGTTTTCATATTGATTTACTCTAATATGTGGCTGATAACCTGATAATTTACGCAGCTGCTGGAAAAATTATGTAACTATTAAAAATTAGTTATAAGACAGATAGACACACAGTTCTGAATAAAGTTCTTCTTCTATATATATTTAAAATTTAATTTCTTAAAATATATTGTAAGAAATGGCAGCCCTTTATTAAGCTAATAAATTATTGGGTGTGTTAGTAATCCTTAAAATAAACTAAAAATTTTGTACATGAAAATTTTTAAAAAAATTACTTCTTTAGAAGACGCTTTACTCCTACAAGGCGATTTAGATAACTTCTTTAAATGGTGTACAGCTAATAATCTTCTTTTAAATGTGAATAAATATGCACTTATGTGTTACACACGTCGACGTAATCCGCTTGTTATTCGTTAAATGTTATTCATTAAATGGTATGAGCCTTTCCAAAACGAGCTCAATTAAAGACTTAGGGGCTTACTTTAACGACAAGCTTAACTTTAAATCACATTTTTGTAATATTATCAATAAAGCTATTTCTTTGCTAGGTTTTGTTAAACGTTGGTCAAAGGAATTTAACGATCCCTATGTTCTCAAATCTTTGTATTCTAGTCTCCTTAGATCAAATTTGGAGTATGCTAGTTAAGTTTGGTCACTTTTCTATGATGTTCATATTAACAGGATTGAAGCAGTGCAAAAAATTTTTTTAAGATTTGCTTTGCGTAATTTCCAATTGTCAAATCCATTAATTTTACCTCCATATGAGCATAGATTGAACTTAATTCATTTGAAAACTTTGACATTAAGACGAGAAGTGGCGGATGTTATTTTTCTTACTGAAATTATTAAAGGAAACATTGCTTCTCCTCAGATTTTGAATAACATCAACATTAATTCAAATAATCGCCAACGAAATACAAACTTCTTTACATTAAGTTTCAATAGGACCAATTATGGCAATTATGAGCCAATTCATAGAATGTTACTAATTGGTAATAAACACATAAACTATATTGACTTCACACTTTCGAAACAGACTCAAAAACTTAAATTATATAAGTAATCTGTAGTAATTAAAATATGTGTGCAATTTATTTCAATGTATTTTAACTAGTTCTAAGTTAGATATAATTTTAATTTGTAAATTGAATGTGTGTTATGTTGTATTGTAAAAACAAAAAAAAACACAAAAAAAATAATAATTATTGTAATGAAGTTTGAACTACACTAAATAAATAAATAAATAAAAGAGTAAATTTTTGGAAACGAGGGATTGTATCATTGCTCCCTACTTCGGGAGATACAAATATAATTTTTAAAAAAATAAGTCAAAAAAGATATATGGCTATTAAGTGTTGCCTATTTAATGGTATTTTATTAGGTGTTGCCGACTTAATGGTATTTCCTTAAATAGGTGATTTGGGTTGTTGAAATTAATAAAAAATTGTTTAGAAGAGGAAGTCTATCAGGTTTTAAAGACTTGTAAGCACACAATTCAGGACAATTTTTTTTAAATTAAAGAGGTCCAGAATAATTTTTGAAATAAAAATAGTCTGATAGAAGACTTAAATAATCTTTGTAATGTACATATAATGGAAATAGATAGTTTGAGATTGTGTCGTTAGTTCATGAAACAAAACAGCAATGAGAGCAATGGAAAACAAGTAAACAAATTCACAAAATTGAAAAAAAATTTTTTTACTACTATTTCGTCGGCTGCATTCCTATATATCTAATTGATCAAAAGCAAAATGTTGAGAAAAGTGATTGTTTAAGTTTGACGGAAATTTTGACTAGAAAACTTTTAAAAATAATCAAACAAAATTTTAATTTTATAAAAATTTGAGTAATTTTTAACATCTATCTACATAGTTTTATAATTTTAATATTTTGAAATATCAAAATAATATATTCAAAAAGTTGTTAGTATGTATAGTGTAAAGCTTCATATATGTTTGGACATTTTGGAATAAAAATGGTCTGTTAGATACTTAGGAATACAAATTGACTTCTCAGTACATAAACTGTAGTTTGGATAAATAGGGACAACTTGAAGGCGTAAAAATCAGCAAAATAGAGGTTGTTTGGAAAAATCAGAAGAAAATATTTCGAAAACTATAAGAGTTATATTTATTTTGACTGTGAATTCGTATAGAGCATAATCGAAAATTGTATAGTACATTGAAAAGTCAATTTCGGAAAAAATGGTCTGTTGGATACATAGGAATGCAACCGACGATTTGTTATTTCTTTTTAAACTTATAATTCAATAGTCCTAAAATAATTTTTTTTTCACATAATTACAGAAAATTTAATTTCCTTCACAAAAAAACCCTCGAAAGACTATACGGCGATCAGTACTTCAGAAGTTATGATGTATTTTGTTCCTGTTTTTTTGCAGTAATTTTTTTTATTTTAATTTATTATAATACACGATGTTTTATTTTATTCAGTATATTTCATTTAGTAGGTAAGTACTCATCATATTATGTGTATGGTTTATTTTTTATAATTTACTTTAATTTTGTACTTGATTTGTTTTTGATTTTTTCTAATGAAGATGCAAAATCGAAACTGAATTTTTTTCTATAGGACCCAGAAATTTTGAAACTATTTATTTCAATTTGATCATAATCATGCCTACTACGAAGGCGGATTTCATGAGGAATTTTTAGCAGATAAATTGCAGTTTAGACAAAGAGGAGCACGAGGGACGTTCGATTAGTATATATAATTTTTATTCTCCTTTATCTGGCTTTGATTTAATAGATATAAAACCAAAAGCAATCCTATTTTCAAATTTAAATTATTTTTTATAGAAACTTATACAGATTTACGAACGATTTTTTGTTCATTTCAACAATTCCCATCATCCAGTTAAAATAATACTTCATTATTCGGAGCGTAATACTAAAGTCAAGGCCCATTCACATTTTTGACACCTGAACCAAAATAATTTCTATTTACATCCAGTGCAAATTGCATTTGGACCAAATAATAACCCAAATATTCCCATAAGACAATTTGGAGGAATTATAATAATTGTTGTTGTATTTTAAAATCATCATTCAGTATTTTAAAGTTCTACAGTATATTTTTATCTACTAATACCATTATTTTGTACTCAAATAAACAAAAAATCAAAAATAATTTTTAGCTTTGCCTTAGAAATAACTCGTCAGATTTATAATAAATTTGCAAGAGCATTAAATATAACTAACACAAAATTTTTAAAATTAGACAGACAGTTCTGATTTTTGATGAGTTAAATTCAACTCTTTTTTTTTTGGTTTTGCCCCACTCAGAAATTTTAGTAGTAAAATCGTGGTTAATCATATTAACGAGTTTTTGTCTTTTATTCTGACAGAGTATTGTCATCTGCAAAAATAAAAAAAATAAAATAAACGTCATCCTAAATTTCGAATACCTCTATTAAAACTAATTTTTTTAAGAAAAATCTCCCATAAAAGATAAATAAAAAAAAAAACACAAAACCAAAAAAGTTAATGCAATTGCAATGTGAAACTGAGAAAATTGAGAAGTTGATATAGTCAAGGCATAGCATAGCACAAAAAAAACAAAAAAAAAAAGCAAACAAACATTTTTTTTTTAAACAATATTATCGCGAAACATGAACTATTAAAACAAAAGATAGACAGTAACAAAAGCTGTTAACACGCTAAATACAAAGTAGAACTAAGTTTTCGTTGAACATTTGCAACATAAACCTGTTTTAATTTTTTTTTTTTTACATTTCTTCTATCTCTTTCTTTTTTACTTGGTTGTTTTTTTTTTATATATTTATTTATTCTTTTTATTTTTATTCTGAGCTTTTATGTTTTGTTATTATGCAAATTATAAGTTGAATACTAAAGTGTACTTAACCAAAATACAAAAAACAAAAACAAAAAGTAAAACAAAAACATAACAACAAAATCTTAAGATCATTTTGTTTTTTTTTTTTTAGTGCAATTTCTTTTTTGTTACTGCAATTATTTTTCATGTTTTGTTCATACTGATGCTGCTGTGTTCATGTAATGCAAAATATTTCATTTTACATAATATGTATATATATATATATGTGTACGTATACATACCGGTTAAGTGCGGTAATTAACCTAAAAATGCACAACAATTATTATGTTAATATACTTAGTTTTGGGTCCAACAAAATGAATGAAATAAAATGCAAATTAATGCAGTGAAACCAAAGTACAAATATTGACTTTTTAAGCTAGAATTTAATGGTTAGTTTTTGATTATGGAAAAATTATATTATTAATTTTTGTTGGTGAAAGACTTTATGAGTCTTATTGTGTTATTTAAGTAATTTTTGTTAACACTAACACTTTTGTGTTATAATCAAACATAATCACACACAAAAATTTGCAACTATATTTAAAAATCTCAATTTTCATCTCAAATTTCAATACTCAATATACCTACCTACCTATACGTTTTCAATAAATTTCAATTCATTTTGATAATTTTATTTTAAAAATGAATTAATTTTTAAATATTAATTATTCAAAGGATATTTGGGATTACTTTTTATTGCCACAATTTATTTATCTCATATTATATATGTATGTATAATATAAGGATTTTTATTTTTGGTTTTGTATTACCTAATTTACAATTATTTGATAAGCTATTTGAAAACTATGCTGTGATATTTTAAAATCAAAAATAAAAAAACAAATTATTTATATAAAAAATTCACACCACAGACATTAAATTTTTATTAACATCATGAGTGATTTGAATTTGAACGAAAATTTTAAATTTGCGTAATATTAAATGTGTCATTAAAATCATACATTACCACAATATATGTGTGTGTGTGTGTATGTATATTCTATATCAGTGTATTAAATGTCACCCATAGTCACTTAAAATATAATTTCATCATAAAAATCTATGACACTCATTTAATATTTATGATGTGTTGTGCATCAAATAGGATCAAATGACATTAGATATATAGCTGTATATACGAATAATATACATAATATATTAAAATACCTAAAAATAAATTCAATTTTTTTTTTTTTTTTTGTTTTAATATCGTAATTTTTTGTCTCAATAATGATACACAAAATAAAACAAAAAAATAAAATCAAAAACACTGATATTAATTTATTGAGGTAATTCAATTCAGTGCGAAATTTCTATCAATTATAAATATTCAGATTACCTACCAACAATCCTCTATATTTTGCAAAAATTAAAAAAAAAAATATTAATTCATTTCAGTTTAAATATGAATATCATGAATGTGCACAGAAATAAATCAGAAACTGGAGATGATGAGGTGATATATTTGAGTTTGAAAATGATAACCTGAATTCACATATACTTGTATATTATGTATATTGCCATGCATCAAAAATGTTAACGTATTGTAAATTGCACCATAATAAAGAAATTGGCAAGTTAAAATTAATTGAAATGTTCTTAATTAAATCAATAAAAAATAAAATAAAGTGTCCAGTCCAGTCCAAAAAAGAACGTGCTCTCCCAACTATAGAGACCACAAGCTTTAAACTATATAGAACAAGTTTGTTTCCATCCTATGTTGCACTGATATGGCAGTAAGACAATGATAATGACAACTTTAAAAAAGCTAAATTTGTAACTAAGAAGCTTGTCAAGTTTAATTTTCCCCAAACATTCATAAATTGGATTCAATCGTACCTAGTTGACCGAACATATTATAATGTACTTTTTAGATCACTTATTTCTGATCCATATAATGCCAATTCTGGAGTTCAACAGGGCAGTCTACTAGGACCATTACTGTTAATTTTATCTATTAATGACGTAACAACAATTTTGAGAAATCGCAGTGTATATCCTTATGACAATATCAAAATCTTTAAGTCAATTAAGTCATCTAATGAAGTTAATTTACTTCAAGAAGATCTTAATTTGTTCTTAAATTGGTGCGACGTCAATCGATTAAAATTGAATGTGGAAAAATGTGCTCAAATCAGTTACACTTGTCGTACTTCTCTTATAGTTTTGAATTATATTCTTGATAACAAGGTTATCAAGAGAGTCAGTTGCTTTAATGATCTCGGGGTCATGTTTGATGATAAATTATCATTTAAACAACATTTCAACATTGTCATTAATTTTTTTATTTTTTGTTATGTTCTTGACAGTAACTTAGGTACAATCATCTTTTCGTGCTTAATTAAGTACGGTACTGCGAGTTTATACTACAATATTCCGAGCATTTATTTATTAAATTACTAGCTTATCAACTCATTAAATGTAGAAGACTACTGCAGCTATTGTCAGGAACTAGACCTTCTTAAATAGAATAGTTCAATTTTATTTAATTTGTTCCAGATTATGCTCTCAATTATTTTTTGTCATTTATTTTAACCCAATGACAAAGGGTGCTGAACAAGGTCGAAAAAGTCATAATGCATTTTTTTTACTTCATCGTAAATCGAAGCTGGAACCTTTCGGTTGAAAGGCAAGCGCTCTACCTACTGCACCACCCAGCGTGAAAGCAAATTCAATACTATAGGCTTTATTAAAAGATGGTCAAAAGAATTTAATGACCCTTATGTAATTAAATATCTATTTACTTCTTAAGTTCGTTCAAATGTGGAATATGCTAGTCGAGTATGGTCACCTAACTATGTCGACCATATCAATAGGATTGAAACTAATCAAAAGAAGCTCCTTAGGCTTGCTTTACGAAACCTTTCTTGGTCTGATCCTATACGTTTACCACCTTACAGACACAGACTAAAGCTTTTACATTCAAACAATCTTGAATCCTGAAGAATAGTTATTGACATCGTATTTATTTTAATGATTGATTCTGGTCAAATTGATTCTCTTTTTTTATATTTAAATTAAAAATTATATTTATTGTTTTAATATTAATTTTTATTCCAATTTTAAGAAATATTTTTGGTAACATGCTTGTGTAAATTATAATAAAATTAAATAAATAAAAAAGTTTTTGACGAAGAGGTTTTATCAAATATAAATTTTGTTTGGTTCTTATAACTCACATATATATTTATTTTAAATTTATTCATATGTGAGTTATAAAACTATTCAGAATTAAACTAGAAGTTGTCTACGAAGTTCACAACTTTACAATACCTACTAATCAGTTTCAATAGTGTTGGTGAAGAAAACGCCCCTTTAAGCTACGCATGCTGTTAGTATGCTGTGCAAAACATTATTGCATGTACCTAATTTACATTTTAACATTATTTTATGTAATTTGTTGTTGTAGAAAAATTATAGCAAAAATTTTGCTTCAAATTTTGCTTTGTAGTACCAGTAGTACTCTGATAGTATGCTGAGGAAAAAAACAAACAATGAAGTTCTTGTTTTGACCGACCTCAGCTTAAAAATTTTTGTTTCTCATTTAAGGCCGGTTTTCATGATAAATTTTTAGCTGATAAATTGGAGTTTAGAAAGAGAAGAGTATAGTATACCGTTAACATGTATGAGGGAGTACAATTATATTATTTTTATAGTAACTTTTATAGATGATTTGAAATCTAAAATCATTCTATATACATAACCTAAAAATCTTCAAAATGTAAACAAAATAAAGGTTATTTAATTTAAGCCCTCTTCCTTAGAATTGTTTAAAATTTCGCGAAAGTATATATAAACAAAGTAAATAAAGTGAAGAAAAGTGAAATATGATATGATTTTCATCTGTGGAATTTTTATTTAGTTTTTTAAATTTTAAATTCACTTGTATTTATTATGTTTTTCATTTTTACATAAGTATTAATTAGAATTAAAATATTAAATTATAGAAAAAAAATGTATACATACATACATTCAAAAATTCATTCAACAAAATTTAAAATATTCATTCAGATAAAAAAAATTAAAGTTACAATTGTAATTAAAAGTAAATTTTTTAAATGTGTTAAATAGTTAGTTTATGTATAAAATAAATAGAATATGTATAATTTTAGTTTAAATATATTATACCTAAAAGCTAAAATATTATTTTTTATTTACACGCATTCAAATATTCAATGCAAAAAATTAATTTTTGTTATTGTTTTTACTCATATTCAAAAATTGAAATGTCGTTCCGTATCCATAAAATGTGTTGGTAGTGTGCGAATTTTTTTTTGTGTAATTACACATTACTTTATGTTAGTGTTAAAAATATCGGCGATAATTATAGGAAACATATCTTTGCGAAGATATTTTTTTTAAATATTCTCCGATATTTATGGCGATTCTCCGATATTTACGGCGCCTCTCTCGATATTTCTCCCGATATTATTGTCATTCTCCCGATGCTTTATCACTCTTTCTCTATCGCACTTATGAAATTTTTGTATCTTCAGCCTATGCTCTAACGATTCGCCGATATATCGGCTACATTAAAACCGGGCATTATGTACCCGGGTAATTAAAAAAATTTTTTGCTCTTCAAATTTTGACATGACACAATAGGCAACGTTTGATCAAGTAAAATAAAGTGAATAATCGAAATATACATAGTAAAATAAAATAAATCTAAACAAAATAGAGTAAATCTAAAAAAATATTATTTTAAAGGTTCCATTTTTAAATAATATTTTTTAAGGTTCACTTTGTTTTACTTCCGATTTATTTATTTTTTAAATAGTTTATTTAAGATAAATAGTTAGATTTTATTTTCACATATTGTTGTTTTCAAATGAACAAATAATGCCACCTGTTATTGATTAAACGAATTTTTGATAAAATTTTGCTACCGACTTTGCAGTAGTTTTTTTATTCATTTTTTGGCATTCAAAAATTTTTAATAGCATACTTAACTTTAACTTAAGCTATAATGTTAAAGTTTAACACTGCAGCATTATTTTCACCTACGTATAACCAATTGCACATTCACATTGTTCAGAGTAACCAACATATTGTGACAAAATTGATTTAGAATGGTTTGCAAGTACAAAACTAAAATAAATATCAATAATTATCCAATAATTATTTGTACTAGAGATGATTATTTCTGTGACGGCCTGATCTATGATTTGTTGGTCGGTTATTTCTAAAGTGACATTCTTTTTATTGTAGAATAGATTATACTAGAGTTAAATAAAATTCAATTCCATTCAAATAACACAGAATTTTATCAGAAAAGCACAACAAGACAAAGCACAAAAAATAGGAGAACATATGCATAGACTAGTAAAAAATAATAATAAGGCTAAACTCGATTTGAAGTGATTATATTTTTAAAAAAGCATGCTTCTTCAAATAGACATATTATTTAACTTTAGTAGCCCCTCTGTTAAATAATTAAAATAAAAGTTAAATTCATAGTTTTTTAAAGAACAGAGATTTTTATAGACCCGCATAGACACTGTACAGCCACCCTGTGCAATCAGATCGTACCAATTTTGTTACCCGAAATAAGTCATTTATCACCTAAAGGACGGAATCTGGTTCTAACTACAAATAGTATTTTCTTTGCTTTTGAGTTGAACAAAATTTTCGATGTACTCAATAAACTGTTCTACAACGTTCTAGAGTAAAAAATAAAACTTTTTTGTGTTCATTAGCTTCCGTTAATTGAGCTTTTTTGTCCAAAAGTATTCTGACTGTGCAAAACAGTTTAAAATTAATCTTTTTTGTTCTGAATTTTTTTGAGAACAGCTTTTTTTTTTTTTTTTTGAGGAATATTGAAAATTTGAGAGTAAGCTAAAATTAGAACAAAAAAGTTGAAAAAACCAAAATCGAAAAAGGTGTTCAGTAGATATTTCTGTTCTAAGTGGCTCTAAAGTGTTTGACAGTCAACTGTCATTGTCCAAAACTGTTCTGTCCGACTCTGTTCAAAATCTACTGAACAAACTTAATATATCTGAATGGTATAAACTTCAGAAATACATTGAATAGATATTTTATTCTGAGAATTAAAACATAGTAGCATCAAGCTTAAGTTCGTGCTAGCTTAGAGAGCAGCACAAAAAAATTTACGGATATGTTGCCAAATATTAATCGATTACACTGACTAATTTTAGAGCTAAATTATTCTTATTTTCAACAACATTTTGCATACATAGTAATAAGTACCATCAGTTATTTTAGGTCTAAGAATAGAAACACTTATATGGTGGAAAAATAAAATATAAAGAAAAGATTTACTATAATCTTAGATTAACTAAGGTGCCTATTACACATCAATGTGTTCATAATTTTAATTGTCAATTACTAAACTGTTGAGCTGTTGTCAATTACAATTTGAGCTATTACATATTCACGTTGAGCTATCAATTTCGTAGCCATTTTTTTCAATTCAGCTAATTTTGACATTATATTGACGAGAAAATTGATGAGAATAGTATTATCATCAATTAATTTCTCATCTTTCTCTCATCAACTAATGATCCAGTAATTGGCCAGTATTTATGAAATAATTGATGTGTAATAATAGATCAGTAACAAATTAAAAATGCTTTTTCAAATGTAATTGCTGTAATCGGTAAGTTTTTACTTCATATAGAATTTTTTAAAAGACAATTCAATAAAAAGTCATATGAGCAGTGAATGATGAACCAGGCTCAATTGAAGTACTCTAGAGAGCTATTTTACTCACTATACTATACAGTACTTTAATTGAGCACCCTTTGTAAATAAGTATTAAAAAACATTATTGTCTATAAAACTGAGATCAAAATTTCATTTTATGACAGCATGACACAATTTCGAATAACAAAATTAGTTAAAATTACATTTTTAAATTTACTTAAATTTACTACAATAATGTTTGGATCAAATTACTCGAACAATACATAACATACTGAAAAATTAAAATATTTTATTCTATTACATTTAAACTTATCAACCTCAATATTTTTATTGATTCTGAAAATTTGTAATTTTTTTTTTTAGATTTTCTAACAATTTTATGGTTTTCTAAACAATCGTCACACTACTAAAACTTTTTTTTTTTTATTCTATCTATATCAGACTGTGGATTCTAAAGAATTAACCAAATCTAAATACCATTCTTTTATACTATAGGTACACAAAATCTCAGTCAGTAGAATTCTCATACACTGTTTTCTCTGAATTTTTTCTTGACAATTGCACTTATTTGCTAATATTTATGAATCTATTGTGTATAAAATAAGAACCCCTAAAATAGCCGCAATAATAAAATTCTTATATTGCTATTTAAATACATTCGACTGGAAAATGAACGAATAAAATACAGCAAAAAAAAAAAATTATCATAGGTACTGCTGAGAACGTGCACATATCATTATTATAATAATATGTAAAGATCAATATCATGCGGATACAAATTAAATATATGTAGGTACAAATAAATATATAGGTACAATCAATATTGAAACAAAAAAAATGCACTTAACTGAATAGAGGAGGATGGGTTTTGATTTTACAAATTTCATTTTAAAAATTCACCCACAAAAAATGTGCTTATAACGATCATTGAAAATATGCTTGCCGTATATGTAAGTATAAAAGTAGCTGCTAAGAACAAATTTATATTTTTACAATAAAATACAATGTAACTAGGTATTGCGCAGTCTTATTAGCCCTATTCAAAACTTTATTATATAAATTGTTCAGATATTTTGAAAACTGATTTCTTGATTTTTTAATTTATTAATCGGATTTTTATTTTTTTAGTGATAATTTGATTGCAAATATCGATATTTCGGAAGCAACATACACTTCCTTAATCAGTTTTGTTGATTTCTAGAGTTTAAATATTAAATTTTGAATGTGTTGTGAATGTGTACTTCTTGAATAGTATGTATTAGGTTTTGTGTATTTTGTTCCGGTAAATTTTCATATTTTTGAGCAGAGAATTTTATTTTACCGGCTTTCCTAAATTTATTTTTAAGCATTTAAACCAATTGCAAGACTGGTTTCTACAGCTAGGTATTATATATATATGCTTTTTATTTTTCGAATTTTTCAATTATAAAAATAACCAAATTGAAGTATCAAAAACGCCATCTATTTAGAAATTAGCCGTTGTTACAGAACACAGTTCCACATTACCCTACTAATTACCAAATTGTATTTCAATTTCCTACTAATTTCAAGAAATTATTTAAAAATAATGTTTCAACATCAGCTGCAGTTTATTATCAGATTTAAATTCAATTCTTCTATTAAATTTTAATAATCAATTGAAAATGTTAAACATTAAATTATTTAAAAAATTATGGCAACCCTAATTTAAAATCACTTATATACAAAAAGTGGAGATGGTTATTGCAAGAACTAAAAAACAAACCATTAAAAAATAAATTATTTTTTTGTTCTTCTTTTTTTTAATAAAAATTACACGATTACGAAAATTGAAGGTCTGCACGCAGTCAATTTTTACCGCCAAGAATTTTAAGCGCAAAAATAATGTCCCCTTAAAATGCATAACATAAAGGTTAAATGCTTTTTTTTTAATTTAAGTTTTTTTTTATTTTTTTTTTTGTTTTTCTAGATGACGTTTATTCAAAGAAATTATATATATATGTGAATATTGCTTTACGAAATCAATCACTAAATCTATGTGAACCCCATAACAATAATATTATTAAGTATATAGTATGACGAAATCAAAAAAGAAAAATGCAAAATGTGAACTGAGTGAAGATCAGTAGGAAAATTTTGAAAATATAAATATCGAGTTTATGGAAATCAACATAAATAACATTTCGAAAGAGAGAGCATTTTTTTTAGTTCACAGCAATTCTCTGAATAGCTATCGAGCATATAAAGCGCGATCTGAGCAGAGTGGAAATATTTTAGTTCTGTGCGCTCTGAGTCAATAAAAAATAGCTCGAATATTTTTTTAAAATCAATTTCTATTAAATGGTGCGTTTAATTCGTAATTCACTTAAATACCAAAAGAAAATAATGAAAAATATTAAATTAAAAATAATTGAGCATTAAAAATATTTATATTTAATTAAATATTAAGTATTCAGCATCACAGTTGCTAACGTCATCCATTTTATTTTAAATGTAAAATATAAAATTTAATTTTAAATATAAAAATTACTTTTTGACATTTACCATTCAAACGATCTACGTGCTCTGTTAATTTATATTGAACACGCTTTGAGCGGGCTCTGAACGAAAAAAAATAATACGAATTTTAAGCTCTAAACACTGAGTGAAAAATATACGAATCCATTTTTGACAGTTTGTCACCCAATTTGATTATATTGATATTTGGAATAGCTTTTTTTGCAATACGAACTACTTTCAAATACACTCTCAACATCCTATTACCAGTTTATTTATCTAATGTGGTTTTATTCTCTATCTTAGTTTAATTTCTTAATATTAGCTATATTGGGTGTTTGACTAATCCCACTGGATGATGCAATATCTCACAAACCCAAATGGAACTATTATTTTTTATTTTAAAAACAAATAATATTGTATTTAATTTTAGCCTTTGGTTTATAATTAGCTATTGTTATGTATTCAACATCCAATTTATTAGAGTGTATCTATTAAACTTTAGCACTACTCTCATTCCCCAGTTCAGTAGTTTTTGAATCCTATTTGCAATTTCATTTGTTGTAATTACTATAAAACAGTATTCAAAGTGAGCCTTGACAATTGTATTAAATACTTTTATTGCATTATCTATAGATAATTGCTTTCTAATCTTAGGTGCCTATTACACATCATTCTTTTCATCAATCTTCTTGTCCATATATTGACAATGTATTGATGAAAAGAATTATGAGCGATTACAAATCAATCATGAACTCATCAATCTTTTTATCCATATTTTGACATTTTGCAAGGACATATTGTGGGGAAGTGTTCTGAATATATTGATAATTTCGAAACATATATGAATATTGAAAATATAATTTCTGGAGAAATGTTTTTGACTTCAGTTTAAATTGAATTTTTTTCTTCAGTTTAAAGAAATTTTTGTTGTGTATAAAAAACAACAAAATATTTTTTTGCACATTTGAATAATATATATCAATTGTTTTTTTACAATAATTGCTTTAATTATTAAAATTAATATGAAAATTGTTCTTTTTAGAATTACATTATAAATTAACGTTATAACATTATCTGAGGTAGGTAGGTAGGTAGAAGTGGCCATTCCAGTTACTTCTGAAAAACCAATTAGCACTTAATTGTGCCTTTTTGATCTTTTTGATACCACGACTCGAGTGACCTATTTCATCTTGTCAGTTGTTATAGGTGGGCGTTCTCTTATCTTCACTCTCCCCAGGGACTCAGTACCAGAGCCACCCTGTGAGATTAAGAAGGTTGAATAAAACCTATATTGCTGGGGAAAGCTTCACCAAAAGTCCGGAGTCTGACTCTAGCTAATGCTGGACATCTGCAACGGAAGTGTTAAAGAGTTTCTGCCTCATTCTTATCCTTGCAACTGCGACAGTGAAGATTGAAAGGAATACCTAGCTTGGCAGCGTGGCTTTCCATTGGCCAGTGACCCGTACTGATGGCTACTACTCTTGCTATATCTGTGCGGGATCTGGTTAAGAGTTGTTTGGTTTTATTAATATTATACGTGGGCCACGTCTTGCTCGAGGTCACACAGGTATTTAGTCTATGCCACCTTTCAGTCGCTCTGGCCCGAAAGTATGAATGGATGCGCTCCTTGACGACTCTCATTGGACAGTGAATGTCTTCCTGAAGGAACCTGTCGAGATTGGAACCTTGCCTTGCCAGTTCATCGGCTCTCTCATTTCCATCTATGTTACTGTGAGCATTATCTGAACATTCTCCAAAAAGCCAATTTTTTACCTCCACTGATTTTGACATCAATTTTCGGATGTTTTCGGCGTTTATTCATTCCGAATATTCGGAATATTCGGAATATGTCACAAAGCTGTATTCCAAATATTCTGTTCTGTTCTCGAATAAACAGAATAAAAATACGAAATGACAGTTCACTTCTATCATTCTATACAGTAATAACAATTAAACTACCTATATTTTATTTTAATTTAAAAAATGGAAAATATTGGTTAAATAAAAAAAGTTTTTACAAAAAAATATAATATTATGAATAGTTGTAGAAATATTGATATTTATATAAAATTCGTAAGGTGAAGTGGGGTAAGTGTGTTATAGAAAATACATAGTTTAAATATATTACAGTGAAATTTTTGTTTGAGAAGATATTTAAACGATACTTTAAACACTTATTAACTTAAATACTAGTTATATTTATTTGCATATTAGAAACTAGTAGATTATTTAGTTTGTAAATTAGAGAAAAATAAGTAAAGTGAAGTGTACTTCCCCGTAAAAATGGGGTAATTGTGTTATGGGTAACTAAAAATGGTATTATTGCAGCAATTTCATAATGCTGGGCTAAATCTAGTTATTTACAGATTTTAATATTACAATTTTTTTTTTAGAATTACAATTTTTTTTGTTATTTTTTTTTTTTTTTATGTATATTAGTTCGATAGAGAAAACATTGAGAATTAAGAAATGTCATTTTTTCTAAATTTAACGGCTAGAAATATAGCATTTCTGGCGTGGTGACATACTTTCCCCAATAACAAATTTACCCCACTTCACCTTAGTTGTATTTAATATTCAGAAAATAAAAATTTTTAAAAACCTTTATTGTTTTTTTTTTCAAGGAATGAGTCTATATAATGGTCGTAGGGAGATATAAAATGCCTGATAAGCCTTTACAAATTTTTTATAACTATTATAGCTATATTAACTATGTAACTATATTGACTAATTTACACAAATTAAAAAATAGTAAAAACTTTTGTTCACAAAAATTAATAAAAAAAAAACATTAACAGTTTCTGATGTTTATTCTTTTTATTCTATTCTGTTCGTTTATTCTATTTGTTCTATCGAAATATTCTATCGTTAAGTCATCAAGTATTCTATTCTTTCGTAGAATGAATAAACGAAAACACTCAATATTGATGATATTTTTGACAGCAATATTGATGAGAATGGAACCACCATCAACCATTTCTCAACAATCCACGATCAATATATTGACAATATATTGACAATAGATTGACCATTGATTGAATAGGGGCCTTAAACAAAAAATATATTTTTTTTTTTGATATTTTTTTGCAAATAAAATCAATATAGATTTCAAAATTTAAGTTATTATCAATTATAAAACCTTGATATTTAATTACATTAACTTTCTCTAACACATTATTATCAACTATAATTTCATTAATCAAATCACCATTAATTATCATTACTTTAGTTTTTTCAATATTTAACATTAGTTTATTTGGTTTTTTTTTTACAATTTACTAAAATTCTTTAAATATTAAATTTAGCTTCAATTTCATTAACATATAGACCTTCTATATAGATTAAAGCATCATCAGTAAAACAAAAGTTTTTTTTCCAAATTTAAAGCTTTTTCCATATCGTTTGTATACAATATAAAGAGTAACTCTGCAAAAAATGTTCTCTGTGGAGCACCTAGTACTTTAATTAATTTACAAAGTGTATTGTTTATTTATTTCGTCGTATGGACTCTACCCGTTAAATATGATTCAAACCACCTTAATTTTACACCACCTAATATTACATATACCATAGTCCAACAATATACCGCCCTATGCCCCACGGATGGGTTTGCAGGACAATGATGATGATGATGATATACCATAGTTATTCAATTTTTTTATCAATATGTAATGATCCACCTTTTCAAATGCTCTGCGAAGATCCAGAAAAACTGCTATTATAACCTTTTTATTATAAACCGCTATTTTCCAATTTAATATAACTAAGCTTAATATTGACTCACAATTATGCTTTTTTTGGAATTCAGACTGTAGCTTATATATAAGATTACGTTTATTTAAGTAATATTTCAGTTGTGTATGTATACTCTTTTCCAAAATCTTAGCTTCTATTGTTCATCATAATTGCGAATATCTTCATATTCACCGGATAAAATTCACTAAATTTTTTGTGTACTTTATTTTTCCCACTGGCACATTTACTGATTCTTTCCATGTATTTCAGAGAAAATACCCGTTTCTAATGAAAAGATAAAATAATATATTGAATCCACAAAACATAAATCATTTGAAAATCAATACAATTGTATAAGCAATCTATAATTATAAATTGACAAGCATTTAAGGCCTGCGCAATAGACACCTTTTCATTTTATTTCGATTCTCCTACTTCTTAATGAACTTATAATATAATATGTAAGTTGTATATAAAACAATAATGCATATGGTTTTATTATTAAGCAAATACATTATGCATATGTGAGATCTTATTAAAACAATAAACAAAATCAAACAAATCAGTTATTATAATTTACATATGTACTTGCAAATGAATCTATGTACATATGCCCAAAAAAAAAACAAAAAAACAAATTCATCTAAAATAAAAAATATAAAAACAACAAAAAAACAAATCACTGGAATTTTTCATTTTTATCTTTTTAAGTAACTGTTTCTAAATTTTTATTATTTGTAGTAATAATATAGTTTTTATTAAAATTATGTATTATGTAGGTATATATATACATACCTCTTTAATGACAAAATTTTTTATTTTTAATAATTTTATCCTCTAAATGCCACTTACTATAGGGAATATATCGGAAACGAAACAGTATATGAGGGACGTGTATTTATATGTCCTAAATAAAACTTACTAACCACAGAAATTTTTATTAAACCCGAGTAATTTCTGCTATATCGTGCGAAGTCTATGTCAGTACGTAAATTACTGTTTTTTTAAAAACTTTAAATTTTACTTCAACTTGAATTATAATTACTCAACAGGGGCCCCTAGTACAAAATTTATTAGAAAACATTTCCTCTCATAATACAATATCCATCCTGTCCATTATACTAATTCAATCCGATTCACCCTGTATAAATACAACTATATAAATTTTAATTTCATAATTTCTTCCGTACTAAAAATCTGAAACTCACAAAACAAAAATAATCGGAAATATTTTTTCAAATTTTTAAATTACTTAACATTTAAGATTTAAACTCCAAAAATAATCACATACCACTCATCTAGTTTCATATTTCATTTAAAATATTATAACAAAAACAAAAATTTAATTTCGTTTTCATTCTTATTAATACAAACTCACTGGCTGTTATTTTGATTTAATATAATATATATATATGTACCTGACTTCATCACTAAAAAACAAAAAACAACAAGAAAATTATAAAATACATAAGATAAATAACATACCATAATCATATCGTTGAAAATTACTTACCAGTAGCAACTAGCAAGCAACAGAATAGCATTACCATTTCTGTAATTGAGAGTGAAATGCTCGAATGAATTTCTTTCCTTATGAACTTTTTCCTTTTTATAACATTTTATAATATGTGTGAGTGTAAGTGTTTGCATTTGCATCTTAACAAAAACGAACACAAAAAAAATATATAAATGATTTTTACTGTTGCTCTGTTGCTCTTTTACTATAATATTACTGTTGCTGTTTTTCTGTTGCATTTACTGTTTTAATTTTCTTAAGATTATTTTGTTTTTGTTTTAGTTTTTTTTTTTTTTGTTTTAAATACAGTGAATATTTAACACTAAATTCAAGTGACTTATATAAAAATTTATGCATTCAAAGTAATGTCTAGACTTTTAAATTTAATTGAAATGAGAAATTAGCAAAAACAAAAACAAAAATAAAAACTAGAGAATTTTATTTATTTATTTTTATTAGTGTATTTGTTGAAAGTTTTCTATTTTATTTTTATTTTATTTTTGTTTTTTTTTTTTTTTTTTGTATAACTATTATTACATAATACCAGTTAAAATACCCAGTTTATTTTAATTGTAAACTGAAATATTATATTATGTGCATTTGTATATGTTTGTATGTATGATTGTAATTTATATTTGAAATGATAGTAATTTGATGCTTTCAGCTTTTTGCAGTAAATTTTGTTGTTGTTGTTGTTGTTGTTGAATTGATTAGTGTTGTGTATGAAGTGTAAATTAATTCAAAATTGAGTAATTTATAAAATGAACTCAATATATTACAATGGCATGCAACTAGCATTATACTGTTAGATTATAATATAGAATGTATATTGTATTGTAAAAAAATGATTTTTATTTTGGAAAATTTGAAGTGTTCAGTTTTTTAAAGTGATTTGATTTGTTTTGAAATGCATGAAATTTTTTATTTTTGAAAATATAAATTTGTAAAAAAGCGATGTTTAAATAAAATAGAATAATGTTATCCGAATAATGATTTTTCTCAAGTTCTATCTAAAATGCTCTGACCAATAGATTGATTTTGATATTGCAAATCTTCTTCCATCGAAAAAAAATTTTTTAGAGTTTAGAGAACACTTTTTTATTTTTTTTTTTAATAAGTTTAATTAATTTCAGATAATTTGCAATATAAAGTTACAGTTCTGGTCCAGTAGCTAAGTTTAAATAACGATTTTAGTATTTTATTCATCACTGTTCAAATTTGTTTTATATAAAATTGAGAGCAGTGACTACAAATATTATATCTAATTCTGGACAAGATATGGTTATTGTACACTAATTTAGCCGCTTTTTCTGAAATTTCACCATCCCTATTTATTGCCATGGATATTGGAATAATACATTTTTATATGGTTTATGTTGTCATCATATTTTAATTTTGTTTCATCTATGATATTTCCTGTAGTTACAGTCTTGACTATTTGAACTTTGTTGTTTTTTATTAAGATAGTTATCCAACCAATAAGCTACATAATAAATATCGTTGTAATCGCTTTTAAACTCTAATAACATGACAATACCTTAAAAATCTTCATTTATGGTAGTAATTCAATTATTTTTTTACTAGTCTTTTAACTTCAGTTACAAGTGATAAATTCTTCTGACTAATTATTGCACTACTCAACTAACTTATACTCGTATACCGAAATTAATACCAAAAATGTCATCACAAAAACTTTTAACTCTTCTTGTATTTCCTTTTAACTGTTCGAATTTTTTAATTGCATTTTTAAAATTTATTTAAAAATACTTTCTTTGCACCACCAATCATAGTATTAAATTTACATACATATGTATATAATATGTATATATATATAATATGATTTCTTGCTTTCGGGAAATTATTTTTCTCATAATTAAAAAAATAAAAAAGTCGTGGTACGAAAATGGCACGTTTGTTAATCAAATTAACTGGCATATCCACAAAAAAAAAATTGAAACAACCAAATCAGTGTTGTGCCACTAAGCATATGTTCTTCAAATTTTTTTTTTGTTTTTACAAATGTATAACTAGGAAAGTCGTTTTAAATGGTACATAATATACATATAATATATATATATATATATAATAAATATATATATATAAATATAGAGCGAATAAAAAAGTGAAATGTTGAGGTTAATCACCTGTTCAAATTGTTGGTTACCTTATTTTTTTTTTTAGTCATATCAACAATATCGTCAAAAATTAATTGATAAAATATATAAGATTTTTTTCTGATCCAAGCCGGAATCATGCGATTTGACTGTGTCATTAAAGAAATGTTGAATGAAATATAAAATAAAATGTAAAAAAAAAAACTAAAAATATTTTTTTTGTTACCTGTTCATTAAAACGGTTAAAAATAAAAAATAATTGTTTACAATTATATTGATAAAAATCTCACCTTTGTAAAATTGCGACTAAATTGTTAATTAAGATATAAAAAAAAACGTTTTTTTTTTTTAGAATCTCATGGGAGTGTTTAAAAAATAACTTAGAGTTTTATCATTTGCTTTGAAATCATTTTTAAAGATTTGATCTCCTTCTTCCTGACTCATACATTATAATATACATTCATTTACTATAATTATTTAATTTTGTTAAAATTAGGTTATTCTCTTGGCAAAAATTCTGTAAATTAACAAATTTATTTTTTAGTTGAATTAAATAGTAACATCATAGTATACAATTATTATTACTTATAATAAAAAAAATTTTAATTCTTTTTAGAGATTTCACCTAGCCATATTAAACAAACAAAACTGAAAATATTTAAAATTGTGTTCTGTAATAGTAAATTTATATGAATAAAGCGGGGTCAATGAACTGAATAATACCAAAACGCGAACTAGAAACAATGTTTTTCCTTTACGCTTAATTGTCTACACTTTGAAGTAGGCTTTAGTGTAAACAAAAAATTTGTAAGTTTACTGACAATGGAAGCATACTGACAATGATGTAAACTATGCTGTGTAGAATAAAAACAATGTCAACTATGATGTAAACAATAATTATTTTTTCAGTAGATTCACTTCATTTCAAGAACTTCATAAAATCTACCAGTATATTTACATAAAATTCCTATAGTAGGAAAATATTGTCAACTTGATCAACTTGGCTTGATAAAGCATATAAAATTGTATTATAACAGCTAAGACTATCATATGGGTGGAAAAATTGTTTCATCAACGCTAAAACGATTCTTTCAATATTGTATAATGCTATCAGAGTGCAAATTTACATGCTAAGGACTTACCTAGAGATTCTAAAACAGCTGAGACATTGTCTGAAATTGTTGTGGTGTCAGTTGATATTGTGAAGGATCTGAATACCTACTGTTACTTATGCAATTGCATTTCAACAGTATCATAACAGATGGGAAAATTGTCTCAGCCCTTCATGTGGTATAGTAAAGTGTAACAGTCACACCGGCAATCAATTTGCAAAAGATGTTTTAAATAAAAAATTAATTTTTAAAAGTTTTAAAAAAATTTAAGCAAGTGGATTTTGAAAAATTTTTTTTGTTAATTAATGTATAATTAGGATTAAACCATGTGATCCTAGAATAGTCGAATTAATACATAGAAAATTTTTATTATGAATTCATAGAACATTATATTAAAGAAAATATAAACCTTTTTCTACCAATATGTGAATTGATTAATACTCTTGTCAATCGTTGGAGTATTTCAAGAAGCAGAGGATCTGAATGAGTTGGATTTTTTTTTTTTCTTTATATTCATCGATATCAAAGCCTTAGCGGTAGCTGTCTGGCTAATTATTTTTTTACATAATACTTACATAATATTAAAGTGACAATAATTATAGTTATATTTCTATATATTATAAAAAATGTGTTTATAAAAAAATTTTTGTTAATTACTTAGATATAAGTGAATTCAAATCTATTTATAGAGTTAGTAAATTTAATTCCTGACATTTTTGTCAATAAATATTTTTTAATTTCCTTTTTAAAATGGCTTATATTACCTACAATCATTAAAAATTCTTAGACAATTATACAAGCAGTTATTTTTTTGACTACTTGTTCTAAATAAACTTAAATAAAAATTTGACTGATTCCTAGTGTTGTGTTGATGAATATCTATAGCTCGGTTTAAGATAAAATTGTGTTTTATGTAATTATTTACAATTTTAAACGCAATCATATATACTTCATATCTACAAATATCAGAAAGGCTCACGTATTTTTCATTATATAGAAGCGCAGTTGGATACATAACCGAATAATTGTGTATAATTTTTATTGCCTTTTTGTGTAGGATATCTTACATAGGTTATATTCGACCGTAAATATGAAATGTAAATAAGATATAAGGTATCTTTATTGAAATACTTTCGCATTCTTCTTAGAATGAAAACATATGGCGCAATTTTTTTTATTATATGATCAACATGTTCATTCCACTTTAACTTATTATCTATAAATAAGCCTAGGTAGTTAAAGTACTTAACAATTTCAACATTTTCGTTATTAAAAGTAAAATTCATGTTGGACATTTTTTTGTTTTCAAATAACATTATTTTTGTTTTTTTACTATTTAATAACAGACAATATTCTTTTTTAGCCATTTTTCAATAAGTTTAAAGTCGTGCTGAATCTTTTTCCTCAGATCGTGTGCATTACTTGAACAATATTTTACTACAGCATCATCTGCATAAAGCTGTATTTGGCCCTTTAAGTTTAGTAAAGTAATATCGTTAATGTATATTTTGAAAAGGTCCGGTCCAAGGATTGAACCTTCCGGTACCCCTTTCAAATTTATTTTTGATTGACTTACTTTGCCGTTTATGCTCACTTTTTGTGGTCTATTATATAAATGAGATTTAAAAAAATCTATTTGTCTTATATTGAAACTCATATTTTTAAGTTTTAGTAAAAGTATTTCGTGGTCCACACAATCAAAGGCTTTTTGAAAGTCTAAGAAAACACATGTAATATATTTTCCTTCATCAATATATTTTGAAATAAAATGGGTAAGGCTTAGGCAGGCCGCAGTCGTGTTGGAATTTTCCTCAAAACCAAATTGTGCATTATGTAGGAACTCATTTCTCGTCAAAAATGTAGCTAATCTATTTTTAATAACGATCTCAAAGATTTTTGAAAAACTATTGAGAACTGATATCGGCCTGTAGTTAGATTGGTTTTTGGAATCTCCGCTTTTAAAAATTGGTGTAACAATAGCCATTTTTAATGACTGTGGAAAGGTGTAATTTTCGAATGAGATATTAATAAATTTAACTAGTATGGGTAATAATTTGAAGGAATATTTTTTAATAAATTTTGATGAAATGTTGTCATAACCTGTAGCCGCTGTTGATTTAAGAGTACTAATTGCTAATTTGACTTCCTCTATATTTGTTTTAGTGAGTTCAAAATTATAGTGAAGCTCACGTGAAAGAGCGTTCATGTATTGGTGATCAATTGGTTCCCTTGAGCAATTAAGTTTTTTTGTTAAATTTATAAAAAAATCATTCATGCAAGTAGCAATATCACTTTCTTTTGAAATAACTTCATTACCCAGTTTTAGTAATTTAATATTATTTTTAGATGCCTGAACATTTTTATTGTACATTAGTTTTCTGTAGAGGTCCCACAGTTTTTTACTATTGCCTTGGGTTTTGGCAATCTGTTCTGAGCCATATTTGACCTTTGCTTGAGTGATTAAATATTTAAGTTCTTTCTTGCTTTCAATATATAACTTTTCTATGTGTGAATCATTGCAATACTTTTTTGCAAACCTATAATAAGAATCACGTACTTTTATTTTATTCAGAATTTCATTCGTTATCCAACCATGTTGTTTTTTTTTTTGTTATTGTTATGTATAACTATAATTTGTAACTTTATGTTACAAATTTTATAATAAATACATAAAATAATATAATTTTACATTTTTTTTTTTGTAAAAAAATTCAGTATTTTACCAGACTGAGTCCTGCAAGTATATTTTTACCTCATTTCTATAACTTCAAATGAGTTTTTCTTTCCGCGATGATAGTTGTTGTTGGGCTTTTGATTGCCAATTTTGCTTCCGTATTTGTATTATCTATATTTTCGTTACCAAGTTTGCGGGGAGGATTAATTTTATTTTAATCACACCGTTGTCCCTGATTTAGGTATTTCTTATTTCGATTTGAGCACTTTTACAACGCTTAGACTATCCGTTTATATGATGTGAGGTGTATCTGCGTTCTCCGCTATGCCGATGGCTTCGAGTATGACCTGTTCTGCCACATATGAATAGCAATGTTTAGGTAGTATCATTGCCGGTAGGAGCTTCTCGTCGCAGACTATTGCGATTGCTGTTTGTTTTTTCTAACCGAAACGTCCGCATATAGAGCTGTGTAGTTAGTTTTTTTTATTCTATGTTGTACGAAGTGTTTTGTTTCTGTATAGTTCCAAACCAGTATTTTATTTTTTATATATTATCTATGTTATATTTTTAATTTCAGTATACAGAATGGTATTTTTCCACATGCTCTAAAAACAGCTGTTGTTATACCTTTGCATAAAAAAGGAGATATTTTATTATTCAACAATTATAGGCCTATTTCTTTATTATCAGTTTTTTCAAAAATTTTTGAAAAAAGCATTAAGTTTAGAATCATAAAATATTTGAATAACATCAGCTTTTTCAGCGAATTTCAATATGGGTTTAGAAGTGGTAAATCAACTGAAGATGCCTTATTAAAATTATGTAGTGAGCTCTACAAGTCCTTAAATGATTCTGAAATTCCGGCTGCTTTATTTATAGATATCACAAAAGCTTTTGACATGGTGGACCATACCTTATTATTAAACAAATTGTTTAAAGCTGGATTTAGAGGTTTTATTTTGGATTGGTTTGGTTCATACCTTAAAGATCGGATGGAAATAGTAAAAATTTCAAACGTATACAGTTCCGAAAAATTGATAAATATCGGAGTTCCTCAAGGCTCTGTACTAGGTCCAATACTTTTTTTAATTTATGTCAATTCACTTTTTGCTCAAGCGTTTAAAGGAAAAATTACTGCTTTTGCTGATGATACAGCTCTATCCTATTCAAATGTAAATTATTTTAATACTTTTACTGATATGAATTTTGATTTGGATATATTAAGGCAATGGTTCAAAATGCATAAACTAATAATAAGTAACAAAACAAAATTTATGTTTTTTAATCTGTCAGGAAAAGTATGTGAAAGTATTTCTGTAAAATATCACTCTCCTAAGTGCTTAAAATTTAGTTTATGTAATTTATGTGTAAATGATGTGTCTGGTATTTTGTTTAATGAGAACCATAACTGCTCAGAAGATTGTTTCTATGTTGAACGTGTGGATAGCTTCAAATATTTAGGTATCTCGTTAGATGCTAGACTAAACTGGAAAGATCACACGTCTTATCTAAAAAGATACCTGAATAAAGCAGTTAGGCAACTGTATCATCTAAATTTATATTGTCCTTTCTCTGTTTTAAAACTTTTTTACAATGGCTTGATTAAGTCTAAACTTCAATATGGTCTGTGTTGTTGGGGTGGTACCCATTATAATAAAATTGAGCCTTTGTTAATTAAACAAAAACATTGTGTACGTATTATTTGTAAGGTCAGTCGTAGAACTCCCAGTTTTTATTTTTTCAAAAATCTAAAAATTCTTCCATTAAGACATCTATACTATTTTAAGGTACTTAAACTATTTTTTTTAAAATCGGGTTATAATAATTCGAGATTGTTGGTGGATCACAATTTGCGTGTAAATAATAGAAATGTTGTAAATGTACCCAAAGTTAAAAAATCTCATTTTCGTCACTTTTTTACTGTAACTGCACCTCAGCTGTTTAATAAGTTACCTGAATCCTTTAGAACCGAAATAATACAAATTAGATTTATAAAACAAATAAAATCCTGGCTCTTTTCATTTTTTCATGCACAAATTGAATCAATATTAATACCCATAATTTAAACTTACTTTTTATCTGTTTTCTTATTTCCTATTTTTTTATTTTATTTTTTTTTCTTTTTGTTATTTCTAATGGCTTTTATTCAGATCGTAATTCATTGTACTATCCTATATTTTATTTTATTTTTTATTAAAAACTTCAAATCTTTTTATATTTTACAATTAAATTAAATTCATTCTTCTACAATTAAACAAAACATTATATCAAATAATTCTACACTAATTTTATATTGTTTTTCCCCATTAATACTATTACACCTGTTATTTTAATAAAGTAAGACATTCGTCTTTTGCACTATGGCAATAGAATGTCTTTAACTATTTCATTCAGAACTTGAAGCTTAAAATTGACTAATTAAAGTTATATTATGTACAAATTTTTTGATTTTTTTTTATATTTTCTAATATGTATATATATTTGTAGTTTATAATAATTGTATTTATCTTTTACTATAATACATATATACTGTACATTTGTGAACAATTATTAATTCTTAATTCATAATTCAAATGTTTGTTTTTTTTAATAGTATATAAATTAAATGTTATTTAGTATAAGTTAAAAATGTAATCTGAATTATTTTAAATACTAATTTTTAATTTGAATTAATTATTAATTTGATTAAGGATACATTGTACAAAAAATGAATTTAATTTGTATGTATTTAAAATTTGTTACTAGCTTTCTAATTCTGTTGAAATAAAGACTATTTTTATTATTTTATTATTTTTTTATATATATTGCCAGTTTGCCGTTGAGGGAGAAAATATTAACTATTTTCGTGTTTACCAACAGCCATCATCACATATATGAATATCACCAGTAATGATGACTCACCGATACATAAAAGAATATTTACTAACACCGCGTACAACAGTTTTCAAACTTATTTAGTAATTTTTTTTATTTAATATTACCTACATACTAAAAATTATATGCAAACCTTCTTCCAATAAATATTCCTAATGTCTATAGTTTTTTTTTTTTTTAATATTTCACTAAAAATATTTTAAGGAAACACAATTCATTCAACTTTACAAACAAAAATGTCCACCTTTTTATAAATCACCGACTTCTCTTTTTTTTCTTTCTTTATTAAATAATTTTTTTTTTTTTAAACTTCAGTAATCCATCATTGCGTGACTTCCTCTAATAAATTGATTATTCAAGTAATTGAAGTGTTCTTTCACTTCTTACAACAATATATACTACGTATATACCATCAGTGTTTATAAATTATGTTGGTATATTACAGATGTTGTTAAAATAACTTGGAATGAATTGAAGTGAATCTAAACTTGTTAGCCATAACACCACAAAATTCAAAAAAAAAGAACAAAATATTTTTAAAAAAAAAATAAAAACAAATAGTGGTGGTATAATCTATAGAATCACAAAGAAGATTGTCATATGGTTAAAATAAATTCAAGTGTCTGAAAAAAAATGAATAAAAATAAAATAAAAAAAAAATTGTATTCTATACGCTTGAAATTTTCGTAATGGTCATCATAGGTACATAAGAATAGCATAAACCACAATTCAAATATTAGACACCAACAAGACAACATCAAAAATTCACTTGCATATTACAATTGAAATGAAAAACCAGAAAACCTCAAAAAGGAAAACCAATACATATAGAAATACGCACACACACACACATATACTTACGATAGTTTAAAAATAGTGAATAGCATTTTTTGTAATTTTTTCAATTTTTTTTTAATTTTTATTTTAGTGGATAATACTTTTATAACACATACTAAATCAAAATAATTTTTCATCTCTTACTAAGTTGATTTTTTTTTTTTTATTTTATAATTTATATTCACCCAAAGGCTCTTAACCAGAACCATAACAGAAAAAAAAAAAACAACTAAAAATCTGACTAATCCATTTAAAATGAAATTATTTCCTACTAACTATATGTAGTTTGGATGACCACCAATATTATAAAATTTAAAACAAATCAGAACTTTTCAATTTGACATTAAATATGATTCAGGACCGGAGCTAAACAAATTTCACCAATTACTGGGCTTAACATTTGGATTGAATTCTTTAACTAATTTTTGAATTAAAAAAATATTTACTAAGTTTTGACGGTGGAAAATGTACAATAGTTACCATTTACTTGACGTAACAAGTGTAAATAAATTCGATAATATACTGACACGTGACAATACTACAAAATATTTCTCAATTATAATACACAATGCAATCTGCGAATATCAACGAAATGAGTTGCTTAACCAAATAGCTTAGGCTTACCTTTTTCCTCCAAATCTATGGGATGGGCACCCTGCCTGCTTTTACACAGAGATTTGGCATACACAATATTGTTAAATTCAGTTGGTGTTAGTCAACTTAAGCATCACAGCATCACTACAACTACCCGACATATATTAGTCAACAAATTGACAATGGTCCGCAATACGAAGGAGGATAGCTAAATCTGGATTACTTACCATTGCGTCTTGCGCAGCCAGGAACTATTTAATGTACTCGGCATATAAAAAAAGTTATACCAACTCATCGGTCTATATATACAATAAGCCCATTTTCGGCTGCGGTGATGTAGGGACTGGATCCTTCCCGTAATAAATTAAATCTAATTAAATTTAACTCATCAGTCTTATGTTGATAACCGAAATTGATCTATAATCGATCGATAACAATAGAGTTTATAATTTTTATTAACTTACACTTTATTTGAAAGTTTCTTTACTACGGAAGAAAGGGAGCTTGATTTTTGTCGAAATGAGTTAAGTTCATTTAAAATTTTTGTATTTCGAAATTAACCGAATATGAAAGTTAATCCAAAATGCTATTATGGTTTTTAATGATTTGATTAACCGCTTAACGAAACGTACCACGAACAAAGATTGATAATGACATGCGCAAAAGAAATAGCAGAATAAATGAAAATAAATGCGTAGGTTGAAGAGACAATGGCACAAAAATTTGTTTATAGGCTGAACGTTACGAATGTGAAATCATTTGGCATTTACAAAATTCAAATAATACGATAATGTAAGACTTACAGACATTCAAATTGATTCTTTCACTCGGAAATTTCTACTAATTAATTTGATATACTTTTCCTTTTTCTTCCTATTCCAACCAAGGTGTTTAGCGATACGTTATAGTAACTTAACGCGTTGCCCTTTAGCAAAAAAACAGCTAAAAAATGGCATATTTTGATTATGAAACACCTAAAAAATGCACGGCTACATCAACAGATTAGCAGAGCTTTACTCTATTCGACCATTCACTCATGATTTTCCTACTTTCAGTGGCCAATATCTGAGGCTTGATTTTTTTCAGTCTCTCATTGCTTGACAATTGAAAATTAAATTGTAAGACCAATTAATGTCTCCCAACCCTAATCAAAAATTATGGCAAACTTATATTCCAAAAGTTCAGCATTTTATATATTATGTATACCTGCTTTTAGGCTAGGCCTACCTTTAGCTTATATGAAAGGACGCACATATGACACTGGTTTTATATGTACCCGCTTTCATATATATACGAATGACACACAAATGTGCAATCAAATAGTTGCAAAACTGAAAACGACATGTTTGCGTCTAGTCTTACATTAACTTCCCAGTTTCTTTTCATTTATTTATTTATTTATTTACTTAGTTATTTATATTTTGTTCTTTATTTTTCCTCTATTGCACAATCAAAATAGAATTTAGTTTTAGTGCTTTAGTTTAGACTTATAAAATTTCACTCCATTTTAGATAATTTTCCATTTCCAAGTAAAGTTCTCGGAATTTTTTTTTCTTAACATTTTGCCAAAAATTTATCAAAAACATGTTGCTAAAGACAACCATATTAAATTCGAAAACGATTCACTTTTGTAAATTAGATAGGTGTGTAGGTAAAACGGAAAGTCTAACATAAAGACCAGAATCTTATACTGGGCAGCTGCCAAAGACACTTCAATCATTTTCATCTAATTTTTTTCTTTGCAATTACGACAATGGGGGTTGAATGGAATACCTAACTCAACAGCGAGGCTTACAATAAGCTAGTGACCTTGCAAAGGAATACCTACCTTGGCAACGTGGCTTCCTATCGTACTGATATCTATTACTCTTGATATATTAGTACGGGACCTGGCTAAAAGTTGTTTAATTTGTTTTTTAAAATACCCAAACTGTTCTTAAGTACCCAAACCTGTTTTTTACTATTTTCAATATTCATCAACTTATCAGAAGCCTTAAACCACCGAATGAACCACCGAAAATCAAAATTACTTGCTACATCAAAGATCCCAATAAAATGCAAGCTTCTTGTTATATACCATAATCAAATATGTAAATGAAGTTATAGAACATGTTACCAAAATAACGTCATAAAATCTAAAAGTCATAGCTATACTCCTATTCAGCTGAAACCGAATGGAAACATTACAAATTGTGTAGCACAAGTAACTGAATTTAAAGAACATGTTACTAGAAATCAAATCAAATTGAGGAATGAATAAACAAAGCTAGCTTAATTTTGACAGTTTCATAACGTGATATTGCTGAGGGAAGTCATATTTATTTATTTAGTTTAGCTCAAACTTCATTACAATAATTATTATTTTTTAGTTTTTTTTTTGTTTTTACAGTACAACATAACACATTCAATTTACAAATTAAAATTATATCTAACTTAGAACTAGTTAAAATACATTGAAATAAATTGCACACATATTTTAATTACTACAGATTACTTATATAATTTAAGTTTTTGAGTCTGTTTCGAAAGTGTGAAGTCAATATAGTTTATGCGTTTATTACCAATTGGTAACATTCTATGAATTGGCTCATAATTGCCATAATTGGTTCTATGAAAACTTATTGTAAAGAAGTTTGTATTTCGTAGGCGATTATTTGAATTAATGTTGATGTTATTCAAAATCTGAGGAGAAGCAATGTTTTCTTTAATAATTTCACTAAGAAAAATAACATCCGCCACTTCTCGTCTTAATTTCAAAGTTTTCAAATGAATTAAGTTCAATCTATGTTCATATGGAGGTAAAATTAATGGATTTGACCATTGGAAATTACGCAAAGCAAATCTTAAAAAATTTGTTTGCACTGCTTCAATCCTTTTAATATGAACATCATAGAAAGGTGACCAAACTTGACTAGCATACTCCAAATTTGGTCTAACGAGACTATAATACAAAGATTTGAGAACATAGGGATCGTTAAATTCCTTTGACCAACGTTTAACAAAACCTAGCATAGTTTTAGCTTTATTGATAATATTACAAAAATGTGATTTAAAGTTAAGCTTGTCGTCAAAGTAAAACCCTAAGTCTTTAATTGAGCTCGTTTTGGAAAGGCTCCTACCATTTAACGAATAATTAAAACAAGCGGATTACGTCGACGTGTGTAACACATAAGTGCACATTTATTCACATTCAAAAGAAGATTATTAGCTGTACACCATTTAAAGAAGTTATCTAAATCGCCTTGTAGGAGTAAAGCGTCTTCTAATGGAAGATTAAATACATAGGCAGTTCAAACACAATGTACAAAGCATATGTATTACACCAATACAAAAATATCCCAGGCTTAAACGACCGTAACAAAAAATTGAGAAGAACCATTGAATCTGTTATTAGGTTTTGGTGCAATTTAAGACACACATTGGTAATTGAAGAAGAATGAATTTGTGTTAACTAAAACCATTAAAATTATTCTATATTCGAAACGCTTCTGCTAATATGCTCCAATGCAGCAAATTTATTTCTATATACAATTATTGTTTAGAAAAATTTATGATTGTAATTTATTAACAGATTTACATTCTTGTAAGTAGGTACTTACTCATATATATATAGAATGATATAGTTACAGAATGTATACTTTAGTGAAAACTCTTTGATAATCTTTTGATTTGTTGTAACCTCAAAACAAGTCTTAACTATTTCTGTTTTTTTTTTTTTTTTTTCAAATAGAAAGTCTTAGTTTGAAAATCTAAAAAGAAAGAATCAAGATATCATCGAATGACCATATAGCCATTGGATGACTATGGGCTATTTGATTTTAAATTAACCAAAAAAATATTTTATTTTTTTTTTAGTTTTTGAAATTCAGTTAAAAACGAAGTTTTAATCTCCTCCATGTACAATAATTTCTCTTTCCTTTATTATTTCTATCTCTTTTTTCCGTCTAAAAATTACACACATAAAATTTCAATTGTAAAAGAATCAACTTATAAGAATATTATTTTTCTTAAAGTTTCTGTTGATTTTTTTCTTTTAGTTTTTAATTTCTTGGTATAGAAAGAGAGGATTATTGACCTTTACTAAAAAGTTTATTTTTTTTTATTATTTTTATTATTACTATTATTATGCTTTTTTTCTGTCTTCTTATTTTTCTGAATAAACGTTACTTGAAAAGATTTTCATTGTTAAAACCATTATTCATTGCCCATATAATAAATGTACCTATGACGGAATATGTTTTTTTAGTACACCAGTTACTGCAAACAATCGAGTGTTATAGTGACAACCTCATAGGTTAGGGAGTGACCGGCAATTCTGAAATTGTGAATTAAGTGATCCTACTGAAGTTTTTTAAAACAAATTATTCAGAACAAATTATTTATTAAATTACTGAAGCATAGCTATTCGTAGTAACCGCATAACCACATTATTAATTCTCAAATTTATCAAAAAAGCCTTCAGCTCCCATAAAACTCCTATAAAACTTCCAACCTTTTGTTAAAATTAAAACTAGTCTTTAAGACTAACCATTAATACAATTTTTGCTCTTTTCCTCACACATCTTTGATCACACAAAATTTCATTAGGAGTTATTGTAAAATAAAAGATTTTACCCTAACATCTTTCAAACGGTTTTTTTGGTTTAAATCGTCTAACAAAGTTTTGATTGTCGGTTAAACGTGAAAATTCGACAATGACATGTTGAGAAAGACTCAATTCATTTTTTTATTTCGCCTTTTATGATGGCGATCCTGAAATCTCTATGAATATCAGCATTGCAAGCAAACCAGGGGATCATTATTTGAATATTGTTTAGCACAACCCCATATTTGAATATCGTATGCCCAGACGGGCTTCAATATTTTATTGTAGATAAAAACTTTGTTGCATATAAAAAACGTAGATGTACATCCAATTAGCAAATACAACTGTTTGTATTTCAGATGTAGTTTTCTGTCTATCTAAGCTTTGCGGCAAGCGTCATATACCAAAATATTTTGCCGATATATGATATGGTGTTTATACAATTTTTGTATTCGTAAAGTTAACGTGCATGGATCTTACTTCACTTATTTTAATTCTCTACCTTTTGCACCAAATAGAGATTTTGTTATTGGCTTGTTGCAATTTGTTTGTAGTTTCATTTATAATTTGACCGACTGCTAATATAGCCGTATCATCTGCAAAAGTAGCTACCGTCGAATCGTCTATCTGTGAAATATCACGGGTGTATGGTAAATATAGTATGGGGTCCACTTGTCCTTGTGGTACTCTTGCTACAATTTTTGAACAAATTAAATAAAAACAAATATGTATACGATAGCAAATTCTAATGAAACAATCTATATAGAATCGTTTTCACCGTTATTATCCCATTTTCAAGAACCTATTCGACATTAAAGATGAAAAAATTATTCGATTTATTACAGCCTTAACTTATCAACTTTAGAAAACTATCCAATGTAATTAAAATCTATCGATTTTGGTATACAAAATACAGCATTGAATTTGTAATGTAAGACTGTTCCGTGATTGCTTTGTTGTTGAAAAACTTGATTGAACAAGCGAAATTTGTAATAATTCGCTTCAAAATCAGTTCAATACGAAATATATTTCAACATATGATTGAGAAACTTGAAAGGTTATCCGAAGTTAACTAAAAAAAGTAGAAAGTTATATTTAACGTTATTTCAGTTATATTGTAAAAATTTATTGGGTAACGAACGATCTTCAATCGGCTTTGTTGTAACTGACAAATCAAAATAGAGTATAAAAACCGTGATCCAAAAATGAAAATGGAGATGAATTGGATATATCGTGAGGAAAGAAACTCAAAGTCAACAATTAAATGGGGTTGTAAAATAGACCCGAAAAGATAGCGTCTACATAGAGATCCCAATTGTTAAAAAAGAATTGTTCGAATGAAAAACCCTCCAAAAAATCGATCTACATGAATGCAAAGAAACCGTTGCATACAGCCAACCAGAAATATTGCTATTAAGGAACTAAACGCAGATAAATGTAGAATTACTTGTACTGTTGCCAAGTGTTTTCACTAATATTTGAATGTAAATATCGCTATTTCGGAAGCAACATACTTCCTTCATCAATGCTTGTAACAAACTAATTATCTTAATTCTTTTTATATTCTAATCCCTAACAGTTACATATTTTCGCTGTACTTTTGCAAATTAGTTTTATAATAATTTAAATAGCGGTGAGTATCCATTTCCATTTTTTTAACTGTTCCTTCGAAATTGCTAAGCTTTCGTATTTGTCTAATTTACTTATTTTATGTATACCTACTTCGTTTATTGATGATGAATTCGTTTTATCAATTTTTTGATGTTCTTCAATTGCTAAACATAAGCAATGACCGACCTAAAGTTGGTAGTACCTCTTATTATTGCTAAGTCGACTTCCATTAAATGTTCCTGGAATCTCACCGTAATTAGCCTTTTTGATTGCCATATTTTTGAACAATTTTTGCATCCTATTCTATATTTGCCGTTAATTTCTTTCGTGTTCTTTTTATCTTTTGCTAATCCAAGTATACTGCCCATTTTCACATCACTTTAGAACCTGTTTCATACTTAATGATACCACAGGTTCTCACTTAAAGAATGTGTAGAACAGAATAACCAACAAAAAATTAAATGTAAAAAAGGTGATATGGACAATTAACTTTAGCATAAAAGATCTGCTTCTCAAATGAATAAAAATTAAAACAGAATCAATCAAATATCTAGAATAGAGAACTGATGTTATCTCCTAATTATAATTACAACAAAAATATGAAGCAGAAAAATATTGCTTTTAAGAAAAGGTGAAAAACAAATTTTACAAAATTTCAATTGACTTCTTCGAGTATGAAAAGTCATTAAATTAGTATACTGGGTATATTAAAGAATCAGCCCAGAAATATTTGGATCCAATATACAGAGTTTGAAGAGTAAACTTACTATTTTTATAGCTGCTAATGTATTTTAATACGTAATGGGATAACATGTGGAAAACGAAAGATTCATCTTAAAATAGCACAGTTCTATTTGAATCATTGTTTACCTACACCATTGAAATCCCTAGATGGCAAAAGACAAGTTATGGAAATTCGTTTATAACTTCAACATCTCGAATGTTTAACCAAATTTCATCTTATGTGTTCCCAAAACAAGACAAATTCCATATTTATGACCTAAATAAATTCAAGACAAACCTTAACACCTTCGTTCGTAGTTGTCCTCCTTCCCTTTTACCATCCTCCTTTCCAAATTTTCCTTTCCCATCCTAGCCAAACGTACCAATCGGTATAAAAGGTCTCCACCTAGTGTTTTGGCTATGCATAAAAAAAAAAATTGTATTCCCAATGTATTCGGGATAAAAATAATTTTTATTTCAACATACATCCCACAACCAGAATTCGGAAGCTCTACTTTCGTGTTAGAAGTCAAATAAAATGGCCAGTATACCATAATCATCGGCAATCAAGTAAAACCTACAATTTTACTTAACAAGTATTTTTATAATTACATCTGGCCCACCATCAAAAATTGTTCACCATCGGTGATCCATCTTCAATAATCTTCTACCCAAAGGGTAAAAAAGTAAAAAAGAAAAAAAATAAAACCTTAAAAAAAATTTAATTTTTTAGAAAAAAAAAATTTTCTGTTTTGAAAATTTATGCTTAAAATAAGCAGCAAAAAAAAAATTAAAGCTAAAATTGATGAAGTATTTTATTTTACCACCTCATCTCTATAAACATATTGGTAGAATAATATTTTTTATGATGTTACAATATTTTCCGATAAATTTACTTCAAAATCTTATGTCAGTCAGTTACCTTTAAATTTTCCTTAAGATATTTTTTTTTTCTTACATATTAAATTTTTTGTTTTTTTTTTTTTTTTTGTTAAATATTATCAGGAAATTCCTGATAGATGAATGGTGTTCAACATAAAATTATTAGAATTAAAAAAATGGTATATTTAGAATTAATGAGCTGTATAGCAGTGAGGCATCCAGCCAGCCAGTTAGTTCACAATAAAGAATTAAATTACGAAAATAAAAAAAAAAAAATAAAATATTAAATGAAAATTATAGGTGAACTATTTTTTAATAAATAATGATGAAAAAAAACTGTTTTAATTTATTTGTACCCAATTGAAGAAATTGAAGAGGTGATATAAATTTTTAATGTTATTGTTATTAAATAAGCAAATTTAATCTTCATTTTTTTTTTAATAATTATTTTAAACCTAATAAAAAAAAAACTAATTTGTATCTAACTTTAACTCTAATGATAATCTTACGGTTTAAAAGAAATATAAATATTTTGAGTTAATAGAAAAAATTAATAAAGCTAAATGGATAAATAAAAATTAGAAATTTTAGGTCTGACACCAGTCTTCTATTGATAGTGTATAAGCTAAAATTATTAATTAAATTGATCTAGAGCTTACATTCGACAATATATAAATTAAATAATTATATAATAATACTAGTATAATGCCATGGCTAGTCTAGTACAGTTTGGGTGCAGCTTAAAAAAGTATACACATTAAAACAGCAACAACAATGTAAAGTAAATCTGTTTCATCTCTCATAGTAATGCATTAATATTAACTTTTTCACTTTTTGCTGGTATAAAAGGCTTCAGACAAAAACAAAATTAGTATATAAGGTACGATATAATTAACCTAAGCCTGAACACTAACTTTGTATTATGGAAATTGTTTCCTGTAAAAAAACAGGAAATTCAATTTAAATAAATGAAACTTATTTGCTAATAACAGCCATTGTGGCCTTTAAATTAAATTAATGAAACGTTATATAGACCTATATTCAATGCTATATGTTTAGGTTGAAAGAATTTCCTTAAGTCTGCAAGGTAGCCCAAATCATACCAATACTTAAGCCTGGAAAAGATGCTACATTAGCAATATCGTAAAGACCAATTACTCTCTTGCCTCTTCTCTGAAAAATATTTGAAAAACTATTTTTTGATCGACTAGAACCAATATTAGTACAACACTCAACGACAACATTCAACAATACAACAAGTTCATAGAGTGATAAATAAAATAGATATGGACCTGAATGATAAAAAGTTTTGTGTTGGTATCTTCTTAGATGTGGCAAAAGCGTTCGACAAAGTCTGCCACGGAGGCTTACTGCATAAATTGAGAAAATTTTTGCCAAAACAATATTACCTAATTATTAAAAGCTATTTAAGTGATCGTTACTTCTTTGTTAAATACAAGTCTAAATGTGCTAATATAAGTAAAATAGAAGCAGGATAGCCGCAAGGCAGTGTATTGGGTCTAGTTTTATATCTCTTGTATACAGCCGATATTTCAATACCAAGAAAACAGAATACATGATTAGCAACATTTGCAGATGATACTGTTCTACTTGCTTCACATGAATGCTTAAAAACAGCTACTAACGGGTACAAAAAATTATGAATAAAACAATGACTTTGAACTTGGAATATCCAAATTAATGAAGACAAACTTGTATATATACAACAAGAACTCGATACGATCCTGAACCAATGATAAATAATAAAGAAATAAAAATCGAAAATCAAGCTAAATACCTAAGGTTCCACATAATCCACAAACGCAATCAAATAAGGCTAAAATCCGGACAACTACAATGGCTTTTGGGAAATAAATCTAAATTGACAATGAACAACAAGCTGCTACTTTACAAAACAATTATAAAACCGATATGGACATATGGTGCAGAAATCTGGGGTACCTCAAGCAATACCAATATGAACTTAATACAAAGAGCACAATCAAAAATAATTGGAACGATAGCGAGAGCCGAATAGTATGTGAGAAATGATGATCTACCTACACTGTGATTTAAAAATACTGACAATAAATGAAGAAATTAAAAAGACAAATTTAAAATATCAACAAAAAATATCAACCCATTCCAACAATGAAATTAGCACTCTAGACGCCTGAAAAAATACAGACCACATGATTTAATAAATAGATTTTAAGTTTAACAAAACAAAAACCAAATATAATGTAAATCAATTTTAGAAAAAACTACTATAACAAAATGATTGTATAGTTCTATTCTACCCAAAATGTAAGGAAAGTTACTAGGTGTCTTATATTAAGACAAATGTAAATAAAAATGGGGTTTAAAAAAAAAAAAAAAAAAATGAGACGTAGCTTTACAACAGAACCTATTGTGAATTTCAAATAATAAAAATTAAATAAAAAAATAAATAATCATCATTCTATCATACCATGCCCTTCCCGGTCTTAATATTCTGAGTACTGCTTCCTTCTTCTTCTGATAATTTTATTCCTGAAAATAAATCAATTACTTGGAATTCCTTCAAACGTCTTCAGAAATGTTTGGCTTTACTCACAAATTGTTTATATTATCCGACTTTATGGACCAATTCTACCTTTGTTTATATCCAATTCACTTTCTAATGTCCGTCAGTTATAGCACATTTGCTTTCTATGGACATTTCGATTTTTCTATCAATATTTATTTTAGCCAAAATAGTTTGTAAAGTTGCAAGTCAAGTAATAATTTAATTAATTTCAGTTATTACACTTTTCTCACTCAACTGAGCCTTGATATTTTATTAAGATTATTTAAATTTTAACACTAGCAATGTTGTAAGACTTACAGATTTCGAGGAATACATATATTTCTTAACCCATATAATATAACTGTTAAAGAAAAACATCTTTGTGCGTTGATTAAAGATTTAGAAAAAGCTGCAAATGTGTTTAAAACTGAAAAAAAAATAACTACTCCATACAACCTGAATATCAACAAAAAGTACGTAAACAAAATTAAATCATTCCGCTATCCTGGCATAGTCATATCAACTCACTCGGATGGCGCATGTTATGCAGATAATGGTTATTCCCACATACTTTATAAACAAATATTTACGACGAATGCTATGTATCTTTCGATCTAACATTATTTCCAATAAAGAATTTAGAGAAGGAGTATGTATTGAAAGTGTGTCTATGTTTACGATTCAACGCGAAAAAGTCGATTGGATGCACAGTTCACAGACCTTCGGCTAATATTACACAAACATTTCTAGGTTGAAAACAATTAAGTACAAAACACGAGTGAGTGACACAAAGTAAGTTTGAGTTGAATGGATATTGCGGAAACAAAAACAAAAGAAAAGCTTAAACACAAAATTGTGTTGGGTAGAAGTTATTTTGTAAAAGACATAGGTTCTCACAAAATATCAAATATATTTATATATATATAGAATGACATAAAAAAGGCATTTATTTTATTCATCATAATTTTTGTTTCATTCTATACTTAACAATTTAAATTTTATTAGGAAAAATACTTTTTTTTTGTACAATTTCAAGTATTCTAGTATTAAAGTGTCTAAAAGAGCTTTTGAAGGGTTATTTTAAGCCGAAAATACATATTTTATTCTACTTACATAATTAATAAAACGATTAAAAAAAAATTATTTTAATATTTTAATATTCACCTACATGTACATAATAATTATATTTTAATATTTAATTTAACATAATAAAATCACAAATTTAAAAAGCGATTTATGATTTTTTTGTTTTTTTTTTTTGTCTAAAAAAATATAAGTACTACTCTTAAAATACCCACATTTATTACCTGTCATTAAATTCATTCATCAATATAATTCACGCTATATTACATCGTAAATACTGTATATTGTATATTATATAATATATTTTTTTAATCAATTTTAATTTGATATAAGCGCCTATTTTAATAACATTATAATTAAAAAAAATATGCGTTAAAAATGTTTAACATTATACTAGTCACAAAAGAAGAAAAAAATCAGGTCAGTTAAATTATTGCGACCTACTAATATTAAAGTTAAGGCAGCTATTTTAATCGTTCACAACAGTTCACAACAGTTCACAACAGTTATTTAGAATCAATTTTTATTTTCTCTTGTTTAGAAGGTTTTGACCATATTGTAGTCTTAAAAAATAAATAAAATGGCTATAAATAAATGTAATGGACTGTAGTAGATATTTTAAAAACTTAAATAAATTGTATCTTGCGTTTTTATTTTTAATATTTTCCATATAAAAATATTAATAAAAAAAAAAAAAATTTTAACCACGCAAAATTCTGTTTATAAATTTAGATTAATTTGCAATTTGATCGCATCTAGACGCATATATTAATTTTCATTTAATTACATACAGGTTGTTCCACACATATAATGGCATCGGATCAGTGGCTTCATAATATATATTTCATTAAATTGCCGCAGTTGAAAAAATCAAATACCAGAAATGAGAATATTTTTTATAGAAGTCATTCCAATATATCTATTACCAAAGGTTATCAACATATTTTTTTTTTAAATATTATTGAAAAACAAATGGATAGGTTAAATATTTTTAAAACTATCTTAGTCAGATTGCTACCAGATTGATTGTGATTGTGTGCTCGTATAACACAATGAATTATAAATGAAATATAATTTGTAAGTAGTAAAATTTTATTTTATTATTGTAACATTCTTTCTCATAAACTTTTTTTTTCTTATACATGTTTTTTTTAATTATTTCATTTGAAACATATACACTTCAAGCAGTTTCAGCATACTAAAACATTGTAAATACATATAATAATTGAACTAATAAATAAAATTTACAATATTCTATATAGTAAGAAAAAACTATACTTCTTTACATAATCAAAAATAAAGTTAATGAACTTAAAATTACTATTATTTTACATATATCCCTTCGAATTTCGTTGTTCAGCTGATTTTTGTCTTAGTAGTTAAATTTTCGAAATTATTCAAATAAGCCTAATGCATAAAAAAAACTGCCTAATGTACAAAAAAAAAATCTCATCTAAAAAAAAATGCTTTAGTAATTGTTAGTTGTTATTTACCAAATTTTCCATTCACAAAAAATGATTAGAACCGATTGAGACAGACACCCTAACCTTTCCGAATAAGCAAATCTAGAAAATTTTCCAAATTAAATCCAAAATGGAGTTTTCCTGTCATTGTCCTGTCATTGCCAATACACCATTGTTTGAGCGAGAATTATTGCATTGCAATTTACAATTCATTTTTCATTTTTCACAACTATTCACATTTATAGTATAAAATCATAGCATAAAGCCGACGTTATCCGGGTCAAACACAAATTGCACAACATTTACCACAGTAAGTTCTATTTACGAATTGAAATATAAAAAAATGGTCTTTTAAAAATGTTCTAGAAGTTGCATAACAGATAAGGCTGTTTCATAAATGCTGTATGATGTGACAATTGTATTATAGCGGGAGGTGGGGATAAAGTAAGCATATTTTAGCTTTTTTTTATCTTAAACATTTAAATACATTACGATCTGCTACGTTCTTATTTGTGTACTATTTGTAGAAGTTTTCTGAATCTTTTAAGCTGCGGTTAAGTATATAAAAATAAAATTTGAAATTTAACCTAAATTGGCAAAATTAGACTTAAAAACAGTTTTAAATAATTTATTAAGAACATAAATACATAAACAAAACAATTCTTATTCAAAAATAAAACAAATAAAGAATAACTTCAGTCATTATCGAATGTAACAATTGTATTACATTAACATTGAACCGTAAATATAGCTTTTAGTTCGCACTGTTCCAGTAATTTCAGTTGTTCCGAGTATTTTTTGAATTTGTCCAATATAAAAGACATTATTTTTTTAAGTTCGTGCAAGATATGGTATTTTCTGTCGTGTTTGATTATAACTGTCATGTTTAATTATATGTGAGACCAAAGTTAATTTGTGATGATCGTAATAAATATTGATTTAATTCTACCTCTTAAGAATCCGAAAATATTTGCCTACACTGAAAAAATTTTTAATGTTTTTTCAATAAATCGATTGTTGAATCGGTTGTAAAAAATGCCAATAACAATTTTTGTAAAATTAATAGTATATTTTATTAAAATGATAACAAATATGATTTTTTAACACAAAAAAACAATAAAAATTGTACCTACAATAATATTAATAACAAAAATTGTTCAAATAACTCGGTTATTAAAATTATAACATAATTGTGAATTTAATAATTTTTGTTGTTACAGAATTGTTGTTAATATAATAACAGAAATTGTTAAAATTTGTAATTAAAAAGAAAACTATTGTTATTAATTCAAAAATTAAAATCATTAAAATAATAACAAATTGTATTTTGACAGTCGAAATTATTAAAAAAACAAGACTTGTAATTAAAATAATAGTAAGTTGTGTTTTTAATAGCTTTTACCTTTAATTTTAAAAACCATTTCTTAAAATGAGAAAAAATGTTTTCAAATTTATAAATTCTTATTCAGTTCAAAAGTAATCGCAGGATAAAAAGAACGTTTTGCTAAAGTTGATTTAAAAGTTGATTTAAAAGAATAAAAATGTGTAAAAAAGAATAAATAGCATAATGAATAAAAAATACTTATTTAATATACATATAAATTTCTTAGTAATTATTGAATGATAATATAGCTAATTGGAATAAATTTAAGGAAATTTCTAGAGGTAAGTTTTATTTTATATTAATTAGGTGGAATAGTGCAATGATTAATATTTAAATTATATTGTATTTTCTTTTTTAGAGAAATAGTTATTAGAATCACATGTATATTGTGTAGAAGAACAAATATAGTTTTGTATTTCAATGGCAAACCGACTTTACTTATTAACTTTACGACATTAATTATTCACTGAAAAATTAACTTAACGAAATTTTGTTTGTTTTAGATTAATTGGCTTATAATCATCATTCATCAAAATATAAAGGCATTTTTTTTTTTTTTTTTTTATTAAACTTTATTTTACCCATTGTACAATCTTATAATTACTTAGCCTAGTTTAAGTTTTTTTTTATGAATATAAAAGTGTTTAACAAAGTAAGATTGATTTCATAAAAAATATAATTTATATAAATATAATAATAGGTACATCTATTAAAATTAATCTTCTTGTTTTGTATAATATAAAATAAATTTACTCTATTTATTTTAATTAAATTACAGATGGGAAATTATTAACAACGTCTTACTTACTGTACATACTAGTACCCACAGCCAGAATTGTTCTTATTGTGGCAAATAAAGAAAAACTAAACATAAAAATATTTGGATTTCCGATTCACAAAATTCTTCTGTAATTATTGGTAACACATTTCAACAGCTGAAAGAATTGTTAGAGAAACGAATTAAAGAAAATCTGCCAGTTCAACCGTTTCTACTTCTAGCAGTAACTGTAGATGGTCATAAAGAAATGTGTTTAAAAAGAAGTGCTTTATGTTTCATTTAAGACATCCCAAAAAAAAAAAAACTGTTATAAAAAACTATAAGTTTAATAATTATTATTCAATTTTCTTTGTTGATGTAGAAGATTAGGTCCGTAGATGAATCAGAGTTAATTGGATATTGTGTTTTTTGTTAGGACAACTTAAAATAACAACTTGTATTGTAAAAATAATAATGCGGTTTGTAAAATTAATAGCAGAATATTGTCATTGCTATTAAAATAACAGCTCATGCTTTTTTTTTGCTAAACTAACCCATTCATTATTACATTTACAATATTGTTTATTAAATTCACAGTCTTAGTTATTAAAAAGATAATCCTTTTTGTTATATTAACAACTTTTACTGTTAAATTAAAAACTCAGGTTGTTAAATCAACAGTTTTGTTGTTAAATTCATATTCATTTATGCTCTCTCTTTTTTCTCTAAATGATTATTACTTTAACGATTTGTTATTGGACGTATTTTAATAACATTATTGTTAATTTAATAACGATTTTATTAATTTAATAGTAAAAAATTTTTCAGTGTATGTTTATATTTTTGTCTACCAAGGGATTTTCTACTTTCAATATTTTCATCAGCAGTTTCATTCCCATTTTCTTCTGAATGTATTGATTTATTTAGCATTTTAGCCATTTTAACTCTTTTAAAACGAGTATTATGGTTTATATTATATTTGGAAGCTGTCCCCTTTATACTACATTTTGCTTTTAAAGAATCACTCACTGCTGTATAGCCGTTTTAACTTCGTCAATGGTTCTTTTTTTTTTCGTTTCTAATTCCTTACCATTCTAAATCACTAAATTCAATTATCCAGATATTTTCAGTTTCTCGGTTATTAGTTACAAGTACCTAAATAATTGGTTGTTTAGAACTCTTCATCTTAATTTTTATTTTTTATATTTTTGTAATTTAATAAACCTAAAAATTTCAAAATAACAAATTCATGTCAAAAAATATTTGCTTAGGACATTTATAAGAGGTTAAAATAAGCCTGCTTATTTTTGCCCCGTGTTAGTTGCTTAAACTAACCCCAAGTGATCTTTTTCCCTAATTATAAAAAAAACACGTAAAACAAAATGCCAAACTTATGAGTTTTATATAAAATTTAAACCACCAAAAATATTATATAGTAGTTAGTAAGTGCTTATCTATTTTCAAGACAGCCAACACAATACAAATTTTAAGAAAAGAAAAAAAATAAATACTTTTTTTTAGCAAACAACACCCTTTCAGTTTTAATTTCTTATCACAACTGAATAACGCATGGATATTTTTTTAGCATTGACAGAATAAAATTTCTATAGTCCCGTTAAATTTGCAGTGTTCTAACATGTTTAGATTTTTAAATAATTCATCCGGTTTACCGATCGTCGATTACACGCTTAAAATATATATGGCCCCCCATATAACTATACTGACTTATAATGATATGATTTTAGTTTATGACGGTCACACTACAATAATTTGTTGACGTCTATGAACACGCATTTTAAAATTTAAATTTTCATTATCTTTAATTTTGTTTATAATTTCTAATTGGTTCTATGATTGTTGCAATGTAGCTTATGAACACTGTAAAAAAATGTGTAAATCATTTATGAACACTTGACAAGATTAATGCATTGCATTATGTGTTTGGGAAAATTCCTACAGTTTTGATCACATGATGGATCGAAATCTGTAGTAGCTTTAAATTTATGCTTCAATGACATGAGAATGCAATACTATTTTGGTATATATTTGCATGTAGTTTTGACTGATTGAAATTTCGTAGAAGCATTATTAAAGCTCTTTTTAATAATTCTGGCAGATGTTGAAGTGATGAAAAGTTGAAAAGTCTAAACCGTTGGTTAGCTGAAAACTTAATTTTCATTGGTAACTGCATCGTCGGTATTTCAATTTAAATTCTTCTTTCATCAACCAATTTAGTAAGTTCCGAGTTAATAGATAAAAATAAGATCACTACAAATTCTTGGTGGTATTCTATAATTTTCAAACTTCAAAATTTTAATCTGGTGTCATATTAAGGAAGCTTTGCTCGAATAACATCAGCTTTCGTTGCTTAGCCGAAGTTTTGCAAAAACACATGTTTGTTTATTTTTGAGAAAATGCCTGATTATTTGATTTAAGGCCCAACCATAATGAACTTAAGTTGGCTTAAGCTAATGTCAAAATTAGACGAAAAGCCAGCTAAAGTTTTGTAATTTACTTAAGTTACCCATAATAGACTTTCGCTAACTTAAGTGATTTAGACTATTGTTAAATTGTAAATGTAAATAAAAATACGTATAGATAAAGAGAAGTTTTATTAAATATAAATTATGTTTTGTTTGTTATTTTAATTTTGTTTTTCATTATATATTTTAAATTTTATTATTAATCGAATTTTGTTTTCAGTGGTATTTTAAATATATTTTAATTAATGTTTTTTAATTTTTTTTTAAATATTTATTTATTACCTTTAATTACATGTAATTAATTTGTTATAAAGTATGTAAATAATTAAATTATTTTATCATATATCACAAATTTTCAATAGTAATAACAGCCCCAAAATCAAATGTAAAATTTCCGTACAGAATGTGCGAATGAAATCGAACTTTCCTTAAGCGAGCTAAATTTAACGAAAATGCTGGATGCACAATAACTTAAGTTGGCTTAAGGCAGCTAGAGTTCATTATGGTTAGGGCTTTATGTCTGTAACACTTGGTTTTTTTAAATATTCCTGATGGATTTTACAAGTTGTACAGCAGCTATACCTGAATAGTATAAAAATATTAAAAAACGTAATTTTTAGGAGCGTTTCGCCCATCATAACACTACTTGAACTCCTCAGTAGATATTTATAGTGTTAGGCTACCTACACAACTCCTGATTTATTTTGGTGAACTTTATAAATAATGTTATTCATACATCTGCGAGTTATAAAAATTGATCAAAATTTATATGTAAAATCTATTTATATAACTAGACTAAAATAAATTTAATTATAAATTTATTTAGAAATTATTAAAAATTTCTTACGGATTTTACAATTTAACAAATAAAAAGGACAAGTCCGATTTTATTAAATTTTACGTTTAAATGTTGGTCGATTTGATAAAAGACGTATTTGTTTATTTTTGAGAGAGTACCTCAAAGTATACCCATTTTCAAGTTCGTAATACAATTGGGGTTTTTAAATATTTCGTAGGGAGTGATAGGAATTAAGTTGTACGGCAAAACTACCCAAACCTGTCATTTGATAGCATTATGAGATAAAAATGAACTATGAAGTAAAAATTATATAAATGAACTCTTTTAGGTCTTCTAATTGAGTAACAACAACTGCAGAAAGCTGAGAAAAATTCTTTAAAACTCTCAATAAATCTTTTATGTAGGTACTTAGAATATTTAAAAAATAATGCTACTTATAATCAACTTCTACAAGACATGCATCACAATTTATCCTATGAAAAACAACTATAACACAACAAAAACACAAACAAATAGTTGAGAGCCCTTGTCTTGTTAGAAAATTGTGCTATGTTTAAGTAAAAAAAAAATAACTCAAGAACCTACTCAAATATCAATTAAATAATTCACATTTGCTTATAACATTTTACAGCAATGGTCTCAACCTTTAAATACGAATCAAACCAATTTAACAAAGACCCTCGCACAAGAAATGGCATTATACAAATCACTTTGTAAAGAAAATTTACAAATAAAAAAATATTAACTTAAAATTATCACCATTAAAAACACCTCCATAAATTTTCTTCTATGATATACCCTGTACCTTGAAACGTAATAACGGTAAAAAACAAGTAAAAATACTGTTTTGTGCAACCAAACAAAATTATTTAAAGACTAATTTAACAAAATTAGTTTTTTGATCCAAAATTAATTTTTAAATCATCTTACAATAATAATTTGTAAATTTCTATGTCAAAATAATCGGTATTCAACCTTAATTAACATCCATTAAAGCCCACCTAATAATCCTCAAACTTATTTTGTAAAATTTATTAATATTATATATTGTGTGCTACCAATTAATTATTTTATACTTATGTATATCGATATAGGTATGTATATAGCAGTTAATTTAATCTGGAATTCCCATATTTATTAATTATTATTATAAAAAGAAAAACAAAAACTCTAATTACAACCAGTTCTGTTATCAATAATATATTTCTTTACTTAAACTTTTCTTCTCAACTCTTTTTGTCTATAAACCATTATTTTAAATTCCACTTCAACGATAGGTAAATTATAAGAAACAAAAAAAAAATGATGTCAAACGCAGTTTCAACACTTTAATTATGGATATGACTGCTGCTGCTGCTGCTTACTACTGCATCAAATAAAGTAAGTAATGTTAAAAAATGAATATAATTAAAGAAAGAAAAAGAAACAAAAAATACACAACCTCGACAAAATTGAATCAATGAAACTGAAACATCCGTTCATATTACAGATATTTAAAAAAAATAAAAAAGTAAAAAACTATGCAAATATTATAGCAATATATAAAATAAATTCACCCTACACTGGTATGGACCGGAATCGACTGACACAACAGCAATATCTCATTATAATGCATTACTATATTATAATGTTTGTAATTATATATTTTTAATATGTATATATAGAGACAGAGATTTCAATGAATGAATGTACTTAGTGTACATTTCTCATCATCACTATCATTATCATATTAAATGATGGCAAGAAATCGATTTCACTTTATACCAAAATGTTTAAAATATTTTCAAGCAAAAAAATTTCTCATAAAAAAAACAAAAGAAAAAAATAAAACAACTGACCATGTATAAATACAACACCGTCAACTAAATGGTCAACACAAAATTCAATTTTTTAGATCAAAATTAAAAGTGTATCGATTCCAATATGAATGAAAAAATGTTACCAGTATCTGATGATAGATTATAGTATTGAACTTATTAAAATAAAGATAATATCAAATAAGAACATATAAATAATTTGCAAAAATAGCATAATTGTAAGCATGCAAGAGATGTACAGATTTTGTCAAAGTAAGCCAAAATAAAATTTTTAATATATATCAATTGAGAAATTTGTGTCAATAAAAATATAAACTCAACGCAAAGGATTAGCAAGAAATATTTTATATCTGTATTTCTGTACGAATCTGTATTTTTTTCGTCAAATTTGCTCTAATGTCAGATTCTGATATACGTCAGTATTTCATTTCCTCAGATATTTTATCAAGCACGCAATTGGGTCTTACAACAGAACAAATCACAATCACATACACTCGATGATAAATTCATACATCAAAATAATAAAACTGTGGTGTAGAATAACAAAAAATAATATTATGGTATTAATATGATTTATTTTTATTCTTTTAATAATTTCTTCTTTTGCTCAAAGTGAGCTGAATTGACTGTAACTTAGTTTATTTATATATAAAAAAATTAATAATAAATCTAGGGTTTTTGTTTTAAATAAATTTTCCAACAAGATAATAAAACATAAAATATATTAAATACTAAATATAATTATTGAATGAGAAGAGGAAATGCTAAAATTCAAATTATAAATAAGGAATGCGAGTTTTCAAAAGAAACATGTAATTCTGATATAATTAAGTATATTTAGATAACCTTTTTTATGTATTATTTTTAAGGATGTTATATACAATCCTTACCAGTATAAATAAAAATAAACATTAAAAAAAATAGTTTATTTATAAAAGTTTTCATGTTAAATTTGTAAAGATAAGAACAGTTAAAATTATTGTGTATCAAAAAATTAATCAATTAACAGAATTTAAGTTGTTATTATTTTAGTAAAGTTATTAACAAAAATAATAACAATTATTAAAAATTAATAAATTTCAAAAGTAAAACAACATTACAAATAGAAATTCATAATTTTCATACCATTAAAAAAAAAAATTAAAAAAAAAAATATAAAAAAATTATTTTTTTATAAATGAAATTTACTTTTATAAAATTAAATACGGTGAGTAAAGTGCATTTTCATTTTTGAAATATTTCAATTTCTGTTTTTTTTTTTTTTTTGTTTTGTTAAATAATTTATTTTTAACCTATAAATCAATATCTCATCTATATATCTATATATAATATCAATATGTACATATATTATATACATATACAAAATTGGAATTTTTAAATAAAATGTACAAAAAAAAAAAACTTCCTGTCTTTTGAGACAAATTAATGGTTCAGGTTGAAGCTGAGGTTACTGTCATTCGATAAATTTTGGAAACAATTTTTGTATTTTTTTTTTATTTATATATTTTTTATTTTAATTTTATTTACCGCATTTACTAGTTACTATTTTTGTAATTTCATAGCTGTAGTAGGTATGGAATTATTTAGTAAAGTGAGTATTGGAACGTGCGCTCATTCTTTTTTTTTCTTGTTTATTTTATATAAATTATTTAATATAAATAATTTTTTTTTTTTTAAATGAAAATTATTGTATATGTAAATATGTATTTACATGTATTTATTTGTGTATATAGATGGGTTGCATTTCGGCAAGATAAAACTGACAAACGGAATGTTATATAAAAAATAAAAATAATTATTTTTGATTTTGGTAGGAAACTAACAATAATTTGAAAAAAAAAAATTTGTATAACGGAACAATAATTGAATTAAATTAATTATTTTTTATATTTAATTTTAATAATTAAAAACAACAAGACTGTTTGAAGAGGTGTAAACTCAGTAAAAGCAAGTGCAAGGATTGATTTTAGACAATAAAATAAAAATGAGTCTAATTTAATGAAGGTTATTAGATTTGAAAACTGAGCAAAATGTTGCACTTACATAGTTGCAAATTAAAAAATTTCGAGGGCGATTTGAATAAAATCGAATGAAAATTGGATTTTAATAAATGGTACCTTAATTATAAATTATAAACCAATTTTCTACAAAAATATGCTCATAATACGGCTATAAAATTTCGGTTTAACGCTTTTGATTCGGCTGCACCGTTTATTTTCTAGGAGAAAATCAACCACAAAGTGAAAATAGGTTTTTTTAAGTCTATAGAAATTGGGAATATGATAAAATGTTACTGCGAAATGATACTACTATCGAGTGCATAAACAATGCTCTGGAAAACAACTATAAGACAGAATAAGAGGTAAACTTGGAGTGAGGTGTTAATAAATTAACAAATTATTCCTGCAAATTATGTACCGTTTTTTTAATCATTAAATTTATCAAATAAAAGTTCATATTAAGCTTTTGGCTGCTATATGATTTTATATTTTTGGGTATGTCTGAATTTGTTTGACGCAAAATTTAAAAGAAATTAGAAGGTGCAAATTCAGGTTTATTTGTTTTATTAAATGTTTTTACAGGACGGTGTTAGTACATATTTTTACTATCTAGGGTAGCACAATGTTGTACAATGTCCTACCACCCCCGTCAGTTTGAAAAATAAACATACCAATCAAATTGAAACAAAACAAAAAATTGAAGCTCTTTGAATTAGAAAAAAATATATTCGAATATAAATATATAGAGAGTATTCCCGACTATACTCCAATTATATTTCTGGTACTAGGTATAATAACACTTCTTGAAATGAATATTAAAATATTTTTCAAAAAATATAATATTATCATTATTCAAGCATTATGCTATGTCTTTTTGATCGTATATGTTAATGCTCTCTAATATTAAATATTATTCAATTAGAATTTTATATGACCAAAAGGTTATTTAAGAAAGTTAAAGCAAAAATGATTTACTATATAAATAAGCAAAGCTTTCTTTTAATTTTTTAATGTTGATAATTTTGATTTTTACAATAATTAAGATTTGCATATTCTGAATTTATGAACACATTTGTCAGATTTTCTGAATGCTGTTCATAAATGCAGACTCAAAGTCTACTGGGCGTCAACTTGGCAGAATAAATTTTTTGAAGTAGTTTTCTTTGTTGTTATGAGTATTTTAGTTTTTGTTTTGTTATTTAAAAAAAAATGTTATTTTCAAAATGTCAGTATTAATGAACAGAAACTTTGCAGAATTGTCAAGTAAAGGTAAAATTTAGGTAGAATTTGTATTCATTATTGTAAAGTACGCAAACTGGTGGCAAACTTGTTGTCAGTTTGTAGCATTTATAAATACACCCTATATCTCCAATCATAGAATGCAGCATATTACGAAATAATCTGAAATGTTTACACAATTACACTTCTAAATTAACCGTTGATTTATATATACATCTAAATAAAAAAATAAATAATTATAAATTGTAGAACATATAAAACTTTTAAAAAAATAGAACAATGATATTCTAATATCAGATTTCAGAATAATTGTTTTGTTTTTATTTTTTAATGTTTAAAAAGGTTGTTAGAAATGTCAAATCCAACTACCAGCGAAAAAAAATAGAAAATAGCCTTATTTCGACGACAACGAAAATGTGGTTGAGCGATTGTAGTTGGAATTGTGAGCATACTCATAAGAGCGTATGTACTTTAATTTTTTCGTCACGAATTTTTCGTTGGTAGTGACAATTGTGTTTACCGCTTTATTAAACACAACTTTCTTCAAAGAATGCCATTATTTCTAAAATCATACTTAGCAGAAAAAAACGATTGGCTTTACGCAAAAAACAAACTATTTAATATTACTTCATTATCACGAAATTGATTTTCAACGACTAAAAATGTAAACGGTGAAATAACCCATTTTTTTATTGCAAATATAAAAATATTATAATTCACTATAAAATATTTAGTTAAAACTTAAAATACCAACTAAAAATTAATCAGTAATCACCTGATTAATTTTAGTCTACGTGAAAAAGTACGCAATTATATTAAATAAAAACAAAAAAAAATCAAATAAAATAAAACATTAACTATACATTTATTTTAAATTAAATAAATTAACAATATATTTAAATTAAATTAGATAAATTAACAATATTTTGAATTAAATTAAATAAATTGACAATATATTTAATCTAAATTAAGTAAATGCCATGGTGATAAAAGATAACAATTCTAAGAGTATAGCAACACCAGTAATATTAACACCTCTCTCAAAAGTAATTATTTAAACAATTTAAAATCCTTATTATATCCTTATAAAATAAATTACACACGCACACACATAAAAATAATTCAACATATTAATCGTTCATGAATTTATAAACAATAAATATTGCATATAAAAGTAAACAAATGATAGGTAATAGATTCACACTAATCGCATCCACACACATAAAACAAAATTAACACACTCATATAAATAAAAATCAAATTGACAAATGACATTTAGATTAGAGTAACCCAGTTGTATTTTTTTTGCACATATCTAGACAAGTGAAGTGTAATAAATTACTATTTAATTATTTTTTATTGTTGCACAAATATCTAATTTCAGATTTCATACATGCACACATAAATTTATGTTGTTAATAATTACAATGGGAAAATTATATACATATACACATTTGAATTTTGAAATCATATAATTTACAGTTACTTATTTCAATTAATTAGATTTTAATGTGTAAACAAACGATAATTAGAGTTTTACAAAATTTCGATTACGCAAAAAAAAAAATCCATTTCAAATTTTTGATTATTCTCATCCTCCCATATTAAAATATTTCACCTTTTATGATCTCAGGGGTATTAAAGTTCAAATGATAATACAACACCATTTTTGAATATAATAAAAATAAAATAAAAAATTTCTAACGGAACATCTCATCAAATGGGCGGTGGTTTATAATAAAATAACCTGTTGTAAAAACTTATTTTGAATGTATTAATTTATTTGTCATTAAATTAATGGTGATGTTTTGTATTTCTAATATTATATCTATCATATGTCATTTCACTATTCCAGTAGACACTATAAAAAAAATATATATATATTTTTTTTTTCTTTAATATTAGCATATCAAAGTCATCACGAAAATGAAAGTGAATTTTTTGTTGTTAGTATTTTTATATTAATAAATTTTCTAGTCTACGATTAGTGATTCTTAAACTGTGTTAGTTGGTGGCGTTTAGTACTGTTTTCTTCTTTATTAATGTTCCATTGTCTTGAGAGTTACAAATTAATTAGTCAACAGAAAATTATCAAATTATCTCAAATTGATTATTTCTCATCCCTGATACATACCACAGTAATCTAGATCTAACAAAACCCTGATTCAAGGTTGTATAAGATTTTCAATCACATACATATATGGTCGGTAATAGACTAGTAAAATGTTTCCGCTTAAATAGATCTACTAAATAGCCCGCCGATTTGTAATAAATATGCATCCCGTGTGTATAGACAATTATGTGATATTTATCTTCTTTTTTGTTAGGCTTAATTTGATTTTATTGAATTTTTCCAAGGAAAATAACAATAATCTTACATGAATTTTCTTATTGAAATTTTAAAGATTACAACAAGAAATGTTAAAATCTTTTAACTATTTTTATTTAAATTGGGTCTGCCCAATTTGATTGATGCAGCTCAATTGAGTAATTTTTTTTTTAGTCTACTATATGATGGTAGATTTGTTTACTTTTTTACTAGCAAGTTGGGTGGCCTACTATTCTTTAGGCATGTTTTCTTTTTTCTGTTTCAATAATTTCTTCTTCGTAGATAAATTTAGGTCCTTATGAAGGCTAGAATTTTTAATGCATCATGACGCATTAGTTTAATTATTTTTCACATTGTTTTCGACTGGAATTTTTGAATTATCTCCAGATTACTTTTGAACATGTTTTTCCAGATTTGGCATTCTTAAAACTATATTGGCTTTATGATTACTTTTTAGATGAGGACTTTAAATTCCGGGTTGATTTGCTACCAATTAGCCAGTGCAAGGAGATAATTTTATCCGCTTTAGCTTAAGCTGCATTTTTTTTTGTCTCTAATATGAATTCCTAAATATTTCACTACATTGGATTAAGGTATTTCTATACCGTGAAGGAATACAGGACATATTTCTCTGTTCATCATGTGAATGTGATGTAGAGACTCTTATTTTCATCACTTTAATTTTCCATTTCTCGAACCAGTTTTCGATTCTTTCCAGATGGGACTCTAACCGTTGGATTGCGATTCTTGTACATTTGTGAGTGCTCAATATCGCCGTGTCGTCAGTAAAACTATATATATGGAGAGCAGAGACAAATATTAAATATCGGATTGGTTCGAGTACGCTGCCTTGTGGTACCCCAACTTTAAATTATTGTTCTTTAGTTATGATTGATTTGTATTTGACTTGAAATGAGACAGATAACTTTCTAATAGCTTGTGCTAGGAGGCATTTGAATTTGAATTTTATATATTAAGCCATCGTGAAAGTCTGATCGACGTCTAGAAATATCGCTGACCAAAAAAAATTTCATCTTTACTTGGTTTTCCAATCATTATGATGGTAGATAATTTCGAAGAAGAGATGGAACTAAAATTGATCTTAAAACAAAAAATTATTTCTGCAAAGTTCAGACCTGCCAAGAACTAGATTCAGGTGATTAGAATATGTATAATAATAAATAGCCTAACAAATATCTCTGAAATACTTGTCTTAGATTTTTTATGTTTTTTATTCGGCCTAGTATTGTGATATTATCGGTTAACGTCTATCTTTACCTCTATTGGACATATTTAGTGCGTTAGCTCGTGCAAATATTATCATATCCAATATTTGTAAAAATTCATACGACCCTGGCTGCTTCCTTTCAGATATTATCCAATATTTTTTTTACTGTAGATACTAAAATCTTTTACACTGCAGGAAACATAAAAATATTCAATTTATACACCAAAATTTATTTAAATTATAATGAATCGAAATGCTGTAAAATTTTAAAATCATAAAAATTTAATAAAATTAATATTTCTTTTGTTGCATATAATTATTTTTAAACAGTTATAAATTTTATTCGTAGGATGTTAAGGTTGATAACACTTTTATAGCTATTATAATTTAGAAAACAAAAAAAAAATTGTATTTAATAACTAATTATCGAAAATTTTTGTTTTGAATTATAAACAATTTAATTACAATTAAAAATAAACAAATTCAATACAAAATTTTAAATAATAATTATTAATATTGTCAACAAATTTTCAAATACAATATCTAATTAGTTGAATATGAAAATTCCTATTGAATAAATTTTTAATTATATATTATTAACAATAAATTAATTGAAAATATTTTTGTAATTGAAAATTGATGGCTCGCTTCTAATAATTAACTCTTCTAAAATAATTTATTTTGATAAATTATTGATTAACCTAATGATAATATTTACGACTGCGGTGATATAGGGACAGATCCCCTACCGAAATTATATAATCTAATATATATGATAGATATCTATCTAGTCTTAACTTGGCCTACAATTACAGTAGAACACCACTTTAATATGGCTTTTAATAAGCCTAAAACCAAAAAAAAAATAATTTAAAAGAACGCAAGAACCATCTTGGTTGAAAATTATAAAGAAGGACTAATGGTAGTAGAGCCAAAAAAAATTTAAGGCAACATTATGGCTGTCTAATGAGCTTAAAACATTACTAGTCCCTCTTAAAAATTCCCGTCAAAAAACAAAGAAAATCTTCAAGTGCTCGTTTCTTCAAGGTGAAAATTCGTTAGTGTATCAAAACGGGCTATGAAAATTGGTTTGTAGTCAAAAATTTTTTGAATGTGGAGCAATAGTTCCCAAAATCAATAATAAAGCCCCATATATAATTTTCAAAGATTTAAGGAAAATATAAATAAGTTCATCCAAAATAGCACTACTGATCTTTATGGGATATTTTCATACTTGGGATACTCCGATACTTCAGTGCATTTATATATTGACCTTTGCTAGTACATACACAAAAAAAAATTGAGATATGTCATGAGTAAATTAAATTAAATATAATCATATATTATAATGTAGTTAGTTGTCAACAATTCACCTCAAAATTATACAATAAAACTTTTATTCACCAAAAATAAGGGAAAATAAAAAAAATTAACGGGGATTCTGAGGGAGATTTTGTATCGGCGTAGAACCTAATGATCATATCCGAAGGATAGCTGAAATTGCAGGCTTTCCAAAAATTTATATCTTTTGTGGCGCATATTATCCTAAACTAATCGTCGTAGACATAAAAAAGGTACGTATGAATAATAGAAAAAATTAGGGCCATAAATATTGAGGAGGTTTTATGGTAAAATTTTGAGGTATTTGGTTTTTTGAGAAAATTGACAAAATTTTCTACTTTGAACTACAATATTTCCATAACGGCAACACCAATCGTCATCAAATAAATGTTAAAATATGCTCCAGACCGTTATTTTTCTAGGATATATAAGTGAATATATCTAATGGATCAACAGATATAACGGTTTTTACACAAAACCATCAAAACAACAAGGATACTTTTAAATGTCCTTTTCGTCCTTAAAGGACAAGATGCGCCACTAAAAATATAAATTTTTGAAAAGCTAGCGATTTCAGCTATCCTTCGGATATGGTCATTACCTCCTACGCCAATACAACATCTCCCTCAGAAGAGCCAAATAAACCACCACACCGCGTACTTTTTACAAATATCAAGAGAGTGCATATGAGGTAATATTTAATGTAGGTAGGTCAGGTAGGTAAAAATAAATATTAAGTTTTCTTAAAATTTTTTTGGATCGTTGGAATAAATTTATTCTGCATACAGTACCATATCTTGATTTGTGCAATGACAATCGGGTTTAAAATAACTTATAATTAGGAGTATGAATAAAAAAACAAATAAAACAAACTAGCACGGTAAATTCAAATTGCATTAAACTATTCATTAGTAGTATTTTCAATTGAAAAATAACTATTGAAACTTAAATTTTGACATAGAGATCTGTTCAGTCCCTGTGATTCATTCATTCAATTTAACATGCGATTTTCAGATAAAAAAAAGGCTGTGGATACACAATTTTTACACAAAATCTAATACTTAAACTTGAATTATAATTACTCAACAGGGGTCCCTAGTATTTATTTATTTTACTGTATTCGATATACAATAAAATGAATAGTGGCGTCTACAATTTGTATAATCTAAGTAGTTGTATATGACATATTTATTATATAACAGAATTGTTCAAATTCCAGTATCAATAACATAAAATTATAATTTTATGTGTACCGGTGGGTGGAATTTTCAAGCATTGTAAGCTTAGACTACAACCAGCGATATGTCATATAGTTCCTGAGCAGACTGAGACTCTGCTGTTGTTTATTTCTAGTAATGTATCTTTGACTGAACATCGTTTCTAGTCATCAATTCATTTGGAATGTTTATATGAATCTATTTAAATTAATTTTTAGTATTGTTTTCTTGGTAAAACAAGCCTTAGTAAAAAACATAACGGTTCCAATAAACTAGTTATATTTCTTCTTTTTCTTCTTCTTTAATTACCCATTTAGTACCTGTTTTTTCAATATATATATATAAAAAATCCATATTTCAATATAATATATAATTTTGTCATATCGACGTCCAGCATTCATACCATCTTTTCGGAGGTCTGATAGATGTCTCATATTAAATTAATATATGAAGTTAATAAGTTTTACAAAGGGGTAAAATATAACAACAAAAGTAGAAAATCAAAACCTATCATAAGAATATCGCCTGAAAAAGAAAAAATGTTTTCTGAATAACCGTTATAATATTCAGAAAATCACATTAACCACTTTTTAACTCACATTGGGTTGCAAAACCAAAATGCAGCAATGACAATGTAATACTCCGACAGTGTTGTATGTGTAATTAGTAATAATTACCATGAATGATTACGTTTTTTTTACTGTAATTAATTTTAATTTTAATCACCTCATATTGAACCAATTGACATAAATAAATAGTAATCTAAAATTTAAGTTCAAACCTCCAACAAAAAAATTGAAATTAAAAGAAATATTTTTTGTTTTTATTTAAACTTCCTGTCACCTCACTTTTCTTCACTTTCATATTTTTAATACAAAGTCATGTGTGAAAGGGAAAGTGCATTAACTCTAATCATTAATGTGATTTTCATTACTCATTCACGCATACCATAATTTGTTAAAAATTTCCTACTGATATATAAAAATAATAATATATGAATATACATTATATATGCATATTATTTTATCGTTATTATTATTATTGGATACATACTCTCTTATACCAATCATAATATTTTTTATAATTTATTTAAATAAAAAATTGAAAATTTGTTTTTTTAATTACATAAGATTTCAAATTTCTTTTTTTTATTATTATTGTCAACTATAGGTTATTTAGTGATCGATTAAAGATAATATAATTGAGAAAAATAATAAAATTGCCAATAGTGGTGTATACATAACTATATTTAAAATATAAGTTGTTGCAGTTATGAAAGCACAATAAAATTATTTAAAATACATTTTATTGAATATACTTTTTAATTTAGAAATTATTAATATTCAATACAGTAAGTATCACTTTATATCCTCATGGGTAGCATAACAGAACAATTTAATCAATGTGACAACTTGGGTTCAAAAACCCTAACAGATAATATTCTTATTTTCTACTGAACGATAGGTAACGCAAACATTATACTATCTAGCATTGTAATCAACTAATCTGCAAAAATAACTGAAGTACAGTCTCACAATCAAAATATCAGATCTATTGCGAAGTATAGTATACTTCTAAAGGATTGCAAAGGATAGATGATCAATACAAAAAAATAGGGGTAATTGAATTTTAAAATCTAACGAAACTTAACTAAATTATATACTTTTTTTAATTTTAACTTGGTTAATAGATTTCTATCCCAAAAACGATTATAAGCAGGAGGACATTCTGTAAAGAAGAAATGAAGAAAACCAAATGTAAATTACTTACAACCTTTGACTAACAAACGTTGCAATAGTGAATGAACATTAACCAATACAACCAATACCAAATAATAATTGCTAAATAAGACCCTGAACACAAATCAAAAGCATTACCCAAAGTATTTGGATTCTATGGTGATCCTAAAGGTAATTTTAAAGCTTACTTACTTTCTTTCTTTCTTTCTAGGTGTGTGGCCTATTTTGCATGCATATTTATATGCATGGAAACTATATTTCAATTAAATTCAATCCTTTCTAGGTGCTACAAAGCTTGAAAGGCCTGACACAAGATTATCCATTTATCCTCCACTGACTGCAGTTACGAGCAGATTCTCTCCATTAGTAAATATGAATTATTTTTATATCCGTCAATACTTTATCTCCCTTACGATGGTATAGTTTCCCTCCCAAGGCTCTAGATTGGAAGAGTTTTTTAGCTGCATCATTTTCTTCCATTTACTCTATATGACCTAGCCAGTGAAGACATTTTAGTTTGACTTTTTTAGCTAAGTTCATGTCGTTGCACAGCTGATATAATTCGTCCCTATATCTTCTCTTCCAAATCATATCGTCCGATACAAAATCAGTGTAGTTACGACAGTGTAGTTTTGAGTGTTAAGCTGATTAAAAAATTTCTGCATGCTTTCAAATATTTTCGTTTTATGTCGAAAGAATCTAAATTGTCATTTCGAGTCTTTTTACTGGAGCCAGCTACTTAAAGTGAAAAAATATAAATATATGTAATTAGATATTGACTAAAACTAAAAATAGCGCAGTTGATTTCTTTTAAACCTAATATTAGAACATCAACTTGATCAAAGACTTAGCAAAAATTGGTTTTTTTTTAAGCCATGGGAAAACAATTTTTCGATATTCAAGATTATGTAAATGCCTATCAATAATGTACAACCCCCTTGCGATATATGCCATACCATAAATGGTTATATGATGATTTTGAAAAAATTTTAGGAAAATTAAAAAATGTACAATTTTAAATTAGGACCAAGATTCGAACTTCAAGATTCGATTAAATTGGTATTAACCAAGTTTCGAACTTCTTGGTTAATCAAATTTATTTATTTTTAAATTTTTTTTCGATGGCTTATTTTTCTTGTAAATTATAGGCTTGCTACTTGACATCTCTATCGAATTTTATTTTTACTTATTATATTTGTACTTGATATACTTCCATCGTATTTTATTTTTAATTAACAGTTTTGGTAATATTTTATCACCCATACTGTTTTTAGTAGTAATGGATGACATAATGACTACTACTGTGGGTATAAATGAGAGCAACGATATCCAGTGGCGCACTTTCGAACGTATTAGCCACTTAAGATTATGCCGACGATGTGTGTTTATTGTCACATACGAATGAAAGTTTAAATGATATGTGCCAAAAGCTGTATGACACCTGAAAAAGTACGAGCCTAAAAACCAAAATCATGTGCACAACTCACACATCACAACAAGTGATCCTCCATGAAGAAACGCGAATTGAACAGATGAGTATGTTCAATTACCTGGATAGCATCGTGTCATCACATGAAGGTGTCGATTTGGATATTGAAGCTGGCATCAGCAGAGTTTGTACTGTTTTCGGGATTTTTTCAAAAATACGACGGACGAGCAACATATCTCTACGCACAAAAATAAGAATATGTAACGCAAGTGTAAAATCTGTTCTCTCAAAACATGGAAACTTTCATTATTAATCACCAGGAAAAGTCCAAGCGTACATCAATAGATGTCTCCGGCGTATCCTAAACATTCGTTGGCCACAAACAATTTCTAACAGAACGCTGTGGCAAAAAACGAAGCAAAAACATGAAGAAAAACATGGAGAACAACTGTTTTAGCCAAAACAAGTACACAGCAAAAACAATGTTCACAAAGGAAGAGATTAGCCGCAGATAGAAGCCGATGGAAACATTTTATTTCCGCCCTATGCATCACGGATGGGGTTACAGGACATTGATGAATATTTTTAGTTCCTCCCATGTCATGTAAAATTTTTGACATATTTTTGGTGTATCAAACTTCGCAAAGCATTGTTTCGTTAATAACGTCTTCTCATTCCTTGAAAATTGTACTTTACGCTCATACACAATGTTTTCCAAGTTTTCTAGTAAAAATCCAATTCTTTTTTTTTCTTCTGACATCTCAACCTCATAGATTAACACGGAATTATTCTGAAACGTAAATTCAAGTCTATAATAGAATTTTTGAATATAAAAAAAATAAAGTGAATTTTTAATTCTTTTTTTTTAATTTTTTTTTTATTTTTTCTTTATTTTTATTTATTTTGTTTCTCCTCTTCTTTTAAATCTGTGAATTGATTTCATTTCAGAAACGAGTTCAATAACAAGTTTTACTCGTGATATTTACTTTAATCTCATGTTTTTTTTTCACGTATCTTTTTTTTATTTGTTTTTGCTTTTTGGTCTGGTCTCTTATCTATTTCGCAGTGTGGTGTACATTTTGTAACATTTCATTTCATTGATTGGTCGCGGTAAATTGTTGGTGAATAAAAACAAAACACAAAAAAAAAAATATTAACAATAATAATCTGAAAATATGTTATTTATTGTATGCGTATGAGAGTGCGCCAGTTATTACGATGGAAGAAATGTGTTTCTGATTTTTGTTTTTTTAGTTTTTGGTGTGTGGTATATATAAAAACCGCATCTACACTACGGTTCATTAGATTAGAATTCAGATAAAAATTAAGAATCTAAGTGATAATCATTTTTATCTGAAATTTCGGAGAGCAAAATGTAATAGAGGAACCAATTCACATCGTACAAGTCTTCGGCAGGAAGAAAAACTTAACGGCAGTTGCTTATTGTAATACACATTCGTGTAAATGAACGCCATCTGGATCAAATAAAACCAAATGTTTTGCAATATAAATTGAAAGAACAATTATAGTCGATTAAAAAGGAAAAATTTGCTGTTGCTGATATTCGAGTTGGGAATGGTGGTCATTTTGATCAAATTTATGATATTAAGCAGGCTATTTCGAAAGCATTGATAGTTTTTTATCAGAAATACGTTATTGAAGATTCTAAAAAGGACATTGAGGACATTTTAATTCAATATGATAGGAAATTATTAGTTGATGATCCACCTCGTTGTAAAACAAAAAAATTTGAAGGTCCAGGTGCTCGCTACCAAAAATCATATCGTTAAGTGTCTGTTCCATATGTGTAGATCGTTGATAAATAACACACAACGATGAAAAATTAAATATATAATACATAATATTAAAATTTTCTTCGTATTGTAGAAAAGGCTAAATTTATAAGCGGACGCAAATTAATTATTCACTGTAGACCATTTATTCACTGTAGACCAATATGTTACTACTTGTGTTTGCGAAATTATTTCTGAAATTATTCTAGTTCTACGTAAGTAGATAGGTAGAAGGGGCTGTCAAGTCCACAGATTATAAGCTGTAAAACTAATACAAAGTGAAATGACATCTTACTTAATTTTCTGTTACGATATTATGGTCGTACTGATGACTTTGAATAGAAACAATTACCTATTCTACAATAAATTTTAATTATCTTATATACTTTTAAATTTACTAATTAGCTCATTAATCAACTTTAATTATTGTTAATTACACATAAGTGTTATTTTATTTTATAATCCTATTTTCCCTTCGTAGATTTATTCAAATTTATTCGAATAAGTAATTCCAACCCCAATGTATTAAAACTTATTTTCTAAAAGTACGTTAACAATCATGATGGTACTTAAATACTCCAGAATTCTAATTATGCTTTTACGACATGAATCAGCACACCTATTTTTATTTATTTTTTTATTTTTAATTCATTGCAGATTCACCTTCGAAAACAAATCGTAAGAGGCTGTATAAGAACTGAATACATCATATATCGACTTGATCCATTCAAAGTTATTTTGACTAGGCTATATAAGCAATCATTCATTTGACAATTAACTACATTTAATAAATATGTTGAAGGTTAAGTTGTAAAAATATTCATGACACAAAAGATAAATCTATTAATTAATCTTATATATAAAACTTTTGACGTCTACAGGGCAGTCACAATCAACTCTGCAAGATAAAGACACCAATAAAAACAAACAATGTCTGGAGTTGGGATAGAATCAAAATCTCTTGAATACTATGTACGTATGTATACGTATAAATTTAACATAGCAACCCATTCAATATGTGGGGGCCTATTTGAGAATATTAGCTTTACTGATGCTAAAAATTTTCTTCATAGCCAATTCGAAAGATTTCTTTGACCTTTTTAGTCACATACTCTGTTTATCAGATGAGTTACTTCGAGTTCGACATGATGATAAACTGAAATGTTTAAATGTTTAATACCATATTTATTTTACTTCGCTTAATAATTCATACCGTTAATTACATTGTCATAGTTTCGATAGGTATTAGTATATATACACAATAAGATAAAATCTTTACTACGTTTCTGAATACATTATTGTGACAAATTTAAACACTTTTACAGTATATAATTTAATGATATAACTTAACGAGAAGCTAAATATCTATTTGTTTAATTCGGGGGAAGGATATATTGTGACTCTGGATATTTTTAAAGCTTTCGATCGAGTATGACATAGTGCATTATTAGCAAAATGTCAAGCTTAGGCCTGTCAAGCAAAATGTCAAGCTTAGGTCCTCTTCTCTGAAATTGCTTGAAAGTTTCCTTCAATCCACGGTTCAAGTCTTCATTGATGGACTTAAGTCCATCACGATTTGGTCCCAATAGCTAACTGGGGCTTAAAAAAAATAGTCGAGTTTAACTCACAGTTGAACAATCCCCAGACAAATTTCCATTTTTGATCTTACTCTTTTTTTCATGAAGATAAACTTCAGTGGTTTGAAAGTATATTAGGTATGCACTTTAACCGAAAATTGATCTGGAATGATCATATATTTGATGTTGCAAAAAACGCAGCCAAATGTTTAGGTTTTCTTAAGTAAGGCTTACTTCTCCTCCTGTGACCTCTTGAAAATCTATTAAACTTTCACACGACCCAAAATGGAGTACAGTGCTCACATATGGGCTGGCGCTTCTAGTACTGCGTTAAAACATTTGGATAAAGTAAAACATCGGGCTCATCTATCATCAATGACCCAAATGTCACGGGTCATCTTGCTTCTCTTGGACATCGTCGTATAGTCGGAGCTTTGCCACTTTTTCATAGATATCACGTAGGCACCGGCACATGCTTAGTGGAAATTAAATCTATATTACCTCCAATTAAGCGCTTTCTTCGAGAGAGACGAAGGACAGCATGTTCTACGTCCTACACTGTAGCAAACCCTAAATGACATATAACAAGTTATCGAAATTCCTTTCATTTCATTTATTCATTTATTTCTCAAAGAGCTCATTCGCTCGTACAGAGTATATATATATAACAAAAAACAAGATAACAAAATTAATATTTCAGTCCAGTAGAAAAAACTCAACTTAATATCTAAATGTATAATAAGTTAAGCTAACTACACTTGCTTTACAACAATATCCATTAATTGTAAGAAGAAAAAAAAACCTCAGCATCCCGAATGTGGAATCAAATTCCATCTAATGTGTTACCCAAACATGAAAAATTCTATATATATGACCTAAATAAATTCAAGACGAACATTAATACCTTCGTTGGTAATTTTCCTTCATCCCTACTACCTTCCTCCTTTCCTAATTTTCCTTTTCCACCCTAGCCAAACGTACCAATCGGTATAAAACGTCCCAGCCTAGTGTCTTGGCTATGTTTAAAAAAAATAAAAAAAAATAAAAATATGATAATTTTTACAATAATGCAGCTGTGCAACTGTATTTTAATGTACCGAACCGATGAGATTTTTTCATCTTTCAATGTTGTAAGACTTCAAGTATGATCGGTTTTGCGTTGTCATAATATTGAAAGATTGTAACTCCTTCACCATTCTATTCCCCATTGATGGGGTTGCAGAACAATAATTCCTTAAGTTTTTTCTAATTTTTCCCAACCTGGTAGTTTTCACTATAATCTTATATATACTATAATATTTATTTTATTTTCTGTAATTCCATTTCGTGATCCAAGTATCAAAAATGATTCCTCCCTCTCTACTCTAACTTCTTCAATAATCATTTTTACCTGTTTTTAATCTAATTAACCACAGTGTGTGTATGACTTTATTGTATATGATAAAAATTCGAAATGAATCGATTGGGTGTATATGGTCGTGGTATTTTTTTTTTATGTAGATTAAAATGTAAATACATGTCTAAATATTTTATTTGATTTTTATTTATTGGCATACATAAATAAATATTTAAAAACAAGAACAACAACAATAATGAAAATAAAAAAAAAAAAAAACACAAAATAAGACAAACGTTTTGCTCTTTCACTTTCACATTATTTATCAATTTCTTTTATAATCGTTCATATAGCGGGAAAATAACAAAAGTATGATACTTTGAGACTGGCAGCAATCTATATTAAAAAAACAAAAAAAAAATTGTTTGCTTTTTTAAACGTTAAATTTTTTTAATGAATTTTTTATGTAATAATAAGATTATATACAGTTTTATATTATGATTTCGATTAAATTGAAAGTAAAATTTAATTAAATGAAATTTTAAAGAATTTTTTAATGTTGTTTACCTCAAATGCACTCTTTTTAATATTGCAAATATAATAATATGAACCTACATTATTTTTAAACGATTTGGAAACGATTTATTTACAATATCAAAAATTTGCAATAATATTTGCTTTGAGTTTCTTTCAAAACATTTCATCATTTTTCAAAAATCACAATGCAAATGACAACTTAAATAATTGGGATTTTGGTTAAAAAAAAAAAACAAAAATAAAATTTCACAAAATATTTAAAAAATGAAGTAAATTTCTCTGATAAAATTCAAAGGTGGTAAATACAGTATGCACATGAACTTCCAACCTATTTCTTTTTATTAAGTTGAAGGGAGTTCATATTTCTTCGCATTATTAATTCAAATCTTACTCATTTTAAAGTAAATATTTTAAAGTATTTGATCAGTTCAAATAGCCTAGTAACTTATTCGATTTTTGATGATCTCTCACTTAGCGATCTTAAATCAAATATAACTGATATTTTCACTTCACATTTTGTAATAAATAAATAAAAATTAAAAAATTAAAATTCAGAAGAAGAATTTTGTAAATAAAGCATAATATGAGATTGAGATAAGACCTCGTGTGTTTATTAAAAAAATGCGTCAGCGTCGTACATTTCTACCTGACAACTACAAAAAACTTGCGCAGACGAGTAGAAATTTTATCTGCAATAATTTTTGATCATTAGAGGCAGTCACATGCAAAATTTGGTTTGGCATTTTTCATTCAGTTTGAAAGCTTAATGAAATTAGAAGCCACCCGGTTTAATTGTTTGATAAAAGTTTGATAACTAATTGCAATACAACAATGATTTGCCTGTTTTTTAACTGCGCAATTTTTTTGACAACATGCAAATATGAACAAAATATCTTTTTTGTTGCGCAGGCGCAACCAGTATAAGCATGCCTATCCTCAACATATACAGCATCTATAACTTTGTTTCATTTCACAACTATGGGATGAATATCCTAACAACCCTAACAATAATTGTGTTAGGACAAATAAATTGTTGAAGCAATATCTTGTGAATGTTAATCATAGCGTTAACGATAAACAGTGTGCAACCTTAAATAGGAAAATTTCTGTGGAGAAAAAGAGGCTTGGTTTCATAAATAATCAGTAAATTAATAATGAATAATTCTTCATCCCATTTTCAAATTGTACATCAGAATATTAGAAGTTTGAGAGAAAATTATTCAACACTTTTGGCTTATTTAAACTCTTTGTCGGTCTGGCCTGATATTATCTTTATTAGTGCAATTTGGATTTTTGAAAATGAAATGGATGAGTTCAATATTTCTAATTATTCTTTCATTGCAACATACAATTCCTCTTATTGTTCTGGTGGAGTAGCTGCTTATTATAGAAGTGACTTAAAATGTATTTCTTGTAATTACAATCTTAATTCCTGTGATTTGATCAAAGTTTCCTTCAATATTGGGAGTATTGAATATTGTTGTATTTGTGTTTATAGACTTCATAATAGTAGTGTAACTGACTTTGTTTCAAAGATTACAAGTTTATTTATCTTTAGAAAAATCTAAAAACCTTATATTGCTTGGTGACTTTAATATTGATCTTTTTTTTCGTTCACACGGTACTACAAATTATATTATTCTTCTGTCCTCATTTGGTTTCGATTCATTTATTTCTAAGCCTACCCGTCCATCTTCTGGTACTTGTTAGGATCATATTTTATAAGGCTGCATAAAGATAATAAATTGACGCATATGGGTGATGTTTGGGACCTTCGTTTGTCTGATCATTGTATGACCAGTCTAAGTGTTTCGTTTTTGCTTGACAAATTAAAAAATAATAATGTTGACTTTATTAACATTGCTTCCTTTGATTTTATTCGTTTAAGGCAAAATTTACTGGTTGAATCTAGGGAAAACGTTTTTGAATCTTCTTTGAGTCCTTCGGCTGCTTATTCTAATTTTTTCAAAATCTTGTGTGATAATAATCCGGGTTAGTCCTTAAATCCACAAAAACCCAAATTCATAATGGTTTTTGCCACAAAAAAACGATCCTTTGTTATTGCTTTTGCACATTTCACTTCATTATGTACAGTGATTTTAGAGTTGGCTTCAAAATGAAAGCTGTACGCCTTTTACAGAATATTTATACAAATAATTTTTATCTAAATTAGCCAGCCGGTGTTGGATACAGCGTGGATATCTCATTTTTCCAGGATCAATTTGCCAAAATTTTATGGATTTTGAATTTTTGAATTTTTTTTGTGGATTTTGTTTTGTGAATTTGCTTACTAACCCGCCAAGAACTTACCCAGTATATATCAAGCCTTTTTCATAGCTCATAGATTAAATCAAGTAACGATTTCGACTAGATCCAATTATGTTATATTACAACACTGACATGGTTTATCACATATCGTGTGGTCAATTTAACAAACATCTGTTCAAGATTGGTAGATCGAACACAAATAGGTGCAGATTCTGCTTAGAAGAAGAGGAATTCTTCTCTCATATTTTATTTGTTTGGAATTGTTTGGAACGCCATAGCCCACAAACGACGTAAATATTTCCAGGCTCACACATCGCCTGATTCTGAAATTGACACCAAATCAACATTAAAGCACTCATCAAGGACATAGACCTGCAATTCTAAAATAACAAACGGCGAAGTATAACAGATCTTAGGAAGTCGGGTTTACATAAAATTCCCCATCAAAAAAAAAAAAATTGTTCGTCAAATTTTATTCAAAGAATAATTGAAAAAAAAAAAAACTTTTACAACATTTATGTCCAGATCGAGATTAGAACTTGGAACATTTTGATTAATAGTCAGATGGAATTATCACTACATTATATCAGTAATTATATATATATGGTATATGTACTTAGATTGAATTTGGTATAAAGTTTTTTATCAGTCAACAAATCTACGAAGTTGAGATGTACTCCTCAACCAAAAACCAATAATTATGTTCTAAATTCAAAATATGCAACACCTTATGGTGGTGATAGAAAGGGTGAGTGATATAATCCAGAAAGAATACAATCCAGAAGTGATAATATTTAGACAAACAAATAGCCATAAACCAAAGCCACGTGTAAAAACATTACACGTTCCGCTTTTCCACTTTATTAAATAAATTCCAAGACTATGTTTAATGTATAAAAAGATATCCCACCTAACAATTTGTGAAATATTGTCCTCATTTATCAAAAATATTTTCAATTTAATGGACCATACTTTTCTTAGGGGCAGGAAAATGTACACGACAACACTTTGAAAATTAATTTTTTATTTATTTTCCTATGAAACAATGTAATCTGTGTCTGAAGGAGACATTCAGTAGTTTGTATGACTTTATAAAATGTACGCAACATATAATGACTAATGGATGAGAGAACCCTGTGGTTAACCATCCATGATATTCACATTATACTCCATATTGCTGGATCTTTACCCTATAACTCCTACTGTCTATTGAGTACAGAAAGCTGTGGCGCTTAAGGTATCTCACACCACTCACTCACAAGCTGTTTATATATTAGTCTCTTTGCATATGTGTAGCTAGTCTTATTTGGTATTTAATGCTGAAGCTATTAATTTCCTCCTTAATGATTCATACCTGTAAATTACAATGTACAATATATTATTGACAAACCACAGTGTGCGAGTTAGTAATCGTAGTATTTTTATTGGAATCGCGGTTTAGTATTTGAATTTCTGGCCAATTCCCATAGTTGGATTCCGTATGTCCATATCAATTTTAAAATAGCTTAATAAATCAGTACCTTTGACATTGGTTTGTTGTGGCTAATCGTATGATTTGAATCGGAAAGAATCGGATCGGACAGGATCGAATAGGTTTAATTTGATTAATTACAACTACAATTGTTTTCTATTGCTTTTGGATATGGATTTTCCATGTAAATCTTATATCCAAATGCATGACCAGGTACTTTACGGTTTATTTTTGTGGGACTACTTCGTTATTTAGTACTATTATCTGATAAGTTTTTCCTCTTCAGGATAAATGTGACATGTGTTGACTTTGCTTCATTCACTCTAATTCTCATTTTCTTTAGCAATTGCTGAATTTTATTTACACTGTGTTGCAGAATTTCTGTGCTGTGGATTATTATGCAATGTCAATGTGTATAATTTTAGTCATATTTTTCTATTCAAAAAATCTTTTCATTCTTAATTCTAGATAAATAATCCCTTGAATCCATTTTCCTTAAATAATCTAAGTTATTATTTATCTCATTTTAATTTTAGAATATATTTTAAAAAGTAGAAAAAATTATTAAATTATTACTCCAACATTTTTTAACACCCATCTTTATAAATTGTTTCTCATCAGGATAATTACTTGCGATATACGCCAAAATGATTTTCTGAATAAAATGGGGTTTAAAGCTCAAAATTTTAAGTTTAATATTTCATATAAAATCAATTTAATGATTTTACGGATCGTTATTTTTCTGAACAGATGAAACAGAATTAAACAAAATTATATTACTGTTATGTTTCATTTGATCAGAAAAAATCATTCTAGTGCAATATAACCGAAATGATAAATAATTTTACTGAAATAGTTTTTCTGATTTCTCCCGCCTTCCAGTAAAATCAAAATATTTTTCACTACTTCATATATATCCAATTTACTAATCGTAGCCTCAATTGAATAAAAAATTGAAAATAGCTATACGGCAAATAATTATTGGGACAGCGATTACAGTAAATAATGATGACTTATCCGTTACAGTAAAACTGAAAAGTGCTACTATGTTAAACATTTGTCGTTTTTTTTAATCAAATTTATTTATTTTTTATAAGAAAGTAATTCAAATGTTTTTAAATAATAAACATATTATACTCCCATCTATATATTCATATATATAGTATACATATATATTCAAGTTTTATATTACTACAAAAAAATAACAACTTTACTCGGAAAAAACATTTTTTTTTTTTGTAGATAATGAGGAAATAGTAAAAGAAAACAACCACCTTAATATCTTGTAGAAATTAATTTGTTTTTTGTCCAACACACTTTTTCTATTACAACACAGTACGTGCGCAAATTGTTAGTACAATATTAGAATAATATAAATTTGAATACCATTTTCAGGTTATTTAAGATAGAAACGAAACGTAGAAAAGCCTTTTCTACGTTTAGTTTAACCCTAGTAAGTATTCAAATATTAAACTGATCCACATTATATGCTAAATGGGACAGGATTAGTAGAACAAAAATTATTCAAATTCAAAATTATGTTAATTAAGTAAATTTGAAGTTAAATCTATTGAAAAATATCACAACTCATCACAAAATTTATTCATGCATAAGATTTGATAAATATAATATTTTTTTTTGTCGACCATCATAGTTATAATTATCCGATTTACTAATTCGGATTACTAGATTTTAGATTCAAATTACTTTTAAAAAAAAAACAGTAATTTTTGTAAGTATAGTAAATCGGAGTAACACAGGTAGATAATAAAACAGGCAAATATCAGCAAAATATGAAGCTTCGAGCTATGAGTATACCGGAGAATAATGAGAGTTTCATGAACCCAACATCGTGCGAACATTTCAATATTAATTGATTTGAATATGAAATGCAAACTTATAATAACAATTAATCAGTCCTATCTGACATGTTTGGGCACATTGCCAGGCGGTTGGGAAAAAACTTTAAAACTAACCAACAAAACAAAACTGATAGTTGAAGTATAGAATTAACTAAAGAAAATCAAGGGGCCAATCTTTCACACATTTGACAGATCAACTACACCTCCTGTCGGGAAAAATCATCAAATAAACAAAAAAATATCGCAACAAGACTGGTCAAACTGAAAACAGCATGTAAAAACCTGACTGGTAAATCGGAAAAGAAGACGAAGTAAATCGGATCAAGTATAACAAATTACAGATCGTAATATAAGTCGTAATATATAACGGATTCAATGTGGTTAGAACTATATTATAATTAATATTAATCAAAATCACATGCAAAGGTTGAGCATGGTAGATATGGATTAAAAAAAGTAAAGTAGAATGCAGAATACCATTTCATTTACATTTCAGTTTTCTCATCATTTGTGCGACTGTCATTTAAACTGATAAAATCTCACACACTATAAAAAAAAACTGTAATTTTTCAAAAAATTTTATTGTTGTTTTTCTTAGTATTCTAATTTGAATTTTTTTATTGTTTTTTTACTATTCTAATTTTAAAAAACTGTCAGTCCAAATCAAAAAAATTTGATTTTTATCATTTAAACTGTCATTCCATCATTTAGCACTATTAAACCATCATTTAAAATGACAGTCGCAACTGAAATGATAAATGAAATGATAGGCTGCATGCTACTTAAAGCAATTTGTATATGTATAGCAATTTGTATAACACTTTACGTTCTAATTTACAGATATACTACGAAAACTATATTTATATAATTATTTGGAAGTATTTTGCATTTTCCATACTATGTTCTTTTTATTCGTTTTTAATTATTATAACATGTTTATTAAGTGTTATAATTATATTAGATTGAAAATTAGTTTTTCAGTAATTTTCATCATTTAAAATTTTTTTTGGTTCTCACCGGGTTTGAATCCATCCTATTTTTCTAATACATAGTTATTATGATTGAAATCGTTTAAATAATTTTTTCATGTACTGTTCAATATTTTTTTCTCTATTTTTATATACTCGTGGCAAATTAAAATTTTTTCTTTTATTTCCTTTTTGATATGGGTATAGATTTGAATTTCAATAAAAACAAAAAGAAAAACAACAACAATAAAATAACAAACAAAATATGATTTACATTTTATCATTATCATCATCATCATCACAATCATCACCATCATCATCATCATTGGTATCATGATATCTCTTTTGAATGAATTTGATGGACGGAGACAAGGTGTATTTAAGATTCACTTTCGCGTAAATAAACACTATGTTGTTAACGTTGTCATCTTTGTCCAATTTTTTGTTTTCTTAATTTTTTTTTTTTTGCTTCTTCTTCTTTTTCTTGTATACTATCGGAACTGTGAATGATCAACAAAAAAAAAACAAATATACAATGTTTTTTTTTTTTTTGCTTATTAAAAAGGCGAATGGCCTCACGTGTTATTCAATACGCACTTCCAGGTCCATAAGCAAAAAAAAATAAAAAAAAAAATTAAAATAAAAAAAGTTAATAAAACAAAATATAATATGTAGGACGGTGTTTTGAATATACTGGTTCCCGAATAGAATTACGTTACAATTACTATATTAAGATATAAAATATTGAAATTATGATGGTTTTTATATACAAGTCTATTGTATTGACCTGACTGTCAGTTGTTGTTGCTGTTGTTGTTCAAATGGTTTTTTATTTCAACGTTAATTGATGAAAATATTTACATACCTACATATTTTTCTTTTATTTTCATTTTCATTTGGGTGTTGTAGTACATAATATTGTTTTTAAATAATTCATAGATAATTTTTCTCAATAAATGCGATGACATTAATGATAATAATTTGTATAGTCTATTATTTTACTATACGCATTTAAATTATTTTAAAAACTCTGCTATAGTTGTGTTTTTTTTTTATTGTTATTATAGAAAATATTCAAAAAATTATTGTCGCATAAAATATATTAGCACTATATGGTCGTTGAATTCATATCTACATGTGAATATAATATGTACAATAATGATGTAGGAACCGAATAAAATGTAATAAAAATGACATTTTTCTATTTTATGGTAATGCTGAATAGGTTATGGAACAGAAATTTTAATAATTTGTTTTCTCTTTTTTTGATTTTTTTTTTTTTTGTTTTTTAATTATTTTAATATTCAGATGATCTTTAAATCTAATGAAAATTTAAATTTTTATTATTATATCATTTGAAGTAATTTGTTTTTTAATTAATTTTTTATCATTAAGAGTATGTTAATGGTGTACTTATTTTTATGAAATACAATTGATAGACTTGTCATTATTGATAATCGTGATATTGAAATTTACAATAGTTAAAAATTTTATATTTAAGTATATGAAAAAATAACGTAAATTTGTTGATTTCAAAAGTTATAATGAATCTGATGATATATGCCTCAGCACTATGCTCGCAAAATGAAGTAAGGAAAATAATCAACAAAATTTTAATTGAGTTAAAATATTTTCAATTAATTTATTTCGTATCATGATCCGTAGAGATTAACTATTTTAAGTATAAGCTAGAAACACTTCCTGAAATAAATAAATTATTTTTTTGTTTTAATATGTCGTAAAAAATATGTACATACCTTCCCAAGGTCAATTGAACACAAATCAATGATCAGGACGAGTTCAATGATTTATTCGAGTTGATTTGAGTTCAAAAATTTGTTCAAATTCAATGATTTGTTCGATCAATAGTCTGTGCAAGTTTAAACCCAAATGACAGATAAACGTAGATAATCAAGAATAGATAAATCACCTATCTATTATATTAACAACGCTAATAATGTCTGTAAAACTATTCACCTCGGTGAATTAAAAAGCTAGGACAGGTACCCAAACATTTAAATGTGAAGATTTTTCAAAATATTACCGCAAAAATTACCGATTGAGAAACAAAAAAAAAGAAAAAGTACGAATTTTTGCGTTTATCTTTCAAATAAATTATTTATAGAGAAATATATCAAAGTTCTAAGCACATATATGAAAACTATATATCTAATACAATAATCAAATAAGATCAATAAAATATGAAGCCTTTTAAATTAGAAATATTTTTTAAAATCGGGCCAACAATTAAAATTGCCCAACAAATAAAGTACCTGTTAAAATTTTTTAAATTTGTGTCTTTGAATTAGACCCCTCGAAATGTTTTTATTTGACCAATGCAAGCACATATCAAAGTTCTAAAATTAATGTTTATTATGTAAAACAAAATATTGAGAAGCAGAAAATTTCTGCTGAATTTACAAAACTACCATCTACTTCATCTCCATATATGGTGTCTCCGTTGTATGCAAAAGAAAATTTTAAATCAGAATGGACAGTTGTACATCGGTGATTCCACGGATGTAACAACAAGGAGATTAGAAAAAGAGAAAAAACGCGATATAACAAAAATGTTATGCTTAAAAGAAATTAATTGTTTTGCACCGGCGAATATACCGCCGGGAATAGCTAGTATACAATATGGGTAAGTGAATTTAGATTTTATTAGATTTGATTTTGGTATATATGAACATTTGAAGAAACTTAAAACGAGCCACAATAAATCACAATCGAACGAATCACAACGAATCACAATAAATCTGACCTATGCAGCAATGTTCCCGGATGGAAGTAGAAAAAATAACTAACATAAATATAAATATTTAAAATCAGGCTATGTAGCCATTACTCTTAATTGCGTTGAATTTGCAATTCATACTTATAGACAATTTTACTATTCCTAACCATCTTTTTAAGCATATTAAAGCTTATATTCGGGTTAAGTTTGCGTTTGATATTCATTGATAGTTTTGATAATCCTAACCATCTTCTTAAGCATATTAAAAGCTAACTGACAGACATTATAAATACAATTAGGCGTAGTAGTGACAATTCTACTGAAAAACCAAATAGCACTTAATTGTGCATTTTTGATACCACGAATCGTGATGGGCCTTTTTTTATTATTGGTTGTTTTTTTAGGGATCACTCTCTCATTACCACTCTGCCAAGAAAATCAACACTAGAGTCATCCTGTGCGATTGAGAAGATCGAACAGATCGATTAGCTAAAATTTTTTTAAAAATTAGAATTTTGATTAGCTAAGAACGCTTTTCCAATAGTAAGCACATCAAGTAGTACGAGGTAAAAAAATTATCAAAATAAATCTTGTGGCATTCAGGAAACTCAACATTTTGAAGTAAACATATCACATTAGCTCCTAATCCAATTTGTTTACTGTAATTGTCAGTAGCTCCGGTTTATGAAATAACGTATAACACAATTATCCAGCTGATGACCATAGACACCAAAGCTTATAGCCAAATCTAATCGGTTCATTGCGTATGTAGATTTTACAGCTGTGTCGCCCAAAGTATGTGACCATTTGCTCATCAATACTCAATTGTTCAGAAAATACACCAAACTGCATGAATTTGTGGTTGATAATTTCAAGAATTGGACGAAATTAAAAGTTATAAAAAAAGTCAAATGTGCAATATTTCATCAATATATTTTTAATGCATTGATCGCGCAAAATGTTTCTACTAACAATAATTATTTTTATTTAAAAATCGGTAAATCGATTTTAAACATAGCTGTTGAAACAATTTCTGAAAAAAATTACACTTTTGATTCATATGAAATTTATGCCATTGAAACGATATACATACATATATAAAGTTGAAGTAAAGTAATTTAGTAAGCCAAAAGAAAAAGAAGATAATTGAAAACCTCATCGACATTTTGATTAGTATTCAAATAACATGATAATATTGTTCGAAATAACTATTTTATAATATTTCTAGTCTAGTCTATTCTGTTAATTTCAATGAAACAATGGAATATTTTCTATTTTAATTTGAGCTTATTTGAGTTAAACTCAACTAAGTTTTAAGCTATTTCACAGTATAGCTAAACAGTATACTCTCAATATATGAGTTAGCTCAAAAAATTAGTCAACTCATGCTTAATCTGGGTTGCGCATCAGTAGGTAGAATGCTAAAAATCCCAGTTTCGATTCCCGACGAGGGCAAAAAATATGCTTTGTGGAATTTTCGACCTAGTCCATTACCCTTTGTCATTGAGATAAAATAAATGATATATGAATAGTTAACAGTTTTAATTATCACTAAAAAAATAAAATGAAACTATGTTATTATGAAGGCGAAGTGTACCCTATATAATAGATATAGAAACTGTCCATTAAAATACAAAATAGCAAGTTATATACCTTCGAGGCTACGTCTGGTTTTCCACAAAGAACTTATATGGGGCCACTACTATTTTTATTGTTTATGAACGATATCGACTTCGATATAAAGTCTCTAGATCATTTGCTGACGATACTAAACTTTTTGCGATTATTAAGTCGGGCGAGGATTTGCATCTCCTGCAGCAGGATCTCGACAAATTCTAATCTTGGTGTAACATTAATGACCTTACCATAAATATTAATAAGTGCAATTACATGTCATTTTCTAGGAGACAAACTCTAATTGAATTTTATTATGATATTAATGGTTCTATTATTGAACATGTCTGTAAAACAAAATACCTGGGTATCATTCTCGATAATAAATTAACTTTTAATGCTCACATAGATCGAATTATTTCTAAAGGTTTTTCATGTTAGATTTCATAAAGCGAAACTCACCACAACTTTCTGATCCTAATACATTCAAAAATTTATATACTGCACTCGTTCGTCCAGACCTCGAATATGCTTATCCAATTTGGATACCTTATTATGGTAAACATATTAAGAGAATAGATTCTGTTCAAAAGATTCATAAATTCAACTGACAACCTTATATTACTGGATAACTAGCTGAATGTTAACTTATTAAGCTTTCTACTCTTGAGGCTAAGTGAAATGATGCTTTTGTGTGGTTTTCCTATGATATCTTTTCTAGCAGAATAAAATGTCCACCTATTCTTCTTCTTTATAACATCTGCTCCAGTGTGCGATTTCAGAATCGAAAGATTTTTATATCTTCATAGTCATAGAAAGAAATATGGTTTTTCCGAACCTATAGCAAACTCTCAGCGCTTATTTAATAAAAGTTTTTGGCTAATTAATTTCAACTACAGTAGATTCGTTTTTAGGAGAAAAATCATTACATCTTTTGATACATTACAATAATTCTTCTAATTTTCAATTAATTATAATTTTTTTCTACAAATTTTTATTCTCTATTACTATTTTAATGAACTACCTTTATAATTTGTTATTGCTATTACATGCTATTACTATTAATATTTACTTATACTACTTAAGTATGAATTTTTCTTTTTTTTACCTTCTTTTCTTAACTAAATGTTATTTTTAACTTAAAATTTGTTAATGCATCTTATTATTAATGTTGTTTTATATTTGAAATTATTTTTATATTTAGAATTTTTGTTTTCTATTTCTAATTTTATCTTATTTTAGTTTTTAATATTTGATAAGCAAAATCTGTAAGGGACTACCCAGTAGATTGAAATAAATAAATAAATATTTTAAATTAGTAGATATACCATACAAAATAATTAAAAATATTGTATGTAATTGTTAATTCCAATCCCTGTGTAAAAGCAGTTAGGGTCTTCCTCCCATAGACTTGGAACTATATAAAAAAAAATCTACCTCAAATTTTGAATGCTCAGCCCAACTGTAGGTAGTAGTGGGCTGTCGACAGTACGCCGACGCACTTAGCCTAGTAAAGTCCATTGTAATATACTATAAGCTAGCTCAAAATTTTAGTTCAGTTTTGACTTGAACTTGACATTTCAGTTAGATCTTTTACACACAATAAACCTACTCAATATTCTATTAAGCTCTCATTTACTTAATTTTATTCAATTAAAATTATTTTTTAAACTTCTCCATAAATCAACACCTACCTATATTAGAAATAGAATTTCACTTAAATTTTATAATGTAATAATAAATTTTTCAATCGAAATTAAATAATTTTAATAAAACATAAATTAAGCTAGAGGTACTTAACGTGCAGTTTGTATTCCATTTTCGAATCAAAATTTTTAAATTATCGTATATCAGTGGAAAAATTAAATTGAACACGGATTTATTCAAATAAATTCATATTTTATTTAGAATTATTTAAAATTCATTAAAATTTCATCTCATTATTAAATTCACATCAAATTTCACAATATTGTGGGACATCATTCAATTTCTGATTTAAAATCAAATTTATATCAATTTTGAAAAAAAAAACCATCAAACAAATTCTAATTTATTTGCAAAAACAAAACAAAAAATAACAAATTAAATTAATTAAAACAATTAAAATTTGATTTGTTGAAAATTTTTAATTAAATAAATTATTATTTAACTAAGCATTATGGTAAAAATAAATTATTTGAAGATAAAAAGAGGTGTCCTTATAGAGATGATTTTTTTTTATTTTTAATTAAATTCATATATTTTGATAATAAATGGACTTGAAATTCCAAATATTAGCACTGATTTATTAAATAACAACTGGAATATTTTAATTACTGTGTATAGGTAAAGAAATTTTAGAAAAATTCTCATAAAATAAATTTTAAAAATTCATACTAAATAGAGTTTAAAGCATTTCCTAAATTAAACAAATAATATCACGATATGATGATGTATTGATTTAAAAAAAATTATATCAAATTATTATCACTAAATCTCTATACGATATACCGAACTGGATCTGATGCATTGAATTTCAATTTTTAAAAATTTGAAACCATTTGAACAGAATTGTTGATGGAGGAATTTTAATGATACAAAAATGTGCAGTATAATAAAAACAACATTTGTTCTACATAAATTTATAAAATTTCTTGACTAGAACTGATACTCTCCACATGGGAGGAGCATTTTATCTAACAAACGGTATAGAATGGAGAGATTAGAAAACAATGCACAATTTAGTCAACAGAGAGTTGGTACACTGTCAGTAAAGTACTTAGATATGGACAGACACCTCACTTTGAGAACTCATAATATCAGCAAAAATAAGCAGTTATGAATAATGTTCAATAAGCTTTGCCAGTATAAATTAGCAGTATTATAAAGCTATCATCAGATCAATTCATGTGTAATAGGGTGGATCTATAGGGCATCTCTAGTAGCTCAAACTTTGAAATAATTGAATATTTTCAGTCCAAGGTTCTAAGATCCATCGTCAATTCTCCCTGGTACGTGCGAAATAAAACAATAAGGTTGAATTTAAGTATTTCATCTATTAACAATGTAATAAATAAAGAAGCTGAAAAATATTCATATTTCAAAAGAATATATAAATAGTAAGAAGTCTCATCTCATATGAACTTTTGAAGAAAAATTTTTGTACTGTGCATATTAGACCCACACATAGAGAATGAGAAAAAGTGGCGTAGAGAACAGCGAAGAAAACAAAGTTCTCATTTTTATTTATTTCAATCTTTTCATCTTTCTATGAAATAATTATATTTTACAGTATACACTGATATGAATAAGTATACATAGCTTATATAGCTTATACCTAAATAATAGTAATATGTATTGAAATAAGTATGCAGTTAATAGAGTCAAATGATAGAATCAAAGAATCTAGAAAAAATTATAAAAATAATAGTAATAAAAAATGTATAGAAAGAAAAAAATGTATTAATTATGCATTACAAGTTATGAACACTGTTTAAGGAATACCATTTTGTTTATTTCATTCAATATTGGTGTTTTTATTTTTTGATGAAATAAAACAGGCAATAATCTATTTTTGATAGATTTTTTGGTTTTAAAGGATATAAATTAAATATATGATTGATAAATAAAACAGACAAAATTAGCAAAATCTAAAAACAAAATTTACCGAAAAAATGTTGAAAATTTAAAAATATACCTACTTTACTTATGTGCTTAAATTTTTTTTATACTTTTTATTTTTAATCTTTGTTTTGACAACGTATTGAAATATATTTACATGAATGGTTAATCCTTGGTTACTGTAAATTATTTCATTTTAGTTTTTTTACAAAATTATACTTTTCTACACTCTTCAATTTTTATTTTCATTTCATTTTCTTACCCGCCCGTACACAACTAAGTCGAAAAAATTAAAAAATATCCAGATAAGACTTCTTATTATTATATATTCTTTGATATTACATACAGATTCATCCAAATTCATTTGCTCCTCAAGTAATCAATAACGAAGCATAAGGCGAGCGTATACTGAAATGTTTCACACCACTGGATTTAAAAAGCAAATTTAGGTGTCTATTATGTATTTCGATCGACTTTCATCGAATCGTTCATCGTTAGAGTTATTCGATGGTAATCGTTAGTGCCATTATGTATTTCGATGAAAATTTGATCGAAAGTGTTTTAAAATGCTGCCATTGTAAAATTCAAATCTACGATGAAAATGACATATGTTTGATTCTTTGACTGTTAAATTCAAATTATTATACGAAAAAAGACAAAACAATAATGCTATAACTATTTGAAATTTTTAAGTTGAAGTTAAAAGTGTTTAAATAAAATAAAAATTATTAAATTAAAGATTTTTATAAATAAAATGATTTTAGCAGAGTTAAATTTTTCAGTTTGTGATAGTGCTGAAAAACGCTATAAAATTGCAGAGTTAAAAAACAAGCCAACATATAGTCGAGATTATTCCAATCCACTGGATTTGGAAGATTATACGTATATAATTATACATGAAATCGATGAGTTATTATCTACAAAATTTATTTTTATTAACAGTTTTGATCAAAATTTCCTGTTAAACAACATTGCTTTTATGGATTTATTAGAAAAATTAGGGTAAAAATTAAAATAGCCAATATGTAACACGTCGATTCCAAATATAATTAAATTGGCCAGCGTATTAAGATTCTGTGTGGTTTGTACCAAGAAAATGATTTGCAGCGTAGGAAATGATTTTCATGTCGCACTAGCAGAGCTAATTTTTCTATTGTGCTTAAGGAAGTTTCATATGAAATTTGCAGTTTATACTTATGTACAAAATGAATCAAATTCCTTTACGCACTAGAAGAAAAAAGTCAGACAAACATTATATTTATGTTTAAAGTAGAATTACTGAAATAATTTATTCACACTAACTTTCATATTGCAGTTTATTTGCCACTGATCTTTCATTCCTATTAAATTTATTTCAATACAAAATACCTACTTTCATTTCAACTTTTAAATTTATTTTTATTCCAAAAAATATCGCAAATATAAAACAAACGCCAGGTGTCCAAGCGTCACTCTTTTATTATATCCTTTCAATTCAAAATTGAAATAATTTGTACAAATTCTCTCTTTCAATGTCTCTTTCGTGATAAAATTTTACATCGGTAAACTTTATCGATTTCGTCGACAATTTCTGAACGATATCGAAATACATAATGGCAATTTTGCATTTTGACATTTCGTTCGATCAAATCGTAATCGTTATCGAAATACATAATAGGCACCTTATTTGAGTCACAATAAATATCAAAATTAAATTTAGACTAAAAATTCTTGAACTTTTTCCTTAGATGCATGTCAACTTCTCTCAAATATTTTGCTCAATATCTTTGTTAATATTATGACTAAGGTAGTACATGTACAGAATAAATATACAAAAAATAAATAATCAAATTAATTTTAAATTTTATTAAAATTTCACTTATTTAATCATAAAATTTTGATTTATATGTAAATAGTTTAACAATAATGTCATTTATAACTATAATGAAATTGGCCTGCAGACTTATTTGCAAGTTCGCTGATAAAAATAAATAAATTAATAAAATAACTATAATCATATAATGCAGCTAAAATAATTATAACATCTCTAAGCCGATAGCCCAAGCAGCTATATATAGCTTAAAAAAATTATTTCAATGTAATTTTAATTGTAATAAATATAAATAAATAAATAAATGATAAAATCTAACATTTTGATATTTCACAAAATAAACTCAACAATTTTTCGCACAAAATTTCATTCCTAATATTGAAATTTGTACCACAAGGAACTGCAAAACACCACTACAAATTGTTCTTAGAGTAAATGAAACAGTAATAATACAAATTTTAATTTTATAACTATTCCAAAAATTTTAATTTCTACTGTGATTTTAATTAAATATTATTATATCAAGGTAATTTTCTTCAAACATAAAATAATTTCACTTTCACTGGCATTTATCACAAAAAGATTTTTGTAAAATTTAATTCAGGTCATGATCACAAATTCACTTCTATAAAACATTTTATTTATACATATTACATAACTCAACAATACACACATTCATAAATAATATTTATGTGTATGTGTGTGAATTTATGAGCAAATATTATTATATTTAGCAATTATTTCCGTTCTCAATAATTTTTTTTTTTAATTAAACAATTAATTTTGTCCTAAGTCTCTATTATCATAATTTAATAATTATATTTAATAAAAATCTATTACAATTATAATTAATTTATTAAAATTTAACTCTTTTAACACTCATTTATTAAAATTAATTTTTAGGTTAATTTAGATTTAATTAAATTATTGCTGTTTTTAAAAAAATAAATTTTTTTTATTATTAATTTCAAAATTATTTTAATTTTTTATAAACAATTAATACTGTTTTTTTTTATTAATTTTTTTTTTGAATAAATTTATATTAAAGGTGTATTACAAAAGTATAAAAATAACCTTGTAATTAATCATTTTTTATTATTTTAATACTTAATATTCAACAAATTGAAATATTAATGATATTTTGGAATTGGTTTTAACGATTGTTGTAAAATAATTTTAATTTCATCTCTTGCTAAGCAGGAGGGAGCTCTTTGGAAATTATTATATTCACCTTTAATAACGAATACTAATTTAATATTCACCACTTAAGATTTATTTCTTAATTTTCTATAACACATATTGAATTCGATTAATGCAAATATAAATTTATGTCGAATTTTATTGTTTTGAAATTCGATATATTATATAATATTTTTTATTATTTATTTATTATTTAATTTATTTATTTAAATAAATTAATTTTTTTTTTTTTTTTTTAATTCGCACATTTTTGACATCTTTTTTATTTTAAAATAGAAAAATTTAAATTTTTTTCCTCTATTTTCACTTTCTTTCTTTTACTGACCTCTACGCTGTTGAATTCTAAATTTATTACTAAAAAACAAAACTAAGATAGTTTTACTATTTTAAAAAAAAAAAAATACATTTTTACAAACATGTTTATTTTAATTCTAAACATTTCAATTTAAATAAACAAAACATATATAATATAATATTAAACAACACACTAACACATACAAAACATAAACAAAAATTCATAATCATAAAGAGTCAAAAGATTTTTCCATAAGGATGCACGCAAAAATTCTCTCCTTTTTTCTTCTACATTTTCTTTTGTTTTCCTTTTATAAATTGACTTAAATTTTTTTTTTTTTCTTTGGTTATTACGGAGTTAATACAGGGTTAAAAAGTTTGGATGTGAAACCATAAAAATTTTATTTGTTTTTTTATATTTCCAAAATATCTTCAAATCTTCTCCATCAAATTAAAAGCTGGCTTTACAGTTGAAAAATAAAAGTCAATGAAAATATGTTCAACCCATGTAATATTTACAACGCTAATCCTCCAGTCATTTTGAACACTTACACTGTCCAATATCTTTGGATTCATCTTGATAGCCATCTATAAAAGAAGCACATTATTTCTAATCAATTGGGACAAAATATTAGAAGCCTATATTTGTTCTAAGGGTTCTGTCCTATATCTTTGTATTGAGGATTCTGTTCAATATCTTTGGATTCATCTTGATAGCCATCTATAAAAAAAGCACATTATTTCTAATCAATTGGGACAAAATATTAGAAGCCTATATTTGTTCTAAGGGTTCCGTCCTATATCTTTGTATTGAGGATTCTGTTCAATATCTTTGGATTCATCTTGATAGCCATCTATAAAAGAAGCACATTATTTCTAATCAATTGGGACAAAATATTAGAAGCCTATATTTGTTCTAAGGGTTCTGCCCTATATCTTTGTATTGAGGATTCTGTTCAATATCTTTGGATTCATCTTGATAGCCATCTATAAAAGAAGCACATTATTTCTAATCAATTGGGACAAAATATTAGAAGCCTATATTTGTTCTAAGGGTTCTGTCCTATATCTTTGTATTGAGGATTCTGTTCAATATCTTTGGATTCATCTTGATAGCCATCTATAAAAGAAGCACATTATTTCTAATCAATTGGGACAAAATATTAGAAGCCTATACTTGTTCTAAGGGTTCCGTCCTATATCTTTGTATTGAGGATTCTGCCCAATATCTTTGGATTCATCTTGATAGGTATCTATAAAAGAAGCACATTATTTCTAATCAATTGGGACAAAATATTAGAAGCCTATATTTGTTCTAAGGGTTCTGTCCTATATCTTTGTATTGAGGATTCTGTTCAATATCTTTGGATTCATCTTGATAGCCATCTATAAAAGAAGCACATTATTTCTAATCAATTGGGACAAAATATTAGAAGCCTATACTTGTTCTAAGGGTTCCGTCCTATATCTTTGTATTGAGGATTCTGTTCAATATCTTTGGATTCATCTTGATAGGTATCTATAAAAGAAGCACATTATTTCTAATCAATTGGGACAAAATATTAGAAGCCTATATTTGTTCTAAGGGTTCTGTCCTACATCTTTGTATTGAGGATTCTGTTCAATATCTTTGGATTCATCTTGATAGCCATCTATAAAAGAAGCACATTATTTCTAATCAATTGGGACAAAATATGAAAAGCCTATATTTTGTTAATGGGTAGAATATTTGAATTGTCTTTGGAGAACAAGATTCGACGGAATCATTCTTAAATATATATATGGTCGTACGGAATCTAACTCTGGGGCAGTATACAGCTAAATCCAATAGTGATGTAATTCAAAGATTTCATAAAAAAAAATGTCTATTCAAATAGTGGTCAATGCTTTGTGGTTCATGCCAAATCTATGTTCATGCCAACTCTAGACCTTAGGAGATTGAAACGTAAAATGCAAAATGACTTGAAATTTTGTATAATAAGTAATAAAGTGTTATAGGATACTCTCTTGCTCTTATTCAAGCCAGTATAGTTGGCAAAATTGTTTAACTTATTGCATTGTAAATCATTTACATTGTAAAAATATTAAATAGGAAGTGAAAAAGAAAATATTGTCAAAATTTATTATTTGCAGAGAGTACACTTTTAATGATGACTTAAATAAAATGGAGTTATGCTATTTAAGAAGGCCTATTAGTATAGTTTTCAACGTTTAATTAGTTCGCATAGCAGAAAATTAATAAATAAAGGATGATCAAAATCAAGCACTAAAACTACATATATATTTTTATACATCACAGCGGCCATTTTTCCAGATTCTTTCCAAAACCCACATTTGTGCCCAGGATTTATTTATTTATGACTCCCAAGTCTTTCATTTGATTAACAACATCCATATCAGAATTATTAAATTTGTATAGTAAAATTAAAAAAAGTTATTAGTTTTGTAAAATATCATAACTTTACATTTATAAATATTTAAAATTAACACATCTATAAGACACCCCCACCATTTATAAAATTTCTGAAGATCAACTTGAAGTCTACGATAGTCATCTAATGTTCTAATGATAGTAAATAATTTCGTATCATCAGCATAAATGACAAGATAGAGCTTTCAACATTCAAATCACAATCATTTATAAATGACAAAAATAGCAAGAGACCCATGGGTTTTCGTTGGGGAAATCCCGACGTTGCTAGAAATGAAAGCGATTTGGTATAAGAAATTTTCACTGAAAATTTACGACTAATTAAGTAAGATTGTATTGTGAGCCATAAATATCCAATGATTCAATTTTAGATAGAAGTTTAAAGTGATTCACTTAGCTTTAGTTAATGTCAATAAAAATTGTATCGACTTGCAGGACTTCGCCTTGCTCAACAGAATTGATGACTGAATGGAGTAAGACAGATAAGTTTGTTGTTGTATAGATCTACGTTCCATAAAACCATGCTGATTAGGCGATATACTCCATTCAGGGGTGGCTCTATCATATAGGCAGCATAGGCGATCGCCTAGGGCGCTTAACTGTTGAGGGGGCCAAAAATCGAGAGAAAAAAATAAAAATATACTTTTTTTTTTTGTTATACGATTTTTAAAAACTGATGAGAGCGCCAAAAAATTTTGACGATGATAATTTGCCACTTATTAAACAACTAGAAAATTATTGGCAATGAGTATTAGTACGTTTGATCTCTTTAGTTCGGGTTCTAGGTCAACAAAGTTTAGCACTACGTGATACTGGTAGCGGCGAAAAAAAATTGTTTACTCGTGGCAATGGAAACTTTTTGTATTTTGAAAATTCCTCAGCAACGATATAAAGTGAATTTTTAGTTTGCACTCCTTGATACTGCTATTAACTCCGTCAGTGATAGATTTGAGCAAATGCAAAATCTTGAGTCAGTTTTTGGATTAATTTTTGACATTTATAGCCTACAAAATGTAACAGCACGACACCTATATGCATCATGTGCCAAGCTTGAGTCTGCATTAAGTTATGATGGCTCTAAAGATATCGAAGCAGTGGATTTTTGTACACGCATTGAACAGAGTTCGTTGCCGAAAGATGTCCTGTATTTTATTTGTGAAAGAAAGTTGACCGATATTTATCCAACTTTTTATCACCTTAAGAATCTTTTTAACGTTAACTGTTACTGCAGAAAGTGGTAAAAGAAGTATTTCGAAACTAAAAATTAAAACTTATCCTCGATCAAAAATGGCTCAAGAACGGGTTGTAGGCTTGGCTTTCATGGAGCAAGATTATTTTCTTTACGTACCTGTTTTCATTAGTAGAGAGGGTGCCACAAAAAAGATTTGCCTAGGGCGCGACAAAAAAAAATATTTTACAGCTACCGCTGACTCCATTTAACTAAGAAGTAAGCTTTCCAACTATATGATACAGGATACAGGTTTTACAGGGTATAGATTTTAGGTATAGCAGATAATTTGGTTATATAGGACGATAGTTCTCAGCAACAAGCTTAGATCCAGATTAATAAATGGGTAATGTATATTGTTTGATGAATCTCCATAGAAAGATAAATTTCACCAGCGTGCAGAAATTGTTGACATTTATTACAAAAATAATTGATCTATATACGGGCTAACGTTTCGCGCATTATAATGAAGCTTATTTTGGATTAAATGGCTTCGTAAATATCAGAGGTGACATATGAACATCATTTACATTTTTAAACATCATATAGTGGCCATTTGTGGCCTCCAAAATTGACATTTATTATCAATATTGCACGGGTTAACACCATGCAAAGATAAACAGTTGTACAGCATGTATAGAACCTGTTGAAATTTATTACAAAAATAAAGACCTAACGTTTTGCGCATTACAATGAAGTTAATTTTTTAACGAGCTCATTAATCAAATGGCTGTGCAAATAAGCATAATTGTCGCATTTTGAGTGAAAACAAAAATAAAACGTGTTTACATCCACAAAAATTAACAGTTAGAGAATTAACTGGTCCGTATTTTTGTCATTTGATGAAAATGATATTGTAGTTACTGTCAGTGCAGTTACCTTCAATGTCAAAAACATGATTACTGATTTTTTTGTGGCATAAATTAGATAATTTCGATTTAAACGATAAGTGGTTTTAACAAGATGATCCAACACATCTTGTGACACAATCAAATTATTGATATAAAAATTTAATTACATTGTGTAATCTTCAGAAATGCCGAAAAGAACTGACAGACCACAATCATGCGAAATAAATCAAGTGGAATCAATTTCTTTGGGATTATATGTTAATAAATTAGTCCAATAAACCACAAATATTCGATGACCGTAAAACTAACATTCCTGTTGGCTCATAATGGTTCTTAATTTGGAAATTTATGGTTTTTCCTTTCCATTTTTTTTTTTTGTTCAGGTATGGTAAGCCTTATGAGATGCATGAATACCAAAATAAATACCGTGGTATTTGATTTCGTTTATTTGGAGTATTGTTGCACCATTTGAGCTAATATGAGTGCATTTTCTTTTTTGTTTAGTAAAAAATTATTTGAGAGCTTTTTGTTTCATTTATACTTTGATTATCAACCATTTTTTCAATTAATACTCTATAACTTTGAATTGTTCTGGAAAATCGCTCTAAGCTATTTTATAACTCTTATGAAAGCTTAAAGTAGCTGAAACATTAGAATTTTATGTGAACGTGTGGGTTATAATGAGCCCAACCCACTTCTTTTCATATAATATATATTGCAACTTCACGATTGAATGTCTCCAATTTTTAACTTTCATCTCTTACTTTGCACTTCTAACACCATGTCTTAACATGCAAAAAAAAATGCTTTTAATTTTTATTTAAAAAAAAAAAATTATAAATGCATGTAAATGCATTTGCATTGCACCTTTATAAATTTTCGTTTTTTTTTTTATTATTTATTTTTTTTTTTCTAAATTGCCTTTACAAAGTATGTTAACAGTTTGCCTCAAAATTTAGCCCTAAAAATTTCTCAGTAGCACATAAATTGATTTACAAAAAAAAACACAAAAAACAAAAACAAAAACTGAACTCATTTTAACTGAAATGAAAGTTTACATATCCATGTAGGTATGCCTAGAACTCATTCACATCTCACGTTTTCATTATTTTTTTGTTTGTGTATGTATTTTCTATTTTCTATGTTTTTTTTTTTTGCTTTTTAGCACTTAGAAAAATTCTTATTTATCATAACCTAAGAGCTTGAAAGTTTTTTTTTGTTTTGATTTAAAAGCAAGCATCTTAGATATGAATTCAGTTGTGTTGTGAGTGAATTCAGAAGTTGTGTTAAGTTTTTAGTAACGCACTATTATTTATGTTTTTTATTTTATATTCTGTATTTTGAGTACATATTTTGTGTGTTTGCACCTTAATCATTTAAATTATGGCTGGATGAGTTTCGAAAGAGAAAACGAAGGTAAAGTAATTATATTGAACCTACCAGCTGTATATGTGAGATACTTCTTAGTGAAATGAACTATGAAACAATTGTAAAATAATGAATGCTAGAGAAAAAGCGACATATAATACAAGGATCATTAGAGCCAGTTCGAGGATATAGAAATCTAATTATGGTAATTCATAAAAATTAAATTGAATTATAAAGTTAAATTCAAAGCAATAATATTAAAAAATTTTTCAGATGAATTATGTAAAAAATAATAATTCAACAATGTTTAGAACACCCCCTAATTAGATGATGTCAACTGGTATATTTTCTTTTCTTTGTCTCTCATCCTCTTGTCATCAAACTAAATTTGTAGTGGTGATATTTGTGTTAACACCGAAAGATAATTTGTAGATAAAAATTATTATGTGCCGGGCACGGTATGTATTTCACAAATCTATAGACAACAGCATTAAAGAATTTTGTTGACTACAGATTTTTTTTTGTGGAACACAAGCTTAATCGGTAACGTAAAGGTGGTAAAAGTAAAATTTCGGCAGCAAAACAAGTTAAAATTAATATCGTTTAATAAGATCCATTCATATTTATAAAAGCGTTTCTACGGTCTGGATTAAATCTCATCAATATTCATTTTATTTGTTTGTCCAGTCATAACATATTTTTTCTACGGATATTTCTTCAATCTTTAATTATTTTTCATCATCAAAAGTTCATATAAAAGTTCCAGTTACTTTAAATTTATCCATAAGATGACACCTTTTCTCTCTTTATTTCTAACAACAATATTCAAAGTTGCTCTTTACTCTTCTGAGCACATAACTCTTGATTTGAAACTTTTTTGTTTCTAATCCTATTTCAAGGAATTTAAGAATTCTAAAGCAACATTTTGAACGATTAGTAAAAATCATGATTAAAAAAAAGAACGAACTCAAATTAAAAGCTCATTTGAGCTGGCTCATAATTGAGCTAAACACACAAGCTAAAAATTTAAAGAAGTTTAAGTATGAGTTAGCTTATATTTTGAGCCGCTTATATTTTGAGCCGCTTATATTTTGAGCCGCTTATATTTTGAGCCGCTTATATTTATCTTGCATCTCGTCTGATTCCTCATCCGCACGTTTTCATCAAATCCTGGATAGACTTTGATGATTGGCCCTAATAACTACCTATACTGGGTGGTAGGTTTTTAATTTTTTAAAATGAAAATGTCGTTTATCTTGACGTTGTCGTTTCTCTTTGTAAACGTGACAAATATTCATTGGATTGGTTTATTGTGTTGACAAAGTTGAGTTCACTTTACTCGTTGCATGTGCCCGAGTTCTAAATATTCAGTCATTCATTTGGTATAGCCCCTTTTGCTGAATTGATTTTCCAGAACTCTTAGACGTGCTAATGCTATAGCTCTCGATCTGCCTAGAACTAATTCGCTGTTGAGTTTCAATGGAAGATTCACTTCATATTTTCCGTCCTGTAGTCGTTTGTGAGTTTCCTTAAAATATCTCTTCTTCAATTAAGAACTTGGAGACTAATAGCTCTTCTAATTCCCAGAACTTCTTTATATCAGTATTTAGCTCAGCACAAATATGAAAATTATTGACCTGTAAATTGGTAGTAGTACTCTGGACCTGATGACCAGATGAAAATATCCAGCCGAAAATTGTTTGTTGCGAGCTATAGGGCTATCTTTAGATCCCTTTTTTACTCCTTTTAATATTATTTTACTGTAGAAATCTGCACTTATAATTAGATCAATATTGGTTGGAATGAAATATTCTGGATCCACGAGCTCTAAGTTTTATTAAATGTGGCCATAATCGTCGTTTAATTTTTTGTTTTGGGCAGAACACTGGTAAGCTTGCGTAGTACAAGTGCCAATATGTTGATAGGTGTTGTCTTATGACGACCTTGCAGCTTACATGTTACCCTTATTGTTGATCGACCGATTTCTGTCTCTACCACTCCTTGTATAGTGACATGTATTGTTTCCTTCTGTAAACCTAGTTGTTGAACTACGGCTTCTGTGATGAGCGACGTTTGAGAACCTGGATCTATCAACGCTCTGATATGGTTAATGATTTATGGTCCATTGATCTTTTATCATAATAGTGTTTAGTTCAACTGTTATCGCTATAGTTTAAAATTTGAATTGAGCGTGAATTGAGCTAAAATCAAATAAGCTCAAATATAAAGTAAAAGACATTTTTAATTTTTTTGAATATTTATTATAAAAAATGGGATAATTTTGTTTACATAATTTAAAATTATCTCAACTAAATTCAAATTTTGAGCTTATATGACATATAGGCACAGTTGAGCCAAAGACTGTAAGTTTAATCTATGAGCTAGTTCAAAATATGATCTATATCTCAAATTTTAAGATTGTGTGTTCTCACATTCATATTCATAATTGAGCTCTAACTCAAGCACATTAGAAAATAATTTAAGTTGAGCTTTGACTTAGGCTTGTCATTTAATTTATAACTCAGTTTTTTACTATAATAATAATATTAATGCAGATTCAAAAATCAGAATTATAAAAAAAATTAGTTATAGATTATAGATTACAGAACTTGAGCTAACAAAACCTATGAGCTAGCTCAAATTTAATTTTATTAGACGATTCGCAGTTATATCCGTGCATGGTGCATTAAACAATCAATACTAATATTTCATATTCTTTTCATATTTCTATTTCTTTTTTAAGTTTTGTATTAAAGTTTTTATGTTCAGAATTAAGAAATGCACATAGTACGGTCATATTCTCTACACTTTATATGGTAGAGATATTCCATAAAACAAGCCCATTTCAGTGTAGTATAGTATTCAGTGCAGTATAGTGCCATAACAGTGTTCTATAGCGGCGTAGTATTGTAAAATGTTAGTTCTTGGCCGAGCTCATTATTGATTTAATTTTTAACTACTCATTTCTTTCTTGATCAATACAAATTGTACATTTCAGAGAGCTTTTACCAAAATATTTTGGAACAATTTTTCAATTGAAGCACTGTAGCATAATTGTATTATTGTCAAGTAAGTATAAAGTGGCTTTAATTTTTCAATGTCATTACTCTAAATTTTTATACCAATCCAGACTATAACCTATAATACGAATATCGTTTATTAACTAGTATGAACATACATTGAAATGTAATTAAACTCTGCGGAAGCAACTTGTCTGTTCATCGATTTAAACTATTAAAAATAAAAATAAATAAAAACATTTTTCTGTAATCATATACAAAAAATATACAGCTTTAAGTTAAAACACAAAAAAATGTACAACTCACCATACTCAAAATTTTAAATTTACATTTTTATTACATTTTATAATTTAGATGCGCAACATCAAAATCTGACTGTTGCATTGCACTCCTTTTAATATCATCATATTATATGACTAAATCCTATATAAAACGTGAATCTCCCATGTGAATTTAAAATTTTTGAATAAATAAAATTTCAAGGTTAGATATGAGAAAAAGAAAAAAAAATAAAAAACACAAAAAAAAAAGCTTCAGGAGATTTTAGTTTTATTACACCTCCTCTATAACGGTTTTGAGTTTTCTTTTTTTTTCATTTTAATTATTTTTTTTATTGTTTTTATCCTTTCAAGTACTTTTCAACTACAATATATGAACTTACAGACTTTTAAAGGTATATAATATGTATGAATGTATGTATATATGAATAATGTACATATTATATAAATTTAATGTATTACAAGGATGATATAAAAAGGATGTAAATAGGATGAATTAATGTCATTCGTTTATTATTTAAGATTTAAGGAAGAGAGTCCAAATAAAAAAAAATAATATGAAATTTAATATACAACATGTTTGATTGAAGCACGGAAGACGAACTGTAATAACATTTTTGTATCTTGTATGTAATTTAAATAAATAAATTCATAATTATATATGTTTTTATGAAGTAGGTTTTTATATATGCAAATGATGAAATATAATTTGAATTATTTTTTAAATGGGTCATAATAGTTTAATTCATTCATTATATTGACCTATAAATTTTGGTTGTTGTCTTAATGTGAATTTCTCTATACAGAATATATTTGAAGCTATATTTGAAGCTACACCTGGCTATACTCGAATAATATACATATTTAAAACCTTGTTCAGTCACACCATATAAGATCTTTTACACTCTCACTAGACCAAAATCAACCTTATTTTAATAATACAATGTAATAAAAGAAATATTTTAGTGAGTATAAATATTATTTAGAAAACGGTGGTGTAATCCAAATAAATTTACTGATATATACAATTTTGTACACTTGATGCAGTTGGCAATAACAATAGCAATGTTGTTCCTTTACTAAGCTTGTTTTGGCCCAATTAAAATGCTCAGTGAAATCAACAAATATTTTGGTTTTTGGTTTACGATAAAATCATCAATTCGCAATTCTCTATAGCAAGTCTCTTTGCAACAAATCCATATAGTATCGGGTCTGGATCTGCATATCGTCACCTGAGAATTATGTTGTTGTTCAATGTCCTAAAATGATTTTTGTGAGAAATCGATTTTTAAAGTTTAACTGAAAATAAAAAAACAAATAAACCAAATACATTCTGGAATATATTTTTTTCTCAAAGCTTATCAAATTTACTATGAGAAAATTCTTATCATTAAATTATTTAAGTCAAACTATCCTGCATTATTAAAAAAATGTGTTAACTGGTCAGAATGGATATTGAACAGTGGCCCTTACAAACCAACAAAAGTTTAAATTTATTTGAATATTGAACATTGTTTTGGAACAAAATTCTTGATCTAAGCGAATTGCAATCATATTGCATACAAAACTATTCATGTTTTTTTTTGTATTTTAAGTTATGATGAAGAAGGAAATGAGTTGCTTCCGAAATAAGGCTTGCAATAAATAAATAGTTGAGAAAGTGAAAAAAGTGAAGAGAAAATTATTGTGAGTAAAATTCTTTTATCATTTAATGAAAATGCAAAAATTATAAAAATAAAACAATATTATTTATTGATTCAAACAAACATAAAAGTATAACAATTTAATTTTACACTTAAATGGCACTTATTGAAAAAAAAAAATGAAATGTTTAATACATTTTTGTATTTAACTATATCACATTAATTCAGTCTCTTATATTCCAAGCCACAGTTCAACTAAGCCCGAAGTTGTGTTAATAGACGGCTGTAATGCTAACTCTCTACAACAGGTTTCTACAATTAAAAATTGTCTACATAAACAATTAGACCTTATTTTCGCATCAGACTGGAATAATCTTATAATCAAAGAAACTTCAACAGCAATCCTCGTTAATATTGATAACTATCATCCCCCTATTAGCTTCACCTACCGCTACGACAACCCCATTAGTGTTACACCGACTATATCTTATCGTTATAACTTCAGTAACACAAACTTCACAGGTCTTAATAACTTTTTATTATCTATTGATTTTAACACATTAATGAACAATTTGAGTATTAATGTAGCGCTTTCTAAGTTTTATGATGTTTTGTCACATGGTTTTTGCTTAATATGTTCTGAAATCTGAATTCCAGTCCCGTTTGGATTAACAGGGAATTAAAGTTATTAAGGAACAAGAAAAATAAGGCATGGTCAAAATATTTAAGAAACAAAAATGAAAATACATATCATCAATTCGTAATTCTCTTTAATTCTTATATCTCCCTTTTAACCACTAATAATACAAATTACCTTAACGACATGGCATTTGAATTTAAAAAGAATCCTAAGTTATTCTGGAAGTTTGTCAATTCAAAACGTAAGTCAGATCAATTTCCAAATATTATGGCTCTCGAAAACATAACTTTTAATAATTCAGAAGTAATCTCGCGAACCTTTATAAAGATTTTTTTTCAAGCTCCTACATAAATAACTCTTATGTATTAAATATGAACAATTTTCATGATTTAGAAAATTTTCCTAGAATCCCGCTCACGACGATAGACTTTGAACCGAGTAAACTGAAAAAATATTTGGAAAAACTTAACGATGATTAATTTCCTGGACCAGATAATGTACCAGAAATTATTTTAAAAAAGTGTTCTGAGTCTCTCTGCACTCCTTTATCAATTTTATTTAAACTCTCACATTCTCAAGAAATTTTTCCTGATTTTTGGAAAAAATCGTTTATTAGACCAGTTCATAAAAAGGATTCTAAGAATGATATAAAAAACTATCGCCCAATTGCAAAACTTTCAAGTATTCCGAAACTATTTGAATTAATAGTATTTGACTCTATTTATGATCATTGTTCAAACTTACTGTCCCCTAACCAGCATGGTTTTATGAAAAAAAGATCCACAGTAACCAAATTTAATAGAATGTTGTTCTAAATTCAAAAACTATATGGAAGCTGGGTTTCAGACAGATGTCATATACACCAATTTAAGTAAGGCCTTTGATCTTCTTACTCATTCCATTATTATACTAAAATTAAAAAAAATGGGATTCCCTCCTTCTTTTACCAATTGGATTAATTCCTACTTAATTAATAGGAGCTACAACGTATTATTTAGATCCGCTACTTCTGAACCTTTTGAAGCTAACTCTGGCGTTCCACAAGGCAGCCATTTAGGTCCGCTTCTCTTTATTATTTCCTTTAATGATGTAACTTCCGTCATTAAGCATAGTAAAATTACTATTTATGCAGATGACATGAAAATTTACAAAAAAATTACATCAGCAAGGGACACATCCCTTCTTCAACAAGACTTAAACTCTTTTTTAAACTGGTGTAAAATTAACAATCTGACCTTAAATATTAATAAATGTGCTTTAATAACTTTCTCTCGCTCTTCCGAATCATTAATGGTTGATTATACTTTTGAAAATAAATCTATTGAACGAGTCTCACACTTTAAAGACCTTGGTGTACTCTTTGACAATAAATTATGTTTCAAACAACATTTAAACGTCATAAAAAATAAATCTAACTCCCATGCTAGGCTTCGTCAAAAGATTTTCTAAAGAATTCAACAATCCGTATATGAAAGACGTATGTCCTTAAATCACTTTTTACGTCTTTTGTTCGACCAAATCTTGAATATGCCAGTCAAGTGTGGTCGCCTCATTACCTCAATCATATCCAAAGAATTGAAGCTACACAAAACAAATTTTTGAGATTCGCACTGCGTAATTTACACTGGTCAAATCCAGTTATTCTGCCACCTTATAGGAACCGGTTAAAGTTATTGGATCTTAAACCATTAGAATCCAGAAGAGAGGTTGCTGATATCATATTCATTATTAAAGTTTTAAATAATGAAATTAATTCTCCTTATGTTAGGGATATGATCCACTTATATATTAACAACAGAAACCGCTTTAGATCGGAAAATATTTTTCGTCCAATATTTCATCGTACCAATTATGGTAAATATGAGCCTGTTAATAGAATGTTTATGTTAATAAAATAAACAAAAACACCACATCGATTTTACATTAAACGCAGCCCAACTAAAAAAAAAACTGCACTTACATATATCTTATAATTTTCTAACATTCTTTGGTTATAAATTACAAAAATGTATAAATATCAATACTTTAATATTAAGATCTAGAATAATATTAGGCTTAAAATTATATTTTGTTTGTTTAATTTTGTACACTTATGTATATTGTAATATGTTTGTACTAAGCATAAATAAAACAATAAATAAATAAATAAATAAATAAGATAAATTTGTACATTGTACTTTTTGTAAATTAAGGTAAGAAAAGCTTAGATACAAGGTAAAGCTTAGAAACGTTTAATTCAAAGAGTTATATAAATAGCTTTTTAATTAAATTTCTTTTTAACTTAAATAATAAAATAACTTAAATTAGTGGGTTTCTAGTGCTCTCTTATAACATTTTGGTAAAATCTCTGATCATCAATACATGGCACAAACGGAATCATCGATTGAAGATCCTTTTTTTTTTTTTTGCAAGGTTTATATGAGCTTTCACTGTGTGAATGTCGGGTAGTTTAGTTATTTCAAATTTTTTTTGTATTTCTGAACTGTTTCATTATTTTGGTAATATTAAAAGGTTCATCTTTGTGCTTTTATCATCGGTATTCAATTTTTAGCAAGTTTTAGCTGCTGTATTTGGATTGTTTTACTTTTAGATATGGAATAAATACTAATCCAATATTTTGTTGGTCATAGTTCTTAAAGTCTTTAAATTGCATTTGAATGAGTTTTAGTTTTACTTTATCATAATTTATACCTTTTAATATACTCATCAAAGAAACTGGACTGTAAACTTCCAAGTTCTTTGAATACTTTTTAATTGAATTATGGACGGCATCTAGTTCTTGTACCAGAGAGTGGCCGGATTTTGAGAGTTTTTGGATAATTGTATTAATTTGAGGACGTTCTTCTAAAAATTTAAATAAAGCCAATGATGTTATTCTGTTTCTATTTTGTGTAACACATAAGTCCGACCACAGTATAATTTTTTTCATGTTAGATAGATCTTATAGTGTTTTTTAAAATAATTATTAAAGCTGATGCAATTTCATTGCCAGATCGGTCATTTTGGCTTTCATGCCACAAACTACAATAAGTAATTTTATTGTTCTGACGAAAACCAGTCAAATTATTGGCAGCGGATTTGAGCTTGTAGAAAAAATTAGATACATTTGCTCTAGGTAAAGCAAACACATTTTGGAGATCGTACGAAATCATGGACACATCGTTTTTAAAGTTATTCCTATCAGTGTCTCTTTCCTCTTTTGCCTTATTCTTATAGTCATTTTGATATTCCTATAGTTTTAGTAGTTCTGTATCGCGTGTCTTAGAAATGACTTTAAATTTAACACATTTGATCAAACAAGTCTTTTTTTGGCTTGAAGAATGGTAAATTAAATGATGTATTGAAAACACGGGAGTATATGTTAAATTTAACTGGATTCCTTGATTTTTCCACATACATTTTATACATTCTGAAATAAACTGAGACCAGCTTCCAGATATTGAACTTTAGTATTGGCACGGTAATAATGCGATTCCATCACAGGAAAACTTTTAATATGTTGCTTCACGTCGTTTATTTCATGTGAATTAGTTTTTGTTAATATGTTTACTTTGCTTTGATGGCAATCATCATAATTAATTTAAATAGTAAATCCATTGTTTCGAAATATCCAACGTAGATAGAAAAAGCTTTTGGCAAATCGTTACAGGAATTCTTTTAGTTTGTAAATTATATTAAAATGTAAATTGTTTACAAGAATCTTTGGTGTGACACGTTTTACAAATCTAGAATAAAAATGGCTGACGAAAATGTCCAAAAAGAATTGAATACCTATATGTTTTCGTTCCGAATCACTAAAGTTCAGACAGCAATTATATGAACATTTAATGTCTTAACCTGAACTTTGAACTAACCGCTCTCTTTGTTGTACACCTCGTAGCATTTCAGGAGATTAATTTGACAACTGACAAGAGTATTCCTCATTGCTAGGATCAAAACAACACGCAATTTAAACAAAAAATACTGAGCAATATTGAGTTACATTTAGGATATTGAACAAAAAGCACGTTTATTAAAAGAAAAGAAAAAAATCAAATTATGTTCAATATCATACAAAATTTACAATATTGACACAGTTGTATTGAACAACATAGCACACTCAAGTTTTTGAAGTACATAGAACAAGATCATATTTTAAATTCAATGTGGAGTACAATACAGTTGATTAAGAAAAAAATATATGAAACATGTTCAATGCAATACAACAAAAATTAGAGGTTGGATATTGAATAAAACAGACAGGCAAATTATATCGCTTTGAACAAAGTGATTCCCTACAACTTGAAAATGGGAAGAGATAAGACCAAACCGATTTTACTAATTGAAAAAGCATTCAAAAATTACCCTAAAAGCACTCCTAAGTCGATTTCCCGAAAAATGGTCTATTGAACAAGATAATTCTCAGGTGACGATATTACATTAAAAATGTTTTCAATATCTCCGGTATATATAAATATATTGGATAGCTTGAGTAAATGTGCTTCGTTATTTTAATAGGAAAGCCACATTTTAATTTGGGTGTGAATAGGGTTGCCAGAATATCTCTTTTAAAGAGAACATGTACTCTTTTTTGAACACGATATTTTTGTTCACTCTCTTTCTTCGTTCGGATCTTTTGTATCTCTTTTTGCTCTCTTTTTCTCTTAAACTGAATTTATCTTATTTTTGTAAAGAAAAAGATCAAAAATGTCAAAAATCTTCGCTGAAAAAAATATTTCCTCCAATGAATTTAAAGAAAAATCTTTAAATATGAAATTAATTAAATATTTCAAAGGCAAAAATCTAGAATTCGTCTAAATATAGACAGTGTTAGATCGTCACATGCAATTATGTATAAATATACAAACTGCAAAGAATTTTACAATGAAATAAAATGTGGTAATAAATTTATAATAGAAGTAATGACCTCAAATCAACCGACAAATTATGAAACAGAGGCTTGTAAAATTGAAATATTGTGATTTGTTGCTGAAATAAGTTTATATTATGTTTAATATAAAGTATATTAAACTAATATAAAACATAATTAATTTATATAAAATATTTTTAATATTTTTATAAAGAAAAAAACTGATGACATAAAGTCTTATTTATTAATTTATTTTAACAGTTGATCCTACAGATAAATCTACAGGTTAGCTTTATAGGTCCTTTTCCCTTTCGAAATGTAGGCCTTTTTTATTAAATTATATTAATTATTTGGTATATATTTTTTATATACATATATATTTTAATTTTATATTATATCCTTCTCTTTGTGTCCTCTTTTTTTCGAAAAAACTCTCTTTTTAAACTTTTCCCTTCTGGTAACCCTAGTTGTAAAACCTTTCAGATAGTGAAACCTCATTGGTGTCTCAGCTATGACTATGATCTGTTAATCAGTTGGGTTCATAGTTTCATCAGCAAAATGAAGTGTTTTAAGTGTTAATGTGGATTAAGTATGTTGGTGTGGTTACTTCTTAAAACTAGTGGTTGGACAACATGTACCTATAACAAAAATTATTTACTATAATAAATACATAATGACAACTCTAGCTTATTTTTTTTTCTCTTCTAAAACACAACTTATTTCTCTTTCGTGGGTTTCTCGATGAAGTGTTTGGAGACTGCATATTGGACAGGACAGAGTTTTATACGACACAATTCTTTAGTTGGCGGCGTTGAATTGCGTAATGCGTATGATAAGAAATATATAAGCTCGTCTAACGACTATTTAGTCAAGTCAATTTTCTGTATTGTTTTTGTCAGTAAAATAAACAAAAGGAAGTCCTAATGTTACGTATTGTGAATGTGACTCCAGAAATTTCCAAATAACGTAATTTATTGTTTCTGTATGACTTTCAATAGTAAAGCCCATTTTAATCAAATTATAAATGTATTTAAAATTCAGCTTAAAGTGTTTGTAATATCTGGTACTATATATTTAATTAACCTTAGTGAGCTTTAAAAACGTTAAAGGAAAACATTTTTTAAATTGTTTTAACCGAAATTTCCACCTTTGAAAAAATAGCCCAAATTGAAAAAAATTCAATATTTCTTTCATACGATATTAAATGAATTACTACTAAATGGTTCGTGTCTAAAATTAAACAAAAAATTCAATTTGAGCAAAATTACGTTATTATAACAATTTGATTTTTAATTTATACATTAGATGTCGCAACAATAATAAAAAATATTTTATTTATGCTTAATAAAATACGAATTGTGAATGTGAATATTGTGAATTGCGACTTGTGGTTGGTGAGACTGACTGTCAGTTCTTATTTGAGAAACTTCAAAGTGTAAATTGTTATTATATTTTGTATTTGAATTTAAAATTTAAAAAATTTATTTTATTTAGTATTTAGTTTAGTTTTTTAATAATTAACAAAATTTAAATATTATATATTACACATTAATATGTCTGCTACTCCTCCACCAACTAATGTTCCAAGCACAAGTGGTACAACTTTTAGTTCTAAGCCAAAAGTTGGTTCTTGGCGACCATTTGATCCATCCTGGATTAGAAAAAAACAAAAATTACAGCGAACAATTCCCATTGTTATACCATTACCATTAACTATACAAAATCAACCAGTAAACAGAGATGAACCAAGCACCAGTAGTAGTAATGCCAATAATTTAAATACAAATCAAACTCCATCAAGAAAGAAATATCATTCATTCTTGTTGGATCAACAATCACCAAATGAACCATATCCATCATGGAAATTATATTTTTCAAATGAAAAATATACTCCAGATTCATCAATTGTTAGAAAAATTCGAAATTTTGAAATGCATTTTAAAAGTTTTCCTGAAAAGTACAATTTATTAGAAATTTTCTCTAATTATTGTTTTAATATAAATTTAAATTTTATTCAAAATGATACAAAATTTACAGAATCATGGAGTAATTTTTATACAGAATTAATTGAATTTCCACAAATAACATTATCTGCGGCTGGAATGGCTATGCATACATTATGTGCGAAATGTTCAGAAATTCAAAATGAAATTAATTGTGATAAGAAACTAGTTCAAAAAAGAACACCATTTAAAATCTTTAGAGCACGACTAGAAGATTTTACTCCAATTAGTTGTATGTCAGCAATTAGACATAGACAATTTGAAACATTGATATCTATTCGTGGTACAGTTATTCATGTTGGTGATTCTGTGCTTATTTCATCCTGGACTACATTTAAATGTTCACTATGCGAAGGTCTGCAAGTTGTTAAACAAGATGATGGTATTATAACTCAACCAAATGCCTGTCAAACTACTGGATGTAATAATAAAAGTAAATTTGATATTGAAATCACATCTCCGTACAATAGAATGGAAAAATTTCAGAAAATTCGAGTGCAACAACTGGTAACAATAGGTAATGAAGGTGATGAAATCAAACAGATAAAACAAATTGAAGTTGAAATGTTGAATGAATTTGTTGATAATGTTGGACCTGGTGAGGATATAGTATTAGTAGGAATTATAAAAGTTCATTTACAAGAAGATAATAATAAACAACAAAATGATGGTATTAAATTGTATTTACAAGCTGTTACAATAGTTAAAGAAAAAAGTTTTCAACATATCACAAAAATGACAGAAAAAGATTTGCAGGTAATTCAAATGATTAAAGAAGAACCATCCCCATTTAGATTACTTGTTCAATCATTGTGTCCATCTATATTTGGACATGAAATAGTTAAAGCTGGTTTAGTTTTAGCATTGATTGGCGGTCGTGGTAATAATTATGGTCTTCGATCTGAAATTCATGTTTTAATGGTGGGTGATCCAGGTGTTGGAAAATCTGAAATGTTGAAATCTTGTTCTCAAATTTCTGCCAAAGGTTACCATTAAAAATACGTTTTAATCGAATAAATTTCAAATATTTTTCTTTATAATTTTAGAAGTTTTAGTTAGTGGTTGTGGCAGCACTATAGCTGGTTTGACAGTAACCGTTAATAATCGTAAAGATGGAGGAGAAGTTACAGGTGGTGCTTTAGTTTTAGCTGATGGTGCTCATTGCTGTATCGATGAATTTGATAAGACACGAGCAAATCAACAAGCTGTCTTAGAAGTAATGGAACAACAATCTATTGCAATTGCTAAAGCTGGTGTATATTGTACAGTGCCAGCTCGTACAAGTATTTTAGCTGCTGCTAATCCATGTAGTGGTAGCTATGATTATTCAAAAACTATATTAGAAAATTTAAAAATGGATTCACCACTCTTATCTCGGTTTGATTTAATTTTTATTATGCTTGATAAAAATGATGAAAATTTTGATAATATGATGATAAAACATGTCCAAGGATATTTGTCCAAATCAAAAGTAGAACCTACTGAATATTCATATCGTGGTAATAGCAGAAATGAATCTGCTAATAGTTCAACGTCAATTCCTATAGACAATAACGATTTAGAAAATCGATTAAGATTAAAACAAGGTGAACATATGGATTTGTTATCAAAACCTTTAATGCAACGTTATATAGGTAATATTAATAATTATGTGGAATATATATTTATTATTTAAAATCGATTACAGCGTATGCAAGAAAAAATTGTGCTCCAGAAATTTCTGATGAAGCAGGTAGAGCATTACAAGCGTTTTATATACAACTAAGACAAATGACTATTAATAGCAATTTAATTCCAATAACTGCAAGGTAATATTGTAGATTTTTTAACTACTGCAAATTAAAATAAAAAACAATTTTCAGACAATTTGAAGGATTATTACGTTTAACCCAAGCAAGAGCTCGTGCTGATTTAGCAAATGAAGCAACCATTGAACATGCCATGGATGTAATATCAATTTTTCAACATGGTATGAGAGATGTTTTCATAGCACAAAGTAATCCAGCAAATGTATCAAATGCAAGCGGATCAAAATCACGTAAAAGTAATGCAACCCAAGTTAAAGATTTTTTGGCTTTAATACATCATGCATCACGAATAGCTAATAAGCATATATTTAATATAATTGATTTGCAAGAAATTGCTTCATTGAAAGGATTAGAAGATAACATCAGTTATTTGGTAGATTCATTAAATAACCAAGGATATTTATTGAAGAAATCGGCAAATGTTTATCAATTTAATCCTCAATAATTTTATATGAAAATTATTTTTTATTTTATTAACGTTATATATTTTGAAGAAAAATATTTTATTTTAATTTATTCTGTTAAGTTTCTGTTTGATAGTTTGTAAACAAAAAATTTATTTAACATTCACGATAAATTTCTAAAATGGATTAATTGGACATAAGAAAACATCATTATAATTTTGTTATTTTATAAATAAAACTCAATAAAAAAAAATTTTTTTTTTATAATTTTAATTGAGAGCTTCTAGTGCAATGTAGTCATTTCAGAAACTCTGACAACAGTACATATGTATCATTTTTGATATAATGCCATTTAACAATTTTTTTTAAATCTTAACATTTTATTTATAATATTTCATTTTAAAGAATGAAACAATTTTTTTTAATATATATATATATAATTTGCACAATCTAATCTAAGCTACACAACTTTAGGAACAAATTTCCACTTTTTTTTTTTAATATTACATATAGAAAAAAATCAACGGCAGATTTTTATTTTATCGGTGGATTGATGGCACATTTTTTTTTTTTAATTTTTAAAAATAGAATTATTGCTTTTTAGACAAATTTATTCCTTTTAAATTCTAAATAAAGTAAAAATTTTAATAGCTTGATTTGTTTTTGTATATGTGCTCATTTGAATTATTCTATTTTTGTGCCAATCCCAATTCATGTAATTCATTTTCTTCATCTACTGAATCTTCTTCATCATCAGAGCCTCGAACAGATGGAGCTGGTGTAGTATGTCCTTAAATATTTAAATAAATATTAAAATATAAGTAAAATATTTTTAATCATATATATATATATATATATAATATACATATTATGTATATATTTATATACTCACTTGAAGTACTAGGACTAGGAGGTTCACTCAATGGTTTTGGATAATTAAAGTTCTTTACTTTTGTATAAATATTTCCTTCATCTACATAATCTGGATAAACCGTTTCTAAAGCTTTTGTTCTAGCCTCCCGATAATACTAAAATAATATAAATTAAAAACAAAAAATTGTTTTCTTATTAAAAAAAATATTCCATAGCAATGTTTTTGTTAATTCTTACAATTCCTAGTGCTCTCCAATCTAACAAATCGCTTAAACGTTCTGTACGATTTCTTTGAATAATTCTCTGTCGACGATTCAATTTACAGAAATCATACATAAAACCAGCCAATTGTTGTACACTATTTTCTAAACCAATATAACGACGATCCACAATATAAATACCATATGAAGCTGGATCAGCGATATGCTCATTCATAAAACATCCAAAACCTGATAAATTTGTTGTTATACTTGGTATACCCATAACTGTACATTCAGCTGGTGTATAACCCCAAGGTTCATAATAAGATGGAAAAACACCTAAATGACAACCACGAACAAATTCTTCATAATCTAAACCAAATAATGGATTTGTTTGATTTAAGAATTCTGGATGGAATACCATTTTAACACGATCATTAACACTATTAAACATGTTACATCTTCTAATTGAATTTAAAACAGGATCATTCCAATCGTCAACCTACAATTAAATATATGAAATTAATCAATTAAAAGCAGATTTCTCAAATTATAATCAAATTTTTTATTCTTACCACATTATGAGTTGTTACCGGTGGCATAGTATCTCTATGTAATGAAAACAAACAACGTTTAATTTTAACAATTTCATCTTTTGTTATTAATTCGGATGGATCTGGTATTCTACCAGTTAAACATGTATCAAACATTCTTTTACCCATTGATTGTTGTACATGATTAATTGTATCACGAAGTTGTTTGACAACAGCATGACCACGTAATGAATCTACATTAAAATTATTTGTTTTGGCAGGGAATATAAGAAAAGCTACAACTGTCGTATCGGGATGTTTTACTTTCAACATAGCATTTAATCTGGCCAATGATTCAATAAAAATATCAGCACCCTTATTACCAAATTCATAACGTCCAGCAATAAAAAAATACAATGTTTTATCCAAATTAAAGTCCATATGACCATAAAAATGTCCACGTACAAATTCATGAATTTTCTCTTTTGACATGGCATGCAAATTTTGAAATTCATGTATAGCTGAGAATTTTTTCACATTCAGACCATTTGGTGTAATAATATCAGGTTTTCTTTTTAATAAATGTTCAGCTTCATAACCAGTGATTTCTGATACTGTTGTGAAAACATGTGATAAATGAGTTGCTGATCTTTCAATACAATATCTATAGAATCAATTCAAATATTTTAAATAAATTAGTTTAGATATGGTAGCAAAATATTTCGAAATTGTACCTGTGATAAATTTGTCTTTTTCCAGCTTCTTCATCAACCGAAAATTTATCCAAATTATTATAAAAATCTGTGCTACCAGCACACAAATAACGACCCAATAATGTTGCATGAGTTGTAAATACCGTTGCAATATCAATTAATTTTGTTCTGATTGCAATTAAGCCAACACCAGCTTGCCATTCATGAAAATGTGCAACAATTCTTGGATTTTTAATATCATGATCTTGTGAATCTAAATCAGCATAACGTTTAAACTAAAAATAATTTTAACATAAAATAAAAATATAAACTAAATAGATTTTCAAAAAATCTTACTTCTTCCATAAATTCAGCAATCATATAACCCAATATGATGGCATCATTAGTTTCAACATCTAAATGTGGAACTCCTGCTCATACACAATAACAATAAGAAAGCCTATTAAATTTTAAATTCTAATTAATTAAAATATCACAAGTTTTACCTATTGATGTTTTCTCCCATAATTCAGTTTTAAATTGATCTAATTTCCATGCAGCCGAACCAATATCAAATAAAATTAATTGTGGATTACCATCAACCAACCAACGTCCTGTAACAATTTTATAACCACGTGATCTCATCGATTCAGTAGCACTTGCCAATGGATTTCCTTTTTGAAAATCCATTTCTTCAACTTCTTCTCTTGCACATAATTCTTTATATGGACCCAACATACACAGAGTATCACCCAATTCTTCTGTTGACACAAATGCTTTTGATCTAATAACTGTATAAATACCACCAACTTTATTTGCAACTTCCCATGCTACTTCGAAATTCCATCGATTTTCACGATAAGCAGTATGGCCTCGATCTAAATAGTCCGATAAATCGTGGGTAGATTCAACTCTTGAAAAACGTCGCATCATCTAAAAATATAAATAGAAAATAGTTTTAGTATTATGCGGGCCGAATAGAAAACAATTTTAAGCCTTGCAGTTGAATATTTTATTTTGATTTAAAAATTTAAATGCTTAGAACTTGTAAAAGTACCGTTTAATATGTTAATCCAGAATTATTATTAAAACTGTATAAATTAAAACTAAGTACTAGAATTAGGAATTTAGAAGAAAACATGCTTTTTTGAAATATTTAAGATTAAAGTTGTGAAGTGAGTAATTTTTTTCAAATATTAATTTTGTTTCGTTACTCCTGCAAATAAGTTAAGAAAGATTTCGTTATCAGCAAAATAAACTAAACTATATTATTTAAGAAGCCCTGGTATCCCTAGATCCTCCTAGTATACAAAAATGTTCAGATTTATTTTTGCTTTTAATTAACTATCGATGTAATAAACGTTTATATTGTTTGAAAAAAAAATCAAAGTGGGTAAAAGAACAAAACAAGGGCAAAGCAGTAACAAACGCAAAAAGTGAAGAGCAGAAGATAAACACTAACAACAGCAGAATATAACAGTGAAGGTGTTAATGAATTTAATTACCTTGAAACAATAATATTCGAATATATATATATATACTATAATATATAAATACTTTGGAAAATTCGAATTTTCTAACGGTAAATGATAAGAATGCAATCCGTATAATTTAAGTGAAAAATCTTTAAAGCAAGAAGATTAGAAGATGGTGAATATGAAAGAAGAAGCAACGATGAATTAAATCAACTAATAAATAGTGAAGATATATTTTGTCTAATAAATACGCAAAGATAAATAAGAGGTAAACGATTTCGTCAGAATTGTAAAACAAAGAGTTCAAAGAAGTATATAAGAAGTAGGAAGTATGAAGTATGTAAGGGGAAAGCGAAAGCCAAGAGCTAGATGGGATGGTAATAAAGAAAATAATGACAACAAAAACAATGATCGTGTTTTGTTAGGATTATTCACGACTCAAGAGTTGATGTATCCTAATGATATCAACTTAATAACGTGAACTGACTAAGTAAATGTTTCTAATAAACGAAGATTTTAAAACATAAACCCATTGTAAGCTTTTATTTAAAAAACTACAAAATACTCTAAAAACTGCTGACATATATGAGCATCTGAAATCAAATTCCATAAAAATATTTGAACCAATGTCTCCACAATTTCAATCTTTATTTTAAAATATTGCATCCATCACAATTATGTATACATTACATGGGTGAATATTTCAAAAGGTTGATATTTCAGACATCAAAATGGCAAAATGCTAAAAAACTCAATTCTAAATATTTTTTGTTTATTCCGTTTAATAACTCAATAATTAGTAGGTCCTTAGAAACGACCAGTTTATTTCAATATTTTTAAAGACTTTTTGTTTTCACGGGAATGACAACTTGGCACAGAAATGACAAATATATAGTTATTCGGCGAAAATTACAATATATATCAGGGAAATTACTTTCTTGTTTATTCAATAAATTAAACATTTAGTCTGGAAGCCAGCTAAACGTAGAACATGACAAATTTAGCTATTGGACGATAGTTTGCGATATCATTTTCTGAACCCTTCTTATGAAATGGTTTGATATAGACATATTTCCAAAATAGTGGAAATATTTCGTGTTCAAGAGACTTATTAAATAAAATTGACAGTGAATAAGCGAGTGATTCAGACTTGATTTTAAAACTATCTCCGGAATATTATTGGGACCTGGGGATGTTTCGTTATTTAACATATTCAAATAGATTTTTATTTGGTATGCGTCAAACTGGATCAAAGGTATGGATATTGCAGGAAGTTGTGCTAAGTTAGGAAGTTTAAGTCGGTCCACTTCAAAGATGTTATCCTTTCTGAAATATGTGATATATTTTTTACATAACAGAAGATACAGGCACAACTAATGGCTCCTTTAAAGGAGATGATGGTGATATACTTTGTTCTAAGAACTGTACGTTTTTTTCTTTAAACAAAGCTTTATTCTTTCTGTGGTTTCTTATTTTAGTTATCCACCTATTTTTTTCTACAAATTGCTTCCGTGGAATCATAATTAGAACAAATTTTCTTTAAGAGTATTTTCCGTGCGCTTGTTGTAATTCCAATGAACCGTGCGGGAAACGATGGAAATGACAGCCACGGAAATGACAACTAAGCTGTATTTGAGCAACAAAATTTAAATAAATAGATATTTAATTTTGAAAGTAGTTTAAAAATTAACTTGCAAACATAATACATAAAATAATTAATTGAATTAATAAATAACACGCCCCACGGAAATTACAAAATTACAGAACCAACATTTTGAACTACCTTCCGCTATGAAATATTTTGGGAAACTAAATCCTTTTATGCTTCTCAAAATAGTTTTTATTTAATTTTGAGAGTTTGACTTTATAACCGTTGAATGAGTAATCAAATTATTATTGTTTAAAATATTGTTTTTGCTCTTTACATTATAGCCACGGAAATTACAGAAAAACATGAGGACATGAGGACACAAGAACTTTACTTAAAAAAACTGTTTTTTTTATAATATATTTTTTTTTATTATAAGTAAATTTAAAGTAGCGCTTTCTATATCATATTCCAATTTTTCTTTTAATAATATCATTTATGCTGTGATAGATAATTGAAATTATTTAGAGCTAAGTAGATGTGAGGACAAGCATGGTAATGACATTTTCGGTGTTTAAGTAAGATTTTCGGACATAACCTGATTGCTATATCATAAAATATTAATTGTCCGAAATTTGATAGCTCTTAGAGCAGCACTTACCATAAATAAATTAAATGTTTTGAAAATTTTTCTATATTAAAACTTGTTTGGACACAGAATATCAACCTTTTGAAATATTCACCCACATATACATTTTATTTACGATTGATCTAAATAGAATTTCATTGAATTCAAGTTTTTATTGGTTTTATTCGAATTATAATTCTACATATATATACACACACATAAATGCAATCAAACGGTATATTCATTCAAACTTTTTTCGAATCCATTATTTTGTATTGCAGAAAAATTTTCAAGATCATCAAAATTTCTGTACGCTTTGCTTACGCACCGCACCATATGTAACAGCGTGTGTTACTTATTTCAATGATAATGGCATGGCAATAAAGAGTCATTGGCAAAGTGTCAAATTCGAATATCATGCCAATACCAATTCCTTTGTAACAATTTTTTTCAAAAAGTAAACAAAACTTTATTTTCAGTCCTAATAATAATAAAAGTAGTTCACGGCGTAATTTGTTTACTAAAATTTTATTAAATTAATTTAAAGAAAAAAAAAACACAGGTTTTTTGTATTTATAGTTTTCTACGTTTTTTATTCTCATCTCATTATAGTTTTTATTTTATACGATACCACCACACGGCCACACATTTGTCCCGCAACATAAAATTATTTATTCATCTATTTAGAAAAAGGGTAAGTTTCTCTTAAAAATATATTATACCACACTTAATTAAATTTCTCTTTATTTAATTAATACCTATTCAAGTTAGATAACATAATTTTGATGCAAGAAAAGAACACCTGATTTTATCTTTGAATGGAAAATTTCAAAGTGAAATGAACCATGTTAAAAATGTTCTCTTAATTTTCAATTTTAAAGCAGAAATTAAAAATTTTCTCTTAAATATTTTTTATTGCAAAATTGGAGTATGGTCTATGGTAGTTTTCATACAAAATACAATTCAAAATACAGGTATGTAGGTGGGTCGGTCAAGGTGATTGACCAGACGACATTGAAATTTAGATGAAGTCTTTTGTGTATGATAATATGTGTCGTAGTTCGACTGATAAATGAAAATAATTTTAGTATACTCTATATAAAATTTAATTTGACATTATAACCCCTTCAACTGAATAGATTGAAGTATTTTATTAATTGTAGTTTGTAGAATTTATTTTACAACGTTTTTCTTGACTGTGTCATCAATTTTTTTTAGAATTAGAAAAAATTATGAACTGAACAGATGTTATTATGCTTACTAAAATTTCTTCTTCTTGATTTAAACAGTAAGAATCTGTTTTGTTTTTTTTTTTTCAATTTATCTTATTCTGTCCATCCTTTACTTGCTATACACTGCCCATTTACCGCAAACATCAAACACAAATCATTACTATCAAGCTACATTTGTCGATGATACAGCCATACTTGCATCTCACAAGGATAAGAATGTGGCTTCTGGGCTTGTGCAAGAGAGCTTAAAAAATATCGAATTATGGTTGAACAAATGAAAGATTAAAGCCAATGAAACTAAGTCTAATCACGTTACGTTCACATTAAGGAGGGATAAATGTCCTACAGTATTTTTGAATATTAATGCTGTTCCTCAAACAGAAATTGTCAAGTATCTCGGAATGCATTTGGATCGCCGTCTGACCTGGATAAAGCACATCTATACAAAAAGAATCTAACTAAGAAAAAATTTCTGAAAATTATATTGGGTCGTCAGTAGAAGGTCTCAAATGACATTGGAAAGCAAATTGCTGTTATATAGGATGATACTCCAACCAATATAGACTTATGGTATACAATTATGGGGAACAGCCAAAAAACAAATATTGAAATATTACAACGCTACCAAAATAAAGTACTGCGAGCTTTAGTTGATGCACCTTGGTTTGTACCAAATTACATAATACACAATGATTTGCAAGTGTCGATGGTCCAAGACGAAATTCATCGACACAGCCAGAGATATCGTGATTAGATTAAATAGTCATCCCAATGTATATACTAGCAAGGACACTTATGAATATTATACAAGATTACAACGAAATACACCAGGTGATCTGTATAAATTTCTTCGCATTATTATTAATATATTAATATTTTTTATTATAAATCAGGAAATTACTTTTATTGGATTGTAATTTCACATTTCTATTATTAATTAATTCAGTCAAAAACATATTCACTTATTGTATTATTTTTAATAAACATACAGACTGTGAGTAAAAAAAAAAAAAAAAAAAAAAAAAAAAAAAAAATCAGTTCATCATGCTCTACGTTATACAATGATCATCATCTTTTGAGAGGTCTTCTTGATCGATGATTGATGTTAATTTGGTCATTTATTACTACCTTTGTCAGCCGACCTTCAGTCTTTCTATTTTACATGGTATCTATAGGTTCTTCGTTTATTTCAACTGCAACAGTTTTGAATGTCGGATTAGATTAGATTATGAATTTTGGGAGGAAATCAGTTCCCAATATCACCGTAGCCGCAAATGAAATAATCTTGAGAAAACTTTCAATATAATCATGCCAAGCCATTCATGTCAAACCTGCCCACCCTCTTTCAACAAAGGATCATTAGTATGGTGTACTGACAGCTCGAAGAAAATATGGTTTATTGTAATAACTCTTGTCTGAGTCATTAAAGATACATGATAACACTCAGGATATTCTTCAATAGTATGCTGGGTAGATCCTATTGTTCAGGAAACGCTGTTCCCAAGTGGCGAAGTTACAAGTCAGACCTTCGTACTCACAGAGCAGATGTTCAATAGATTCTTCCTCTATGTTACTTATTCTGCACAAGTTGTTTTCGGTTAGACCCATTTTGTAAAGGTAATTCTTTATTAGGCAGTCTATTAGGCCTGTTATTATCCCTATTTCTTATTAAGACCTAGAACAGTTTTGTTTTTTTTGAGCAAACGTTTAGGCATAAACATTTTTGCTTGACGATTTACAGCAATCCTCAGTTTTTTGCTATACCCAGGCTTTCAATTGCATTTTAGTTGTGCTCAGGGGAATGTCACAGAACGGACTTGGTCTTATGAAGGGCGTATCCAATTGCTTTTCTTGCTATATAATCTGCAGCTTCATTTCCTGCTATGCCAGAATGTCCTGGTACCACGTTATTTGTTTTTGTCAGCATTTTAAGTATTTTTGAACGATCCCATACCTCCTTTGATGTGATGGTATATAAATTAATGGCTAGTATGACTGTTTTGCTGTCCGATAGAATGCAGATTTTACGTTTTTTGTAATTTTTCTTAAATTTTATAACATGTACTTTTGGTTGAAAAACTGTGTTTGTAGAATCTAGGCTTGAATAAATATGGGTACTGAGGCTTTCTCCATATACTCCCGATCTTACTTCATTCATTTTCTTCGAGCTGTCAGTACACCATACTAATGATCCTTTGTTGAAAGAGGGTGGGCAGGTTTGACATGAATGGCTTGGCATGATTATATAGAAAGTTTTCTCAAGATTATTTCTTGGCAAGCAGTAGTCGAATAATGCTATCGAAAGCGTATCATCGTTTTGGGTGAAACGAATTAGTTCTAGGTGTACACTTTCTTAATTTGCTGATCATCACCAGTAATACATTGTCCCAGTATCAATCATCACATACATGTTTTGAATGTCGCATGCATCTCTGATTTCCATGGTACGTTTTTCTGTTTTGGTTTAGATGTGTCCGCGGTTGTCTTAATAGTGTACATTAGTATATGGGTCGAATACAGAATACAGCTTAGTATATTCGTGCTTTGTTTTCTCTTAGCATGTATATTTGTTTTTCCATATCTGAAGTAGCAATGGATTATGTATTTATTAATATGTATTTTAATTTAATATGTTTTCGTTGGATTGGAATAATACATTTTTTATTTTATTCGAAAACACTGATGAAGCACTGAACTAAGTTTTTGATAATTGCAAAATAAAAATTAAATTATTAGTGTGAAACAAAATTCGACTTTTAATTGCACAACCGAACCTCTCCTAAATTATGAAACACCTTACCATCTTATGTAGTCCCACAAACATAATGTAATTTATTAGTTTTCAAGAGACGGGTAAATAAATATTTTGCAAACTATCTGTAAACTTTTGTACTAACTGTTCTATTCTATTCAATTTATTTTATTAATTATTATTTAGTATTCTTCTTTTTTACTTCCCTACTTCATTCGAAAATCTGTATAGAATTAACCGAATTGTAGTAGTATATAAATCCAATTCATATCACCCTAATGCACCCAAAATTAGTTATAAACTATTATAATAGATATTAGAGATAGACAGGTCGATTACCCTAAACAGTAACCACCCATTACCCACACCCACCATACTACCCAGAGTCCAGAACAATATTATTAGTTTAACAAAATTTGAATTAAACTTTAGCCAAGCAAGAGCAACGATAAAAAATAAACTATTCCATAAAGAGATAAAAGTTAAAGAGAGAAATTTAAATTATTTTATTATTATTATTTTTTCTTTTCAATTAAATAAAAAGAGCAACAGAAATTTTATTGAGAGAGGAAAAATTTTAATTCAATCGAATTTAATTTAAACCAAATTTCACATTTCCCACAAAATGATTTATTGTCGTGGTGGTGGGTGTGTTTTTCATAATATATAGAAAATGCATACATATACAAATAAATATTTTCTATTTTTAAAATTAATATACATATATCTATACTTTCATACATTTATGTTTGTTGAGAATGTTCGCCAGCAATCAGCATTTTTATTTATGATTTTTTTATTAATTTTTTTTTTTTTTTTTATTTATAACGACAACATCTTATCATTTTATTACTTTTTAGTCTCTTTAATTTTTATTTTTCTTATAGAATTTGGATTACGAAACATTTTAGCGGTATCAATCAAGTTCAAATAAATACAATTTTATATAAAGAAAATAGGTACATGTACATATATGTATGCATGTATTTAAAAATAAATTGAAAGTGAAATAAATTTGTATATCTAAATCTATTTAGTCGTATGATGAGTAGTAAATAAATAAATTTAAATTCAACCCTTGAATATTTTTTTAGCCAAGAAAATAAAAGACATGCACACAAACAAATGTACATTAATTTTTTAAATAAATAAATTAAGTTTTTTAATTCAGAAAAAAATGATTAGGAACAGGTGAACAGCTTCGACAAACAACTGTTATAGCAAATTTTCTTGTATTACACATGTACTTTACATACATTCTAGTATGCATGTATGAATTACTTTATTTTCTTTTTTTTAAATTATTTATGGGTAAAAAAAAATTTGCAAAAATTATTTTTTTTCTAAAAATAATTAAATTTGTCATCACTAAAATTTGGATGGTTTTCATTATAAAAATACAGTTAGATAATGTCAATGCTTTTAGCATTGACATGTGTTTAGGTTAAATATAAATTGTATTATTGAACATTAATTAGCAATTTTCAGTGAGTGTTCAAGTTTAAAGCTTAACATGATGTTAGATTTTCTTAATCACCTGTTCACTTCACATGTACTTTGTTGTGATGTCATTAGATTTAACACTCTTCACAATAAATGCTCACATTTGAAATTTTGAAGATTTAAATATAAAATTTTTAAATATTTTTTCAAATAAACTATTATGAGTACCTAATACTGTTGCAGGTGCTGAAATTAAAGTTCCAAAAAATAGCACATGATGAGTGATTGACACATTTTATTCATAAAGACAGCTGAACGAACGAAAAGACCCACGTAGTTTTAAAATATAAAAAAAAGGAAAAACAATTTCTAAATTTATTTACATATTTTAAGAAAAATCAAAATAACGGTAAAATTTATTTTAACAAAATAAATTTCTTAACATAGGCCGGTTCAATATGGAATGAAATTTCATCGAAAAAAACAACATTTATGAGTTCAGATGGTATTACTTTTCCCGCTTTTCACAGGGATCAAAATTGTTCAAGCATTGAAGCAAGAAAATTGTTGTAGCATTCTAGGGTACGAATTCTTACATTGTAAATATCACTTTTGATACGTAAGTACTGTGGCGGTACTTGGGGACAAAAATTCGAATGATTCCTGGTAATATTATTATACATGGAAGTACGAAAATTTGTGCATAACAATACAATATAACTGTAAACTTTTAAGTGAAGCATGCACAATGCAAGAAAAAATTTCAAAGAATTACTTTAGGTCCCTACTTGTGAAAAATAGTATCATTGTGAAGAAACATTGTGCCTGAATAAATCTGTGTTTACATTAGTAGTCCATTCAAGCAATTAAACTGTATATAAGTATAACGTCAAATAAGTCAGTAAAGTTTAGTTAAATATAAAAAGTATAGTAATAGGCCTAATTAGCCGTAATTAAGTAAACTTAAGTAAATCTCAAACTTATGTATGCTCTTATGGGTTTGCATATAATCAACTAGCCGTATTTAAGTCAACTTAAGTTTTAGTTTTTTTTTTAAAATGTGCTTTTATTTTCATTATTTTCGTTGGTACGATCCAATTCGTACCTTTGAATGAAATGACATTCGATTTAGGGATAAAAATGAATATAAATAAAATTCAAAATGGTGTTTTTTGTTCAAAGTGTCAAATCAAATGAAATCGTTGTTGTGTTCAGTAAACTGTTCTCTAGGACGTTCTAAAACGTTCTAGAGTAAAAAAGAACAAGTTTTTGTGTTCAATAGTTTCCGTTACTTGTTCTTTTTTGTCCGAAAGTGTTCTGTTCTGTGTTCATTAGATTGTGTGAAACTGTTCTAAATTGATCTTTTTTGTTCTGAATTTTTTTGAGAACAGTTTTTGACAACTTTTTTTGTTGTTGTTTTTTCTTTAAATTTTGACAGTTAAACAAAGAAATTGGAGAGTAAACAAAAGTTAGAAAAAAAAGTTCAAAAAAGATTAAAAAAGGTGTTCAGTTGATTTTTGTGTTCTAAGTGATTCTAAAGTGTTTGACAGTTAACTGTCGTTGTTCAAAACTGTTCTGTCCGATTCTGTTCTAAATCTACTGAACACAACTTTTATGCGCTAACCATAATGTACATAGAACTACATAATATGTAAATGTCAATTTGCCTAACGAAGCTGACATAGATATTAATTGTCAAAGCATATATCGACCCATAATGACATAGTAACGTAAAAAAATGCTACTTAGTAGACAACAACAGCAAAAACATATTACATAATGTCGAATTCGGTTTGGATAGAATTAACATAAGAATTCTATGTTCAACGAAAATTAACGAATCGTCAGATTCAAATTAATTGTCGCATATATCGATTGTGGGCATTTACATGCATTTTCCATATACGGAATATCACATATAGCATAACATATGTGTAGTTCTATGTCATTATAGTTAGCCTAATGCCTTAAGTCTGCCCTAATCCTAATGCCCTCTTCAACGATCATGTCAAATTTTTCTTCAAAGATCATGTTATTTTTGATACATAATTTGATACATTATTAAACATGGAAGTTCATTGTTCAATTCCAATTCGTATGGCTACATGATAATAGAACAGGTACATCAAAAATATTGTTAATTAAAGTGAATTTCAAATTTTGAAATAAAATAAAAATAAGCCACATTAAACAATCTAGAATTAAAATACGTACAATAATATCGGTACAATTTTATGTTATGTTGTGTTACTCTATTTGTTTTTAATACGTGATAATAGCATAATACTAATGTATAGGTAATCCTAATCAGTAATCTTTTTAGTATATTATAATGTTAATATTTTGTATAGATAAGAATAATAAATATTATAATTAATAAAGTTTAATAAATCTTCTTCTAATGATTGATAATAAATAATTATAGAATTATAATTGAGATCATTGATGTATTAAGGAATATTGTTGTAGAACACTTATAAAATACATTTTTAATAAAAATAACAACAAAACAAATTGGATTTTCTTAAAAATAAACATTATAAAAGTAACCTTTATAAAATAATTGGATTTACTCCAGATGTGACTCTCTGATAATAAAATAACAATAA